>OY288270.1:33363354-35763354 GCA_958450335.1 Hibiscus tridactylites
GAATCAAAATCCTTGTTGAAACAAGTAGCAATTGAAGAGGTTTTGAAGATACAATGATTAGGAACCAAATGAGAGTTGAAAGGAGGAATTTAGGTGAGAAAATCAGAAACAAATCTCTGGAAATGGAGTGTTTGGGTTGAGAGAAAAAGAGAGAAAGAAAATAGAGAAGTTAGTTGAGAAATAGCCAAATGAGCTTTTCCCTCCTTTTGATATACTTTAAAATCAGAATTATAACTCAAAATATCTTAGAAAAATCTGGAGAAACTCCCTTTGGGTAAATAGCTCCTTAAAGATTCAAAGTTTCAACCCTTTATAAAACAGCCACCAAACTTGCGAAAAATTACATTTTGGTCACTAGCCAAAATGTCACCCTTCCAAAACTCATTTTCCAAAATTGATTTCACAGTTCACTTAATTATATTAAAAGATGATTTTAGAACATTTTTCCATATTTTTAATGCAACCCGAACTAGGCTTTCCTAATTTAACCTCTTATGATTCGAACAGCACTTTGACCGACCGGTCAACGCCTAAGACTTCTAAGCCCAAAACCGGGGCGTTACAATAAGTGTGCCAAACCATGGAAAAATTATCAAGATAAAACGAACAACAATTATTCTTTATAATTCTCTCAAAACCTATCTTATCCAAACATGAAATAGAAATAATGTTTCTAGTCAAACTAGGCACAAAATAACAATCCTCTATATTTAAATCAAGTCCACTAGGCAAAGATAAAACATATGTAGATCCACATCACCTTTAGCTAGATTCCTTCTCTTTTGTAGTCCTTGTACAAAAGTACAAATATGAGAACTACAACAGGTATCTAATACCCAAGAAGTAGATGTTGATAAATTAACATCAATAATATAAATACATGCAACAACCGTTTCGTTTGCTTTTTCTTTCTTGACTTCTTCAAGGTAAACAACGTAGTTTCTTTTCCAGTGTCCTGTCTCGTAACAGTGGAAACATTTTCCTTCTTTTCTAACTCCTCCTTTGGATTCAATGCATTTTTTTCCTTTGGGCTTGGTTTTACCATTACCCTTAGAGTTTGCTACTTTTTTGTTATTTTCCTTTCCTTTGTCCTTTATCCTTTCAACAGTTCGTAACATGTCAAGTAACTGTGCAAAGTCTTGTTTATTTCATTCATATTAAAATTAAGGACAAATTGGTTGAAGCTATCCGACAACACTTGCAGGATGTGTAACGCCCCGGTTTTGGGCTTAGAAGTCTTGGGCGTTGACCGGTCGGTCAAAGTGCTGTTCGAATCATAAGAGGTTAAATTAGGAAAGCCTAGTTTCGGGTTGCATTAAAAATATGGAAAAATATTCTAAAATCATCTTTTAATATAATTAAGTGAACTGTGAAATCAATTTTGGAAAATGAGTTTTGGAAGGGTGACATTTTGGCTAGTGACCAAAATGTAATTTTCGCAAGTTTGGTGGCTGTTTTATAAAGGGTTGAAACTTTGAATCTTTAAGGAGCTATTTACCCAAAGGGAGTTTCTCCAGATTTTTCTAAGATATTTTGAGTTATAATTCTGATTTTAAAGTATATCAAAAGGAGGGAAAAGCTCATTTGGCTATTTCTCAACTAACTTCTCTATTTTCTTTCTCTCTTTTTCTCTCAACCCAAACACTCCATTTCCAGAGATTTGTTTCTGATTTTCTCACCTAAATTCCTCCTTTCAACTCTCATTTGGTTCCTAATCATTGTATCTTCAAAACCTCTTCAATTGCTACTTGTTTCAACAAGGATTTTGATTCCAAAAAGAGGAGAAACTCAAGTTTGGAGGTAAGAACGTCCTTCTCCTCTAAACTATCAGTTCTTTACTGAAATTCCTACGTTTTCAATCCTAAATTGATGTTTAATTAAAGGTTTTAAAGTGTTGAAATGGATCTTGGCTTATTATGCAAGATTTTGATGATTTTTGATGATTTTCGTTAGATCTGAGTAATCTGTGATTTGAGAGGTGTTTTTGATGTTAAATGATCTCTAAATTAATAAGGAATTGAGTTTTGATTGATGCAATCCCGGATAGGTTGAGTTTCCTAAGTTTAGCTTGTGTTTCAAGGTAGTTTTTGTGGTGATCTTGTGGATCTGATGTTGCTGGAGGTATAAGGATATTAATAGGTTGTTTTTAGATGTTTTATGATGTTAATGGAAGTGTGGTTTTGCTGGTTTATGGCTGGGCTTTGTTTAGAAGTGGTTTGGATGCATTTTCGGTTGTGTTTGGTGGCCGAAAATGGAGGTTGAATGAGAGCAGCGAGTTTAGGTGTTTTCATTGAAGCAATTAATGCATGATGATGCATTAATCCTCTGCTTTGATGTGTTGAAATAGGGGAGGTATCCTTGGATCCAAGAGTTGTTGATCCGGAAGCTTGATTTGGTGCTTTGGCTTGAAGCAAAGTGGAAATCGGTGAGTGAAGTTGGGTTTTCAGATTTTAAAACCAAGGTTTGAAGGTTTTGGGAGCTTAGTCTAAGTCTAAACAACTTTGCTAAGCTCAAGTGTAAGTTTTCGGATTTTCTCTCTAGTGGTGGCCATGATTTTGTTGTGATGCAAAATGGTGAATTGCATGTTTTAATTACTGTTTTGAAAGCATGTTTTAGCATGGTATTTGCTGATGTTTTAAGCCATACGTTGAAGGTAACTCTAGGTAGGAGTTCCTTGATTATATACATTGAAATAATGTAGTTTGATGCTTTGAAATGCATGTTGAACATGGCTTGGTTTAATGCTTTAAAACAGTGGATTATATGATGTAAAAGATGTATATTGGCAAGTGATGTTTTGAAAATGTTAAGGTCACTAAGGTGGTTAAAAGTCCTTGAGTGAGCCTTGTTACTTAAGAACATCAAGGTGGTTAAAAGTCCTTGGATGATTCTTGCTGCGGACACTAAGGTGGTTAAAAGTCCTTAGGTGCTCCTTTTCATGGTGTTTAAAAGTCCATGGGGCCAAGGTGTTTAAAAGTCCTTGGTGCCAAGTTGGTTAAAAGTCCTTGGGGTGATTCAAGCATTGGACACAAAGGTGGTTAAAAGTCCTTGTGTGGTCCTTATTCATGGTGTTTAAAAGTCCATGGCCAAGGTGTTTAAAAGTCCTTGGGGCCAAGGTGTTTAAAAGTCCTTGGGAAAGTTGTTGAACTTGTTTTATTAAATGAAATGTATCACTTGAGCCAATATGACATGTTAAGAATATTGTGAAGCATGAGATGCTTGTTTTAATGTTTATGTTGAAGCATGAGATTGCTTGTTTTAAGTATGCTTTTGAGCATGTGCAAAGGTTGATTATAAGCATGATTTGAAAATGTTTTTAATTGCATTATTGAATGGTTTTTAAGAGCATTCCTCACTAAGCTTTTGCTTACGCTCTCTCGTTTTCTTAATTCAATAATGCAGAGCATTAAAGAACCTTGAAGGGCAGCAAGGAGGGCAAGCATTCTAGTTCAAGTAAAGCTCAATGTATGGAAGGTTTTATAAGCACCTTTTAGCTTTTGGGTAATTTTGCAATGGGGGACCAATGTGTATGTTTTGGGAGGTGTTTGGAACTCCCTAAGTATGTTGAATGTTGTTATGAATGCTGGTTTTTGGATTGGATCATTATATGCTTGTTTTAAAAGTTAATGCTTGAATAGATAGCTTGTGTAGGAAGCATGCCTATAAAATTGGGGCTTTTTGCTTGTGATGTTGTTTTGATGATTTGATGATGCAAGTGTGTCCTATATATGTTGAATTGCATGCTGGTAAAGTTTGGTAGCTTTTGGAGCATGTTTGAGGGATCAATTGCATGTTTTGGTATGCTGGTTTGCTGAAATCTGTGCAGGCGTTTCGGAACAGTGTGCACCGTTTCGGAACGGGTGCCTGGAATGAACCCAGGGGTCCGAAACGGTATGCACCGTTTCGAAACGGTTTGGTCTCTGCCAGACCCCCATTGCGGAACTGGTTGCGGAACGGCCCGTGTATCGGAACAGGGTCAACCTGTTTCGGAACGGTCGACCGTTGGGGGCTGACATAGGCAGTTATATGTTTTGAATTGTTTGCGTTTTGGTCCTGAATCTTGTTTGTTAAATTGTATGAGTTTGAGATGTCCTTTTGAGCTGAAATTTCACAGAGAAGCATGAAACCTGACTAACTTCAAGTTGGTAAGATTAATTTGGGCTAAGTCCTTATAATTATCAGAAATTACAATTTGGTCCCTAAAGTTGTAATTTGTTCAATTGGGTCCCTGTTTGATCTCTGATGTTTGTGATCTTTGAGTATGTTGTTTGTGTGATCACAATTAGGGTTTATGTGCATCTAGATAAGATTAAAAAGAAAAAAAAGGGCCGTTAATCAAGGTTGACTTTCGGGTTGACTTTGGTTTTCCCCGTGTGACTTTCTTAATTCGGGTCAACCGTCTAGGCCGGGTTAAGGGGGTTACATTTGGTGGTATCAGAGCTGAGTTCTCAAGTAATTGGGAATGAATGTATGCATGATTGAAGTATGTTTGGCTTGTATGCTTGTTGTATGAAAGCATGTTCAGTGGCTTGAGATGTTGATGCTTTTGAGATGTATGCTGTGATGATGCATGATGAGGGTACCCATTGCCAAACAAAAGCTAAAGAAATGATGTTGATTTTGAAAGAAATTGAGCTTGAATACTTGGAATTGCTTACCTTGCTGGGCCTGACTATGTTTTATTTGTATTGTTATGCATGGTAAAAGTATGGCACCACGTAGAGAGTTAAGGAGTAGCGTGAGAGCTACGACCCCGGATGGGAATGAGAATGATGAGAATGCGGGTAGTGCTGTGTTACCTCCTCCTCCACCTGGTGGTGGTGGTGCTGAGGGAGGGAGAGCTGAAGCTGAAGCAGCTGGTGCTAGTGCTGCAGGACCTGAGGTTGGTCAGGGGCAAGCTATGTCTGATATGACGATGCTGGTACAAGCTATTGCGGGTGCTTTTCGAGCAGCAGTAGCTGGAGCTCAAGGAGCTGGGCATCAGGGAGATGCTGGTGTTAGACTACCCTTAGAGCGTCTGCGCAGTCTTGGTGGGACTGAGTTTAGGGGTATGTCTGCTGAGAGTTCGGAAGCTTGGCTAGAGAGTACCAAGCGAATTTTGGGACAGATGAGCTGCACTAATGTGCAAAAGTTGGGATGTGTTGTGTCCTTGCTGCAGGACGATGCTTATACGTGGTGGACGACCACAACCTCTGGGATGGCTGAAGCTGACATCACTTGGACATTCTTTCAGAATGCGTTCAAGAGGAGATATCTGGGAGTGAGATATCTGGATGAGAAAAAGCGTGAATTCATGACTCTTACCCAAGGGAGCATGAGTGTGGCTGAGTATGAGGTGCAGTTTGTGCGACTCAGTCAGTATGCACCGGAGCTGATTCCTGATGAGCGGGAGAGGTGCGAGAGGTTTCGTTATGGTCTCATAACGGAGGTAAAGATGTATGTGCTGGCCACTGAGTATGATGATTTTGATGTGTTAGTGGGCCGAGCAAAGGACATTGAGATGAATTTGAGTTTGTCTGTGAAGGGTGCTGGAGCAAGTTCTGGGAAGAGAGCTGCTGAGTATAGTTTCGGAGGTGGACGGAACAAGAGGGGACGCGATCAGAGGTATCAGTCCTCAGCTAAGAGAGGTGGAGGTGCACCTGCTAGGGGTGGAAATGCTAGAGCTGACCCTAGTGCTTGTTGGATCTGCGGTTCACGTGGTCACTTGAGGCGTGACTGTCCTCGTGCTGTGAGGGAGGTGCAAGCTCCTGTTGCGGCAGCTGGTTTTGAATGCTGGAATTGTGGTTCGGCTGACCACTTGAGGCGAGATTGTCCGAGGTTGGCTGGTGGCCAAGAGCGTGCTCGTGTTGTTGCCACACCGCAGAGAGGTCGTGGGCGCGGCCGTGGTAATTTCCAGAGGCGAGAGGAAGGTGGTCGTGGAGTAGCCCATGTTTTGGCTATTCAGCCTGAGGGTGGAGGCCAAGCGAGGGTGTATGCTCAGCGCGAGGGAAGGAATGATGCAGATGTGATTGCATGTACCTTTACTTTGCAATCCTTGTCATTGCTTTCTTTGATTGATTCTGGATCTACGCATTCATACATTTTGCGTGAGCATGCTGAATTGCTTGGGTTGCCTGTTGAGTCTTTGAATGTTGGTGTTCGTGTCACTAGTTCTTTTGGTGAAACTGTTGTGACTCGAAAGCTTTATAGAAGGTGTCCTTTGGTTGTTCAAGAGCATGTCTTTCATGTTGATCTTATGGAGCTGCCCTTTTATGGTTTTGATGTGATCCTTGGTATGGATTGGCTTGCTGAGCATCATGCTGTTGTGGATTGTGAGAATAAGCGGGTTTCGCTTAAGCTTGCGGATGATTATGAAGTGGTGGTGGTTGGTGAGAATGTGAAGTTTCTTGCCAATGTTGTTTCTACCTTGGAGGCGAGTAGGATGCTGAGGCAGGGTTGTGAAGCTTATCTAGCTTTTGTGATGAATCCTAGTTCTAAGGAGGTGAGGGTGCAAGATATCAGGGTTGTGAAGGAGTTTCCTGATGTTTTTTCATGAGGAGTTGCCTGGTTTACCTCCTAATCGCGAGGTGGAGTTTGGAATTGAGCTGTATGAGAATACAACTCCTGTGTCCATTACTCCCTATAGAATGGCACCTAAGGAGCTGAAGGAGCTAAAGATGCAGTTGCAAGAGCTTCTTGATCGTGGTTTCATCCGGCCGAGTGTGTCACCTTGGGGAGCACCGGTCTTGTTTGTGAAGAAGAAAGATGGCACTATGAGGATGTGCATTGATTACCGTCAGCTGAACAAGTTGACTATCAAGAATCGGTATCCTTTGCCGAGGATTGATGATCTCTTTGATCAATTTCGGGGAGCTGATGTGTTCTCTAAGATTGACTTGAGGTCAGGGTATTATCAGTTGAAGGTGAAGGATGTGGATGTGCCTAAGACAACTTTTAGGACAAGGTATGGGCATTATGAGTTCCTTGTGATGCCGTTTGGTTTGACAAATGCTCCTGCTGCTTTCATGGACATGATGAATCGTGTGTTTCATGAATACATGGACAAGTTCGTTGTGGTGTTCATTGATGATATCCTCGTGTACTCGCGTACTGAGGAGGAGCACGAAGAGCATTTGAGGATTGTGCTGCAAGCTTTGTTGGAGAATCAGCTTTATGCTAAGCTGAGCAAGTGTGAGTTCTGGCTTAGGGAGGTGGTGTTTCTTGGGCATGTGGTCTCAGCTGAGGGGATTCGTGTTGATCCTCAGAAGATTGAAGCGGTGATGAACTGGAAAGTTCCTAAGTCTGTTCATGAGGTCCGTAGTTTCCTTGGTTTGGCAGGATACTACCGAAGGTTTGTGGATGGTTTTTCCAAGGTTGCTGCTCCTTTGACGAAATTGTTGCAGAAAGATGTTAAGTATGAGTGGACGGAAGCGAGACAGCAGGCTTTTGAGAAGCTGAAGATGGCTTTGACGCAAGCTCCTATCTTGATTCAGCCTGAATCAGGGAAAGAGTTTGTAGTCTACAGTGATGCATCCTATGTTGGTTTGGGGTGTGTGCTGATGCAAGAGGGTAAGGTTGTGGCTTATGCATCGCGGCAGTTGAAGGTGCATGAGCGCAATTATCCTACGCATGATATTGAGCTGGCAGCAGTGGTTTTTGCTCTGAAGGTCTGGAGGCATTATCTGTATGGTGAGAAGTGTACTGTGTACACGGATCACAAGAGTTTGAGGTATCTGATGTCTCAGAAGGAGTTGAATCTTAGGCAGCGACGTTGGTTGGAGTTGCTCAAGGATTATGATCTGACGATAGAGTATCATCCTGGAAAGGCTAATGTTGTTGCGGATGCCTTGAGTAGGAAGGTAGCTGTTGAGCTGAGAGCTATGTTTGCTAGCTTGAGTTTATCGCGGGATGGTGGTCTTGTTGCTGAGTTGCAGGTGAAGCCATCGTTGGTACAGTTGATCAAGGATAAGCAGTTGCTGGATGATTCCTTGGTGTCTCATGTTCAGGATATCGCGGAGGGTAGACCTTCGGATTTCTACTTAAATGAGGATGGAGTGTTGTGTTTTGGAAGTCGAATAGTAGTGCCTGCTATTGTTGAGTTGAGGCGTGCTATTCTGACTGAAGGTCATAGTAGTCCTTTTGCTATGCACCCTAGTAGTACTAAGATGTATCGTGATCTTCGTGATGAGTACTATTGGGTGGGTTTGAAGAAGGATGTTGCAGAGTTCGTGAGCAAGTGTTTGGTGTGTCAGCGAGTTAAGGCTGAACATCAGGTTCCTTCTGGTTTGTTGCAACCGTTGAAAATCCCTGAATGGAAGTGGGAGAGGGTTACCATGGATTTTGTATCTGGTTTACCTTTGTCTCCATCAAAGAAGAATTCTGTTTGGGTGATTGTGGATCGCCTGACGAAGTGTGCGCATTTCTTGCCTGTGCATACTACGTTTTTCTTTGGACAAGCTGGCAGAGCTGTACATTGCTGAGATTGTGAGGTTGCATGGTGTGCCTAAGTCGATTGTGTCGGATAGGGATCCGAGGTTCACATCGCGTTTCTGGCAGTGTTTGCATCAAGCTCTGGGTACGAGGTTGCATTTCAGTACATTCTATCATCCTCAGTCGGATGGTCAGTCTGAGCGAGTTATTCAGATTTTGGAGGATATGTTGAGATGCTGCGTGATTGAGTTCCAAGGTTCTTGGGAGAAGCATATGCCTTTGGTTGAGTTCGCCTATAACAATAGTTATCAGGCGAGTATACAGATGACACCTTATGAGGCCCTGTATGGGAGGAAGTGTAGGACTCCTCTTTGTTGGGCCGAAACTGGTCAAAAGTTGGTTTCGATGCCGGCTTTGTTGAAGGGAACCACCGAGAAGGTGAAGCTCATTTGTGAGCGGTTGAAGGCTGCTTCTGACCGGCAGAAATCTTACGCGGATTTGAAGCGTAAGGAGATAGAGTATGCGGTGGGTGACCGTGTGTTCTTGAAGGTTTCGCCTTGGAAGAAGGTGATGAGGTTTGGTCGGAAGGGTAAGTTGAGCCCTAGATACATTGGACCGTATGAGGTTGTTGAGCGTGTGGGTCCTGTTGCGTATCGGTTGAGGTTACCTCAGGAGCTGGAGAAGATTCATGATGTGTTCCATGTTTCTATGCTCCGGAAGTATAGATCTGATCCTTCGCATGTGATGCCTGTGGAGGAAGTGGTTTTGAATCCGGATTTGACCTATAATGAGGAACCGGTGAAGGTTCTGGATTCGGATAGCAAGGTTCTTCGTGGCAAGACAATTGAGTTGGTGAAGGTGCTGTGGAAGCATCGAGGTGTTGAGGAAGCCACGTGGGAGCGGAAGGAAGACATGCTGAAGCAGTTTCCTTATCTCTTTCCTTCAGGTAAATTTCGAGGACGAAATTTCTTAAGAGGGGGAGAGTTGTAACGCCCCGGTTTTGGGCTTAGAAGTCTTGGGCGTTGACCGGTCGGTCAAAGTGCTGTTCGAATCATAAGAGGTTAAATTAGGAAAGCCTAGTTCGGGTTGCATTAAAAATATGGAAAAATGTTCTAAAATCATCTTTTAATATAATTAAGTGAACTGTGAAATCAATTTTGGAAAATGAGTTTTGGAAGGGTGACATTTTGGCTAGTGACCAAAATGTAATTTTCGCAAGTTTGGTGGCTGTTTTATAAAGGGTTGAAACTTTGAATCTTTAAGGAGCTATTTACCCAAAGGGAGTTTCTCCAGATTTTTCTAAGATATTTTGAGTTATAATTCTGATTTTAAAGTATATCAAAAGGAGGGAAAAGCTCATTTGGCTATTTCTCAACTAACTTCTCTATTTTCTTTCTCTCTTTTTCTCTCAACCCAAACACTCCATTTCCAGAGATTTGTTTCTGATTTTCTCACCTAAATTCCTCCTTTCAACTCTCATTTGGTTCCTAATCATTGTATCTTCAAAACCTCTTCAATTGCTACTTGTTTCAACAAGGATTTTGATTCCAAAAAGAGGAGAAACTCAAGTTTGGAGGTAAGAACGTCCTTCTCCTCTAAACTATCAGTTCTTTACTGAAATTCCTAAGTTTTCAATCCTAAATTGATGTTTAATTAAAGGTTTTAAAGTGTTGAAATGGATCTTGGCTTATTATGCAAGATTTTGATGATTTTTGATGATTTTCGTTAGATCTGAGTAATCTGTGATTTGAGAGGTGTTTTTGATGTTAAATGATCTCTAAATTAATAAGGAATTGAGTTTTGATTGATGCAATCCCGGATAGGTTGAGTTTCCTAAGTTTAGCTTGTGTTTCAAGGTAGTTTTTGTGGTGATCTTGTGGATCTGATGTTGCTGGAGGTATAAGGATGTTAATAGGTTGTTTTTAGATGTTTTATGATGTTAATGGAAGTGTGGTTTTGCTGGTTTATGGCTGGGCTTTGTTTAGAAGTGGTTTGGATGCATTTTCGGTTGTGTTTGGTGGCCGAAAATGGAGGTTGAATGAGAGCAGCGAGTTTAGGTGTTTTCATTGAAGCAATTAATGCATGATGATGCATTAATCCTCTGCTTTGATGTGTTGAAACAGGGGAGGCATCCTTGGATCCAAGAGTTGTTGATCCGGAAGCTTGATTTGGTGCTTTGGCTTGAAGCAAAGTGGAAATCGGTGAGTGAAGTTGGGTTTTCAGATTTTAAAACCAAGGTTTGAAGGTTTTGGGAGCTTAGTCTAAGTCTAAACAACTTTGCTAAGCTCAAGTGTAAGTTTTCGGATTTTCTCTCTAGTGGTGGCCATGATTTTGTTGTGATGCAAAATGGTGAATTGCATGTTTTAATTACTGTTTTGAAAGCATGTTTTAGCATGGTATTTGCTGATGTTTTAAGCCATACGTTGAAGGTAACTCTAGGTAGGAGTTCCTTGATTATATACATTGAAATAATGTAGTTTGATGCTTTGAAATGCATGTTGAACATGGCTTGGTTTAATGCTTTAAAACAGTGGATTATATGATGTAAAAGATGTATATTGGCAAGTGATGTTTTGAAAATGTTAAGGTCACTAAGGTGGTTAAAAGTCCTTGAGTGAGCCTTGTTACTTAAGAACATCAAGGTGGTTAAAAGTCCTTGGATGATTCTTGTTGCGGACACTAAGGTGGTTAAAAGTCCTTAGGTGCTCCTTTTCATGGTGTTTAAAAGTCCATGGGGCCAAGGTGTTTAAAAGTCCTTGGGGTGATTCAAGCATTGGACACAAAGGTGGTTAAAAGTCCTTGTGTGGTCCTTATTCATGGTGTTTAAAAGTCCATGGCCAAGGTGTTTAAAAGTCCTTGGGGCCAAGGTGTTTAAAAGTCCTTGGGAAAGTTGTTGAACTTGTTTTATTAAATGAAATGTATCACTTGAGCCAATATGACATGTTAAGAATATTGTGAAGCATGAGATGCTTGTTTTAATGTTTATGTTGAAGCATGAGATTGCTTGTTTTAAGTATGCTTTTGAGCATGTGCAAAGGTTGATTATAAGCATGATTTGAAAATGTTTTTAATTGCATTATTGAATGGTTTTTAAGAGCATTCCTCACTAAGCTTTTGCTTACACTCTCTCGTTTTCTTAATTCAATAATGCAGAGCATTAAAGAACCTTGAAGGGCAGCAAGGAGGGCAAGCATTCTAGTTCAAGTAAAGCTCAATGTATGGAAGGTTTTATAAGCACCTTTTAGCTTTTGGGTAATTTGGAAATGGGGGACCAATGTGTATGTTTTGGGAGGTGTTTGGAACTCCCTAAGTATGTTGAATGTTGTTATGAATGCTGGTTTTTGGATTGGATCATTATATGCTTGTTTTAAAAGTTAATGCTTGAATAGCTAGCTTGTGTAGGAAGCATGCCTATAGAATTGGGGCTTTTTGCTTGTGATGTTGTTTTGATGATTTGATGATGCAAGTGTGTCATATATATGTTGAATTGCATGCTGGTAAAGTTTGGTAGCTTTTGGAGCATGTTTGAGGGATCAATTGCATGTTTTGGTATGCTGAAATCTGTGCAGGCGTTTCGGAACAGTGTGCACCGTTTCGGAACGAGTGCCTGGAATGAACCCAGGGGTCCGAAACGGTATGCACCGTTTCGAAACGGTTTGGTCTCTGCCAGACCCCCGTTGCGGAACTGGTTGCGGAACGGCCCGTGTATCGGAACAGGGTCAACCTGTTTCGGAACGGTCGACCGTTGGGGGCTGACATAGGCAGTTATATGTTTTGAATTGTTTGCGTTTTGGTCCTGAATCTTGTTTGTTCAATTGTATGAGTTTGAGATGTCGTTTTGAGCTGAAATTTCACAGAGAAGCATGAAACCTGACTAATTTCAAGTTGGTAAGATTAATTTGGGCTAAGTCCTTATAATTATCAGAAATTACAATTTGGTCCCTAAAGTTGTAATTTGTTCAATTGGGTCCCTGTTTGATCTCTGATGTTTGTGATCTTTGAGTATGTTGTTTGTGTGATCACAATTAGGGTTTATGTGCATCTAGATAAGATTAAAAAGAAAAAAAAGGGTCGTTAATCAAGGTTGACTTTCGGGTTGACTTTGGTTTTCCCCGTGTGACTTTCTTAATTCGGGTCAACCGTCTAGGCCGGGTTAAGGGGGTTACAGGATGACATCGGTGGTTAGTTCATCCTTGAGTGGAAATCACAGCTTCTCCAACGTTTGGATATAGCCTATCATCTTGATGATGTGACCTCCTACAAGAGATGTCTCACTCGTTTTGCATTGAAATAGAGCTTTAGAGGTCTCGTACCTCTCTTGACATGCTTTCCCTTCATATAATTCCTTGAGATTTTGAATCATCTCATATGCAACCATGTCCTAATGCTACTTCTGAAGCTCATGGGTCATGGTGGCAAGCATAAGATATCCCACATCTGGCATGTCATCCATGTGTTTCTTAAAGTTGTCTTTGTCATCTCTAGAAGCATTAGCTTCTGGTTTGACAGGAACTGGATCATCAATGACATATTCCATCCTTTCCTGTTTGAGAATAATTCTCAAATTACAGAACCAATCAAGAGAATTCAAGCCATTCAATTTATCATTCTTAAGGTTTGATCGCAATGAAAGTGTGTTATTTGCCATTAAGTCTACAACAATGAAATATACAAAGTAAGTAAATTTACCGAATTTAAATTTTATAAATTGGTCTTAATTTACAAAAAGCTCCCACTATTTTATTCAAAACTAAAACCCCTCTAGTTTTAATTTCGGAAAAATTCATCGCAAAATTTTCTAGTTAGGATAGCGAATATTTAGCTAAGTAACACTTTACTAATTATATCTCATGTAACTCCTTCATTTGGTGAACAAATCTTGTTCAAATCACCTCATGACTTGTACAAAAACTTAACCTATAGGTTTCTAATCCTATTAGAATAACCTAGCTAAGTTATTACCAATATGTCAACCAGCAAATATCACTTTCTTATTCTTCGCGTCAAACCAAGATAGATTTATGAACAATTGCTTTGGCAAAACCCACATAATATCGATCAAAGCCTTAACGAAGGTAAATATTGTATGGTTAAATTAACTTAAATTATTTAGAGGGATTTCATATTATCTCACCATTGTTCATTTTAATATTAGGCCCTTATTGATCTCATCAATGTTCATTTTAACATTAGCATACTAACATATCATTCATTGCGTCACATACATTATAGATATAAGTAGTAAATAAGATTCAATGGTTATAACCCAAAATAGAAACTAAGGTGGCCCATCCCAAGCCAATGGGAGAACGTAGAATGTTGAAACTAAGATTACTTCACAAGCATATCCTCGCCTTTAGGCCAAGCTGTTCTTCTGGTCCTTGAATCTTCATTGGATTACATTTTCAGAAACTCATTTTACATACAAGGGAGTAAGATAGGAAGACAAATACAACAAATATGGGCACACTAACATATAATTCATTGCATCACATACATGACACACATGTCGTATTTTATTAAAAAATACATCGAATGAAAATAAAGGGGATATAACCATGCATGTCAAACACCGTGTAAAACAAAAATATCATACATACGTCGTTAAAGGTTTAGGGGAGGAGGCCCTATAAAGGTCAAGATGCAGAAATTTTGAAAAACAACACCCACTGTTACAGTGGAAAATCTTCACAATTTGATAACTTTTATCAACTAATCATGTTTTTGGGATTTTTCAATCCCTAAAGTTTTTCACCCTAGAACAACCGTTGTTCTCTCTCGAACCCAATTTTTCATCATAACCGCGAGTTCATAATACTAAAGATTAATATACAAACACCAAATCGAACAACATCAATTATATGTTTAACACCTTAATCAACGATTGTAATTATTATCAAATTTTTATAGGATTAACAGATTAATCGCGACATACGTTTATTTGAACACATTTGAAATACATACATGCCGAAAATAGTAAAAGGAACATGAATCTCATACGCATTGCATTAGCCAAGTATTTAACTCGATTCTGGATCATACATGTGGCTTTGATACCAATGTTGGGACCGTCGGCGCACCCCGTGGCAAGACTACAGTAGGTTCCTTGATAAACGGCAAGACTACAGTTGCGGTAGAGAAGTCACGAACGATTCAAATTGCAAGCCTCCACGGCAAAACATCTTGGCATCTACTTAGTTCACTCGGTTGAAAAGCAGTTGAGAGCAATTTTCTTTTCTCAAAATTTTTTCTTAAGAAAATTCATTTAGCAACGAATAAAATAGCTGCTAGACCAAAATTATCTTTTTATATCGTGTTGCCCTAACGCTAATTATATTCTTTTAATTAAATCCGGAATTCCATTGATAATTAAAATTACAACTTGATATATATATATATATATATATATCAAATATATATATTAATGTTAATTATACACTTTATACATGCACAATTAAAATTGTACATGTGTAACTCATTTATAAATTGCTCTTTTCAACCCTGGAGTGTGACCCTGTAGGTTCCAGTAACGTTAGTAGTAATTATTAGATCCATTCTAATATTACAATAAATGAGTGACATCTAGAAATATATCATTGTAACCTATGTGACTAGAAATGAAGATTCAACACATTGTAATGCCCCGAGTTTAGGGTCCGAAAGGTAACCAAATTTGGTTTAAGACTAGTTCGGGTTAGTTTGTTTGGTTTAGGCTTCTTCGGGATTATTTTAAATAAATGACTTTGAAGGCTTTAAATGATGACAAAAAGGGGTGCAAATTATTTTAGGTGAATATTTTTTTGGCAAAAATAATATTAAAAGGGTTTTAAATAATGAAAATTGATTTTTGGAAGAAAAACTATCATATTTAAACAAATCATCACATTATTTTTTCTCCTAAATTCTTATCCATATTCCCTTCACCCAAACAACTTTTCCCTTCAAGATTTCAAATGTAATCTCTATTTTACTTTGATTTCCTCTTTATGAAACTTTTTATCAATGAAATCATTCCAAAACCCATTTGTTTTTTCTTGGTTCCTAATGCTTTTTATTTGAAAAAGAGGTGATTGATGGGATTTTCGTTTTGGTTTTGTTTTGTTGGGTTTATGGATGTTAATAAATGTGTTTTTCATGTTTTGATAATATAAAACCCAAAACTAGTTGAGATGGTAGAGTTTAAGGTTGAAGTTTTTAAGTTTTTGGCTTGGTTTTGTAACGAATCAGTGGTTGATAGTTTCTTGCCTTTGGGTTGATGTTTTAGTTGTCAATAGATTTGCTTTTGATAATAATCTTGTTGGGTTTTAGATGAAGTTCGTTTAGAGTTAATTTGTTGATGTTTTCGGTTGATTTCAGATATGAATTGATGGGCGATTGTTGCTAGATGCTGGGTTTTTGAGTTGCAGCAAGTTTAGAGGCTTGAAATCACTCTAATGCTCTGTTTTGATTTGATTAGAAGTAGGGCAATTTGATTTGGGAACTTCAGACCCAATATTAGACAATCTGGAGGCTTAATTTGGTTGTTCGGTTAACATTTGTGAAGTGCTGGTGAGTGGGACTATTTTATAAAGCCTTACCATGGTTAAGGATGAGATTTTGGGGGTTTAGATTGATCTTGAAAATCCAATCTAAGCTCAGCAGGAAGTTTGGTTGTTTTTGCCTTTGTTTTTGGCTTTTTACTTTGTTTTTATCAAGCTCAATTATATCTTGTTGCAAATGATGAAGTTTACTATTTTCATGTGTGTTGAGATGTTAAGATGATGAATCACGTAAATCCCATGTTTTGATTTGAGTTTTGAAGAGTTCTATGTTGTTGACTACATGTTATGCATGGAAATGTGTATGAAAATGGGTTGAGAAATGTTATGCTTGTGGCCTTGCAACAGTGGGTAAGTGTTAGCCTTGATGAGTATATTGGCACTTGTTGAGATTCTTATTACCGTATAAAATTGGTCGACTAATAGGATAAGAGTGCACTATAATGGTAAAATTCGTGTGTGGCCTTAGTGATGTTACATTCCACTAAGGAGGAGTACGGTGATGGGCATTCCACCATAAGCTTATATTTTCTAGAAGTTGTGAGTACGGTGATGGGGATTCCACCTAAAGTTGTCTAGTTTTCTTGTTCACGATGATGGGTATTCCACCGAACGTTATCCGCACTTCTGTGTAGAAGTTCTAAAATGTCAATATACTCATGTGACTCAAATTTCTCTTTATGCTTTATTGTGTTGATGTTGTTGTTAAGCTTGAGATATATATTTCCATGTAGAGGTGGATGCTATGCCTTGATTTGTAGTTCAAGAATGTGATAATTTGAGCATGTTATGTTGAAGGTTTATGTTTGAGAAATAATTTGTCAAATTGCCTTGTTTTCAAAAGCAAACAAAATGGTTTAAAACTGCATTGTTGTTGTCGTTGTTTTGAGCACCGCTCACTAAGCATTCTTGCTTACTCTCTCTTTTTCATCAATGCAGATCCGTAGGCAATTTGTGGCAGCAAGGAGTTGTCCAAGAGTTTATATTTTTGCTCAAGTATGGTTTTGGCATCAAATAATAGTACGTTAGCAATGGGGTAGGAACTTTATGGGTTGGGAGGTTTTGTTTTGAAACTCCTTGTTTTGAGACATGTATATGACGCCTATCTAGTCTTGTTTATGATCTTTATATGTTGGATAAAAGTTTGATTTAACGTTTGACCTCCTATGTGTTTGTTTCATCTTATTGGATGCTTGAAGTCTTCCATATATGCTTAGAGTTATCAATATATGTTTTAATGCACCATGGTTGGTTGTGCTAGGACCATTTGCCTATAGAATATTTGTTGACGATGTTACCATGTTGTATGAATCATGTTTAAGTGCTTTAAGTTGATGCAGTGAGTATGTTTCTGGTATGTGTTTCAAAACAATTGCTACCGTTTCGATGCGGTAGGTATATTTGGCTTAGATGTTCTAAAACACATAAGGGTCGTTCTGAGAACCCAAGGCCCTTTTCTTGCCTGTATCAAAACACGAGGTCGATTCGATACGCCTCTATTGTATCTGAGGAAGGGGAGTCGTTCCAAGCATGTTGGTTTCGAAACAGGTGATCCCGTTTTCTGTACGTTTTGCTATTGGAATTGGTAATTCGGAAACAAGCTTGGTCTGTTCCGAAACATGTATTTGTTCTGTTAATTTATAGTCTGTTCTGAAGTTTTGTTTCTTTGCGTTTTGGTCCCTAATCGTTGTAAAGGCCAATTGTTATTCAAATTGATGTCCGATTAAGGCGAGGTTTTAACCTCTACTTGTATGAAAATGTACGATTAATTTAAAGCCTCTAGAGAATATAAAAATTTAAATAAAACGGTCTTAAGGGTTTCTAATCGAAGGGAAACCTTAGCGGGGTTTTCTTCGGTTTTCCCCGAGTATGTCACTTGGTTCGGTCTTGTGACTAGACCGGGCTAAGGGGGTTCCACACACAATCATCGTGATTAAATTTTTCTATTGTATTAAATCCTTTTTTTCCTTTATATCTAGAATAGGCACAAGTCTTGGAATATTAACACTTGTATAGCCCATATATTATATCTTGACATCTAGAGTTTACTATATTAAACGAATAATTTGTGATATCTCATATCAACTTATTCGAGCTTGGCCATGCATTTCTAGTCTCACTCAATCAAGTATACAATTACAGATCATGTTTAACTATATCAAATCATACAACAATATATGTTGAGATAGTAATGATCTCAACACTAAGGACCATACATGTAACCCCCTTAGCCCGGCCTAGACGCTTGACCCGAACTAGGAAGATTACACGGGGAAAATCAAAGTCAACCCAAAAGTCAACCTGGATTAATGACCCTTTTTTATTTTTAATCTTGTCTAGATACTTGTTAACCCTAAGTGAGTACTCACGAATTATGATTAAGAAAAGCACAGCGATCGGATAATATATGGGGACTCAATTGCACTTCACACAAGATTAGGGACCAAATTGTAATTTCTGCAAAAAAGAGGGACTTCATTGATTTTAGGATTACCATTATGAAATTAGTCATGTTACATGCTTCTTTGCCAAATTTCAACTTAAAAAAAACATCTCAAGCCCAAGCAATTGCAATCTCAACATTTAGGACTAAAATGTAAAGCATGCAAACATCAAAACAATTCAAATCTGGGTCCAACGGTATCCCGTTTCAAAATGCCTACTCACCGTACCGAAACATTGTATCGGAACGATGTTGACCGTTACGGTACGCGAGTATGTTCCGAGACCAGTTACGAAACATGTCATTCCAGTAGCTAAAATGTATCGAAACAACCTTTTTCGTTTCGAAACGCCAAAGCCATTTCAGGCCCCCGTTCCGAAACACCATAGGGTGTTTCGATACACCCTGCCCAGAAACAGCAGCAAATGCTGGTTTTTCACTCAAACACATACTCAAACATGCCCGAAAGACTCTCTAATCATACCAACAAGTCATCATACATACAAGGAACATATTTGGAACATACAAGCACAATCATAGCATCAAATACAAAATCTCATTATTCTAGAGGCATGATTCCTATCACAATACCCAAAATGAGCAATCCAACCTCAAATCAAACAATTAAAGCCATTTACAATCCAAACAAGCTAAAACAAACATGCCACAACCTTAGGGAGTTTAACACATCTCACAAATACAATTCTTTGTTTCCCATTTCCAATCTATCAAAACTAAAGTGTATGAAAACTTCACCATACATGAGCTTGGACTTCCTTTGATGAACTTAGCTTCTTTGATGCCCGAAAACACCTCAATTATCTGCATTATTGGTAAAAGAGAGAGCGTAAGCACAAATGCTTAGTGAGGCATGCTCTAAAGAAAACCAACACAATAATGCACATCATGAAAACACTTTCTCAAAAGCTTTTAAACCACATGCTCATTCTATCTCATGCTTGGAACCCTTTCAAAGCAATTTCTCATTGAAACCACATGTACCTTCATTCTATCTCATGCATTAAAACCAATGCAAAACTCATGGCAAAGCCAAATTCATTCTTGTACTCTAAAGCATTTCATAAACAAACCACATATGCATTTCTCATAGCATAAACCATTACATCAAAGGTACATGTGAATCAAAAACCATAACATATTTTATATTAGCATTTCACATCTCTTTATTACTCGGATATGCGGACAATTCACTAGACACTTTCGGTGGCATCCCTCATCACTGTACTCACTCGTCTAGGAACATAGTTTCCGGTGGAATCTCACATCTCCGTACTCACATGGCAAAATCTCTCATCGCCACAAAGCTTGGGTATTTCACCAAGTCCTACCTGATGGAATGCCCACCATCGGTTCTCTCCCTTTGGCTTAACCAAAGAGCACGTACGAATTTTTAGTTTATAGTGCACTCTCATCCTATTGATCGATCAATTATATCTGGTAAGTATCTCAACATCTATGCCAATATATTATGTCAAATCATCATCTCATCTACTGTTTTTCATGCATTTAAATCTCAACATTCTCATCTCATTTAAAAATCATAACATTTGCTATGCTTTAACATAAAAGCTCAAATCTCAACTATGCAACATGTTACTTTTATGAAATCATTTCAAGCATCATCTCATGTTATCATTCATGTATAAAAATAGTAGGAATTTATCAATTTAAAACCATGAGCATGTAAAAGCATTTAAGGGTCAATCACCACATTCTAGAGAGCAATCTAGCCAATACTTACTTCCGGACTTAGGAAGGTGTTTCAAACCTTTCCTAAATCCCCAAACCTTGATTCTTTGTCCCTCAAGGACTTCTAAAACCATACGCACTCACCGATTACGTTTCGCTTGCTTGCCGAAACGCTACCTAAGCTTTCGGATCAACTCCAAAGGTGTCCGAAGATGTCTCCCCTGTTTTAAACACATAAGAGCAGAGGATTAATGCATCATCATGCATTGAAATCATCAGCCACACACCTAAACTCGCTGCTCTACACAAAAACCACATTTCAGCTACCAAACACTATCGAAATCACCTCTAAACTCTTCCAAAACCAAACACAGCCAAGATTCATCACTTCTAATCATTTCTAAACATCAATTAACATCAAAAACTAACATAACCACGTCCTTATACCTCCAGCTATAGCAGAACACCAAAATCACCCCAAAACCCGTCGTTTTAACAAGCAAAACATAAGAAAAACAAACCTATTCGGGATTGGATTAATAAAACCTCATTTATAGCATCATTTAACATGCAAAATACATTAGAAAACCATCTCAAAACAGAGCCCAATTAATCACCACGAATATCTTCAAGATCTCTTCGAAAATCTTGAGTTTTAAGCCAATTTCTTGTTTCTAACATTAAAACCACTTAAAAATCATTAATAAAGGATTGATAACTTGGGAATTTCAGTAAAGAACTGATCATTAGAGGAGAAGGACGAAGCTTACCTCTAATGGATGATTTCTCATTGATTTCGGCAAGTTTTCTTGAAAATTCAATGTAGAAATCAAGCGGATTTGATGAGGAATTATTTAGGAATCAAAGAGTGATTGAAATCTCATCAAATGAAGTAGAAATCAAAGTGTATTTGCTGGAGAAAAAGTAGTTATGAAAAGTCAAAGGTGGTTTTCTATTTTAATCACCTTTATTTTCTTTAATTAAAGCATTAATCAAATCACCCAAATTTAGGAAAAATCTGATGAAAACTTTTTTGTAATATTAGCTCCTTAAAGATTCAAAGTTTCAATCCTTTACAAAACAGTCACTACTAAACTTTGCAAAACCTGCGATTTGGTTACTACACCAAAATGTAGTATTTTCAAACCTTATTTTGTAAAATTGATTTCACCATTCTCTTTTATATATTAAATGGTGATTTTTAGATATTTTTCCATATTTTTAAAGCATCCCAAACTAGGTGTCCCCTAAACTCCCTTTTAGATTCGAACCGATTTCCAGACCGATCCAGTTCAGACTCTAAACATCTAGGCCCAAATTTGGGGTGTTATAACTCTCCCCCTCTTAAGAAATTTTGTCCCCGAAATTTACATAGAGGAAAAAGGTAAGGAAACTTCTTCTTCATGTCATCTTTTCTTTCCCACGTGGCTTCCTCAACACCACGATGCCTCCACAACACCTTAACTAGCTCAATGGTTTTACCCCGGAGAACCTTACTGTCCGAATCCAAAATCTCAACTAGTTTTTTAGCATAGGTCAAATATGGATTCAACACAACCTCCTCCACAGGCATAACATGCGAAGGATCCGATCTATACCTCCGAAGCATGGAGACATGAAACACATCATGTATCTTCTCTAACTCTTGTGGTAGCCTTAGCTTATAAGCAACATGACCCACACGTTCTATCACCTCGTATGGTCCAATATACCTAGGGCTCAACTTACCCTTCCGGCCAAATCTCATCACCTTCTTCCAAGGTGAAACCTTTAAGAACACACGGTCACCCACCGCAAACTCAATCTTCTTACGCTTCAAATCCGCGTAAGACTTCTGTCAAACAGAAGCTGCCTTCAACCGCTCACAAATGAGCTTCACCTTCTCGGGTGTTCCTTTCAACAAAGCCGGCATCGAGACCAACTTCTGACATGTTTCAGCCCAGCAAAGAGGAGTTCTGCACTTCCTCCCAAACAAGGCTTCATAAGGTGCCATTTGAATACTTGCCTGGTAGCTGTTATTATAATCAAACTCCACCAAAGGCAAATGCTTCTCCCAAGATCCTTGGAACTCAATCACGCAACACCTCAACATATCCTCAAGCACTTGGATAACACGCTCAGACTGTCCATCCGTTTGTGGATGATAAGAAGTACTGAAATTCAGCCGCGTACCCAAAGCTTGATGCAAACATTCCGAAAATCGCGATGTAAACCTCGGATCTCTATCCGACACTATAGATTTTGGTACAGCTCTACAAGCTTATCCAAGGTATACGTGGTATGCACAGGTAAGAAATGCACACACTTCGTAAGGCGATCCACAATCACCCACACAGAATTCTTCTTTGATGGCGTCAAAGGCAAACCAGACACAAAGTCCATGGTGGTTCTTTCCCACTTCCATCAGGGATCCTCAACTGTTGCAACAACCCTAAAGGAAACTAATGCTCAGCCTTAACCCATTGACAAACCATGCACTTACTCACATATTCCGCAACATCTTTCTTCAAACCCACCCAATAGTACTCATCCTTCAGATCACTGTACATCTTTGTACTACCAGGGTGCATAGCAAAAGGACTACTATGAGCTTCAGTCAGAATAGTACGCCTCAACTCTACATCATTCAGCACTACTATTCGATTTTCAAAACATAGAACTCCATCATTTAAACAAAAATCTGATGGTCTATTGTTGCGTGTAAAAGTGTCTATCACAATGTAGTGCAAGTGTACACGACGCAAGTAGTAAAGTGATACATAAGAATCGGACATCGTCTCCACAAGGACTGGCCTAATAGCTTCACCTTAGATTGCTTCACAAGAGAGAAAAGAAATAGTTTAATTGTTTTCACGAGATAATAAAGAATACTGAAATAAAAGAGTAACGAAATCAGGATAGAGAGAATGGGTCGGTATTGAATTGATCAGTAGTGTAGGTGTTGCAAAGTCTAGGAATCTCTGTTCTGTCGTTGCGCCTGTCGCGACATCGGTCTGTTGGTTGTCACGGAAGCGATCACACAACTCTATACTTCAAGCTTGGCAAGAATCCTTATTGTGCCTTGGCCTATCCCTTTGTCCAAGTCTGTCGATTAACACGTCTTTGATGATACCTCCCGGCATGAATCAAAGGATGAACACCGATGTTGTTGAATTCTTCCTTATCCACTTAACCTCGTCCTATCCCTACGTCCGAGATAGTTCAACCATAAGCTGGAGAACCCGTACTTATTCCTTTCGTATACTTAACTCTCCCGATATTAAGTAAATGTGTAATCTCACAATGCTCTCCCGATACTCTTGCAAGATGTTGAAAACCAGAATAAGCAAACTTGAAGTCTATTTTATTGAACAGAAAAATTCCTAAAACAAATGCAATCCTTGCAACTACTTTACAAAATCAACCCTTAGCCGTATGGGAAGTTTAGAGCATGATGAGAAGGGGAAAACGACTAGGGTTTTGGGAAGAAGGTTAGAGAGTAAGATATCCTCCCCTAGGTCGAATTACATGCCTTTATATAGGCCTTGGGTTCAAGTTTTCTACTATGGCAAGAATACAAGTTTAATTTAAAGTACAACTCTATTAAAGACTAAATCTTCAGAGCATATATCTTTAAGTCGCCCTTTTTTCTTGCTTGGAGTTTCTTCCTTGAACTTTGGGCTTGGCCTTCATTCTGATCTAGGGCTTGGAAAAATATAAGGGTGGTCCACGACAGACCGACTTAATTTTCTCTTTCCGTCGAGGCCCACTTCACTTCTTCCCTTCACCATTGCTTCCGTCCTTGGCTACCACGGCAGCGACCATGGCAGCATCGTCCTTTTCATCTGCAATCCAGTTCCAGTTTTGCTTCTTCACTGCCCAGCGTCTAGTTCACCACTGCCATCCATCTGCTACAATAGCTACCTGCAAAAGCAACCAATTTCAGTAGAAACTGTGCCATTTGATAAAATTGTGATGTATAAATGAAATCTATCCTAAATGCAATGAATTATGCTTGAATACAACAGAAATATGGGTTAAATAGGGGGTAGAATATAGAACTTTTACACACTCAACACACTCCCAAACTCAAGTTTTTGCTTGCCCTCAAGCAATTCAGACCTAAAAAAGAAATAATTTTTTTTTGGCTTAAAACAATGAACTTTTCCTTACCTACCACATGTATTCTATCATGAATAGTACCTTGTCGGACATTTCTGGACTTATTCGGAACCATGCTATAATTCTTGTGAAGTGTGTGCGGGTTTTGTGAACAATTATGCATCTAGACTACCTTAGTATACCAGAATAGTTATGACTACAAACTTGAGGTTATGCCATTTCAATTTTTTCTGGAGGCAATTCTTAGGCTCCTTTAGTTTTTTTCTAACTCTTTATTTAACTGCATCTTTTCTGGAGGCAATTCTTGGGCTCCTTTAGTTTTTTCTAACTTAGCTCGAAAAGAAATATCCTGAAATAAGTGCAAGGTAGTTTTGCAAGCTATTGAGTCTGAATATTTTTTTCTTTCTTTCTTATCTTCATAGAGCCAGTGATAGGCACCTCTAAGGCAGTTTCAAGTGGGTAAACATTTCTATTCCAGTGTACTAAAGAAATCTAAAAGGCATAAGAGTCACAAAGAGTGTTTTACAGGGTAGAATCATAGCAGGGATCTAAACAGATTCTAAAATTTTCTAAAGGTATTGTCACGACAGCATATGTCGTGGCAGGTAAGTGAAGTTCAAAGACTTAAGCCAATTTTTAAGCAAAAATAAACTAAGTAAAAGACACAATTTTTAAACTTAAAGAGACTTCATTAATGGAGGGATGCCACCCCCAAACTTCGAGGGTTGCATGGCCCTCAATGCAAATGACAGAAATGAAAAAGAAAAAAAAGAAAAACAACATCACAAAATATAACAAAATGGCAGACAACAAAAATAAGATAAGAAACTTAAATTTTCAAGTGTTGTCGTCGCCGATGCTGCTGCTGCTGCTGAGATGAATATGCCGACAGGCAGTGATTTTCCTTGTTGGTGCTGGCAGATGGATGGGAGAGGCAGAAGTGTTCTTGGTTTTGGCTTCCCGTGGAGGTTGGATGCGGGTAGGGGAGATATGAGGTGGTTTCTCCCATACATGAACCTCCTCGAAGCTGTTACTGCTGCTATTGCTGCTGCTGCTACTGCCGGACTTTTCCTGGTCGGATGGGTCAACTCCGGGGCCTGTTTTCTGCTATTTCTCTCGGGTAAACTCCTTGGACAAGTTCCTCTTCAGAGAGGGCTCGTCATCATATACCGCCCAAATTTCAAAGAAGGGGAAACTAGAAATATACATGTCGAGGTCGGACATAGGCTCTTTTCTCTTGGCTCCCCGGGCAGATGTGTTGGCTTTGCGGCTGCCGCCTGTAGCTATTGTGGTCGGGGTCGGGGTTGACGCGGCAGATGGCGTTCTTGGTATGGCAGCAGGGGTAGGGGTATTGCAGGTGTGGGGGCAACAAAATAATTACTGGGGAAGGCATGGAACAGTACATCAGGAAAATTAAGAGAGGTGTGGATGAAATGTACCATTGTGGTGTTGAAGTCTCGGATGAAACTCATCAGGCCTAGCTGCCATTCTTCTATTTTTTGCAGGGCAGCGAGTATTTGTGTGGACGTGTATGCTGGAGGATCTGCTGCAGTGGGCTGCCTGGGTTCTGTGGGGCAGGCTCGGTTTGGGTGGGCTCTGTCGGCTCACCTGCCGCGGCAGTGGGGTCAAATGACGACAAGGGTGTGGCAACTTTGAGTTCCATCAGGCTGAGGATGTTCCTGTTTGTCCAGCCTTTTCCTCAGACTCTTAAATCCTCGGCAGCTTCCAGTACCTTGTGGCCGTGGCAGAGGGCAGTAATGAGGTATGGGTAGAAGAGTGGTCCTGACGGCCGGTATGCACAATCCAATATTCCTTCCCGAACGTATCTACCAACGTTAATTGGCCTCTCATTTAAAATTGAATGGATGAGGGCTAACCTGGGTTGGTCTACCGTTGTGTTGTGCGAGAAGGGCATAATCCGCTTCTTGATAAATGCATTCCAAAGCTTTACCTCCAGAGTGAGTTGAACTCGTTTTACCGTCCTTGGATGTTTAGGATCGGTATTCCACTCGGTACCCTCTTCTGTGAGTTCTTCCATCACAACATCGTGATCTGTCAGCTCTAAGCTTTCTATAAATCTTTGGTGGCCGTCTTCATTTCTACCAACATAGAACCATAGAGTGTGTTGATGTATTCGGGCTCAAAAGGTACCTCTTTTCCTCGGACAGTTACTGTTTTCGCTTCCCTACTGTCGATGGCAGCATAAAATTCTCGGACGAGAGTTACATTCATCTCCTATGGCTGCTCGGCAAATAGCTACCACTGTAGGGCTCTAATTTTGCGGGCTATGAACGATTGTTGCCCAAGGTTCTCTGTTCTGGTGGTGTAAATGAAGCCTTAATCCTCCCACATATCTCGGAGCTGGAAAGAGCTTGGAGTGGATGCTGGTGGGGCAGATCCTGAGGCAGCACTACGGCGGGTATTTCTTGTACTCAAGTTGCAAGGACTGTAGAAAAGAAAAGAAGCAAATGAAATTCTAGAGGAAACAAATAGAGAGAGTAAAAGTGTGTGAAAAATGAATTGTAAAACGGGGTTTATATAGATAAGGATTTTGCTGCCCGTTGGAGTTGTAACGGCATGCGCGAATAATGGGGCCAGCTGTTACGCGGTTTCTGACACGTCTGTCACGCGTTTCCGTGTCTGCTGCACGTCTGTTACGCGTTTGCATGTCTGCTGCGCGTCTGTTACGTGTTTGCGTGTCTGTCGCGACAGTGTGTTGACAGGCTGGATTTTCCGCGTCTGTCGCGGTAGCTGTAATGGCAGGCTCCTAAGTTGAGCTTTTTGGGCTGACGAAAAGGTGGTGGGCTGAATTCACTTCTCCTCTTCTTCTTGTCTCCTTTATTTCCTAAAAATAAGAAAATAAAAACTTAGTTCCTAAAAAATAAAACAGTTCTAATTTCATAATATATATATAAATAAATAATAAATATTAATAAAAATAAAATTAGGTTAAATTAGGGATGCCATGAGGGGCATCTCCTAAAGTAACCACTTCCTGCATTCTTGGGACTTCAGTCCCCTGATAATGCTTCAGTCTTTGTCCGTTGACATTAAATTGGTGCCCGTCTTTTAAAGATCTAATTGTGATGGCACCGTGGGGAAAAACTTGCACCACTTGGAAGGGGCCAGGCCATCTAGATTTCAGTTTTCCTGGGAAGAGTTTCAACCTAGAATTGAACAACAACACAAGCTGCCCTGGGAAGAACTGTCGTGGCAGTAACTTTTTGTCATGCCACTTGTTTGTCTTGTCTTTGTAGATTCTTGCGTTGTCATAGACCATTGCTCGAATTTCATCTATCTCATTCAGACCGAGTAGCCTTTTCTGTCCTGCCTTTTACAAATCCATATTTACTGCCTTGATGGCCCAGTATGCTCTGCCCTCAATCTCAACAGGTAGATGGCATGTTTTCCCATAAATCAGCCGGTATGGTGACATTCCCAATAGAGTTTTCAATGATGTTCTGTAAACTCATAATGCATCGTTGAGGTGTAGAGACCAGTCCTTCCGAGTTGGCTTAACCATCTTTTCAAGAATGTTCTTAACCTCTCTGTTCGATATTTCAGCCTGTTCATTGGTCTGAGGGTGCTATGTTGTTGCGATCCGATGTTTGACACCATACTTTTTTAAGGCAACAACTATAACCCTATTATCAAAATGCCTCCCTTCATCACTGATGATCGCCTTGGGGATGCCAAATCTGGAAAAAATGTTTTTATGCAAAAACCTCTGAACCGTCTTGGCATCATTTTTCTGAGTAGCGATCGCTTCAACCCATTTGGACACATAGTCCACTACTATGAGGATATATAAGTTCCCACATGAACTTGGGAATGGTCCCATAAAATCAATCACCCAAACATTGAAGATCTCGACTTCTAGAATGTTTTGCAGTGGCATCTCATGTCTCCTTGAGATGTTTCTAGTCCGTTGACAATTGTCACAGTTTTTGTTGAATGTCTGGGCATCCTTGAACAGTGACGGCCAATAAAATCCCGACTGCAAAACCTTGGCAGTAGTTTTGTTACCACCTAAGTGTTCTCCACATTGTGAAGCATGGCAGTGATGAAGCACAGCTTTCTGTTCATCATGTGGTTCGTCCCAATATTTGAAAAGAAGAGGTTCGTCCCAATAATAATGCTTAACATCATTTTGGAACCTCTTCCTATCTTGATAGTTAAGGTCATGAGGAGTTATTCCGCTAAGTAAATAATTAACAAAATCAGCATACCAGGGGAGTTCCGAAAACTTACCTGCTTCCATGGCTGTCGCGGCAGTGCTTGTGGCAGCGAACATCTGCTCGTCAGGGAAGGTCTCCAGTATGTGTGTCTCGTTTGTTGGGAGACTCTTTCCCTTCTCTAACCTTGACAAGTGATTTGCAACTTGATTCTCTTTCCCCTTTTTGTCCTTGATTTCAAGGTCGAACTCTTGTAGTAGCAGAATCCAACGTATCAGTCTAGGTTTTGCATCCTTTTTGGCGAACAGATACTTCAATGCAGAGTGGTCTGTGTGGACTATGACCTTCGTTCCATGTATATATTAACGAAACTTGTCAATCGAGAACACCACAGTCAAAATTTCCTTCTCCGTTGTGGTGTAGTTTACTTGGGCGCCGTTCAATGTTTTGTTGGCATAGTATATAACATGAAAGAGCTTGTCTTTCCTCTGCCCAAGTGCTGCCCCGACAGCATAGTCACTAGCATCACACATGATCTCAAATGGTAGTTTCCAATCTGGTGGCTGTACTATTGGGGCTGTTACCAGCTTTTCTTTCAGAACCTTGAATGCCTCAGTACATTCATTGTTGACGTCGAAGGGACGGTTCTGCTCTAGAAGATAACATAAGGGTTTGGTGATCTTCGAAAAGTTTGGGATAAACCTCCGATAAAAACCAGCATGCCCTATGAAACTCCTGATTCCCTTGACTGTGGTGGGTGGCGGCAGCTTTTCAATTACCTCGATCTTAGTTTTGTCGACTTCTATGATGCGGCAGCTTACTTTATGGCCTAGGACTATCCCTTTATCCACCATGAAGTGACATTTCTCCTAGTTCAATACCAAGTTTGCTTTCTCACATCTCTCGAGCACTTTCTGTAGGTTGCCTAGGCAGCTTTCAAAATTGTCTCCAAAGACAGAGAAATCATCCATGAATATCTCCAGGAAATCCTCCATCATATCAGAGAATATTGCCATCATACACCTTTGAAAGGTTGTTGGTGCATTACAAAGTCCAAATGGCATCCTCCGAAAAGCATAAGTACCGTATGTGCAAGTGAATGTCGTCTTCTCTTGATCCTCCGGTGCAATGGCTATTTGGTTGTAACCTGAGTATCCATCAAGAAAATAGTAGTAAGGCTTTCCTGCTAATCTATCAAGCATTTGATCAATAAAAGGCAGGGGAAAGTGGTCATTCTGGGTAGCTTTGTTAAGCTTTAGGAATTCCATACAAACCCTCCAACCGGTCACAGTCCTGGTTGGGATTAGCTCGTTTTCTTTGTTGGTTACCACGGTTATTCCTCCTTTCTTAGGAACGCACTGCACCGGGCTCACCCACTTGCTATCCGAGATGGTGTAAATTATTTCAGCATCTAGCCATTTGATGATCTCCTTACAAACCACCTCTCGCATAGCATCGTTTAGACGTCTCTGGGCATCAATGGTTGGCTTGTGATCATCCTCTAAGAGGATTTTATGCATGCATAGTGCCGGGCTGATGCCTTCGATATCAGCTATCGTCCATCCAATAGCCTTTTTGTGTTGCTACAGCATCCCTATCAGCTGCTGTTCTTGTTCCTGCATCAACTTGGAAGAGATGATTACGGGCAACTTATCATTTAATCCAAGGAAAACATATTTGAGCTGCCCTGGCAGGGGCTTAAGATCTAGAACAGGTGACTCTACAGTTGATGGCTTTTGGACTATATGTTCATTCGAGGTATAGTTTAAGGGCTCGAATAACTTACATGGATGATTGCCTATCCAGTTTACCTCCTCTTGATCTTCAGTATCAGATATATCAGATTCTGAGGAGATGTTGTCGTCGTCGCTGCCGTGACAGTCTTCAAAATGGCTGCTGGGGCAGTGGCCAATTTTGATGTCATGACAGCCCGACTTGATGCAGGGTTGGTCAAGGATAACTTCAGTGATAGCCTTGCATTATTCTTCTGCATCAACATGCTTTATTGCCTGGAGAACGTTCAGCTTGATCTCTTGATCGTTCACTCTCATAGTGAGTTCTCCCTTTTCGACATCAATCAGTGATCTTCCTGTGGCTAAGAAGGGTCGCCCCAGGATGATTGGTGCATTCTCATCTGCTTCACAATCTAAAACAAGAAAGTTAGCAGGAAAAATAAATTTATTCACTCTTACCAGAATATCTTCTATCTTCCCTTCTGGATGTACGTAAGTGCGGTCTGCCAGCTGCAGTACTACTGTTGTGGGTCGAGCTTTTCCAATACCTAATTTCTGAAAAATAGATTTGGGCATTAAATTTATACTAGTACCAAGATCAAAAAGTGCCTTACCCAAAAATTTGTCACTGATTATGCATGGTATGATGAAGCTCCCGGGAGTCTTCTTCTTCTGGGGTGGATGCTTGTGCAGAATACTCATGCATCCCTATGTCATTTTAACCGTTTAAAATTCCCCAAGTCTGGATTTCTTCGACATGGCATTATTGAGATATTTGGCATAACCAGGCATCTCCTTGATAACATCTAACAGCGGAATGTTGATGTGGACCTCTTAAAAATATCATAGATCTTCTTAAGCTGGGACTCCTATTTCATTTTTTGTAACCGCCGAGGAAAAGGAGGTAGAGAACGATAATCAGCAATACGCCCTTCCCACTGCATTCAGATCTGAGGAGGCTTAGGTTCTTCATCTTTCTCCTCTATCCCTTCTGCTGTCATGACAGGTTCATCGGCATATGGCTGTTTGTCATCTACCGGGGAAACGTTCTCAGTAGTCGACTCAAAGGTTGGTTCCTTAACTGATTCAGCTTCCTTCTCTGGCCCTAGTAATTTCTTCCCAGTCCTTGTCGTGATGGCTTTACGCTGCTCATGTGTGGGTTGTCTAGCATTTTCAGTATCGCTAGGAAATCCTCCATTCTGCCTCGGTTTAATATGCTGGGAAACCTGACCCATCTGTGTCTCCAATGATTTTAGAGTAGCTTCATGGTTGGTCATCTACATCTCTGTTTTATCCATGAATGACTCAGTCTTCTTGACGAAGTGATTCATGTTCTCAATGTAAGTTCCTGTTTGAGACATAAATGTAGCCAAAGTCTGCTCCAGTATACTAGTCGTGGCAGCCGGTGGCTGTTGCTGCTGCTGCTGCCGAGTCAGTAATCTAGGTCCCCCTGATTCTGAGTGTTCTGCACTTGAGGATTAAGGGCATTGTTAGGGTTGCTCCAAGAGAACTTGGGATCCTTTCTCCAATTGGGATTGTAGTTGTTGGAATTGAAGTTCTGTTTTTTGTAGTTCCCAACATACATCCCTTCCTCTAACTGTAGTGGACAGTCTTCCGAACTATGACTCCCATCACAAGTCTCACATACCTCTTCAGCAGAGTAGACAGGTTTTGAATCTTTTCTTCAATAGCTTTTCAACTGCCTTTGTGAGATATAGCACATGTGTTATTAGGGAGTCCTCGGCCTCATAATCTTTCACAGCTAGTACTCGTTTACCCCCTCTTCTTGTTGTAGGAAACTGTTCCTCATTCTTTGCCATATTTTTCAAGACTACCATTGCGTCTTTTGGATCTTTGTCCAACAATAATCCATTTACTGCTGAATCAATTCTCATACGGGTCTGTAAATTGGCAACATTATAAAACTTTATTACTTCGTTCCAAATAGGGAATCCATGCATCGGGCAGTTCCTTAGAAGAGTGGTAAATCTGTCCCACGCCTCGTGCATTGGCTTGTCATCTTCCTATTGAAAAGTAGCTATTTCGTTACGTAATCGCTCAAATAAATGTGAAGGATTAAAACAAGACAAAAATTCACGAGTTAAATCTGCCCAAGTTCGTATTGAACCCGGCGTTAGTTTATTCCACCAAGTTTTCGCCCTGTCCCTCAATGAATGAGGAAATAACCGAAGCCTCAGTATCTCCAGATTTACTCCTGGTAGTCTAAACGAACCACAGATTTCCTGGAACGTTTTCAGATGCTCCCTAGCATCCTCTGTAGCAGCACCACTAAATTGGCCATCGTTATTAACCATGCTGAACATGACAGGTTTTAGCTCGAAATTTTCAGCTTCTACGTCTGGCAGGCTGGTTTCTAGTTCCACATGATCGTTAATCATGTAGTCTCAGTATGACCGGCGTGCGGCAGTGATAGGAGGATCAGCAGGTTGTCTGTTCCTTCCATCTCCGGAAGGATCTTCAGCATCATGGGGATTGCTTTGGTTGTTCATGGCCTCTAACTGTTCTTCAAGGTATTCGTTTTTGGCTAACACAAAGTGAAGTCGGTTCCTAAGATTGTACAAGCGTTCGATTTCAGGGTCTTGTGGATACTCAGGTTCCTCTCCTCGTTTCGATCTGCGCATAAACAGAAAACCTTGTGAAAAGCACAGGTTGAACAATCCAAGTAAAAATAGAAAAATAAAAAAAAACTGCAGTAAAAAATAGGGTAAAGATATGTTGCCAGTCCCCGGCAATGGCGCCAAAAACTTGTTGCGTGTAAAAGTGTCTATCGCAATGTAGTGCAAGTGTACACGACGCAAGTAGTAAAGTGATACGTAAGTATCGGATATTGTCTCCACAGGGACTGGGCTAATAGCTTCACCTTAGATTGCTGCACAAGAGAGAAAAGAAATAGTTTAATTGTTTTCACAAGATAATAAAGAATACTGAAATAAAAGAGTGACGAAACCAGGATAGAGAGAATGGGTCGATATTGAATTGCTCAGTAGTGTAGGTGTTGCAAAGTCTAGGAATCTCTATTCTGTCGTTGCGCTTGTCACGGCAGCACCTGTCGCGGCAGCGGTCTGTTGGTTGTCGCGGCATTGATCAAACAACTCTATACTTCAAGCTTGGCAAGAATCCCTGCTGTGTCTTGGCCTATTTCTAGGTCCAAGTTTGTCGATGAACACGTCTTTGATGATACCTCCCGGCGTGAATCGAAGGATGAACACCGATGTTATTGAATTCTTCCTTAGCCACTTAACCTCGTCCTATCCCTAGGTCCGAGATAGTTCAACCATAAACTGGAGAACCCGTACTTATTCCTTTCGTATACTTAACTCTCTCGATATTAAGTAAATGTGTAATCTCACAATGCTCTCCCGATACTCTTGCAAGATGTTGAAAACCAGAATAAGCAAACTTGAAGTCTATTTTATTGAACAGAAAAATTCCTAAAACAAATGCAATCCTTGCAACTACTTTACAAAATCAACCCTTAGCCCTAGGGGAAGTTTAGAACATGATGAGAAGGGGAAAACGACTAGGGTTTTGGGAAGAAGGCTAGAGACTATGATATCCTCCCCTAGGTCGAATTACATGCCTTTGTATAGGCCTTGGGTTCAAGTTTTCTAATATGGCAAGAATACAAGTTTAATTTAAAGTACAACTCTATTAAAGATTAAATCTTTAGAGCATATATCTTTAAGTCGTCCTTTCTTCTTGCTTGGAGTTTCTTCCTTGAACTTTGGGCTTGGCCTTCATTCTGATCTAGGGCTTGGAAAAATATAAGGGTGCTCCATGACAGGCCGGCTTAATTTTCTATTTCTGTCGAGGCCCACTTCACTTCTTCCCTTCACCATTGTTGTCGTCCTTGGCTACCACAGCAGCGGCCATGGCAGCATCCTTTTTTTGTCTGCAATCCAGTTCCAGTTCTGCTTCTTCATTGCCCAGCGTCTACTTATCCACTGCCCTCCATCTGCTACAACAGCTACCTGCAAAAGCAACCAATTTCAGTAGAAAGTGTGCCATTTCATAAAATTGTGATGTATAAATGAAATCTATCCTAAATGCAATGAATTATGCTTGAATGCAGCATAAATATGGGTTAAATAGGGGGTAAAATATAGAACTTTTACACACTCAACATCTACCCTCAGCAATATTCTGAACATGTGGCACCAAAGAATCATCCAACAACTGCTTATCCTTTATCAACTGAACCAGAGATGGTTTCACTTGCAACTCAGCAACAAGACCTCCATCTCGCGAAATACTCAGGCTAGCAAACATAACCCTTAACTCTACCGCCATTTTTCTGCTCAAGGCATCCGGCACAACATTATCTTTTCCCGGATGATACTCGATCGTTAGATCATAATCCTTAAGCAACTCCACCCAACGCCGTTGCCTAAGATTTAACTCTTTCCGAGACATCAAATACTTCAAACTCTTGTGATCCGTGTACAGAGTACACTTCTCACCATAAAGATAATGTCTCCAGATCTTCAAAGCAAAAACCACCGCAGCTAACTCAATATCATGCGTAGGATAATTGCGCTCATGCACCTTCAACTGTCGTGATGCGTAAGCCACCACCTTACCCTCTTGCATTAGCACACACCCCAAACCAACGTAGGATGCGTCACTGTACACCACAAACTCTTTTCCTGATTCAAGTTGAACCAAAATAGGAGCTTGCGTCAAAACGTCCTTAAGCTTCTCAAAAGCTTGTTGTCTCGCTTCCGTCCACTCATACTTAACATCCTTTTGCAACAACTTCGTTAAAGGGGCAGCAATCTTTGAAAATCCATCCACAAACCTCCTGTAATATCCTACCAACCCAAGGAAACTACGGACTTCATGAACAGACTTAGGAGGCTTCCAATTCATCACCGCCTCAACTTTCTGAGGATCAACACGAATCCCCTCAGCCGAAACCACATGATCAAGGAACACCACTTCCTTTAGCCAAAACTCACACTTGCCCAGCTTAGCATAAAGCTGATTTTCTAGAAGCGCTTGCAAGACAACTCTCAAATGACCTTCATGCACCTCCTTAGTACGAGAGTACACAAGGATATCGTCGATGAACACCACAACGAACTTGTCCAAATATTCATGGAACACTCTATTCATCATGTCCATGAAAGCAGTAGGAGCATTCGTCAAGAAAAATGACATTACAAGAAACTCATAATGCCCATACCTTGTTCTAAAGGTTGTTTTCGGCACATCAACATCTTTCACCTTAAGCTGATAGTACCCTGACCTCAAGTCAATCTTTGAAAACACAGCTTCTCCCCAAAACTGATCAAAAAGATCATCAGTTCTCGGCAAAGGATACATGTTCTTGATAGTCAACTTGTTCAGCTGACGATAATCGATACACATTCTCATAGTGCCATCCTTCTTTATCACAAACAAAATCGGTGCACCCCAAGGTGACACACTAGGCCGAATGAAGCCACGGTCAAGCAACTCCTGAAGTTGCGTCTTCAATTCCTTCAGCTCCTTAGGTGCCATGCGATAGGGAGTAATGGACACTGGAGTTGTGTTTTCATACAGCTCAATCCCAAACTCCACCTCTCGAATAGGCGGCAATCCAGGTAACTCTTCTCAAAACACTCCAGTGAATTCACGTACAGTTCTTATATCCTGAACGCGCAACTCCTTTGAACTAGGATTCATCATAAATGCTAAGTAAACCTCGCAACCCTACCGCAACATCCGACATGCTTCCAGTGTAGACACCACATTGGCAAGAAACTTCACATTCTCGCCCACTACCACCACTTCATAATCATCCGCAAGTTTCAACGAAACTCGCTTGCTTTCGAAATCCACTACAGCTCTATGCTCAACAAGCCAATCCATACCAAGGATTACATAAAAGCCATAGAATGGCAATTACATGAGATCAACAAGAAAAACATGATTTTGCACTTTCAAGGGACATCTCCTATACAACTTCCGCGTTACAACCGTCTCACCAAAGGAACTAGTCACATGCATACCAACATCCAAAGACTCAACAAGTAAACCAAGCATTTGAGGATGTTCACGCAATATGTACGAGTGTGTAGATCCAGAATCAATCGAAGAAAGTAATGACAAGGATTGCAAAGTAAAGGTACCTGCGATCACATCCGTATCATTCCTTCCCTCACGATGGGCATACACTCGAGCCTGACCGCCACCCTCATGTTGAACGGCCACAACATGTGTTACGTTCCTGCCACCATCATCCCTACGCTGAAAATTACCACGGCCGCGCCCACGACCTCTCTGTGGCTCAACTGCTCTCAATGAGCTTGTCCCTCTTTTAGAGGTTGAGGACAATCTTTCTTCAAATGTCCACAGTTCCCACAATTCCAGCATGTCCCAAGGTTACCCCAACACTCGCCACCATGCCGTCTACCACAATAGTTACACTCAGGAGACCTCAGAACAAAATTAGGTCCTCGTTGACCTCTACCAGGGTTACCACCCCCACGGCTAGCATCATAATGCGGCCTCCTATCCTTATGCCTCTTGTTGCGATCTCTACCATAATCGTGTTTAACCGCTCGCTTTCTGGAGCTAGATCCACCCGCTCGACTAGCCAGACCAAGATTCGATTCAATGTCATTGGCTCTAGTGACCAAGACATCGAAATCCGTATAATTAGCTGCAAGCATATAAGTCTTAACATCCGCTACTAGCCCATAACGGAATCTTTCGCACCTCTCTCGCTCACTAGGTATTAACTCAGGCGTATACTGACTGAGGCGAACAAACTGTACTTCATACTCAGCTACTGACATGCTGCCTTGCACGAGAGACATAAATTCTCTTTTCTTCTCATCTAGGTAACGCACTCCCAAATACTTCCTCTTGAACGCATTCAAGAAGAACGTCCAAGTCACCTCGTCATCCTCCATCCCAGAGATAGTGGTCGTCCACCATGTATAAGCATCACCATGCAGCAGTGATACAACACAACCCAGCTTCTGCACATTATTGCAGTTCATCTGACCTAGAATCCGCTTGGTGCTCTCCAACCAAGACTCAGATACTTCCGGAGATAAGCCCCTGAACTCAGTCCCTCCTAGACTGTGAAGACGTTCCAAAGGCAACCTCACATTGGCATCATCCTGATACGCAGCTCAATGAGCTTCAGCTACTGCTGCCTGGAAAGCTCCAGCAATAGCTTGAATCAACATGGTCATGTCAAGAGCAGCTTGCCCCTGCGCCCCCTCGGGTCCAGCGACCCCAGCACCAGCGTTACCAGCTCCAGCACCACCACCACCGGGTGGCCCACCACCAGGGGAAGGAGGAGGTAAATCTTCAGCATTCTCGACATTCTCATTACCAGCGGTCGATCTAGTATTGATTCTCAGCTCTCTACGTGGCCCCATTATAAAGAAAACAATAAACTGACAAAAATGCAATAAACACAATTAGGCACAATAAGGTAAGTAATCTAAGTACTCAAGCTCATTTTCGAAAACAATTCTTCTCATTAGTTTTGATATGGCAATGGGATCCCCTACCACACTCCGAACATAGCATAGTATCACAAAAACATCTCATGTAACCCCCTTAACCCGGCCTAGACGGTTTACCCGAATTAAGAAAGTCACACGGGGAAAACCAAAGTCAACCTGAAAGTCAACCTTGATTAACGACCCTTTTTTTTACTCTTGTCTAGATGCACATTAACCCTAGTTGCGGTCATACAAACAACATGCTCAAAGATCATAACATCAGAGATCAAACAGGGACCCAATTGAACAATCTACAACTTTAGGGACCAAATTGTAAATTCTGCAAATTATAAGGTCTTAACCCAAATTAGAGTTACCAACTTGAAATTAGTCAGGTTTCGTGTTTCTCTGCAAAATTTCAGCTCAAAAGGACTTCCCAAACTCATACAATTGCACAAACAAGATTTAGGACCAAAACGCAAACATTCCAAAACATTTAACTGCCAATGTCAGCCCCCAACGGTCACGTGTTCCGAAACAGGGAGAACCTGTTTTGAAACGCGGGGCCGTTCCGCAACGCGTACCGAAACGAGGGCTGGCAGTGAGCTTTCCGTTTCGGAACGGTGTCTTCCGTTTCGGACGCCTGGGCTGCTACAAGGCACCCGTTCCGAAACGGTAGCTACTGTTCCGAAACGATCTGCACAGAATGCAGCGTAATGCTTGCTTAAACACACAATTGACCAACCAATCATGCTCCAAATGCTACCAAACTTTACCAGCAACTCATACAACATACAAGAGACATATTTGTATCAGCCAATCAACATTTAAGCATCAAATATGAAAAGCCCCAATTCTATTGGCATGCTTCCTACTCAAGCAAACCATTCAAGCATAAAACCTCCAAATCAAACATATAATGGCCAAATACAAATCCAGCATTATTAACAACATTAAACAAACTTAGGGAGTTCAAAACATCTCCCAAAACATCCACATAGGTCCCCCATTGCCAAATGCCAAAAGCTAAAATGTATAAGAAAACCTTCCTATACTTGAGCTTAATTTCCACTTGATTGCTTGCCTTCCTTACTGCCCTCAATGCACCTTAACGTTCTGCATTATTGGTTTAAGAAAAAGAAGAGAGCGTAAGCAAAAGCTTAGTGAGGAATGCTCATTAAAACCATTCAATAATGCATTTATAAAACTCATTTATAAATCATACTTCAAAACATCATTTATACATGCTTACAAGCATTCTTAAACAAGCAATACATGCTTCCATATCAATACATGTCATATTGGCCACAAGTGATAAATTCCATCTTTTTAAAACGGGATCAACATAAGACTCACACATGGACTTTTAAACACCATTGTGATCTTATAATTCACAAGGACCACACAAGGACTTTTAACCACCTTTGTGTCCTTTACAAGTTTCACCCCAAGGACTTTTAAACACCTTGGCCCCAAGGACTTTTAAACACCTTGGCCCATGGACTTTTAAACACCATGGCAAGGACCACACAAGGACTTTTAACCACCTTTGTGTCCTTAACAAGAACCATCCAAGGACTTTTAACCACCTTGATGTTCTTAAGTAACAAGGCTCACTCAAGGACTTTTAACCACCTTAGTGACCTTAACCTTTTTCAAAACATCACTTGCCAATATACATCATTATCATCAAATAATCCACTGTTTTAAAGCATTTAACCAAGCCATAAACATCACGCATTTTTAAGCTTCAAGCCACATTTAAATAATGTTCAAAAACAAGGAACTCTTACCTTGAGCTTCCTTCAACATATGGCTTACAAAATCAGCAATAACCGTGCTAAATCATGCTTTCAAAACAGAATTTAAAACATGCAATAAACCACATTGCACAACAACCAAACCATGGCCACCACTAGAGAGTTTTTCCGAAAACTTACACTTGAGCTTAGTAAAGTTGTTTAGACTTAGACTAAGCTCCCAAGACATTGGTTTCAAAGCCGAAAACCCAATTTCACTCACCGATTCCACTTCGCCTCTTGCCGAAGCACAAATCAAGCTTCCGGATCACCACCACTTGGATCCAAAGATGACTCCCCTGTTTTAAACACATCAAAGCAGAGGATTAATGCATCATCATGCATTAATAGCTTCAATGAAAGCACCTAAACTCGCTGCTCTCATCCACACTCCATTTTCGGCCACCAAACACAACCGAAAATGCATCCAAACAACTCCTCAACAAAGCCCAGCCATAAACCATCAAAACTAAACATCCTTTAACATCATTTAACATCTAAAAAGAACCTATTAACATCCTTATACCTCCAGCAACAACAGATCCACAAGATCACTCCAAAACAACTAAGAATCACAAGCTAAACTTAGGAAATTCAACCTATCCGAGATTGCATTAATTAAAACTCAATTCCTTATCAAATTAACATTCATTTATCATCAAATTAACACCTTAAACACAGCCCAATCAGATCCAACGAAAATCCATCAAAAATAATCAAATCTTGCATTTAAAGCCAAGATCCACCACACAACTTTAAAACCACTTATAAATCATCAATTTAGGATTGAGAACTTAGGAATTTCAGTAAATAACTGAGAGTTTAGAGGAGATTGACGTTCTTACCTCCAATTGAGTTTCTCCCTTTTTAGAACCAAAAAGCTTGAAGAATCAACTAGCAAATGGTGAGGTTTTGTTGATGAGATGATTAGCAATCAAAAGAGAATTAAAAGGAGAGATTTAGGTGACAAAATCAGAAGAAAAACTCTGGAGAGAAGGTGTTTGGGTTGAGAGAAAATGAGAGAAAGGAAAATGAGATTTTAGGAAAATTAGTTAGAAATAACTTCCCTCCACTTTTCCTTTTGATTAAAATCAGAATTAAATCACTAAATATCTTAGAAAAATCTGGAGAAACTCCCTTTGGGTAAATAGCTCCTTAAAGATTCAAAGTTTCAATCCTTTTTGAAACAATCACGCAGTTTTCAAAATTTACATTTTGGTCACTAGCCAAAATGTCACCCTTCCAAAACTCATTTTGTAAAATTGATTTCACAGTTCACTTATTTATATTAAAAGAGGATTTTAGAACATTTTTCCATATTTTTAATGCAACCCGAACTAGGCTTTCCTAATTTCACCTTTTTAGATTCGAACAGTACTTTGACCGAACCGGTCAACGCCCAAAACTTCTAAGCCCAAAACCGGGGCGTTACAACTCTCCCCCCCCTTAAGAAATTTCGTCCTCGAAATTTACCTGAAGGAAAGAGATAAGGAAACTGCTTCAACATATCATCCTTCCGTTCCCAAGTGGCCTCCTCAACACCACGGTGCTTCCACAACACCTTCACCAACTCAATGGTCCTGCCACGAAGAACCTTGCTATCTGAATCCAGAACCTTCACCGGTTCCTCATCATAGGTCAAATCCGGATTCAATTCCACTCCTCCACAGGCATCACATGCGAAGGATCAGATCTGTACTTCCGGAGCATAGAAACATGAAACACATCATGAATCTTCTCCAACTCTTGAGGTAGCCTCAACTTGTACGCAACAGGACCCACACGATCAACCACCTCATATGGTCCAATGTACCTAGGGCTCAACTTACCCTTCCGGCCAAACCTCATCACCTTCTTCCAAGGCGAAACCTTCAAGAACACACGGTCACCCACCGCATACTCAATCTCCTTACGCTTCAAGTCCGCGTAAGACTTTTGCCGATCAGAAGCTGCCTTCAAACGCTCACAAATGAGCTTCACCTTCTCGGTGGTTCCTTTCAACAAAGCCGGCATCGAAACCAACTTCTGACCCGTTTCAGCCCAACAAAGAGGAGTCCTACACTTCCTCCCGTACAAAGCCTCATAAGGTGCCATTTGAATACTCGCCTGGTAACTATTGTTATAAGCAAACTCTACCAAAGGCAAATGCTTCTCCCAAGAGCCCTGAAACTCAATCACGCAACACCTCAACATATCCTCCAAAATCTGGATAACACGCTCTGACTGACCATCCGACTGAGGATGATAGGATGTACTGAAATTCAACCTTGTACCCAAAGCTTGATGCAAACACTGCCAGAAACGCGATGTGAACCTCGGATCCCTATCCGACACAATCGACTTAGGCACACCATGCAGCCGCACAATCTCAGCAATGTACAGCTTCGCAAGCTTATCCAAAGAAAACGTAGTATGCACAGGCAAGAAATGCGCACACTTCGTCAGGCGATCCACAATCACCCAAACCGAATTCTTCTTCGATGGTGACAAAGGTAAACCAGATACAAAATCCATGGTAACCCTTTCCCATTTCCACTCAGGGATTCTCAATGGTTGCAACAACCCTGAAGGAACCTGATGCTCAGCCTTAACTCGCTGACACACCAAACACTTGCTCACAAACTCCGCAACATCCTTTTTCAAACCCACCCAATAGTACTCATCACGAAGATCACGATACATCTTAGTACTACCAGGGTGCATAGCAAAAGGACTACTATGACCTTCAGTCTGAATAGCACGCCTCAACTCAGCATCATTGGGCACTACTATTCGACTCCCAAAACACAACACACCATCATCATTAAAACAGAAATCCGAAGGCCTACCCTTCGCGATATCCTGAACATGTGGTACCAAAGAATCATCCAGCAACTGCTTTTCCTTGATCAACTGAACCAAAGATGGCTTCACTTGCAACTCAGCCACAAGACCACCATCACGCGATATACTCAAACTGGCAAACATAGCCCTCAGCTCAACAGCTACCTTCCTACTCAAGGCATCCGCTACAACATTAGCCTTTCCCGGATGGTACTCAATCGTCAAATCATAATCCTTGAGCAACTCCAACCATCGCCGCTGCCTAAGATTCAACTCCTTCTGAGACATTAGATACCTCAAACTCTTGTGATCCGTGTACATAGTACACTTCTCACCATACAGATAATGTCTCCAAATCTTCAGAGCAAAAACCACTGCAGCCAACTCAATATCATGCGTAGGATAATTGCGCTCATGCACCTTCAACTGCCGCGATGCATAAGCAACCACCTTACCCTCTTGCATCAGCACACATCCTAAACCAACATAGGACGCATCACTATAGACCACAAACTCTTTCCCTGATTCAGGCTGAACCAAGATAGGAGCTTGCGTCAAAGCTGCCTTAAGCTTCTCAAAAGCCTGCTGTCTTGCTTCTGTCCACTCATACTTAACATCCTTCTGCAACAGCTTCGTCAAAGGTGCAACAATCTTAGAAAACCCATCCACAAACCTCCGATAGTATCCCGCCAAACCAAGGAAACTACGAACCTCATGAACAGACTTAGGGACCTTCCAATTCATCACCGCCTCAATCTTCTGAGAATCAACACGAATCCCCTCAGCAGAAACTACATGCCCAAGAAACACCACCTCCTTAAGCCAAAACTCACACTTGCTCAGCTTAGCATAAAGCTGATTTTCCAACAAAGCTTGCAACACAATTCTCAAATGCTCTTCATGCTCCTCCTCAGTACGCGAGTACACGAGGATATCATCAATGAATACCACAACGAACTTGTCCAGGTATTCATGAAACACACGATTCATCATGTCCATGAAAGCAGCAGGAGCATTTGTCAAACCAAACGGCATCACAAGAAACTCATAATGCCCATACCTTGTCCTGAAAGCTGTCTTAGGCACATCCACATCCTTCACCTTCAACTGGTAATACCCTGACCTCAAGTCAATCTTAGAGAACACAGCTGCTCCCCGAAATTGATCAAAGAGATCATCAATCCTCGGCAAAGGATACCGATTCTTGATAGTCAACTTGTTCAGCTGACGGTAATCAATGCACATCCTCATAGTGTCATCCTTCTTCTTCATAAACAAAACCGGTGCACCCCAAGGTGACACACTCGGCCGTATGAAACCACGATCAAGCAATTCTTGCAATTGCGTCTTCAGCTCTTTCAGCTCTTTAGGTGCCATTCTATAAGGGGTAATGGACACAGGAGTTGTATTCTCATACAGCTCAATTCCAAACTCCACCTCACGATTAGGAGGTAAACCAGGCAACTCCTCAGGAAACACACCAGGAAACTCCTTCACAACTCTGATATCCTGCACCCGCAACTCCTTAGAGCTAGGATTCATCACAAAAGCTAGATAAGCTTCACAACCTTGCCTCAGCATCCTGCTCGCCTCCAAGGTAGACACCACATTGGCAAGAAACTTCACATTCTCACCAACCACAACAACTTCGTAATCATCCGCAAGCTTCAACGAAACTCGCTTATTCTCAAATTCCACAACAGCACGATGCTCAACAAGCCAATCCATACCAAGGATTACATCAAAACCATAGAAAGGCAGCTCCATAAGGTCAACATGAAAAACATGGTCTTGAACAACCAAAGGACACCTCCTATACAACTTTCGAGTCACAACAGTCTCACCAAAAGAACTAGTGACACGAACACCAACATCCAAAGACTCAACAGGCAACCCAAGCAATTCAGCATGCTCACGTAAAATGTATGAATGCGTAGATCCAGAATCTATCAAGGAAAGTAATGACAAGGATTGCAAAGTAAAGGTACCTGCAATCACATCCGCGTCATTCCTTCCCTCACGCTGAGCATACACCCTAGCTTGACCTCCACCTTCAGGCTGAATAGCCACATCCTCTCTCCGTTGAAAGTTACCACGGCCGCGCCCACGACCTCTCTGCGGTGCAGCAACAACAGGAGCACGCACTTGGCCACCAGCCAACATAGGACACTCTCTCCTCAAATGATCCGCAGATCCACAATTCTAACACCCATTACCAGCTGCCACAACAGGGGCTTGCACCTCCCTCACAGCACGAGGACAGTCACGCTTCATGTGACCACGTGAACCACAAATCCAACAAGCACTCGGATCAGCTCTAGCATTGCCTCCCCGAGCAGGTACACCACCACCTCTCTTAGCTGAGGACTGATACTTCTGATCACGTCCCCACTTGTTCCGTCCACCACCGGAACTATATTCAGCTGCTCGCTTTCCAGCACTTGCTCCAGCACCTCTAGCAGATAAACCCAAGTTCATCTCAATATCCTTAGCTCGGCCCACCAACACATCAAAATCATCATACTCGGTAGCCAGCACATACATCTTCACATCCGTCACTAATCCATAACGGAATCTTTCGCACCTCGCCCGCTCATCAGGTACCAGCTCAGGTGCATACTGACTGAGTCGAACAAACTGCACTTCATACTCAGCCACAGTCATGCTCCCCTGGGTAAGAGACATGAACTCACGCTTATTTTCATCCAGGTACCTCACACCAAGATACCTTCTCTTGAACACATTCTGAAAGAATGTCCAAGTTATGTCAGCTTCAGCCATCCCAGCTATAGTGGTCGTCCACCACGTATAAGCATCATCCTGTAGCAAGGATACAACACAACCCAGCTTTTGCACATCGGTGCAACTCATCTGACCCAAAATCCTCTTGGTACTCTCTAACCAAGCTTCAGAACCTTTAGCAGACATACCCCTGAACTCAGTCCCACCAAGACTGCGCAAACGCTCCAAAGGTAGTCTAACTCCAGCATCTCCCTGATGCCCAGCTCCTTGAGCTCCAGCTACTGTCGCTCGAAAAGCACCAGCAATAGCTTGCACCAACATCGTCATGTCAGGCATAGCTTGCCCCTGACCAACTTCAGGACCAGCAGCTCCAGCACCAGCTGCAGCTTCAGCTCCTTCACCCCCAGCACCACCACCACCAGGCGGAGTAGGTAACATTGCACTTCCCGCGTTTTCCTCATTTTCATTCTCATTCGGTGCCGTAGCTCGCACATTACTTCTCAACTCCCTACGTGGTGCCATACTCTAACCATGCAATCACAATGCAAATAAACAAAGTTAGGTCCAGCAAGGTAAGCAATCCAAGTATTCAAGCTCAATTTCATTTAAAATCAACATCATTACATTAGCTTTGATTTGGCAATGGGTACCCATAACATGCTTCATCACAGCATACAACTCAATCTCATCAATTTCACAAACTACTCATCATGCTTTCACTCAACAAGCATTCAAAGCATACATACTTCAATCATGCACACATTCATTCCCAATTATTCGCGAACCTGGCTCTGATACCACCAAATGTAACCCCCTTAACCCGGCCTAGACGGTTTACCCGAATTAAGAAAGTCACACGGGGAAAACCAAAGCCAACCTGAAAGTCAACCTTGATTAACGACCCTTTTTTTTCTTTTTACTCTTGTCTAGATGCACATTAACCCTAGTTGCGGTCATACAAACAACATGCTCAAAGATCATAACATCAGAGATCAAACAGGGACCCAATTGAACAATCTACAACTTTAGGGACCAAATTGTAAATTCTGCAAATTATAAGGTCTTAACCCAAATTAGAGTTACCAACTTGAAATTAGTCAGGTTTCATGTTTCTCTGCAAAATTTCAGCTCAAAAGGACTTCCCAAACTCATACAATTGCACAAACAAGATTTAGGACCAAAACGCAAACATTCCAAAACATTTAACTGCCAATGTCAGCCCCCAACGGTCACGTGTTCCGAAACAGGGAGAACCTGTTTCGAAACGCGAGGCCGTTCCGCAACGCGTACCGAAACGAGGGCTGGCAGTGAGCTTTCCGTTTCGGAGCGGTGTCTTCCGTTTCGGACGCCTGGGCTGCTACAAGGCACCCGTTCCGAAACGGTAGCTACTGTTCCGAAACGATCTGCACAGAATGCAGCGTAATGCTTGCTTAAACACACAATTGACCAACCAATCATTCTCCAAATGCTACCAAACTTTACCAGCAACTCATACAACATACAACAGACATATTTGTATCAGCCAATCAACATTTAAGCATCAAATATGAAAAGCCCCAATTCTATTGGCATGCTTCCTACTCAAGCAAACCATTCAAGCATAAAACCTCCAAATCAAACATATAATGGCCAAATACAAATCCAGCATTATTAACAACATTAAACAAACTTAGGGAGTTCAAAACATCTCCCAAAACATCCACATAGGTCCCCCATTGCCAAATGCCAAAAGCTAAAATGTATAAGAAAACCTTCCCATACTTGAGCTTAATTTCTACTTGATTGCTTGCCTTCCTTGCTGCCCTCAATGCACCTTAATGTTCTGCATTATTGGTTTAAGAAAAAGAAGAGAGCGTAAGCAAAAGCTTAGTGAGGAATGCTCATTAAAACCATTCAATAATGCATTTATAAAACTCATTTATAAATCATACTTCAAAACATCATTTATACATGCTTACAAGCATTCTTAAACAAGCAATACATGCTTCCATATCAATACATGTCATATTGGCCACAAGTGATAAATTCCATCTTTTTAAAACAAGATCAACATAAGACTCACACATGGACTTTTAAACACCATTGTGATCTTATAATTCACAAGGACCACACAAGGAGTTTTAACCACCTTTGTGTCCTTTACAAGTTTCACCCCAAGGACTTTTAAACACCTTGGCCCCAAGGACTTTTAAACACATTGGCCCATGGACTTTTAAACACCATGGCAAGGACCACACAAGGACTTTTAACCACCTTTGTGTCCTTAACAAGAACCATCCAAGGACTTTTAACCACCTTGATGTTCTTAAGTAACAAGGCTCACTCAAGGACTTTTAACCACCTTAGTGACCTTAACCTTTTTCAAAACATCACTTGCCAATATACATCATTATCATCAAATAATCCACTGTTTTAAAGCATTTAACCAAGCCATAAACATCACGCATTTTTAAGCATCAAGCCACATTTAAACAATGTTCAAAAACAAGGAACTCTTACCTTGAGCTTCCTTCAACATATGGCTTACAAAATCAGCAATAACCATGCTAAATCATGCTTTCAAAACAGAATTTAAAACATGCAATAAACCACATTGCACAACAACCAAACCATGGCCACCACTAGAGAGTTTTTCCGAAAACTTACACTTGAGCTTAGTAAAGTTGTTTAGACTTAGACTAAGAAAACACATCATGCATAAACACTTACATCACCCACATATCAAACCCCAATTATTCGATAACATGGCTCAGATACCAAAAAATGTAACCCTCTTAGCCCGGCCTAGACGTTTGACCCGAACTACGAAGATTACATGGGGAAAACCAAAGTCAACCCGAAAGTCAACCTTGATTAACGACCCTTTTTTCATTTTTAATCTTGTCTAGATACTTGTTAACCCTAAGTGAGTACTCAAAAATCATGATTGAGAAAGGCACAATGATCAGATAACATATGGGGACTCAATTGCACTTCACACAAGATTAGGGACCAAATTGTAATTTTTGCAAAATAGAGGGACTTCATTGATTTTAGGATTACCATTATGAAATTAGTCATGTTACATGCTTATCTGCCAAATTTCAACTTAAAAAAACATCTCAAGCCCAAGCAATTGCAATCTCAACATTTAGGACTAAAATGTAAAGCATGCAAACATCAAAACAATTCAAATTTGGGTCCAATGGAAACCCTTTTCGGAACGCCTACTCACCGTACCGAAACGCAATATCAGAACAGCGTTGACCGTTTCGGTACGCGGGTATGTTCCGAGACCAGTTCCGAAACATGTCATTCTAGTAGCTAAAATGTATCAAAACAACCCTTTTCTTTTCGAAATGCCAAGGCCATTTCAGGCCCCCATTCCGAAACACCATAGGGTGTTTCGATACAGTCTGCCCAGAAACAGCAGCAAATGCTGGTTTTTCACTCAAACACATACTCAAACATGCCCCAATGACTCTCTAATCATACCAACAAGTCATCATACATAGAAGGAACATATTTGGAACATACAAGCACAATCATAGCATCAAATACAAAATCTCATTATTCTAGAGGCATGCTTCCTATCACAATACCCAAAATGAGCAATCCAACCTCAAATCAAACAATTAAGACCATTTACAATCCAAACAAGCTAAAACAAACATGCCACAACCTTAGGGAGTTTAACACATCTCCCAAATACAATTCTTGGTTTCCCATTGCCAATCTATCAAAACTAAAGTGTATGAAAATTTAACCATACATGAGCTTGGACTTCCTTCGATGAACTTAGCTTCTTTGATGCCCGAAAACACCTCAATTATCTGCATTATTGGTAAAAGAGAGAGCGTAAGCACAAATGCTTAGTGAGGCATGCTCTAAAGAAAACCAACACAATAATGCACATCTTAAAAACACTTTCTCAAAAGCTTTTAAACCACATGCTCATTCTATCTCATGCATGGAACCCTTTCAAAGCAATTTCTCATTGAAACCACATGTACCTTCATTCTATCTCATGCATTAAAACCAATGCAAAACTCATGGCAAAGCCAAATTCATGCTTGTACTCTAAAGCATTTCATAAACAAACCACATATGCATTTCTCATAGCATAAATCATTACATCAAAGGTACATGTGAATCAAAAACCATAACATATTTTATATTGGTATTTCACATCTCTTTATTACTCGGATATGCGGACATCTATGCCAATATATTATGTCAAATCATCATCTCACCTATTGTTTTTCATGCATTTAAATCTCAACATTCTCATCTCATTTCAAAATCATAACATTTGATATGCTTTAACATAAAAGCTCAAATCTCAACTATGCAACATGTTACTTTATGAAATCATTTCAAGCATCATCTCATGCTATAATTCATGCATAAAAACAGTAGGAATTTATCAATCTAAAACCATGAGCATGTAAAAGCATTTAAGGGGCAATCACCACATTCTAGAGAGCAATCTAGCCATTTTGTTCTGAGCTGTGATGCTTCCATTTCTTAGAAGATCTTGAGAAGTGAGACTCATCTCGATTTCTCTTTTCAGACTTGTTGGATCCACTAGCTCTCTGGCCTCTCTATGCTCCTTCCGTAGCTTTAACTCTGTTTACAAGATCTTTGAAATTGGTGATACACAATGTTGTAAACATGGGACATAACTCATCGTTAAGTCCAGCAATGAACATTTGACACTTTTCTTCCTCTTTCTTGATAAACTCAGCGCCATATCTACAGTACTAGCAAAAGTCGTGGATGTATTGTTCAATCGGCCGTCCACCTTGTTTAAGATGAATGAAGATGCTTCGCCTTTCGGAAAGATAGAATTCGCTTATATACTTCTTACGCAACTCTTTCAGGAAGAATTCCCAATTTACGGTATCTTCAAAGACGGTAAGAATGGTAGTCTCCCACCACAGTAAAGCTTCATCATCAAGCAATGCAAGAGCGCATTCAAGCTTATGTTCATCCGAACACCCTAATTGCTTATTCAAAATTCTTAAAGTATTGTCTAACCAATACTCGACAATTTTTGGATCATCATCATCATGACCAGTGAAGGTGCTCGATATTGAGATAACTTATCGATGGGAGCTCGAAGAGGTTGAGCAACATGTGGCGTAGGATGTACAACTTGATTAGTCTTTATCACATTCATAAATTGTTGAAACATATCAGCCATGTTCCGATAACACTCTGCCTAAGCCATATGTACTTCAGGCTCCACACCCCGAACATGAGAGTTTTGTGGATTCGGGGGATTTCCCCCTCGTCCCTCCTTGCCATGAGTCGAGGAGTTAGAAGAAAACTCATTATCACAAGCTTCATTACTTTGAGACATATCTATATAAAAAGAGATCAGATAAGTTGACAAGTCACAATACTCAACAAAATAACTCCTAGGTGGCAAAGTAACATAACAAACAATACAAACACGTATAAGTTTAGTCGAGAACCGACTAAACTCTAGCTTTGATACCACAAATGTAACACCCCATTCCCGGCCTGGTAGAGAACCGGGTCGGAACGTGTTACCAATGAACATTGCGTTGTTCGGTGCGATAAAATTTCAACTTTTAAATAACATTTAGTCAATTTCACACACAAACATTCCAATATATGTATTAATTCATTTCATTCATAAAAGAACCACTTTTAACTAACCTTGTATCGAAACGCTCAGGGTCGTTTCGATACGGGAGGACAAAGGTTAATCTTGTTGACTTTCCTTCTTAGACTGTATCGATACGGGAGCACCCGTATCGGTACGGGTTGACTACCCTTGTCTTAGACTTTGACTCGTTTCGATACGTTGTAAACTCGTATCGAAACAATGGTCTCCAGTGACAAAATGTTTCAGAACATCCCTACTCGTTTCGGTACACACTATTTACTAAGGTCCAATTATGCTTACTCGTTTCAAAACGTCATCACCCGTTTCGATATGGCCTGACCTGTAATGACCGATTCTTGCTGTTTTTTATTAAATTTAACATGTTGAACAATGTCCAAATGCAATGAAATTTTACACACAACATTTCAATGATACAAACTACTACCATGCAAAATTTCGTGATCATATAAATGCATTTACCCAGTTTTTACCATTTAGTGCCCAAACATACATTTTAATGCCATTTCATATCCCATTAAGACTCAACTTTAACATATCGTACCATTAGCACTCAACCACAACATCGACAGCTCAAAAAAGACTTAATAGACTTATACATAGACTTTCCCACCAACTAGGACTTCAAAGGGTCAATATACATTACTTAGTTTGATTGTGACTTGTGCAACGCTTCAACTTCTCTGATCTCGATCCCAAAACTTGTATATCCTGAAATGGATGCAATGGAATGCATTAGGCATAATTTGCCTAGTGAGGTAGTCATAAACAATGAATGAACATATTGTGCCATGTACATGCTTTCAAGAAAATCATACTACTAAGTATGCAATAACATAGTATGCTACTTATTCATAATGAAGCATAATGTCATATCATCAATAGTCAATATCATGATATCATAGCAACAATATCAATAATCAATAGTTCCCTTGGATTGATTCATGGTATATGGATACACATATTTCACCTCCTCGCCAAATCAATAAATGGTTAATCCCGTTGACATCTCCAATAAGACCAAACTCAATACATCCCTCTACCTCGCCAAATCAATATAGGTCGTAGCCCTAGGACCGTAGTCCACCCGTGCACTGAGCTCATGAATTCTATGGCATGCCAATTATATCCAATACTTCGAATCCATGGTCCAATAACAATAGTTCAGTATGCATGTTTCCTTAACAATATTTCCACATCAATATCAAGATCAGTAATCCAATAGCAATAATGACATATCAATAACTCAACGATCACGATTTCCATGTCAAAAAGCAATAATAGTAATTCACGTCAATGATTCTTACATGACGATGTTTCAATGATTTCCATGATAGTGATAGAAATGCTACGAACAATGAGTCGAAGCAATACTTACCAAATACTTACCAATATAACTATAATAATGCTTCATGCAAAACCCTTAGAAATCAATGGTTAATAAATCGATAAGCAATGATTTGAGATGGCACCTAGCCACTCTCGAGACTCCGACTACACTCACCTTGCTCGGTTAAGGCTTTATGGTTGATAATACCTCGTTCGATGCTTAAATCCTCCTTCTCATATTTGAATGGATTAAACAAGACTCTCAAACGAAGGAAGACAAAGCTTTGGTTTTGTATTCAATGGAGGGGCTTGCATAAAGCTTGAGGTTGAAGATAAAAATGGAGGAGCTTGCTTGTTTTCTAAAGAAGAGTTTATGTTCGATAGGAAATCAAGAAGCCATACTCCTCTTCATTCTTTTCTTATTTATGGAGGATGAGGGAATTATTAATTATTTATCACTTCTCTAACAACCAATAAAAGGGTTTCCCTTGCTTGAGGGTTTGCTAAGCCCAACACACATCATCAAGTAACCAATAAGAACATTTCCTCTTCTCTAAGATTTTTCCTATTTATTGTTCTTGAGTTTATTCATTAGTTAGAACCCTTCATATCACCTATTTATGTTTTTATTTTCACAGTGCAGTAACTTAAGAAGAGTAGCCCAAACCACTCCTTGTGGAGATAATACTCGATACTCATATCACTTTATTACTTGCGACATATATACTTGCACAATTATGTAGCACTTATTACACGCAACATATTTTTTGGTGCCATTGTCGGGGATTTGCAATTGGTGTTAGTTGTTTTTGTTATTGCATTTTTTTACTTTTTAGTTTAATTGACTATTGTTTTTTGCATGTTTTATTAATAAAAACTAGGTGCGCTACAAGTTAAGGGACATCAACATGTGGGGAAATAAAAGTAAACCTATTCGAGAGATGATGTTGGAAGATAAGAATCAGACGAAAAAAGCCGAAAGAACCTATACCGTGGAAAACTCTTGTGCTATGTGTGGTGAACAACATGTGTTTGAAAATTATCATCACCTTTTCGGTGCACAAGAGTACATGGAGAACCATAGATGCAACCAGCAACAAAATCCTTCATGTTATGATCAAAAAGCTCAAATTTTTTTGCCATAACAAATTTTCCGCAGAAACGTACATGCCTTGGCAATGTAGTCCTTATCAGCACCCAAGTGCCATGACAACAGATATATCATGGCAATGTAGTCCTCGTCAAGAGCTATTAAATTCCATGGATGTGTGTATAACCAGGATGAATGTACTCGTGAGAGAATCAGAAGATCGATTAAGGAAATCCACATATACCATGGATAACATGCCCCAACAACATTCCTAGGGATACTGAAGTCCCAAGGCAAGAGGACAAAAAGCAGCGAAGAGTGCTTCCCGATGCATGGGGAACAACTAGAACCCCAAAGCCGAGAGGATGCCAATGTGAAAGACTGCCCAACACATGATAAGTCTATGCAACAAATTGCCCCGTTAAAGATTGAGGAGCCTAAACAAAAAAATGTCGCAACAACACTTAATGAGGCTGAGAACAGTACTGAGAATGCCACGTCAATACCACAAGCCTCGACAATGCCCGATAACATTACCTCGACAATGACCGACAACACTACCTAAGGAAGTCCTAATGGCTCTATAACGCCCCAGTTTTGAGCCTATGTGTTTTACATGTCGAGTTAGGCTGGTGTAACCAGTAGTCGGTTGTTCGATTCGATAAAAGGTGGTTTAGGGAATTCAATGTTCCACCAGCCTAACCTAACCCGAATATTTATTTAAATAAAACTCTCAAATTTAATATAAAGTGTCTCAATATTTATAAAATCCAAACATTAAAATAATAATCTTATAATTTAAAGAAAACTCTCAATTTTAATGTCTGAAAATGCATGGTAAAAATAATAAGCCCCAAATATGAAATTACATCAAAATCCCAAAATAATCTTAATAATTCAATATTCCCGAAAATAAAGTATGTCCATATTGAAGATAAAATAGATTCGATAAAATAAATAGATCCTCCGAATACCAAGTCACATAGAGTCCAGGATATCTGAAAAAGGAAAACTATGGGGGGTAAGCTAAAGAGCTTAGTGTATCTATAAAGTGCAAGAAAATCATTGTCGTAAAAACATAGTAATATTTTTTAAATTCTTTAAAGCATAACACATAAATCACAAGTGCAATGCAATGCAGCCAACTACAATCGCCAAGAGGAAAGTTCCCCAGAACTCCTCACTAAACCGCCAATCTGAAGTGGAATCCAGCCCAAAGGGTGAAACCATTGAACATCCCCGAACAAATCCCAACCCATGCTCATACAATGATACGATGATTAGAAATAAAATTTCATAAAAAAAAGTTCCATAAATCCGATATTCCGTAAACATAATTCATAAATCGTAGTCTATAAGTCCATAAATCATAGTTCATAAATCGTAGTCCATAAATCATGGTTCGTAAATTGTAGTAAAAATATATTCTCAAAACGTATGCATGTGATATCAACCATAAAAATAATAATACATATAAATAATCACATAAAGGGTAAAACACCAGCACATAGAAAAATACATATAATTTAATTATAGCACCGGAAGAAAACACACTTTAAGCAAAAATAGCTCTAACATCGAGACGAACCCCTCTCACACTCAGATCTAGTTGAATCGGAACCTGCGATATAAAATTCTACATCAGAATCTAAAAGAATACTCATGTGTACTAATCTAAAAGAAAACTCATGTGTAGTCCTTGTGGTACGTGCATGGTTAGATCGAACATACGAATGAGGTGGTAGTTCGTCTTCTTCAAAATCAATGTCGTCTAAAACACATATTTAAACTGCATCAGATCTTATATCCAAATCCTTCAAAAATTAAGGTTGTGGGATGCTGGAGACTCACCAAAGTTCGATTGAAATAAGAAACATACAAAAGAAGATGTCGAGAGAGAGGGGGTAACAACGTGCGGCTATTGATTTGAAAACAAGTTTTAGGGCTGGTGAGGTTTAAATAACCAATTTCATGGGTAAATTGCACTATAAGCCATCCCACTATTTAGGGGTTTGCATAATAGCATCCAAGCTTTACTTAATTTATATAATCGCTCTAAAATTTTAAATTAACTCAATTTAATCCTTTAACAACAATTATGTTCCCAAATTCAAATTCTTAAAATTAATTTAGGGTTTTTAAACTAAATTCCTAAAATTTAGGGTTTTAAAATAGGGAAATTTTTGGGGTGTTACATCCTTGAAATACAAATCAACTTTAGAGTTTACCTTGAAAATCTTGATGTTTGGATGAAGGGATTTTGAGAGAAAAGTGAGAGAAGAAAACTATCATCAATTTCAATTTGTGAAAAAATGAAAAATTGTTTCAACTTCCATCCATCTTTTTTTATTATAATTATTTAATTAAAATTGTAAAATAGGAGGAAAAGTCTCTATTAGCCCTTGGTATTGCTCCTTAAAGATTCAAAGCATTAGCCTTTTACGATTTTACCATTAAATCAAACTTTACCATTTCTACATTCTGGTCACTAAACCAAAATGTCCGATTTCCAAAATTATTTTCTTTAAATTACCTTTACCAAAATTAATCATATATATAATTACGATTTTAGGAAAATTTCTCATACTTTTATCCGACCCAAAACCTTTCAATTTAATTATTTCCCGAAACTAGACTAGACCGCTAAATGGGTTCAAACCGAACCGCCTAACCAAACACGACTAACACCTACGCCCAATATCGGGGCGTTACATATTACTTTTGAATTAGCTCCCTAAAGATTTTATGTTTTGACCCTCTTTCAAAACAGTCCTTTAAAATTAATTTTTTTACATTTTTACAAATTAGTCACTAAGCCGAAATGTCCATCATCCAAAAGTCATTTTCAAAAATTGACTTCATCAGTCCCTTTTATATATTTTAAGAGGATTTTAGGAATTTTTCTCATAATTTTATCACATCCTAAACCTTGTTTTCCGTAAACCACTCCCGAACGAACCCGAATCTTTAGTATAGGTTCACCGGACCCCGAAACCAACATAGAAACTCCTAGGCCCAAAAATGGGGTGTTACAACTCTCCCCTCTTAGGAAAATACAACCTCAAAATTTTACCTGGAGGAAAAAGCTGCAGAAACTGTTTCAACCTTACCGATTTGCTTTCCCACGAGGCCTCCTCAACTCCTCGATGTCGCCACAACACCTTCACAAGTTCAATAGTCTTACAAAGAAGAACATTACTACTAGAATCAAGAATCTCAACATGTTCCTCATCATAAGACAAAATCGGTCACAACTCAATCACCTCAATTGGCATAACATGCGATGGATCCGACCTATACCTCCGCAACATCGACACATGAAACACATCATGAATTTTCTCCAACTCGAAAGGTAACCTCAACCGATAAGCAATAGGACCTATACACTCCAAAACTTCATATGTCCCAATAAACCTTGGACTAAGCTTACCTTTACGTCTAAACCTCATCACCTTCTTCCAAGGTTACACTTTCAAAAACACGCGATCACCAACCACAAATTCAATCTCCCTATGCTTCAAATTCACATAGCATTTGTGACGATCCGAAGCGGCTTTCGAACGATCACAAATGAGCTTCACTTTCTCACCCACCTCATCCCAACACAAAGGCGTACGACACCTTCTAGTATAAAAAGCCTCATATGGTGCCATTTGTATACTTGCTTGATAATTGTTATTATACGCAAACTCAACAAATAGCAATTGTTTTTCCCAAGTTCCTTGGAACTCAATAACACAACATCTCAACATATCTTCCAAAATCTGAATCACACTTTCCGATTGACCATCCGACTGAGGATGATACGAAGTGCTAAAATGCAACTGAGTACCCAAATCTCGATGCAGGTGCTCCCAAAACCTCGCTGTGAACCGCGAATCTCTATTCGAAACTATAGACTTGGGCACTTCGTGCAATCGCACTATCTCAGCAATGTATAAATCCGCCAACTTATCCATAGTATACGTCGTCTACACAAGGACAAAATGTGCACACTCTGTAATCTGATAAACAATCACCCAAATGGAATCCTTTTTAAATGGTGTCAACGGTTGCTCTGACACAAAATCCATGGTGATTCTCTCCCACTTCCATTTCAGTATCCTCAAATGTTGCAACAACCCGGAAGAAAACTAATGTTCATCCTTGACACGATGACACACTTTGCACTTGGCAACAAAATTAGCCACATCTTTCTTTAAACCAACCTAATAGTACTCTTCTTTGAAGCCTAGATGCATCTTGGTACTATAGGGATGCATAACAAGAGGACTACTATGTGCTTCAGTCAAGATAGTTCGCCTCAACTCATCATCGTTAGGTACAACTATCCGATCCTTGAAACAGAACACTCCATCATCATCAAACCGGAAATTTGTCAGATTCCCATCCATAATATCCTTTAAATAAGGTACTAACTCATCATCACAAGGTTGTTTTTCCTTTATCAACTGCAACAAAGATTTATTAACTTGCAACGCGACCAACAATCCTCCATCTCGTGTCACACTCAACCGTGTAAACATGGCTCTCAACTCAACTGCAACCTTTCTACTTAAAGCATCAGCCACCAGATTAGCTTTCCTAGATGATACTCGATCGTCAAATCATAATCTTTAAGCAACTCCAACCATATATGTTGCCTAAGATTCAAGTCCTTTTGTGTCATCAAATACTTCAAACTCTTACAATCCGTATAAACTACACATTTCTCACCATAAAGGTAATACCTCCAAATTTACAAAGCAAAAACAACTGCAGCAAGCTCAAGATCATAAGGAAGATAGTTATGCTCGTGCATCTTCAATTGCCTAGATGCATAAGCCACAACTTTCTCACCTTGCATCCACACGCAACCCAAAACCAACATATGATGCATCACTATAACCTACAAAATCCTTACCCTATTCAGTTTGAATGAAGATAAAAGCTTGCGTCAAAGCTTCCTTCAACCTCTCAGAAGCTTGTTGTCTAACATTCCTCGTCAATTTTCTTCGAATCTACCTGAATTCACGAAGCTGATACAACATGCCCCAGAAAGGCCACTTCAGTGAGCCAGAATTCACACTTATAAAACTTCGCGTACAACTGTTTCTCTCTCATAGTCTAGAGTACAAAACGAAGGTGGTCTCGGTGTTCCGATTCATTATTGGAATAAATTAAGATATCATCTATGAACACCACAGCGAATTTATCAAGATAGGGTCTAAATACCCGATTCATTAAGTCCATGAAAGTTGTCGGTGCATTCGTTAGTCCGAAAGGCATTACTAAGAATTTGTAATGTTCATATCTTGTACGAAAGGCAGTCATGGGCACATCACACTATTTAATTCTCATTTGATAGTAACCCAACCTTCGATCAATCTTGGATAACAAAAAAGCATCTTTTAAATGATTGAACAGGCCGTCTATCTTGGGCAAAGGATACTTATTCTTAATGGTGACTTTGTTCAGTTGTCTATAATTAATGCTCAAACATATCGAACCATCCTTCTTCTTGACAAAAAGGACCGGAGCTCCCCAAGGTGAAGAGCTCGGTCGGACAAAACCCTTGTTCATAAGATCTTGAATTTTAGCTTTTAACTCCTTCAAATCCACAGCCGCCATTCGATATGGTAAAACGGAAACTGGAGCAGTCCCAGGTTGCACCTCAATACCAAATTCCACTTCACGGGTTGGGGGCAATCCTGGAAGCTCGTCAAGGAAAACATTTGGGAATTCGTTTATCGTATCAATGTCATATATCTGAGGTTCATTCTTTGATTCGGTGGAAAATGCACACATCATGGAGTTCTGAGATTCCATCAACATTATCCTTTCCTTGCCAAGGCCTCGAAGATACAATTTCTGCTTACTGCAGTCTACCCACGCTTGATGGTTACTAAGCCAATCCATGCCTAGGATCACATCAAACTCATGGATTGGTAAAACTAGGAAGTCTGCATGGAATGGAATTCCTTGAATCATGATTGGGCAATTCTTACATACAAGACCTAGAAAGACACAATCACCTAATGGATTTGTCAAAGAGACCTTCGTTGCTAAAGGTTCACTAGACATCCTATGTCTTTTAACCAATTATATGCTTATAAAAGAATGTGTAGATCCATGGTCAATCAATATATACAATGAGTGTGCATATAACATAACGGTACCTGCTATAGCATCAGGCTCTTCATCTTCCTCGTGGCTTCTCGCGTGATACAGCTGAACAGAGGCCTTCGATTCTTGCTTATTGCCTTGCTTTTTGGACCTGCTTGGCCTACTTGAAGTTCTCGATGGTACTTGTTGTGGCCCTTTCCCCCGAAAGGACTGAACAGATGAAGAGATATTGATACAAGGGTGTTGATGGTGAAAACAACATTCCTCGTTCATTCACGGATCTAGGATAATAGCAAGTATTTCTCTGCAACAGAAACAAATATGGATTTGTAATTTAGATGTCAAAAATAAAGAAAAGAAGAAGAAAAAAAATGAAAGAAAAATTCGAAATGGGAAAGAAGAAAGTTGCCGAAATAATTTAAGGACTAGGTGAAAGGTTGAAGATGATATCTTCAAGCATTCAACAATGGCAGCAACGTTCTTGGACATGACACGAAGAACTCGAAAGAACTTCCATAATCTGTTATGCAAACCCGGATCGAATCTGTTCTACAATGTCGAAAGATGAACAAACTCCAAGGAAGAACTCGAACAATATGTTGAACGAACCCGAACCTTATCTTGAATTTGTTCGAACAAAGCACTTGGACCCTTCAATTATCTAACAATTGAGAACCTGAAGTATCAAGGAGAAGTTCTAAAAAGAACTAACTTTGAGAGAAAATTCTCACAATATATTTGATTCATAAAAATGTCTAACCAAATTACACTGTTTAAACACATATATATAGGTACAAGGGCTGCCAAATTCGTTTAAGTTGTGTGGCTAATATTAAAAGGAGTTTAAAAATTGAATTTGAGTGGAAATAACTCCTTTTGGGCGGACTCAATTGGCAGCCACAAGTTTAGGCGCCCAAAACACATGAAAATCACATTTAACATGTGATTTTTATGTTTGAAATTCAAACATAACCACTCGGGCTTATCCTTTCTTGCAAATGGCGCATAATGAAGGAGAAAATGGGCTAATTCGGCTGCACATTCACACTCATGTGTCAAGCTGCCACGTGGGTGCTGGAAATGACCAGATGCCACCTAGGCTACCACATGTGCACTAGCACACTCCCCGATATGCAAGACGCTTTTCAGCTACTTCTGGACTTGTCAGCTGAAGTTGAGCTAGTGGAGCTAAAGTTGAGCTAAAATGAGCTATCTAAAAGTGTCAAGAGATGAACTGAGCTGCCTTGAGCTGGAGATGAGCTGGTTACACTCTCTTGAACTGAAGATGAGCTGCATACACTCTGGTGAGCTGGAGTTGAGCTACCTACACTCATTTGAGCTGGAATTGAGCTGCCTACACTCACTTGAGCTAGAGTTGAGCTAGCTACACACTCCTGAGCTAATGTCCACCTAAGTACCTGCATGAAAACAAAGCAAACACACATAAACAAATATAAACACACCATAAGTTATATCAAACTTATTCAAAACACACCAAACATACTATATACATAGTAAACACACTAATTTAAATAATATAAGTATAAGAAATGTTACACATCACTATGTAACAAAATAAAAAGCAAACTCCCTAAAAGTTTGAAGTTGCATCATTGGGTGGCATAAACGTGCTCACATCAGATATATCCGTGTACAGCTACTGACTTAGAGGGATTCTGTGGACAATCCCTAAGAAAATGTCCTTGTTCGCAACAGAAGAAACATGCTCTGTCTGCTTGCGACATTGCCCTGCTGGGTGTCGTTTCTGACAAAAGTTACAGACTGGATGCTAAACACTCCGATTTGAACCTCCAGTAGTCTCCACTGAGGCCGCCTTAGACCAGGACTGGGTGATAGTCTGTGGTCTCTCAATGTTCCCTGAGTGGGAAGGCTGTGAGAAAGAAGTTTGCTTCGAACCTGATACCTGCCATTTTTGTTCCATTTGGGAGGTCAAGAGTCGCTCCACGTTCTCTTCTCAGATCAGTTAGACATAATTCCTCTCTAAGCTCTCTACGTTGCTTCTGTTGCTTTAACTCGGTTCACCAAATCTTGTAAATTGGTGATACACAGGGTAGTAAACATAGGTTACACCTCATCGCTCAACCCAACAATAAACATTCGACACTTGACTTCTTCTTTCTTTATAAACTCGGCTCCATATCGACAATACTTACAGAAATCATGGATGTACTGCTCGATTCGACTCCCACCTTGTCTCAAATGAAGAAAAGTGCTCCGTCTTTCCGCGAGATAGTACTCGCTGATGTTCTTGTTTCAGAATTCATTAAGAAAGAATTCCCAAGTGACCGATTCTTCAGGAACTGTAAGAATGGTAGTCTCCCACCACATCAGAACTTCATCGGTCAACAAAGCAATAGCACATTCTAGCTTGTGTTCGTCGGAACACTGCAGCTATATATTCAAGATGCGTAGAGTGTTATCCAACCAGTATTCAGCTATTCCAGGGTTGTCATCATCATGTCCAGTGAAAGAATAAGCTCAGAGTGAAGCCAGTTTGCCCACAGGGACTCGGACGTACTAAGCAATAGGAGGGGTAGGTTGAACTGGTGGTGTCGCTTGCATTGCAGTCATAAACTACTTAAACATATTGGCCATATTTTGATAACATTTAGCCTGAGCAGTAGGTGTAGCAGGCTCAACACCCTGTACATGAGGATCTTGTGGTTGTAGTGGATTTGAAGGATTTCCTCCCCTAACCTCCTCGCCATGTGTCGAGGAGCCAGCAGTTTTCTCATCTATGAGCTTCATTTGTCTCAGACATATCTATATGAAAGATCGGATTAGTCGACAAGTCACAATATACACGAAATAAAATTCCTGGGTGGCAAAGTAACACAATAACAATGCAATAGAGTTTGGTTTAGTCCTAGAATCGACTAAACTCTAGCTCTGATACCACAAATGTAACACCCCTTTCCCATTCTAAAAGAGAACCAAGTTGGAATGTGTTACCGAAAGACGAAGCAACAATCAGTGATATTAGTTTTCATTTTTAACTCGTAATCATTTATAAATAATGTCCATCATATAGCCAAAGTAGCTATCGTTCCAAAAGATCAAGGAGCATACATAATTATCAACCAAGGGTCATTTTACAACTATTATAAACATTTAAGAATAATTTGTAAATTTTAACAAACTTGAGGTCTCTCAACAAATAGACCTTGCCAAAGTGAAAATTATTAATCGAAGGTTATATTTACCAAATTCCATTCACTTCCCAAGCCGTTAGCACTGTCAATTTGACTCTACAAGAATCGATGACTCAATTGCAAAACAATTAAAATTGTCCAATGAGTAATAACAAACTTACCTAACTCTGTTTCGAAACACCAAATGATGTTTCAGAACGGGTACTCGAGAGTCAACCCTATGGACCAAACTCTTTAGACCGTTTCAATATAGGCATGACTTATATCAGAACGAATTGACCAACATTGACCTTGACTTGACCTTTCCGAAACTTGTATCGAAACAGGGGTCACCAGTGGCAAACTGTTTTAAAACCTGTATCGATACAGGGGTCTCCTGAGGCAAAAATATTCCGAAACGGCATCACTTCATTCCGGAACGCCCTTAATCTCATTTTCAAAATTAGGGTACTCGTATCAAAACGTCATCACCCGTTTCGATACGGTGAGACTTGTAATGACAGATTTTATCTGGTTTTTAGAAAAATTACCCTACCGGACGATGTCCAATTACAATGAAACTTTATACACAACATTCCATTGATATAAACTACTAGCATGCAAAATTTCAAGGCTATATGAGTACGTTTACTTCGCTTTTACCTTTATAGCATAATATGCATATTTAAGGCCATATTAGCAAAACCAAAATAGGCATTTAGGGCCATAGACCTTAGTACAAAATGGGCAAGCCACTAACACAGCAAAACAAGAATATTCAACTAGTCTAACTACTTTGCCACCTACTTAGGAGTTCGAAAACGTAAATACATTACTTGTATCTTAATAGTGACTTGTCCTTGTGGCCGATCCGATCTTCCAACAAACAATTCTTTAACCTGAAAACACATGAGGAAAGGCACATTAGACACACTTTTCCTAGTGAGGTAGTCACTAATAATATAAATGATGGAGTGACATAGCTACCATGATACTTAAATTCATTTTAACATGACCAATGCCATATATCAATGCATAAAGTAATAAACATGTTCTTTTTCATTCATAATTCCTTGGATTGAATTAAGATCGTGGATATGCGAATTCCTACGCCTCGCAAAATCAATGAATGGTCTAATCCCTCCGCCTCGCAAAAGTGACCAATAACAATACACATCCCTCCGCCTCACCAAATCAATATAGGTCGTAGCCTAAGGACCGTAGTCCATCCGTACACTAAGCTCATGAATTATATGGCATGCCAATTATATCTCGTGTCCATTCCAATCCAAGGTCACAGTATACTTGTTCATTTTAAAGATCAATGATATACCAATATTCCATAATTTCAATGTAATCAATGTTTGACATACATATATTTCAACATCAATATTTTAAGGATTATTGTCAATATCCATGTCCGATGATTCAATGCAATGATCTCATAATAATACTTATATCAATGACAATGCACAATGAACATAATCCATGTCAAGGGTAACTTACCGACACTTACCAAAGTGTCTGATTTAAGATCCAATGCATTCGCTTCATTAACAATGTTAGCGAAATGATCTAACATAACAAATAATGATCCGGAAAGGCCTTTCGCCTAAACCCGAGACTCTGACTACACTCACCTTAACAATCCGAAGCTTCAAAGCTCTCGGATAGCGATTCTCTTATTCCTAGCTTGTGACGGAGATGGTGATACTTCTTTCTCCCCTTATTTAGCTAGAAAGATTAATAGAAACTTATTATAATTGATATTTCAACATAGGAATATCGACATCAAGATCCAACTTTAATAAAGATGGCAACAAGAAGATATCCATGGATAGTCAAAACCCTTGCTTAGATTACACTGAAAATATCCATGGAATCCATCAATTGAATGAGGAATATAGCTTACCCGACGAATAATAACGTTTCGATATCGTTAAAGTGAATAAATAACAAGCTTTGATTTCCACCAATGGAGGTGTGTGCTTAGGTGAAGAAGATGATGAAAAGAGTAAGAGGTGTTAGCTTAAAGATAGTCTCGAGTAAGCTTCTTAATATCTTTAGCTTCCTATTTTCAATTCCAAGCTTTCCTTCACTTGAAGGAAAGTTAGTTGATGACTCCACGTGGTAGAGATTTTAATTCAAAGTGGACTAATCGCATGGTTAGCCCCTTAATTTTATACGTTTATAACTTTACCCTCAAACTTATAATTCTACCATTTTAGCCATTAAAAGGTTAATATTACTTATTAGAATTCAAATCTGATGTTTAAAGCCTATTTAGGGTTCGATAACAATAATTAACTAGTCGGTGAAATCTTTAAGCTTCATCAATGTGGAAATTTCTGATCATCAGAAATGAATTTTGACCAAGCCGGATTTCGGGGTGTTACACTTTTTGTGGACTTTTTCTCTCAAATTGACCATTTTAATTATTCCAATAAAAAGATTTTAAAAAAGGGTTTCAAATTAAAAGGGGATTTTAATTAAACAAAAGAAGAGTTTATGTAACTAACTTCTCTCATTTTGCACTCAGCCAAACACTCTTTATTTTCTAAAAACCAGAGAGATTACCATCTTTTCTAATCCTTTTTAAATAACAAAAGAGTTCTTTCATTCTCCTATCATTTGTCATTGAGTTTACTTGAAGATTTTATCAATATCTTGTCATTTGAGGAGAAAAGGCAAGGTTAGAGGTAAGATTTCATTTAACTCCTCTAATCAATGATCTTTAATGAAACTCTAAAGTCTTGTGCCTCCTAAATATGTTTATTAACTTTTTTATAGTTGATTAATGGAAAATTGGCTAAAATGGCTTTAATTGGTGATTTTCCAAGATTTTTCGTTTGGTATAAATAGGGGAGATTACTTCGGAAACAATCGGTGAAGATTCGGGGGCGTCGGATGCTTAAATTCGCGTCGGCAAATCTTATGTTCGCGCGTTGGTGAGTGGAAAAGAATTTTCCAGCCTTAAAACATTTAGAAGGTTATTTTGGGAACTTTGTGTAAGCTTGAAATGCTTTACTAAGTTCGGAAGAAAGTAAAGTGATTTTCTCCCTCATATTGTACTATTATGAGCTTGTTGATGCACTTGATTTTTATATGTATTTACCTACTTTTTTAAGCATGATTTTACGCAAGAGATTTACTATTTATTATGCCATATAGATGAAGGGTGCACATGGTAAGTGATCCTTGAATGTATATGCTTATACATGTTTGATTAAGCATGGTTTAATGCTTGGAATATGACTTTTTGTTAATGCTTTAAAAACAATGAGGTTTGTGCTAAATGAGAATTATATTGGCAAGTGATGTTGTGAAAAATGGTTTATAAATGAAATTGGATATAGTTAGTCTACTATAGGATTGAGTGCACTATAAACAAGTCGCCTTGGATGTTGAGGGGTTGTGAATGTACCGAAATCTCCATCCAAGTACCCTACAGATTTGAAATTGTGTTGTGTCCCGTCTCTTGTTAGTGGGGTTATACATCTACCGATGAGTAGCGTTGAGGGGTTGTAAGGTACCGAATACTCCACCACATGTGTCACAACTGTGGAGGTTAGCTCACATGTGTGAACCTTGAGGTTATGGTGAGAATGTAAGAAGTATTAGGACAACACTTGAGAATCCATGTATCCCATATGCTTTAAGAAATGCGAATTTTGATGATCACTTGTGAGCCAATATAATTGATAAATTGCTATGAAATGAATATGGGTGCATATCATTAAAATGCATGTTTTACACTTTAAGCTTTCAATATGGTAACTATGCATGGAAAAGCTTAAGTTGAGTGTTAGCAAATGGATTTGCTGTTGAAGTATTTAATACTTGTTGGATGACGTTAACATGTTGATTCTCGTTAAGGAAGTGCATGGTTTTCAAATAGGGCATGATGGTTTTCAAATGATGCAAAATGCTTTTATGCATTGATGGTGTTTTGTTTTTTGAGAACTCCTCACTAAGCTTGTATGTTTATGCTCTCTTTTGTCCATCAATGCATATAATTAAGTGCTTGGAGGCAACACCTTGCAAGGTGATCTAAGGAGACTTCACTTTTGAATGTATGTTTCCTTTTATGGACTATAGTAGTAAGGGCAATAGGGGTACCGTGGTTTATTTGGGAGTGGTGTATGAACTCCCTTTATGTGCATGTTTGGTTTTTGGTTTTGAGCATGTAAAAGGCCTCTATATGATGGTTTAAGTCTTGATTTGAGATTTGACTTTTGGATGCTTTGATTTCTTAGGAAGCATGTCTCTAGAACACCTTAATGATAATTTCCATGTCTTGTTGTTGAAACTACTATGTATGCTTAAGAACTGTTGTTTAGATTCATTGGATGGGTTTGGAAGTATGTTGGATTGATTATGAATGGGTTTAAATAGGTAAAACCAGGAATTTTTGTAGTTTCGGACTGTAAAGTATCGATACCCTTCTTAGTTTATCGGTACGGTCTTGTAAAATGGGAAGGGGTACCAATACGTGGGGGCGTATCGATACTGAATTTAGCTACTGGTTTTGGGTGTACCGAAACGGGCTTGAAGGGTATCGGTACGACCTCTGTCTTGTCGAGTGTGAATGTTTCTCTAGTCGAGGGAGTATCGATACCCTTCTCAACAGTATCGGTACGATGGTCATTATGGTAGTTGAAAGCACGTTTGAATGTTCTGTTTTTCTTACGTTTTAGTCTCTGAATGTTGTAGATGTAATCATTTGAGCATGAATGATTATTTGAGCTGAGTTTTGACTGAGATGCATGTAATGAGACTCATTAAAGGATGGTAACCCAAAAATGGCTTAAGTCCCTATAAATCACATAAAATACAATTTGGTCCCTAAAATCTATAATTGAATGTAAATGATGTTTGATCGAGTTACGAACGTTCCGATGCACTGATAAACACTTAGGGTTCTAACGAGCATCTAGACAAGATAAAAAATTAAGGTTGTTTATTGAGGTAAACCTTCCCGGTTTACTTCAATATTCCACATGTGACTCGTTCGGTTCGGTCTATCTCCTAGGCCGGGTCGAGGGTGTTCCATTTGGTGGTATCAGAGCCAGGTTTCGAAAGAATGAGATGCTAGTATGTTAAATGTAAGTCGATGTGATGTGATTTTAAGTGGTTGGAGATGTTTGCTTTGCACAATTAATGTTATAAGCATGTTAATGTTAATCAAATGACAGTGATGCCATGTATGATGATTGAGATGTAAATATGAGTTGTTTTATACGATGATGTTGTGGGCTGAATCTTATTGATTGTGATGCACGATGGTTGTGACATGTACATTGCATTATGTGTGCTATGTTTTGGGAGAAATTGGGATGCCCATTGCCTTTTTACTATCATAAAGTATTTTTAAATTGAATTCAAAGTCATAGATCCTTGTTAGAAGCTGGCATGATTTTTTGTTTTGTTTTATTTTCATGCCTTAATTATAATACATCAATGGGACCTAGGAGAGAGCTATGTTCGAGTACCATAGCTCCTGCTAGTGAGCAAAGGAATCAGGAGAACGAGGTTCTTCTTGGTGGGGATTTACCTCCACCACCACCTCTACCTGGGGGTGAGGAGCAAGTACAACACGAGCAAGCTGGTCCGGTGTTGGGTAATTTGACGCCTTTTGTACAGGCGATGACTGAGGCATTCTAGGCTGCTATTGCTGGAGTGCAACTGCAAGCCTCTGTTGCTGGGCAATTGGGTTTTCCGTTAGAACGCTTGCGAAGTTTAGGAGGCATTGAGTATCGTGGATTTTCTCCTGAAGCATCTGAGGCTTGGATGGCTAGTACGATCCGGATTTTGGATCAAATAGGTTGCAATGATGCACGCAAAGCTAGGATTTCTTGTTTCCTTGTTACATTGGGACGCATACAGTTGGTGGACGATTGTGACTGCATCTATGGAGCACAATGAGGTGGATTGGGGGTTCTTCCAAGCTACCTTTAAGAAGAAATATCTAGGGGTTATATACTTGGACGACATTAAGTGTGAGTTCATGTCCTTGGTGCAAGGTAACATGATAGTGGCTGAGTATGAAGTCTAGTTCGTGCGTTTGAGCCAGTATGCTTCAGAGTTGGTGTCGAGTGATAGACATCAATCTGATAGCTTCCATTATGGCTTGGTTCAGAATGTGAAGAGTTTCATGCTAGCTTCCGACTATACCGATTTTGATGTGCTGGTGACGCGAGCCAAGGATATCGAGCATAGTTTGGGCTTGACCTCTCGCGTGGGTGGTTCTAGCTCAGGTAAGAGAGCTGCAGATTCTGGTCCTAGTGGTGTAAAATATAAGAGGAACCATGATCGCAGGTATCGGCTTGCGGTGAGGCGGGGTAATTTAGGGCGAGGTCTGCCAGTTCAGGGTAATAGAGTGAGATCTGAACAAAATACTTGTTGAACATGTGTATCACGAGAGTATTTGAGGTGAGATTGTCCTCGTCTGGCTTGAGAAGCATAGACTCCAGCAATTGGGACGACTAATTCTTGTTTGAACTGTGGATCGACTGATCACTTGAGGCATGATTGTCTCTTGTTAGTTGGAGGTGGTCAGTGTTGGATAACTGTTGTTGCACCACAATGAGGTTGTGGGCGAGGTCGTGGTAATTTCCAGCATAAGGAGGATGGACAGAGAGGTGTGGCACATGTTGTGGCTATTCAACACGAGCGTGGTGGTCCTGCGAGGGTGTATGCACATTGTGAGGGACGTAATGACATCGATGTAATTGCAGGTACTTTCAATTTGCAATCTTTGTCATTGTTAGCTTTAATTGATTTTGTATCTAAGCATTCATACATCTTGAGTGAGCCTGCATATTTACTTGATATTCTTGTTCAGATGCTAGATGTTGGAATGTAAGTAATTAGCTCTTTTGGTGAAACTATTGTTACAAGAAAGTTGTATAGAAGATATCTTTTATCTATTCAAGGCCATGTGTTTTCAGTTGATTTGCTGGAGTTACCTTTCTATGGTTTTGGTGTAATAATTGGAATGGATTGGTTAATTGAACATTGGGTTGTGGTCGATTTTGATGTTAAGCGAGTTACCTTGAAACTTGCTGATGATTACGAAGTGGTAATCGTGGGCGTGAATGTGAAATTCTTGTCCAATGCCATTCAGCCCTTGAAGCGAGTCATATGATGGAGTTGGGTTGTGAAGCTTTCCTAGCTTTTGTAATGAACCCTGGTACAAAGGAGGTGCGAGTACAAGATACACGAACATTATGTGAGTTTCATAGTGTCTTTCCGGAATAGTTGCCTGATTTACCACAAAATAGAGAAGTTGAGTTTGGCATTGTGTTGTATGAAAATACGACTCAAGTGTCTATTGCTTTTTATTGGATGGCACCAACTATTTCACCTTGGGGTGCATTAGTTTTGTTTGTAAAGAAGAAAGATGGCATGATGAGTATGTGTATAGATTATCGTCAACTGAGCAGGTTAATGATTAAGAACAAGTACCTTTTGCCAAGGATGATGATTAGTTTGACCAGTTCCGAGGTGCTTCAGTGTTTTCTAAGATTGGTTTGAGGTCTGGGTATTATCAACTGAAGGTCAAGGATGTAGATGTGCCTAAGACAACTTTTCGTACAAGGTATGAGTGATGCTCGCGTAAAAGTGCCCCGCAATAGTGCAAGTGTACACGTCTCAAGTAATATAATGATAATTATATCTAGTATCGTTTCCACAAGGATTGACCTAGCCTTTTGATCTCACTTCCTCGCACTACAAGATAAATAAAGTAAAAATCACTGATAAGTTGGGTTGTTGAGTAATCTAAAAAAACTAAAACTAAAATAAGCCATCTATAAAAGTAGAGAAAAAATCAAGTTGCGAGAATGGGTCAGATTTGAATGCGTCTTAGTGTGGAATCCTATTGACTTGTCTCTGTTCTTGAATGCAGTAACACAAAACTGTCGTGACAGTAACCGAAGTCCCTACCGCGGCCGCAAAGGGTGAATCTCTACCGTGACAATCTCTTGCTCTTGGAAAGATGCTGTTAAGGCTCGTCAAAGCGTCCTCGAATGGCTCTTTCTTATCTCTAATCTCAGAACAATGTTGATGGATGAACCTTTACCATACCTCTCAGCGTAAACCAATGACTAATGTAGCACCCAAAAAATTACACCGAAAATTGTAAACACTAGATTCGAAATATCCCCTAATTTAGAAACCTAATTTTGAAATCCCTAGATTCAAAACCGTAATTATTTGGGAATTTTAATTTAAGAACCCTAATTTTTTTTAATGGAATAAATAAGAATTTTTATCAAACTTGTAAGTTAATATAAAATTTCTTAAAAGTTTAAGGACTTACTTCATAAATAACCCTTTATCATATTGAATTTCAATTTGATTTATGATTTGTCTTTTTTTTAATCGTTTATTATTATTATTATTATTATTATTATTATTATTATTATTATTATTATTATTATTATTATTATTATTATTATTATTATTATTATTATTAGGGTAATCTTCACCAGTGGTCCTTTTCGTTTAAGGTGTGTTTTATTTTGGTCACCAGAATTCAAAAAAGATTATTCTGGTCACTTACGTTTAGAATCATTTCTATTTTGGTCCCGTGGCCGTTAGTCTCCGTTACTTAAAAAATTAGTTTTTAATTTAACCCCCAAACATTCAAATTTTTATTTTTCACCATCTTCCCCAAAAAATATAAAACTAAAACCCAAAAAATTAAATCAATGGCTATAACCCAACACTACAACCCATTCCCAAAATTATAATGATGGGAAAACAACAAAGTCGTTACCAGCTTCTGCATACAAAAAAAGTCTTACGAATTTTAGGTCTATCAAAAGCCATGGACTCTAAATTGCAACCAGTCACTTATGTTTTCGCCCAATACAGTTTAAATTACTGATTTTCAAATACGACCAAGATCTTGTGTGATCTTGTAGTTTATATAATAGTGCTTAATTTGCTGTAATGATTATTGGTTTTAACAATTATTTTATAGTATTAGTCTGAAACTCTTTTGTAACATTAATATATATAATAACCGCCAAAATTCATAATAGTTTTAATTTTAAAGATGAAATTGAAATCAACAAAAGATAACTATGAGGTTCTGTGATCGACCAACTGCAGAAACTTTAAAAATCTGTAAACAAACCAGCAACAAACCAACAACAACAGAAGTCTTTCACATTTCGATCACATAGAAGGCTTCTTCTCGGCCTTTTGGGCAAGTAAGCACAATCTTGGACTGCAGCGATGCCTTCAACAACTCCACGCCCTGAAACAAAAACCAGACAAAAGCAATGAAACCTATGTTTCTTACGGAAGCTTTATAAATGAATTGGGATAAGGCTCACCTCATTCATGCCTACAATAACAACTTTTTCTTGTAGATCATCGACTTGTTTAACACTGAACTTATTGAGCATAGTTATGCTCGAAATAGATGACATTGGGGTGATCGTCAAATCATCCAAGAACGTATATGTAACAACCCCTTTCACGTAACCACCCTCATTTGTAGCAAATGATATAGTAGAAACCTTATTTGGGGGGTTTATATATGTAGTTGTGCTGTTCATGGCATGTCTGCAACCAGGGCAAGTAGTAGATGGATCATTTGTATAATATGCACAGCCATATGAACATCGATATGCAGTGCTCTCTTTGTTAGACCGGTACCCACCATTTGCAATGGAAGTTGGCGCTTTTAATCTTGGGGAAATGGGTTGTAGTGTTGGGTTATAGACATTGACTTAATTTTCTGGGGTTTTAGTTTTATAATTTTTGGGGAAGATGATGAAAAATAAAATTTTGAAAGTTTAGGGGTTAAATTAGAAACAAACTTTTTTAAGTAACGGAGACTAACGGTCAAGGGACCAAAATAGAAACGATTCTAAACATAAGTGACCAGAATAATCTTTTTTTTAATTTTGGTGACCAAAATAGAACACACCCTAAACGAAAGGGACCACTACTGAAGATTACCCTTATTATTATTATATATAGTTCTTTAATTTCGAATGGAATTCTAATCCACATGTCTTCTTTTAATTATTTTATTTATTTTTATCATTTTTTATCCTATACCACTTTCATTATTTAACTTAAATTAGGTTTACTCTCCTTATATACACACACACACACACATAGTTCAAATAAGATCACTCCAAGAACCCTACTTTTTTATACAGTTTCATGCCGTCAAAATCCCATATTGATTTGTTAAATTACTATGTAATAATCTCCACCGCTCTAAACCCTTTCTTGTTCGTTAATCCCTTCAACACCACGTTTAGTCCAGTATTGATGATACAGTTGGATCCAATACTTCTGGTCATGGAAAATCACATCATTCTGTAGGTTGAGTATAGCTTGGCTAAGGTGTGATTTCTTCCGGTGCTATAATTAAATTATATGTTATATTATTTATATGTATTATAATTTTTATGGTTGACATCACATGCATATGTTTTCAGAATATGTTTTTACTATGATTTACAAATAGTGATTTATGGACTACGATTTATGAACTATGATTTATGGACTTATGGACTATGATTTATGAAGTATGTTTATGGAATATCGAATTTATGGAACTTTGTTTATGAAATTTGATTTATAATAATCATATCATTGTATGAGCATGGGTTGGGATTTGTTCGGGGAAGTTCAATGGTTTCACCCTTCGGGCTGAATTCCACTTCGGATTGGCGGTTGTAGTGAAGAGTTCTGGGGAAATTTCCTCTTGGCGGTTGTAGTTGGGTGCATTGTATTGCGCTTGTGATTTATGTGTTAATCTTTAAAGAATTTTAAGAAAATATTACTATATTTTTACGATTATGATTTTTCTTGCACTTTAGAGACACACTAAGCTCTTTAGCTTACTCCCGATAGTTTCCTCTTACAGATATCTTTGAGCTTTAGGCGACGTGGTACTTGGAGGATCTCAATTTTATTCGGTTATTTTATTATTTAGTACGAAACTATTTTAGTTTAATCAGATTTCTTTTATTATTTTGGGACATGGATGTAATTTTGGACTATTTATGTTTTGGGATTATTTTTAACATTCATTTACTATTATTTTAATTCAGAGATTTTATATAGATATTTGAATATTTATTATGATATTTATATTTATATTTATTATTAAATTTATGTTATTTTATTTTAATTAAAGTATAATTTTCAAAATTGGATTTCTTGAGGGAAAAGTTTTCAAACGTAAATTCCTAAATTCGGTCTTCTCTCCTAGGCCGGGTTTAGGGGGTTACAACTAATACAAACCAATCACACGCTTCTCTTAGCCACTAAAACTCTTAACCTTTCTCTAGGACCAGTTAGTTAACATCACGTGGGATGAAAATCGTGCTTAATCGTTTCATGAATTAAACTATTGAGTAAATGGATAATCTCACAATCTCTCTTTCGGGAAGTATGCAAGAATGATTAAAGCCAAGAATAAGCAAACCTTAACTTAATTGCATTAAGAACATAAAAAAAGTACAAAAGTCTTCACACAACTACTAAAGAAACTAATCCTAACCCTAAGGAAATTTAGAACATAATGAATGAAAAGAAAACAAAAACTAAATCCTAACTCCCACTTATCTCGAATTATACTCCTTGATGATGACGGAAAGCCTCCTTATATAGGGAAGGTGTAGGCACAAATCCTTCTTGGAGAGGAAGTTAAGCTGGACTTAGACTTAACTTTATTAAAGAGGTGAATCTCTTTAATTTAATACATTATTCACTTTTGGCCAAATGTCAAACTTTATCCTTCCTTCCATGTTTTTGTCCTCTTCTCGAGCTCCAACTGTAACGCAAAGTGTGTAGAAAAATCTGGCATTTAAAGCTCTACAAATCAGCTATCACTTTGCCTATTTTCCCTCCGGTATGTTGAGCAGTACACGGTCACGACATTGCATTCTACTGCCTTAGCATGGGTCTTATGACTGGTTCTACTTCGCAAGGCTTCATCAGGTTCCCTCAGTAGAAGCTATCGGTTGTGACTTGGCTCGATCAGGGTCTGCTACTATTCGGCTCTGCCTCATTCTTCTTTTTCCTCTGGTGCTGTCACGGCATCTCTTGCCCTAGCATCGTGAAAATCTGCAAAAGCACCAAACATGCATCAAATAGTACCTTCTTCATAGAATAAACAAAATATAAAGATCAAAGGCAAAAATGATGAAACCAATGCATGAAGGGTCGTAATGCCGCTCAAATACGTGTAGGTTGAGTGATAATTGCCATTTAAAAAGGGTAAAAGTATAGGACATTTGGGCACTTATCAGAAACCCAAACTCGAACTATTGCTTGTCCTCAAGCAATGCAAACCATCAATTACCAAACCTTAATTTTTATAAACCGTCTCCTTGGTCCTACTTTTTCTTCTCTCTCCAAACCATGGCAAAGAATGCTCGGCCCTTATGTCTTTTGATGCCTTAGGAATTCCCTAGAATCAAACTATAAGATTTGTGAGTGTGCGCATGCATTGTGAACAAGATGATTCTAAGGATTTTAAGAAAACACTTAAGCATTAACCTACTTAACTTGGGTAAATTCTTCACTTCTTTTTTTCTTTCTCTTTTTCTTATAAGCATCCTAACCTACTAGAGCCAGTTTCGAGCACCACTAGTGATTAGCCTATAGCCGGTTTCGGGCACCTCTAGGGCTTTCTTAAGCTAGAGCCAGTGTTAGGCACCTCTAAATTTTTACCCAAAATTTTCTTTCGAAGCAAGTCTATGCTCTAACTGTACTAGAATTCCTTAAATTTTACAAGTCACAAAGGTGTTTTAAAGTTGTAATCTCATAATGTGATCCTAATTTATCTTCCTCAAGCATCCTAAAATTAAAAGCTCTTAACACTTCTAAACAATGGTGAGGAGAGAGAGTTTTATTGCCAAGAAAGAAGATTTAATTTAAAACTAAACTAAGTCAACTGACAGGAAGTACTGTCGAGGCATAAGCTAAATTCGGTTAAGGAATTGTAGTAAAAAAATTTGAACAAGTAAAAGAACATAATTGCATGGTAATTATATTATAATGTCGCAGCATGGCCTTGCCTTAGCAACTGAACCTACACCCCAAACACGAATCAAGCATTGCCCTCAATGCTTACATTTCATAAATTAACATAAAAAAATTAGCACACAAAATATAAGGGCATTAAAAATAAAGGGCATAAAGAAGAGGAATTTAAATGGATGGTGATTTGGAAGATTCATTTTCCTCGTAACTTTCGCTCTGTAAGATCAACCTCTTCGGTTTAGATGATGTGTGCTTGATTCTTTTGGATTCACGGGGTGGCTGGATGCATGAGGGTGGGGTGGGCATTGCTCTCGGAGCAGTGACCTCCTTGTCCTCTGAGTCGGTGCAGATTTCATCCATGGTCACTTCCTTGCATTTTAGTTCTTCAAAGACTCGACTGATAGAATGATTGAGGTCGAACCAAATGGAGGCGGTATGGTATGGAGATTCGGCATATGTATCCAAGCCAACCTTGTGCTTGCCTTTGCGTGTCATGGCAGAAGGAGTGTCAGAGGCCACGACAGTGGGTACTTGGGATACATGGGCAGTGGGAGCGGCAAGGGTTGCTTCTTCCCTGTGCTGAGGGGCGACAATGGCAGTGAAGAGGGAGGGAAGGGAGGAAACTAGACCATCTGGTCTGGGAACTTCCTCTGGATCAGCTAGATAATTGAGGCATGGAAGTCCCTCGTGTGTGCCACGAACAATTGTTGGTGTTGAACCATTTCCTCAAGCTTTTGCAACATTTGCTGAAAAGTCTGCCGAGGCCGGGGCATGCGGTGATGTTGCCCCGGCAATGCCTTGCATCAGTGTGGCCTTGACAGGATCAGCTTCGGTGATGTTCATTGGCATGTGGTAGGCTTCCCGATCCCATCCCTTTCGGTGTGGCATGTATTCGTCGGCTTCAACGACAAGAACCTTCTTTCTCGTGCACAGACCGGTGAATAGCGATGAGATGTAAAGCGGCTCCTTGTCCTTCTGAACTTATATGTATATTTCCTGATAGATAATATTATCAACATTAATTTTTCGATTATGCATAATAGAATGGATTAGAGCGAACCTGGGTCGATCAATGGAAGTGTTGTGGGAGGTCGACATGAGGAGGTGGCATATGAATTTGTTCCAAAGCTTCCCTTTTGGTCTGAGGCTTCGCCTTTCGACCGACCCTCGGTGTGCCCCGGCCTCTCATGTCGTGCGACATAGAAAAGCTCCTCTTTAATTAGTTAATAATCTTCTTCCATGAGTGCTTCCAAGACTCCGCGTGTCGTCCCATTCAATGTGTAAGCCATAAAAGTTGTTTATGGCTTCGGCATCAACTCTAATTTCCTTCCATCTTACATGCACGAAGAGGGTATCGTCACTAGTCCTGTGGGCATAAAATTATCAGACTATGGTGATGTTGGCCCAGGCAGGTTGAAGGCATAATATTTGCCATTTCTGATGATTGATCTTGTTGAACAGATAGTGGTTGATGTCGTAGTTGGGTTCGTCGGAAACTTGGAAGCCATGTTCTTCCCACACTTGAAGAGATATTAAGTATTTATTGAATCGATGTTCGACTCCCAGTGGTGCAAAGCGGGTATAAGTCTGTGCTGCAGTAGTGCTAGAGCTTTCCCCTCGGAGTGCCATCTAAACTTTGAGAAGAGTTGAGAGCAGATGTTTGAGAGTAATAGAAAATAATAATATTTAGTGATTGCATGGCAGTAGAAGAAAATCTTAAAGTGAAGAATAATGGAGAATAGTGGCCTTTATTTAGAGGTTCGGCATATAATGTTGTTGGAGCGCAAATCTCGGTCACGGCACTTCTAGCCGTTATGAGTCGTTTTCTGCCCCTTGTGGTTCTTGTCCGTTAGAAACTAGTTGTTGCAGCTCTTGCGGTTCATTGGGCGGCAAATGTCGCGGCAGGTAACGGTTCTTTCTCCTAGCCGTTTGTTCATCTCCGCTTCTTTTCTCGATCTCCGTCCTAAACTAAACAATAAAATAAAATATTATTCCTAAAAAATGTAAAAAATTAAAGATAACTGAAATTGAAAACTAACAACTAAAAATTAAAAATAAAATGAAAAATTTTGAGAAAAAATATTAGTGAACTAAAGGTGTGCATGTGGATGCATCTCCTAAAGTGTTTATTTCCTTATCCCTCATCACATGTGAACCCTTGTGAGGTAGCAGTTGGCGTCCAGGATCTCCCGTTAGTGTGCCGCGGTAGTTGTCCTGGAAGGGTCCGACATGTTTGTCGCAACATTTTGTAGCTTCTATGTCGGAACGAATTGGTTCTTTGTTGAGGTCTGGATTCCTTGTGGACTTGGAGTGCTTTTCATCTTTCTGAATCCTCAGCATGCTTCCTCATGTTTAGTACGTGGAGTTTTACATGCTCGTCGTTGATTCACACTGTCAGCTCTCCTTTCTCAACAGTGATTATTGTCCTCCCGGTAGCAAGGAATGGTGGTCCCAGAATGAGTGGGGCACTTTCATCCGCATCGTAGTCTAGAATGAGGGAGTCAGGAGGAAAAATAAATTTATTGAGTTTTACCAGTATGTCCTCAATTTTCTCTTCAGGTTGCACATGGGATCCATCAGCAACCTGTAGCATTATGATTGTCGGTGTGGTCGTCCCAATCCCTAATTTTTTGAAGACTGACTTGGGCATGATATTTATGCTTTCCCCTAGATCACAGTGTGCCCCCCTTGTAATTATTCCCGATTGCACATGGTATGAGAAAGCTTCTGGGATCCTTTAGCTTAGGTGGAGCTCGGTTGTGTAATGCGGCCATGCATTCCTCCGTTACGGCCACCGTTTTGAATTCCCCAAACCTTTTCCATTTTGAGACGATGTCCCTTAAGAATTTGGCATAGTTTGGGATCTCCTTAATTGCCTCCACCAAAGGTAGATTAATGTGTACCTATTTTAGGATGTCCAGGAACTTCTTAAACAGGTCCTCTTGCTTTTTTACTTTTAGCCTTTGTAGGAATGGTGAAGCTATTGTGTTGTCTCTTGGTTCTGTCATGGGTACTGCCACAGGTTCTCCAGGCACGGTATTGTTTTTGTTTGATTTCGTGGCCCAATTTTCTTTAAACTGTGTTGTGGCAGTTGACTCCTCTGATTTCACTCGTGTTGTCTGCTTGTTTTGAGGCCCCTGTAGTTGGACACCACTCTTTGTGGTTACGGCTTTGCATTGTTCGTACGATGTCCCCTTAGAGGCTTCGGTGTCACTCGGAAAGCCTCCAACTGGCCTAGTGTTCACAATCTGTGTGATATGCCCCATATGTGTTTCCAGGGATTTCAACGTTGCCTCGTTGTTCAGCAGCCTCATTTCATTCATGTCCATAAAAATTCAGTCTTTTTTATGAACTTGTTAGCGTTAGCCTTATATGCACTAGTTTGGGTCATAAAAGCATGAAGAGTGTCTTCCAAGGAACTTGTCAGTGTTAACCATACATGGGATGCTGCTGCGGCATGTTCTGCCGAGGCATGTTTTATTGGAATCTCGCGGCTGGAGCATTCTGATTTTGTGGATTAAGTGCATTATTGGGGTTGCTCTAGGTGAAGTTGGGGTGCTTTTTCCAGGCTGGATTGTAGTTGTTGGACATCTGGTTGTTGTTCCTATTGAAGTTTCCAACATAACAGGCCGACTCTGGGTTCTACGAGCATTAAGAAGAGACATGGTTACCTCTACAATTTTCGCAAAATAAATCAATTACATGACTTCTTGGTGATTGTTTTGGGATTGCATGTTCAGGACCAACTTTGTCAAGGTGGCAATTTGAGATGAAACTGAGTTCGAGGTCCCTATTTCGTTTACTGTGGGTTGGTTGTGGATTCCTCCTCGTCTTGTTGTTGGGAGCTGGTAGTCGTTCTTGGCCGTTCTATTCAGAATATCCATGGCTTCTTCAGATTCCTTATCTAGGAGTATTCCACTTGTCGAGGCATTAAGCATCATCCTAGTTGCCCTCTTAACCACATTATAGAACATATTCACCTGGGTCGATAGTAGGAATCCGTGCAAGGGCATTTGTGTAATAGCTCTTTTTATCGCTCCCACGCCTCAAGCATGGATTTATTATCAGCTTGTCGAAAAGAAGTGATTTCATTATGCAATTTGTCATTTAAATTTGTAGGATTAAAACGTGCTAAGAAATCACGACATAAATCACTCCAGGATCCAATTAATCCTACTGGAAAACTGTTGAGCCATGTTTTTGCCCTATCCTTCAGTGAATATGGGGAACAATTTTAATCTTAAAATATCCTCATGTACTCCCTATATTTTAAACGAGTTACAAATCCGGAGGAAGGACTTGAGGTGATGTCTGGAATCTTCAGTTGCTGAGCTGCCAAATTGCCCCATAGTATTTATCATGTTGAACATCACGAGCTTCTGTTCAAAGTGGGCGGCCTACATTTCTGGTTTAACAACTCAAGGGTTTAGTCCATTTAGATCCTCTTCAAGGTAGCCTCGAATAGTTGGGTGACGTACTGGTCTGAATGAAACTCACAGATTTTCTCCATCTCCTACCAAGATATTTTGCTACCCATCGGCAAGTGGTAGCCCGTCGGTATGTGGCTGCCCGATGACATTATGTGCTAGTTCACCTTAGTTGTTGCCTCAGCCTCGTCTTCGGCCTTCAGGTTCTTGCATTGCTGTTGTGTTCTCTCGTCTAAGCCTTAAGCAAGAGCATTCGATTTCTAGATCTAAGTCTCACAAGGTACCTCAGCCTCGGCCTCGGCATTCGGGTTCCTGTATTGCAGTTGCGTTCTCTGGTTATGCACCTAAACAAATCCAAGTTTTATTAGTACTAAAATAAATAATCAATGTTGCGTGTAAAATAGTCTATCGTAATGGTAGTGCAAGTATACACGACGCAAGTAGTAAAGTGATATGAAGTATCGGATATCGTCTCCACAGGGATTGGGCTAATAGCTTCACCTTAATTCACTGCACGAAAGTAAAGGAAATATTTGAGAGTTGTCAGGAAAATAATGAAGTAAACGTAAATAAACGAGTAAAGATAACAAGATAGAGAGAATGGGCTGGTATTGAATTGCTCAGTAGTGCAGGTGTTGCAAAGTTTAGGAAATCCAGTTCTATCGTCGCGCCCGTCGCGGCAGCACCTGTCGCGGCAGCTGTCCGTTGATTTTCGCGGCAGCAAATACTCAACTCAGTACTTTCAAGTTTGGCAAGAATCCCAGATCCGCCTTGGCCTATCCCTAGGTCCAAGTCTGTCGATGATCACGTCTTTGATGATACCTCCCGGCGTGAATCGAAGGATGAACACCGATGTGTATGAATTCTTCTTTAGCCACTTAACCTTGCCCTACCCCTAGGCACGCGATAGTTCAACTATAAACTAGAGAACTTGCTCTTATTTCTTTCGTATACTTAACTCTCCCGATGCTAAGTAAATGGATAACCTCACAATGCTCTCCCGATGCTCTTGCAAGATATTAATAACCAAAATAAGAGAACTTGAAGTTTATTTTATTTAACTGAAAATTCCTAAAACAAAACAACCCTTGCAACTACTTTACAAATCAACCCGTGGCCCTAGGAAGGATTTAGAACATGTCGGCGGCGGGAAAACGGCTAGGGGTTTTTGGTTATCGGTTATGGGGTATTCGATATTCCCTAGGTTAAAATATATGCCCTTATATAAGCTTTGGGCTAAAGTTATCTAATTTAACAAGGATTACAACTTTAATTAAAAGTATGATTCTAATAAAGACTAAATCTTCAAGGAATCTACTTTCCAGCCGTCCTCCTTGTTTCTTGGGATTTTCTCTCCTTGAACTTTGGGCTTGTGATATCTTCTGATCTGGGGCTTGGAAAAATATACGGTTTGCACACGACAGACGGGCTGAATTTTCTCTATCTGTCGAGGTCCACTTTGCTTTTTCTCCACAAAACTGCTGTCGTCCTCTGCTGCCACGGCGGCACCATGGCAGCGTCGTCCTTTTTGTCTGCTTGTCCAGTTCAGCTCTTATGCTTCTCTGTCCAGCGCCTACCCTTACCGTCTTCTACGGCAGCTACCTGCAAAAACAACCTTTTTTAGTAGAATATGTGCCTTTAATATATTTGTGATGATTTGCTGTAAACTAACCTAAATGCAATGAATAATGCTTGAATGCAGCAGAAATATGGGTTAAAAAAGGTGTAAATAATAGAACTTTTAGACACTCAACACACCCCCAAACTCAAGTTCTTGCTTGCCCTCAAGCAACTAAGACCTAAAAGAAAAATGAAATATTTTTGTTTTGGCTTCCAAACCGTGAACTTTCCCTTACCCGTCGTTCGTTCCCTGTCGCGGCAGCAACCTGTCGGAGAATTTAGGATCTGTCCGGAATCTCACTATAGTCCTCGTGCAGTGCGTGCATGCTTGTGAACAGTTATATGCCAAGACTCTCTTAGTTTCACTAGGATATTATACTTTAGCTTGTTTAGAGTTTTCTTTTCTTACGAGACTGATTTCTTTCTTCTTCTTACTAGAGCCAGAATCGGGCACCTCTAGTTATTTCCTTTTTTTCTAATTTCTTCTTTTTACTCGACTAGAGCCAGTATTTCAGGCACCTCTAGTTAACTGTCTAGAGCCGGTGATAGGCACCTCTAGAAGTTTTTCTCTGGTTATCTGCCTAAAGCCAGTGGTGGGGACCTCTAGGTTTCCTGAGATTCTAGTCTCTTTTCTACTCTAAGTGCTAAGTTTTCTATTCTAGTTTGGCTAAAAGAAGTCTAAGCAGTATAACAGTCACAATGTTGTTTAAGTTTTTAGAACTATAGAAAGGCTCTAAACTTCTCCTAAAGACTATTCTAAAGTTGCTGCCCCGATAGGGCTGTCACAGCAGGTAAGTTCAAGTCATAGTTTTTAGCCAAAGTTTTCAATATTTTCATTTTTTTAAGAGAAAAATAACTAAGTAAAGACACAAAATTTAACTAAGATGTACTTGGACTCCATTAATATGGAGGGTTACCACCCCCAAACTCGAGGGTTGCATTGCCCTCAATGCAAATGACAAAATAAAAATGAAAACATATGAAGGCAGTACATCACAAAATATATAAATGGCAAGCAACAATAAGAAAATAAGAAACTTAAATTTTAAGCACTGTCTTCACTGCTGCTGCTGAGGCGGATTTGGCGGCAGATTCTGGTTCTTGGGGCGGGCTGGGGTGGTTGCTGTACAACCTGAATGTCAGAGCTGTTGCCCCTGATGTCACTGCTGCTGCTGGCCCTTGGTAGAGTTTTCTTGACTGCCATTCTTTTCTGCCTCTTAGCCGGTGTAAATTCCTTCGACAGGTTCCTCTGAATAGAGGGTTCAGCGTCACTGTCTACCCAGACGGAGGAGGAAGAGAACCCAGCAACAAAGGCAGCAAGGTCATTCGAGGACACTGATCGCTTCGCTCCTCGAGCAGATGTTTCGGCATGGGTGATGCCGGCTGCCGTCGGTGTAACCCCCTTAACCCGGTCTAGACGGTTGACCCGAATTAAGAAAGTCACACGGGGAAAACCAAAGTCAACCCGAAAGTCAACCTTGATTAACGACCCTTTTTTTTCTTTTTAATCTTGTCTAGATGCACATTAACCCTAATTGTGATCACACAAACAACATATTCAAAGATCACAAACATCAGAGATCAAACAGGGACCCAATTGAACAAATTACAACTTTAGGGACCAAATTGTAAATTCTGATAAATATGAGGACTTAGTCCAAATTAAAGTTACCAACTTGAAATTAATCAGGTTTCATGCCTCTCTGCCAAATTTCAGCTCAAACGGACATCCCAAGCTCATACAATTGCAAAAACAAGATTCAGGACTAAAACGCAAACATTCCAAACATAAAAAGATACTTTTAACCAAATTAACGGTCAGGTATCGATACGCCTGGTGTCGTATCGATACGCGGGGAAGACAGTAACCAAACTCCAGAGACGGTATCGATACGAGATCTCGCGTTTCGATACGGCATTCATACAGTATCGATACTCACACAACCGTACCGATACGCCTGGGCAGGAATGAGCATATTTGGCTCAGGCGTATCGATACGCAAGCCCGAGTACCGATACCCCTGCCTGAAATTGACTCGAAACCATCATCATACATGCTGCAAACTTCAAATTGACAACACCAAATCATACCACATAGTCAATCAACATGCAGGGACCATAATTGCATCACCAATTCAACATATAACCATCACATATGAAAAGCCCCAATTTAAAAGGCATGCTTCCTAGACAAACTAACCTTTCATGTGTAACGCCCCGGTTTTGGGCTCAGAAGTTTTGGCGTTGACCGGTTCGGTCAAAGTGCTGATCGAATATATAAGAGTGAATTTAGGAAAAACCTAGTTCGGGTTGCATTAAAAATATGGAAAAATATTCTAAAATCATCTTTTAATATATAAAAGTGAACTGTGAAATCAATTTTGGAAAATGAGGTTCGGAAGGTTGACATTTTGGCTAGTGACCAAAATGTAATTTTTGAAAGTTGCGGGACAGTTTTATAAAGGATTGAAACTTTGAATCTTTAAGGAGCTATTATTCCAAAAAGGATTTCTCCAGATTTTTCTAAGATATTTTAAGCCTAAAATCTGATTTTAAAGATTAAGAAAAGGGAGGGAAATCATTTTTAACCAATTCTTAACTAATTTTTCTATTTTCTCTCAAATTCTCTTTTCTCTCATTTTCTCTCTACCCAAACAAGATTTCCTCAGATTTCTTTCTCTGATTTTGACTTCTTAATCTCTCATTTCAACTCTCATTTGATTTCTAATCATCTCATCATCAAAACCTCACAATTTACAAGTTGATTCATCAAGCATTTTGGCTCTAAAGTGGAGAAATTCAAGTTTGGAGGTAAGAACGTCCTTCTCCTCTAAACTATCAGTTCTTTACTGAAATTCCTAAGTTCTCAATCCATGATTCATGTTTTATTAAAGGCTTTTCAATTGAGATCTTGATTTTTGGCTAAAATGCAAGATTTGGTGGTTTTGGTGAAAATTTCGTGTGATCTGTTTAAGCAGGGTTTTGAGGTGTTAAAATGATGTTAAATGAATTCTAAAATGATTAGAAGTTGAGGTTTAATCAATGCAATCCCGGATAGGTTGAATTTCCTAAGTTTGGCTTGAGTTTTTGGTTGTTTTTGGAGTGTAATTGGTGATCTGTTATACCTGGAGGTATAAGGACGTGGTTGTGATCTTTTTGCATGTTAGTTGATGTATAAAAATGGTTAGAAGTGATGGATCTTGGCTGGGTTAAGTTTTGGAAGTGTTTGGAGATGATTTCGGTTGTGTTTGGTAGCCAAATTGTTAGATTTGTGATGAGCAGCGAGTTGTGTTGATGTTGCTGGTGTTTTAATGCATAAGGATGCATTAATGTTCTGTTTTTATGTGCTTGAAACAGGGGAGGTTGATCCTTGAGTTTTGGAGGTGTTTTCGGAAGGTTTCGGAAGCTTGGAAAGCTTGTTGGCTAGGCTTGTTTGGTAATCGGTGAGTGAAAATGGATTTTCAGCTTTTAAACCAAAGGTTGAAGGTTTTGGGAGCTTAGTATAAGTCTAAACAACTTTGCTAAGCTCAAGTGTATGTTTTCGGATTACTCTCTTAAAGTGGTGGCCATGTTTTGATGAAATGTGAAATGATGATTTTGCATGATTTGCTACTGTTTTGGAAAGCATGTTTTAGCATGTTAATTGCTGATGTTTTAGCATGATTTATGCTGATGATTTAAGCCATGTGTTGAAGGTGTCTCTAGGTAAGAGTGCCTTGTTTTTATGCATTGTTAAATGATGATTTAATGCTTTGAAGTGCATGATGAAATGGCTTGGTTTAAATGCTTTTAAAACAGTGGATTACATGATGTATAAAGTGTGTATTGGCAAGTGATGGTTTGTAAAAGTGAAGGTCACTAAGGTGGTTAAAAGTCCTTGAGTGAGCCTTGTTATCTAAGATCATCAAGGTGGTTAAAAGTCCTTGGATGAATCTTGTTGCGGACACTAAGGTGGTTAAAAGTCCTTAGGTGCTCCTTTCCATGGTGGTTAAAAGTCCATGGGGCCAAGGTGTTTAAAAGTCCTTGGGGCCAAGGTGTTTAAAAGTCCTTGGGGTATTTCAAGCTACGGACACAAAGGTGGTTAAAAGTCCTTGTGTGGTCCATTCATGGTGTTTAAAAGTCCATGGCCAAGGTGTTTTAACCACCTTTGTGTCCAATGCTTGAATCACCCCAAGGACTTTTAAACACCTTGGCCCCAAGGACTTTTAAACACCTTGGCCCCATGGACTTTTAACCACCATGGAAAGGAGCACCTAAGGACTTTTAACCACCTTAGTGTCCGCAACAAGAACCATCCAAGGACTTTTAACCACCTTGATGTTCTTAAGTAACAAGGCTCACTCAAGGACTTTTAACCACCTTAGTGACCTTCACTTTTTAAAAACATCACTTGCCAATATACATCTTTTTCATCATATAATCCACTGTTTTAAAGCATTAAACCAAGCCATTTACATCATGCATTTCAAAGCATCAAACCACATTATTTCAATGTATAAAATCAAGGAACTCCTACCTAGAGTTACCTTCAACACATGGCTTAAAACATCAGCAAATATCATGCTAAAACATGCTTTCAAAACAGTAATTAAAACATGCAAATCATCATTTTGCATTACATCAAAATCATGGCCACCACTAGAGAGAAAATCCGAAAACTTACACTTGAGCTTAGCAAAGTTGTTTAGACTTAGACTAAGCTCCCAAAACCTTCAAACCTTGGTTTTAAAGCTGAAAATCCATTTTCACAAATGCACTCACCGATTTCCACTTTGCTTCAAGCCAAAGCACCAAATCAAGCCTCCGGATCAACAACTCTTGGATCCAAGGATGCCTCCCCTGTTTCAACACATCAAAGCAGAGGATTAATGCATCATCATGCATTAATTGCTTCAATGAAAGCACCTAAACTCGCTGCTCTCATTCAACCTCCATTTTCGGCCACCAAACACAACCGAAAATGCATCCAAACCACTTCTAAACAAAGCCCAACCATAAACCAGCAAAACCTCACTTCCATTAACATCATTTAACATCTAAAAACAACCTAACAACATCCTTATACCTCCAGCAACAACAGATCCACAAGATCACCACAAAAACTACCTTGAAACACAAGCTAAACTTAGGAAACCCAACCTATCCAGGATTGCATCAATCAAAACTCAATTCCACATCATTTTAGAGATCATTTAACATCAAAAACACCTCTCAAATCACAGATTACTCAGATCTAACGAAAATCATCAAAAATCATCAAAATCTTGCATAATAAGCCAAGATCCATTTCAACACTTTAAAACCTTTAATTAAACATCAATTTAGGATTGAAAACTTAGGAATTTCAGTAAAGAACTTGAAGTTCAGAGGAGAAGGACGTTCTTACCTCCAAACTTGAGTTTCTCCTCTTTTTGGAACCAAAAACCTTGTTGAAACCAATAGCAATTGAAGAGGTTTTGAAGAAACAATGATTAGGAATCAAATAAGAGTTGAAAGGAGGAATTTAGGTGAGAAAATCAGAAACAAATCTCTGGAAATGGAGTGTTTGGGTTGAGAGAAAAAGAGAGAAAGAAAATAGAGAGTTAGTTATGAAAATGGCTAAAATGAGATTTCCCTCCTTTTTGATATCTTTAAAATCAGAATTATAACTCAAAATATCTTAGAAAAATCTGGAGAAACTCCCTTTGGGTAAATAGCTCCTTAAAGATTCAAAGTTTCAACCCTTTATAAAACAGCCACCAAACTTGCGAAAATTACATTTTGGTCACTAGCCAAAATGTCACCCTTCCAAAACTCATTTTCCAAAATTGATTTCACATTTCACTTAATTATATTAAAAGATGATTTTAGAACATTTTTCCATATTTTTAATGCAACCCGAACTAGGCTTTCCTAATTTAACCTCTTACGATTCGAACAGCACTTTGACCGAGCGGTCAACGCCCAAGACTTCTAAGCCAAAAACCGGGGCGTTACAACTCTCCCCCCCTTAAGAAATTTCGTCCTCGAAATTTACCTGAAGGAAAGAGATAAGGAAACTGCTTCAGCGTGTCTTCCTTCCGCTCCCACGTGGCTTCCTCAACACCTTGATGCTTCCACAGCACCTTCACCAACTCAATGGTCTTGCCACGAAGAACCTTGCAATCCGAATCCAGAACCTTCACCGGTTCCTCATCATAGGTCAAATCCGGATTCAATTCCACTTCCTCCACAGGCATCACATGCGAAGGATCAGATCTATACTTCCGGAGCATAGAAACATGGAACACATCATGAATCTTCTCCAGCTCCTGAGGTAACCTCAACCGATACGCAACAGGACCCACACGCTCAACAACCTCATATGGTCCAATGTATCTAGGGCTCAGCTTACCCTTCCGACCAAACCTCATCACCTTCTTCCAAGGCGAAACCTTCAAGAACACACGATCACCCACCGCATACTCTATCTCCTTACGCTTCAAATCCGCGTAAGACTTCTGCCGATCAGAAGCAGCCTTCAACCGCTCACAAATGAGCTTCACCTTCTCGGTGGTTCCTTTCAACAAAGCCGGCATCGAAACCAACTTTTGACCAGTTTCAGCCCAACAAAGAGGAGTCCTACACTTCCTTCCATACAGAGCCTCATAAGGTGCCATCTGTATACTCGCCTGATAACTATTGTTATAAGCGAACTCAACCAAAGGCAGATGCTTCTCCCAAGAACCTTGGAACTCTATCACGCAGCATCTCAACATATCCTCCAAAATCTGAATAACTCGCTCAGACTGACCATCCGACTGAGGATGATAGGATGTACTGAAATGCAACCTTGTACCCAGAGCTTGATGCAAACACTGCCAGAAACGCGATGTGAACCTCGGATCCCTATCCGACACGATCGACTTAGGCACACCATGCAGCCTCACAATCTCAGCAATGTACAGCTCTGCCAGCTTATCCAAAGAAAACGTAGTATGCACAGGCAAGAAATGCGCACACTTCGTCAGGCGATCCACAATCACCCAAACAGAATTCTTCTTCGATGGAGACAAAGGTAAACCAGATACAAAATCCATGGTAACCCTCTCCCACTTCCATTTAGGGATTTTCAACGGTTGCAACAAACCAGAAGGAACCTGATGTTCAGCCTTAACTCGCTGACACACCAAACACTTGCTCACAAACTCTGCAACATCCTTCTTCAAACCCACCCAATAGTACTCATCACGAAGATCACGATACATCTTAGTACTACCAGGGTGCATAGCAAAAGGACTACTATGACCTTCAGCCAGAATAGCACGCCTCAACTCAGCATCAGCAGGCACTACTATTCGAATCCCAAAACACAACACTCCATCCTCATTAAAGCAGAAATCCGAAGGTCTACCCTCCGCGATATCCTGAACATGAGACACCAAGGAATCATCCAACAACTGCTTATCCTTGATCAACTGAACCAACGATGGTTTCACTTGCAACTCAGCAACAAGACCACCATCCCGCGATATACTCAAGCTAGCAAACATAGCTCTCAGCTCAACAGCTACCTTCCTACTCAAGGCATCCGCAACAACATTAGCCTTTCCAGGATGATACTCTATCGTCAGATCATAATCCTTGAGCAACTCCAACCAACGCCGCTGCCTAAGATTCAACTCCTTTTGAGACATCAGATACCTCAAACTCTTGTGATCCGTGTACACCGTACACTTCTCACCATACAGATAATGCCTCCAGATCTTTAGAGCAAAAACCACAGAAGCCAGCTCAATATCATGCGTAGGATAATTGCGCTCATGCACCTTCAACTGTCGCGACGCATAAGCCACAACCTTACCCTCTTGCATCAGCACACACCCCAAACCAACATAGGATGCATCACTGTAGACCACAAACTCTTTCCCTGATTCAGGCTGAATTAAGATAGGAGCTTGAGTCAAAGCCATCTTCAGCTTCTCAAAAGCCTGCTGTCTCGCTTCTGTCCACTCATACTTAACATCTTTCTGTAACAACTTTGTCAAAGGAGCAGCAATCTTGGAAAAACCATCCACAAACCTCCGGTAGTATCCTGCCAAACCAAGGAAACTACGGACCTCCTGAACAGACTTAGGAACTTTCCAGTTCATTACCGCTTCAACCTTCTGAGGATTAACATGAATCCCCTCAGCTGAGACCACATGCCCAAGAAACACCACCTCCCTAAGCCAAAACTCACACTTGCTCAACTTAGCATAAAGCTGATTCTCCAACAAAGCTTGCAGCACAATCCTCAAATGCTCTTCGTGCTCTTCCTCAGTACGCGAGTACACAAGGATATCATCAATGAACACCACAACGAACTTGTCCAGGTATTCATGGAACACACGATTCATCATGTCCATGAAAGCAGCAGGAGCATTTGTCAAACCAAACGGCATCACAAGGAACTCATAATGCCCATACCTTGTCCTGAAAGCTGTCTTAGGCACATCCACATCCTTCACCTTCAACTGATAATACCCTGACCTCAAGTCAATCTTAGAGAACACAGCAGCTCCCCGAAATTGATCAAAGAGATCATCAATCCTCGACAAAGGATACCGATTCTTGATAGTCAACTTGTTCAGCTGACGGTAATCAATGCACATCCTCATAGTGCCATCTTTCTTCTTCACAAACAAGACAGGAGCACCCCCAAGGCGACACACTCGGCCGGATGAAACCATGATCAAGCAGCTCTTGCAACTGCGTCTTCAGCTCCTTCAGCTCCTTAGGTGCCATTCTATAGGGAGTAATGGACACAGGAGTTGTATTCTCATACAGCTCAATCCCAAACTCCACCTCGCGATTAGGAGGTAAACCAGGCAACTCCTCAGGAAAAACACCAGGAAACTCCTTCACAACCCTGATATCTTGCACCCTCAACTCCTTAGAACAAGGATTCATCACAAAAGCTAGATAAGCTTCACAACCCTGCCTCAGCATCCTGCTCGCCTCCAAGGTAGAAACAACATTGGCAAGAAACTTCACATTCTCACCAACCACCACCACTTCATAATCATCCGCAAGCTTAAGCGAAACCCGCTTATTCTCACAATCCACAACAGCACGATACTCAGCAAGCCAATCCATACCAAGGATCACATCAAAACCATAAAAGGGCAACTCCATAGGATCAACATGAAAGACATGCTCTTGAACAACCAAAGGACACCTTCTATAAAGCTTACGAGTCACAACAGTTTCACCAAAAGAACTAGTGACACGAACACCAACATCCAAAGACTCAACAGGCAAACCAAGCAATTCAGCATGCTCACGCAAAATGTACGAATGCGTAGATCCAGAATCAATCAAAGAAAGCAATGACAAGGATTGCAAAGTAAAGGTACCTGCAATCACATCTGCATCATTCCTTCCCTCGCGCTGAGCATACACTCTCGCCTGGCCTCCACCCTTAGGCTGAATAGCCACAACATGGGCTACTCCACGACCACCTTCCTCACGCCTCTGGAAATTACCACGGCCGTGCCCACGACCTCTCTGCGGTGCTGCAACAACAGGAGCACGCTCTTGACCACCCGCCATCCTCGGACAATCTCGCCTCAAGTGGTCAGCAGAACCACAATTCCAGCACTCATAACCAGCTGCCGCAACAGGAGCTTGCACCTCCCTCCCAGCACGAGGACAGTCACGCTTCAAGTGACCACGCGAACCGCAGATCCAACAACCAATAGGGTCAGCTCTAGCATTGCCACCCCTAGCAGGTGCACCTCCACCTCTCTTAGCTGAGGACTGAAACCTCTGATCACGTCCCCTCTTGTTCCGTCCACCTCCGGAACTATACTCAGCTGATTTCTTCCCAGCACTTGCTCCAGCACCTTTCGCAGACAAACTCAGATTCATCTCTATGTCCTTTGCTCGGCCCACTAACACATCAAAATCATCATACTCAGTGGCCAGCACATACATCTTTACCTCCGTTATGAGACCATAACGAACCCTCTCGCACCTCTCCCTCTCATCAGGAATCAGCTCCGGTGCATACTGACTGAGTCGCACAAACTGCACCTCATACTCAGCCACACTCATGCTCCCTTGGGTCAGAGTCATGAACTCACGCTTTTTCTCATCCAGATATCTAACTCCCAGATATCTCCTCTTGAACGCATTCTGAAAGAATGTCCAAGTGATGTCAGCTTCAGCCATTCCTGAGATTGTGGTCGTCCACCACGTATAAGCATCGCCTTGCAGCAAAGACACAACACATCCCAACTTTTGCACATCAGTGCAGCTCATCTGCCCCAAGATACGCTTGGTACTTTCCAGCCAAGCTTCCGACCTCTCGGCTGACATACCCCTAAACTCAGTCCCACCAAGACTGCGCAGACGCTCTAAGGGTAATCTAGCTCCAGCATCTCCCTGATGCCCAGCTCCTTGAGCTCCAGCTACTGCTGCTCGAAAAGCACCCGCAATAGCTTGCACCAGCATCGACATGTCAGGCATAGCTTGCCCCTGACCAACCTCAGGTCCTGCAGCTCTAGCACCAGCTGCTTCAGCACCAGCTCTTTCCCTCTCCGCACCACCACCACCAGGTGGAGGAGGAGGTAACACAGCACTACCCGTATTCTCTTCATTCACATTCCCCTCCGGGGTCGTAGCTCTCACGCTACTCCTTAACTCTCTACGTGGTGCCATACTTTTACCATGCATAACAATACAAATTAAACAAAGTCAGGACCAGCAAGGTAAGCAATTCCAAGTATTCAAGCTCAATTTCTTTCAAAATCAACATCATTTCTTTAGCTTTTGTTTGGCAATGGGTACCCTCATCATGCATCATCACAGCATACATCTCAAAAGCATCAACATCTCAAACCACTGAACATGCTTTCATACAACAAGCATACAAGCCAAACATACTTCAATCATGCATACAAACATTCCCAATTACTCGAGAACTCAGCTCTGATACCACCAAATGTAACCCCCTTAACTCGGTCTAGACGGTTGACCCGAATTAAGAAAGTCACACGGGGAAAACCAAAGTCAACCCGAAAGTCAACCTTGATTAACGACCCTTTTTTTCTTTTTAATCTTGTCTAGATGCACATTAACCCTAATTGTGATCACACAAACAACATATTCAAAGATCACAAACATCAGAGATCAAATAGGGACCCAATTGAACAAATTACAACTTTAGGGACCAAATTGTAAATTCTGATAAATATGAGGACTTAGTCCAAATTAAAGTTACCAACTTGAAATTAATCAGGTTTCATGCCTCTCTGCCAAATTTCAGCTCAAACGGACATCCCAAGCTCATACAATTGCAAAAACAAGATTCAGGACTAAAACGCAAACATTCCAAACATAAAAAGATACTTTTAACCAAATTAACGGTCAGGTATCGATACGCCTGGTGTCGTATCGATACGCGAGGAAGACAGTAACCAAACTCCAGAGACGGTATCGATACGAGATCTCGCGTTTCGATACGGCATTCATACAGTATCGATACTCACACAACCGTACCGATACGCCTGGGCAGGAATGAGCATATTTGGCTCAGGCGTATCGATACGCAAGCCCGAGTACCGATACCCCTGCCTGAAATTGACTCGAAACCATCATCATACATGCTGCAAACTTCAAATTGACAACACCAAATCATACCACATAGTCAATCAACATGCAGGGACCATAATTGCATCACCAATTCAACATATAACCATCACATATGAAAAGCCCCAATTTAAAAGGCATGCTTCCTACACAAACTAACCTTTCATGCATAAACCTTCATAACCAAGCATAATAAGCCAATTATAAAACCAGCAATCTCATCAACATTCAACATACTTAGGGAGTTCCAACATCTCCCAAAAACACACTCATAGGTCCCCCATTGCAAAATCACCCAAAAGCTAAAAGTACTTATAAAACCTTCATACATTGAGCTTTACTTGAACTTGATTGCTTGCCCTTTCTTGCTGCCCTTCAAGATACTCTAATGCTCTGCATTATTGAATTAAGAAAACGAGAGAGCGTAAGCAAAAGCTTAGTGAGGAGTGCTCTTTAAAAACCATTCAATAATGCAATTTAAAACATTTACAAACATGCTTATATCCAACCTTTGCACATGCTCAAAGCATACTTAAAACAAGCAATCTCATGCTTCAACATTACATTAAACAAGCATCTCATGCTTCACAATATTCATAACATGTCATATTGGCTCAAGTGATACATTTCATTTATTAAAACAAGTTCAACAACTTTCCCCAAGGACTTTTAAACACCTTGGCCCCAAGGACTTTTAAACACCTTAGCCATGGACTTTTAAACACCATGAATAAGGACCACACAAGGACTTTTAACCACCTTTGTGTCCAATGCTTGAATCACCCCAAGGACTTTTAAACACCTTGGCCCCAAGGACTTTTAAACACCTTGGCCCCATGGACTTTTAACCACCATGGAAAGGAGCACCTAAGGACTTTTAACCACCTTAGTGTCCGCAACAAGAACCATCCAAGGACTTTTAACCACCTTGATGTTCTTAAGTAACAAGGCTCACTCAAGGACTTTTAACCACCTTAGTGACCTTCACTTTTTAAAAACATCACTTGCCAATATACATCTTTTTCATCATATAATCCACTGTTTTAAAGCATTAAACCAAGCCATTTACATCATGCATTTCAAAGCATCAAACCACATTATTTCAATGTATAAAATCAAGGAACTCCTACCTAGAGTTACCTTCAACACATGGCTTAAAACATCAGCAAATATCATGCTAAAACATGCTTTCAAAACAGTAATTAAAACATGCAAATCATCATTTTGCATTACATCAAAATCATGGCCACCACTAGAGAGAAAATCCGAAAACTTACACTTGAGCTTAGCAAAGTTGTTTAGACTTAGACTAAGCTCCCAAAACCTTCAAACCTTGGTTTTAAAGCTGAAAATCCATTTTCACAAATGCACTCACCGATTTCCACTTTGCTTCAAGCCAAAGCACCAAATCAAGCCTCCGGATCAACAACTCTTGGATCCAAGGATGCCTCCCCTGTTTCAACACATCAAACAGAGGATTAATGCATCATCATGCATTAATTGCTTCAATGAAAGCACCTAAACTCGCTGCTCTCATTCAACCTCCATTTTCGGCCACCAAACACAACCGAAAATGCATCCAAACCACTTCTAAACAAAGCCCAGCCATAAACCAGCAAAACCTCACTTCCATTAACATCATTTAACATCTAAAAACAACCTAACAACATCCTTATACCTCCAGCAACAACAGATCCACAAGATCACCACAAAACTACCTTGAAACACAAGCTAAACTTAGGAAACCCAACCTATCCGGGATTGCATCAATCAAAACTCAATTCCACATCATTTTAGAGATCATTTAACATCAAAAACACCTCTCAAATCACAGATTACTCAGATCTAACGAAAATCATCAAAAATCATCAAAATCTTGCATAATAAGCCAAGATCCATTTCAACACTTTAAAACCTTTAATTAAACATCAATTTAGGATTGAAAACTTAGGAATTTCAGTAAAGAACTTGAAGTTCAGAGGAGAAGGACGTTCTTACCTCCAAACTTGAGTTTCTCCTCTTTTTGGAACCAAAAACCTTGTTGAAACCAATAGCAATTGAAGAGGTTTTGAAGAAACAATGATTAGGAATCAAATAAGAGTTGAAAGGAGGAATTTAGGTGAGAAAATCAGAAACAAATCTCTGGAAATGGAGTGTTTGGGTTGAGAGAAAAAGAGAGAAAGAAAATAGAGAGTTAGTTATGAAAATGGCTAAAATGAGATTTCCCTCCTTTTTGATATCTTTAAAATCAGAATTATAACTCAAAATATCTTAGAAAAATCTGGAGAAACTCCCTTTGGGTAAATAGCTCCTTAAAGATTCAAAGTTTCAACCCTTTATAAAACAGCCACCAAACTTGCGAAAATTACATTTTGGTCACTAGCCAAAATGTCACCCTTCCAAAACTCATTTTCCAAAATTGATTTCACAGTTCACTTAATTATATTAAAAGATGATTTTAGAACATTTTTCCATATTTTTAATGCAACCCGAACTAGGCTTTCCTAATTTAACCTCTTACGATTCGAACAGCACTTTGACCGACCGGGGCGTTACAGTCGGGGCAGGTGATGGTATGGAGGTGGCAGATGGTGTTTGTGGGGTAGCAGCATGTGTAGGTGTGTGGACAGGGGTGGGTACAGTGAAGTAGTGGGCAGGGAAGGTGGGGAAAACAACATCAGGGAAATTTAAAGTAGTTTGAATAAAATTTACCGTGGATGCGGCAAAGTCCTTGATAAATGTCATGAGGCCCAACTGTTTGTCCTCCATCCTTTGAATGGCAGCGAGGATCTGATTGGAGGGGTTTGTCGGAGCAACTGTCGTGGCGGCAGGTTCAGGATTTTGCTGCTTTGGTGATTCAGCTGGGGCGGCAGCGGGATTGACAGATGAGATAGGGGTTGCCACTATCAGCTCCATGAGGCTGATGATATTCTTTTATGTCCAACCTCGTCCTTTCACTATGCGATCGGTGTCGGCTTCCGGCACATTATGACAGCGGCAAAGGGACGTGATGAGGTAGGGGAGGCAAAGGAGGGCCGTTGGTCTATGTGCACTTTCCAAAATACTCTCTTGCATATAACTTCCCACGTCAATGGGTCGTTCATTTAAAATAGAGTGTATTAAGGCTAACCTCTGCTGGTCAACGGTGGTGTGATGCGACGACGGCAGGATCCTCTTTTTGATAAAGGCATTCCACAGCTTTGCCTCCGGCAGCAGCTGTCCCCTCTTTACCGTGTGAGGATTCTTTTTGCTTGTATTCCATTCGGTCCCCTCTTCCGTCAGTTCTGCCATGACAGTGTCATAGGCAGCATCATCCAAAGTGTCAAGGAACTGCTGGTGTGCATCGTCATTGGGGCCTATGTAGAGGTCATATAAAGAGTTGATGTGCTCGGCTGTGAATGGCACCTCTTTCCCTCTGACAGTCACTGCTGTCGCCGTTTTGCTGCTGATGGCCGCATAAAAGTCTCTCACCAGCGTCTCGTTCATCTCCTCTGGTTGCTCCGCAAATGATTCCCATAGTAGAGCTCTAATCTTCCTTGCGATGAAAGGCTTGAGGCCCAGATTAGTTGCCTTTGGAGTATAAATGAAGCCTCGTTCTTCCCACAGATCTCTGGTTGCAACGGACTGTGGGGGAGTTGCTGCCGGTGAGGAAGTTGAAGCAGCACTGCGGCGGGTTTTTCTGGAAGACATGTTAGTGCAAGGGTTGTGAAAAGTAAATGAAAGCAAATGAAAACTAAAGGGGAGAAGCAAGTAAGAAAGGTGGAAGTGAGTGAAAAGGAAAATGAAACGGGGTTTTATAGAAGAGGAATTGCTGCCCGTTGAAACTGTAACGGCAGGCGCGAATAAAGGGGCGGCTGTTGAGCTTTAGCGTGTCTGACGCATCTGACACGCGGTTCCGCGTTTGTTACGCGTCTGTCACACGTTTCCGCGTCTATCGTGATAGCATGGTGACAGCCTGTTTTTTCCGTGTCTATCGCGGCAGCTGTAATGACATGCTTCAATATTGGGCTTTGATAGGCTGATGGATGGATGGTGGGCTGAGTTCACTTCTCCTGTTCTTCTTGACTCCTTTATTTCCTAAAAACAATAAAAATAAAAACATTATTTGCATAAAATAAACCTGATTTCCTAATAAATAATATAAATAAATAAAATTTAGGTTAAATTAGGGATGCCAGGTGGGGCATCTCCTAAGGTAACCACTTCCTGCATTCATGGGGCTTCAGTCCCCTGATAATGCTTGAGGCGCTGTCCGTTGACTTTGAATTGGTGCCCGTCTTTTAATGATTGGATTGTGATGGCACCATGGGGAAAAATTTGTACGACTTGAAATGGACCAGACCATCTAGATTTCAGTTTCCCTGGGAAAAGTTTCAGTCTAGAATTGAACAGCAATACAAGCTGCCCTGGGCAGAACTGTCGTGGCAGCAATTTCCTGTCATGCCACTTCTTAGTTTTCTCCTTGTAGATTCTTGCATTGTCGTAGGCCATTGTCCAGATTTCTTCAATTTCGTTCAGATCTAACAGCCTTTTCTGTCCTGCCCTGTCCAAGTCCATATTTACTACCTTGATTGCCTAGTATGCTGTAACGCCCCGGTTTTGGGCTCAGAAGTTTTGGCGTTGACCGGTTCGGTCAAAGTGCTGATCGAATATATAAGAGGGAATTTAGGAAAGCCTAGTTCGGGTTGCATTAAAAATATGGAAAAATATTCTAAAATCATCTTTTAATATATAAAAGTGAACTGTGAAATCAATTTTGGAAAATGAGGTTCGGAAGGTTGACATTTTGGCTAGTGACCAAAATGTAATTTTTGAAAGTTGCGGGACAGTTTTATAAAGGATTGAAACTTTGAATCTTTAAGGAACTATTATTCCAAAAAGGATTTCTCCAGATTTTTCTAAGATATTTTAAGACTAAAATCTGATTTTAAAGATTAAGAAAAGAGAGGGAAATCATTTTAACCAATTTCCAACTAATTTTCTATTTTCTCTCAAATTCTCTTTTCTCTCATTTTCTCTCTACCCAAACAAGATTCTCCAGATTTCTTTCTCTGATTTTGACATCTACATCTCTCATTTCAACTCTCATTTGATTCCTAATCATCTCATCATCAAAACCTCTCAATTTGCAAATTGTTTCATCAAGCATTTTGGCTCTAAAATGGAGAAATTCAAGTTTGGAGGTAAGAACGTCCTTCTCCTCTAAACTATCAGTTCTTTACTGAAATTCCTAAGTTCTCAATCCTTGATTCATGTTTTATTAAAGGCTTTTCAATTGAGATCTTGATTTTTGGCTAAAATGCAAGATTTGGTGATTTTGGTGAAATTTTCGTGTGATCTGTTTAAGCAGGGTTTTGAGGTGTTAAAATGATGTTAAATGAATGCTAAAATGATTAGAAGTTGAGGTTTAATCAATGCAATCCCGGATAGGTTGAATTTCCTAAGTTTGGCTTGAGTTTTGGTTGTTTTTGGAGTGTTTTTGGTGATCTATTATACCTGGAGGTATAAGGACGTGGTTGTGATCATTTTGCATGTTATTTGATGTATAAAAATGGTTAGAAGTGATGGATCTTGGCTGGGTTAAGTTTTGGAAGTGTTTGGAGATGATTTCGGTTGTGTTTGGTAGCCAAATTGTTAGATTTGTGATGAGCAGCGAGTTGTGTTGTTGTTGCTGGTGTTTTAATGCATAAGGATGCATTAATGTTCTGTTTTTATGTGCTTGAAACAGGGGAGGTTGATCCTTGAGCTTTGGAGGTGTTTTCGGAAGGTTTCGGAAGCTTGGAAGGCTTGTTGGCTAGCTTTGTTTGGTTATCGGTGAGTGAAGTTGGGATTTCAGCTTTTGAAACAAGGTTTGAAGGTTTTTGGGAGCTTAGTTTAAGTATAAACAACTTTGCTAAGCTCAAGAGTAAGTGGATGAGTTTTTGCTCTTGGATTGTGTATGTTTTGGCTTTAAAAATCAAAAGTGCATTGATGATTGATATGCATGTGATTTGCATGGTTTAATTCTGTTTTGTAAGCATGTTTTAGCATGGTTTAATGCTGGTTTTGAAAGTCAATTGAAAAGGATGCTCAAGGTAAGAGATCCTTGGTTTAGTGCATTGAAAATGTGGTTTTGATGCATAGTGTTGCATGTTGTTCATTGGCTTTGTATGATGCTTAAAAACAGTGAGTTGATGATGATTAATGATGTTAATTGTGCCTTTTGCATATTGTTTATGCATGTGAATCATTGAGCTAATGATGTGATGGTTTTGCATTATGTGTATGCATGTGAATCATTGAGTTAATGATGTGATGGCCTTGCATTATGTTTATGCATGTGGAACATTGGATATTATGGTAAGATGGTTATGTTGGCAAGAGATGTGAATGGTTCTTGGTTCGTTGATCGGGTATAATTAGCCGGCTATAGGATTGGGTGCATCGTGAATAAAGTCGCCTTGATGGTGGAGTGGTCAAGTGTGGACCGGATAAACTCCCCTCAAGTATTCCTAACGAGATGAGGTCAGTGGAGGGTGTGCCCACGGGAGGACCTCGGTTGCTTAAGGTCGTAGTGGAGGTTGTTGCCCACGGTAGACCTTGGTTGAGTAAAGGTTATAAGGTGGTTTAAAGTCCTTATGTGAGAACCTTGTACTTGTTAAGATCACAATGGCTATGGTTAAGTCCATGTGTGGATCTTGTGTGTGATGTCCCGGATCTCGTTAGATGATGTCTACAACTACCAATCGGTTATGCAAAGGTTGTATGGTGGTTGAAAGTCCATACGGGAAGACCTTGTGCATGTCAAGGGTGTATGTTTATACATGGTAACCTTGAGGAAAAGCTAAGGTTGTATGGTGTTTAAAAGTCCATACATGGGAACCTTAGGAGATTGAGGTCAGTGGAGGTTGTTGCCCACGGGAAGACCTTGGATTGGGTAGTGTGTAGGAAGCGTTGGGACACGCTTGTGATCCGCGTATCCGATCGGGTTGAAAAGTGGAAAGTGATTATGGTTGATCTCTTGGAAGCCAATATAATGTTCTTGATCATGTGAAGCATGGAAGTGCTTGAAATGATGCATAGTCGCATGTGAAGCATGGGATTGCTTGAAATGATGCATAGTTGCATGTGAAGCATGGGATTGCTTGAAATGGTGCATGGTTGTATGTGAAGCATGAGATGCTTGGTAAGATGCATTGTTGCATGAGATGTGTATGATGCTAGTGAAAGCATGTTACTTGTATGTTGAACAAGTGTTGGTTATCATTTGATAAATGATGCATGTGAGCATGAATTACCTATGTTGCATTGGAGTCATGTATGACTTGTTGTTAAGGCATGTGAATATGATGTTATGGTTTATGATGCCTTGGTTAAATGCATGAAATGGTTTAATTGAATCATGGTTTTAAATGGTTTCTTGCTTGATGTGGTTTCCAAGTTAAAGAAAGGTATGTTGTGAAATGGAAGTGTTTTCCATGATTTTGTTTAAGCTTGGCATATGGTGTTTATGCATGAATTGAGCTTGATGTTGAAAGGGTTTTCTAACATGGTTTTTTTGGTAAGCAAATCGGGTTTGTTTTAAAGTGTTTTAAAGACCCGCTGCATTGATGGTGTTTTGGTTTTGAGCATTCCTCACTAAGCATTTTGTGCTTACGCTCCTTTTTGTCCATCAATGCAGATTCTTGAAGTTTGGACAGCAAGGAGCAAGGAATTCAAGGTGGACTCCAAAGGAGATGTATGTCTCGGTGAATAGCTATAGTTAATAAGGGCAATGGGGTAGAATCTCTCGGATTGTTGTTGTTTTTGTGATCGTATATGTTGATCATGAATGATAAGTGCTGTTGTTAATGTTGTTGAACATGAATTGGCTTAATTGAGGTTGCTTTGGTAGTTTATGTTTAAATGGATAGCTTGAGTAGGAAGCATGTCAATGAATTTGGGGCTTTTCATATGTGTTGGTTATATGTTGAATTGATAATGCAATTGTGGTCCTTGTATGTTGTATATCTATGTGGTATGAATTGGTGTTGTTAATTTAAGGTTTGAAGCATGTTCGATGTTGTTTTTGAGCCAATTTCAAGCAGGGGTATCGGTACTCGGGCTTGCGTATCGATACGCCTGAGCCAAATATGCTCTCTTCTGCCCAGGCGTATCGGTACGGTTGTGTGAGTATCGATACGAGTCTGGGTAAAGTTTGAATGTCGTTTCGGTACAGGGAGTATCGTATCGATACCGTTGCTCGAGTTTGGTTACTGCCTTCCCCGCGTCGTATCGATACGTGTTCTGTTATTTCGGTTAAAAGTATCTTTTATGTTTTGAAATGTTTGCGTTTTGGTCCTGAATCTTGTTTGTGCAATTGTGTGAGTTCGGGATGTCCGTTTGAGCTGAAATAAGGCAGAGAAGCATGAAACATGACTAATTTTAAGTTGGTAACTTGAAATCTGGTTAAGTCCTTAAAGTTTTCAGAAATTACAATTTGGTCCCTAAAGTTGTAATTTGTTCAATTGGGTCCCTGTTTGATCTCTGATGTTTGTGATCTTTGAGCATGGTGTTTGTGTGATCACATCTAAGGTTAATGTGCATCTAGACAAGATTAAAATGAAAAAAAAAGGGTCGTTAATCAAGGTTGACTTTCGGGTTGACTTTGGTTTTCCCCGTGTAATCTTCGTAGTTCGGGTCAACCGTCCAGACCGGGCTACGGGGGTTACATTTGGTGGTATCAGAGCTGAGTTGCGAAGGTTGGGGAAAATGGTAAGTTGTTGTGGTAAGTGTGTTTGATGTTTACCTTGTTGTATGGTTGAAAGCTGGTTGAAGCATGTGTTTCTGAGTATGCTGTTGATGTTTTTGAGCATGTTGCTGATGTATGCAAGCATGATTTGTGGTTATGAATCTTGGTTGAGTTCATGTGGATATGTGCTAATGCTATGAGCTGATGCTATGCATGGTGAATGTGTTTTGAGCATGTTATGTTGCTAATGTGCTGGTGCATTTGGATGTTGTTTGATGTAAGCATGATCAAGGTGTGTTGTTGATATGCTTGATGTTGTGATATCCATGATTGTGTTGACTGTTATGTCATGTAAGGGGAGGATTCGGGATACCCATTGCCTTATTAATATAGCTATTGTGTTATTTTGGAGTTGGAGTTTGAATCCTTGCTTAATGCTGGTCTAACTGGTTTTGTTTGTTTGTTGTGATTGTATGTTTGTTGTTGTTAGTGGTGTGGCAAAGATGATGAAAGAGTGGAGGATGAGTGAGATGGTTGCTGCCTTGGGGCAAGTTGTTAAGGCAAAGAGTTCACCCTTTTGTAAAGGTGTTTTGTCTCAGTCTTCTGTGACTGAAGTTGAGATGGTAAGGCAAGGGAAGGAAGCTGGTTCCGGGATGGAAAGTTCTTTATCTGTTGATCAGGAGGTGTTGGGGACATCTCAGGCTACGGTTGAGGTAGAATCAGTGGATGTGCTGGCTAAATGTGTGGGTTTGCCGAAACATTATTTGTTTGATTTGGGTGCTGAGGAGTACCATGGTTCTTCCCTGGAGATGTTTGAGGCCTGGTTGGCCAATGTAGTTCTGATTTTGGATCAGGAAGGCTGTGATTATGCCTGTAAGCTGGGGAGTGTTGTTTCTCTGATGCTGGAGGATGCTTGTTCTTGGTGGACATCTGTGGCTGTGGCGTCACATATCCTTGATGTTGATTGGGATTTCTTTGTATCTGCTTTCTATGAAAGGTATCTTGGAAGGGAATTTCCAAGGGTTGGGCAAGGTGTGGCTAATGCTGTTAGTGAGCAAGTGTTGCTTGAGCAAGGAGTGGGAGCACAGTCATCTGTTTGTGACCGTTGTAAAAGGCAACATGTTGGAAATTGTTGGGGCGCAGGTGTTTGTTGGAATTGTGGTTCCAAGTTGCATGTTAAGCGTGATTGTCCTCATGGAGTGAAGTCAGCTTTGATGTTAGCCAAAGGATCTTTGAAAGGTCGTGGGCGCGACCGAGGCGAGGTTCAGAAGTGGCAAAAAAAAGCAGAAGGTTGTGAAGAGCTTGGGAAATGAAGTTTGCTTGAAGTGTGGGTCTGCTGGACACATGAAGCGTGATTGCTTGATGTTGGCGCGGAACAGTCAAGGTTTCTTATCGCAAGGAGTTGGTGGTGACCCAGGAGTGTTTGTTGGTGCTGCAAGGGTGCAGCCGAAGGATGTTGGTTCCGCAAGGAAGAGAGCTCGTTCGATGAAGCTTCAGGGTGGTGTTATGTTTTCAGGTAACCTTGTTAAGTGATCTTTGCTTTAGTTGCTTAGTTTGGTTTCTGTTGGTTTTTCCTTGCGTGGTAAGTTTGGTCTTGTTGCTAGCATGTTTGGGGTAATGATAGTTGTGGTTTGGTGACATCTTTGGTGTGAAGAAGGCTTGAGTAAGTGTCTTGTGGTTATGGTTGTTAGTATGATGGAGTTGGATAAGTTAAAGGTGAGTAAGGAGGTTGTTCTTAGACAGATTTTGAGGATGTTATTGGAGGGTGTGAACTGGCATTCATGCATAGCTAAAATCATTGTTATATGCTATATTATATATGTTGGTCCATGCATACATGTGGCATGACATTAGAGGTTTTGCATACATGTACATCAGGCATTGATAGGGCATGTAGGTGATCATGCATACGATGTTCACGCTCGCTAATAACTAATCAAATTTGTTAGTGTTGTGGTTAGATTAGGAGGGATGATGGGTTGTAGAGGTTGTTTGGTGCTAAGAGTGAGAGCTAGAAGTGCTGGAGGTTTGTTAACCAGTTGTTAGCAATAGTGGGAATGGTTTAGCCTGTTGGTAGAAGGATAGTGTTTGGTGCTCTGAGAGTTTAATGGTTTGATTAGTTTAAAGGAAGTGGTTGTTCCTTGGTGCTAAGTGTTGTCGCGGTTTGAGGTTGAGTTTCCGAGTGCTGAAGTGGTTTAGCTTTTAAGTTGCTGTGAAGGGTTGTGTTTGTTCTTGGCAATCTTTGAAGAGTTCTGAAGCTGTTGTGTGTGTTTTGGTTCAGTGATGTTCTGGTAGTGCAAGTGTTCTGGTTAAGTATGTAGTGAAAGGGCTGTGAAAGATCGAAGGTTTTCGTTGGTTGTTTGAGTTCTTGTGAGCAGTGGTTGGCTAGTTGTGGTTAAGAAGTTCTGTTTGAAGTCTGTTGATGGTATGTGGAACGGCTGAGGTTTCAAGTTGAGGTTGTGATGTGATTCTGGTATTTGGTGCTGGTGAGCTGTTATGGTAATGTTTTTGATGGGTGTAAAGGATTGTCAGCTTCGTTAGAGAGTTTGTGTGAACGGTTGATGTTTAAGGATTTCTGCTTGTTGGGAAAATCTTTGGAAAAGGTTTGGGAATCGCAAGGGTTGTTGAGGTTGAGAGGTTGCCTAGTGGCTGAGTTGGTTTGGTTGTTGTCTTTGTGTAGACAAGTTTTGGAAGATGTGTATTACAGTGTTGTTTGCTGTAAGAGCTGAAGTTCCTCAGGTTGACGTTGGGTTTGTGTATTGTCTGGTTGTGTGGAAGGTTAAGTCGTGGTTACCTTTAGGAGTTTGGATTTGTGAACAGTGTGTGGTGGAGGTTTGTGTGGAAAGTGATCAGTGGTGTTGGTTGAAGCTTTTGTGTTGTCTTGTGTGCTGCTTTGAGAAAGTTGTGGTTCTCTTTTGCCGGTTGAAATTTCGAGGACGAAATTTCCTAAGGGGGGGGAGAGTTGTAACGCCCCGGTTTTGGGCTCAGAAGTTTTGGCGTTGACCGGTTCGGTCAAAGTGCTGATCGAATATATAAGAGGGAATTTAGGAAAGCCTAGTTCGGGTTGCATTAAAAATATGGAAAAATATTCTAAAATCATCTTTTAATATATAAAAGTGAACTGTGAAATCAATTTTGGAAAATGAGGTTCGGAAGGTTGACATTTTGGCTAGTGACCAAAATGTAATTTTTGAAAGTTGCGGGACAGTTTTATAAAGGATTGAAACTTTGAATCTTTAAGGAGCTATTATTCCAAAAAGGATTTCTCCAGATTTTTCTAAGATATTTTAAGACTAAAATCTGATTTTAAAGATTAAGAAAAGAGAGGGAAATCATTTTAACCAATTTCCAACTAATTTTCTATTTTCTCTCAAATTCTCTTTTCTCTCATTTTCTCTCTACCCAAACAAGATTCTCCAGATTTCTTTCTCTGATTTTGACATCTACATCTCTCATTTCAACTCTCATTTGATTCCTAATCATCTCATCATCAAAACCTCTCAATTTGCAAATTGTTTCATCAAGCATTTTGGCTCTAAAATGGAGAAATTCAAGTTTGGAGGTAAGAACGTCCTTCTCCTCTAAACTATCAGTTCTTTACTGAAATTCCTAAGTTCTCAATCCTTGATTCATGTTTTATTAAAGGCTTTTCAATTGAGATCTTGATTTTTGGCTAAAATGCAAGATTTGGTGATTTTGGTGAAATTTTCGTGTGATCTGTTTAAGCAGGGTTTAGAGGTGTTAAAATGATGTTAAATGAATGCTAAAATGATTAGAAGTTGAGGTTTAATCAATGCAATCCCGGATAGGTTGAATTTCCTAAGTTTGGCTTGAGTTTTGGTTGTTTTTGGAGTGTTTTTGGTGATCTGTTATACCTGGAGGTATAAGGACGTGGTTGTGATCATTTTGCATGTTATTTGATGTATAAAAATGGTTAGAAGTGATGGATCTTGGCTGGGTTAAGTTTTGGAAGTGTTTGGAGATGATTTCGGTTGTGTTTGGTAGCCAAATTGTTAGATTTGTGATGAGCAGCGAGTTGTGTTGTTGTTGCTGGTGTTTTAATGCATAAGGATGCATTAATGTTCTGTTTTTATGTGCTTGAAACAGGGGAGGTTGATCCTTGAGCTTTGGAGGTGTTTTCGGAAGGTTTCGGAAGCTTGGAAGGCTTGTTGGCTAGCTTTGTTTGGTTATCGGTGAGTGAAGTTGGGATTTCAGCTTTTGAAACAAGGTTTGAAGGTTTTTGGGAGCTTAGTTTAAGTATAAACAACTTTGCTAAGCTCAAGAGTAAGTGGATGAGTTTTTGCTCTTGGATTGTGTATGTTTTGGCTTTAAAAATCAAAAGTGGATTGATGATTGATATGCATGTGATTTGCATGGTTTAATTCTGTTTTGTAAGCATGTTTTAGCATGGTTTAATGCTGGTTTTGAAAGTCAATTGAAAAGGATGCTCAAGGTAAGAGATCCTTGGTTTAGTGCATTGAAAATGTGGTTTTGATGCATAGTGTTGCATGTTGTTCATTGGCTTTGTATGATGCTTAAAAACAGTGAGTTGATGATGATTAATGATGTTAATTGTGCCTTTTGCATATTGTTTATGCATGTGAATCATTGAGCTAATGATGTGATGGTTTTGCATTATGTGTATGCATGTGAATCATTGAGTTAATGATGTGATGGCCTTGCATTATGTTTATGCATGTGGAACATTGGATATTATGGTAAGATGGTTATGTTGGCAAGAGATGTGAATGGTTCTTGGTTCGTTGATCGGGTATAATTAGCCGGCTATAGGATTGGGTGCACCGTGAATAAAGTCGCCTTGATGGTGGAGTGGTCAAGTGTGGACCGGATAAACTCCCCTCAAGTATTCCTAACGAGATGAGGTCAGTGGAGGGTGTGCCCACGGGAGGACCTCAGTTGCTTAAGGTCGTAGTGGAGGTTGTTGCCCACGGTAGACCTTGGTTGAGTAAAGGTTATAAGGTGGTTTAAAGTCCTTATGTGAGAACCTTGTACTTGTTAAGATCACAATGGCTATGGTTAAGTCCATGTGTGGATCTTGTGTGTGATGTCCCGGATCTCGTTAGATGATGTCTACAACTACCAATCGGTTATGCAAAGGTTGTATGGTGGTTGAAAGTCCATACGGGAAGACCTTGTGCATGTCAAGGGTGTATGTTTATACATGGTAACCTTGAGGAAAAGCTAAGGTTGTATGGTGTTTAAAAGTCCATACATGGGAACCTTAGGAGATTGAGGTCAGTGGAGGTTGTTGCCCACGGGAAGACCTTGGATTGGGTAGTGTGTAGGAAGCGTTGGGACACGCTTGTGATCCGCGTATCCGATCGGGTTGAAAAGTGGAAAGTGATTATGGTTGATCTCTTGGAAGCCAATATAATGTTCTTGATCATGTGAAGCATGGAAGTGCTTGAAATGATGCATAGTCGCATGTGAAGCATGGGATTGCTTGAAATGATGCATAGTTGCATGTGAAGCATGGGATTGCTTGAAATGGTGCATGGTTGTATGTGAAGCATGAGATGCTTGGTAAGATGCATTGTTGCATGAGATGTGTATGATGCTAGTGAAAGCATGTTACTTGTATGTTGAACAAGTGTTGGTTATCATTTGATAAATGATGCATGTGAGCATGAATTACCTATGTTGCATTGGAGTCATGTATGACTTGTTGTTAAGGCATGTGAATATGATGTTATGGTTTATGATGCCTTGGTTAAATGCATGAAATGGTTTAATTGAATCATGGTTTTAAATGGTTTCTTGCTTGATGTGGTTTCCAAGTTAAAGAAAGGTATGTTGTGAAATGGAAGTGTTTTCCATGATTTTGTTTAAGCTTGGCATATGGTGTTTATGCATGAATTGAGCTTGATGTTGAAAGGGTTTTCTAACATGGTTTTTTTGGTAAGCAAATCGGGTTTGTTTTAAAGTGTTTTAAAGACCCGCTGCATTGATGGTGTTTTGGTTTTGAGCATTCCTCACTAAGCATTTTGTGCTTACGCTCCTTTTTGTCCATCAATGCAGATTCTTGAAGTTTGGACAGCAAGGAGCAAGGAATTCAAGGTGGACTCCAAAGGAGATGTATGTCTCGGTGAATAGCTATAGTTAATAAGGGCAATGGGGTAGAATCTCTCGGATTGTTGTTGTTTTTGTGATCGTATATGTTGATCATGAATGATAAGTGCTGTTGTTAATGTTGTTGAACATGAATTGGCTTAATTGAGGTTGCTTTGGTAGTTTATGTTTAAATGGATAGCTTGAGTAGGAAGCATGTCAATGAATTTGGGGCTTTTCATATGTGTTGGTTATATGTTGAATTGATAATGCAATTGTGGTCCTTGTATGTTGTATATCTATGTGGTATGAATTGGTGTTGTTAATTTAAGGTTTGAAGCATGTTCGATGTTGTTTTTGAGCCAATTTCAAGCAGGGGTATCGGTACTCGGGCTTGCGTATCGATACGCCTGAGCCAAATATGCTCTCTTCTGCCCAGGCGTATCGGTACGGTTGTGTGAGTATCGATACGAGTCTGGGTAAAGTTTGAATGTTGTTTCGGTACAGGGAGTATCGTATCGATACCGTTGCTCGAGTTTGGTTACTGCCTTCCCCGCGTATCGATACGACTTCAGGCGTATCGATACGTGTTCTGTTATTTCGGTTAAAAGTATCTTTTATGTTTTGAAATGTTTGCGTTTTGGTCCTGAATCTTGTTTGTGCAATTGTGTGAGTTCGGGATGTCCGTTTGAGCTGAAATTTGGCAGAGAAGCATGAAACATGACTAATTTTAAGTTGGTAACTTGAAATCTGGTTAAGTCCTTAAAGTTTTCAGAAATTACAATTTGGTCCCTAAAGTTGTAATTTGTTCAATTGGGTCCCTGTTTGATCTCTGATGTTTGTGATCTTTAAGCATGGTGTTTGTGTGATCACATCTAAGGTTAATGTGCATCTAGACAAGATTAAAAAGAAAAAAAAAGGGTCGTTAATCAAGGTTGACTTTCGGGTTGACTTTGGTTTTCCCCGTGTAATCTTCGTAGTTCGGGTCAACCGTCCAGACCGGGCTACGGGGGTTACATATGCTCTGTGCTCTATCTCGACAGGCAGATGACAAGTTTTCCCATAAATCAATCGGTACGGAGACATGCCCAATGGAGTCTTAAAAGCTGTCCTATATGCCCATAACGCATCATTGAGGAGTAAAGACCAGTCTTTCCTAGTTGGCTTAACCATCTTCTCAAGAATGTTCTTAACTTCCCTATTAGATATTTCAGCTTGTCCATTGGTCTGTGGGTGATATGATGTCGCGATCCGATGCTTGACACCATATTTCTTCAAGGCGGCAGCAATAACCCTATTGTCAAAATGTCTCCCTTCATCACTGATAATCGCCTTAGGGATGCCAAACCTAGAGAAGATGTTTTTGTGTAAAAACCTTTGGACTGTCTTGGAATCATTCTTTTGAGTGGCGATAGCTTCAACCCACTTAGAGACATAATCTACTGCCAGGAGGATGTATAGATTTCCGCATGAAGATGGAAAAGGTCCCATAAAATCAATCCCCCAAACGTCGAAAATTTCGACTTCTAGAATGTTCTGCAGTGGCATCTCGTTTCTCCTTGAGATGTTACCTGTCCTCTGGCACCTTTCACAGTTCTTGTAGAAGATTTGTGCATCTTTATACAGTGATGGCCAATAAAACCCTGACTGCAGCACCTTGGCAGCAGTTTTGTTGCCTCCTAAGTGACCTCCATACTGTGAAGCATGGCAATGATGAAGTATGTCTTCCTGCTCTTCTTGTGGTACAACCTCCTTATCACCTGATCTGCACAAATTTTGAAAAGAAGAGGTTCGTCCCAATAATAATGCTTAACATCATTTTGGAACCTCTTCCTGGCTTGATAATTAAGATCGGAAGGAATTATTCCGCTAACTATAAAATTAACGAAATCAGCATACCAGGGGAGTTCAGAAGACTTACCTGCCGCCATGGCTGTCGCGGCAGCGATTGCGGCAGTGAAGAGCTGCTCATCTAGGAAGGTCTCCAGTATGTTTGTCTCATCTGTTGGGAGACTCTGTCCCTTCTCCAACCTTGACAAGTGATCTGCCACCTGATTTTCTGTCCCTTTTTTGTCCTTGATTTCAAGGTCGAATTCTTGCAATAGCAGGATCAACCGTATCAATCGACGCTTTGCATCCTTTTTCGCGAACAAATACTTCAGGGCAGAATGGTCTGTGTGCACTATTACCTTCGTTCCAAGTATGTAAGAACGAAACTTGTCAATGGAAAATACCACAGCTAGTAACTCCTTCTCTGTGGTGGTGTAGTTTACTTGGGCATCATTCAATGTCTTGCTGGCATAATATATGACATGGAATAATTTGTCTCTCCGCTGCCCAAGTGCTGCCCCGACAGCATAGTCACTAGCATCACACATAATCTCAAATGGTTGTGTCCAGTCTGGTGGCTGTACTATTGGGGTTGTTACCAGTTTTTCCTTCAGAACCTTGAATGCTTCAGTACATTCATCATTAAAGTCAAAGGGTCGGTTCTGCTCCAAAAGATGGCATAGAGGCTTGGTGATTTTTGAGAAATTTGCAATGAATCTCCGATAAAAACCAGCATGTCCCAAAAAACTTCTAATACCCTTGACTGTGGTCGGTGGCGGCAGCTTCTCGATCATTTCTATTTTGGCCCTGTCGACTTCTATCCCACGGCGGCTAATCTTATGGCCAAGGACTATCCCCTCATCCACCATAAAGTGGCATTTTTCCCAATTCAGAACTAGGTTTGCTTTTTCACATCTTTCAAGTACCTTTGTAGATTGCTTAGGCAGCTCTCAAAATCGTCTCCAAAGACTGAAAAATCATCCATAAAAATCTCAAGGAAGTCCTCAACCATATCGGAGAATATGGCCATCATACACCTTTGGAAGGTGGCGGGTGCATTACATAATCCAAACGGCATTCTCCTAAAAGCATACGTTCCGTAGGGGCATGTGAAAGTCGTCTTTTCTTGATCCTCCGGTGCGATAGCAATTTGATTATAACCTGAATAACCATCAAGAAAACAATAGTAAGGTTTACACGCTAATCTATCAAGCATTTGATCAATAAAGGGTAAAGGAAAGTGGTCCTTTCGGGTAGCTTTGTTAAGCTTCCGATAGTCCATACAAACCCTCCAACCGGTCACAGTTTTGGTTGGGATTAACTCATTGTTTTCATTGATCACCACGGTCATTCCTCCTTTCTTTGGAACGCATTGCACCGGGCTCACCCATTTGCTGTCGGAGATGGCGTAAATAATACCAGCATCTAACCATTTGATTATATCTTTACGTACCACCTCTTTCATCGCATGGTTTAACTGCCTTTGGGCATCTATAGTCGGCTTATGATCTTCCTCTAAAAGGATTTTGTGCATGCATAACGCCGGACTAATTCCTTGAATTTCAGCGATCGTCCATCCAATTGCCTTCTTGTGCTGCCGCAGCATCCCTATTAGCTGCCGTTCCTGTTCCTGTGGCAGCTTAGAAGAGATGATTACGGGCAACGTATCATTTGAACCAAGAAAAGCATATTTTAGCTGCCCTGGCAGGGGCTTCAGTTCTAAGGCAGGGGGCTCAACAGTAGATGGCTTTTGGATTGCATGGTTATCCGAAGTATAATTTAAAGGTTCGAATAACTTACCTGGACGATCGCCTATCCAGTTTACCTCCTCCTAATCTTCAGTATCAGATGTATCGGATGCAGAGGAGTTGTTGTCGTCGGTGCTGTCGTCGTTGCTGTCGTGGCAGGCCTGTAGGTGGGTGCCGAGGCAGTGACCAATTTTTATATCGTGATAGCCCGACCTGATGCAGGGTTGATCAAGGGTAACTTCAGTGATAGCCTTGCATTCCTCGTCTACATCAGCATGCTTCATAGCTTGGTCGTTCACTCTCATGGTGAGTTCTCCTTTTTCCACATCAATCAGTGATCTTCCCGTGGCTAAGAAGGGTCGCCCAAGGATGATTGGTGCGTTTTCAGCTGCTTCACAATCTAAAACAAGAAAGTCAGTAGGAAAAATAAATTTATCCACTCTTACTAGAATATCTTCAATTTTTCCTTCCGGATGAATATAAGAGCGGTCTACCAGCTACAGAGTTACTGTCGTGGGCCGCGCCTTTCCAATACCTAATTTCTGAAAAATAGATTTTGGCATTAAATTAACACTAGCACCAAGATCACAAAGTGCCTTACCCACATATTTATTTTCGATTACACAAGGTATGATGAAGCTCCCCGGATCCTTCTTTTTCTGGGGTGGCTGCCGATGAAGAATACTCATGCAACCTGTAACGCATCGGTTTTGGGCTTTGAAGTCTTGGGCGTTGACCGGTTCGGTCAAAGTGCTGTTCGAATCTAAAGAGGTGAATTTAGGAAAGCCTAGTTCGGGTTGCATTAAAAATATGGAAAAATGTTCTAAAATCATGTTTTAATATAATTAAGTGAACTGTGAAATCAATTTTGGAAAATGAGTTTCGGAAGGGTGACATTTTGGCTAGTGACCAAAATGTAATTTTCGCAAGTTTGGTGACTGTTTTATAAAGGGTTGAAACTTTGAATCTTTAAGGAGCTATTTACCCAAAGGGAGTTTCTCCAGATTTTTCTAAAATATTTTAAGTCTAAAATCTGATTTTAAAGGATATTAAAAGTGGAGGGAAAGCCATTTGGCTATTTTTGGATTTTGTAACCAACTTTTCCTAATTTTCTTTCTCTCATTTTCTCTCAACCCAAACACTTCTTTTCCAGAGAAATGGATCTGATTTCTTCACCTAAATCCCTCCTTTCAACTCTCATTTGATTCCTAATCAACATATCTTCAAAACCTCTTCAATTGCTACTTGTTTCAACAAGGATTTTGATTCCAAAAAGAGGAGAAACTCAAGTTTGGAGGTAAGAACGTCCTTCTCCTCTAAACTATCAGTTCTTTACTGAAATTCCTAAGTTTTCAATCCTTAATTGAAGTTTAATTAAAGGTTTTTAAGTGGTGAAATGGATCTTGGCTTATAATGCAAGATTTTGATGATTTTTGATGATTTTCGTTAGATCTGATTAATCTGTGATTTGAGATGTGTTTTTGATGTTAAATGAACTCTAAATTGATAAGGAATTGAGTTTTGATTGATGCAATCCCGGATAGGTTGAGTTTCCTAAGTTTAGCTTGTGTTTCAAGGTTGTTTTTGAGGTGATCTTGGTGATCTGATGTTGCTGGAGGAATAAGGATGTTAATAGGTTGTTTTTAGATGTTATATGATGTTTATGGAAGTGTGGTTTTGCTGGTTTATGGCTGGGCTTTGTTTAGAAGTGGTTTGGATGCATTTTCGGTTGTGTTTGGTGGCCGAAAATGGAGGTTGAATGAGAGCATCGAGTTTAGGTGCTTTCATTGAAGCAAGTAATGCATGATGATGCATTAATCCTCTGCTTTGATGTGTTGAAACAGGGGAGGCATCTTTGGATCCAAGAGTTGTTGATCCGGAAGCTTGATTTGGTGCTTTGGCTTGAAGCAAAGTGGAAATCGGTGAGTGAAGTTGGGTTTTCAGATTTTAAAACCAAGGTTTGAAGGTTTTGGGAGCTTAGTCTAAGTCTAAACAACTTTGCTAAGCTCAAGTGTAAGTTTTCGGAATTACTCTCTAGTGGTGGCCATGATTTTGTTGTGATGCAAAATGGTTATTTGCATGTTTTAATTACTGTTTTGAAAGCATGTTTTAGCATGGTATTTGCTAATGAGGTTTGATGCTTTGAAATGCATGTTGAATATGGCTTGGTTTAATGCTTTAAAACAGTGGATTATATGATGTAAAAGATGTATATTGGCAAGTGATGTTTTGAAAATGTTAAGGTCACTAAGGTGGTTAAAAGTCCTTGAGTGAGCCTTGTATTCTTAAGATCATCAAGGTGGTTAAAAGTCCTTGGATGATTCTTGTTGTGGACACTAAGGTGGTTAAAAGTCCTTAGGTGATCCTTTCCATGGTGTTTAAAAGTCCATGGGGCCAAGGTGTTTAAAAGTCCTTGGGGTAATTCAAGCTATGGACACAAAGGTGGTTAAAAGTCCTTGTGTGGTCCTCATTCATGGTGTTTAAAAGTCCATGGCCAAGGTGTTTAAAAGTCCTTGGGGCCAAGGTGTTTAAAAGTCCTTGGGAAGTTGAAGAACTTGTTTTAATGGAATGGAATTTATCACTTGAGCCAATATGACATGTTATGTTTATGTTGAAGCATGAGATTGCTTGTTTAAAGTATGCTTTTGAGCATGTGCAAAGGTTGATTTTAAGCATGTTTATAAATGGTTTTAATTGCATTATTGAATGGTTTTAAGAACATTCCTCACTAAGCTTTTGCTTACGCTCTCGTCGTTTTCTTAATTCAATAATGCAGAGCATTAGAGAACCTTGAGGGGCAGCAAGGAGGGCAAGCATTCAAGTTCAAGTAAAGCTCAATGTATGGAAGGTTTTATAAGCACTTTTTAGCTTTTGGGTAATTTGGCAATGGGGGACCAATGTGTATGTTTTGGGAGAGGTTTAAAACTCCCTAAGTATGTTGAATGTTGTTATGAATGCTGGTTTTTTGTGTTGGATCATTTCATGCTTGTTTGGAAGTTTGTGCTCAAATGGTTTGCTTGTGTAGGAAGCATGCCTATAGAATTGGGGCTTTTTGCTTGTGATGTTGTTTTGATGAATTGTTGATGCAAGTATGTCCTATATATGTTGAATTGCATGCTGGTAAAGTTTGGTAGCATTTGGAGCATGTTTGAATGATCAATTGCATGTTTTGGAATGCATTTGGAGCAATTTTGTGCAGGGCGTATCGGAACAGTGTGCACCGTTTCGGAACGGGTGCCTTGATTGAACCCAGGCGTCCGAAACGGTATGCACCGTTTCGAAACGATTTGGTCTCTGCCAAGCCTATGTTTCGGAACCCGTTGCAGAACGGCCCGTGTTTCGAAACGGGGTCTACCTGTTTCGGAACTGTCGACCGTTGGGGGCTGACATGGGCAGTTATATGTTTTGAATTGTTTGCGTTTTGGTCCTGAAACTTGTTTGTTCAATTGCATGAGCTTGGGAAGTCCTTTTGAGCTGAAATTTCACAGAGAAGCATGAAACCTGACTAATTTCAAGTTGGTAAGATTAATTTGGGTTAAGTCCTTTTAATTATCAGAATTACAATTTGGTCCCTAAAGTTGTAATTTGTTCAATTGGGTCCCTGTTTGATCTCTGATGTTTGTGATCTTTGAGTATGATGTTTGTGTGATCACCATTAGGGTTAATGTGCGTCTAGATAAGATTAAAAAGAAAAAAAAAGGTCGTTAATCAAAGTTGACTTTCGGGTTGACTTTGGTTTTCGCCGTGTGACTTTCTTAATTCGGGTCAACCGTCTAGGCCGGGTTAAGGGGGTTACATTTGGTGGTATCAGAGCTGAGTTCTCGAGTAATTGGGAATGAATGTATGCATGATTGAAGTATGTTTGGCTTGTATGTTTGTTGTATGAAAGCATGTTCAGCGGCTTGAGATGTTGATGCATTTGAGATGTATGCTGTGATGTAGCATGTTGAGGGTACCCATTTCCAAACAAAAGCTAATGAAATGATGTTGATTTTGAAAGAAATTGAGCTTGAATACTTGGATTGCTTACCTTGCTGGGCCTGACTTTGCTTTATTTGTATTGATATGCATGGTAAAAGTATGGCACCACGTAGAGAGTTAAGAAGTAGCGTGAGAGCTACGACCCCGGATGGGAATGAGAACGAAGAGAATGCGGGTAGTGCTGTGTTACCTCCTCCTCCACCTGGTGGTGGTGGTGCGGAGAGGGAAAGAGCTGGAGCTGAAGCAGCTGGTGCTAGAGCTGCAGGACCTGAGGTTGGTCAGGGGCAAGCTATGCCTGATATGTCGATGCTGGTACAAGCTATTGCGGGTGCTTTTCGAGCAGCAGTAGCTGGAGCTCAAGGAGCTGGGCATCAGGGAGATGCTGGTGTTAGACTACCCTTGGAGCGTCTGCGCAGTCTTGGTGGGACTGAGTTTAGGGGTATGTCTGCTGAGAGTTCTGAGGCTTGGTTAGAGAGTACCAAGCGAATTTTGGGACAGATGAGCTGCACGGATGTGCAAAAGTTGGGATGTGTTGTGTCCTTGCTGCAGGACGATGCTTATACCTGGTGGACGACCACAATCTCTGGAATGGCTGAAGCTGACATCACTTGGACATTCTTTCAGAATGCGTTCAAGAGGAGATATCTGGGAGTGAGATATCTGGATGAGAAAAAGCGTGAATTCATGACTCTTACCCAAGGGAGCATGAGTGTGGCTGAGTATGAAGTGCAGTTTGTGCGACTCAGTCAGTATGCACCGGAGCTGATTCCTGATGAACGGGAGAGGTGCGAAAGGTTTCGTTATGGTCTTATAACGGAGGTAAAGATGTATGTGCTGGCCACTGAGTATGATGATTTTGATGTGTTAGTGGGCCGAGCCAAGGATATAGAGATGAATTTGAGTTTGTTTGCGAAGAGTGCTGGAGCAAGTTCTAGTAAGAGAGCTGCTGAGTATAGTTCCGGTGGTGGACGGAACAAGAGGGGACGCGATCAGAGGTATCAGTCCTCAGCTAAGAGAGGTGGTGGTGCACCTGCTAGAGGGGGCAATGCTAGAGCTGACCCTAGTGCTTGTTGGATCTGTGGTTCACGTGGTCACTTGAAGCGTGACTGTCCTCATGCTGTGAGGGAGGTGCAAGCTCCTGTTGCGGCAGCTGGTTTTGGATGCTGGAATTGTGGTTCTGCAGACCACCTGAGGCGAGATTGTCCGAGGTTGGCTGGTGATCAGATGCGTGCTCCTGCTGTTGCTGCACCACAGAGAGGTCGTGGGCGCGGCCGTGGTAATTTCCAGAGGCGTGAGGAAGGTGGTCGTGGAGTAGCCCATGTTGTGGCTATTCAGCCTGAGGGTGGAGGCCAAGCGAGGGTGTATGCTCAGCGTGAGGGAAGGAATGATGCAGATGTGATTGCAGGTACCTTTACTTTGCAATCCTTGTCATTGCTTTCTTTGATTGATTCTGGATCTACGCATTCATACATTTTGCGTGAGCATGCTGAATTGCTTGGTTTGCCTGTTGAGTCTTTGGATGTTGGTGTTCGTGTCACTAGTTCTTTTGGTGAAACTGTTGTGACTCGAAAGCTTTATAGAAGGTGTCCCTTGGTTGTTCAAGAACATGTTTTTCATGTTGATCTTATGGAGTTGCCTTTCTATGGTTTTGATGTAATCCTTGGTATGGATTGGCTTGCTGAGCATCGTGCTGTTGTGGATTGTGAAAATAAGCGTGTTTCGCTTAAGCTTGCGGATGATTATGAAGTGGTTGTTGTTGGTGAGAATGTGAAGTTTCTTGCCAATGTTGTTTCTACCTTGGAGGCGAGTAGGATGCTGAGGCAGGGTTGCGAAGCTTATCTAGCTTTTGTGATGAATCCTAGCTCTAAGGAGTTGAGGGTGCAAGATATCAGGGTTGTGAAGGAGTTTCCTGGTGTTTTTCCTGAGGAGTTGCCTGGTTTACCTCCTAATCGCGAGGTGGAGTTTGGAATTGAGCTGTATGAGAATACAACTCCTGTGTCCATTACTCCCTATAGAATGGCACCTAAGGAGTTGAAGGAGCTGAAGACGCAGTTGCAAGAGCTGCTTGATCGTGGTTTTATCCGGCCGAGTGTGTCACCTTGGGGAGCACCGGTCTTGTTTGTGAAGAAGAAAGATGGCACTATGAGGATGTGCATTGATTACCGTCAGCTGAACAAGTTGACTATCAAGAATCGGTATCCTTTGCCGAGGATTGATGATCTCTTTGATCAATTTCGGGGAGCTGCTGTGTTCTCTAAAATTGACTTGAGGTCAGGGTATTACCAGTTGAAGGTGAAGGATGTGGATGTGCCTAAGACAGCTTTCAGGACAAGGTATGGGTATTATGAGTTCCTTGTGATGCCGTTTGGTTTGACAAATGCTCCTGCTGCTTTCATGGACATGATGAATCGTGTGTTTCATGAATACCTGGACAAGTTCGTTGTGGTGTTCATTGATGATATCCTCGTGTACTCGCGTACTGAGTAGGAGCATGAAGAGCATTTGAGGATTGTGCTGCAAGCTTTGTTGGAGAATCAGCTTTATGCTAAGCTGAGCAAGTGTGAGTTCTGGCTTAAGGAGGTGGTGTTTCTTGGGCATGTGGTCTCAGCTGAGGGGATTCGTGTTGATCCTCAGAAGATTGAGGCTGTGATGAACTGGAAGGTTCCTAAGTCTGTTCATGAGGTCCGTAGTTTCCTTGGTTTGGCGGGATACTACCGGAGGTTTGTGGATGGTTTTTCCAAGATTGCTGCTCCTTTGACAAAGTTGTTGCAAAAGGATGTTAAGTATGAGTGGACAGAGGCGAGACAGCAGGCTTTTGAGAAGCTGAAGGCGGCTTTGACGCAAGCTCCTATCTTGGTTTAGCCTGAATCAGGGAAAGAGTTTGTGGTCTATAGTGATGCATCCTATGTTGGTTTGGGATGTGTGTTGATGCAAGAGGGTAAGGTGGTTGCTTATGCATCGCGGCAGTTGAAGGTGCATGAGCGCAATTATCCTACACATGATATTGAGCTGGCTGCAGTGGTTTTTTTCTCTGAAGATCTGGAGGCATTATCTGTATGGTGAGAAGTGTACTGTGTACACGGATCACAAGAGTTTGAGGTATCTGATGTCACAGAAGGAGTTGAATCTTAGGCAGCGGCGTTGGTTGGAGTTGCTCAAGGATTATGATCTGACGATTGAGTACCATCCTGGAAAGGCTAATGTTGTTGCGGATGCCTTGAGTAGGAAGGTAGCTGTTGAGCTGAGGGCTATGTTTGCTAGCTTGAGCATATCGCGAGATGGTGGTCTTGTTGCTGAGTTGCAGGTGAAACCATCGTTGGTTCAGTTGATCAAGGATAAGCAGTTGCTGGATGATTCCTTGGTGTCTCATGTTCAGGATATCGCGGAGGGTAGGCCTTCGGATTTCTGTTTTAATGATGATGGAGTGTTGTGTTTTGGGAGTCGAATAGTAGTGCCTGATGATGCTGAGTTGAGGCGTGCTATTCTGACTGAAGGTCATAGTAGTCCTTTTGCTATGCACCCTGGTAGTACTAAGATGTATCGTGATCTTCGTGATGAGTACTATTGGGTGGGTTTGAAGAAGGATGTTGCAGAGTTTGTGAGCAAGTGTTTGGTGTGTCAGCGAGTTAAGGCTGAACATCAGGTTCCTTCTGGGATGTTGCAACCGTTGAAAATCCTTGAATGGAAGTGGGAGAGGGTTACCATGGATTTTGTATCTGGTTTACCTTTGTCTCCATCAAAGAAGAATTATGTTTGGGTGATTGTGGATCGCCTGACGAAGTGTGCGCATTTCTTGCCTGTGCATACTACGTTCTCTTTGGATAAGCTGGCAGAGCTGTACATTGCTGAGATTGTGCGGCTGCATGGTGTGCCTAAGTCGATTGTGTCGGATAGGGATCCGAGGTTCACATCGCATTTCTGGCAGTGTTTGCATCAAGCTCTGGATACAAGGTTGCATTTCAGTACATCCTATCATCCTCAGTCGGATGGTCAGTCTGAGCGAGTTATTCAGATTTTGGAGGATATGTTCAGGTGCTGCGTGATTGAGTTCCAAGGTTCTTGGGAGAAGCATCTGCCTTTGGTTGAGTTCGCTTATAACAATAGTTATCAGGCGAGTATACAGATGGCACCTTATGAGGCTTTGTATGGGAGGAAGTGTAGGACTCCTCTTTGTTGGGCTGAAATTGGTCAAAAGTTGGTTTCGATGCCAGCTTTGTTGAAAGGGACCACCGAGAAGGTGAAGCTCATTTGTGAGCGGTTGAAGGCTGCTTCTGATCGGCAAAAGTCTTACGCAGATTTGAAGCGTAAGGAGATAGAGTATGCGGTGGGTGACCGTGTGTTCTTGAAGGTTTCGCCTTGGAAGAAGGTGATGAGGTTTGGTCGGAAGGGTAAGTTGAGCCCTCGGTACATTGGACCATATGAGGTTGTTGAGCGTGTGGGTCCTATTGCGTATCGGTTGAGGTTACCTCAGGAGTTGGAGAAGATTCATGATGTGTTCCATGTTTCTATGCTCCGGAAGTATAGATCTGAACCTTCGCATGTGATGCCTGTGGAGGAAGTGGTATTGAATCCGGATTTGACCTACGATGAGGAGCCGGTGAAGGTTCTGGATTCGGATAGCAAGTTTCTTCGTGGCAAGGCCATTGAGTTGGTGAAGGTGATGTGGAAGCATCGAGGTGTTGAGGAAGCCACGTGGGAGCGGAAGGAAGACATGCTGAAGCAGTTTCCTTATCTCTTTCCTTCAGGTAAATTTCTAGGACGAAATTTCTTAAGGGGGGGAGAGTTGTAACACCCCGGTTTTGGGCTTTGAAGTCTTGGGCGTTGACCGGTTCGGTCAAAGTGCTGTTCGAATCTAAAGAGGTGAATTTAGGAAAGCCTAGTTCGGGTTGCATTAAAAATATGGAAAAATGTTCTAAAATCATCTTTTAATATAATTAAGTGAACTGTGAAATCAATTTTGGAAAATGAGTTTCGGAAGGGTGACATTTTGGCTAGTGACCAAAATGTAATTTTCGCAAGTTTGGTGACTGTTTTATAAAGGGTTGAAACTTTGAATCTTTAAGGAGCTATTTACCCAAAGGGAGTTTCTCCAGATTTTTCTAAGATATTTTAAGTCTAAAATCTGATTTTAAAGGATATTAAAAGTGGAGGGAAAGCCATTTGGCTATTTTTGGATTTTGTAACCAACTTTTCCTAATTTTCTTTCTCTCAACCCAAACACTTCTTTTCCAGAGAATTGGATCTGATTTCTTCACCTAAATCCCTCCTTTCAACTCTCATTTGATTCCTAATCAACATATCTTCAAAACCTCTTCAATTGCTACTTGTTTCAACAAGGATTTTGATTCCAAAAATAGGAGAAACTCAAGTTTGGAGGTAAGAACGTCCTTCTCCTCTAAACTATCAGTTCTTTACTGAAATTCCTAAATTTTCAATCCTTAATTGAAGTTTAATTAAAGGATTTTAAGTGGTGAAATGGATCTTGGCTTATAATGCAAGATTTTGATGATTTTCGTTAGATCTGATTAATCTGTGATTTGAGATGTGTTTTTTATGTTAAATGAACTCTAAATTGATAAGGAATTGAGTTTTGATTGATGCAATCCCGGATAGGTTGAGTTTCCTAAGTTTAGCTTGTGTTTCAAGGTTGTTTTTGAGGTGATCTTGGTGATCTGATGTTGCTGGAGGAATAAGGATGTTAATAGGTTGTTTTTAGATGTTATATGATGTTTATGGAAGTGTGGTTTTGCTGGTTTATGGCTGGGCTTTGTTTAGAAGTGGTTTGGATGCATTTTCGGTTGTGTTTGGTGGCCGAAAATGGAGGTTGAATGAGAGCAGCGAGTTTAGGTGCTTTCATTGAAGCAATTAATGCATGATGATGCATTAATCCTCTGCTTTGATGTGTTGAAACAGGGGAGGCATCTTTGGATCCAAGAGTTGTTGATCCGGAAGCTTGATTTGGTGCTTTGGCTTGAAGCAAAGTGGAAATCGGTGAGTGAAGTTGGGTTTTCAGATTTTAAAACCAAGGTTTGAAGGTTTTGCGAGCTTAGTCTAAGTCTAAATAACTTTGCTAAGCCCAAGTGTAAGTTTTCGGAATTACTCTCTAGTGGTGGCCATGATTTTGTTGTGATGCAAAATGGTTATTTGCATGTTTTAATTACTGTTTTGAAAGCATGTTTTAGCATGGTTTTTGCTGATGTTGTAAGCCATATGTTGAAGGTAACTCTAGGTAGGAGTTCCTTGATTATATACATTGAAATAATGTGGTTTGATGCTTTGAAATGCATGATGAAAATGGCTTGGTTTAATGCTTTAAAACAGTGGAATATATGATGAAAAAGATGTATATTGGCAAGTGATGTTTTTAAAAAGTGAAGGTCACTAAGGTGGTTAAAAGTCCTTGAGTGAGCCTTGTTACTTAAGAACATCAAGGTGGTTAAAAGTCCTTGGATGGTTCTTGTTGCGGACACTAAGGTGGTTAAAAGTCCTTAGGTGCTCCTTTCCATGGTGGTTAAAAGTCCATGGGGCCAAGGTGTTTAAAAGTCCTTGGGGCCAAGGTGTTTAAAAGTCCTTGGGGTGATTCAAGCATTGGACACAAAGGTGGTTAAAAGTCCTTGTGTGGTCCTTATTCATGGTGTTTAAAAGTCCATGGCCAAGGTGTTTAAAAGTCCTTGGGGCCAAGGTGTTTAAAAGTCCTTGGGGAAAGTTGTTGAACTTGTTTTAATAAATGAAATGTATCACTTGAGCCAATATGACATGTTATGAATATTGTGAAGCATGAGATGCTTGTTTAATGTAATGTTGAAGCATGAGATTGCTTGTTTTAAGTATGCTTTGAGCATGTGCAAAGGTTGGATATAAGCATGTTTGTAAATGTTTTAAATTGCATTATTGAATGGTTTTTAAAGAGCACTCCTCACTAAGCTTTTGCTTACGCTCTCTCGTGGCTAAGAAGGGTCGCCCAAGGATGATTGGTGCGTTTTCAGCTGCTTCACAATCTAAAACAAGAAAGTCAGTAGGAAAAATAAATTTATCCACTCTTACTAGAATATCTTCAATTTTTCCTTCCGGATGAATATAAGAGCGGTCTGCCAGCTGCAGAGTTACTGTCGTGGGCCGCGCCTTTCCAATACCTAATTTCTGAAAAATAGATTTTGGCATTAAATTAACACTAGCACCAAGATCACAAAGTGCCTTACCCACATATTTATTTTCGATTACACAAGGTATGATGAAGCTCCCCGGATCCTTCTTTTTCTGGGGTGGCTGCCGATGAAGAATACTCATGCAACCTGTAACGCATCGGTTTTGGGCTCTGAAGTCTTGGGCGTTGACCGGTTCGGTCAAAGTGCTGTTCGAATCTAAAGAGGTGAATTTAGGAAAGCCTAGTTCGGGTTGCATTAAAAATATGGAAAAATGTTCTAAAATCATCTTTTAATATAATTAAGTGAACTGTGAAATCAATTTTGGAAAATGAGTTTCGGAAGGGTGACATTTTGGCTAGTGACCAAAATGTAATTTTCGCAAGTTTGGTGACTGTTTTATAAAGGGTTGAAACTTTGAATCTTTAAGGAGCTATTTACCCAAAGGGAGTTTCTCCAGATTTTTCTAAAATATTTTAAGTCTAAAATCTGATTTTAAAGGATATTAAAAGTGGAGGGAAAGCCATTTGGCTATTTTTGGATTTTGTAACCAACTTTTCCTAATTTTCTTTCTCTCATTTTCTCTCAACCCAAACACTTCTTTTCCAGAGAATTGGATCTGATTTCTTCACCTAAATCCCTCCTTTCAACTCTCATTTGATTCCTAATCAACATATCTTCAAAACCTCTTCAATTGCTACTTGTTTCAACAAGGATTTTGATTCCAAAAAGAGGAGAAACTCAAGTTTGGAGGTAAGAACGTCCTTCTCCTCTAAACTATCAGTTCTTTACTGAAATTCCTAAGTTTTCAATCCTTAATTGAAGTTTAATTAAAGGTTTTTAAGTGGTGAAATGGATCTTGGCTTATAATGCAAGATTTTGATGATTTTTGATGATTTTCGTTAGATCTGATTAATCTGTGATTTGAGATGTGTTTTTGATGTTAAATGAACTCTAAATTGATAAGGAATTGAGTTTTGATTGATGCAATCCCGGATAGGTTGAGTTTCCTAAGTTTAGCTTGTGTTTCAAGGTTGTTTTTGAGGTGATCTTGGTGATCTGATGTTGCTGGAGGAATAAGGATGTTAATAGGTTGTTTTTAGATGTTATATGATGTTTATGGAAGTGTGGTTTTGCTGGTTTATGGCTGGGCTTTGTTTAGAAGTGGTTTGGATGCATTTTCGGTTGTGTTTGGTGGCCGAAAATGGAGGTTGAATGAGAGCAGCGAGTTTAGGTGCTTTCATTGAAGCAAGTAATGCATGATGATGCATTAATCCTCTGCTTTGATGTGTTGAAACAGGGGAGGCATCTTTGGATCCAAGAGTTGTTGATCCGGAAGCTTGATTTGGTGCTTTGGCTTGAAGCAAAGTGGAAATCGGTGAGTGAAGTTGGGTTTTCAGATTTTAAAACCAAGGTTTGAAGGTTTTGGGAGCTTAGTCTAAGTCTAAACAACTTTGCTAAGCTCAAGTGTAAGTTTTCGGAATTACTCTCTAGTGGTGGCCATGATTTTGTTGTGATGCAAAATGGTTATTTGCATGTTTTAATTACTGTTTTGAAAGCATGTTTTAGCATGGTATTTGCTAATGAGGTTTGATGCTTTGAAATGCATGTTGAATATGGCTTGGTTTAATGCTTTAAAACAGTGGATTATATGATGTAAAAGATGTATATTGGCAAGTGATGTTTTGAAAATGTTAAGGTCACTAAGGTGGTTAAAAGTCCTTGAGTGAGCCTTGCATTCTTAAGATCATCAAGGTGGTTAAAAGTCCTTGGATGATTCTTGTTGTGGACACTAAGGTGGTTAAAAGTCCTTAGGTGATCCTTTCCATGGTGTTTAAAAGTCCATGGGGCCAAGGTGTTTAAAAGTCCTTGGGGCCAAGGTGTTTAAAAGTCCTTGGGGTAATTCAAGCTATGGACACAAAGGTGGTTAAAAGTCCTTGTGTGGTCCTCATTCATGGTGTTTAAAAGTCCATGGCCAAGGTGTTTAAAAGTCCATGGCCAAGGTGTTTAAAAGTCCTTGGGGCCAAGGTGTTTAAAAGTCCTTGGGAAGTTGAAGAACTTGTTTTAATGGAATGGAATTTATCACTTGAGCCAATATGACATGTTATGTTTATGTTGAAGCATGAGATTGCTTGTTTAAAGTATGCTTTTGAGCATGTGCAAAGGTTGATTTTAAGCATGTTTATAAATGGTTTTAATTGCATTATTGAATGGTTTTAAGAACATTCCTCACTAAGCTTTTGCTTACGCTCTCGTCGTTTTCTTAATTCAATAATGCAGAGCATTAGAGAACCTTGAGGGGCAGCAAGGAGGGCAAGCATTCAAGTTCAAGTAAAGCTCAATGTATGGAAGGTTTTATAAGCACTTTTTAGCTTTTGGGTAATTTGGCAATGGGGGACCAATGTGTATGTTTTGGGAGAGGTTTAAAACTCCCTAAGTATGTTGAATGTTGTTATGAATGCTGGTTTTTTGTGTTGGATCATTTCATGCTTGTTTGGAAGTTTGTGCTCAAATGGTTTGCTTGTGTAGGAAGCATGCCTATAGAATTGGGGCTTTTTGCTTGTGATGTTGTTTTGATGAATTGTTGATGCAAGTATGTCCTATATATGTTGAATTGCATGCTGGTAAAGTTTGGTAGCATTTGGAGCATGTTTGAATGATCAATTGCATGTTTTGGAATGCATTTGGAGCAATTTTGTGCAGGGCGTATCGGAACAGTGTGCACCGTTTCGGAACGGGTGCCTTGATTGAACCCAGGCGTCCGAAACGGTATGCACCGTTTCGAAACAGTTTGGTCTCTGCCAAGCCTATGTTTCGGAACCCGTTGCGGAACGGCCCGTGTTTCGAAACGGGGTCTACCTGTTTCGGAACGGTCGACCGTTGGGGGCTGACATGGGCAGTTATATGTTTTGAATTGTTTGCGTTTTGGTCCTGAAACTTGTTTGTTCAATTGCATGAGCTTGAGAAGTCCTTTTGAGCTGAAATTTCACAGAGAAGCATGAAACCTAACTAATTTCAAGTTGGTAAGATTAATTTAGCTTAAGTCCTTTTAATTATCAGAAATTACAATTTGGTCCCTAAAGTTGTAATTTGTTCAATTGGGTCCATGTTTGATCTCTGATGTTTGTGATCTTTGAGTATGATGTTTGTGTGATCACCATTAGGGTTAATGTGCATCTAGATAAGATTAAAAAGAAAAAAAAGGGTCATTAATCAAGGTTGACTTTCGGGTTGACTTTGGTTTTCCCCGTGTGACTTTCTTAATTCGGGTCAACCGTCTAGGCCGGGTTAAGGGGGTTACACAACCTTCTGTCATCTTTACCGTTTCAAATTCCCCAAGTTTAGATTTCCTTGACATGACATCCTTGATAAATTTGGCGTAACCGGGCATCTCCCTAACGGCATCTAATAGCGGAATATTAATATGAACCTGCTTAAAAATATCATAAATCTTTTTGAGCTGAGATTCTTGCTTAGCTTGCTGTAACCGTTGAGGAAAAGAAGGTGGGGGACGATAATCAGCAATACGTCCTTCCCACTGCATACGAATCTGAGGAGGTTTAGGTTCATCAATTTTCTCCTCTGTCGCTTCTGCTGTCGTGACAGGCTCATCGGCAGCAATCTGTTTGTTACATGTCGGGGCAGCTTCCTCGGCAGGTCTGTCCAAGGTTGGTTTCCTTACTATTTCAACTTCCTTTTCCGGCCCTGGTAATTTCTTCCCACTCCTAGTAGTAATAGCTTTACACTGCTCATGTGTGGGCTGCCTAGCATTTTCAGTATTACTAGGGAATCCTCCAGTCTGCCTTGGCTTAATATGTTGGGAAACCTGACCCATTTGTGTCTCCAAAGATTTCAGAGTAGCTTCATGATTCGTCATCCGCATCTCTATTTTATCCATGAATGTCTCTGTTTTCTTGACAAACTGATTCATATTCTCAATATAAGTACCTGTCTGAGACATGAATGTGGCCAGAGTCTGTTCCAGTATACTGCTCGTGGCAGCTGGTGGCTGCTGTTGCTGCTGCGGCGGCTGTTGCGGCGGCAGTTGCTGTCGCGTCAGCAATCTAGGTCCTCCCTGATTCTGATTGTGTGCTTGAGGATTCAGGGCATTATTGGGATTACTCCAAGAAAACTTGGGATCCTTCCTCCAGTTGGGATTATAGTTGTTGGAATTGTAGTTCGGCTTGTAATTTCCAACATATTTTCCCTCTTCTAACTGTATAGGACACTCATCCGAACTATGATTTCCTTCACAGATTTCACATACCTCCTCGACAGCAAATCCATGTTGTGTATCATCATTCAATAACCTTTTCATTGCTTTAGTAAGGAATACTGCATGTGATTTCATCGTGTTGTCGGCCTCATAATCCTTGACAGCCAGTACTCGTTTACCCTCTCTTCTTGCTGTTGGAAACTGCTCCTCATTCTTAGCCAGATTTTTCAATACTTGCATTGCCTCATCCGGATCTTTATCCAATAATAGTCCGTTTGCTGTTGAATCAATTCGAATACGAGTTTGTAAGTTGGCAGCATTATAAAACTTTGTTACCTGATTCCAGACGGGGAATCCATGCATTGGGCAGTTCCGTAGAAGAGTAGTAAATCTGTCCCAGGCCTCGTGCATCGGCTCGTCATCTTCCTGTTAAAAAGTAGCAATTTCATTACGTAATCGCTCAGATAAATGCGAAGGATTAAAACGAGATAAAAATTCACGAGACAAGTCTGCCCAAGTTCTAATTGAACCCGGTGTAAGTTTATTCCACCAAGTTTTTGCTCTGTCCCTCAATGAATGAGGAAATAACCGAAGCCTCAGTATCTCCGGATTAACTCCTGGCAGTGTAAACGAACCACAGATCTCCTGGAACATTTTTAGATGCTCCCTAGCATCCTCTGTAACAGCACCACTGCATTGGCCGGCATTGTTGATCATACTAAACATGACAGGTTTCAGCTCGAAGTTGTCAACATCTATGTCTGGCAGCGTGGTCTCCAGTTCTACATGAGCGTTCAACATGTAGTCACGACAGGACCGTCGTTCGGCAGCGGCAGGCGGGTCGCCGACTGGCGGGCCGTTTCCGTTGTGGGCCATCTTCTCTAGTTGTTCCTCAAGGTACTCGTTGCTGTCTAGTAAGTGACGAAGTTGTTTCTTGAGATTGAATGAACATTCGATTTCCGGATCTAATGGATAATTAGGATCTTTACCCCGATTCGATCTACGCATAAACAAGAAACCTTGTGAAAAGCAAGAGTTGAATGCACCAAAGAAAAACAGAAAAATAAAAATAAAAACAAAACAAAAACAAAAACGAAAAGTGCAGTAAAAGAGAAGGTAGAGTTATGTTGCCAATCCCCGGCAACGGCACCAAAAACTTGTTGCGTGTAAAATAGTCTATCGCAATGGTAGTGCAAGTATACACGACGCAAGTAGTAAAGTGATACGAAGTATCGGATATCGTCTCCACAGGGATTGGGCTAATAGCTTCACCTTAATTCACTACACAAAAGTAAAGGAAATATTTGAGAGTTGTCACGAAAATAATGAAGTAAACGTAAATAAACGAGTAAAGATATCAAGATAGAGAGAATGGGCTGGTATTGAATTGCTCAGTAGTGCAGGTATTGCAGAGTTTAGGAAATCCAATTCTGCCGTCGCGGCAGCAGTCCGTTGATTTTCACGGCAGCAAACACTCAACTTAGTACTTTCAAGTTTGGCAAGAATCCCAGATCCGCCTTGCCTATCCCTAGGTCCAAGTCTGTCGATGATCACGTCTTTGATGATACCTCTCGGCGTGAATCGAAGGATGAACACCGATGTGTATGAATTCTTCTTTAGCCACTTAACCTCGCCCTATCCCTAGGCACGCGATAGTTCAACTATAAACTAGAGAACTTGCTCTTATTTCTTTCGTATACTTAACTCTCCCGATGCTAAGTAAATGGATAACCTCACAATGCTCTCCCGATGCTCTTGCAAGATATTAATAACCAAAATAAGAGAACTTGAAGTTTATTTTATTGAACTGAAAATTCCTAAAACAAAACAACCCTTGCAACTACTTTACAAATCAACCCGTGGCCCTAGGAAGGATTTAGAACATGTCGGCGCCGGGAAAACGGCTAGGGGTTTTTGGTTATCGGTTATGGGGTATTCGATATGCCCTAGGTTAAAATATATGCCCTTATATAAGCTTTGGGCTCAAGTTATCTAATTTAACAAGGATTACAACTTTAATTAAAAGTATGATTCTAATAAAGACTAAATCTTCAAGGAATCTACTTTCCAGCCGTCCTCCTTGTTTCTTGGGATTTTCTCTCCTTGAACTTTGGGCTTGTGATATCTTCTGATCTGGGGCTTGGAAAAATATACGGTTTTCACACGACAGACGGGCTGGATTTTCTCTATCTGTCGAGGTCCACTTTGCTTTTTCTCCACAAAACTGTTGTCGTCCTCTACTGTCACGGCAGCACCATGGCAGCGTCGTCCTCTTTGTCTGCTTGTCCAGTTCAGCTCTTATGCTTCTCTGCCCAGCGCCTGCCCTCACCGTCTTCTACGGCAGCTACCTGCAAAAACAGCCTTTTTTAGTAGAATATGTGCCTTTAATATATTTGTGATGTTTTGCTGTAAACTAACCTAAATGCAATGAATAATGCTTGAATGCAGCAGAAATATGGGTTAAAAAAGGTGTAAATAATAGAAATTTTACACACTCAACAATCAACGATAAATAAAGAAAAATAAAAGAGTGCAGGAAAATAAAAACAAAAGTTGCAAATCCCCGGCAACGGTGCCAAAAACTTAATGCTCGCATAAAAGTGCCCCGCAATAGTGCAAGTGTACACGTCTCAAGTAATATAATGATAAATATATCGAGTATTGTAACACCCCGGTTTTGGGTCTGGATGTTTTAGGCAACAGTTTAAGTTGGTCGAACCTAGAGTTGGAGATTCGAGCTTTTAGAATCAGTTCAGGGAAATCATGATTCGGGATAACGTAAAAATATGGTAAAAATAATCTAAAATCATAAAGATGGGTTTGGTAAAATCAATTTTACAAAATGGATTTTTGGACGTGAACATTTTGGGTAGTGACTAAAATGTAAAGATATAAAACTATATAAAAAGTGCAATTTTTAAAGGAGAGTCAAATCCTTAGAATCTTTAGGGAGCTTAGTGGCAATTAAGCCTTTTCTTTTAATTGGCATGTGATTAAAATGTTTAATTAAAAGTTGAAGATGGAGGTTTTATTAAAATAAAGAGGTAGTTATTTTGTAAAACCATTTTTTATGTAACTTTTCTATTTCTCCTTTTCTCTCTACCAATAATTAGCTCTTTTTTCCCAATTTCCAGAATTCCTTTTTATTGTTTAGCTCTTTTGATTTACAACTCTTTTCCAAAGATTTTTCTCAAAGATTTACAAGATTTCCTTTAAGCTTCATCAGTTGAAAATTTGCCAATTGGAAGAAAAGCAAGGATTGGAGGTAGTTTTGTGCTAATCCTCTAATCAAGGTTCTTAAATGAAATTTCAAAGTATTTGACTCTTGATTTGTGTTTTTAATTGAGGTTTTTAATGTCGATTTGTAAAAACTACTAAAATCTTGCTAAAAGATGAATTAAATGTAATTTTCGTACTTCCTTTTTTTATTCAGTTGAGATGGCTATAATCATGTTTTGGAAGATTATTGATGTTGATAATGAGTTTTGATCATAATAATCCCGAAATAATTGAGATCTCTAAGTTTCTAGGTTGTTAGTTTTGGGTTTTTGGCGTGGAAATGTGAATTCTAAGTTGCTAGAGGTATAAGGATGATATTAGATTGTTTTTGGATGTTGATTTATGTTTAAAATGTGATGGTAATTTTTCTTGATGGCTGCGTTGAGTTTAGTGATAAATCGAAGGTGATTTCGGTTGTTTTGGATGGGTTTTTTGGTGCCTTTGGCCAGAGCCGCGGGTTTATAGTGTTTGCTATTGATTTTAATGCATTAAGATACATGAAACCTCTATTCTTGTGTGTATAAACATGGGGATTCTTTGGAAGAATTTGGCTAAGTTCCAGGGACTTCGCACGCTTGATTTTCCCGTCGGCATTTGAGGTTTCACGAATCGGTTAGTAGAAATGGGATTTCTAGCTTTGAAACATCTTAAAATTGGTTTTGAAAACTTAGTGTAAGCTTGAAACTCTTTACTAAGTTCGGAAGTAAGTAAAGTGATTTTCTCCCTCGGATTGTGCTATTATGAGCTTATGGATGCACTTGAGTTTATATGTGTTTACTTACTGTTTTAAAGCATGATTTGAGTATATGATTTGCTGTTGATGATGCCATATTGTCAAAGGATGCACTAGTTAAGTGATCCTTGTATGTATGTGGTCATACATGTTTTATGAAGCATGGTTTAATGCTTGGAATATGACTTATTGTGAATGCTTTGAAAAACAACGAGGTTTGTATTAAAATAGAATTATATTGGCAAGTGATGTTGTGTAAAGTGTTTTGAAAATGAAATCGGATATAGTTAGCCGGCTATAAGATTGAGTGCACTATAAACAAGTTGCCTTGGATGTCGAGGGGTTGTGATTGTACCGAAAACTCCATCCAAGTACCCTAATGATTGAGGAAATTGAGTTGTGCCCCGTCTCTCGTTAGTTGGGTTATACATCTACCGATGAGTGGTGTTGAAGGGTTGTAAGGTACGGAATACTCCAACGTAGGTGTCACAACGGTGGATTGTAGCTCCCGTGTGTGAACCTTTAAATGTCGGTGAGAATGTATGAAGTGTTGGGACAACAATTGTGAATCTGTGTATCCGATACTTTTTGAGAAATGAGAATGGTATTGATCACTTGTGAGCCAATATAATTGATTAATTGCAATAGAAATTTTTATGGATGCATAACATTAAAAATGCATGTTTTACTTTTAAGCTTTGCATATTGGTAGATATGCATGGAAAGCTTGCGTTATGTGTTAGCAAATCGATTTTGTTGGTGAAGTATTTGAGACTTGTTGCATGGTGTATAACATGCTGATTTTAATGACGAAGTGCATGGATTTCAAAGAGGGCATGATGGTTTTCAAAATTGTTAAAACGATTTTAAGCATTGATGGTGTTTTTGGTTTTTGAGCATTCCTCACTAAGCTTGTATGCTTAAGCTCTCTTTTTCTCATCAATGAAGATAACTAAGTGTTTGGAGGCAGAAACTTGCAAGGGAATCCTAAGAGACTTCACTTTGAAAGTATGTTTCAGTTATGAACTAGAGTAATAAGGGCAATGTGAGATTTCATGTTTTGTTTGGGTGATGTGTATGAACACCCTTTTAAGCATGTTTGCTATATGCTTTTATACTTGGAAAAGGCCTTTAAATGGTGTTTGTAGTTTTGGATTGAGTTCTGAGTTTTGAGTGGCTTATTTGCTAGGTTGCTTGCCTTTAGATTTCCCTTGAGGCAATTAGCCACGCTATGATGCTAAATATGCTGCATATGTTTGAGGAATAATGTTTATGTATGATGTATGCATGTTAGAAACATAAAAATACTACAAAAATAAATAATGTAAAAACACAAATAAGTTGGGTTGTTGAGTAATCTAAAAATACTAAAACTAAAATAATCTAGAAATAAAAGTAGAGAGAAAATCAAGTTGAGAGAATCGGTCGGATTAGAATGCGTCGTAGTGTGGAATCTTATTGACTTGTATCTATTCTTAAATGCACCAATACAAAACTGCAATGACAGTAGCTGAAGCCCTTGTCGCAGTCGCAAAGGTTGAATCTCTTCCGCGACAATCTCTTGCTCTTGGGCAGATGTTGTTAAGGCTCGACAAAACGTCCATCAATGGCTCCTCCTTATCTCTAAGTTCTGAACACTACTGATGGATAAACTTTAACCATACCTCTCGGCATAAACCAAAGACAAACACCAACCAATCACACGTTTCTCTTAGTCGTTGAAACTCTTAACCTATCTCTTGGCCGAGTTAGTTAACACCACGTGGGATGAAAACCGTACTTAATCATTTTGTGAATTCAACTATTGGATAAATGGATAGTCTCACAAACTCTCTCTCGACAAGTATGCAAGAATGATGAAAGCCAAGAATAAACAAACATTAACTTAATAGCATTAAGAACATAATGAATGGAAAGAAAACACAAACTATCTACTTTCCTATTCAAAGCATCAGCCACAATATTTGGCTTTCCAGGATGGTACTCTATCGTCATATCGTATTCTTTAAGCAACTCCAACCATCTTCGTTGCCTAAGATTCAACTCTTTTTGGGACATTAAATACTTCAAACTCTTATGATTCGTGTAAACCACACACTTCTCACCGTAAAGGTAATGCCTCCAAATCTTCAAAGCAAACAAAACTGCAGCAAGCTTGGCTATTGAGTTGAGAGACGTGTTTTCTTAGTTGAGTTTATCACGAGATGGTCGATTGATAGCCGAGTTACAAGTGAAACCTTCCTTAATTCAATTAATTAAGGAGAAATAGTTTCTTGATGATTCTTTGGTGCCTCATGTTCAAGATATATTTGATGGTAATTCAACGGATTTCTGTTTCAATGATGAAGGTACTTTGTGCTTTAAAAGTCGAATCCTTGTGTCGGAGGATGTTGAGTTCCGGCACACTATTTTGACTGAAACCATAGCAGTCCTTTTGTTATACATCCTAGTAGTAAAAAGATGTATCGAGGATTGAAAGATGAGTATTATTGGGTGGGGTTGAAAAAGGATGTTGCTCATTTTGTGAGCAAGTGTATGGTTTGGCTGTGTGTGCAAGCTTAGCACCAGTTTCCTTTCGGTTTGTTGCAGCCTTTAAGGATACCGAAATCAAGTGGGAAAGGATTACGATGGATTTTGTTTTCGGTTTTCCTTTGACCCCATCAAAGAAGAACTCTATTTGGGTGATTGTAGATCTTCTTACTAAGTGTGCGCATTTCTTAGCTACGCATACTACGTATACGTTGGATAAGCTAGCAGACTTGTATTTTACTGAGATTGTGCATTTGCGTGGTGTACCTAAATCTATAGTGTCGGATAGGGATCTGAGGTTTACAACAAGGTTTTGGGAGTGTTTACTCCAAGTGTTGCGTACGCATTTGAATTTCAGCACCTCATATCATCCTCAGATAGATTGACAGTCAGAACGAGTTATCCAAGTTCTTCTAGATATGTTGAGATGTTGTGTTATAGATTTCCAAGGATCTTGGGAGATGCAGTTGCCTTTAGTGGAGTTTGCCGAAAATAATAGTTTTCAGGCAAGTATACAAATGGCTCCATATAAAGCTTTTTATGGTAGAAATTGTAGAACGCCTCTTTGTTAGGTAGAGGCAATGCAAAAGTTGGTATCCTTGCCAGATTCGCTTAAGGGAACAACTGAGGAAGTTAAATTCATATGTGAGTGGTTGAAGGTTGCATCGGATCATCAAAAGTCCTACGTGGATGTAAAGAGTAAGGAGATTGAGTTTGCGGTTGGAGATCGCGTGTTCTTGAAGGTATCACTTCGGAAGAAGGTGAGGAGATTTAGACGTAAGGGTAAGCTTAGTCCACGGTTTATTGGACCTTATGAGGTTGTGGAGCGTTTTGGTCCTGTTGCATATAGGTTGAGGTTGCCTCCCGAGTTGGAGAAAATTCATGTTGTGTTTTATGTTTCAATGTTATGAAGGTATAGATCGGACCCGTCTCATGTTATGCATGTCGAAGAGTTTGAGTTGAATCTGTACATGTCTTATGATAAGGAACTAGTGGGGATTCTTGATTCTAGTAGAAAAGTTCTTCGTGGTAGGACGATTGAACTTGTGAAGGTGTTGTGGCGGCATCGAGGAGTTGAGGAGGCCACGTGGGAAAAGAAGGCGGACATGTTGAGGCAGTTTCTGCACCTTTTTCCTTCATGTAAAATTTTGAGGATGAAATTTCCTAAGTGGGGGAGAGTTGTAATGCCCCGTGTAACGCCCCAATTTTGGGCTTAGAAGTTTTGGGTTTGGACCGGACCGGTCAAAGTGCGGTTCGAATATAAAAGGTGACTTTTAGGAAAGCCTAGTTCGGGTTGCATTAAAAATATGGAAAAATGTTCTAAAATCCTCTTTTATTATATATAAGAGAATGGTGGAGTCAATTTTAGAAAATGAGGTTTGGAAGAGTGACATTTTGGGTTAGTGACTAAAACGTAATTTTTGAAAACTGTGAGACTATTTTAAAAAGGATTGAAACTTTGAATATTTAAGGAGCTATTTACCCAATGGGAGTTTCTCCAGATTTTTCTAAAATATTAAAGGTTTAATTTATGGTTTTTAAAATAAAAGAAAAGGGAGGGAAGATATTTTGGGCATTTTCTAACTAACTTTCCAAATTTCCAATTTTCTTTCTCTCATCTTTTCTCTCAACCCAAACACATTTCTCCAGAGCATTTCCCTCTGATTTTGCCATCTAAATAACACAGTTCAATTCTCTTGTGATCTCTAATCATCTCTTTAACAAAACCTTTGCATTTGCTATTTGGATTTTCAAGAATTTGGTTCCAAAAAAGGGAGAAACTCAAGTTTGGAGGTAAGAACGTCCTTCTCCTCTAAACTCTCAGTTCTTTACTGAAATTCCTAAGTTCTCAATCCTTGATTTATGTTTTATTAAAGGTTTTACAATTGAACTCTTGATTTTGGCTTTAAAATGCAAGATTTGGTTGATTTTGATGAAAATTCGTATGATCTGTTTGGGCAGTGTTTTGAGGTGTCTTTTTGATGTTAAATGAATGTTAAATTGATGAGTAATTAAGGTTTAATCAATGCAATCCGGAATAGGTTGATTTTCCTAAGTTTTGCTTGAGCTTTTGGTTGTTTTTTGAGTGTTTTTGATGATCTGTTGTTGCTGGAGGTATAAGGACGTGATTGGGATCATTTTGGATGTTAATTGATGTTTGTAAATGGTTAGAAGTGATGAATCTTGGCTGGGTTAAGTTTTGGAAGTGTTTGGAGGTGATTTCGGTTGTGTTTGGTAGCCGAAATGTTGGTTTTGCTAAGAGCAGTGAGTTTAGGTGTGTTGCTGGTGTTTTTAATGCATGATGATGCATTAATCCTCTGTTGTTGTGTGCTTGAAACAGGGGAGATTAATCCGTGAGCAATAGAGGTGTTGTTGAAGGTTTCGGATGCTTGGAAGGCTTGTTGGCTAGCCTTGTTTTGTGTATCGGTGAGTGAAGTTGGGTTTTCAGCTTTAAAACCAAAGTTTGAAGGTTTGGGGAGCTTAGTTTAAGTCTAAACAACTTAGCTAAGCTCAAGAGTAAGTAAATGGAATTTCTCTCATGGTTTGTGATATGAATTGGTTTTGGAAGCACTTGTGATTATTGGATGCAATGCATGTGATTTGCATGTTTTAAATTCTGTTTTGAAAGCATATTTTAGCATGGTTTAATGCTGGTTTTGAAAGCCATGTGTGAAGGTTGCTCAAGGTAAGAGTTCCTTGGTTTTGTGCATTGGAATTGTAGAATTGATGCATAGTGTTGCATGTTGTTTAATGGCTTTGTGTAATGCTTCAAAAACAGTGGATTTATGGTGGTAATTGGTGATTTTGGCATTTTGGGTTATGCTTGTAAAACATTGGATTAATGTGGTAAGATGGTTATATTGGCAAGTGATGTAAGTGGTTCTTGGTTACTTAAATCGGATATAGTTAGCCGGCTATAGGATTGGGTGCACCGTGAATAAAGTCGCCTTGGATGTGGAGTGGTTAAGTGTGAACCGGTAACTCCATCAAAGTACACTAACGAGATGGTTAAGAACACCATGGTGGTTAAAATTCCATGGGTGGGTCTTGTGTTAAGGTCATAATGGTGGTTAAAATTCCATTCGAGGACCTTGGGTAAGCAAAGGTCAAATGGTGGTTAAAATTCCATTTGAGGACCTTGTGCTTGTTAAGATCACAATGGTGGTGTAAAGTCCATGTGTGGATCTTGTGAAGTATGTCCCGGATCTCGTTAGTGATGTTATACAACTACCAATGGTTGATGCTAAGGTCATATGGTGGTTAAAATTCCATATGGGGACCTTGTGCATGTTAAGGTCATATGGTGGTTAAAATTCCATATGAGGATCTTGTGAGTGTTAAGGTTATATGGTGGTTAAAATTCCATATGAGAACCTTGTGAATGTTAAGGCTATATGGTGGTTAAAATTCCATATGAGGGCCTTGTGTATGGTAAGGTCAAATGGTGGTTAAAATTACATTTGGGGACCTTGAGATTGGTAGTGTGTATGAAGCGTGGGGACAACACTTGTGATCTGCGTATCCGATTGGTTGTTGAGTTGAAAAGTGGATATGGTTTATCACTTGGAAGCCAATATAATGTTCTTGAATATAATGAAGCATGAGATGCTTGAAATGATGCATGGTTGCATGAGAAGTGAATAATGCTTAATGAATGCATGTTTTACTTGTTAGCATGTACAAGTGTTTATAATCTATTGAGTATGGTGCATGTGTGCATGAAATCTCTTAGAGCATTGAAGTCTCGTGAAGGCTTGTTTAAAAGGCATGTAATGCAAATGTTGAGTTGTGGTTCATGTGTTGCATTGGCTTAATGCATTTGATTAATTGAGGAAGTAAGTGGTTTTCAAAGGTTTCTTACTTCGAAATGATTTTCAATGTGTGAGAAAGGTATGATGTAAAGAGGAAGTGTTTTCCAAGGTTCTTGTGTTTAACCTTGCATTTGATATTCATGCATGGAATGGTTGAAATGTTGGTTTGCAAGTTTATGCTTTGAAAAGGGCTACTTAGATTTCTAAGCTAAGGGTTGATTTTCATGTTTGAGCAATGCATGATTTTGAGTATGTTGTTGAAAAGGGTTTTCAAAAATTGCTTTGGTTTATCAAATTATGATGCTTTTGAAAGTGGTTTTATGATTCGTTGCATTGATGGTGTTTTGGTTTTGAGCATTCCTCATTAAGCATTATGTGCTTACGCTCCTATTTGTCCATCAATGCAGATAATTGAAGTTGGAACAGCGAGAAGCAAGGGATTCAAGGAGAGCTCCACTTGAGATGTATGTCTCGGTAATAGCTATAGATAATAAAGGCAATGGGGGAAGAATCTCTTATGTTGATGTTTAATGGGTTTGTGTATGTTGGACAAGTTTGGTTTTATGTTGTTGATAATGATGGAACATGTAATTGGCCTTTATGAGGTGGTTTTGGCATATTGATGCTTGAATGGTTTGCTAAGTAGGAAGCATTCCTATAGAATTGGGGATTTTCATGATTGATGCCATGTTGATGTTTGGTTGATGCAATTATGTTCCTTGTATGTTGAATGACTTGCTGGAAAAGTTTGGTTGCATTTGGAGCATGTTTGATGGGTCAATTGTATGTTAAACCAGCAATTTTTCTGCAATCTGGGCAACCTGTTTCGGAACAGGTGCTACCGTATCGGAACGGGGGCCTGAAATGGCCTGGGCGTTCCGAAACGGAAGGCACTGTTCCGGAACGGTTTGGCCACTGCCAGGCCTTGTTTCGGTACCAGTTTCGGAACGGTCCTGCGTTTCGGAACGGGTCTTCCCTGTTCCGAAACACCCGACCGTTGGGCACTGAAATTGTTGGTTAAATATTTTGAAACCTTTGCGTTTTGGTCCTAAATCTTGTTTATGCAATTGGATGAGTTTGAGATGTCCGTTTGTGCTGAAATTTGGCAGTGAAGCATGAAAGACGATTAATTTCATATTGGTAACTTTAATTTGGGTTAAGTCCTTATAATTTTCAGAATTTACAAATTGGTCCCTAAAGTTGTAATTTGTGCAATTGAGTCCTTGAATGTTCTCTGATTGTTATGATCTTTGAGTCTGATGAACTTGTGAACATATCTAGGGTTAACGTGCATCTAGACAAGAGTAAAAAGAAAAAAAAAGGTCGTTAATCAAGGTTGACTTTCAGGTTGACTTTGGTTTTCCCCGTGTGATCTTCTTAATTCGGGTCGACCGTCTAGGCCGGGTTAAGGGGGTTACATTTGGTGGTATCAGAGCTGAGTTGCAAATGTTTGGGGAAATGGTAAGTTGTTGTAATAGGTGTTTGATGATTGTGCTGATGTGTAGTTGAAAGCCGGTTGAAATGCGTGTTTTTGAGCGAATTGTTGATGTTTTTAGCATGCTTTTGATTGTGAATCTTCATTGAGCTAATGTGGATTTGTGCTGATGTTGTGCTGGTGTTATGAGCTGATTTTATGAATAATGAAAGTGTAAGAGGCATGATATTGTTTGATGCTATGCTGTTGCGAGTGGATGTTGTTTGATGAAAGCATGATCGAATATGTTGTTTGATATGCTTGATGTTGTGATATCCATGTTTTATTGACTGTTATGTCGTGTGAAAGGGGGAGGATTCGGGATACCCATTGCCTTATTATTATAGCTATTGTGTTATTTTGGAGTTGGAGTTTGAATCCTTGCTTAAAGTTGGTCTAACCGATTTGTTTGTTTTGTTGTGATTGTTTGCTGTTAATAGCATGGTGAAATCGATGAAAGAATGGCAGTTAGGTGAGATGGTTGCTGCCTTAGAGCAGGTTGTTAAGGCGTGGAATTCACCTTTTAGTAGAGGTGTTTTGTCTCAGTCTTCTGTGCCTGGTGTTGAGGTATTGAGACAGGAGGAAGAAGCTGGTTCTGTGATGGAGAGTTCATCACCAATTGTTCAAGAGGTGTTGGGAACATCTCTGGCTGTGGCGAAAGTGATGCCTATAGATGTGTTGGCTGTGGGATGTGCGGGTTTGTCGAAACAGCGGTTACATGATTTGGGAGTTGTGGAGTATCATGGTTCGACACCTGAATCGTTTAAGGCTTGGTTAGCCAGTGTAGTTCTGATTTTGGATCATGAAGGTTGTGATTATGCCTCTAAACTGGGAAGCGTTGTCTCGTTGATGTTGGAGGACACTTGTGCCTGGTGGACATCCATAGCGGTGGCATCGCACATCCAAGATATTGATTGGGACTTCTTTGTGTCTGCCTTTTGTGAAAGGTATCTTGGAGGGGAATTCCCAAGGGTTAGGCAATGTGAGGGTGTGGTTTCTGTTTATGAAGGTGGGAAAGGTTTAAGCGAGAGAGTGGTGGATTCTGACTTCGGGAGCGGTCAGCGTAAGAGGCTACGTGATGGGAGGTTTTGCTTGAATCAAAGTCTGAGTGGTAGTGCAAATCTGGGGCAAGTGCTGCTTGATCAAGAAGTGGAAGCTCAGCTACCGGTGTGTGTCCGTTGTGGAAGGCGCCATGTTGGAGGTTGTTGGGGCGCAGGTGCTTGTTGGAACTGTGGTTCTAAAGAGCATGTGAAGCGAGATTGTTCTCATGTGGTAAAATCAGCTTCAGTGGTAGCAGAAGGGTCTCTGAAGGGTCGTGGGCACGGCCGAGACAAAGTTCGAGGGTGGAAGGAAGGGGCAGAAAGTTGTGAGGAGCTTGGAAAGTGAAGTCTGCTGGAATTGTGGGTCTGTTGGACATATGAGACGTAGTTGTTTGAGGTTGGCTCGGGGTAGCCAGGGTTCTTTGCCGCAGGGAGATGGTGATGACCTAAGGGTGTTAGCTGATGTTGCAGCGGTGCGGCTGGGGAATGATGGTTCTGCAAGGAAGAGAGCTCGTCTGTTGAAGCTTCGGGGTGGTGATGTGTTTTCAGGTAACCTTGTTAAGTAACCTTTGCCTTAGTCATCTTAGTTTGGTTTTGGTTTGGTTTTCCTTGCGTAATGAGTATGGTTTCGTTGCTAGCATGGTTGGGGTAGTAGTTGTTGTTGTTTTGGAAACAACTCTAGTGTGAAAAGGACATTAGTGAGTATCTTGTGGATAATGGGTTGTTAGAATGATGGAGTTAGACAAGTTGAAAGTGAGGTAGGAGGTTGTTCTTAGACGGATTCTGAGGATGTTATTGGTGGGTGTGAATCGACATACATGCACAGTTAAAATCTTTTGTTATATGCTATATTATATATGTACTGGTCCATGCATACATGTGGCATGACATTAGAGGTTTTGCATACATGTACATCAGGCATTGATAAGGCATATTGGTGACCATGCATACGAACGTTCACACTCGCTAATAACTAATCGGGTCTGTTAGAGTCGTGATAGGATTAGATTTGATGGAGAGTATTAAGCAAGTTGTTAGTAATGGTGAGTGCAGTATAGCATGTTTGTAGAAGGAAAGTGTTTGGCTCTTAAGGAGTTTAGCGGTATGGTGGTGAGGAGATTACCATTGTGTTAGAATCAGTCAAGTGGTTTTTGAATAGCTAGTAGAAGAGGTGGTTTCTTGGTGTTAAGTGCTGTAGTAAGATAGTGGATGTGTTTCCAGAGTGCTGAGGTAACTTGGCATTGATGTTGTAGTAGAAGGGTTGTTTTTGTAGGTGATGGTTCGTAGTAACCGTTGAGGAGTTGAAAAGAAGATTTGTTGTGGGTTGTAGAAAAGGTTTAGCCTGGGAGAATAGAAGTCTCGTAACCTAAATATGTATGTGTAGGTTGGGCGATGTTCTAGTAAGGCAATGTAAGATTAAAGGCCATTGTTGGTTGAACAGGTTCTTGTGAGAAGTGGTTGGCTGGATGTGAGTAAGTAAATTCCTTTTTAGGTTAGCTGATGGTATGTGAAACGGCTGGCGGAGACAAGGTTGGGGTTTTGTGACGTGATTATCAGATGATGGGTGAGTAGTCCTGGTGAGTTGTTGTGGTAATAATAGTGGCGGATGTGAAGGAATAACAGCAATATGTTGAGAAGTTGGGTAAGCAGTTGTTGCTTAAGAATCTTTGTTTGTTGTGAAAATCTCTGAAGGAGGTTGAGTAGTTTTTGCAAGGAGTTTTTGAAGCAGTGTAGGTTGTGGGTTACATGGTGGCTGAACTGGTTTGGTTGGTGTCACTGTGTGAACAAGTTTTGGAAGTTGTGAGTTAAGGTGGTGTATGCAATAAAGTTGGAGGTTCTTCAGGTTGTTGTTGGGGCTATGTGCAGTCCGGAAGTGTGAGAGGTTAAGATGTGGTTAACATTTGAGTGTTCTGGAATTCGTGAACAGTATGTGGTGGTGTTGGGTTTGATGGAGTTTTGTCTGGAGAGTGTTCAGTGGTGGTTGAGGCTTTTGTGTTGCCTTGTGTGTTGCTTTGAGAAGTTTGGTTGTTCTTTTTTCGCCAGTTGAAATTTTGAGAACGAAATTTCCTAAGGGGGGAGAGTTGTAACGCCCCAATTTTGGGCTTAGAAGTTTTGGGTTTGGACCGGACCAGTCAAAGTGCGGTTCGAATATAAAAGGTGATTTTTAGGAAAGCCTAGTTCGGGTTGCATTAAAAATATGGAAAAATGTTCTAAAATCCTCTTTTATTATATATAAGAGAATGGTGGAGTCAATTTTAGAAAATGAGGTTTGGAAGAGTGACATTTTGGGTTAGTGACTAAAACGTAATTTTTGAAAACTGTGAGACTGTTTTAAAAAGGATTGAAACTTTGAATCTTTAAGGAGCTATTTACCCAATGGGAGTTTCTCCAGATTTTTCTAAAATATTAAAGGTTTAATTTATGGTTTTTAAAATAAAAGAAAAGGGAGGGAAGATATTTTGGGCATTTTCTAACTAACTTTCCAAATTTCCATTTTCTTTCTCTCATCTTTTCTCTCAACCCAAACACATTTCTCCAGAGCATTTCCCTCTGATTTTGCCATCTAAATAACACATTTCAATTCTCTTGTGATCTCTAATCATCTCTTTAACAAAACCTTTGCATTTTATATTTGGATTTTCAAGAATTTGGTTCCAAAAAAGGGAGAAACTCAAGTTTGGAGGTAAGAACGTCCTTCTCCTCTAAACTCTCAGTTCTTTACTGAAATTCCTAAGTTCTCAATCCTTGATTTATGTTTTATTAAAGGTTTTACAATTGAACTCTTGATTTTGGCTTTAAAATGCAAGATTTGGTTGATTTTGATGAAAATTCGTACGATCTGTTTGGGCAGTGTTTTGAGGTGTCTTTTTGATGTTAAATGAATGTTAAATTGATGAGTAATTATGGTTTAATCAATGCAATCCCAAATAGGTTGACTTTCCTAAGTTTTGCTTGAGCTTTTGGTTGTTTTTGGAGTGTTTTTGATGATCTGTTGTTGCTGGAGGTATAAGGACGTGATTGGGAGCATTTTGGATGTTAATTGATGTTTGTAAATGGTTAAAAGTGATGAATCTTGGCTGGGTTAAGTTTTGGAAGTGTTTGGAGGTGATTTCGGTTGTGTTTGGTAGCCGAAATGTTGGTTTTGCTAAGAGCAGTGAGTTTAGGTGTGTTGCTGGTGTTTTTAATGCATGATGATGCATTAATCCTCAGTTGTTGTGTGCTTGAAACAAGGGATATTGATCCGTGAGCAATAGAGGTGTTGTTGAAGGTTTCAGATGCTTGGAAGGCTTGTTGGCTAGCCTTGTTTTGTGTGTCGGTGAGTGAAGTTGGGTTTTCAGCTTTAAAACCAAGGTTTGAAGGTTTTGGGAGCTTAGTTTAAGTCTAAACAACTTAGCTAAGCTCAAGAGTAAGTAAATGGAATTTCTCTCATGGTTTGTGATATGAATTGGTTTTGGAAGCACTTGTGATTATTGGATGCAATGCATGTGATTTGCATGTTTTAAATTCTGTTTTGAAAGCATATTTTAGCATGGTTTAATGCTGGTTTTGAAAGCCATGTGTGAAGGATGCTCAAGGTAAGAGTTCCTTGGTTTTGTGCATTGGAATCGTAGAATTGATGCATAGTGTTGCATGTTGTTTAATGGCTTTGTGTAATGCTTCAAAAATAGTGGATTTATGGTGGTAATTGGTGATTTTGGCATTTTGGGTTATGCTTGTAAAACATTGGATTAATGTGGTAAGATGGTTATATTGGCAAGTGATGTAAGTGGTTCTTGGTTACTTAAATCGGATATAGTTAGCCGGCTATAGGATTGGGTGCACCGTGAATAAAGTCGCCTTGGATGTGGAGTGGTTAAGTGTGAACCGGTAACTCCATCCAAGTACACTAACGAGATGGTTAAGAACACCATGGTGGTTAAAATTCCATGGGTGGGTCTTGTGTTAAGGTCATAATGGTGGTTAAAATTCCATTTGAGGACCTTGGGTAAGCAAAGGTCAAATGGTGGTTAAAATTCCATTTGAGGACCTTGTGCTTGTTAAGATCACAATGGTGGTGTAAAATCCATGTGTGGATCTTGTGAAGTATGTCCCGGATCTCGTTAGTGATGTTATACAACTACCAATGGTTGATGCTAAGGTCATATGGTGGTTAAAATTCCATATGGGGACCTTGTGCATGTTAAGGTCATATGGTGGTTAAAATTCCATATGAGGATCTTGTGAGTGTTAAGGTTATATGGTGGTTAAAATTCCATATGAGAACCTTGTGAATGTTAAGGCTATATGGTGGTTAAAATTCCATATGAGGGCCTTGTGTTGGTAAGGTCAAATGGTGGTTAAAATTCCATTTGGGGACCTTGAGATTGGTAGTGTGTATGAAGCGTGGGGACAACGCTTGTGATCCGCGTATCCGATTGGTTGTTGAGTTGAAAAGTGGATATGGTTTATCACTTGGAAGCCAATATAATGTTCTTGAATATAATGAAGCATGAGATGCTTGAAATGATGCATGGTTGCATGAGAAGTGAATAATGCTTAATGAATGCATGTTTTACTTGTTAGCATGTACAAGTGTTTATAATCTATTGAGTATGGTGCATGTGTGCATGAAATCTCTTAGAGCATTGAAGTCTTGTGAAGGCTTGTGTAAAAGGCATGTAATGCAAATGTTTAGTTGTGGTTCATGTGTTGCATTGGCTTAATGCATTTGATTAATTGAGGAAGTAAGTGGTTTTCAAAGGTTTCTTGCTTTGAAATGATTTTCAATGTGTGAGAAAGGTATGATGTAAAGAGGAAGTGTTTTCCAAGGTTCTTGTGTTTAACCTTGCATTTGATATTCATTCATGGAATGGTTGAAATGTTGGTTTGCAAGTTTATGCTTTGAAAAGGGCTACTTAGCTTTCTAAGCTAAGGGTTGATTTTCATGTTTGAGCAATGCATGATTTTGAGTATGTTGTTGAAAAGGGTTTTCAAACATTGCTTTGGTTTATCAAATTATGATGCTTTTGAAAGTGGTTTTATGATTCGCTGCATTGATGGTGTTTTGGTTTTGAGCATTCCTCATTAAGCATTATGTGCTAACGCTCCTATTTGTCCATCAATGCAGATAATTGAAGTTGGAACAGCGAGAAGCAAGGGATTCAAGGAGAGCTCCACTTGAGATGTATGTCTCGGTAATAGCTATAGATAATAAAGGCAATGGGGGAAGAATCTCTTATGTTGATGTTTAATGGGTTTGTGTATGTTGGAAAAGTTTGGTTTTATGTTGTTGATAATGATGGAACATGTAATTGGCCTTTATGAGGTGGTTTTGGCATATTGATGCTTGAATGGTTTGCTAAGTAGGAAGCATGCCTATAGAATTGGGGATTTTCATGATTGATGACTTGTTGATGTTTGGTTGATGCAATTATGTTCCTTGTATGTTGAATGACTTGCTGGCAAAGTTTGGTTGCATTTGGAGCATGTTTGATGGATCAATTGTATGTTAAACCAGCAATTTTTCTGCAATCTGGGCAACCTGTTTCGGAACAGGTGCTACCGTATCGGAACGGGGGCCTGAAATGGCCTGGGCGTTCCGAAACGGAAGGCACTGTTCCGGAACGGTTTGGCCACTGCCAGGCCTTGTTTCGGTACCAGTTTCGGAACGGTCCCGCATTTCGGAACGGGTCTTCCCTGTTCCGAAACACCCGGCCGTTGGGCACTGAAATTGTTGGTTAAATGTTTTGAAACCTTTGCGTTTTGGTCCTGAATCTTGTTTATGCAATTGGATGAGTTTGAGAAGTCCGTTTGTGCTGAAATTTGGCAGTGAAGCATGAAAGACGATTAATTTCATATTGGTAACTTTAATTTGGGTTAAGTCCTTATAATTTTCAGAATTTACAATTTGGTCCCTAAAGTTGTAATTTGTTCAATTGAGTCCCTGAATGTTCTCTGATTGTTATGATCTTTGAGTATGATGAACTTGTGAACATATCTAGGGTTAACGTGCATCTAGACAAGAGTAAAAAGAAAAAAAAGGTCGTTAATCAAGGTTGACTTTCAGGTTGACTTTGGTTTTCCCCGTGTGATCTTCTTAATTTGGGTCGACCGTCTAGGCCGGGTTAAGGGGGTTACACCCCGGTTTTTGGCCTAGATGCTTTAGGCATCGGTTTGGGTTAGTCCAATCTAGAATTAGAGATCTGAGCTTTTAGGAGTGGTTCAGGGAAAATGTAGTATGGGATGGGATAAAATTATGAGAAAAATTGCTAAAATATTTTAAATATATATATTGAAGGTTGGTAAAATCAATTTTAGAAAATGAGTCCTAGAAAGTCGAGATTTTAGAAAGTGACCATTTTGTAAAATGTGCAAAGTTGGATTTTATGGACTAAAATTAAAAGAGGACAAGACTTAGAATCTTTAGGGGGCTTATATCTTTTTGTGGACCTTTTCTCTCAAATTGACCATTTTAATTATTCTATTAAAAAGATTTTAAAAAGGGTTTCAAATTAAAAGGGAATTTTAATTAAACAAAAAAAGAGTTTACGTAACTAGCTTCTCTCGTTTTCTATCATCGAAACACTCTTTCTTTTCAAAAAAACTAGAGAGATTTCCATCTTCTCTAATCCGTTTTGAATAGCAAAAGTGTTCTTTGATTCTCCTATCATTTATCATTGAGTTTACTTGAAGATTTCATCAAAATCATAATAATCCCATATTAGGCTCGATCTCTAAAAGTTTAGGTTGTTAGTTATGGGTTTTTGGGTTGGAAATGTGAATCTATTGTTGCTGGCCGTTATAAGATGTCGTTAGGGTGTTTTTGGATGTTGATTGATGGTTAAAAGTGAATGGAAGTGATTGATTGTGGCTGGGTTAAGTTTTGAGTAAGATCGATTGAGTTTTCTGTTGTTCTGGATGGGTATTATAGGTGTTTTCGTTATAGCATCTGTAACCCCCTTAGCCCGGCCTAGACGCTAGACCCGAACTACGAAGATCACACGGGGAAAACCAAAGTCAATCCGAAAGTCAACCTTGATTAACAACCTTTTTTCTTTTTAAACTTCTCTAGATGCGCATTAAACCTATGTGAAAGCCCAAGAACCTTGGAAGAGAAAAGCACAGCGATCAGAAAACATTTAAGGACCCAATTGCAAGAAATACACTTTTAGGGACCAAAATGTAAATTTTGGAAAATAAAAAGACTTTCAAGATTTTAGTTTTACCAATCCTCAATTAAACATATTACAAGCCTCTCTACCAAATTTTAGCTTTAAAAGACATCTCAAGCTCAAGCAATTGCAATTACAACTTTCAGAACTAAAATGTAAAGCATGCAGAATCTGTGTCCAACGGTCACCCGTTTCGAAACACTGACACCCGTATAGAAACGCCCATGCCGTACACCCGTATCGAAACAGTTTTGAACGTTTCGATACGCAGGTATGTTCCAAAACCAATTACGAAACAAGCACTTCCAGTAGCCAAAGTGTTTTGAAACACTTCTAGCCGTTCCGAAACGCCCAAGCCATTTCAAGCACCCGTTTCGAACAGCCAAGTGTGTTTCGATACACCCTGCCAAGAAACGACAGAAAATTATAGTTTTTCACTTCAAAACACCATCAACACATAATTGAAACCATTCCATAACATATCATCAACATGATAAGCATTATAACTATCAAATTACATCAAAGACTAGATACATTACAAACATTAAGCACACATACTCATTCATCACATCCAACACATGATCTTGCTTTTAATGAAATGAGCATAGCATATCAACTTATGAAGAAGAAGATTCAAATATGGCAAAGCGATCAACAACAAGTTTCAAACCATAAACCGAACATGGTCAACATACACAATCTCATTACACAACAACATAAAAGACTCTCCCCCCATTGCCTTTATTATCTATAGCTATAAACCAAGACATACTTCTCAAGTGGAGCTCTTCTTGAATCACTTTCTTCTTGCTGTCCCATCTTCAAATATCTGCATTGATGGACAAAAAGGAGCGTAAGCACATAATGCTTAGTGAGGAATGCTCAAAACCAAAACACCATCAATGCAACGAATCATAAAACCTTCTTTAAATGTAGATACAATTCAATAAACCAAAGTATTGTTTGAAAACCTCCTTTGAAACAACATTGCTTTAAATCATGCATTGCTCAACATGAAAACCAATCTTTAACTTTGAAATGCTAAACAACTCACCCCAAACAACATTCTTGCAAATACTATCATTTAAACCTTTCCATGCATGAACACTTCATGCAAAGTTTAACCCAATTTCCTTGGAAATCACTTCCACTTCACACTATACTTTCTCATGCTTGATGATCATTTCAAAGCAAAATGCCTTTTGAAAACCATATATTCCTTTTATTTATCTCATGCATTCAACAAATGCAAAACTCATGATATACAAAAGCAACATTTTGCATTACGTGTCTTTTTAAAACAAGGCTTCACAAGACTTCAATGCACTTTTGAGATTCTATGCACATATGAACCATTCACAATCGAAGATATACTTTTGCTCATGCTTAACAAGTATCACATGTGTAACCCCCTTAACCCGGCCCAGACGGTTGAACCGAATTAAGAAGTTTTACGGGGAAAACCAAAGTCAACCCGAAAGTCAACCTTGATTAACGACCTTTTTTTCCTTTTTAATCTTATCTAGATGCACATTAACCCTAGACATGTTCACAAGAACAGCATACTCAAAGATCATAACCATCAAAGATCATTCAGGGACTCAATTGCACAAATTACAACTTTAGGGACCAAATTGTAAATTCTGAAAATTATAAGGACTTAACCCAAATTAAAGTTACCAATATGAAATTAATCATCTTTCATGCTTCTCTGCCAAATTTCAGCTCAAACGGATAACTCGAACTCACTCAATTGCAAAAACAAGGTTCGGGACTAAAATGCAAACATTTCAGAACATATATCTATCAAATTTAGAGTCCAACGGTCGAGTGTTCCGAAACAGTGAGGACCTGTTCCGAAACGCGGGACCGTTCCGAAACGAGTATCGGAACATGGCTTGGCAGTAGCCTTTCCGTTCTAGAACGGTTCCTCCCGTTTCGGAACGCATAGACCATTTCAGGCCCCTGTTCCGAAACGGTAGCACCCGTTCCGATACGACCTGCCCAGATTGCAGAAATTTTGCTGGTTTATCACACAATCGACCCATCAAACATGCTCCAAAGGCAACCAAAACATACCAGCAAGTCATTCAACAATCAAGGAACATATTTGCATCAAAATCTAGATACAAACCACCTCTAGGTGCACCAACTCATTCAACACATCCAATACTCATTCATGCTTTTAAAACAAGAAGCATATCATATCGACTTAGGAATAAGAAGATCCAAAGGTTGCAAGCATTAAACCACATAATTCTAAAACATAAACCAAACTTGTCCAACATACACAATCTCATTAAACATCAACATAAGAGATGCACCCCCCCATTGCCTTTATTATCTATAGCTATTAACCGAGACATACATCTCAAGTGGAGCTCTCCTTGAATCCCTTGCTTCTCGCTGTTCCAACTTCAATTATCTGCATTGATGGACAAAAAGGAGCGTAAGCACATAATGCTTAGCGAGGAATGCTCAAAACCAAAACACCATCAATGCAGCGAGTCATAAAACCACTTTTAAAAGCACACACAATTCGATAAATCAAAGCAATGTTTGAAAACCCTTTTCAACAACATGCTCAAACCATGCATTGCTCAAACACGAAACCAACCCTTAGCTTAGGAAGCTAAGTAACCCTTTTCAAAGCACAAACTTGCAAAACCATCAATTTAATCATTCCATGCATGAACATCATATGCAAGGTTAAATACAAGATCCTTGGAAAACCCTTCCACTTCACATCATACTTTCCTCATACATTGAAAATCATTTCAAAACAAGAAACTTTTAAAAACCACTTACTCATTCAATTAATCACATGCATTAAACAAGTGCAACACATGAACCACAAACTCAGCATTTGCATTACATGCCTTTTAAACAAGCCTTAACAAGACTTCAATGCATTAAAGAGATTCCATGCACACAATGCAACATTCTCAATAGAAGATAAACACTTGTTCAAGCCAACAAGTAATACATGCATTCTTGGAACATTACACACTTTCCATGCAACCTTGCATCATTTCAAGCATTTCATGCTTCATTACATTCAAGACCATTATATTGGCTTCCAAGTGATAAACCATAACCATTTTTCAACTCAACAACCAATCGGATACGCGGATCACAAGCGTTGTCCCCACGCTTCATACACACTACCAATCTCAAGGTCCCCAAATGGAATTTTAACCACCATTATGACCTTTGCTTACACAAGGTCCTCAAATGGAATTTTAACCACCATTATGACCTTAACATAAGACCCACCCATGGAATTTTAACCACCATGGTGTTCTTAACCATCTCGTTAGTGTACTTGGATGGAGTTACCGGTTTACTCACAACCACTCCACATCCAAGGCGACTTTATTCACGGTGCACCCAATCCTATAGCCGGCTAACTATATCCGATTAAAGAAACCAAGAACCACTTACATCACTTGCCAATATAACTTCCTTACCACATTAATCCATTGTTTTACAAGCATAACAAAAATGCCAAAATCACCAATTACCATCATCAATTCACTGTTTTTGAAGCATTAAACAAAGCCAATAAACAACATGCAACACTATGCATCAATTCTACAATTTCAATGTACAAAACCAAGGATCTCTTACCTTGAGCGTCCTTCGCACATGGCTTTCAAAACCAGCATTAAACCATGCTATAATATGCTTTCAAAAACAGAATTTAAAACATGCAATTCACATGCATTGAATCCAACAAACACAAGTGCTTTAAAAACCATTTCAACACAACAAAGAGAGAAATTCCATTTACTTACACTTGAGCTTAGCTAAGTTGTTTAGACTTAAACTAAGCTCCCAAAACCTTCAAACCTTGGTTTTAAAGCCGAAAACCCAACTTCACTCACCGATACACAAAACAAGGCTAACCAACAAGCCTTCCAAGCATCCGAAACCTTCAACGCCACCTCTATTGCTCACGGATCATTCTCCCCTATTTCAAGCACATAACAACAGAGGATTAATGCATCATGCATTAAAAACACCAGCAATACACCTAAACTCGTTGCTCTTTGCAAATCCAACATTTCGTCTACCAAACACAACCGAAATCACCTCCAAACACTTCCAAAACTTAACCCAGCCAAGATCCATCACTTCTAACCATTTATAAACATCAATTAACATCCAAAATGATCCCAACCACGTCCTTATACCTCCAGCAATAACAGATCATCAAAAACACTCTAAAAACAACCAAAAACTCAAGCAAAACTTAGGAAAATCAACCTATCCGGGATTGCATTGATTAAAGCTCAACTTTTCATCAATTATACATTCATTTAACATCAAAAAGACATCTCAAAACAATGCCCAATCAGATCATACGAAAATTCATCAAAATTAACCAAATCTTGCATTTTAAAGCCAAGATCAAGAACACAATTGTAAAACCTTTAATAAAACACAAATCAAGGATTGAGAACTTGGGAATTTCAGTAAAGAACTGAGAATTTAGAGGAGAAGGACGTTCATACCTCTAAACTTGAGTTTCTCCCTTTTTGGAACCAAGATTCTTGAAAATCCAAATAGCAAATGCAAAGGTTTTGTTGAAGAGATGATTAGAGATCAAAAGAGGATTGAAATGTATTATTTAGATGACAAAATCAGAGGGAAAATGTGCTGGAGAAAGTGTTTGGGTTGAGAGAAAAAGATGAGAGAAAAGGAAAATGGGAATTTGGAAAAGTTAGTTGGAAAATGCCAAAATATCTTCCCTCCCTTTTCTTTTATTTTATAACCATTAATTAAACCTTTAATATTTAGGAAAAATCTGGAGAAACTCCTTTTGGGTAAATAGCTCCTTAAAGATTCAAAGTTTCAATCCTTTTTAAAACAGTCACACAGTTTTCAAAAATTACATTTTGGTCACTAACCCAAAAATGTCACACTTCCAAACCTTATTTTGTAAAATTGATTCCACCATTCTCTTATATATAATAAAAGAGGATTTTAAGATATTTTTCCATATTTTTAATGCAACCCGAACTAGGCTTTCCTAAAAATCACCTTTTATATTCGAACCGAAAATCCGACCGGTCCGGTTCAAACCAAAACTTCTAAGCCCAAAATTGGGGTGTTACAAATCTCCCCCCCCCTTAAGAAATTTCGTCCTCGAAATTTCAACTGGCGAAAAAAGAACAACCAAACTTCTCAAAGCAACACACAAGGCAGCACAGGAGACTTAACCACCACTGCACACTCTCCTCACAAAACTCCACCCAAACTCAACACCACCACATACTGTTCACGAATTCCAGAACACTCAAATGTTAACCACATCTTAACCTTTCACACTTCCGGACTGCACATAGCCCCAACAACAACCCGAAGAACCTCCAACTTTTACAGCATACACCACCTCAACTCATAACTTCCAAAACTTGTTCACACAGTGACACCAACCAATCCAGTTCAGCCACCATGTAACCCACAACCTTCACTGCTTCTAAAACCCCTTGCACAACTGCTCAACTTCTTCCAAAGGTTACCACACCAAGCAAGAATTCTTAAGCATCAACTGCTTACTCAAACCTCTCAACGCATTGTTGATATTCCTTAACACCCGCTACTATCATTACCATAACGATTCACCAGGACTACTCATCCATCACCCGATAATCACGCCACAAAACCCCAACCTTGACTCTGCCAGCCGTTCCACACACCACCAGCTGACCTCAACAGGAACTTACTTAATCACAACCAGCCAACCACTTCTCACAAGGACTCGCCCAACCAACAATGGCCTTTGATCTTACATTGCCTCCCCACTTCAAGCTTGACTACAACGCTTGCCTTACTAGAACACCGCCCAACCTACACATACATATATAGGTTATGAAACTTCTATTCTCCCAGACTAACCCTGTTCTACAACTCACAACACAACATCTTCTCAACTCTTCGAAGGTTGCTACGAACCCTCATCTACAAAAACAACCCTTCTACTACTATATCAATGCCAAGTTACCTCAGCACTTGGAACCCATCCACAACATACAACATCACTTAACTTCCAAGGAACTACCACTTCTACTAGCTATTCACAACCACTTGACCGATTCTAACTTCAATCGGTAATCTTCTTACCACCACAGCGCTAAACCCATTAAGCATCAAACACCTTCCTTCTACCAACATGCTATACCGCACTCACTACTACTAACAACTCGCTTAATATCCTCCATTACTTCTAACATTCACCCAGCACCAAAACAACTTTTAAAACCCTTCATCCAACCTAACACTATTACAACACTAACGGACCCGACTAGCTATTAGCGAGTGTGAACGTTCGTATGCATGGTCACCAATATGCCCTACCGATGCCTGATGTACATGTATGCAAAACCTCTAATGTCATGTCACATGTATGCATGGACCAGTACATATGTAATATAGCATATAATAAATGATTTTAACTGTGCATGTATGTCGGTTCACACCCACCAATAACATCCTCAGAATCCGCCTAAAAACAACCTCCTATCTCACTTCCAACTTGTCTAACTCCATCATCCTAGCAACCCAATATCCACAAGATATTCACTAATGCCCTCTTCATGCTAAAGTTGTTTTCAAACAACAACAACTACTACCCCAACATGCTAGCAACGAGACCATACTCTCTACGCAAGGAAAGACCAACTGAAACCAAACTTAGGATACTAGAGCAAAGGTTACTTAACAAGGTTACCTGAAAACACATCACCACCCCGGAGCTTCAACCGACAAGCTCTCTTCCTCGCAGAACCATCATTCTCCAGCCGCACCGCTGCAGCATCAGCTAACACATTAAGGTCATCACCATCTCCCTTCGGTAAAGAACCCTGGCTACCCCGAGCCAACTTCAAACAATTACGTCTCAAATGTCCAACAAACCCACAATTCCAGCAGATTTCATTTTCCAAGCTCCTCACAACTTTCTGCTCTTCCTGCCACCTTCGAACTTTGTCTCGACCGTGCCCACGACCCTTCAGAGACCTTCCTGCTACCACTGAAGCTGATCTCACCACTTGAGGACAATCTCGCTTCACATGCTCCTTAGAACCACAGTTCCAACAAGCACATGCGCCCCAACAACCTCCAACATGGCGCCTTCCACAACGGTCACACATCGGTAACTGAGCTTCCACTCCTTGATCAAGCAGCACTTGCCCCAGATCTGCACTGTCATCCAAGCTTCGATTCAAGCAAGACCTTCTATCATGTAGCCTCTTACGCTGACCGCTCCCGAGGTCAGTGTAACGCCCCAATTTTGGGCTTAGAAGTTTTGGGTTTGGACTGGGCCGGTCAGTGTGCGGTACGAATATATAAGGTGAATTTAGGAAAGCCTAGTTCGGGTTGCATTAAAAATATGGAAAAATGTTCTAAAATCCTCTTTTATTATATATAAGAGAAAAGTGAAGTCAATTTTAGAAAATGAGGTTTGGAAGAGTGACATTTTGGGTTAGTGACCAAAATGTAATTTTCGAAAACTGTGAGACTGTTTTAAAAAGGATTGAAACTTTGAATCTTTAAGGAGCTATTTACCCAATGGGAGTTTCTCCAGATTTTTCTAAGATGTTAAATGATTTATTAAAGGTTTTTAAATAAAGCTAAAAAGGAGGGAAGATATTTTCCTAATTTCCAACTAACTTTTCCATTTTCCATTTTCATTTTTCTCTCATTTTTTCTCTCAAGCCAAACAGCTTTCTCCAGAGCTTTTCCCTCTGATTTTGTCACCTAAATAACACATTTCAATTCTCTTTTGATCTCCAATCATCTCTTCATCAAAACCTTTGCATTTGCTATTTGGATTTTCAAGAATTTGGTTCCAAAAAGGGAGAAACTCAAGTTTGGAGGGGAGAATGATTCGTGAGCAATAGAGGTGTTGTTGAAGGTTTCGGATGCTTGGAAGGCTTTTTGGCTAGCCTTGTTTTGTGTATCGGTGAGTGAAGTTGGGTTTTCAGCTTTAAAACCAAGGTTTGAAGGTTTTGGGAGCTTAGTTTAAGTCTAAACAACTTAGCTAAGCTCAAGAGTAAGTAAATGGAATTTCTCTCTTGGTTGTGTTATGAAATGGTTATTAAAGCACTTGAGTTTATTGGTTGCAATTCATGTGATTTGCATGTTTTAAATTCTGTTTTGAAAGCATATTTTAGCATGGTTTAATGCTGGTTTTGAAAGCCATGTGTGAAGGATGCTCAAGGTAAGAGATCCTTGGTTTTGTACATTGGAATTGTGGAATTGATGCATAGTGTTGCATGTTGTTTAATGGCTTTGTGTAATGCTTTAAGAATAGTGGATTGATGATGGTAAATGTTGGTTTTAGCATTTGGGTTATGCTTGTAAAACATTGGATTAATGTGGTAAGATGGTTATATCGGCAAGTGATGTAAGTGGTTCTTGGTTACTAAAATCGGATATAGTTAGCCGGCTATAGGATTGGGTGCACCGTGAATAAAGTCGCCTTGGATATGGAATGGTTAAGTGTGAACCGGTAACTCCATCCAAGTACACTAACGAGATGGTTAAGAACACCATGGTGGTTAAAATTCCATGGGTGGGTCTTGTGTTAAGGTCATAATGGTGGTTAAAATTCCATTCGAGGACCTTGGGTAAGCAAAGGTCAAATGGTGGTTAAAATTCCATTTGAGGACCTTGTGCTTGTTAAGATCACAATGGTGGTGTAAAGTCCATGTGTGGATCTTGTGAAGTATGTCCCGGATCTCGTTAGTGATGTTATACAACTACCAATGGTTGATGCTAAGGTCATATGGTGGTTAAAATTCCATATGGGGACCTTGTGCTTGTTAAGGTCATATGGTGGTTAAAATTCCATATGGGGACCTTGTGCTTGTTAAGGTCATATGGTGGTTAAAATTCCATATGAGGATCTTGTGAGTGTTAAGGTTATATGGTGGTTAAAATTCCATATGAGAACCTTGTGAATGTTAAGGCTATATGGTGGTTAAAATTCCATATGAGGGCCTTGTGTATGGTAAGGTCAAATGGTGGTTAAAATTCCATTTGGGGACCTTGAGATTGGTAGTGTGTATGAAGCGTGGGGACAACGCTTGTGATCCGCGTATCCGATTGGTTGTTGAGTTGAAAAGTGGATATGGTTTATCACTTGGAAGCCAATATAATGTTCTTGAATATAATGAAGCATGAGATGCTTGAAATGATGCATGGTTGCATGAGAAGTGAATAATGCCTAATGAATGCATGTTTTACTTGTTAGCATGTACAAGTGTTTTTAATCTATTGAGAATGGTGCATGTGTGCGTGAAATCTCTTTAGTGCATTGAAGTCTTGTGAAGGCTTGTTTAAAAGGCATGTAATGCAAATGTTGAGTTTATGGCCCATATGTTGCATTTGTTTAATGCATGTAGTTAATCGAATGAACAAGTGATTTTTAAAAGGTTTCTTGCTTTGAAATGATTTTCAATAATAAGAAAAGTATGATGTGAAGTGGAAATGTTTTCCAAGGATCTTGTATTTAACCTTGCATTTGATGTTCATGCATGGAATGGTTAAATTGATGATTTTGCAAGTTTGTGCTTTGGAAAGGGTTACTTAGCTTTCTAAGCTAAGGGTTGATTTTCATGTTTGAGCAATGCATGATTTTGAGCATGTTGTTGAAAAGGGTTTTCAAACATTGCTTTGGTTTACCAATTATGATGCTTTTGAAAGTGGTTTTATGTTTCGCTGCATTGATGGTGTTTTGGTTTTGAGCATTCCTCACTAAGCATTATGTGCTTACGCTCCTTTTTGTCCATCAATGCAGATAATTGAAGTTGGAACAGCGAGAAGCAAGGGATTCAAGGAGAGCTCCACTTGAGATGTATGTCTCGGTAATAGCTATAGATAATAAAGGCAATGGGGGAAGAATCTCTTATGTTGATGTATAATGGGTTTGTGTATGTTGGACAAGTTTGGTTTTATGTTGTTGATAATGTTGGAACATGTAATTGGCCTTTATGAGGTGGTTTTGGCATAGTGATGCTTGATGGTTTGCTAAGTAGGAAGCATGCCTATAGAATTGGGGATTTCCATTATTGATGCCATGTTGATGTTTGGTTGATGCAATTATGTTCCTTGTATGTTGAATGACTTGCTGGTAAAGTTTGGTTGCATTTGGAGCATGTTTGATGGGTCAATTGTATGTTAAACCAGCAATTTTTCTGCAATCTGGGCAACCTGTTTCGGAACAGGTGCTACCGTATCGGAACGGGGGCCTGAAATGGCCTGGGCGTTCCGAAACGGAAGGCACTGTTCCGGAACGGTTTGGCCACTGCCAGGCCCTGTTTCGATACCAGTTTCGGAACGGTCCCGCGTTTCGGAACGGGTCTTCCCTGTTCCGAAACACTCGACCGTTGGGCACTGAAATTGTTGGTTAAATGTTTTGAAACCTTTGCGTTTTTGTCCTGAATCTTGTTTATGCAATTGGATGAGTTTGAGATGTCCGTTTGTGCTGAAATTTGGCAGTGAAGCATGAAAGATGATTAATTTCATATTGGTAACTTTAATTAGGGTTAAGTCCTTATAATTTTCAGAATTTTCAATTTGGTCCCTAAAGTTGTAATTTGTGCGATTGAGTCCCTGAATGTTCTCTGATTGTTATGATCTTTGAGTATGATGAACTTGTGAACATATCTAGGGTTAACGTGCATCTAGACAAGAGTTTAAAATATAAAAAAAGGTCGTTAATCAAGGTTGACTTTCGGGTTGACTTTGGTTTTTCCCGTGTGATCTTCTTAATTCGGGTCGACCGTCTATGCCGGGTTAAGGGGGTTACAGTCAGTACCCACAACTCTCTCGCTCAAACTTTTCCCACTTTCATAAACAGAAACCACACCCTCACATTTCTTACCCCTTGGGAATTTCTCTCCAAGGTACCTCTCATAAAAGGCAGACACAAAGAAGTCCCAATCAATACCTTGGATGTGCGATGCCACCGCCACAGATGTCCACCAGGCACAAGCATCCTCCAACATCAACGAGACAACACTTCCCAGCTTACAGGCATAGTCACAACCTTCCTGATCCAAAATCAGAATTACACTGGCTAACCAAGCCTCGAACGTCTCAGGCGTCGAACCATAATACTCCACAGCTCACAAATCATATAACCGCTGTTTCGACAAACCCGCACATCCCACAAACAGCACAGCTACAGACCTTACTGTTGCCACAGCCTGAGATGTTCCCAACACCTCTTGAACAATCGGTGATGAACTCTTCACCACAGAACCAACTTCTTCCTCCTGCCTCACTACCTCAACACCAGGCACAGAAAACTGAGACGAAACACCTCCATTAAAAGGTGAATTCCACGCCTTAACAACCTGCTCTAAAGCAGCAACCATCTCACCTAACTGCCATTCTTTCATCGATTTCACCATGCTATAAACAGCAAACAATCATAACAAAACAAACAAATCGATCAGACCAGCTTTAAGCAAGGATTCAAAACTCCCACTCCAAAATAACACAATAGCTATAATAATAAGGCAATGGGTATCCCGAATTCTCCCCTTTTACATGACATAACAGTAAAAAAAACATGGTTATCACAACATCAAGCATATCAAACAACATATTCGATCATGCTTTCATCAAACAACATCTACTCGCAACAGCATAGCATCATCAATATCATACCCATTACACTTTCATCATTCATAAAATCAGCTCACAACACCAGTACAACATCAGCACAAATCCACATTAGCTCAATGAAGATTCATAACCAAAAAGCATGCTTAAAAACATCAACAATTCGCTTAAAACACGCATTCCAACCGACTTTCAACCACACATCAAAATAAACATCAAACACTTATCACAACAACTTACCATTTCCCCAAGCATTCGCAACTCAGCTCTGATACCACCAAATGTAACCCCCTTAACCCGGCCCAGACGGTTGAACCGAATTAAGAAGTTTACACGGGGAAAACCAAAGTCAACCCGAAAGTCAACCTTGATTAACGACCCTTTTTTTCCTTTTTAATCTTATCTAGATGCACATTAACCCTAGACATGTTCACAAGAACAGCATACTCAAAGATCATAACCATCAAAGATCATTCAGGGACTCAATTGCATAAATTACAACTTTAGGGACCAAATTGTAAATTCTGAAAATTATAAGGACTTAACCCAAACTAAAGTTACCAATATGAAATTAATCATCTTTCATGCTTCTCTGCCAAATTTCAGCTCAAACGGATAACTCGAACTCACTCAATTGCAAAAACAAGGTTCGGGACTAAAACGCAAACATTTCAGAACATATATCTATCAAATTCAGAGCCCAACGGTCGAGTGTTCCGAAACAGGGAGGACCTGTTCCGAAATGCGGGACCGTTCCGAAACGAGTATCGGAACATGGCTTGGCAGTAGCCTTTCCGTTCCGGAACGGTTCCTCCCGTTTCGGAACGCCTAGACCATTTCAGGCCCCTGTTCTAAAACGGTAGCACCCGTTCCGATACGACCTGCCCAGATTGCAGAAATTTTGCTGGTTTATCACACAATCGACCCATCAAACATGCTCCAGAGGCAACCAAAACATACCAGCAAGTCATTCAACAATCAAGGAACATATTTGCATCAAAATCTAGATACAAACCACCTCTAGGTGCACCAACTCATTCAACACATCCAATACTCATTCATGCTTTTAAAACAAGAAGCATATCATATCGACTTAGGAATAAGAAGATCCAAAGGTTGCAAGCATTAAACCACATAATTCTAAAACATAAACCAAACTTGTCCAACATACACAATCTCATTAAACATCAACATAAGAGATTCACCCCCCCCCCCATTGCATTTATTATCTATAGCTATTAACCGAGACATACATCTCAAGTGGAGCTCTCCTTGAATCCCTTGCTTCTCGCTGTTCCAACTTCAATTATCTGCATTGATGGACAAAAAGGAGCGTAAGCACATAATGCTTAGCGAGGAATGCTCAAAACCAAAACACCATCAATGCAGCGAGTCATAAAACCACTTTTAAAAGCACACACAATTCGATAAATCAAAGCAATGTTTGAAAACCCTTTTCAACAACATGCTCAAACCATGCATTGCTCAAACACGAAACCAACCCTTAGCTTAGGAAGCTAAGTAACCCTTTTCAAAGCACAAACTTGCAAAACCATCAATTTAATCATTCCATGCATGAACATCATATGCAAGGTTAAATACAAGATCCTTGGAAAACCCTTCCACTTCACATCATACTTTCCTCATACATTGAAAATCATTTCAAAACAAGAAACTTTTAAAAACCACTTACTCATTCAATTAATCACATGCATTAAACAAGTGCAACACATGAACCACAAACTCAGCATTTGCATTACATGCCTTTTAAACAAGCCTTCACAAGACTTCAATGCATTAAAGAGATTTCATGCACACAATGCAACATTCTCAATAGAAGATAAACACTTGTTCAAGCCAACAAGTAATAAAAGCATTCTTGGAACATTACACACTTTCCATGCAACCTTGCATCATTTCAAGAATTTCATGCTTCATTACATTCAAGACCATTATATTGGCTTCCAAGTGATAAACCATAACCATTTTTCAACTCAACAACCAATCGGATACGCGGATCACAAGCGTTATCCCCACGCTTCATACACACTACCAATCTCAAGGTCCCCAAATGGAATTTTAACCACCATTTGACCTTACCATACACAAGGTCCTCATATGGAATTTTAACCACCATATGACCTTAACATTCACAAGGTCCCCATATGGAATTTTAACCACCATATGACCTTAGCATCACCCATTGGTAGTTGTATAACATCACTAACGAGATCCGGGACATACAACACAAGATCCACACATGGACTTTACACCACCATTATGATCTTAACAAGCACAAGGTCCTCAAATGGAATTTTAACCACCATTATGACCTTTGCTTACACAAGGTCCTCAAATAGAATTTTAACCACCATTATGACCTTAACACAAGACCCACCGATGGAATTTTAACCACCATGGTGTTCTTAACCATCTCGTTAGTGTACTTGGATGGAGTTACCGGTTTACTCACAACCACTCCACATCCAAGGTGACTTTATTCACGGTGCACCCAATCCTATAGCCGGCTAACTATATCCGATTAAAGTAACCAAGAACCACTTACATCACTTGCCAATATAACTTCCTTACCACATTAATCCATTGTTTTACAAGCATAACCAAAATGCCAAAATCACCAATTACCATCATCAATTCACTGTTTTTGAAGCTTTAAACAAAGCCAATAAACAACATGCAACACTATGCATCAATTCTACAATTTCAATGTACAAAACCAAGGATCTCTTACCTTGAGCGTCCTTCGCACATGGCTTTCAAAACCAGCATTAAACCATGCTATAATATGCTTTCAAAAACAGAATTTAAAACATGCAATTCACATGCATTGCATCCAACAAACACAAGTGCTTTAAAAACCATTTCAACACAACCAAGAGAGAAATTCCATTTAATTACACTTGAGCTTAGCTAAGTTGTTTAGACTTAAACTAAGCTCCTAAAACCTTCAAACCTTGGTTTTAAAGCCGAAAACCCAACTTCACTCACCGATACACAAAACAAGGCTAGCCAACAAGCCTTCCAAGCATCCGAAACCTTCAACGCCACCTCTATTGCTCACGGATCATTCTCCCCTGTTTCAAGCACATAACAACAGAGGATTAATGCATCATAATGCATTAAAAAAACCAGCAACACACCTAAACTCGCTGCTCTTTGTAAAACCAACATTTCGGCTACAAAACACAACCGAAATCACCTCCAAACACTTCCAAGACTTAACCCAGCCAAGGTCCATCACTTCTAACCATTTTTTAAACATCAATTAACATCCAAAATGATCCCAACCACGTCCTTATACCTCCAGCATTAACAAAACACCAAGATCACCCCAAAAACCACCATTTTCACAAGTAAAAACTTTGGAAAATCAACCTATCCGGGATTGCATTGATTAAACCTCAATTATACATCATTTAGACATCCAAATTACATCAAAAAGACATGTCAAAACAGAGCCCAATCAATTATTACGAATTTCTTACCTCTAAACTTGAGTTTCTCCCTTTTTGGAACCAAGATTCTCCCTTTTCAGTAAAGAACTGAGAACTTGGGAATTTCAGTAAAGAACTGAGAATTTAGAGGAGAAGGACGTTCATACCTCTAAACTTGAGTTTCTCCCTTTTTGGAACCAAGATTCTTGAAAATCCAATAAGCTAATGCCAAGGTTTTATTGTAGAATTGATTAGAGATCAAATGAGGATTGAAATCTCATATTTAGTTGTCAAAATCAGAGGGAATTTTGCTGGAGAAATGTGTTTGGGTTGAGAGAAAAGTTGAGAGAAAAGAAAATGGAAATTTAGAGAAAAGTTAGTTACAAATAGCAAAATATCTTTTCCCTCCTTTTTACACGTAAGGGACATACATGGCAAAAGCCAAATGAAGGGTGGCAATATGCCACTACGTGGCTAAGCAAGGGAATTTGATTTCCCATTTCATGCCACAATGCAAGAATACGTGGGGAAATTATAGGGTAATTGAGGGGCGGCAATTCAAGTATAAAAGGGGTAAGGGGCATTGATCACTCACGGCAAAGTGAGTACGAGTTCAACAAAATTAATAGGATAGACCGAGTGAGAGAGAGAAATAATTATACGATCCAGTGTTAGATTGGTGGTCCGATATTTTCGATATAGTAATATCGAATCTCTGCCGACGTCGGGGTAAGCTCAAATCCTTGGTTGGTCTAAGTTTCGGTATAGAGTCTTATTAATATTTTTATATTTATTCGATATTGTCTTGTCGGTCCTAACCGATTCATATTTAATCTAGTTCAAGAAGACGAGATAGAAAAACCGCCAACCAAGGAAAAATGCGTCGTTATTCGAGAATCTTAATATCGAGGTGAGTGTAGATGCATTTGTCTCGGGTGACACGGTGTCATTCCGATATTTGTTTCTATGTTTTGATATGTGAGTGTAGCAGCGTCTCGAGTTAGGCAAGGGTCTACTCGAATTTGTTGTTATATTTATTAGTACTAACCTTTGAGTTAGAAGCTTTACGTCATCGATCATATGTTGGTAAATATACGGTAAGCATTGCATTGATTCTATGATTCATAGTATGATTATTGTTGTCATGAAATTCATTGCAAGCATTGACATGTGATAAGTATGACATGAATTATTGATATTGTTTATTGATATGAAATATTGTTAGGAATCATTGTTGTTGAACCTTGGATTCGAAGTATTGGATACAATTGGCATGCCATAGAATTCATGAGCTCATTGGTACGGGTATTGGGCTTCGGCCATTGGTGCGGAGGAGGGATGTGTTATGTGTTGGTCAATTGGTGCGGAGGAGGGATTATGACACGACTATTATTGTTGGTGATGTGGTGGAATTCGCGTATCCAAATACTGTTGAATCGGTCCAAGGGAAAATATTGATTATTGATATTGCTTTTGTTATGATTGGATAACATACCTTTCATTTATAATATGTATGTAAATTGCTTATGTGAAATGTGTCATTAAATATGCCATTTAAGTATGCATCATTGCATAACATGCTCGTTCATTGTTATTGGCTACCTCACTTGGACTATATAAGTCTAATGCATTCATTTGCATAACATTTCAGGTTAAGAAAAGTATCGGATCGAGATTGAGATCGAGATTAGTTGGAAGATCGGCAAGTCACTACAAGTAAAGAGTAATGTGTTTTGTCCTTATGAACTCTTAGTATGGTGGCAAAGTAGTTAAAGTAATTATACTAGTCTTGTGGCCCTACTATTGTGTACATGTTGTCTATGTTTTGTATAAGGTTTTAAAGTTATAATGACTTTTTATTTAGTAATAAAATATCGATTAAAAGTTTAAGATTTATGTCTCCGATCTCCGTTTTGTTTCCGGTAGCGCTCTCCGACCCGGTTTTCTACCAGGCCGGGAAGGGGGTGTTACAATTGTGGTATCAGAGCTAGAGTTTAGTCGGTTCTGGACTAAATCTATGCATGTCTGTATTGTTTATTATGTTACTTTGCCACCTAGGAATTATTTATTGAGTATTGTGACTTGCCGACTAATCTGATCTCTTTATGTCTAGATGTCTAAATTCAGTCAGGCTCATATAGATGAGCATATTCTTGTCGGAGAAAATTCGAGGACGAATTTTCTTTAAAGGGGGAGAGAGTTGTCACATCCCAAAAACCGGTCTAGTCGAAATTAGGTTCCGATGACCGAGTACTTTATATCGGTTCTATAAATTATTTGATCTTATTATTTATTCAGGTTTATTATTATTAATTATTCGAGTTTAGTAGAAATTAGGTTCGAAAGCTATTTATTCGGTTTATTATTATTATTATTATTATTATTATTAAAAAAAAGAATATGGCCATGGGACCCACGGCCAACTCCTTCAATTTGAAGGAATTGCCGTGGGCAACTCCCACGTAAGGGACATACATGGCAAAAGCCAAACGAAGGGTGGCAATATGCCACTACGTGGCTCAGCAAGGGAATTTGATTTCCCATTTCATGCCACAATGCAAGAATACGTGGAGAAATTATAGGGTAATTGAGGGGCGGCAATTCAAGTATAAAAGGGGTAAGGGGCATTGATCACTCACGGCAAAGTGAGTACGAGTTCAACAAAATTAATAGGATAGACCGAGTGAGAGAGAGAAATAATTATACGATCCAGTGTTAGATTGGTGGTCCGATATTTTCGATATAGTAATATCGAATCTCTGCCGACGTCGGGGTAAGCTCAAATCCTTGGTTGGTCTAAGTTTCGGTATAGAGTCTTATTAATATTTTTATATTTATTCGATATTGTCTTGTCGGTCATAACCGATTCATATTTAATCTAGTTCAAGAAGACGAGATAGAACAACCACCAACCAAGGAAAAATGCGTCGTTATTCAAGAATCTTAATATCGAGGTGAGTGTAGATGCATTTGTCTCGGGTGACACGGTGTCATTCCGATATTTGTTTCTATGTTTTGATATGTGAGTGTAGCAGCGTCTCGAGTTAGGCAAGGGTCTACTCGAATTTGTTGTTATATTTATTAGTACTAACCTTTGAGTTAGAAGCTTTACGTCATCGATCATATGTTGGTAAATATACGGTAAGCATTGCATTGATTCTATGATTCATAGTATGATTATTGTTGTCATGAAATTCATTGCAAGCATTGACATGTGATAAGTATGACATGAATTATTGATATTGTTTATTGATATGAAATATTGTTAGGAATCATTGTTGTTGAACCTTGGATTCGAAGTATTGGATACAATTGGCATGCCATAGAATTCATGAGCTCATTGGTACGGGTATTGGGCTTCGGCCATTGGTGCGGAGGAGGGATGTGTTATGTGTTGGTCAATTGGTGCGGAGGAGGGATTATGACACGACCATTTTTGTTGGTGATGTGGTGGAATTCGTGTATCCAAATACTGTTGAATCGGTCCAAGGGAAAATATTGATTATTGATATTGATTTTGTTATGATTGGATAACATGCCTTTCATTTATAATATGTATGTAAATTTCTTATGTGAAATGTGTCATTAAATATGCCATTTAAGTATGCATCATTGCATAACATGCTCATTCATTGTTATTGGCTACCTCACTTAGACTATATAAGTCTAATGCATTCATTTGCATAACATTTCAGGTTAAGAAAAGTATCGGATCGAGATTAGTTGGAAGATCGGCAAGTCACTACAAGTAAAGAGTAATGTGTTTTGTCCTTATGAACTCTTAGTATGGTGGCAAAGTAGTTAAAGTAATTATACTAGTCTTGTGCCCCTACTATTGTGTATATGTTGTCTATGTTTTGTATAAGGTTTTAAAGTTATAATGACTTTTTATTTAGTAATAAAATATCGATTAAAAGTTTAAGATTTATGTCTCCGATCTCCGTTTTGTTTCCGGTAGCGCTCTCCGACCCGGTTTTCTACCAGGCCGGGAAGGGGGTGTTACAGGAAATCCAACCCATAACCAAACAAAGATAACTAGGGTCGTACCGCCGCAGCACCAACCAAACAAAGTTACCTATAATCACCCCATTGCCCCGGAGCTCCAACAGACAAACTCTCTTCCACGCAGATCCATTATTCTCTGGCCGTACCGCCGCAGCACCAACCAACATTTTAAGGTCATCACCGTCTCCCTGCTATAAAGAACCCTGACTACCCCAAACTAACTCCAGACAATTTTGTCTCAAATGTCCAACAGATCCACAATTCCAACAAGATCCATCCTCCAAACACCTCACACCTTTCTGCCTTTCTTGCCACCTCCGAACTCTGTCTCGGTCGTGCTCACGACCCTTCTGAGACCCTTTTGCACCCATTAAAGCTGATCCCACCACTTGAGGACAATTCCGCTTCACATGCTCCACAGAACCAGAGTTCCAACAAACTCCCACACCCCAACAAACTCCAACATGACGCCTTCTACAACGGTCACACATCGGCAACCGAGCTACCACTCCTTGGTCATATTGTACTTGACCCACATCAGCACCACCACCAAAACCTTGATTCAAGCAAACCCTTCTGTCACGTAGCCTTTTACGTTGACCTCTCTCGCGACCAGTACCCACAGCTCTTTTACTTATACTTTTCTCACCATCATAATCTGAAGCCATACCCCCGTGTTGCTTAACTCCTGAGAACTTCACTCCAAGGTATCTTCTATTAAAGGCAGACACAAAGATCTCCCAATCTATATCGTGGATATTCGTCGCCACCGCCACAAATGTCCACCAAGCACAAGCATCCTCCAACATTAACGAGACAACACTTCCCAGCTTGTAGGTGTTGTCACAATCTTCCTGATCCAAAATCGGAATTATACTGGCTAACCAAGCCTCGAACGCCTCAGGTGTCGAACCATGATACTACACAGCTCCCAAATCATATAAACGCTATTTTGACAAATTCGCATGTCCCACAGTCGGCATGTCTACAGGCCTCACTTTACCACGGCCTGAGATGTTCCCGACACCTCTTGAACCACAGGTGATGAATCCTTCATCACAGAACCAACTCTCACCTCCTGTCTTACTACCTCAACTCCAGGCATTGTAGACTGAAACGAAACACCTCCACCAAAAGGTGAATTCCACCCCTTTACAACTTGCTCTAAAGCAGCAACCATCGTACCCAACTGTCATTCTCCCATCGATCCCATTGTGCTATTATTAACAAAGCAATTATAACAAAACAAACAAAACGATAAGGCCAGCTTCAAGCAAGGATTCAAGACTCCAACTCCAACATAACACAATAGCTATAATAATAAGGCAATGGGTATCCCGAATTCTCCCCTTTTATAAGACATAACAATCAATAAAAACATTGATATCACAAACATCGAGCATATCAATCAGCAAACTTCAATCATGCTCTCATCACACAACATTCACCCTCAACAGCATAACATCAACATATCATACCCATCACATTTTCATTATTCAAAAAATCAAATCACAACACCAGCATATCACCATCACATGTTCACATTAGCTTACAGAAGAATCGTAACCACAAGCACGATGAAAACATCAAGAATTCACTCAGAAACGTATTTTTCAACAAACTTTCAACCACACATCCGAATAAACATCTAACACTTACTATAAAAACTTACCACAAACTTACCATCACCCCAAATATTCGCAACTTAGCTCTGATACCAACAAATGTAACCCCCTTAGCCCGGCCTAGACGCTAGACCCGAACTACGAAGATCACACGGGGAAAACCAAAGTTAATTTGAAAGTCAACCTTGATTAACAACCCTTTTTTCTTTTTAAACTTCTCTAGATGCGCATTAAACCTATGTGAAAGCCCAAGAACCTTGGAAGAGAAAAGCACAGCGATCAGAAAACATTTAAGGACCCAATTGCAAGAAATACACTTTTAGGGACCAAAATGTAAATTTTGGAAAATAAAAGGACTTTCAATATTTTAGTTTTACTAAACCTCAATTAAACATATTACAAGCCTCTCTGCCAAATTTCAGCTTAAAAAGTCATCTCAAGCTCAAGCAATTGCAATTACAACTTTCAGGACTAAAATGTAAAGCATGCAGAATTTGTGTCCAACGGTCACCCGTTTCGAAACACTGACACCCGTGTAGAAACGCCCGTGTCGTACGCCCGTATCGAAACGGTGTTGACCGTTTTGATACGCGGGTATGTTCCGAAACCAGTTCTGAAATAGGTAGTTCTAGTAGCCAAAGTGTTTCGAAACACTTCTAGCCGTTCCGAAACGCCCAAGCCATTTCAAGCACCCGTTTCGAAACAGCCAAGGGTGTTTCAACACACCCTGCCCAGAAACAGTAGAAAATTCTAGTTTTTCACTTCAAAACACCATCAAACATAATTGAAACCATTCCATAACATATCATCAACATGATAAGCATTATAACTATCAAATTACATCAAAGACTAGATACATTACAAACATTAAGCACACCTACTCATTCATCACATCCAACACATGATCTTACTTTTAATCAAAGAGCATAGCATATCAATTTATGAAGAAGAAGATTCAAATATGGCAAAGCGATCAACAACAAAGGTTCAAACCATAAACCGAACATGGTCAACATACACAATCTCATTACACAACAACATAAAAGACTTCCCCCCATTGCCTTTATTATCTATAGCTATAAACCAAGACATACTTCTCAAGTGGAGCTCTTCTTGAATCCCTTGCTTCTCGATGTCCTGTAACACCCCAATTATGGGCTTAGAAGTTTTGGGTTTGGACCGGGTCGGTTGGGTTGCGGTTCGAATATAAAAGGATGATTTTAGGAAAGCCTAGTTCGGGATGCATTAAAAATATGGAAAAAATATCTTAAAATTCTCTTTTATTATATATAAGAGAATGGTGAAATCAATTTTACAAAATGAGGTTTGGAGGTGTGACATTTTGGGTTAGTGACTAAAATGTAAATTTTGAAAACTTTGTGACTGTTTTAAAAAGGATTGAAACTTTGAATCTTTAAGGAGCTATTTATCCAAGAAGAGTTTCTCCAGATTTTTCTTAATATTAATCTATTAATTGATGGTTTTAATTAAAGGTAAAAGGAGGGAAAAAGATATTTTGTGATCATAACTAACTTTTCTCCAAATTTTCCATTTCTTTTCTCTCAACTTTTCTCTCAACCCAAACACTTTTCTCCAGCACATTTCCCTCTGATTTTGACATCTAAAGATGAGATTTCAACCTACATTTGATCTCTAATCATTTCTACAACAAAACCTTAGCATTTGCTTATTGGATTTTCAAGAATCTTGGTTCCAAAAAGGGAGAAACTCACATTTAGAGGTATGAACGTCCTTCTCCTCTAAATTCTCAGTTCTTTACTGAAATTCCCAAGTTCTCAATCCTTGATTTGTGTTTTATAAAAGGTTTTAATGATGTGTTCTTGATCTTGGCTTTAAAATGCAAGATTTGGTTTAATTTTGGTTAAATTCGTATGAAATGGTTGGGCACTGTTTTGAGATGTCATTTTGATGTAAATTGAATGTATAATTGATGAGAAATTGAGGTTTAATCAATGCAATCCCGAATAGGTTGATTTTCCTAAGTTTTGCTTGAGTTTTTGGTGGTTTTTGGAGTGATCTTGATGATCTGCTATAGCTGGAGGTATAAGGACGTGTTTAGATTCTTTTTGGATGTTAATTGAGGATTATGAATGATTGGAATTGATGGATCTTGGCTGGGTAGTGTTGTGGAGTTGTTTGGATGAGATTTCGGTTGTGTTTGGTAGCCGAAATGTGAGTGTTGATGAGAGCAGCGAGTTTAGGTGTCTTGGTTGAAGATATTAATGCATGATGATGCATTAATCCTCTGCTTTGATGTGTTTAAAACAGGGGAGACATCTTCGGATCCTTGTGGTGTTGATCCAGAAGCTTGATCGGTGTTTCGGCAAGTGCGAAACGGAATCGGTGAGTGGATTTGGGTTTTCAGCTTTGAAACCAATGTTTTGAAGGTTTTGGAGCTTATTTTAAGTCTAAACAACTTAGCTAAGCTCAAGAGTAAGTTTTCGGAAAAACTCTCTTGTTGATAAGCCATGAGTTGGTTGAATGCAAAGTGATTTGTTGCATGTTTAAATTCTGTTTTTGAAAGCATATTTTAGCATGTTTATTGCTGGTTTTATAAGTCATGTGTTGAAGGATGCTCAAGGTATGGGATCCTTGTTTTATACATTGATAAATGTGGTATTGATGCATAATGATGCATGATGATTAATGGCTTTGTTAAATGCTTTAAAACAGTGGAATATTGTTGTTAAATGGTGTATATTGGCAAGTGATGTCTTGGTTTAAAAGTACTTGAATCAAATATAGTTAGCCGGCTATAGGATTGGGTGCACCGTGAATAAAGTCGCCTTGGATGTCGAGGGGTTGTGATTGTACCGTAGACTCCATCCAAGTACACTAACGAGATGGTTAAGAACACCATGGTGGTTAAAAGTCCATGGGTGGGTCTTGTGCTAAGGTCATAATGGTGGTTAAAATTCCTTTTGAGGACCTTGTGTATTGTAAGGTCACAATGGTGGTTAAAAGTCCATGTGTGAGCCTTGTGTATTGTAAGATCACAATGGTGGTTAAAAGTCCATGTGTGGATCTTGTGTTGTGTGTCCCGTGATCTCGTTAGTGATGTTATACAACTACCAATGAGTGATGTGGAGGGGTTGTGATTGTACCATAGTCTCCATCACGGGTGTTGAGGGGTTGTGATTGTACCATTGCTCCACCTTGATATTGGTAGTGTGTATGAAGCGTATGGGACAACGCTTGTAATCTGCGTATCCGATTGTCAATTGTCGATTGTGTTTTGAATGGAAAGATGGTTATGATTATCACTTGAAAGCCAATATGACATGTTAATGACTTGAAGCATGAAATGCTTGGTTTATATGCATATGTGCATGACTAAACATGGTTGTGAACTAAGGCTTTTAAAAGGTGTTTTACCAATGCATTATGGTGATGTTTTAAATGAGCATTCCTCACTAAGCTATGTGCTTACGCTCTCTCTTTTCTTAAACCAATAATGCAGAGCATTGAAATGCATAAAGGGCAGCAAGGAGGTCAAGAATCCAAGTGAAGAACTAAGCTCATGTATGGTGAATGTTTTCCTAACACTATTAGCTTTTGGGCAATTGGCAATGGGGACCTAATGTGTGTTTTTTTAGAGATGTTTTGGACTCCCTAAGTTGGTTTTATGCTTTTGTTGATGTTGGAACTTGTAAATGGCCTTTGTGAGGTTGGTTTGGTGATTTGGTGTTTGAATGGTTTTCAATATAGGATGCATGCCTATAGAGTTGGGTTTTTCCTTAATTGATGCCATGTTTGAGAATGGTTGATGCTTTTGTGTTCCTTAAGTATTTAATGACTTGCTGGTATGATTTGAGGGTCTTTGGAATATGTTTGATCGGTTGAAAGCATGTTAAACCAGAAAAAAATCTGCAATCTGGGCAGCCTGTTTCGGAACAGGTGCTACCGTTTCGGAACAGAGGGCCTGAAATGGCCTTTGCGTTTCGAAATGGGTAGAGCCGTTCCGGAACGAAATTGCTACTGCCAAGCCCTGTTCCGGAACGAAATTGCTACTGCCAAGCCCTGTTCCGGAACTTGTTTCGGAACGGTCCCGCGTTTCGGAACGGATCATCCCCGTTTCGGAACACTCGACCGTTGGGCACTGAATTTGATGGTTATATGTTTTGAAATCCTTGAGTTTTGGTCCTGAACTTTGTATATGCAATTGGATGTGTTTGAGATGCCCGTTTGAGTTGAAATTTGGCAGAGAAGCATGAAACATGACTAATTTCATAATGGTAACTTGAATGTTGGTTAAGTCCTTATAATTTTCTAAATTTGCATTTTGGTCCCTAAATTCATAAATTATGCAATCGAGTCCCTAAATGTTTTCTGATTGTGCTGATCTTTGAGTATGCTGATCTTATGAACATATCTAGGGTTAATAAGAATTTATTTAAGATTAAAAAGAAAAAAAGGGTCGTTAATCAAGGTTGACTTTCGGGTTGACTTTGGTTTACCCCGTGTAAACTTCTTAATTCGGGTCAACCGTCTAGGCCGGGTTAAGGGGGTTACATATCCCAAATTCAAATATCTGCATTGATGGACAAAAAGGAGCGTAAGCACATAATGCTTAGTGAGGAATGCTCAAAACCAAAACACCATCAATGCAGCAAATAATAAAACCTTCTTTAAATGTAGATACAATTCAATAAACCAAAGTATTGTTTGAAAACCTCCTTTGAAACAACATTGCTTTAAATCATGCATTGCTCAACATGAAAACCAACTTTTAACTTTGAAATGCTAAACAACTCACCCCAAACAACATTCTTGCAAATACTATCATTTAAACCTTTCCATGCATGAACACTTCATGCAAAGTTTAACCCAATTTCCTTGGAAATCACTTCCACTTCATACTATACTTTCTCATGCTTGATGATCATTTCAAAGCAAAATGCCTTTTGAAAACCATATGTTCCTTCTATTTATCTCATGCATTCAAAAAATGCAAAACTCGTGATCTACAAAAGCAACATTTTGCATTACGTGTCTTTTTAAAACAAGCCTTCACAAGAATTAGATGCACTTTTGAGATTGTATGCACATATGCACCATTCACAATAGAAGATATACTTCTGCTCATGCTTAACAAGTATCACATGCATTCTTGCATCATTTACATATTTCCCATGCAACCTTGCATCATTTTCAAGCATCTCTCGCTTCATTACATTCAAATACATTATATTGGCTTTCAAGTGATAGTTCACAAACCATTTCAACACAAGACACAATCGGATACGCGGATTACAAGCGTTGTCCTGGATTTCGCTGTTGGAAGTCTTTTCTTGTTCATTCTCAAGCCGAGAGAGATTGTCCGCCACTTGATTTTCTGTGCCCTTCATGTCTCGAATTTCCATATCAAACTCTTACATCAACAGAATCCAACGAATCAGGCGAGGCTTTGCATCCTTTTATGTAAACAGGTACCTCAATGCAGAATGATATGTGCAGACTATCACCTTTGTTCCAATTAGGTAGGGTTGGAACTTAACGAATGTGAACACTACTGCCAATAACTCTTTCTTTGTAGTGGTGTAGTTGGTTTGGGCATGATTCAGTGTTTGGCTGGCGTAGTAGATTACATGGAATATTTTGTCTCTGCGCTGTCCTAGGGCGGCGCCACAGATAGTATCGCTAGAATCACACATTAGCTCAAAAGGTTGGCTCCAATTAGGTGGAACTACAACAAGTGTTGTCACTAGCTTCTCCTTTAAGGTGTTAAATGCTTCCACGCATGCCTCATTGAAGTTGAATGGTTTGTCCTGTTCCAAAAATGTACACAGTAGTTTAGAGATTTTAGAAAAGTTTTCAATGAGTCGACGATAAAAACATCTATGTCCTCGGAAACTTCGGATGCCCTTGACAGCGGTCGGCGGCGGTAAGTTGGCAATTACTTCGATCTTGGATTTGTCTACTTCTTTTCGCTATGTAGAAATTTTATGCCCCAAGACTATGCCTTCATCGACCATAAAGTGGTATTTTCCAAATTGAGTTCCAGGTCTATTTCCTCGCATCTTATGAGTACTTTCTCGAGGTTTCCGAGGCAGCTGTCAAAGCTGCTGCTGAAAATAGAGAAGTTGTCCATAAATATATCCATGAAGTCTTCTATCAAATCAGAGAAAATAGTCATCATGCAGTGCTGGAATGTGACAGGGGCGTTGCATAATCCGAACAACATTCTTCAAAAGGCATAAATGTCATATGGGCATGTGAATGTTGATTTGGCATGTTCCTCTGGTTCGATGGCAATCTGGTTATAACCTGAATATCCATCCAAAAAATAGTAGAAAGGTTTGCCAACAATGCGGTCAAGCATTTGATCAATAAAAGGTAACGAAAAATGATCATTTTTTGTTGCTTTATTTAACTTGCTGTAATCCATGCATATTTTCCAACTAGTTATTGTTCTAGTTGGAATAAACTTGTTATTGTCATTGCTTACCACAGTTATGCCACCTTTCTTTGGTACACATCCTACCGGGCTTACCCATTCACTGTTAGAGATAGGGTATATGATACTAGCGTCCAACCATTTGATGATCTCCTTTTAAACAACTTCTCTCATGGCATCATTTAGCCTCCTCTGGGAATCCACATTTGGCTTTTGATCCTGGTTGAGCCGGATTTTGTGCTTGCAACTGGCCGGGCTTATTCCATTTATATATCCAATAGTCCAGCCTATTTCCTTCTTGTGCTGCCGCAGCAGTGCTATCAATTTCTGTTCTTGTGTAGGTTGCAACTTGGAGGAAATTATTACTGGTAGTGTATCATTCGGTCCCAACTAAACATACTTAAGTTGTACAAGTAAGGCTACTAATTCAAGAGTGGGAGGTTGTTTGATAAATGGTTTAAATAGTTTGCCCCCTTTTCTGTGAAATTCAATGGTTCGAAGTACTTACCTGGCCTATTTGCTATCCAATATGCTTCTTCTTGCTATGTCCACTCCCTGCATTGATCATATTCTGGGCATGCATCTAAATGGATGCCGAGACAGCTGTCGAGGTTGTTGCCTGGGCAGTCGTATTCTAGGCAGGGTCTGTTAGCTTCAAAAATGTACTCTGAGATGGCCTCCATTAGCTGGCACTCTTCCGGATCATCAGCATGTCTCATGATTTGGAAGACATTCAACTTTACTTGCTGATCGTTGACCCTCATTGTAAGTTCACCTTTTTCCACATCAATCAGTGTTATGCCCGTAGCTAGGAATGGTCGTCCTAGGATTTTCGGTGCCTTTTCATTTGCTTCAAAGTCTAGTACCAGGAAGTTTGCAGGGAAAATGAATTTGTCCACCTTCACTAAGATGTCCTCAATTTTTCCTTCCGGTTGTACAAATGTTCTTTCGGCCAGCTGTAGCATTACTGTTGTTGGACGGGCGTCTCCTACTCCCAGCTTCTGGAAAATAGATTTGTGAATTATGTTGATGCTTGCCCTTGAGACACATATGGCTCATACGAAGTGGTTGTTGCCTCTTTTACAAGGAATTATGAAGCTGCTCGGATCTTTCTATTTCGTTGGTGCCTTATTGTACAACATTGCCATGCATCCTTCGATCACTGCCACTATGTCAAATTCTCCGATCCTTGTTCTTTTGGATACAATATGCTTTAGGAACTTGGCACAGTTGGGCATCTGTTCGATCAACTCTAGCTGTGGAAGATTGATTTTAACTTGCTTCAGAACATCCATGAATTTTTTAAACTCCATATCTTGTTTCTGTTTTTTTCAATCTTTGCGGGAATGGTGGTGGAGGTGTCGTGTCAACAGTTTTTGCTTTGATGGGAATCTTATCATGGGAAAAAGTAGCTGGTCCAGAATATGTCTGTTCATTCATAGTGTCATTTGTCGGTTCTTTTTCTTGTTCCACGTTGCTTTCTTCAGGTGCTGCTGTGGCAGGTTGCCCGACGGCTTGAACTGGTTTGGCAAGTGTTGTTTTTCTCGTTTCAGGCGTGGATGACTCTAGTAGTGTTATCCCATTTCTGGTTGTTATAGCTTTGCACTGCTCAAATGACTTCCATTTCGTGGGTTTAGTATCACTAGGTAATCCACCCATTGGCCTAGAGTTGATAATCTGAGCAAACCTTCCAAACTGGGCCTCTAGATTCTTCATCATTGCCTCTTGGTTGTTCATCCTACTTTCAGTCCTATCCATGAAAGTTTCAGCTTTGTCAATAAATTTATTCGTATTATAAATAAAATCATTAGTATGATATATGAAAGTATGTAGGGTAGATTCTAATGAAGGAGTGTTCATATTCTGTTGTTGTTGAGGCAGTTGTCGAGACAGGTACTGCTGGTAATTTCCCTATTGCTGTTGTTGGTTGGCAGCAGTTTTAGGATTGCTCCACGATAAGTTTGGATGATTTTTCCATCCAGGGTTGTACGTGTTCGTGGCGGGCCTGTTGTTCCTCTCATAACCTACCATAAAATTGGAGATGCAGTACATTTAGAGGAATCGTTGTTTCCCCCACACTTATCACAGAATGGCTCCACAGCCTTGGCCTCACAGACTTTCCCAAAGTGTTTCACTATGGTCATGATCAGCTCTATCAGCTTGCCGAGGTGGGCATTGACAGATTCTGAGGCTTCTACCTTGTTCATGGTGGTTGGCCGCCTAACGCCTCCTCGGCGGGCTGTTGGGTACTTGTAGTCATTCTTGGCAGCTTGGTTCAGAATCCACTGTGCCTCCTCTAGTGGTTTGTTGAGGATGATTCTATTGGCTGAGGCATCAATCATCATCTGTGTTGGGTAGTTCACCCCTATGTAGGACTCCGTGTACTTTGAATGCCCTGCATAGGCCTAGGAATCCTCTTAAGTGTTGTCGAACATCTTTTGTGGCAGTCCAACCAAATTGCCCCAACATGTTGATCATGTTGAACATCATGGGCTTCAGCTCAAAGTGATCCACCTCAATCTTAGGTTCTTTTACTGTCGGATCGAACCCTCTGAAGTCCTGTTCTAAGTAATCCATGGTGGTTCGAACATACTGTGACTGCTTGGGTGGAATAGGGGCGGCTGCCTTGGTGGAACTTGTAGTTTTTTGGGCTGCGGGTCTTACTGCCTATCCCTGTCGTTCTGGGCATTGTAGGCAAGGTTGTCATTTTCCATGTTTACCTCTACTTTTCTTTCTTCTTTATCATTCCCTAGGGCTGTTCTGAGTTCCTTTTTGAATTCTCTTTCCTTTCATTTGATATCATCGTAATAAACGATTTCTCCCTTTGGATTTGCCCTAGTCATGCACTAGCAAAGGAAACTATAAAATTCTTTATTTTGGTTAAAAATAAAATAAAGTGCAGAAATTAAAGAACGAATTTCACTGTCACAAATCCCCATCAACGACGCCAAAAATTTGTAAAGTGTTTTAGTGTTCTCTAAATATGAGCACAAGTGCACACTCCTATCAAGTTATAGTATAAAAGATACCATCTCCCACAAGGATTGGACAACTTGATTCTACTCGTAGTTCCTGCACAAGAAAAACTAAATGCACAACTAAGTTGGTTGTTTGAAAAGAAAAGTAAAATAAAAACAAAAGTAATTAAAAGGGAAGAAATAAGGTTGATAGAATGGGTCGGGTTATGATGTTGTTTAGTGTGAAATTGCGATGAATAGGACGTTGAGACGCTCTCACTACCTCAGCAGGGGAATGGATCTGTTTCTCGGCGGCAAACTCGGCAGAACGCTTCGAAAGTGATCCCGCTTATTTCTAAGTCAGAATGTTGTTGATGCCCACTATAAATATAAACAGTCGTATCGTGAATCGTGCAAATACAACAATGTTGATCCATCCCCTTTTAGCCTCCTTAAACCCTAACCTATGTCTAGACTAGATTGATCGCATCGTCTATAGATGAAATCGTACTTACTCCTTTTGTAAGTTCGACTCTCTCGATACCGAACAAATGGATAGTAATCAACTAATCTTTCGCCTTAATTGAAAACTATGAAGTACATGGAATAAGTAAACCTTGAAGTTTATTGCAAAAACAAACTTAAAATCCTAAACAATCGTTCTCACACTAATTACAACAAACCCAAACCCAAGGAGAAATTTAAAACATGATGGCGGCAAGAAAACCTAAACTATGCATAAGGAAAACCTAAGTTGTTTTGAAGTACAATTACATTGAGTATATATATGAATGAGGTAGGTCTAGTCCCTCTTGAAGTAAAAGTCTTCAAAGTAACTTTTGCATTAAATGCAACTTTAAACTCTAAATTCTTTGAGTTGAATGTGGACTTTATCACGTTGCCTTGCTCTACAAGTAATCTCAAACTCCTCCTTCGGTGGCTCTGCCTTCTGCTATAGTCATACGAAAATTGAGTGGACGAAATCGATAGATTCAAGATTTTCTACTCTACAGATCACACTCAAGTTCTCCAACTCCATAGTCTGTTGTCTTGGGCGGCAAGTAGGGCGGCGGCAGCTACTCGACAACTGTTGTCTCTGTCTGGAACTACATCAGTACAGCTCCTTGGTCCGCTGCCTCATCATCATGTCCTCAACTTCTCTTTCCCTCACCTTTTCCTCACCAAAAAAATCAATAAAAAGCATGTCAACGTAAAGAATATTGTAAAATGCAATGCATGGTCCTAATTATACCTAAAATTTGCTTCAAAACAACAATAATATGTGATGGAATGTGCATGAAATATAGAACTTATGGACACTTTACAGTAAACCTTCCCAGTTTACTTCAATATTCCCTGTGTGATCCGTTTGGTTCGGTCTATCGGCCAGGTCGGGTCGAGGGGTTACATTTGGTGGTATCAAAGCCAGGTTACGAAAGATTGAGATGATGGTAAGTGGTTGGTAAGTGATTTTGATGTGAATATGTTTTATTGGTAATGTTTGTTTTGAGCGGTGAATGTTTTAAGCATGATAATGTTGATTATCTGATGGTGATGCTATATATGATGATTGAAAATGAATGTGAGTTGTTATGTGATGATTGATTGGGCTGAATTTTGATGCTTGAGTTGCATGATGGTTGTGACGTGCGTGTGGTATGCTTTACACTATGCTGGGGGAAATTGGAATGCACATTGCCTTATTACATAGTGAAATGTTTTTGAATTGGATTTGAAGTCTTGGATCCTTGTTAGAAGCTGGCCTGATCTTATTTTTTGTTTTATATTCATGCCTTAATGTTAATAGCACAATGGTACCGTAGAGAGAATTACGATATGGGTCAGTTGCTCCTGTTGATGGGCAATGTAATAAGGAGAACGAGGTTCTGCCTCATACGAACATACCTCCTCCAAAGCCGCCACCACCTGGGGATAACGCCTTTAGTACGGGCGATGACGAGAGCATTCGAGGCTATTGTTGCTGGAGTGCATGTTCAAGCGCATGCTACTGGCAATTGGGTTTGCCATTGGAGAGCTTGAGAAGTTTAGGAGGAGTAGAATTTCGTGGTTTATATCCTGAGGCATTCGAGGCGTGGATGGCCAGTATGATCTGGATATTGGATCAGATGAGGTGCAATGATGCGCAGAAAATGGGTAGTGCGGTGTCATTGTTGCATGGTGATGCATATACATGGTGGACGACTGTGAATGCGTCCTTGAAGCCAGAAGAGGTGGATTGGACATTGTTTCAGTCTGCCTTCAAAAGGAAGTATCTTGGAGTTAGATACTTAGATGAAAAGAAACGAGAGTTCATGTCCCTGGTGCAAGGGAACATGACAATTGCTGAGTACGAGGTCCATTCCGTACGATTGAGCCAATATACTTCAGAGTTGGTGTCGAGTGATCGGTATCGTTGTGACCGCTTCTGGTATGGCCTGATGCATGACATGAAGATGTTTATGCTTGTGTCTGATTATACAGACTTTGATGTGTTGGTGACATGGGCCAAGGACATAGAACAGAGAGTGTTTGTCATCTCGCATGGGTGGATCTAGCTCGGACAAGGGAGGTGATGATGCTAGCCGTAGTTGTGGGCAAACAAGAGGAACCTTGACCGTAAATATCAGCTTGTGGTGAGGCGAGGTAACTTTGGGTGAGGTGCACCAGCTCAGGGCAACAGGCCAAGGTTTAAGCAGAACACATGTTGGCCATATGGTTCGCGTGAGCACTGGAGGCAAGATTGTCTCCGTGCGGCTCATGAGGTGTTGGCTCCGGTGGCTGGGGCAAATTCTTGTTGGAACTGCGGATCTGCTGATCACATAAGACGTGAGTGTCCCTTGTTAGCGGGAGGTGGTCAAGGTCGTGCACCAATTGTTGCACTGCAGAGAGGTCCTGAGGGCGGCCATGGTAACTTCTAAAGGAGATAGGATGAGTAGAGAGGTGTGGACCATGTCGCTGCGGTTCATCCAGAGGGAGGTGGTTCTGCGAGGGTGTATGCACATCCGGAGGGACGTAACGACACTGACGTTATTGCAGGTACCTTTACCTTGCAATCATTTCTTTGTTAGCATTGATTGATTCCTGATCTACGTATTCATACATCTTGAGTGAGCATGCACGTTTGCTTGATATTCATGTTGAGATGCTAGATGTAGGGATGTAAGTAACAAGTTCTTATGGTCAGACTGTTATTACAAGAAAATTGTATAGGAGATATCCATTATCTTTTCAAGGCCATGTATTTTTAGTTGATTTGATGGAATTACCTTTTTATGGTTTTGATATGATACCTGGAATGGATTGGTTGGTTGAGCATCGAGTTGTGGTAGACTTTAAGGTTAAGCGAGTTACTTTGAAGCTTGCGGATGATTACAAGGTGGTAGTCGTAGGCGAGAACGTGAACTCCATCCAAGTACACTAACGAGATGGTTAAGATCACAATGGTGGTTAAAAGTCCATGTGTGGATCTTGTGTTGTGTGTCCCGTGTTCTCGTTAGTGATGTTATACAACTACCGTTGAGTGATGTGGAGGGGTTGTGATTGTACCGTTAAACTCCATCACGGGTGTTGAGGGGTTGTGATTGTACCGGTAAACTCCACCTTGTGTGTTCGGTAGTGTGTATGAAGCGTATGGGACAACGCTTGTAATCAGCGTATCCGATTGTGTTTTATGTTGTAAATGGTTATGGATTATCACTTGAAAGCGAATATGACATGTTGTACTAATGAAGCATGAGATGCTTGTTAAGAATGCAAGGTTGTATGAATAATGATGTTTATGTGTTAAAAGGCTTTGAGAAAAGTGTTTTATAAAATGCATTATTGTGTTGTTCCTTTAAAGCATGCCTCACTAAGCATTTGTGCTTACGCTCTCTCTCTCTTGAACCAATAATGCAGACAATTGAGGTGTTTGAGGGCAGCAAGGAGGCTAAGAATCCAAGGGAAAGCTAAGCTCATGTATGATGACTTTTTCACAACATTACTAGTTTTTTGATATTTGGCAATGGGAACCTAGGATGTGTTTTTGGGAGATGTTTTGGACTCCCTAGTTGTGGCATAATGCCTTAAATGATTTGGACTTCTAAATGGCCATTTTGGTGCTTGTTTTGATGCTTTGATGGTTGTTTGGTTTAGTTATTAGGATGCATGCCTATAGACTTGTGGATTTCCCTAATTGATGCCATGAATGAGTTGCTAATACAAAGTTCAGGACCAAAATGCAAGGTCTTCAAAACATTTAACCAACAATTTCAGTGCCCAAGGGTCGGATGTTTCGGAACAGGGGGGGACCCGTTCCGAAACGTGGGACCGTTCCGAAACCAGTACCGAAACAAGGCCTGGCAGTGGCAAAACCGTTCCGGAACGGTTCTACCCGTTTCGGAACGCCTAGGCCATTTCAGGCCCTCTGTTCCGAAACGGTAGCAACTGTTCCGAAACAGGCTGCCCAGATTGCAGAAATTTTGCTGGTTTATCACACATTCGACCCATCAAACATGCTCTAAAGGCAACCAAATCACACCAGCAAGTCATTCAACAATCAAGGAACATAATTGCATCAAAATCTAGATACAAGACCACCCCTAGGTGCACCAACTCATTCAACACATCCAAAACTCATTCATGCTTTTAAAACAAGAAGCATATCATATCGACTTAAGAATAAGAAGATTCAAACGTTGCAAGCGTTAAACCACATAGTTCAAAAACATAAACCATACTTGTTCATCATACACAATCTCATTAAACATCAACATAAGAGATTCTCCCCCCCCCCATTGCCTTTATTATCTATAGCTATTAACCGAGACATACATCTCAAGTGGAGCTCTTCTTGAATCCCTTGCTTCTCGATGTTCCAACTTCAATTATCTGCATTGATGGACAAAAAGGAGCGTAAGCACATAATGCTTAGTGAGGAATGCTCAAAACCAAAACACCATCAATGCAGCGGGTCATAAAACCTCTTTCAAAAGCATCATAATTCGATAAGCCAAAGCAATGTTTGAAAACCCCTTTTAAACAACATGCTTTAAATCATGCATTGCTCAAACATGAAAACCAACCCTTAGCTTAGAAATGCTAAGTAAACCTCTTCAAAGCACAAACCTGCAAAACCATCAATATAACCTTCCCATGCATGAACATCATATGCAAAGTTAGATAGAAGATCCTTGGAAAACACTTCCACTTCACATTATACTTTTCTCATTCTTGAAAAATCATTTTCAAAGTAAGGAACCCTTGAAAACCACCTACTCCTTCAATTAATCACATGCATTAACAAATGCAACACATGAACCACAAACTCAACATTTGCATTACATGCCTTTTAAACAAGCCTTCACAAGACTTCAATGCATTAAAGAGATTCCATGCACACAATGCAACATTCTCAATAGATAATAAACACTTGTTCAAGCTAACAAGTAATACATGCATTCATAGAACATTACACACTTCTCATGCAACCGTGCATCATTCAAGCATCTCATGCTTCATCATATTCAAGAACATTATATTGGCTTCCAAGTGATAATTCACAAACCATCATAACGCAAGACTCAATCGGATATGCGGATCACAAGCGTTGTCCCCACGCTTCATACACACTACCAATCTCAAGGTCCCCAAATGGAATTTTAACCACCATTTGACCTTACCATACACAAGGTCCTCATATGGAATTTTAACCACCATATGACCTTAACATTCACAAGATCCTCATATGGAATTTTAACCACCATATGACCTTAACATCACCCATTGGTAGTTGTATAACATCCCTAACGAGATCCGGGACATACATCACAAGATCCACACATGGACTTTACACCACCATTGTGATCTTAACAAGCACAAGGTCCTCAAATGGAATTTTAACCACCATTATGACCTTTGCTTACACAAGGTCCACCCATGGAATTTTAACCACCATGGTGTTCTTAACCATCTCGTTAGTGTACTTGGATGGAGTTACCGGTTCAATCACAACCACTCGACATCCAAGGCGACTTTATTCACGGTGCACCCAATCCTATAGTCGGCTAACTATATCCGATTAAAGTAACCAAGAACCACTTACATCACTTGCCAATATAACCTTCTTACCACATTAATCCAATGTTTTACAAGCATGACCAAAATGCCAAAACCACCATTTACCATCATCAATCCACTGTTTTTGAAGCATTACACAAAGCCATTAAACAACATGCAACTATTCCACACTTTCAATCTACAACACCAAGGAACTCTTACCTTGAGCATCCTTCACACATGGCTTTCAAAACCAGCATTAAACCATGCTTATAATATGCTTTCAAAACAGAATTTTAACATGCAAATCACATGCATTGCATCCAACAATCACAAGTGCTTAAAAACCAATTCATACACAAACCAAGAGAGAAATTCCATTTACTTACTCTTGAGCTTAGCTAAGTTGTTTAGACTTAAACTAAGCTCCCAAAACCTTCAAATCTTGGTTTTAAAGCCGAAAACCCAACTTCACTCACCGATACACAAAACTAGGCTAGCCAACAAGCCTTCCAAGCATCCGAAACCTTCAACGCCACCTCTATTGCTCACGAATCATTCTCCCCTGTTTCAAGCACATAACAGCAGAGGATTAATGCATCATTATGCATTAAAAACACCAGCAACACACCTAAACTCGCTGCTCTTTGCAAATCCAACATTTTGGCTACCAAACACAACCGAAATCACCTCCAAACACTTCCAAAACTTAACCCAGCCAAGATCCATCACTTCTAACCATTTATAAACATCAATTAACATCCAAAATGATCCCAACCACGTCCTTATACCTCCAGCAACAACAGATCATCAAAATCACTCCAAAAACAACCAAAAACTCAAGCAAAACTTAGGAAAATCAACCTATCCGGAATTGCATTGATCAAACCTCAATTTCTCATCAATTATACATTCATTTAACATCAAAAAGACATCTCAAAACAATGCCCAATCAGATCATACGAAAATTCATCAAAACTAACCAAATCTTGCATTTTAAAGTCAAGATCAAGAATACATTTGCAAAACCTTTAACAAAACACAATTCAAGGATTGAGAACTTGGGAATTTCAGTAAAGAACTGAGAATTTAGAGGAGAAGGACGTTCATACCTCTAAACTTGAGTTTCTCCTTTTTGGAACCAAGATTCTTGAAAATCCAATTAGCAAATGCCAAGGTTTTGTTGAAGAGATGATTAGAGATCAAAAGAGAATTGAAATCTCATATTTGGATGTCAAAATCAGAGGGAAAATGTGCTGGAGAATGTGTTTGGTTTGAGAGAAAAGATGAGAGAAAAGGGAAATGGGAATTTGGAAAAGTTAGTTGGAAAATGCCAAAATATCTTCCCTCCCTTTTACTTTTATTTAAAAACCATTAATTAAACCTTTATTATTTAAGAAAAATCTGGAGAAACTCCTATTGGGTAAATAGCTCCTTAAAGATTCAAAGTTTCAATCCTTTTTAAAACAGTCACCCAGTTTTCAAAAATTACATTTTGGTCACTAACCAAAATGTCACTCTTCCAAACCTCATTTTGTAAAATTGACTCCACCATTCTCTTATATATAATAAAAGAGGATTTTAAGACATTTTTCCATATTTTTAATGCAACCCGAATTAGGCTTTCCTAAAAATCACCTTTTATATCCGAACCGAAAATCCGACCGGTCCGGTTCAAACCCAAAACTTCTAAGCCCAAAATTGGGGTGTTACATTTTGGGCAATCCGTATCGGAACGGGCACTAGTGTTTCGAAACGGGGGCCTGTAATGGCCTTTGTGTATCGAAACGGGTAGAGGCCGGCCGAAACGTTTTGGCCACTGCCAGGCCCTATTTCGATACAGGCCTCGAAACGAACCCGCGTTTCGGAACGGTCAACCCCGTTCCGAAACAGTTGACCGTTGGGCACTGATTTGAATGGTTTTAAGGTTTGCAAGCTTTACGTTTTGGTCCTGAAAATCGTCCTTGCAATTGCTTGAGTTTGAGATGTCCGTTTAAGGTGAAATTTGTCAGGGAAGCATGTAATATTATTAATTTCATATTGGTAACTTAAAAATCAGCTAAGTCCTTCATCTTTCCAGAAATTACAATTTGGTCCTTAACTTTTGTATGTTGTGCAATTGAGTCCCTTAATGTTTTCCGATCGTTGTGTTTTTCAAGTATGCTCTTCTCAAGGGTACGCTTAGGGATTATGTGCATCTAGATAAGATTTAAAAAAAGGTCGTTAATCAAGGTTGACTTTCGGGTTGACTTTGGTTTTCCCCGTGTAATCTTCGTAGTTCGGGTCAGCCGTCTAGGCCGGACTAAGGGGGTTACAAAAGTCAACCTGAAAGTCAACCTTGATTCACGACCTTTTTTTTCTCTTTAATCTTGTCTATATACACATTAACCCTAAGTGAGTACTCATAAAATACGATTGAGAAAGGCACAGCGATCGGGTAACATATAGGGACTCAATTGCACTTAATACGAGTTTAGGGACCAAATTGTAATTTCTGTAAATTAGATGGTTTTCATTGATTTTAAGGTTAGCAATATGAAATTAGTCATGTTACATGCTTCTCTGCCAAATTTCATCTTAATTGGACATCTAAAGGCAACCTCACATTGGCATCATCCTTATGCGCGGCTCCATGAGCTCCAACTACTGCTGCCTAGAAAGCTCCAGCAATAGCCTGAATCAACATGGTCCTGTCATGAGCATCTTGCCCCTGCACACCCTCGGGTCCAACAACCCCAGCGCCAGCTCCATCATTACCAGCTCTAGCACCACCACCACCGGTGGTCCACCACCAGGAGGAGGAGGAGGTAGATTCTCGGCATTATCCTTATTCTCATTAGCAGCGGTCGATCTAGTATTGATTCTTAGCTCTCTACGTGGCCCCATTATATAGGAAAACAATGCACTGACAAAAATGCAATAAACATAATTAGGCACAATAAGGTAAGTGATCCAAGTACTCAAGCTCATTTTCGAAAACAATTTCTCTTCATTAGTTTTGATTTGGCAATGGGATCCCTTATTACACTCCAACCATAGCATAGCATCACAACACATCACAATTGAACCAAACATCACTATTCACACAATATTCTTTCACCCAAAAGACACATCATGCAATTACACATACATCATGCACCTATCAAACCCCAATTATTCGAGAACCAAGCTCTGATACCACCAAATGTAACCCTCTTAGCCCGGCCTAGACGGTTGACCCAAACTACGAAGGTTACACGGGGAAAACCAAAGTCAACCTGAAAATCAACCTTGATTCACGACCTTTTTTTCTTTTTAAACTTGTCTAGATACACATTAACCCTAAGTGAGTACTCATAAAATACAATTGAGAAAGGCACAACGATCGGGTAACATATAGGGACTCAATTGCACTTAATACGAGTTTAGGGACCAAATTGTAATTTCTGTAAATTAGATGGTTTTCATTGATTTTAAGGTTACCGATATGAAATTAGTCATGTTACATGATTCTCTGCCAAATTTCATCTTAATTGGACATCTCAAGCTCAAGCAATTGCAACCTCAACATTTAGGACTAAAATGTAAATCATGGAAACATCAGAACAATTCAAATTTGTGTCAGACGGTCACCCGTTTCGAAACACCTACCTGCTGTATCGAAACGCTGGATCGAGACACCCACCCATTTCGAGACCCGTTACGAAACATGGCATTCCAGTAGCCAAAACGTTTCGAAACAACCTCCACCGTTTCAAAACACGAAGGCCATTACAGGCCCCCGTTTCGAAACACTAGAGGGTGTTTCGATACGGTTTGCCCAGAAACTGCACCAAGGACTAGTTTTTCACTCGAAAACCTAGTCTAACACATCTCAATGACTCTCTAATCATGCCAACAAGTTAACATACATATAAGGTACCTATTTGGAACACACAAACACAATCATAGCATCAAACATGAAATCTCATTAGTCTAGAGGCATGCTTCCTAATATCAAAACACAAAAAGGCAATCCAACCTCAAAACAAGCAATCAAGATCATTTACAATCCAACAAGCCCAAAACAACATGCCACAACCTTAGGGAGTTTAACATATCTCCCAAATACAAAATTTGGTTTCCCATTGCAAATTTATCAAAACTAAATTGTATGAAAACTTCACCATACGTGAGCTTGGATTTCCTTGGATGGACTTAGCTTCCTTGATGCCCGAAAACACCTCAATTATCTGCATTATTGGTATAAGAGAGAGCGTAAGCACAAATGCTTAGTGAGGCATGCTCTAAAGAAAACCAACACAATAATGCACATTTGGAAACACTTTCATCAAAAGCTTTTAAACCACATGCTCATCTCTTTCTCATGCTTGAAAAACTTTCAAAGCAATACTCATTGAAACCGCATGTACCTTCATTCTATCTCTTGCATTAAAACCAATGCAAAACCCTTGGCAAGGCCAAAATCATGCTTGTACTCTAAAGCATTTCATAAACAAACTACATATGCATTTCTCATAGCATAAATCATTATATCAAGGTACATGTGAATCAAAACCGTAACATATTTTATATTGGCATTTCACATCTATTTATTACTCGGATATGCAGACATCTCCCTAGACACTTCCAGTAGAATCTCTCATCACCGTACTCACTCGTCTAGCAACATATTTTCCGGTGGAATCTCTCGTCACCGTACTCACATGGCGGAATCTCTCATCGCCACCAAGCTTGGGTATTTCCCAAGTCCTACCCGATGGAATGCCCATCATCGGAATATCTCCCTTTGGCTTAACCAACGAGCACGTACGAATTTTTAGTTTATAGTGCACTCCCATCCTATTGATCAATCAATTATATTCGGTAAGTTTCTCAACTTCTACGCCAATATATTATGTTAAATCAACATCCCACCTACTGTTTTTCATGCATTAAAACTCAACATTCTCATACTATAATTCATGCATAAAACAGTAGGAATTTATCAATCTAAAACCATGAGCATGTAAAAGCATTTAAGGGAAATCACCACATTCTAGAGAGCAGTCTAGCCAATACTTACTTCCGGACTTAGGAAGGTGTTTCAAACCTTTCCTAAATCCCCAAACCTTGGTTCTTTGTCCCTCAAGAACTTCTAAAGCCATACGCACTCACCAATTTCGTTTTGCTTGCTTGCTGAAACGCCAATTAAGCTTTCGGATCAACTCCAAAAGTGTCTGAAGATGTATCCCCTGTTTTAGACACATAAAAGCAGAGGATTAATGCATCATCATGCATTGAAATCTTCAGCCAACACTCCAAAACTCGCTGCTCTTCCTAAACACAACATTTCGGCTATCAAACACAACCGAAAACACCTCCAAACTCTTCCAAAACTTAACCCACAAGATCCATCACTTCTAAACATTTCTAAACATCAATTAGCATCAAAAACAACCCTAATCTCGTCCTTATAGCTCCAGCTATAACAGAACACCAAAATCACCCAAAAACCACCATTTTCACAAGCAAAAACTTAGGAAAAACAACATATTCGGGATTGGATTGATAAAACCTCATTTCTAACGTCATTTAACATCCAAAATACATTAGAAAACCATCTCAAAATAGAGCCCAATCAATTTCCGCGAAAATCTTCAAGATCCCTTCCAAAATCCTGAGTTTTAAGCCAAAATCTTGTTTCTAACATTAAAACCATTCATAAATCTTTAATAAAGGATTGAAAACTTGGGAATTTCAGTAAATAACTGAGTATTTAGAGGAGAAGAGAAATCTTAACTCTAAAAGATGATTTCTCCTTGATTTGGGCAAGTTTCCATGAAAATACAATGTAGAAATCAAGTGGATTTGTTGAAAGATTGATTAGAAATCAATGAGTGATGGAAATCTCATCAATTGAAGTGAAAATCAAAGTGAATTTTGCTGGAGAAAAGGTGTTTGGTTGATAGGATTTTGAGAGAAAATGAAATGAGAGAAAATTAGAGAAAAGTGGTTATGAAAGTCAAAGGTAGTTTATCACCTTTCTTTTATTTAATTAAATCATTAATTAAATCACACAAATTAAGGAAAACATTTTTGGTAAATTAGCTCCTTAAAGATCCAAAATAGTCACTACTAAACTTTGCAAAAATTGCAATTTGGTCACTACACCGAAATGTAGCATTTCCAAACCCTATTTTGTAAAATTGATTTCACCATTCACCTTTATATATTAAATAAGGATTTTTAGATATATTTTATATTTTTATAGCATCCCGAACTAGGCTTTCCTTAAAACTCCCTTTTAAATTCGAATCGTTTCTCAGACCGGTCCGGTTCAGACCTTAAACTTCTAAGCCCAAAATTGGGGTGTTATAAGCTTTAAGTCAATTTGACCTTTCTTGAATATGACATGTAATTTAAATGGGTTTTAATTAAATGATTTAATTTGAATTTGATATTAATTAATTGGTAGTTGGTGGATTTTCATTTTACGTAACTACCAATTCCCTTTCATTCTAGCCAAACACCATTTTCTCTCATCTTTTCCAGAATTCTTTCTCCAAAAAATCCTCTCAACATTTACTAAATCTTTTTCAAGAGATCTTTAATTCTTCAAGGTTTTTGCAAGGAAAACTTGTCATCTATTGAAGGAAGCAAGGATTGGAGGTGAATCTCTGTTCTCAACCTCTAATCTAAGTTCTTTATTGAAGGAAGCAAGGATTGGAGGTAACTACCAATCACGGCTTGTATATGATGCAAGAGTGCATGAGATGTATGTCTATGTTGTAAGATTGCATGTGATGCTTGCTAAAGCATGATCAATGGTTTTATTGCCTTTTATGATTGATGCATATGTGCATGAGGTTTCAAAAGTGCATTGAAGTCTTGAGAAGACTTATTTTATAAATGGTATGTGATGTAAAGTGTTGATTTTGCAAAACATGAGTTATGCGTTGATGAATGTTGTTTAGCGATCCTCACTAAGCTTATTGCTTACGCAGCCCAAAAGCAAGAGGATTCCATAGCTTTGTTAAAGAGACATATGTGATTCATCCTTAGTGTAATAAGAGGCAATGGGTGGGATTTATACTTAGGAATGTTTGAGAATGTTTCCCATTACTTTGAGCATGTTTGTTTGCCTATACTTGAGGTTTAAATGGCCTTTGGAGTTTGGATTTTGGTTTATTTGGTGTTATACCTTGTTATGGTTTTGGTGAACTAGGGAACATGCCTTTAGTGCCTTTGTTTAAGTGTTAGTTGCCTTGTTTAAGTTATAGCCTCGGTGTGATGACTGTTGATATGTATCCTTGATGTATGCATGTTATGGCATGTCTCGGGGTTGATTCGAGTGTGAAAAAGCATGAAAAACCAGTATTTTCTGCTGTCACAGGGCAGGGTGTATCGAAACACCCTTAAATGTTTCGAAACGGGGGCCTGTAATGGTCATAGCGTTTTGGTACAGTTGAAGGTGTTTCGAAACATTTTGGCTACTGGAGAGGCTTGTTTCGATACTAGTCTCGAAACACGCCCAAGTACCGAAACGGTCATGTAACCCCCGTAGCCCGGCCTAGACGGTTGACCCGAACTACGAAGATTACGCGGGGAAAACCAAAGTCAACCCGAAGGTCAACCTTGATTAACGACCCTTTTTTTTTCTTTTTAATCTTGTCTAGATACACGTTAACCTTAGATGTGATCACACAAACACCATGCTCAAAGATCACAAACATCAGAGATCAAACAGGGACCCAATTGAACAAATTACAACTTTAGGGACCAAATTGTAATTTCTGAAAATTTTAAGGACTTAACCAGATTTTAAGCTACCAACATAAAATTAATCAGGTTTCATGCTTCTCTGCCAAATTTCAGCTCAAACGGACATCCCGAACTCATACAATTGCACAAACAAGATTCAGGACCAAAATGCAAACATTTTGAAACATTTAACCGCCCATGTCAGCCCCCAACGGTCACCCGTTCCGAAACAGGCAAAGCCCGTTTCGAAACACGGGGCCGTTCCGCAACGCGTTCCGCAACGGGGGTCTGGCAGAATGCTATCCGTTTCGGAACGGTGGCACCCGTTTCGGACGCCTGGATTCATGCAGGGCACCCGTTCCGAAACGGTGTCATCTGTTCCGAAACGCCTAGCCCAGAATGCTGCATTTTGCTCACTCAAATACACAATTGATCATTCAAACATGCTCCAAAAGCCACCAAACTTTACCAGCATGCAATTCAATATAAATGAGACATACTTGCATCAACAATTCAACAGAAACACAACATATAAGAAAAGCCCCAAATCTATAGGCATGCTTCCTACACAAGCAACCATTTAGGCACAAACCTTCCAATTCAAACTCATAAAAGCCAATTCATGTTCCAACAACATTAGCAACAACATTTAAAACATTCTTGATCAAACATATACGATCACATACACATAAACCCGAGAGATTCTACCCCATTGCCCTTATTAACTATAGCTATTCACCGAGACATTCATCTCCATTGGAGTCCACCTTGAATCCCTTGCTCCTTGCTGTCCAAACTTCAAGAATCTGCATTGATGGACAAAAAGGAGCGTAAGCACGTAATGCTTAGTGAGGAATGCTCAAAACCAAAACACCATCAATGCAGCGGGTCATTAAAACACTTTTAAAACAAACCTGATTTGATTACCAAAGCCATGTTTGAAAACCCTTTTCAACATCAAGCTCAAATCATGCATAAACACCATATGCCAAGCTTAAACAAAACCATGGAAAACACTCCCAATTCACAACATACCTTTCTTAAACTTGAAGCCATTTCAAACAAGAAACCTTTTAAAACCATAGCTCAAATATTCTATCACATGCATTCAACCAAGGCAACATAAAAACCATAACATCATCTTCACATGCCTTTAAAAACAAGTCTTACAAGACTCCAATGCAATATAGATATTTCATGCTCACATGCATCATTTACCAAATGATAACCAACACTTGTTCAACTTAACAAGTAAACATGCATTCACTAGCACCATACACTTTTCATGCAACAATGCATCTTTTCAAGCATCTCATGCTTCACATGCAATCATGCATCAATCCAAGCATCTCATGCTTCACATGCAACCATGCATCATTTCAAGCATCTCATGCTTCACATGCAACCATGCATCATTTCAAGCATCTCATGCTTCTCTATGATCAAGAACATTACATTGGCTTCCAAGTGATCAACCACATTCACTTTTCAACTCAACAACCCGATCGGATACGCGGATTCCGAGCGTTGTCCCTACGCTCCATACACCCTACCAATCCAAGGTCTCCCAAATGGACTTTTAAACACCATTTGACCTTACAAGCCTAAGGTTCCCATGTATGGACTTTTAAACACCATACAACCTTAGCTTTTACCGAGGTTCCCATGCATGGACTTTTAAACACCATACAACCTCAACATGCACAAGGTTTCCACGTATGGACTTTTAACCACCATACAACCTTTGCATAACCGATTGGTAGTTGTATAAATCACTAACGAGATCCGGGACACCCCACACAAGATCCACACATGGACTTAACACTGCCATTGTGATCTTAACAAGCACAAGGTTCTCACATATGGACTTTTAACCACCATATAACCTTTGCTTAACCAAGGTCCTCGAATGGGCAACAACCTCCATTATGACCTCATCTCGTTAGGATACTTGAAGGGAGTTTCCCAGTCCACTCTTGACCACTCCACCTCCAAGGCGACATAATTCACGGTGCACCCAATCCTATAGCCGGCTAACTATATCCGATCAACAAACCAAGAACCATTCGCATCACTTGCCAATATAACCATCTTACCATATTAACCAATGTTCCACATGCATAAACATAATGCAAAACCATCACAACATTAGCCCAATGATTCACATGCATAACCAATATGCAAAACCATTACCTCATTAATCCAATGATTCACATGCATAACCAATATGCAAAAGGTAACATTTACCATCATCAATTCAATGTTTTAAAGCATCATACAAAGCCATTGATCAACATGCAACACTATGCATCAAAACCACATTTACCATATACAAAACCAAGGATCCCTTACCTTGAGCATCCTTCACATACGGCTTTCAAAACCAGCATTAAACCATGCTAAAACATGCTTACAAAACAGAATTAAACCATGCAAAACACATGTATTTCAATCATCAACCACATTTGCTTTTAAAACCAAATCACAACACAATTCAAGAGCAAAAATCCTTTTACTTACTCTTGAGCTTAGCAAAGTTGTTTAGACTTACACTAAGCTCCCAAAAACCTTCAAACCTTGTTTTAAAAGCTGAAATCCCAACTTCACTCACCGATAACCAAAACAAGGCTAGCCAACAAGCCTTCCAAGCTTCCGAAACCTTCCGCAAACACCTCCAAAGCTCACGGATCAAACTCCCCTGTTTCAAGCACACAAAAACAGAACATTAATGCATCCTTATGCATTAAAACACCAGCAACAACAACACAACTCGCTGCTCATCACAAATCTAACAATTTAGCTACCAAACACAACCGAAATCACCTCCAAACACTTCCAAAACTTAACCCAGCCAAGATCCATCACTTCTAACCATTTTTATACATCAATTAACATGCAAAATGATCACAACCACGTCCTTATACCTCCAGGTATAACAGATCACCAAAAACACGCCAAAAACAACCAAAAACTCAAGCCAAACTTAGGAAATTCAACCTATCCGGGATTGCATTAGTTAAACCTTAACTTCTAATCAATTTAGCATTCATTTAACATCATTTTGACACTCCAAAACACTACCCAAACAGATCACACGAAAATTTCACCAAAATCACCAAATCTTGCATTTTAGCCAAAAATCAAGATCTCAATTGAAAAGCCATTAACAAAACATAAATCAAGGATTGAGAACTTAGGAATTTCAGTAAAGAACTGATAGTTTAGAGGAGAAGGACGTTCTTACCTCCAAACTTGAATTTCTCCATTTTAGAGCCAAAAAGCTTGATGAAACAACTTGCAAATTGAGAGGTTTTGTTGTAGATATGATTAGGAATCAAATGAGAGTTGAAATGAGAGATTTAGATGTCAAAATCAGAGAAAGAAATCTGAAGAATTGTGTTTGGGTTGAGAGAAAATGAGAGAAAAGGAAAATCGAGAGAAAATGGAAAGTTAGTTAAGAAATTGGTTAAAATGATTTCCCTCCCTTCATAATCTTTAAAAATCAGAATAAAGCCTTAAAATATCTTAGAAAAATCTGGAGAAACTCTTTTTGGAATAATAGCTCCTTAAAGATTCAAAGTTTCAATCCTTTATAAAACTGTCCCGCAACTTTCAAAAATTACATTTTGGTCACTAGCCAAAATGTTAACCTTCCGAACCTCATTTTCAAAAATTGATTCCACAGTTCACTTATATATATTAAAATATGATTTTAGAACATTTTTCCATATTTTTAATGCAACCCGAACTAGGCTTTCCTAAATTCACTCTTATATATTCGATCAGCACTTTGACCGAACCGGTCAACGCCCAAAACTTCTGAGCCCAAAACCGGGGCGTTACAGGTCAACACCGTTTCGATACAGGCGTTTCGATATGAAGGTTGGTTTTCAAAATGGATGACCGTTGGATGAAGATTCGAATTGTTTTAAGTTTTCATGTTTTACATTTTAGTCCTGAATGTTGTGGATGCAATTGCTTGAGCTTGGAATGTCCTTTTTAGCTGAATTTTGGCAGGGGAGCATGTAATATGATTAATTACATATTGGTAACCTTAAAATCTGCAATGTCCTTATATTTACTAAAAATTACATTTTGGTCCCTAAAAGTGTAATTCATGCAATTGAGTCCCTAATGATTTCCAATCGCTGTGTCCTTCTCTCATATGAATCTTGAGTAATCACATAGGCTTAATGTGCATCTAGAAAAGATTAAAAAGAAAAATAGGGTCGTTAATCAAGGTTGACTTCTGGGTTGACTTTGGTTTTCCCCGTGTAATCTTCGTAGTTCGGGTCAAGCGTCTAGGCCGGGCTAAGGGGGTTACATTTGTTGGTATCAGAGCCAGGTTACGGAAGAATTGGGAATGTTGGAATGTGTAATTGATGTGAGTTGAAGTATGATGTTTAAAAAGCATGACAATGTTTGAATTTTGAACCTTATGCAATGTTGATTGATGTGAATTGCATATGGAATGAATATGATTGTGTTATGAGGATGTTATGTGGATATGTGCTGATTTGGAATGATGAAAAGTATGTGATCATGAAGTTTTATGTATGTTATGCTCTATGGGGAAATTGGGTGCTCATTGCCTTATTACACTAAACAAATATTTTGTAAACTTGGATTCTTGCTTGCAGCTGACCTAAATGGTTTGATTTGTTTTCGTTGTTGTGCTTGTTTTAAATAGCACATGGGACCTAGAAGGGAATTGAGGTCCAATACCATAGTGTCTGCGGCTAAGCAGGACAACCAGGGTGAGAAGGGGGTTGATGTCCTTCCTGGTGGAGATCTACCTCCTCTGCCACCACCTGGAGGTGGGGAGCAGGTGCAATAAGGACAAGCTGGTCTTGGTTTCGGTAATTTGGCGCCACTAGTTGAGGTGATTACCGGAGCGTTTCAGGCTGCTGTTGCCAGAGCGCAAGTGCAGGCCCCTGCAGTTGGGCAGGTGGGTCTACCTTTGGAGAGGTTGAGGAGCCTGGGAGCGGTAAAGTTCTATGGTATGTCACCTGAGGTGTCTGAGGCCTGGTTAGCCAGTACAATCCGTATCATGGATCAGATGGGTTGTAATGATGAGCGCAAGCTTGGATGTGTCGTTTCCTTGCTACAAGGTGATGCTTACAGCTGGTGGACGACTACCACAGCTGGTATGGAACCTAATGAAGTTGATTGGGAGTTCTTCAGGGGTGCCTTCCGGAGAAAGTATCTAGGTGTGAGATACTTGGATGCGAAGAAACGGGAGATTATATCTCTCGTTCAGGGTAACCTATTGGTGGCTGAGTACGAGGTCCAGTTCGTACGCCTGAGCCAGTATGCTCCTGAGCTAGTACCTAGTGAGAGGCAACGATGTGATCGCTTCCGGTATGGTTTGGTGCAAGAAGTTAAGACGTACATGCTAGCTGCAGACTACACAGATTTTGATGTGCTTGTGTGTCGGGTAAAGGACATCGAGCAAAACCTGGGTTTGTCTTCTAGAGATGTTGGTTCTAGCTCTGGGAAGAGAGCTGCTGAGTATAGTTCCGGTGGTGGACGGAATGAGAGAGACCGTGATAGGAGATATCAGCCTAAGGGAAGGCGTGTTGTTCCGTGTAGAGGTGGATAGGCTCAGGGATGTCGTATGAGGTCGAGCAGCATACATGCTGGACATGTGGTTTGAGGTACCATTTGAGGCAAGATTATCCTCGAGCAGCTAGAGAGGCTCAGGCTCCTGTTGTGGTGACATGGAACTCATGCTGGAATTGTGGTTCGGCAGATCATATGAGAAGGGAGTGTCCTTTCTTGGCTGGTGGAGGCCAAGGACGTGCTCCTGTGGTAACTGCACCTCAGAGCGGCTGTGGGCACGGCCGTGGAAATTTTTAGAGGAGAGATGAGGGGCAGCGAGGTATTGCTCACGTTGTAGCCGTTCGACCTGAGGGGGGTGGACCAGCGAGGGTGTATGCTCAGCGCAAGGAGCGCAACGATACCGATGTAATCGCATGCACCTTTGCTCTCCAGTCTTTATCTTTGCTGGCTTTAATTGATTCTGGATCCACGTATTCTTATATCTTGAGTGAGCATGCACACTTGCTTGATATACCTATTGAGATGCTTAAAGTAGGAATGCAAGTGACTAGTTCTTTTGGTGAGATTGTAGTCACTAGGAAGTGGTATAGGAGATGCCCTTTGTGTGTGCAAGGACATGTTTTCCTTGTGGATTTGATGGAATTGCCTTTCTACGGATTTGATGTAATCCTTGGCATGGATTGGTTAACGGAGCATAGAGAGGTGGTTGACTTTGATGTTAAGCGAGTCACCTTAAAGTTGGTCGATGACTATGAGGTTGTTGTGGTAGGCGAGAATGTGAAATTCTTGTCGAATGTGATTTCGGCTTTGGAAGCAAACCGTATGATGAGTGTTGCGTGTAAAAGTGTCTATCGCAATATAGTGCAAGTGTACACGACGCAAGTAGTAAAGTGATACTTAAGTATCGGATATCGTCTCCACAGGGACTGGGCTAATAGCTTTAACCTTAGTTTTCTGCACGAAGGAGAAAAGAAAGAGTTTAATAGTTTCTCACAAAATAATGAAGAATACTGAAAATAAAAGAGTAAAGAAATCATGATAGAGAGAATGGGTCGGTATTGAATTGCTCAGTAGTGTAGGTGTTGCAAAGTCTAGAAATCTATGTTCTGTCGTTGCGCCTATCGCGGCAGCACCTGTCGTGGCAGCAATCACACAACTCTGTACTTCAAGCTTGGCAAGAATCTCTGCTGTGCCTTGGCCTATCCCTAGGTCCAAGTCTGTCGATGAACACGTCTTTGATGATACCTCCCGGCGTGACTCGAATTATGAACACCGATATTGTTTAATTATTCCTTAGCCACTTAACCTCGTCCTAACCCTAGGTCTGAGATAGTTCAACCATAAACTGGAGAACCCGTACTTATTCCTTTCGTATACTTAACTCTCCCAATATTAAGTAAATGTGTAATCTCACAATGCTCTCCCGATACTCTTGAAAGATGTTGAAAACCAGAATAAGCAAATTTGAAGTCTATTCTATTGAACAGAAAAATTCCTAAAACAAATGCAATCCTTGCAACTACTTTACAAATCAACCCTTAACCCTAGGGGAAGTTTAGAACGTGATGAGAAGGGGGAAACGACTAGGGCTTTGGGAAGAAGGCTAGAGAGTAAGATATCCTTCCCTAGGTCGAATTACATGCCTTTATATAGGCCTTGGGTTCAAGTTTTCTAATATGGCAGGAATACAAGTTTAAACTAAAGTACAACTCTATTAAAGACTAAATCTTCAGAGCATATATCTTTAATTCGTCCTTCCTTCTTTTTTGGAGTTTCTTCCTTGAACATTGGGCTTGGCCTTCATTCTAATCTAGAGCTTGGAAAAATATATGGGTGCTCCACGACAGACCGGCTTAATTTTCTCTTTTTGTCGAGGCCCAATTCACTTCTTCTCATCACCATTGATGTCGTCCTTGACTGCCACAGCAGCAGCCATGGCAGCATCATCCTTCTCGTCTGCACTCTAGTTCCAGCTCAGCTTCTTTACTGCCCAGCGTCTGAGTCTCCATTGCCCTCCATCTGCTACAGCAGCTACCTGCAAAAGCAACCAATTTTAGTAGAAACTGTGACATTTGATAAAATTGTGATGTTTAAATGAAATCTATCCTAAATACAATGACTTATGCTTGAATGCAGCAGAATATGGGTTAAATAGGGGGTAAAATATAGAACTTTTACACACTCAACACACCCCCAAACTCAAGTTTTTGCTTGCCCTCAAGCAATTCAGACCTAAAAAGAAATAATTTTTTTTGTTTGGCTTAAAACAATGAACTTTTCCTTGCCTACCACTTGTATGCTATCACGAATAGTGCCTTGTCGGACATTTCTGGACTTATTCGGAACCATGCTATAATTCTTGTGAAGTGTGTGCGGGTTTTGTGAACACTTATGCATCTAGACTACCTTAGTATACCAGAATAGTTATGACTACAAACTTGAGGTTATGTCATTTCAATTTTTCTGGAGGCAATTCTGAGGCTCCTTTAGTTTTTTCTGACTCTTTATTTAACTGTATCTTTTTTGGAGGCAATTCTTGGGCTCCTTTAGTTTTTTCTAACTTAGCTGAAAAAGAAATCTCCTAAAATAAGTGCAAGGCAGTTTTTGCAAGCTATTGAGTCTGAATATTTTTTTCTTCCTTATCTTCCTAGAGCTAGTGATAGGCACCTCTAGGGCAGTTTCAAGTGGGTAAACATTCCTATTCCAGTGTACTAAAGAAATCTAAAAAGCATAAGAGTCAAAAAGAGTGTTTTACAGGGTAGAATCATAGCAAGGCTCTAAATAGATCTTAAAATTTCCTAAAGGTACTGTCGTGACAGCATATGTCGTGGCAGGTAAGTGAAGTTCAAAGACTTAAGCCAAAAAAAATTTTAAGCAAAAATAAATTAAGTAATGGACACAATTTTTAAACTTAAAAAGACTTCATTAATGGAGGGATGCCACCCCCAAACTCGAGGGTTGCATTGCCCTCAATGCACATGACAGAAATGAAAAAAAAAGAAAAAGGAAAACAACATCACAAAATATAACAAAATGGCAGACATCAATATAAGATAGGAAACTTAAATTTTCAAGCGATGTCGTCGTCGTTGCTGCTGCTACTATTGAGTTGAAACTGTCGGTGGGCAGTGACTTTTCTTGTTAGTGCCGGCAGACGGATGGGAGAAGCAGAAGTGTTCTTGGTTTTGGCTTCCCGTGGAGGCTGGATACGGTTATGGGAGATATGTGGTGGTTTCTCCACTACCTGAACCTCCTCTGAGTTGCTTCTGCTGCTACTGTCGCCGTCAAATTTTTCTTTGTCTGCTGGTTCGACTCCGGGGCCTGTTTTCTGTCGTTTTGTCGGGGTGAACTCCTTAGACAAGTTCCTCTTGACAGAGGGCTCGTCATGGGATGCCACCCAAATTTCAGATGAGGAGAAACCGGCAATATACCTATCGAGGTCATACATGGGCTCGTTTCTCTTGGCTCCCCTGGCAGATGTTTCAGTCGTGTGGCTGCCGCCCGCAGCTGTTGTGGCAGGGGTCAGAGTGGACGCGGCAGATGGCGCTTTTGGTGTGGCAGCAGGGGTAGGGGTATGGGTAGAGGTGGGGCAGAAAAATAATGGTTGGGGAATACAGGGAACAGTGCATCAGGGAAATTAAGAGAGGTGTGGATGAAATGTACCGTGGTGGTGGTGAAGTCTCGGATGAAACTCATCATGCCTAGCTGTTCTTCCTCCATTTTCTATATGACAGCGAGTATTTGTGTGGAGGTGTCTGCTGGACGGGCTGCTGTGGTAGGCGGCCTAGTTTTTGTGGCGGCAGGCTCGGTGTGGGTGGGCTCTGTCGGCTCACCCACCGCGGCAGTAGGGTCAAAAGACGACAGGGGTGTGGCAGCTTTGAGTTCCATCAGGCTGAGGATGTTCCTGTCTGTCTAGCCTTTCCCTCAAACTCTTAAATCCTCGGCAGCTTCCGGTATATTGTGGCCGCGGCAGAGGGCAATAATGAGGTATGGGTAGAAGAGTGGTCCTGACGGCCGGTATGCACAATCCAATATACCCTCCCGAACGTATCTGCCAACGTTAATTGGCCTCTCATTTAAAATAGAATGGATGAGGGCTAACCTTGGTTGGTTGACTGTTGTGTTGTGCGAGGAGGGCATAATCCGCTTCTTGATAAAAGCATTCCAAAGCTTTGCCTCCGGCGTGAGTTGAACTCGTTTTACCATCCTTGGGTGTTTAGGATCGGTATTCCACTCGGTGCCCTCGTCTGTGAGTTCTGCCATCACAGCATCGTAGTCGGCAGGATCTAAACTCTCGATAAATCTTTGGTGGCCATCTTCCTTTCTTCCCACATAGAACCCATAGAGTGTGTTGATGTATTCGGGCTCAAAAAGTACCTCTTTCCCTCAGACTGTAACTGCTGTCGCTTCCCTGCTGTCTATGGCAGCATAAAATTTCTGTACGAGGGTCACGTTCATTTCCTCTGGCTGCTCAGAAAATATCTGCCACTGCAGGGCTCTGATTTTTCGGGCTATGAATGGTTGCAACCCCAGGTTCTCCATTCTGGAGGTGTAAATGAAGCCTTTCTCCTCCCACATATCTCGGATCTGGAAGGAGCTTGGAGTGGATGCTACTGGGGCAGATCCTGAGGCAGTGCTTCAGCGGGTATTTCTTGTACTCATGTTGCAAGGACTGTAGAAATAAAATGAAAGCAAGTAAAACTCTAGAGGAAACAAGTAGAGAGAGTAAAAGTGAGTGAAAAATGAATAGTAAAACGGGGTTTATATAGAGGGGGAGTTTGCTGCCCGTTGGAGCTGTAACGGTAGGCGCGAATAACGGGGCCAGTTGTTACGCGGTTTCTAACGCGTATGTCACGCGTTTCCATGTCTGTTGCGCGTCTGTTACGCGTTTGCGTGTCTGCCGCGATAGCGTGTTGACAGGCTAGATTTTCCGCGTCTGTCGCGGCAGCTGTAACGGCAGGCTCCAAAGTTGGTCTTTTTGGGCTGATGGAAAGATGGTGGGCTGAATTCACTTTTCCTTTTCTCCTTGTCTCCTTCATTTCCTGAAAATAAAAATTAAAACTTTAGTTCCTAAAAATAAAATAATTCTAATTACCTAATATATATAGATAATAATAATAATAATAAAATTAGGTTAAATTGGGGATGCCAAGAGGGGCATCTCCCAAAGTAACCACTTCCTGCATTCTTGGGGCTTCAGTCCCCTGATAATGCTTCAATCTTTGTCCATTGACTTTAAATTGGTGCTCGTCTTTTAAAGATCTAATTGTGATGGCAGCATGGGGGAAAACCTGCACCACTTGGAATGGGCCAGACCACCTAGATTTCAGCTTCCTTGGGAAGAGTTTCAACCTAGAGTTAAATAGCAACACAAGCTGCCATGGGCAGAACTGTCGTGGCAGCAACTTCTTGTCATGCCACTTCTTTGTCTTGTCTTTATAGATTCTTGCGTTGTCATAGGCCATTCCTCGAATTTCTTCAATCTCATTCAGATCAAGTAGCCTTTTCTGTCCTGCTTTTTCCAAGTCCATATTCACTGCTTTGATGGCCCAGTATGCTTTATGCTCAATCTCAACAGGTAGATGGCATGTTTTCCCATAAATAAGCCGGTAGGGTGACATTCCCAATGGAGTTTTGAATGTTGTTCTGTAGGCCCATAATGCATCATTGAGGTGTAGAGACCAGTCCTTCCGAGTTGGCTTAACCATCTTTTCAAGAATGTTATTTACCTTCCTATTGGATATTTCAGCCTGTCCATTGGTCTGAGGGTGATACGTTTTTGCAATTCCATGTTTGACACCATACTTTTTCAAGGCAGCAGCTATAACCCTATTGTCAAAATGCCTCACTTCATCACTGATGATCGCCTTGGGGATGCCAAATCTGGAAAATATGTTTTTATGCAAAAACCTCTAAACCGTCTTGGCATCGTTTTTCTGAGTAGCGATCACTTCAACCCATTTGGACACATAGTCCACTGCCAGGAGGATATATAAATTCCCACATGAAGTTGGGAATGGTCACATAAAATCAATCCCCCAAAAGTCAAAGATCTCGACTTCTAGAATGTTTTTAGTGGCATCTCATGTCTCCTTGAGATGTTTCCAGCCCTTTGACATTTGTCACAATTTTTGTAGAATGTCTAGGCATCCTTGAACAGTGACGGCCAATAAAATCCTGACTGCAAAACCTTGGCAGCAGTTTTGTTACCACCTAAATGTCCTTCATACTGCGAAGCATGGCAGTGATGAAGCACAGCTTCCTGTTCATCTTGTGGTACACATCTCCTGATAACCTGATCTGCACAATATTTGAAAAGAAGAGGTTCGTCCCAATAATAATGCTTAACATAATTTAGGAACCTCTTCCTAGCTTGATAATTAAGGACAGGAGGAGTTATTCCGCTAACTAAATAATTAACGAAATAAGCATACTAGGGGAGTTCAGAAAACTTACCTGCCGCCATGGCTGTCACGGCAGTGCTTGTGGCAGCGAACAGCTGCTCGTCAGGGAAGGTCTCCAGTATTTGTGTCTCGTTTGTGGGGAGATTCTTTCCCTTCTCTAGTCTTGACAAGTGATCTGTGACTTGGTTCTCCGCCCCCTTTATGTCCTTGATCTCAAGGTCGAACTCTTGCAGTAGCAGAATCCAACGTATCAGTCTAGGCTTTGCATCCTTTTTGGCGAACAGATACTTTAATGCAGAGTGGTCTGTGTGGACAATGACCTTCATTCCAAGTATATATGAACGGAACTTGTCAATCGAGAACACCTCACCTAACAGTTCTTTCTCTATTGTGGTGTAGTTTACTTGGGCGTCGTTCTGTGTTTTGCTGGCGTAGTATATCACATGAAAGAGCTTGTCTTTCCTCTGCCCAAGTGTTGCCCCGACAGCAAAGTCACTAGCATCACACATGATCTCAAATGGTAGTTTCCAATCTGGTGGCTGTACTATTGGGGCTGTTACCAGCTTTTCTTTCAAAACCTTGAATACCTCAGTACATTCAGCGTTGAAGTTGAAGGGACGGTTCTGCTCCAGATGATGGCATAAGGGTTTGGTGATCTTCGAAAAGTTTGCGATAAACCTCCGATAAAAACAAGCATGCCCTAAGAAACTCCTGATTCCCTTGACTGTGGTGGGTGGCGGCAGCTTTTCAATTACCTCGATCTTAGCTCTGTCGACTTCTATGCCGCGACAGCTTACTTTATGGCCTAGGACTATCCCTTCATCCACCATGAAGTGACATTTCTCCCAGTTCAACACCAAGTTTGCTTTCTCACATCTCTCGAGCACTTTCTGTAGGTTGCCAAGGCAGCTTTCAAAATTGTCTCCAAAGACAGAGAAATCATCCATGAATATCTCCAGGAAATCCTCCACCATATCGGAGAATATTGCCATCATACACCTTTGAAAGGTTGTTGGTGCATTGCAAAGTCCAAATGGCATCCTCCAAAAAGCGTAAGTACCGTATGGGCAAGTGAATGTCGTCTTCTCTTGGTCCTCCGGTGCGATAACTATTTGATTATAACCTGAGTATCCATCAAGAAAACAATAGTAAGGCTTTCCCACTAATCTATCAAGCATTTGATCAATAAAGGGTAGGGGAAATTGGTCCTTCTGGGTAGCTTTGTTAAGCTTCCGGTAGTCCATACAAACCCTCCAACCGGTCACAGTCCTGGTTGGGATTAGCTCATTTTCTTCATTGGTTACCACGGTTATTCCTCCTTTCTTAGGAACGCATTGCACCGGGCTCACCCACTTGATATCCGAGATGGCATAGATTATTCCAGCATCTAGCCATTTTATGATCTCTTTATGCAGCACCTCCCGCATAGCATCGTTTAAACGTCTCTGTGCATCAATGGTCGGCTTATGATCATCCTCTAAGAGGATTTTATGCATGCATCGTGCCGGGCTGATGCCTTGGATATCAGCTATCGTCCATCCAATAGCTTTTTTGTGCTGTTGTAGCATCCCTATCAGCTGTTGTTCCTGTTCCTGCATCAACTTGGAAGAGATGATTACGGGCAACGTATCATTTAAACCAAGGAAAACATATTTAAGCTGCCCTGGCAGGGACTTAAGATCTAGAACAGGGGGCTCTACAGTTGATGGCTTTTGGACTATATGTTCATCCGAGGTATAGTTTAAGGGCTCGAATAACTTACTTGGACGATTGCCTATCCAGTTTACCTCCTCTTGATCTTCAGTATCAGATATGTCAGATTCTGAGGAGCTGTTGTCATCATCGTTGTCGTGACAGTCTTCTAAATGGCTGCTGGGGCAGTCGCCAATTTTGATGTCGTGGCAGCCCGACCTGATGCAGGGTTGTTCAAGGATAACTTCAATGATAGCCTTGCATTCTTCTTCTGCATCAGCATGTTTTATTGCATGGAGAACATTTAGCTTGATCTCTTGATCGTTCACTCTCATAGTGAGTTCTCCTTTTTCCACATCAATCAATGATCTTCCGGTGGCTAAGAAGGGTCGCCCTAGGATGATTGGTGCATTCTTATCTGCTTCACAATCTAAAACAAGAAAGTCAGCAGGAAAAATAAATTTATCCACTCTTACCAGAATATCTTCAATTTTCCCTTCTGGATGAACGTAAGAGCGGTCTGCCAGCTGCAGTACTACTGTTGTGGGCCGAGCTTTTCCAATACCTAATTTCTAAAAAACAGATTTGGGCATTAAGTTTATACTAGCACCAAGATCACAAAGTGCCTTACCCACAAATTTATCTCCGATTATGCACGATATGATGAAGCTCCCAGGATCCTTCTTCTTCTGGGGTGGATGCTTGTGCAGAATACTCATGCATCCCTCTATCATTTTAACCGTTTCAAATTCCCCAAGTCTAGATTTCTTTGACATGGCATCCTTGAGAAATTTGGCATAACCAGGCATCTCCTTTATAGAATCTAACAACGGAATGTTGATGTGGACCTGCTTAAAAATATCATAGATCTTCTTAAGCTGGGATTCCTATTTCAATTTCTGTAACCGTTGAGGAAAAGGAGGTGGAGGACGATAATCAGCAATACGTCCTTCCCACTGCATTCAGATCTGAGGAGGCTTAGATTCTTCATATTTCTACTATGTCCCTTCTGCTGTCGTGACAGGTTCATCGGCAGCAGGTTGTTTGTCGTCTGCGGGGTAGCGTTCTCGGTAGTTGACTCCAAGGCTGGTTCCTTAATTGATTCAGCTTCCTTCTCTGGCCCTAGTAATTTCTTCCCACTCCTGGTAGTGATGTAACGCCCCGGTTTTGGGCTTAGAAGTTTTGGGCGTTGACCGGTTCGGTCAAAGTGCTGTTCGAATCTTAAGAGGTGAATTTAGGAAAGCCTAGTTCGGGTTGCATTAAAAATATGGAAAAATGTTCTAAAATCATCTTTTAATATAATTAAGTGAACTGTGAAATCAATTTTGGAAAATGAGTTTCGGAAGGGTGACATTTTGGCTAGTGACCAAAATGTAATTTTCGCAAGTTTGGTGGCTGTTTTATAAAGGGTTGAAACTTTGAATCTTTAAGGAGCTATTTACCCAAAGGGAGTTTCTCCAGATTTTTCTAAGATATTTTAAGTCTAAAATCTGATTTTAAAAGATATTAAAAGTGGAGGGAAGGCCATTTGGCTATTTTTGGATTTTATAACCAACTTTTCCTAATTTTCTCTCTCATTTTCTCTCTACCCAAACACTTCTTTTCCAGGGAATTGGATCTGATTTCTTCACCTAAATCCCTCCTTTCAACTCTCATTTGATTCCTAATCAACATATCTTCAAAACCTCTTCAATTGCTACTTGTTTCAACAAGGATTTTGATTCCAAAAAGAGGAGAAACTCAAGTTTGGAGGTAAGAACGTCCTTCTCCTCTAAACTATCAGTTCTTTACTGAAATTCCTAAGTTTTCAATCCTAAATTGATGTTTAATTAAAGGTTTTAAAGTGGTGAAATGGATCTTGGCTTATAATGCAAGATTTTGATGATTTTTGATGATTTTCGTTAGATCTGATTAATTTGTGATTTGAGATGTGTTTTTGATGTTAAATGGACTCTAAATTGATAAGGAATTGAGTTTTGATTGATGCAATCCCGGATAGGTTGAGTTTCCTAAGTTTAGCTTGTGTTTCAAGGTTGTTTTTGAGGTGATCTTGTGGATCTGATGTTGCTGGAGGTATAAGGATGTTAATAGGTTGTTTTTTAGATGTTATATGATGTTTATGGAAGTGTGGTTTTGCTGGTTTATGGTTGGGCTTTGTTTAGAAGTGGTTTGGATGCATTTTCGGTTGTGTTTGGTGGCCGAAAATGGAGGTTGAATGAGAGCAGCGAGTTTAGGTGCTTTCATTGAAGCAATTAATGCATGATGATGCATTAATCATCTGCTTTGATGTGTTGAAACAGGGGAGGCATCTTTGGATCCAAGAGTTGTTGATCCGGAAGCTTGATTTGGTGCTTTGGCTTGAAGCAAAGTGGAAATTGGTGAGTGAAGTTGGGTTTTCAGATTTTAAAACCAAGGTTTGAAGGTTTTGGGAGCTTAGTCTAAGTCTAAACAACTTTGCTAAGCTCAAGTGTAAGTTTTCGGAATTTCTCTCTAGTGGTGGCCATGACTTTGTTGTGATGCAAAATGGTTATTTGCATGTTTTAATTACTGTTTTGAAAGCATGTTTTAGCATGGTTTTTGCTGATGTTGTAAGCCATATGTTGAAGGTAACTCTAGGTAGGAGTTCCTTGATTTTATACATTGAAATAATGTGGTTTGATGCTTTGAAATGCATGTTGAATATGGCTTGGCTTAATGCTTTAAAACAGTGGATTAAATGATGAAAAAGATGTGTATTGGCAAGTGATGTTTTGAAAATGTTAAGGTCACTAAGGTGGTTAAAAGTCTTTGAGTGAGCCTTGTATTCTTAAGAACATCAAGGTGGTTAAAAGTCCTTGGATGATTCTTGTTGCGGACACTAAGGTGGTTAAAAGTCCTTAGGTGATCCTTTCCATGGTGTTTAAAAGTTCATGGGGCCAAGGTGTTTAAAAGTCCTTGGGGCCAAGGTGTTTCAAAGTCCTTGGGGTGATTCAAGCTATGGACACAAAGGTGGTTAAAAGTCCTTGTGTGGTCCTCATTCATGGTGTTTAAAAGTCCATGGCCAAGGTGTTTAAAAGTCCTTGGGGCCAAGGTGTTTAAAAGTCCTTGGGAAGTTGATGAACTTGTTTTAAGAAATGGAAATTGTCACTTGAGCCAATATGACATGTTATGTTTATGTTGAAGCATGAGATTGTTTGTTTAAAGTATGCTTTTGAGCATGTGCAAAGGTTGATTTTAAGCATGTTTATAAATGGTTTTAATTGCATTATTGAATGGTTTTTAAGAGCATTCCTCACTAAGCTTTTGCTTACGCTCTCTTCGTTTTCTTAATTCAATAATGCAGAGCATTAGAGAACCTTGAGGGGCAGCAAGGAGGGCAAGCATTTAAGTTCAAGTAAAGCTCAATGTATGGAAGGTTTTATAAGCACTTTTTAGCTTTTGGGTAATTTGGCAATGGGGGACCAATGTGTATGTTTTGGGAGGTGTTTGGAACTCTCTAAGTATGTTGAATGTTGTTATGAATGCTGGATTTTGGATTGGATCATTACTTGCTTGTTTTGGAAGTTTGTGCTTGAATAGCTAGCTTGTGTAGGAAGCATGCCTATAGAATTGGGGCCTTTTGCATAAGATGTTGTTTTGATGAATTGTTGATGCAAGTGTGTCCTATATATGTTGAATTGCATGCTGGAAAAGTTTGGTGGCAATTGGAGCATGTTTGGATGATCAATTGCATGTTTTGGAATGCATTTGGAGCATATTTGAGCAGGGCGTATCGGAACAGTGTGCACCGTTTCGGAACGGGTGCCTTGATTGAACCCAGGTGTCCGAAATGGTATGCACCGTTTCGAAACGGTTTGGTCTCTGCCAGACCCCCGTTGCGGTACTGGTTACGGAACGGCCCGTGTTTCGAAACGGGTTCTGCCTGTTTCGGAACGGGTGACCGTTGGGGGCTGACATTGGCGGTTAAATGTTTTGAAATGTTTGGATTTTGGTCCTGAATCTTGTTTGTGCAATTGTATGAGTTTGGGATGTCCTTTTGAGCTGAAATTTCACAAAGAAGCATGAAACCTGACTAATTTCAAGTTGGTAAGATTAATTTGGGTTAAGTCCTTTTTATTTATCAGAAATTACAATTTGGTCCCTAAAGTTGTAATTTGTTCAATTGGGTCCCTGTTTGATCTCTGATGTTTGTGATCTTTGAGTATGTTCTTTGTGTGATCACAACTAGGCCTAATGTACATCTAGACAAGATTAAAAAGAAAAAAAAAGGGTCGTTAATCAAGGTTGACTTTCGGGTTGACTTTGGTTTTCCCCGTGTGACTTTCTTAATTCGGGTCAACCGTCTAGGCCGGGTTAAGGGGGTTACAAGTGATGGCTTTACACTGCTCATGTGTGGGTTGTCTAGCGTTTTCAGGATCGCTAGGAAATCCTCTACTCTGCCTCAGTTTAAAATGCTGGGAAACCTGACCCATCTGTGTCTCTAGTGATTTAAGAGTAGCTTCATGATTGGTCATCCGCATCTCTATTTTATCCATGAATAACTCAGTTTTCTTGACAAAGTGATTCATGTTCTCAATGTAGGTTCCTGTTTGAGACATAAACGTAGCCAAGGTCTGCTCCAGTATACTAGGCGTGGCAGCTGGTGGTTGTTGCTGCTGCTGCTGCGGTTGCTGCCGAGTCAGTAACCTAGGCCCCCTGATTCTGAGTGTTCTGTGCTTGAGGATTCAGGGCATTATTAGGGTTGCTCCAGGAGAACTTGGGATCCTTTCTCCAGTTAGGATTGTAGTTGTTGGAATTGTAGTTCTGTTTATTGTAGTTCCCAACATACATCCATTCTTCTAATTGTAGCGGACAATCTTCTGAACTGTGATTCCCATCGCAAGTTTCGCATACCTCTTCACCAGAGTAGGCAGGTTGTGAATCTTCTTTCAAGAGCTTTTTCATTGCCTTAGTGAGATATGCCACCTGTGTTTTTAGCGAACTGTCGGCCTCATAATCCTTCACAGCTAGTACTCTTTTACCCCCTCTTCTTGCTGTAGGAAACTATTCCTCGTTCTTCGCCAGATTTTTCAATACCGCCATTACGTCTTCTGGATCTTTGTCCCGCAGCAATCCATTCGCTGCTGAATCAATTCTCATACGAGTCTATAAGTTGGCAGCATTATAAAATTTAGTTACCTGGTTCTAAACGGGGAATCCATGCATCGGGCAGTTCCTCAGAAGAGTGGTAAATCTGTCTCAGGCCTCGTGCATCGGCTCGTCATCTTCCTGTTTAAAAGTAGAAATTTCGTTACATAATCGCTCAGATAAATGTGAAGGATTAAAACGAGACAAGAATTCACGAGTTAAATCTGCCCAAGTTCGTATTGAACCCGGCATTAGTTTATTCCACCAAGTTTTCGCCCTGTCCCTCAATGAGTGAGGAAATAACCGAAGCCTCAGTGTCTCCGGATTAACTCCTGGTAGTCTAAACAAACCACAGATTTCCTGGAACATTTTCAGATGCTCCCTAACATCCTATGTAGCAGCACCACTAAATTGGCCAGTGTTGTTAATCATGTTGAACATAACATGTTTCAGCTCAAAGTTGTCAACTTCTACGTCTGGCAGGGTTGTTTCTAGTTCCACATGATCATTGAGCATGAAGTCTCGACATGACCGGCGTGCGGCAGTGACAGGAGGATCGGCAGGTTGTCTGTTCCTTCCATCTCCGACAGGATCTTCAGCATCTTGGGGATTCCTTTGGTTGTTCATGGCCTCTAACTGTTCTTCAAGGTATTCGTTTCTGGCTAACACGAAGTGAAGTCAGTTCCTAAGATTGTACGAGCGTTCGATTTCAGGGTCTAATGGATACTCAGGTTCCTCTCCTCGTTTCGATCTGCGCATAAACAGAAAACCTTGTGAAAAGCACAAGTTGAACAATCCAAATAAAACAGAAAAATAAAAGAAGTGCAGTAAAAGATAGGGTCAAGATATGTTGCCAGTCCCCGGCAACAGAGCCAAAAACTTGTTGCGTGTAAAAGTGTCTATCGCAATGTAGTGCAAGTGTACACGACGCAAGTAGTAAAGTGATACGTAAGTATCGGATATCATCTCCACAGGGACTGTGCTAATAGCTTTAACCTTAGTTTTTTGCACGAAGGAGAAAAGAAAGAGTTTAATAGTTTGTCACGAAATAATGAAGAATATTGAAAATAAAAGAGTAAAGAAATCAGGATAGAGAGAATGTGCCGGTATTGAATTGCTCAGTAGTGTAGGTGTTGCAAAGTCTAGGAATCTTTGTTCTGTCATTGCGCCTGTCGCGGCAGCACCTGTCGCGGCAGCGGTCTGTTGTTTGTCGCGGCAGCGATCACACAACTCTGTACTTCAAGCTTGGCAAGAATCATGTTGTGCCTTGGCCTATCCCTAGGTCCAAGTCTGTCGATGAACACATCTTTGATGATACCTCCCGGTGTGAATCAAAGTATGAACACCGATGTTGTTGAATTCTTCCTTAGCCACTTAACCTCATCCTATCCCTAGGTCCGAGATAGTTCAACCATAAACTGGAGAACCCGTACTTATTCCTTTCGTATACTTAACTCTCCCGATATTAAGTAAATATGTAATCTCACAATGTTCTCTTGATACTCTTGCAAGATGTTGAAAACCAGAATAAGCAAACTTGAAGTCTATTTTATTGAACAAAAAAATTCCTAAAACAAATGCAATCCTTGCAACTACTTTACAAATCAACCCTTAGCCCTAGGGGAAGTTTAGAACATGATGAGAAGGGGAAAACGACTAGGGTTTTGGGAAGAAGGCTAGAGAGTAAGATATCCTTCCCTAGGTCGAATTACATGCCTTTATATATGCATTGGGTTCAAGTTTTCTAATATGGCAGGAATACAAGTTTAAACTAAAGTACAACTCTATTAAAGACTAAATCTTCAGAGCATATATCTTTAATTCGTCCTTCCTTCTTGCTTGGAGTTTCTTCCTTAAACTTTGGGTTTAACCTTCATTCTAATCTAGGGCTTGGAAAAATATAAGGGTGCTCCACGACAGACCGGCTTAATTTTCTCTTTCTGTCGAGGCCCACTTTGTAATACCCCAAATTTGGGCTTAGAAGTTTAGGGTCTGAATCGGACCGGTCTGAGAAACGGTTCGAATATAAAATGAGGTTTTTTAGGGAACGCCTAGTTCGGGATGCTTTAAAAATATAGAAAAATATCTAAAAATCCTCATTTAATATATATAAGAGAGTGGTGAAATCAATTTTACAAAATAAGGTTTGGAAATACTACATTTCTGTGTAGTGACCAAATTGCGATTTTTGCAAAGTTTAGTAGTGATTGTTTTGTAAAGGATTGAAACTTTGAATCTTTAAGGAGCTAATTTACCCAAAATGTTTTTCTCCAGATTTTTCCTTAATTTGGGTGATTTAATTAATGATTTAATTAAATAAAAGAAAGGTGAAAACTACTTTTTTTATTTTCATAACTACCTTTCTCTAATTTTCTCTCATTCCTTTTTCTCTCAAAATCCTATAATCCAAACATCTTTTCTCCAGAAAAATTCACATTGATTTTTACTTCAATTGATGAGATTTCCATCACTCATTGGTTCCTAATTAATCTTGCAACAAATCCTTTTGATTTCCACATCGTATTTTCATGGAATTTTGCCCAAATCAAGGAGAAATCATCTTTTAGAGGTAAGATTGTTCTTCTCCTCTAAATACTCAGTTCTTTACTGAAATTCTCAAGTTGTCACTTCTTTATTAAAGTTTTATAAATGGTTTTAATGTTAGAAACAAGATTTTGGCTTAAAACTCAAGGTTTTGGAAGAGATCTTAAAGATTTTCGTTGTAATTGATTGGGCTCTATTTTGAGATAGTTCTCTAATGTATTTTTGATGTTAAATGATGTTAGAAATGAGGTTTTATCAATCCAATCCCGAATAGGTTGTTTTTCCTAAGTTTTTCCTTGTGGAAATGGTGGTTTTTGGGGTGGTTTTTGTGATCTGTTGTTGCTGGAGGTATAAGGTCATGTTTATGTTGCTTTTTTATGTTAATTGATGTTTAGAAATGTTTAGAATTGATAGATCTTGGCTGGGCTTTGTTTTGGGGGAGTTTGGAGATGATTTCGGTTGTTTTTGGTGGCCGAAATGAGGTTCTTGAGTAGAGTGGCGAGTTTAGGTTGCATTGCTGGTGATTTTAATGCATGGTGATGCATTAATCCTCTGTTGTTATGTGTTAAAAACATGGGAGAATGATCCGGAAGCGATAGAGGTGGCGTTGTAGGTTTCGGACGCTTGGGAGGCTTGTCGGCTAGCATAGTATGGTGTATCGGTGAGTGAGATCATGTTTTCCAGCTTTGGAATGGTATTGAAAAGAGGTTTGGGAACTTAAACTTAGGCTTGAAACGCCGGTTTAAGTTCGGAAGTAAGTAAAGTGGAATTCTCTCTCAATTGTGCTATTATTGTTTTGAAAACTATCAAAATGGGTTTTGATGTGATTGATTTGACAATGTGATTTAATTTGTTGTTTGAGCATGGTTTTAAAGCATATGAGTTGGTTGTCAAACTTGGTTTGAGGTAAGATGCATGAAATTGATATTCCTTGTGAGTATGAGTTGTCAATTTGTGTCTCAAATGCTTTGTTTGGCTTTTTGGCCTTGAAGGTGTTGCATGCTTTAAAAACAGTGAATGTGTTGATGTTTAACATGATATATATTGGCATAGATGGTGTAAAGATTATCGGATATATTGATCGATCAATAGGATGTAGAGTGCACTATAAACTAAAAATCCGTACGTGCTCTTGGGTGTCGTCCCAAAGAGAGAGACCAATGATGGGATTTTCATTGGAGTAGGACTTGGTGAATTATCCAAGCTTTTGGCAACAAGAGTTATTGCCATGAGACTGATGATGGGCATTCCATCGGATAGGACTTGGTGAGAGACTAAGCTTTTTGGCAACAAGAGTTATTGCCATGTGAAATCGATGAGGGGCATTCCATCGTAGTAGGACTTGGTGAAATACCCAAGCTTAGTGGCGAGGGTAGATACCGCCATGAGAGCCGGTGGCGAGATCCCGCCGGGGTAGGACTTGACCTCGAGTCAAGCTGTCTGCATATCAGTGTATAATAGAATATGAAAATGCCAATATATGAGAATGAAATGTGTCACATGTACCAATGCTTGAGATGTTGTATGTAATGAGAAATGCATATGAGATAATAATTTTATGAAATGCTTTTGTGTATCAAGTGTATGTGGCCTTGCCATGAGATTTGTAAAGGTTGTATGCATGTGTTAGCTAGATGGTACATGTGGTTTTCAAAATGGAGATTTGCTTATGCAAATGAGGTTTTGAGTTTGTAAAATGCACTTGAGTAACGAGTATGTGCGGCTTTGCCATGAGTTTTGCATTTGTTGAATGCATGAGATAGATAGAAGGAACATATGGTTTCCAAAAGGTATTTGCTTGAAACGTTTATCAAGCATGAGAAAAGTATAGTGTGAAGTGAAGGTGTTTTTCAAGGAAATTGGTTTAAACTTTGCATGAAGTGTTTATGCATGGAAAGGTTTAAATGATAGTATTTGCAAGAATGTTGTTTGGGGTGAGTTGTTTAGTGTATCAAAGTTAAATGTTTGTTTTCATGTTGAGCAATGCATGATTTAAAGCAATATTGTTTCAAGGAGGTTTTCAAATAATACTTTGGTTTATTGAGTTGTGATTACATTTAAAGAAGGTTTTATGGTTTGCTGCATTGATGGTGTTTTGGTTTTGAGCATTCCTCACTAAGCATTATGTGCTTACTGTCACGCCCCACCAGGTTGCGACCAAGCCAACTGAGGGGCACACCCGCCAGGGTGCACCGAGCAGCACCGAAGTGCCCCACCCAGGTGCACTACACGCACCCGAAGAGCCCCACCTAGGTGCGCTGCGCGCGCCCAAGGTGCCCCACCCAGGTGCTCACGAACCAACAAAGGCATAATGAAAAGCCTTGAGCATTTTAAGGCCAAAGATGATCCAATGAAAGATCTAGAACGGCCTAGTGAGCTCCAAACGTTTCCACACAAGTCCAAGGGGTTCCAGAAGGTTCCACGACCATCTAGGCTCATCCGGAGGGACCTAGAAGACCCGGGACTCTCGAGAAGGCTCGGGACAACTCCGGACATCTCCGGAACATTCTAAAAGGCTATAGATAAGTGTAGATCTATAGGAGCAACTCTAGAACATTCTAGAAAACCTTGGAATGCTATAGATGTATATAGATAAGTAGGGACTTATCTAGAGAAATCTAGGCACCTTAGATATTTTGGGAGGCAAACTCCTAGTCGTTGGATCAAATCGATCCTAACCGTCCATTGAGGAGTTTGGTGCCTATAAATAGGGCTACCTCCCTCATTTGTAAATCACCTAAGTAGTCACTCAAGCTCTCTTGTAAAGTTCTCTTGTAAAGCTTCTGTTGCTTAATACAAGGTCCTTTCCTTGTAAACTCTTTTGCTCCTTGCGTTTTGCCATAGCGTTGCGACATTAAGTCTTGCTAACATTGTGCCGAGAGTGTTAGCGTCGCACGGATCGAGCTTGAAGAAATACGTCTGTGACATTACGCTCCTTTTTGTCCATCAATGCAGATATTTGAAGTTGGGGCAGCAAGAAGTAAGGGATTCAAGAAGAGCTCCACTTGAGAAGTATGTTTTGGTTAATAACTATAGATAATAAAGGCAATGGGGGGAGAATCTTTTACGTTGATGTGTAATGAGATTGTTTATCTTGACCAAGTTCGGTTTATGGTTTGATACTTGTTGATGATCGTTTTGCGATGTTTGGATCTTCTTTTTCATAGTTGGATATAGTCATGTTCTTTGTTTAAAAGTAAGATCATGTGTTGAATGTGATAAATGAGTAGGTGTGCTTAATGCTTGTAATGTATCAAGCCTTTGATGAAATTTGATGGTTTTAATGTCTAGCATGTTGTTGAAATGTTATGGAATGGTTTAAAGTATGTTTGAGGGTGTTTTAATGTGAAAAACCAGAAGTTTCTGCTATTTCTGGGCAGGGTGTATCGACACACCCTTGGTTGTTTCGAAACGGGTGCCTGAAATGGCTTGGGCGTTTCGGAACGGCTAGAAGTGTTTCGAAACACTTTGGCTACTGGAAGTGTCTGTTTCAGAACTGGTTTCGGAACATACCCGCGTATCGAAACGGTCAACACCGTTTCGTTACGGGCGTACGACACGGGTGTTTCTATACGGTTGCCAGTGTTTCGAAATGGGTGACCGATGGACACAGATTTGAATTGCCTTGAAGTATGCATGCTTTACATTTTAGTCCTGAAAGTTGTAATTGCAATTGCTTGAGCTTGAGATGTCTTTTTAAGCTGAAATTTGGCAGAGAGGCTTGTAATATGATTAATTAAGGTTTGGTAAAACTAAAATCTTCAAAGTCCTTTTATTTTCCAAAATTTACATTTTGGTCCCTAAAAGTGTATTTCTTGCAATTGAATCCCTATATGTTATTCGATCGCTGTGCCTTTCTCAAATATGATTTGTGAGTACTCACTTAGGGTTAATGTGTATCTAGACAAGATTAAAAAGAAAAAAAGGGTCGTGAATCAAGGTTGATTTTCGGGTTGACTTTGGTTTTCCCCGTGTAATCTTCGTAGTTCGGGTCAACCGTCTAGGTCGGGCTAAGGGGGTTACACACTTCACTTCTTCTCATCACCATTGATGTCGTCCTTGACTGCCACGGTAGCGGCCATGGCAGCATCATCCTTCTCGTCTGCAGTCCAGTTCCAACTCTGCTTCTTTACTGCCCAGCGTTTGATTCTCCACTGCCCTCCATCTGCTACAGCAGCTACCTGCAAAAGCAACCAATTTTAGTAGAAACTGTGCCACTTGATAAAATTGTGATGTTTAAATGAAATCTATCCTAAATGCAATGACTTATGCTTGAATGCAGTAGAAATATGGGTTAAATATGGGGTAAAATATATAACTTTTACACACTCAACAATGAGGTTGGGTTGTGAGGCTTACCTTGCTTAAGAATGTTGGATTTGTGCTCGAATGCTTAAGATTTGTTCAAAAGTTGTTTTGTAGCTTTTGGAGACTTGATTATATACCCCTCATAGATTTCTAATCGTTTGGGTAGCTGAGATCATAATTATAGCCGTTGGAGACTATTTTTTCTGCAATAAATGTTGTATGCCAACCCTCGGTTTCGGTACACAGGCTTCAGTATCGGTACCAGTACCTACTATAAGAAGAAAGAGTTATTGTACAAAGGGGTATCGGTACGCGAAAGGGCGTATCTATACAAGAAGTCAATTTTATAAAGGCGTACCGGTACAGTCCGTACTGTAACGGTACTAGTTTTGCTCACTGGAATCTGAGAAATAAGTCATTGAAAATTTTTATCAATACGCCTAAGGGCGTATCGATACATATAACCATTTTTCAAAATGTTGGTTTCAATAAAACTGACAAGGTAACGGCTATATCATTAAATGCAAGATTTTGTAAATCTAAACACCTATAAATACTTAAAAATGTTTATATGTGTATCGGTACGCAATAGCCATTATGAATAAAAACGTTTCATTAAGGGCGTATCGGTACTCATTGACCAAAGTTAGCTATTTGAGTACAAAAATACTTAAAAATATTTGGGGTTTTAGTTTTTTACTTAGAATTAATTGTAGATCGAATCCTTGTTAATTTGTGAGTATTTTAGAGTACTTCAAATTTTATTCAATTGTACAATTAAATTTTTTAAAATAATTGTTATATCAAAATCGGATATTGATTTTACATAATTCATATGTATAATTCATCGCATCAAAGTTTATATTTCATATTTCACATTTGGTGATATATATTTTTAATTAATCCTATAAATATAAGAATGTGATTGAAGCTTATTAAAAAAAGAATAAGATTGAAGCCATCTTTGTTGACCCGTGAATGATCATCTGTTCCCCACATTTGTAAAGCGGCTGTCCGCTAGATCTTTGACCATGATTCATTCATATAAAAAGTCAAGGATTCACTTAATTTTATATTATATAGTTTTCTTTACTAATATTATTTGAGCAATTCTTTCATAAATATACGTTAAAAATTTAATAGTTAAATATTCAAAAATATTCACAATATATATACATATTAAGAATTAATTACACTACATATTCTTAAATCACGATTTTTATTTTAAATTGGTCCTTAAATTTTTTAGCACTTCAATGTCATCCCAAATTATGGCCATCATTTAAAATTGGTTCTTAAACTTTTGATGTTTCAATTTCATCTCCAAATTATCGTTTATGTCAATCATATTATTGCATAATACACTTCAGTAATTACATGCAATAAATATTTTTTACTAAGATAATATATGATTAGCACATACGGATAATTTAAAAATAAAAATATAATTTTCAAAAGTTTGTAGACTAAAATAGATTGAATTCTTTAGGACAAAACGTTTGATAATTTTAAAATAAAAAATAGGATAAACTACATAAATGATCCTCGATTATGACCTAATTTTTTGTCGAGTCCTCTAACTATGAGAAGTTAAAAATAGGTCCTTGTCTAATCGCAACTAAAAAATCAGTTCAATTCTGTTAAAAAAATAAACAGCTGATGATGTGGCAGTTAATAAAATTTGTATAATAAAACAATTAACCCTTAACCTTTACAAAATATTTTAACTTGGTCCTAAATTTAAAATTTTAGCTCTAAACTTCACCTTCTTCCCTTCTAAAAATAAAAAAGTATGATTCTCATGTTGTGGGTAGCCCATCGTAGATGGCTACCATAAACATCAATAGAGGTTTTGATTCTCCAACGGTTTTTCATTGCTCATACAAATGCGGTTGCAGATGACTACCGTTAACATCAATAAATGTTTTTTAGAAGGGAAGAAGATGATGCTTAGGATTTAAGGGAGTTAAATATAGTAATATTTAAATATTGAGAGATGAAATTTTAAATTTACGATCAAATTAAAATAAAATGTAAAAGTTGAGGGTTAAATATGTTATTATACAAATTTTGTTAACTGCAACGTCATCAGCCATTTGTTTTTTTAATAGAATTGGACCAATTTGTTAGTCACGATTAGTTAAGAAAACTATTTGTAACTTTCCGTAGTCAGAGGACTCAACAAAGAATTAGATCATAGTCGATGAACTATTGATGTAATTTACCCTAAAATAAACATACAAATATCACCTATTATTAAAAGTTAAAACAATATCAACAAAACTGAAATATTGAAAACCCCATTCTTCTTCTTCTAACTTTACTAATCAAATCACTTTCTGACCATACACATCAAATCGTTTAATCCAGTACATAATAATTAACTCTACCGTTCCTCACTCTATAAATCAGAAGATTTTGAGGAGCATCATCAACCAAAAACATGAACATCTTTCCACTTCTCCTCACTTTCCTCCTCATCTCCACCTTCATTTCACCTTCTCTGTCGGAGCACTGTAACGCCCAAGACAAGAAGGTCCTTCTCAAGATCAAAAAAGCCTTGGGGAACCCTTATCTCTTGGCTTCATGGGACCCAAAAACAGATTGCTGTGATTGGTACTGTCTCGAATGCCATCCCAACACCCACCGTGTCGTTTCCCTCACCCTGTTTTCCGACGACCGTCTCACCGGCCAAATCCCCGCTGAAGTTGGCGACCTCCCGCACCTTGAAACCCTCCTTTTCAGACACCTTCCTAACCTCAATGGAACCATACAACCCGCCATTGCCAAGCTCAGGAATCTCAAGACCCTTCGCTTGAGCTGGACTAACCTGTCTGGTCCAGTCCCAGAATTTGTTGCCCAGCTTAAAAACTTAACTTATTTGGACCTTTCATTTAACAACCTCTCGGGATCCATCCCAAGCTCCCTTTCCACACTCCCCAATCTCGAGGCTTTACATTTGGATAGAAACAGGTTAACCGGTTCAATACCAGAATCTTTTGGCAATTTTCCTAGCAGGAGCCTGTATTTGTTCATCTTGTCTCACAATCAACTTTCTGGTACAATCCCTGCCTCTTTAGCTAACATGGACTTCAATACCATTGACTTGTCGAGGAACTTGCTTCAAGGTGATCCTTCGGTGTTGTTTGGATCGAACAAGACCACATTCGATATCGATCTTTCGAGGAATATGTTCCAATTCGATCTATCCAAACTGCAGTTTCCCAAGAGCTTGGCAAGGCTGGATCTGAATCATAACAAGATTGCGGGAAGTATTCCTGCGAGGCTGACGGATCTGGATTTGCAGTTCATGAATGTGAGTTACAATAGGTTGTGCGGGCAGATACCGGTAGGAGGCCGGTTGCAGAGTTTCGATTACTCCACGTATTTTCACAACCGCTGCTTGTGCGGTGCTCCGCTTGAAAGCTGCAAGTAAACCTGCAGACACTTAAGGTAAGGTGTTTGATCAATATGCAATAAATTGCTGGGGCCGGGGAGAGTTGTATTGTAATAAGCACATGCTTGTTAAATTGATCCAGGGAAAATATCTTTTATTAGCATATTGCAATCAATAATCACCATTATATTTTTATGAATTCATTCTAAGCAACCAAATTGCTTGTCTGAAGCAACCACTTTTGGTCTCCCCTAGCTGTTTTCCAAATGGGTCGGATCCAAGGCCGGCCAGAGCGAATCATAAAAATAGCTCTAAATTAGAGATTTAAATTATCGTTGTGATCGTATTTATAGTTGTGTTGTAGGTTTACTGTGGTTGTAAATATTACGTATGTTATTTTTCCCACTGCAAGTATCGTGATTGTGAATTTTTTTAATAACACGCGCTATCGTGGACATAATAGTTGTAAGTATTGCAGCTTCAAATGGTGTTGTTACCGCCACATATTAGTTGTTGTTGTGGTTGCGTGTCACTAATAGCAAGTAATAGAACAAATAAATTTTAAGAATAGGTCAATAATAACAAATATTTAAAAATTGGGCTCCTAATAAAAAAAATATTGAAAAAATTAAATTTTAAGAGGATGCTCAAAATAAAAAATATTAAAAAAAATCGAGGGCCTATTAACAAGTATTAGAAAAAAATATTAATTTTAAGAGTATACCCATAATAATAAATATTAAAAAAATTAACCATATATTAACAAATATTAAAAAAAATTAAACAACTAATAATAAATATTAAAAAAATACACTTTTAACAACAATTATTATTCGAAAAATTTATAAATATATAACTTCTTTAAGCAATAGAACTTGGACGGCGCCGTAATTGTTCTAGCCCAAGGCGGAGCCTGGTTAGATCAAGCTTAAAGGCCAGTTTTAACTTTCAACATCAGAAAAGAATTACTTTATTTATCTCTCTAGAATTTTAAGTTTTATTATCTTTTATGTAATGATGGATTTTGACCTTATAATTCAAAAATTTTAATTAATTTTTTTTAAATTTTAGTCAAATTAAAACATTTAAAATTTTGAAGTGGTTTATTTAATGAGAAATTTATTTTTTAAAACGTGAGGTTCTAATTAATTGGCTCTGTTTGGTAAATAGCGGTTTGAGCAAAAATTAGAGGTTTGAGGTATAATTAGAGGTTTGACTAGTCAAATCCGCTAATATTGATGTTTGGTAAATAGCGGATTGAAAGAGCGGATTGAGGTGAAAAAGTTAATTTTGAAAAAGCTCCTAATATGAGCTTTTTGAGATTAGAGGTTTGATATTAGAGTTGTAATGACTCTTTTACCCTTAACAATTACCAAAAATCTCAAAATAACTTAAATTAAATAATAGTATTTTTTAATATAAATAATAACATATTAAATATTCGACTTATTTGTTGTTACTACTAATTTATATGGTGATATTTGTAAGTTAATTCTATTTTTTATTATCACATATTTATATGTGCATATACTCCCTTTGCCCCATTAAAAGTGTCACATGTTGACTTTTTTGGGTCAAATTTTTTCAACTTTGACCTCTTATAACTTAAAATTTATTATTGATAAAAATATGAAAAAATATATTTTAAAAACTTTGAATCAACTAGTTTTTAAATATATTTTTTTATAATTTTTAATTAATTAAAATATTTAAATAAATTATAGTCAAAGTTGAAAAATTTTGACCAAAAAAGTCAACATGTGACAGTTTTAGTGGGACGGAGGGAGTAATTTTTTTAATAATTATTTAAATAATAAATTAATATATAAATCTTTCAAATATGTTTAAGAAATTTGTATTAAAAATAATTTTTACAAATCTAATTAATATTTATTAGATACAAAATATTCATAACTGATAAATTATTCAAACAAGTATTGAATATAATCATGTCCTTATATGTCATTTTGCTTGTTTAAATAATCAAACAGCTATCAGCTATCAGTTAATTTTACCAAACATTTTTATACAATCAGCTAATACAATTCGCTAGTCAAATCTGCTAATGCAATCAGCTATCAGTTATCAGTTAATGCAATTCGCTATCAGCTATCCGCTAATTGCCAAACTTATTGACGACATATCTGATCTAGCACGCAACGCAAAACCCCCTGATCTAGCACGCAACGCAAAACCCCCTAATTATTGACGGCAGTTGCGGGCCTGCGGCACCATAATTTACAGTCCATTTACGATGGATTTTAACATATAATATTACGATGTTTATTTTAAAAAGCTATATCATTAATAATAATTTTAGTTACAATCGAAAATATTATATTGCGATGAATTTTAATTTACGTGATAGTTTTTATTATAACCGAAAATATTAAATGCGTAACATTTTGAGTTGCAAATCATAATAATTATGAAAATTACCTGATTTACTAAACATAATGTTTTTTATTTCAATCTAAAAGGTTCAATTTACTCTAAAACGTAACTTACGTGATAAATATTTCGACTACAACTGATTTCAGTCATTTTTTTAACTTTATATTAAGTGGTTGTTTTTTTAGACATATTCTTTTATTCAATTTTGTTTTTGTTTTTTTTACGCATATTCAATAGTGTTTACATATGTGTCAAAATAAAGTTGCAGGGAAAAATTGGTGACAACACACCACAGCTGAAAAGCCTAAGCGGTCAAGGAAAAGAAGATTTTTGCTGGAGAAACAGCTGTTGCCCACTAAAGAATTGAGACAGCTGTTCCAAGCATGATGATGAATAAGGGCTCCAAAAAAAATCGTATTGATTAGAAAAATAAAATTTTTAGACTCAACTTGAGGTAAAAAACTAGAATTGTTTAGAATAGACTCGGAATTTTAAAAGCTCGATTCGACTTTATTTTTTTAATTAAGTTTGAGTTGTAAAATTAAAATTTAAATAACTTAGAATTTTAAATAAATTTTTCATAGGTAAATAATTATGATTTTATTGGAATGGATCATACATACTAAAATATAGTCGTATCCCAAAATATTTTAAGCGTAAGTCAAGCACATCCATGATCGGCGCTGGCTCAAACTGGGTGTTGGTTCGGTCTTCTCACCATCAGTTGTACGTAGCGAGCCGATGGTCGTGCTATCTTCCCCGGTATCAGCTCGTCGGTGACGGAACTATAGAGACGCTCCTCGGTTTTGGTGGATTCTTGCGTGGCTTCATGTATGTGTTTCTTAGGGGCTCCGCCGGTGCTTCGTCGCCGATCATACTCAGGTCAAAAGCCTGGTTCGTCGCCGACTCTTCCACCCCTCCTCTCGGAAGTTCGTTTGGCTCTGAATCGACGGTAATTCAGAGTTCATTCTGGTCCTACGGGGAGGCCCTACTCGTGGCTATGTTTCAAATCAAAGGGTCGGGTTCATTTAGGTGTATTGTCTCCATCAACGACAGTGGATTCATCTCCAGGTTTGGCTTGCGGGTGCTGTTGTCCCCCTCACTGGAAATACATATTTAGCGTCAGGGCAAAGGTAACTGTAACACCCCAATTTTGGGCTTAGAAGTTTAGGGTCTGAACTAGACCGGTCTGAGAAACGGTTCGAATATAAAAGGAGGTTTTAAAGAACACCTAGTTCATGATGCTTTAAAAATATCTAAAAATCCTCATTTAATATATATAAGAGAGTGGTGAAATCAAGTTTACAATATAAAGTTTGGAAATACTACATTTCGGTGTAGTGACCAATTTGTGATTTTTGCAAAGTTTAGTAGTGATTGTTTTGTAAAGGATTGAAACTTTGAATCTTTAAGGAGCTAATTTACCCAAAATGTTTTTCTCCAGATTTTTCCTTAATTTGGGCGATTTAATTAATGTTTTAATTAAATAATAGAAAAGGAAAACTACCTTTTAACTTTCATAACTACCTTTCTCTAATTTTCTCTCATTCCTTTTTCTCTCAAAATCCTATCATCCAAACACCTTTTCTCCAGCAACTTTCACATTGATTTTCATTTCAATTGATGAGATTTCCATCACTCATTGGTTCCTAATCAGTCTTGCATCAAATCCTTTTGATTTCCACATTGAATTTTCATGGATTTTGGCCCAAATCAAGGAGAAATCATCATTTAGAGGTAAGATTGTTCTTCTCCTCTAAATACTCAGTTCTTTACTGAAATTCACAAGTTGTCAATCCTTTATTAAAGTTTTATAAATGGTTTTAATGTTAGAAACAAGATTTTGGCTTAAAACTCAAGATTTTGGAAGAGATCTTGAAGATTTTCGTTGTAATTGATTGGGCTCTGTTTTGAGATAGTTTTCTAATGTATTTTGGATGTTAAATGATGTTAGAAATGAGGTTTTATCAATCCAATCCCGAATAGGTTGTGTTTCCTAAGTTTTTGCTTATGAAAATGGTGGTTTTTGAGGTGTTTTTGGTGTTCTGTTATAGCTGGAGGTATAAGGATGAGTTTAGGTTTGTTTTGGGTGTTATTTGATGTTTAGAAATGGTTAGAAGTGATGGATCTTGGCTGGGTTAAGTTTTGGAAGAGTTTGGAGGTGTTTTCGGTTGTGTTTGGTAGCCGAAATGTTGGTTTTAGGTAGAGCAGCGAGTTTAGGAGTGTTGGCTGAAGATTTCAATGCATGATGATGCATTAATCCTCTGCTTTGATGTGTCTAAATCAGGGGAGACATCTTCGGACACTTTTGGAGTTGATCCGAAAGCTTAATTGGCGTTTCGGCGAGCAAGCGAAACGAAATCGGTGAGTGCGATTGGGTTAGAAGTCCATGAGGACAAAAATACAAGGTTTGGGGATTTAGGAGAGGTTTGAAACACCTTCCTAAATTCGGAAGTAAGTATGGTTTGTTTTGGTCTCTCTAAAGTGGTGTTTTCCCCTAAAATGCTTTTACATGCTCATGGTTTGGGATTGTTAAATTCCTACTGTTTTTATGCATGTTTTAGAGCATGAGATTATGCTTGTAGAGATGTCATGAGATGGCATGTTGCATTGAATAGATTTGAGCTTTTGGTTTGAAGCAAAGTATGATTTATGATTTGAAATGTGGTAAGAAAACCTTTGATTTATATTGCATGAAAAACAGTAGGTGTGATGAGGTTTTAACACTTTATATTGGCATATATGTTGAGAAACTTACGAGATATAATTGATCGATCAACAGGATGAGAGTGCACTATAAACTAAAAATTCGTACATGCTCTTTGGTTAAGCCAAAGGGAGATATTTCCGATGATGGGCATTCCATCGGGTAGGACTTGGTGAAATACCCAAGCTTTGTGGCGATGAGAGATTCCGCCATGTGAGTACGGTGATGAGAGATTCCACCGGAAGTTGTGTTGCTAGACAAGTGAGTACGGTGATGTGAGATTCCACCGGAAAAGTCTAGTGTAGAAATGTGTCCGCATATCCGAGTATTAATGAGATGCTAAATGCCAATATAAATGATGAAATGGTTTTTGTTACACATGTACTTTTGATGAAATGATTTATGCTATGAGATATGCATTTGTGTTTTGTTTAGAAATGCTTTGACAATATAAGCATGTGAATGGCCTTGCCATGAGATTTGCATTGGTTTAATGCATGAGATAGAATGAAGGTACATGTGGTTTCAATGAATATTGCTTTGAAAGTCTTCCAAGCATGAGAAAGAGATGAGCATGTGGTTTAAAAAGCTTTGATGAAAGTGTTTTCTAAATATGCATTATTGTGTTGGTATTCTTTGGAGCATGCCTCACTAAGCATTTGTGTTTACGCTCTCTTTTACCAATAATGCAGATAATTGAGGTGTTTTGGGCAGCAAGGAAGCTAAGTTCATCCAAGGAAGTCCAAGCTCACGCATGGTGAAATTTTCATACACTATTAGTTTTGATAAATTGGCAATGGGAACCTAAGATTCGTTTTGGGAGATGTATTGAACTTTCTAAGGTTGTGGCATGTTTGCCTTGGTTGGTTTGAATTGTAAATGGCCTTAAATGCTTGATTTGAAGTTTGTTTGCCTATTTGGTTTTGATAATAGGAAGCATGCCTCTAGACTTGTGTGGTTTCATGATTGATGATATGAATGAGTTGGGGTGTCCTAAATATGTACCAAACATGTATGTTGACTTGTTGATATGCTTGGGAAGTCTATTGGATGTGTTTGAACGGGTTTATGCATGAAAAACCAGCATTTGCTGCTGTTTCTGGGCAAACCGTATCGAAACACCCTCTAGTGTTTCGAAACGAGGGCCTGAAATGGCCTTCGTGTTTCAAAACGCTAAGGGATGTTTCGAAACGATTTGGCTAATGGAATGCCTCGTTTCGGAACTAGTCTCGGAACCAACCCGCGTATCGGAACGGTCAACGCCGTTTTGATCCACGTTTCGATACAGCAGGTGAAAGTTTCGAAACAGGTGACCGTTGGACACAGATTTGAATGGTGCTGAAGTTTGCAAGTTTTACATTTTAGCCCCAAATGTTGATTGAATTTTTATTTAGATACAACAGGTTTAGGGTTTGAATGATACAGCAGGTGAAAGTTTCGAAACAGGTGACCGTTTTGATTTTTATTTAGATTTTTTATGCTTGTTGTTGGTTGAATTTTTGTGTTTGTGTTTGTTTTTTTTGTGAATTTTAGGTTGTGTTCTTGAAGTTGGAAAATCGTTTCACGATTCCGGTAATATTTTTGTTTTAAATTTCCATTTTAATTTTGGTTTGATCTTTTAAAAATTTGCATGTTTAAAAAATGTTGTTAGGATTGTTTTGATTTTTAGAAATGTAGAAATAATTTTTAAAAGTGTTTAAAATTAAAATGCAAGAATAAAATGAGTAAATGTGGTTTAATTAAAAAAACTTAAAGTTAGGGATTTAATTAGGAAAAAACAATAATGAATGGGTAGAAATAATAAAGGGGCTTGATTTTAATAAAAAATATAATTTTTTTAATTTAGTTTTAATAATGATAAATGGGTTAAATGGTTTTAAAAAGAAAAAATAAATAAGATATTTTTATTAGGAAAAAAGAAATAAGTAATAAGAGTTTTTTTTATGAAAACATAATAAAAAGGTTTTAAAGAAAAGTTTAGAATATTAAGAAAAAAATAAAGTTTTGAAAAACTTAAGGAGAAATCTTTTCAAAAAACAAGGTTTATTTAAAAAAATTAAAAGAATGGCTTTTAAAAAATAAAAAAAATGAAAAAAGAAGTCTAAAAAGAGAAGCTCTTTTTTTTGAAAAAATATAAAAGGTGAAAAAACATAAAAATAAAAAAACTAAAAAAAGGTAAAAAAGGTCTTGGCTTTAAAAAATTAAAAAGTAAAAAAAGAAATAAAGGTTTTTCAAAATAAATAATAGAAAGAGAAAAACACAAAAGAAAAATGTTGCTTGCTTGTTTTAGCAATAGGTTAAAACTTAGGACTAGGTTCTAAAGCTTAGATAGAGACATGTTTGTTGAAAAATGTTCTTCACAAAAATAAAATACACTTAAGTAAACTTAAACTTTTAATTAGGAATAAAAGACTTAGATGTTTTCAGTTTTTTCTTAAATAATCGAACTTAGAATAAACATAAGCACTAAGTTTCTTTGTTGTTTGAAAAAGCGAAATTAATTTAATGCGGTGTCTTATCAAATGAGAATGACAGGTTAGCGCTAGAAATGTTTGCGGTGATTAAAGTTCATCTCCCGAGAGAGAAGGCCATTATAATAGACTAATATTCATTAAACAGACAAGTAAAGTCGAACCTTCGTGAACTTGCAAATTCTAGTTTTGAAAACGATTTTAAAATCAATTAGGCAACAATTTTGGGCGTCGTGGGGGTACTAACCCTTCCCCACGCGTAACCGACCCCTGAACTTGTTTTCTGGTTTTCGTAGACCAAAACCGTTATTTTATTAAAACAAAACGTTTTATTAAAATAAACTTGTTTTAAAATGATCTAATCACACTTTTTCAAAAAGATTGGTGGCAACTCAGTGTTTTTAAAGTTTTCAAAAAGTCGAAGTTCGAAAGGGTTGCAACAGCTTGGCGACTCCGCTAGGGACGTGTTTTTGTTTTTAAAATAAAAACAAAAGAAGGTCAGGCCACAAATTGATTTTAAATGGTTTTAAAAAAAGTTTTTTTTTTAAATATGGAATTTGCAAGTTCACGATAGGTTCTATTTATTTGTCCGTTTAAATGAATATAACTCTATTTTACGCATCTAAGACTTAATTCCAAGCTATACCCCCAAGCTTTGTCTCGTTCGTTTAAGTGGGGGGAAATACGCGTTGCCCATGTAAGAATATTGATTCTTCGTATGAGCCTAGCAAGTACCTTTGGGACTCATTCCCTTGTCTTCGTAAGGATATTGATTCTTCGATAAGGCATCGATGGTGAGTCCTCATGATTTGAACTCGATTTGTTTGTAGACAATAATGGGTGAGAATCGAGAGCCTTGCTACCCTTAGTAGGGGACAACAAGGACAACTCGGGTACCTTTTAAGAACCAAACAAAGTTTAAAAATCTAGAGCCAACCCCTAATAGAGCCATGCGGAAATCCTAGGGTGTTGAGTCGTAGGAATAATCTGTGGAGACATGTCCTGAAATGTTGGAATGCCGGCCAGAATTATCGTGCATTTAATTTGTTTTTGGCTAGTTCATTTCCGTTTTTCTTGCTTTATTAATCTTTGATCCATGTCTTGTTTATTTAGTATGTGCATCATTTCATATCTAGAAGGGGTTGATTCTGGAAAATTGTTCAAATTATGAATGGAAAGCTCTTAAAGATTGAGGAGAACCAAGCACGTGAAAATGTTGGCAACCAAAACTACAACTCTTCATCAATACATCAAGCCCATTGGAGAAGTTGGACCAAGGCTCATGTGGCTAGTTGAAGAAATCAAGGAATTAGGTGTTCAAGCAGAAAAATATTTGTAATTCGGAAATAAAAGAAAAAGATGTAATAAAAGCTTTCATATTTAATAAAAAGTTTCCTTTCATGAGCAGATTTTTAATGGAATTAATGGCTCTTCGACTGCATTCATGCATTTGCACTGTTTTGTTTGCTTTGTTGTTTGTCTTTGTGAATTCATTTGTGCATACATTCATTCATATCAAAACCTAACTTAATATAAAAAACAGAATATCCAAGATTGCTAAGACAGCTCATAAATATGGTACTTGTAGAGCGTTTAGGTGTTCTCCATTTATGAGCGGAAGTGCACACTCTTGTCAAGTTATAGTACAAAAGATATCGTCTCCCAAAGGGACTGGAGCAGCTCCTATGAATGGTTTCCTGCACAAAGATTAAGTAAATACGCAATTAAATCTCATGATGTGAAAATATAGAAAACACAAGTAAAGATAAAGATAATGATGATAGAGATGATATGGAGGGATTTGGGCGATAGGATGGGTAAGGCAAGTGTAGCTTAATAGTCTGTGGACTGCATTGTATAAGCTAAGCATGTTTTGTGCTGCCATGATTTGCTGCCTCGGCGGGATGGCGGGCGGCAAACTACGACCGTATAACACGGCCACAGCAGGTCACTACCACTGCAAGAGTGTACTGTCTTGGCAGGTGGAACGGAAAGAAGTCCTGGCGGCAAGTCTGACAGGCATTCCAAGTTCGGCAGGATAGTCGACAGTGATCCCTCCTATTTCTAGGTTAAGATGCTCGAGATGCTAACTTGTGGACTAGTGTGGAACCAAATTAGTCAACTCGGTTGGTGATCCCTTTTAGCCGCTAAAACTTGTGGACTAGTGTGGAACCAAGTTAGTCACGCCTTTGTATGTTGTGGCCGTGCTTAACCCTTTCGTGAGCCTTGCACTTCCTTGCCCGACAAATGGATTTTCTCTTCAACTGACTTGTGTAGATTAATTAAACGAACAAAGAGCATAGATTAAGTAAACTCAGAATTTTATTAAAAACAACTCAAAACTATACAACTGTTTCCCTCAAACTACTTTACATACACGCATCTAAACCCTAGGAGAGTTGGGCCACGACCCCCAACACTCCAACCTATCTAGCTACATCTCCGTTTTGCGGCTTCTCAGTCTCGCATCCCCTCACCCTCATCATACCCCTGTACCCTTACATACATTGGGTATATATAGGGCTCATGGCCTAACTTTGAGTCCTTCTTGAGGTAGGAGTTCTAAAAGTAAGTTACATTACATACAACCTCCTTTATTCTTTAAATATGGACTCCTTGGACGTTGTCTTCTTCCGCAAGTAAGGATAAGTGCTTCTACTTATCGGTCTTAGATCAGCTCTACCGATCGCTACAGGCTTTAGAAAATTACAAGACTGGGCTAGTTGGGCTTAGGAATTTGCCCACTTTAAATCGCGGCCCATCTTGTCTAAGTCGGTGTAACTCCTGCCTGGGCGGCACTTGCGGCAATGCTGCTTCGACAACGTCCTTGGCAGCATCTTAAGCTGCTTCATTACATCTCTTTTGGTCCTAGTCTTCTATTATGTTCTGTCATGTCCTGTCCTCTCCTCTCCTAGCTCTAGCACCTGAAAATATAAACTAAACTAAAACAGTAACTTTTCTCAACTAAACATAAAATATCCAGTAGAAGCATAGTAGAAGAGAAGATATTGTTATAATGCATGCAATGCACCTAAATATGCCTAAATGAGCTTGAGAATAGCAATAGTAAGGGCAGGAATGTGTACAAAATATAGAACTCATGGGCACTCTACACACCCCCAAACTCAAACTATTGCTTGTCCTCAAACAATGCAACCTAACTAGTAAATTTGCCCTTAGCACAAAATTAATAGAAACATTAGCCTTCAACTTGATTTCTTACCTCAAGGCCGTGGCACCTATTTAATGTTAGTGATAGGGAATGACATGAAATAACTTAGATTTAATTTTCTTAATGCCAGTGCAGTGTGTGTAGGTCTAAGTTCATGCTAAATATGCTGAAAATACAGAGTTAACAAAGAATGCCTAAAATTATTAAATTACTAGGAAGGATACGAGTTGCTGCCTTGGCAACACACTTGGACACTTTTGTTCTCTTTTTCTAATCATGGCTTTAAGGGCTTCAGCTCATCACAACTATTCTCCGGGTCTGAAGCTAGGATAGGTGCACTCTACGAAACTCCGAACCCTTTGAATAGAGTCATCCTGTGAAGACTTTCATTCACTCTTGCTAATTTGTCTATCACTTGGTTTAGATTCATGGACATTGATAGCAGCGGAGTGTCCTTGCTCATAATCCTTCCTAGAGCCCGTTTCGGGCACCTCTAGGGTATTTAATCTTTCTGCCCAGAGCTTGTTTCGGGAACCTCTAAGTTTTTCATCATTTTTGTTGTGCTGCCCTGTGCTGTCGTGGCAGTAAACATGTATTCAATCAAGGAAAATTTATTAAGTAAGGCAGGCAATGTTAAACACAAAACTCAAGCAAAACTTCAGCATTTAACAGACAAGTGTAAAGATACTTGGCAGAAAGAAAAAATTTCTAAGTGTTTTTCATGCTTCTTCCCATAGTTGGATTTAAATTTTTTTAGAATGGTGTGAATATAAGTAGTCGGCTAAGCTATCATAGGCACAAGTTTTAAAGCTAAAGATTTCTATTTCATTAAGTGCTTGGGGGCAGAATTTACATATGCATTTAAATGCTACTAAATGAACCTAAAACAAAGAGGACTAATTTCCACCAAACTCAAGGTTGACATTGTATCAATGCCTCTACAAAACAAAAATTAAAAACAAAACATAAAATATAAAAACAAAAATTAAAAACAAAAAAATAAAACATAAAAAGGGAAATAAAATAATACATAAAAATTAAAAAGAAAAGAAAGGAAAATGGTGCGATAAGCTGAGGGAGTTCCCCTCTGTTGCTGTCGCGTCAGAGGAGAAATCTGAGGAGGCAGGCAGGACGAGGCAGCACGTAGCGGATGGTCGTTCTGCTGGGCTCTTCGTCTAGCTACGCGACGGCTGGATGCGACTGGGGGTGGCTTTCTTGGTTTGTCTTTCAGCTTCTCCACCTTGGGGATCTGCTATTGGCCACTTTCTCTTTCTATATGCCTCTGGCGGTTCATCGTCAAGGGAGTCTGAAATCTCCATGTCTGAGTAGCCGGTGTCCTTGACAGCGGTCATTTTGGCTACTGGGGAGGAAGTTGCGATTTCTTCCTCCTCTAATTTTGATGAGAAAGAGAGGTCATATGGTTGGATAAGGGTTGGAGAGGTTCTTCTCTTGGGGCGGCGGTGCGGCCCCTTTCTGTCCTCAGTGGCAGAAGCAACAGCTGGTCTTGGAGTGATCTGGATTGGCTTGGAAGCTGCTAACTCTGTCGGAAAGGCGGGAAACTGTGGGCTGACGTCCTGATACTTGTCCAGCAGGTAGACCACAAAGGCCTCCTACACGTCCGCTACATATTTGGTGAATATCACCTGTTTGTGTTCAATCCTCTGGCAGCTTTCCACTAGGTTGCGTAGTAAAGGGATCACCTCGGACGGGAGGGCAGCTTCAGTACTGCCCGCTGCGGCTGGGGTGGTGGCAGCTTGGAACATCGACTGGGCAGTGGTTTGTGTGTCTGGTTTTGCGCTATGCATCATCTGTTGGCGTACCCTTCTTGTCCATCCTTCCTTAGCAGGAAGAATTTTGTCTTTTGGGAGCAGCGGCACGCTTAAATTGGCACACAGGCCAGTGATGAGTACAGGGAAAAAAATGGGACCTTTGGCATTTGGCTTTTCTGCATGGGCATAAATCTCATTTATTATTACCTCCCCAACGTTTATCTGTCGCCCCTTCATTATGCTGTAGATAAGGGCGAGACGTGGCCTGTTTACTGTCGATCAGTGAGAGGTGGGCATCAGGCGGCGCTGGACAAAGTAACTCCAAAGGGCTGCCTCTGGCAGCAAGTCTCTGCGGTTGATTGACCCATTATTTTTGCCTTTCAACCATTTGGTGTTTGGCTTACAGAGTTCCTTCTTGATCTTGTTTTAGTCAGCCCCTTTCAGATATGATTCCCATTCTCCGTGCGGGTTGTCGCTGACCTCTATGCTGTAAAAGCTGTTGATCATGTGAGCAGTGAACTTGACACCTTCTCCCCAGACGTAGACAAAAGAACTCTCTGGGTTTGGCCGGTGGGCGTAAAATTCTCGCATATGGTTGATATTGATTCTATCTAGCTACCGTGCGGATTGGTCCCATCCCATATTGTGGATCCTTTCGAATAGGAAGGGTTCTAACCCATAATCACCATTAGATTGGGTGTATTGGAGACCCATCTCCTCCCATAGTTGTCTTTCTCTGTAGATCTTGTTGTAGGTCTCATCGACAACAGGTTTCAAGAACCTTTTGTATGAAGTTTTGGAGGTGGCGACGATTTGCTGTGATGAGGCCATAGTTTGTGGGATGATTGTGTTTCCTAAAGAAAGAAAAGAAATAACGTGAAAGAAAGCAAAGAAAATCTTGGAAGCAAAGATTACAGAAAGAGTTCAGAATAGAGAAGAAAGAAAAGTAAAGAACGGGGGTGAATAGTTGGTGTAACGCCCCGGTTTTGGGCTCAGAAGTTTTGGCGTTGACCGGTTCGGTCAAAGTGCTGATCGAATATATAAGAGTGAATTTAGGAAAGCCTAGTTCGGGTTGCATTAAAAATATGGAAAAATGTTCTAAAATCATCTTTTAATATATAAAAGTGAACTGTGAAATCAATTTTGGAAAATGAGGTTCGGAAGGTTGACATTTTGGCTAGTGACCAAAATGTAATTTTTGAAAGTTGTGGGACAGTTTTATAAAGGATTTAAACTTTGAATCTTTAAGGAGCTATTATTCCAAAAAGGATTTCTCCAGATTTTTCTAAGATATTTTAAGTCTAAAATCTGATTTTAAAGATTAAGAAAAGAGAGGGAAATCATTTTAACTAATTTTCCAACTAATTTTCCATTTTCTCTCAAATTCTCTTTTCTCTCATTTTCTCTCAACCCAAACAAGATTTCCTCAGATTTCTTTCTTTGATTTTAACATCTTAATCTCTCATTTCAATTCTCATTTGATTCTTAATCATCTCATCATCAAAACCTCTCAATTTACAAGTTGATTCATCAAGCTTTTTGGCTCTAAAATGGAGAAATTCAAGTTTGGAGGTAAGAACGTCCTTCTCCTCTAAACTATCAGTTCTTTACTGAAATTCCTAAGTTCTCAATCCTTGATTTATGTTTTATTAATGGCTTTTCAATTGAGATCTTGATTTTTGGCTAAAATGCAAGATTCGGCGATTTTGGTGAAAATTTCGTGTGATCTGTTTAAGCAGGGTTTTGAGATGTTAAAATGATGTTAAATGAATGTTAAATTGATTAGAAGTTGAGGTTTAATCAATGCAATCCCGGATAGGTTGAATTTCCTAAGTTTGACTTGAGTTTTTGGTTGTTTTTGGAGTGTTTTTGGTGATCTGTTATACCTGGAGGTATAAGGACGTGGTTGTGATCTTTTTGCATGTTATTTGATGTATAAAAATGGTTAGAAGTGATGGATCTTGGCTGGGTTAAGTTTTGGAAGTGTTTGGAGATGATTTCGGTTGTGTTTGATAGCCAAATTGTTAGATTTGTGATGAGCAGCGAGTTGTGTTGATGTTGCTGGTGTTTTAATGCATAAGGATGCATTAATGTTCTGTTTTTGTGTGCTTGAAACAGGGGAGGTTGATCCTTGAGCTTTGGAGGTGTTTTCGGAAGGTTTCGGAAGCTTGGAAAGCTTGTTGGCTAGGCTTGTTTGGTAATCGGTGAGTGAAGTTGGGATTTCAGCTTTTGAAACAAGGTTTGAAGGTTTTTGGGAGCTTAGTTTAAGTCTAAACAACTTTGCTAAGCTCAAGAGTAAGTGGATGAGTTTTTGCTCTTGGATTGTGTATGTTTTGGCTTTAAAAATCAAAAGTGGTTGATGATTGATATGCATGTGATTTGCATGGTTAAATTCTGTTTTGTAAGCATGTTTTAGCATGGTTTAATGCTGGTTTTGAAAGTCAATTGAAAAGGATGCTCAAGGTAAGAGATCCTTGGTTTAGTGCATTGAAAATGTGGTTTTGATGCATAGTGTTGCATGTTGTTCATTGGCTTTGTATTATGCTTAAAAACAGTGAGTTGATGATGATTAATGATGATAATTGTGCCTTTTGCATATTGTTTATGCATGTGAATCATTGAGCTAATGATGTGATGGTTTTGCATTATGTGTATGCATGTGAATCATTGAGCTAATGATGTGATGGCCTTGCATTATGTTTATGCATGTGGAACATTGGATATTATGGTAAGATGGTTATGTTGGCAAGAGATGTGAATGGTTCTTGGTTCGTTGATCGGGTATAATTAGCCGGCTATAGGATTGGGTGCACCGTGAATAAAGTCGCCTTGATGGCGGAGTGGTCAAGTGTGGACCGGGTAAACTCCCCTCAAGTATTCCTAACGAGATGAGGTCAGTGGAGGGTGTGCCCACGGGAGGACCTCGGTTGCTTAAGGTCGTAGTGGAGGTTGTTGCCCACGGTAGACCTTGGTTGAGTAAAGGTTATAAGGTGGTTAAAAGTCCTTATGTGAGAACCTTGTACTTGTTAAGATCACAATGGCAATGGTTAAGTCCATGTGTGGATCTTGTGTGTGATGTCCCGGATCTCGTTAGATGATGTCTACAACTACCAATCGGTTATGCAAAGGTTGTATGGTGGTTGAAAGTCCATACGGAAAAGACCTTGTGCATGTCAAGGGTGTATGGCGGTTGAAAGTCTATACATGGTAACCTTGAGGAAAAGCTAAGGTTGTATGGTGTTAAAAAGTCCATACATGGGAACCTTAGGTTGTTAAGGTCAAATGGAGGTTGTTGCCCATTTGGAAGACCTTGGATTGGGTAGTGTGTAGGAAGCGTTGGGACACGCTTGTAATCCGCGTATCCGATCGGGTTGTAAAGTTGGAAAGTGATTATGGTTGATCTCTTGGAAGCCAATATAATGTTCTTGATCATGTTGAGCATGGGATTGCTTGAAATGATGCATGGTTGCATGTGAAGCATGAGATTGCTTGAAATGATGCATGGTTGCATGTGAAGCATGAGATTGCTTGAAATGATGCATGGTTGCATGTGAAGCATGAGATGCTTGAATTGAAGCATGTTTGCATGAGAAGCATGAGATGCTTGGTAAGATGCATTGTCGCATGAAATGTGTATGATGCTAGTGAAAGCATGTTACTTGTATGTTGAACAAGTGTTGGTTATCATTTGATAAATGATGCATGAGAGCATGGATTACCTATGATGCATTGGAGTCATGTATGACTTGTTGTTAAAGGCATGTGATGATGATGTTATGGTTTTATGTGGCCTTGTTTAAATGCATGAAATGGTTTGATTGAACTATGGTTTTAAATGGTTTCTTGCTTGATGTGGTTTCCAAGTTAAAGAAAGGTATGTTGTGGGAAGGATGTGTTTTCCATGGTTTTGTTTAAGCTTGGCATATGGTGTTTATGCATGATTTGAGATTGATGTTGAAAAGAGTTTTCGAACATGGTTTTGGAAAGCAAATCGGGTTGGTTTTAAAGTGTTTTAAGGACCCGCTGCATTGATGGTGTTTTGGTTTTGAGCATTCCTCACTAAGCATTATGTGCTTACGCTCCTTTTGTCCATCAATGCAGATTCCTGAAGCTTGGACAGCAAGGAGCAAGGGATTCAAGGTGGACTCCAATGGAGATGTATGTCTCGGTGAATAGCTATAGTTAATAAGGGCAATGGGGTAGAATCTCTCGGATTGCTGTTATTGTGATCGTATATGTTGATCATGTATGTTAAATGCTGTTGTTAATGTTGTTGAACACTAATTGGCTTAATTGTGGTTGCTTTGGAAAGTTTATGCTTAAATGGATAGTTTGAGTAGGAAGTATGCTTTTGAATTTGGGGCTTTCCATATGTGTTGGTTATTTGTTGAATTGATGATGCATTTATGGTCTCTGCATGTTGTTCATCTTTGAGGAATGATTTGGTGATGTTAATTTGATGTTTGAAGCATGTTTGATGCTGTTTTCGAGTTGTTTTCAGGCAGGGGTATCGATACTCGGGCTTGGGTATCGATACACCTGAACCAAATATGCAAGTTTCAGGCCAGGGGTATCGATACTGATGAACAAGTATCGATACCTTATGAGTGGAGTATCGATACTGGGGGAAGGGTATCGATACCCTTGCTAGAATTTGGTTACTGCCTTCCCCGAGTATCGATACGACACGTGGCGTATCGATACCGAACCGTTAAAATCAGTTAAAAGTATCTTTTATGTTTTGAAATGTTTGCGTTTTGGTCCTGAATCTTGTTTGTGCAATTGTGTGAGTTCGGGATGTCAGTTTGAGCTGAAATTTGGCAGGGAAGCATGAAACATGACTAATTTTAAGTTGGTAACTTGGAATCTGGTTAAGTCCTTTAAGTTTTCAGAAATTACAATTTGGTCCCTAAGGTTGTAATTTGTTCAATTGGGTCCCTGTTTGATCTCTGATGTTTGTGATCTTTGAGCATGGTGTTTGTGTGATCACATGTAAGGTTAATGTGCATCTAGACAAGATTAAAAAGAAAAAAAAAGGGTCGTTAATCAAGGTTGACTTTCGGGTTGACTTTGATTTTCCCCGTGTAATCTTCGTAGTTCGGGTCAACCGTCCAGACCGGGCTACGGGGGTTACATTTGGTGGTATCAGAGCTGAGTTGCGAAGGTTGGGGAAAACGGTAAGTTGTTGTGGTAAGTGTGTTTGATGTTTACCTTGTTGTATGGTTGAAAGCTGGTTGAAGCATGTGTTTCTGAGTATGCTGTTGATGTTTTTGAGCATGTTGCTGATGTATGCAAGCATGATTTGTGGTTATGAATCTTGGTTGAGTTCATGTGGATATGTGTTGATGCTATGAGTTGATGCTATGCATGATGAATGTGTTTTGAGCATGTTATGTTGCTAATGTGCTGGTGCTGTTGGATGTTGTTGGTGTAAGCATGATCAAGGCATGTTGTTGATATGCTTGATGTTGTGATATTCATGTTGTGTTGACTGTTATGTCATGTAAAGGGGGAGGATTCGGGATACCCATTGCCTTATTAATATAGCTATTGTGTTATTTTGGAGTTGGAGTTTGAATCCTTGCTTAATGCTGGTCTAACAGGTTTTGTTTGTTTGTTGTGATTGTATGTTGTTTGTTGTTAGTGGTATGGCAAAGATGATGAAAGAATGGAGGATGAGTGAAATGGTTGCTGCCTTGGGGCAGGTTGTTAAGTCAAAGGATTCACCCTTTTGTAGAGGTGTTTTGTCTCAGTCTTCTGTGACTGAAGTTGAGATGGTAAGGCAAGGGAAAGAAGCTGGTTCCGGGATGGAAAGTTCTTTATCTGTTGTTCAGGAGGTGTTGGGAACATCTCAGGCTGCGGTTGAGGTAAAGTCAGTGGATGCGCTGGCTAAATGTGTGGGTTTGCCGAAGCAGCATTTGCTTGATTTGGGTGCTGTAGAGTACCATGGTTCTTCCCCGGAGATGTTTGAGGCCTGGTTGGCCAATGTAGTTCTGATTTTGGATCAGGAAGGCTGTGATTATGCCTGTAAGCTGGGGAGTGTTGTTTCTCTGATGCTGGAGGATGCTTGTTCTTGGTGGACATCTGTGGCTGTGGCGTCACATATCCTTGATATTGATTGGGATTTCTTCGTGTCTGCTTTCTATGAAAGGTATCTTGGAGGGGAATTTCCAAGGGTTAAGCAAGGTGCGGCTAATGCTGTTGGTGAGCAAGTGTTGCTTGAGCAAGGAGTGGGAGCTCAGTCATCTGTGTGTGACCGTTGTAAAAGGCAACATGTTGGAAAATGTTGGGACACAAGTGTTTGCTGGAGATGTGGTTCTAAGTTGCATGTTAGGCGTGATTGTCCTCATGGAGTGAAGTCAGCTTTGGTGTTAGCCAAAGGATCTTTGAAAGGTCGTGGGCATGGCCGAGGCGAGGTTCGGAAGTGGCAGAAAAAGCCGAAGGTTGTGAAGAGTTTAGGGAATGAAGTTTGCTGGAAATGTGGGTCTGCTGGACACATGAAGCGTGATTGTTCGATGTTGGCTCGGAATAGCCAAGGTTCCTTATTGCAAGGAGTTGGTGGTGACCCTGGTGTGTTAGCTGGTGCTGCAGGGGTGCGACAGAAGGATGTTGGTTCCGCAAGGAAGAGAGCTCGTTCGATGAAGCTTCAGGGTGGTGTTGTGTTTTCAGGTAACCTTGTTAAGTGATCTTTGCTTTAGTTGCCTTAGTTTGGTTTCTGTTGGTTTTTCCTTGCGTGGTAAGTCTAGTTTTGTTGCTAGCATGTTTGGGGTAATGATAGTTGTGGTTGGTAATATCTTGGGTGTGAGGAAGGTTTGGGTAAGTATCTTGTGGTTAGCAGTTGTTGGTATGATGGAGTTAGATAAGTTAAAGGTGAGTAAGGAGGGTGTTCTTAGACGGATTTTGAGGATGTTATTGGAGGGTGTGAACTGGCATTCATGCACAGTTAAAATCATTGATATATACTATATTATATATGTTGGTCCATGCATACATGTGGCATGACATTAGAGGTTTTGCATACATGTACATCAGACATTGATAGGGCATGTAGGTGATCATGCATACGATGTTCACGCTCGCTAATAACTAATCGAATCTGTTAGTGTTGTGGTTGGATTAAGTGGAATGATGGGTTTGTAGAGGTTGTTTGGTGCTGAGTGAGAGTGGAATGGCCTGTTGGTAGAAGGATAGTGTTTGATGCTCTGAGAGTTTGGTGGATTGGTGGTGAAGGGTATCAGTTGAGGCTAGTATCGACTAAGTGGTTTGTTTAGCTAAAAGGAGGTGGTAGTTCTTTGGTGCTAAGTGATGTTGCAGTTGAAGTTGTGTTTCCAGGTGCTGAAGTGGTTTAGCTTTTAAGTTGTTGTGAAAGGGTTGTGTTTGTTCTTAGCAATCTTTGAAGAGTTCTGAAGCTGTTATGTGTGTTTTGGTTGAGTGATGTTCTGGTAATGCAAGTGTTCTGGTTGAAGTTTGTAATGAGGGGATTGTGCTAGATTGAAGGGTTTGTTGGTTGTTTGGATTCTTGTAAGCAGTGGTTGGCTAGCTGTGGTTAAGAAAGTTCTGTTTGAAATCTGTTGATGGTATGTGGAATGGCTGAAGGTTTCAAGTTGGGGTTGTGATGTAATTTTTGGTATCTGGGTGAGTAGTCCTGGTGAGCTGATATGGCAATGTTGTGATTGATGTGAAGGGCGGTCAGCTTCGTTGAAGAGTTGGTGTAAACAGTTGATGTTTTAGGATTTTTGCTTGTTGGGAAAATCTTTGGAAAAGGTTTGGGAATCGCAAGAGTTTTTGGAGCTGAGAGGTTGCCTAGTGGTCGAGTTGGTTTGGTTGTTGTCTTTGTGTAGACAAGTCTTGGAAGATGTGTATTACAGTGTTGTCTGCTGTAAGAGCTGAAGTTTTCAGGTTGATGTTGGGATTGTGCATATTCTGGTTGTGTGGAAGGTTGGGTTGTGGTTACCCTTGAGAGTGTGGATTTGTGAACAGTGTGTGGTGGAGGTTTTGTATGGGAAGTGGTCAATAGTGTTGGTTGAGGCTTTTGTGTTGCCTTGTGTGTTGCTTTGAGGAGTTTGTTGTTCTCTTTTCGCCGGTTGAAATTTCGAGGACGAAATTTCCTAAGGGGGGAGAGTTGTAACGCCCCGGTTTTGGGCTCAGAAGTTTTGGCGTTGACCGGTTCGGTCAAAGTGCTGATCGAATATATAAGAGTGAATTTAGGAAAGCCTAGTTCGGGTTGCATTAAAAATATGGAAAAATGTTCTAAAATCATCTTTTAATATATAAAAGTGAACTGTGAAATCAATTTTGGAAAATGAGGTTCGGAAGGTTGACATTTTGGCTAGTGACCAAAATGTAATTTTTGAAAGTTGTGGGATAGTTTTATAAAGGATTTAAACTTTGAATCTTTAAGGAGCTATTATTCCAAAAAGGATTTCTCCAGATTTTTCTAAGATATTTTAAGTCTAAAATCTGATTTTAAAGATTAAGAAAAGAGAGGGAAATCATTTTAACTAATTTTCCAACTAATTTTCCATTTTCTCTCAAATTCTCTTTTCTCTCATTTTCTCTCAACCCAAACAAGATTTCCTCAGATTTCTTTCTTTGATTTTAACATCTTAATCTCTCATTTCAATTCTCATTTGATTCTTAATCATCTCATCATCAAAACCTCTCAATTTACAAGTTGATTCATCAAGCTTTTTTGCTCTAAAATGGAGAAATTCAAGTTTGGAGGTAAGAACGTCCTTCTCCTCTAAACTATCAGTTCTTTACTGAAATTCCTAAGTTCTCAATCCTTGATTTATGTTTTATTAATGGCTTTTCAATTGAGATCTTGATTTTTGGCTAAAATGCAAGATTTGGCGATTTTGGTGAAAATTTCGTGTGATCTGTTTAAGCAGGGTTTTGAGATGTTAAAATGATGTTAAATGAATGTTAAATTGATTAGAAGTTGAGGTTTAATCAATGCAATCCCGGATAGGTTGAATTTCCTAAGTTTGGCTTGAGTTTTTGGTTGTTTTTGGAGTGTTTTTGGTGATCTGTTATACCTGGAGGTATAAGGATGTGGTTGTGATCTTTTTGCATGTTATTTGATGTATAAAAATGGTTAGAAGTGATGGATCTTGGCTGGGTTAAGTTTTGGAAGTGTTTGGAGATGATTTCGGTTGTGTTTGATAGCCAAATTGTTAGATTTGTGATGAGCAGCGAGTTGTGTTGATGTTGCTGGTGTTTTAATGCATAAGGATGCATTAATGTTCTGTTTTTGTGTGCTTGAAACAGGGGAGGTTGATCCTTGAGCTTTGGAGGTGTTTTCGGAAGGTTTCGGAAGCTTGGAAAGCTTGTTGGCTAGGCTTGTTTGGTAATCGGTGAGTGAAGTTGGGATTTCAGCCTTTGAAACAAGGTTTGAAGGTTTTTGGGAGCTTAGTTTAAGTCTAAACAACTTTGCTAAGCTCAAGAGTAAGTGGATGAGTTTTTGCTCTTGGATTGTGTATGTTTTGGCTTTAAAAATCAAAAGTGGTTGATGATTGATATGCATGTGATTTGCATGGTTAAATTCTGTTTTGTAAGCATGTTTTAGCATGGTTTAATGCTGGTTTTGAAAGTCAATTGAAAAGGATGCTCAAGGTAAGAGATCCTTGGTTTAGTGCATTGAAAATGTGGTTTTGATGCATAGTGTTGCATGTTGTTCATTGGCTTTGTATTATGCTTAAAAACAGTGAGTTGATGATGATTAATGATGATAATTGTGCCTTTTGCATATTGTTTATGCATGTGAATCATTGAGCTAATGATGTGATGGTTTTGCATTATGTGTATGCATGTGAATCATTGAGCTAATGATGTGATGGCCTTGCATTATGTTTATGCATGTGGAACATTGGATATTATGGTAAGATGGTTATGTTGGCAAGAGATGTGAATGGTTCTTGGTTCGTTGATCGGGTATAATTAGCCGGCTATAGGATTGGGTGCACCGTGAATAAAGTCGCCTTGATGGCGGAGTGGTCAAGTGTGGACCGGGTAAACTCCCCTCAAGTATTCCTAACGAGATGAGGTCAGTGGAGGGTGTGCCCATGGGAGGACCTCGGTTGCTTAAGGTCGTAGTGGAGGTTGTTGCCCACGGTAGACCTTGGTTGAGTAAAGGTTATAAGGTGGTTAAAAGTCCTTATGTGAGAACCTTGTACTTGTTAAGATCACAATGGCAATGGTTAAGTCCATGTGTGGATCTTGTGTGTGATGTCCCGGATCTCGTTAGATGATGTCTACAACTACCAATCGGTTATGCAAAGGTTGTATGGTGGTTGAAAGTCCATACGGAAAAGACCTTGTGCATGTCAAGGGTGTATGGCGGTTGAAAGTCCATACATGGTAACCTTGAGGAAAAGCTAAGGTTGTATGGTGTTTAAAAGTCCATACATGGGAACCTTAGGTTGTTAAGGTCAAATGGAGGTTGTTGCCCATTTGGAAGACCTTGGATTGGGTAGTGTGTAGGAAGCGTTGGGACACGCTTGTAATCCGCGTATCCGATCGGGTTGTAAAGTTGGAAAGTGATTATGGTTGATCTCTTGGAAGCCAATATAATGTTCTTGATCATGTTGAGCATGGGATTGCTTGAAATGATGCATGGTTGCATGTGAAGCATGAGATTGCTTGAAATGATGCATGGTTGCATGTGAAGCATGAGATTGCTTGAAATGATGCATGGTTGCATGTGAAGCATGAGATGCTTGAATTGAAGCATGTTTGCATGAGAAGCATGAGATGCTTGGTAAGATGCATTGTCGCATGAAATGTGTATGATGCTAGTGAAAGCATGTTACTTGTATGTTGAACAAGTGTTGGTTATCATTTGATAAATGATGCATGAGAGCATGGATTACCTATGATGCATTGGAGTCATGTATGACTTGTTGTTAAAGGCATGTGATGATGATGTTATGGTTTTATGTGGCCTTGTTTAAATGCATGAAATGGTTTGATTGAACTATGGTTTTAAATGGTTTCTTGCTTGATATGGTTTCCAAGTTAAAGAAAGGTATGTTGTGGGAAGGATGTGTTTTCCATGGTTTTGTTTAAGCTTGGCATATGGTGTTTATGCATGATTTGAGATTGATGTTGAAAAGAGTTTTCGAACATGGTTTTGGAAAGCAAATCGGGTTGGTTTTAAAGTGTTTTAAGGACCCGCTGCATTGATGGTGTTTTGGTTTTGAGCATTCCTCACTAAGCATTATGTGCTTACGCTCCTTTTGTCCATCAATGCAGATTCCTGAAGCTTGGACAGCAAGGAGCAAGGGATTCAAGGTGGACTCCAATGGAGATGTATGTCTCGGTGAATAGCTATAGTTAATAAGGGCAATGGGGTAGAATCTCTCGGATTGCTGTTATTGTGATCGTATATGTTGATCATGTATGTTAAATGCTGTTGTTAATGTTGTTGAACACTAATTGGCTTAATTGTGGTTGCTTTGGAAAGTTTATGCTTAAATGGATAGTTTGAGTAGGAAGTATGCTTTTGAATTTGGGGCTTTCCATATGTGTTGGTTATTTGTTGAATTGATGATGCATTTATGGTCTCTGCATGTTGTTCATCTTTGAGGAATGATTTGGTGATGTTAATTTGATGTTTGAAGCATGTTTGATGCTGTTTTCGAGTTGTTTTCAGGCAGGGGTATCGATACTCGGGCTTGGGTATCGATACACCTGAACCAAATATGCAAGTTTCAGGCCAGGGGTATCGATACTGATGAACAAGTATCGATACCTTATGAGTGGAGTATCGATACTGGGGGAAGGGTATCGATACCCTTGCTAGAATTTGGTTACTGCCTTCCCCGAGTATCGATACGACACGTGGCGTATCGATACCGAACCGTTAAAATCAGTTAAAAGTATCTTTTATGTTTTGAAATGTTTGCGTTTTGGTCCTGAATCTTGTTTGTGCAATTGTGTGAGTTCGGGATGTCAGTTTGAGCTGAAATTTGGCAGGGAAGCATGAAACATGACTAATTTTAAGTTGGTAACTTGGAATCTGGTTAAGTCCTTTAAGTTTTCAGAAATTACAATTTGGTCCCTAAGGTTGTAATTTGTTCAATTGGGTCCCTGTTTGATCTCTGATGTTTGTGATCTTTGAGCATGGTGTTTGTGTGATCACATGTAAGGTTAATGTGCATCTAGACAAGATTAAAAAGAAAAAAAAAGGGTCGTTAATCAAGGTTGACTTTCGGGTTGACTTTGATTTTCCCCGTGTAATCTTCGTAGTTCGGGTCAACCGTCCAGACCGGGCTACGGGGGTTACATTTGGCTTTATATAGCCGTTTCTCTCTACGTCCTAGCAGGCACGCTATCAACGGGCGGAAATTATTGCGGCACGAATAACAAGATTCTAGCCGTTACGCAGATATCCATTCTGCTCGCTGGGGCAAAATATAGCCGTTGCGGCTAGCCATTATGAAGCCACTAGCCGTTATGCTTATCTTCCTTAGGCTGCCCTGGCCGCTACTTGGGCTTCTCCTTCATTCTTTCATCTTTCTTAATCTTTCCTTCGTTCCTAACCTGAAATAAATTAAATACACGAATTAAATAAAAATTAAATCTAATCATAATGCATAAAAATAAAAAAGAAAAAAATAGGCTATGTCGGGCTGCGCTTTTCCCAAACATAACCACTTTCTAAGGGTCTTTGTGTTTGGCTATTCATATGGGCATGTCCTTCCCCTCCTCAGGTGGATGTTACTGCCAACCTTGCTGCCTTGGAAGTACATACACCAAGAAAACAAATAGGCTTTTTTAAGCAAATAATGAAAAGAGATTTAATGTGAAAAAATTAAAACGTAGTTGTTGTTGCCAATCCCCGAAAACGGCGCCAAAAACTTGTGGAGAGTTTAGGTGTTCTCCATTTATGAGCGCAAGTGCACACTCTTGTCAAATTATAATATAAAAGATATCGTCTCCCACAGGGACTGGAGCAGCTCCTATGAATGGTTTCCTGCACAAAGATTTAGTAAATGTACAATTAAATCTCATGTGGTGGAAATATAAAAAACACAAGTAAAGATAAAGATAGTTATGATATAGATGATAGGGAGAGATTTGGGCGATAGGCTGGGTAAGGCAAGTGTAGCTTAATAGCATGTGGACTGCATTGTATAAGCTGAGCATGTTTTGTGCTGCCATGATTTGCTGCCTCGGCGGGATGGCGGGTGGAAAACTACAACCCCGTCACGCGGCTGTAGCAGGTCACTGCCATTGCAGGAGTGTACTGTCTCGACAGGTGGAACAGAAAGAAGTCATGGCGGCAAGTCTTGCAGGCATTCCAAGTTCGGCAGGATAGTCGATTGTGATCCCTCCTATTTCTAGGTTAAGATGCTCGAGATGCTAAGTTGTGGACTAGTGTGGAACCAAATTAGTCAACTCGGTTGGTGATCCCTTTTAACCGTTGAAACTTGTGGACTAGTGTGAAACCAAGTTAGTCACGCCTTTGTAAGTTGTGACTGTGCTTAACCCTTTCATGAGCATTGCACTTCCGTGCCCGACAAATGGATTTTCTCTTCAACTGACTGGTGTAGACTAATTGAACGAACAAAGAGCATAGATTAAGCAAACTCAGGATTTTATTAAAAACAACTCAAAACTATACAATAGTTTCCCTCAAACTTCTTTACATACACGCGTCTCAATCCTAAGAGAGTTGGGCCGCGACCCCCAACACCTCAACCTATCTAGTTACATCTCCGTTGTGCGGCTGCTCAGGCTCGCATCCCCTCACCCTCGTCATACCCCTATACCCTTACATACATTGGGTATATATAGGGCTCATGGCCTAAGTTTGATTCTTCCTTGAGATAGGAGTTCTAAAAAGTAAGTTACATTAAAAACAACCTCCTTTATTCTTTAAAATTGGACTCTTTGGAAGTTGCCTTCTTCCGCAAGTAAGGATAAGTCGTTCTACTTATCGGTCTTGGATCAGCTCTACCAACCACTACATGCTTCAGAAAATTACAAGACTGGGCTCGTTGGGCTTAGGAAATTACCCTCTTTAAATCGCGACCCATCTTGGCTAAGTCGGTGTAACTCCTACCCGAGCGACACTTGGCGGCAATGCTGCTTCGGCAGCGTCCTTGGCGGCATCTTGAGCTGCTTCAGTACAGCTCCTTTGGTCCCAGCTTTCTGTCATGTCCTGTCCAGTCCTCTCCTAGCTCTAGCACCTGAAAATATAAACTAAACTAAAACAGTAACTTTTCTCAACTAAACATAAAATATTTAGTAGAAGTATAGTAGAAGAGAAGATACTATTATAATGCATGCAATGCACATAAATATGCCTAAATGAGCTTGAGAATAACAATAATAAGGGTAGGAATGTGTACAAAATATAGAACTCATGGACACTCTACAGTACACGAGCCCAAACCCGAGCCATGAACTCTGAGGAAAGATTGACAACTTTGGAGGTGAACCAAAAGAACATTCAAGACAAGCTAGAGAAAATGGAGATCGACCTGAAGAAACAGGTTGAGGCAATTCATCAAAAGACAGTCAGTTAAATAGCTGCTATGCTAGGGTTCAAGGATCCGAATGCAGTTGAAGAAGGGGGAAACACTACTGCCATTCCACGATTCCCAGGAATGTCTTTTAGGAGAGAGGTTGCTGTTAAAGCCAAAACACCCATCCATGTAGCTGAATCTTCCACTCATGTTCCAAATGGGGAGGCCAATAATTACGAGGTGCCTGACCTCGATGAAATTGCTAATAAGGTTCAAATTGAGAAGAAGTGGGAGAATAAGTACGAAAAGTTAGAAGGGATAATCAAATCTTTCCAAGACGGAGCTGTCTATGGTGGAATGGATGCCAAGGATCTCAGCTTGGTAACTGACTTAGTCACACCACCAAAATTCAATATCCCAGACTTTGAGAAATATAATGAACCACATGACCACGAAAAGTTGCTCATTCATTGCTTCCAGTACAACCTAGTAGGCTCCGCTGCACGTTGGTATTCGCAATTAAGTAGGGTGAACATCAAATCATGGAAGGATTTGTCCATAGCCTTCAGTGAGTAATACAAGCATATTTCAGACATGGTTCCAACCCATTTGGTCTTGCAAGGGATGGAGCAAAAACACCATGAGAGCTTCCGACAATACGCACAAAGGTGGAGGGATGTAGTGGCATAAGTGCAGCCACCATTGCTAGAAAATGAGATTACCCCGATGTTCGTGGAAACTCTAAAGGGTCCTTTTTACGATCGCATGCTCAATCATACTACGAAGAACTTTGTGGGCATGCTAATGAATGGCGAATTGATCCTAGAAGCCATGAAGAGCGGAAAGTTGGACAGTGGGGAAACGAAGAAGACATATAAGAAGAGAGACAACAATGAAGTCAATGCTACGAATGTCTACAACCCCAATTATTCAACAGGTGTGGTGTTCAACAAGCCCAACACCTTCAGCAAACCCAACACCTCAACTCCAACAGTTGCAAATGCCCCAAAAAGAGAGCGAAGACATCAAGGAAACTCGAGACCCTACTTTCCACCCATCCCAATGACTTATGCAAAGTTGTTTGCCGAGTTGGTCAAATCGCAGATGGTGCTGCCAAGACATGTTCCTCCGTTCTCACCTCCTTATCCATCATGGTACGATGAGAAGGCCCAATGCGAATATCATGCAGGAGTGAGGGGGCATACCGTTGAGAACTGTACCACATTTAAAAGGGTGGTGGATGATTTAAGGAAATCGGGCATGTTGTCATTCGAAACTTCCAAGGAAAAAGGAAATCCTTTGCCAAACCACCAGCAGACAGATGTGAGTGTTGTGGTCGAGGAAGAAAAGAGAGTGATCAAGGAGTATGTTGAAGAAATTAAGGCGCTCATGATTTGGGTATGGGCTCAATTAGTAGTGGCAGGGACATTAAAGGAAATGAACCCGAAGATGAGGGTTGAAGAGAAACCATACTGCGAGTATCATGAAGCTGAAGGACATGGGATCCAGAGTTGCTTAGAGTTTAAACGAATGGTTCAAGCCAAGATGGATTGCAAAGAACTCATGTTTTTCGAGAAAGGGGATGTTGAGCACGAATTGAATGTATGTGCGACGGAGGAAATTTCCTTTGGGAAGCAAGGAGAGGAAGTTAAAGAATGAGGGCAAGGAAAACCTTCTCCTATGGTGATCCCAACAAAGAGGGACCGATTCGGTTTGGACTTTAGGCCCAATAAATGGCAAAAGAAAGTTGAGACTAAGAAGCGGCAGGAAAGCATGAAGATGAAATAGAGAGAAGAAGAAGTTGAGGCAGAGCCAATGATATACCCACCCATAAGTGACACTTTCAGGGCTGGAGGACTCTTAGACCATAATGCCCGCTTTGACAAGGAGGAGAAAGGAAAATATGAATTGTGTGAGGTTTTTGAGAATTTGAGCATTAACGCCATCACAGACGAGGAAGGAGGAGAAAACAAATTTCTGTCCAAGATTTGCCCCTGCGCTGAACTGAAGAATTGGACCGCTGAAGTAGTACCTGAAGTTTTTAAGACTGCCTCAGAGCAATTCTAAAAACCAACTCTTTTACCCTTAGGCCCTAGGGTAATTAAAGATCTTATGTAAAAAAGGGGTATATGTCAAAACCATTATTTTGAATTCAATAAAAGATGCATTTTTTCCCAATTACATCTTGTGGCAAACTAACTTTCATTCGCAACGCAAAACCAAAAAAAACCAAAAGATCATAAAAACACAAAAGCAAAAACAAACCCTAAAAAACATAATAAATCATACCATACCATACCATATCATATCATATCATATCATATCATATCATATCATATCATATCATATCATATCATATCATATCATATCATATCATATCATATCATATCATATCATATCATATCATATCATATCATATCATATCATATCATATCATATCATATCATATCATATCATATCATATCATATCATATCATATCATATCATATCATATCATATCATATCATATCATATCATATCATATCATATCATATCATATCATATCATATCATATCATATCATATCATATCATATCATATCATATCATATCATATCATATCATATCATATCATATCATATCATATCATATCATATCATTTCATTCATTCTTTCTTTCTTGGTACATATTTTTGTCTCTTTTATTTGCAGGTTTTTAGATATCAATGGTCCAAACGACTCCGAATCAGATTTCGAAGTTAATTTTGAATTACCACTATGTTAATATGAAGTTGAGAGTACTAATGATGAAGAAGAGTATGACTTGTCTGATGATCTGCTTAGAATGGTAGAAGGAGAAGAAAAGCAAATTCTGCCCCACAAAGAAGAGTTAGAGGTTTTCAATCTTGGGACTGAAGAAGAGAGGCGCGAAGTAAAGATCGGTACCACCATCACAGTAGAGACACGCCAACGTTTGGTTGAGCTTCTACAAGAATATAAAGACATCTTTGCCTGGTCATATCAGGATATGCCTGGTCTCGACACAGATATTGCCATGCATAAGCTTCCTATAAAAGAAGGATGAGAGCCAATGAAGCAAAAGCTTAGAAGAATGAAGGTTGATACACTCTTGAAAATCAAAGACGAGGTCAAGAAGTAGTACAATGCAGGATTCCTCGAGGTAGCTAAATATCCAGAATGGGTGGAAAACATTGCCATAGTGCCTAAGAAGGATGGAAAAGTAAGAATGTGCGTCGACTACAAGGATCTTAATAAAGCAAGCCTCAAGGACAATTTTTCGCTTCCACATATCGACACCTTGGTGGAAAAAACAACCGGCCATTCCCTTTTCTCATTCATGGATGGATTTTCCAGATACAATCAAATAAAGATGTGCCCAGAAGACATGGAAAAGACTACTTTTGTAACGCTTTGAGGAACCTTTCTTTATAAGGTAATGCCTTTTGGATTGGAAAACGCAGGGGCAACGTATCAGAGAGCTATGGTCACTCTTTTCCATGACATGATGCACAAGGAAATAGAAGTCTATATGGATGATATGATTCCCAAGTCCAAAACTGAAGAAGAGCATCTAGCAAACCCGAGTAAGTTTTTTCAAAGATTGAGAAAATTTTAGTTAAAGCTGAATCCAGCCAAGTGCACATTTGGGGTTACTTCTGGGAAGTTGTTAGGTTTTGTAGTAAGCAAAAGAGGATTTGAAATTGATCCAGACAAAATAAAAGCCATACAAGAGCTTTTACCACCCCAAACACAGAAGCACGTTCGGGGAATCTTGGAAAGGTTGAATTACATAGCCTGTTTCATCTCCCAATTAATGAAAAAATGCGATCCAATATTCAGGTTTCTTTGAAAGAACAACCCGAGGACATGGAATGAAGAATGCCAAGCAGCTTTAGAAAAGATCAAGAAGCAATTAACTGATCCTCCAGTGTTAATGCCACCCGTTTCAGGAAAACCGTTAATACTCTATCTAACGGTGTTTGAAATTTCAATGGGCTGCGTACTAGGGCAACATAATGAGACGGGAAGGAAGGAAAGGGCGATATATTATGTGAGCAAGAAGTTTATTGACTATGAAGCAAGATATACTCCGATTGAAAAGGTATGTTGCGCTCTGGTATGGGCCACTAAAAGGCTTTGGCAGTATATGTTGTATCATATTACATGGTTAATCTCACGGTTGGATCAATTAAAGTTTATGATGGAAGCTCCAGCCCTATCAGGAAGAATAGCGCGATGGCATATGTTGCTCTCAAAATACGACATTCAATATATGAATCAAAAAGCAGTGAAAGGAAGCGCCATAGTAGATTTTCTTGCAAGTCATGCACAAGACGATTATGAGGCATTAGATTTTAGTTTCCCCGATGAGGGTTTGATGTGTATTATGGAAGATGAAGAGTCACCAATAGAATCATGCATTATGCATTTTGATGGTGCTGTAAATGCTCTAGGACGATGTATTGGAGCAGTTTTGGCTTCATCAGAAGGAAATCATTATGCTTTCACTTGCCGTTTGAAATTCTTCTGCACCAATAATATGGAAGAATACGAGGCATGCATATTGGGCCTAAGAGAATCCATTGATAGAAAATTCCAAAATTTGAAAGTCTATGGGGATTCAACATTGATCATCTACCAAATACGTGGCGAATGGGAAACAAAAGACACAAAATTGATAGAGTATCAAAAATTGGTCCTTGGATTAACTAAAGAATTCGATGTGATCGCTTTTAAGCATCTCCTAAGAGAAGATAATCAGACGGCTGATACGTTAGCTACTTTGGTTGCCATGTTTAAAGCAAGCGAGGGTTCTGAGATGATGCCCATTATGTTACAAATGATGGAGTCCCCAACATATTGTTACAATGTAGAAGAAGAAGAAGAAGGTTTACTGTGGTACCATGATATCTTACAATACATAAAGCTTCAACAATACCCAACACATGCTTCGGAAAATGATCAGGAAAACGACATCAGGATACATCCTTGATGGAGAGATCCTTTACAAGCGAAGTCAAGACCAGGTGTTACTAAGATGTGTGGATGCAAAATAAGTGCAGTTGATTTTGGAAGAAGTCCATGAAGGAGTTTGTGGAACCCACCCTAGTGGTTTCACTATAGCAAGAAGAATTAAGTGTTTCAGATATTACTGGTCAACAAAGGAAGAGGATTGCATTAGTTATTCAAGCAAATGTCACAAGTGCCAGGTTTACGCTGACAAGGTTCACACGCCTTCTCAGTCTCTTCATGTCATGTCATCTCCATGGTCATTCTCTATGTAGGGCATAGACGTCATTGGGCAGATTCATCCGAAAGCTTCAAATGGTCATCACTTTATTTTAGTAGCTATTGATTACTTCACAAAGTGGGTGGAAGAGACCTTGTATGCAAATGTAACTAGGTCCACTGTATGTAACTTCTTAAAGAAGAAGATCATTTGTCGATATGGTCTACCAGAAAGCATAATCACTGATAATGCCTCTAACTTGAACAACCGAATGATTGCTAGGGTCTGTGACCAGTTTAACATTAAGCATCGCAACTCAGTAGTATACTGCCCGAAGATGAATGAGGCAGTAGAAGCAGCCAATAAGACTATTAAGAAGATAGTTGCAAAGATGACCGATTCTTATAAAGATTGGCATGAAAAGTTACCATTTGCTCTGTATGCTTATCGAACAGCGGTACGAACATCTAATAGGGCAACTCCGTTCTCTTTAGTATATCGAGTTGAAGCTGTACTACCAATCGAGGTTGAGGTACCATCGTTGCATGTCTTGATGGAAGCCATGTTAGATGAAGCATAATGGGTTCAGGAAAGATATGATCAATTGAATTTAATTAAGGAAAAGAGACTGAAAGCCGTGTGTCATGGTCAAATGTACCAAAGAAGAATAATTAGGGCTTACAAAAAGAAGGTTCGCCCTAGAGAATTTCAAGAAGGCAATCTGGTCTTAAAGAAGAAGTTGCAAATTCAAAGTGATCCCCGAGGAAAATGGGCGCCTAATTGGGAGGGATCGTACATTATGACAAAGGTTCTTTTCTAGTGGGGAATTGATTTTAGCTGAGATGGATGTAAATGAGTTTCTAAACCCAGTAAACTATGATATTGTCAAAAAGTATAAAAAGAAAGAAAAAAAAAGAAAAAAGGAAAACGAGGAAAAAAAGGAAAAAAAGAAGAAAAGAAAAAAGAAAAGAAAAGAAAAGAAAAAGAAGGAAAAAAGAAAAGGAGGGTTCGAAATGAAAACCCGCAAAGGGTGTTTTGAAACCAAAGGAGGGTCTGAGTTGAAAACCCGTAAAGGGCGGCTCAAATAATTTGACGGATTTCAGGGATCCACAGATCATGCACTGTACTTAAGGTTTCCTCGACACTTGTGGCGTTCAAGGTTACTTCTGGCGTATGATAAGAGAAGTCTGGACTATTGGTATTTGAATACTTGTTTCCTTTTTTATTAACCTTTTTGTGTTTGCACAGCATTAATAAAATTTGTTTCATGGATTTTTCTTTCTTTCTTGTTTCCTTCCCTATCATCATTGGCATCTTGCTTTGAAATACGGATAAATGGATTTGACAATCATTTATATATGCAAAAGATTTTTGAGCATTACTTTGAGAATATTTTGGAAAGTACAGGGGCTACGAAGTGTTCCACAATTATTGTTTGGGGCATATGACGTTAAAATTCTCAAAGTAGAAGTAAAGCCTTGTTGCAAAATTCTTTAAAAGGAAGAAAAGCCATATAAATGTCTGGGCGCTTAAATAGTGTTTCTTAACCATCGACCTTCCTTACATGATGATAAGAGCAGCCTTACAATGTCGAAACTTGACTTAGGAAGTTCATCCTTGAATACAAAAATATTGACTAGGAAGACAGATGAGGATTACATGTTTCCAATGAAGTGAGAGTAAGATGAAAAGATAGAATCAGTCAGCAAAAGATCAGAAAATGAAGCAAAAGCCAAAGTTGTTCATAACTCACGGATGAATTCCAAAGGCGAAGGAGAGGGCCTTATCCCAGGGAATGATTAATTCGAAGCCGAAAAGCCAAGAAGAATTGAAAGAGAAGTGAAGCAAATCGTCTTACTTACGCAATTTTAGGAGAGAGTTCATATTAATCGGGTTGGCCTCGATAACCAGAATTTCATCAAAATTAAGAAAACGATCTAAGTAAGAGAAGTTTTAAAAAGGAAAAACTTGTCATGCATTCATGTTTTAGATATCCCTAGGGGCATGCACATCATAATTGTATTGCATGTTGCATTTTGTTTTTTGTTCAGGTACATGGAAGACCTGTTCAAATGAGAGTTTTCTTATTCATCGAAGCATAAGGAGGATGAAGTTTTTTAGAGGATTCGCCTATATGTTCAGGCATAAGGAGAATGAAGTTTACTTATTCATCCAAGCATAAGGAGGATGAAAGTTTTCAGAAGACTTTGCCTAATTGAGCATTTGGGAGGACAGAGCCCAGCTCAGCTGTTCAAGCATTTTGGGAGTTAGAACCCAGCTTAGGTATTCGAGCATCGGGAGAATAGAGCAACTTATCCGTTTGGGTATTTGGAGAATGGAACCCAGCTCAGCTATTTGAGCATCAGAAGAATAGAGCAGCCTATCCGTTCGGGCATTTGGAGAATGGAACCCAGCTCAACTATTCGAGCATAAGGAGAACAAAACCAGCTTATTCGTTCGGGCATTTGGAGAATAGAACCCAACTCAACTATTCGAGCATAAGAAGAATAGAACCAGCCTATCCGTTCGGGCATTTGGAGAATGGAACCTAGCTTAGCTATTCGAGCATTAGGAGAATAGAGCAACCTATCCATTCGGGCATTTGGAGAATAGAACAACCTATCCATTCGGGCATTTAGAGAATGGAGCCAATTTTGAAATCGATGAAAATTAGTGCCTTTTGGTCTATGCTTTATTTCTGTTGCACAAAGACAAGCAAAGAGGGACAATTGTTGTCACTAAATTTTCACCTCAATTTTAAATAATCCGAAAAATAAAAAAATAAAAGGCCCACCGTTTTTCTAAATTAAATAAAAATACAACAAAAACCTACTTTTAAAAGCCAATATCCAAAGAAATAAAGAACAAAATCCATTTTAAAAAATACAAGCCCAACTTTTAAAAAGAAAAGAAAAGAAAAGATGTATTTTTATTAGTTAATAAAGGTGGAAAATAAATGTTGTAGGAAAAAAGAAAATAAAATGAAAAAAAGAATAATTGTGATAAAAAACAGCAAAGAAAACAACCAAAAAACAACAAAAAAGAAAGAAAATAATAATAAAAAAGGGGGAAAAGGGAGAACCAGCACGCGTCACGCGCCAACGCGGGCTGGTTCCCCAACAAACCCTCTGCCGAACGATTCAAGGTGGCCGGCCGACGTTTACCGGCCACGATTGTCGTCGCCGTTGGTACCGATCGGTCCACCTCGCCGCCGCCGACCTAATGCCACCAACCCCGCTTGCCGTCACCGCATGTGCTCGTCGAAATCTGCAAAAAACCGAGACAAGAGGTTAAACCCTAGGCTTGAATCAAGGGGAAAATTCAGCTTCGATATTGAACCAAATTAGATAAGGGTTGAGGGGTTTTACCGAGAATCAAGTTCTTGGTCTGATTTTGGCTCCGATTTGGGGATTAAACGCCGATAATTGCTTGATTTGAAAGCTCAAGTATGTGTATAAAATCCCCCTATTCTCCATTGTTCAACACACCAAAATTGAAGAGAAAAACACACTTGAAGAAAAAGCTTAGAAAAAATCCGAAAAATTCTCTAAAATTTTCATGAGTTTGCTGGAAATTTCAGAGTTGAAGTTCGAGTTTGGAGGCAAATTTTCGGAGGTAATTAGGAGCATATCGAGAAGTTCATATTCGAGTTCATCGTTCGTCGTTTCGGTAAAAAACCTATCTTCCCTTTTGATTTTTATTGAGATTTTTTATGCTTGTTCTTGGTTGAATTTTTGTGTTTGTGTTTGTTTTTTTTTGTGAATTTTAGGTTGTGTTCTTAAAGTCGGAAAATCGTTTCACGATTCTGGTATTTTTTTTTTTAAATTTCCGTTTTAATTTTTGTTTGATCTTTTAAAAAATTGCATGCTTAAAAAATGTTGTTAGGATTGTTTTGATATTTAGAAATGTAGAAATAATTTTTAAAAGTGTTTGAATTAAAATTGAAGAATAAAATGAATAAATGTGGTTTAAATGAAAAAACTTAAAGTTAGGGATTTAATTAGGAAAAAACAATAATGCAAGGGTAGAGATAATAAAGGGGCTTGATTTTAATAATATATATATATATATATATATATATATATATATATATTGAAATTTAGTTTCAATAATGATAAATGGGTTAAATGGTTTTAAAAAGAAAAAATAAATACGATATTTTTTAGTAAAAAAAATAAGTAATAAGAGTTTTTTTAAGAAAACAAAATAAAAAGGTTTTAAAGAAGAGTTTAGAGTCTTAAGAAAAAAAAATAAAATTTTAAAAAAACTTAAAGAGAAATCTTTTCAAAAAAAACAAAGTTTATTTTAAAAAAATTGAAAGAAAGGCTTTTAAAAAATAAAAAAAATGAAAAAAGAAGTCTTAAAAGGGAAACTATTTTTCTGAAAAAATATAAAAGGTGAAAAAACATAAAAATGAAAAAAAAAGCAAAAAATATAAAAAAGAGGTCTTGGCTTTAAAAGATTAAAAAGCAAAAAAAAAAAAGAAATAAAGGTTTTTTCAAAAGAAATAATAAAAGGGGAAAAACACAAAAGAAAAAGGTTGATATTTGTTTTAGAAATAGGTTAAAACTTAGGACTAGGTTCTAAAGCTTAGATAGAGACATGTTTGTTGAAAAATGTTCTTCACAAAAATAAAATACACTTAAGTAGACTTAAACTTTTAATTAGGAGTAAAACACTTAGACGTTTTCAGTTTTTTTTCTTAAATAATCGAACTTAGAATAAACATAAAATGCTCAACGCACTAAATTTCTTTGTTGTTTGAAAAAGCAAAATTAATTTAATGTGGTGTCTTATCAAACGAGAATGACGTGTTAGTGCCAGAAATGTTGACAGTGATTAAAGTTCATCTCCCACATTGCATTACCTAACCAATCGTCACGCTAAAATCTGACTCTACAATCAAACTTCCCACATTGCGCCATCGCCAACGCAAATGCCAAAGACAAAGCATACTTGCGTGGAGTTTAGCTTCATTTGCATCCAAAATACCAACGGGACCAGAGAAAACGTCCAAAACTTTCATAATTAGTGGATTAATTTTTGAGTTCGATTAAGTTCCTTAATTTTCTTGATATATATACCCATATAAAAAATATGAAGAAATATATGTCACGTATGAAAAATATGAAGATATATATATATATATATATATATATATATATATATGCATATCTTATATGATTAGAGAAAGTTGTTTAAATTGGAATCAAACCATACTATAACATAATAAATAATTACAATTAAATTTGTATAGGAACTCGAAAACTCGACTCGGCTCGATTTTCATAAACCTAACTTGAATAAAAAATTTCAAATAACGTTTGAGTTGTAAAATATGACGTGTCAACTCGAATAACTCAAACATTTTTACTCGACTCAATCGAACGTTTATCCCTAATACAAATCGACTATGAAAAACAAAAGAACAAACAAGCATTGATTTTTCCTTACAACCCAAACAGAGGGAAATGTATTCATAATTATTGATAGTGAAGAGAGAAAACAAACAAACTATGGACGAGTCTAAAAAAGACGTGTTAGTATACAACTAATAAACGACGGGTTATTAGAATTATTAGATGGGAATTTTTTTATTTTGATCGTTAGATTTAGATTCCAAAAAAAACTCGCGAAACTGGGAAGGGGTTGTTGCCGATAAGTTTCGAAACTCAGTAAGTAGTATAAAAACTTGATGAGGATAACATTCTTGTTGCAACCTAAAATGTTACAATTACCCATAATATTTAAGGTAGACATGTAATATTCAAAACTCTAAAACATGTACCAGAACCTGTAGAGAAATGTGTAAACCTAAATTGTTTGTAATGTTTGTGACAATAAACGTTGACAGAAGATGTGTCGAAATTTGATATAGGGTACTGAAACTGTTAGTTGTCAAAGTAACGTTTTAGGTTTAATGCGTAACATTTAACGTTTATTTCCTGGTATCGGAACCTATAGAGAAATGTGTAAATTATAAATGTTTAAAACTTTTTTAACAATACATGTTTGCATAGTAAGTTTCGGAACGTACAAATCAGTACTGAAACTCGTCGTATAATATGTTTGATGGATAAAACTAGATGTTGAAACTGTAAAAGTAAAGAAAATAGATAACATATTAGGTTGAAGCGTCAAATATCATAATGCATCAACGAGTATCCCAACCTAAACTAGATAAACATAGTATTTTTGATTTAACGATTCATATTTCCATTTTTTTCTAGGTCTAGCAACTTACTTAGTCATTTCGGTACCCGTAGGGATTAAAGCCCTCCCTAAAATGAGAATAGAACCTTCATTTATTTAATAAAATTTTAGGGTTATAACTCATTTCCCACTAAAAATCTGGAGAATCCTCTGTATTTGTAAAAAAATGTTCAGCTAGTGTAAAGGATCAAAGCCTTAATTTATTTCTAACTATTAGGCTTGTGACTGAAAATCTGTGCAATTGTTCTGAAGTTTCTCTATTTCAATAAAATCGAAGGTAAAAATCAAAACCATAAGTTTGTTTATTTGCGAAATACTTGATGTAACCCCTCTTCCCAGGCTAGACGACAGACCGGTCCGAGCAGGTTACACGAGGAAAACCGAAGTGAAACCCGTTAAGGCCCCACTTCGATTAGCAACCCTAGAAAAACTTTTCATTAATTATCTTGTCTAAATGTATCATTTAGTCCTATGTGTGAAAACGACAGCAGAAAACGAGAACGACGAGATACAAACGAGGCGTAAGGTAATATAAATTTACCAAGTATCTAGTTAGTCCATTTGCAAGCTTACAAAGCAAAACCATACGTAAACGATACCCACGAGCCTAACAAGGAAGCTTACAAACAAACGAGACCAAGGCCCAACACCCGAGAACCCTAAAAGATGCCAAAAAGCCCAATGTACAGGCCTGCGTTTCGAAACATGCTTGCAGGTTTCGATACGCGGGCTCCAGTTTAAAAGCCAGACCAGGCCGTACCGTGTAACCCCCGTAGCCCGGCCTAGACGGTAGACCCGAACTACGAAGATTACACGGGGAAAACCAAAGTCAACCCGAAAGTCAACCTTGATTAACGACCCTTTTTTTTTCTTTTTAATCTTGTCTAGATGCACATTAACCTTAGATGTGATCACACAAACACCATGCTCAAAGATCACAAACATCAGAGATCAAACAGGGACCCAATTGAACAAATTATAACTTTAGGGACCAAATTGTAATTTCTGAAAACTTTAAGGACTTAACCAGATTTTAAGTTACCAACTTAAAATTAATCATGTTTCATGCTTCTCTGCCAAATTTCAGCTCAAACGGACATCCCGAACTCATACAATTGCACAAACAAGATTCAGGACCAAAATGCAAACATTTTGAAACATTTAACCGCCCATGTCAGCCCCCAACGGTCACCCGTTCCGAAACAGGCCAAGCCCGTTCCGAAACACGGGCCGTTCCGCAACACGTTCCGCAACGGGGGTCTGGCAGAATGCCTTCCGTTTCGGAACGGTGGCACCCGTTTCGGACGCCTGGGTTCGTGCAGGGCACCCGTTCCGAAACGGTGTTACCTGTTCCGAAACACTTAGCCCAGAATGTTGCATTTTGCTCATTCAAACACACAATTGGTCATTCAAACATGCTCCAAAAGCCACCAAACTTTGCCAGCATGCAATTCAACATAAAAGGGATATACTTGCATCAACAATTCAACAATTAACCATCACATATGAAAAGCCCCAAATCTCTAGGCATGCTTCCTACTCAAGCAACCACTTAAGCACAAACCTTCCAATTCAACACAATTAAGCCAAACCATGATTCAACAACATTAAAAACATCATTAAACATTCATGATCAACACATACGATCACATACACATAAACCCGAGAGATTCTACCCCATTGCCCTTATTAACTATAGCTATTCACCGAGACATACATCTCCATTGGAGTCCACCTTGAATCCCTTGCTCCTTGCTGTCCAAACTTCAATAATCTGCATTGATGGACAAAAAGGAGCGTAAGCACATAATGCTTAGTGAGGAATGCTCAAAACCAAAACACCATCAATGCAGCGGGTCTTTAAAACACTTTAAAACCAACCCGATTTTCTTTCCAAAACCATGTTCGAAACTCTTTTCAACATCAAGCTCCAAAACATGCATAAACACCATATGCTAAGCTTAAACAAAACCATGGAAAACATATCCTTTCCACAACATACCTTTCTTTAACTTGGAAACCACATCAAGCAAGAAACCATTTAAAACCATAGTTCAATCAAACCATTTCATGCATTTAATCAAGGCAACAAAAACCATATCATCACATGCCTTTAACAACAAGTCATACATGACTCCAATGCAACATAGGTAATCCATGCTCTCATGCATCATTTATCAAATGATAACCAACACTTGTTCAACATACAAGTAACATGCTTTCACTAGCATCATACACATCTCATGCAACAATGCATCTTACCAAGCATCTCATGCTTCTCATGCAAACATGCATCAATTCAAGCATCTCATGCTTCACATGCAACCATGCATCATCTCAAGCAATCTCATGCTTCACATGCAACCATGCATCATTTCAAGCAATCCCATGCTCAACATGCAACTATGCATCATTTCAAGCAATCTCATGCTTCACATGCAACCATGCATCATTTCAAGCAATCCCATGCTCAACATGCAACTATGCATCATTTCAAGCAATCCCATGCTCAACATGATCAAGAACATTATATTGGCTCCCAAGAGATCAACCATATTCACTTTCCAACTTTACAACCCGATCGGATACGCGGATCACAAGCGTGTCCCAACGCTTCCTACACACTACCCAATCCAAGGTCTTCCCGTGGGCAACAACCTCCACTGACCTCAATCTCCTAAGGTTCCCATGTATGGACTTTTAAACACCATACAACCTTAGCTTTTCCTCAAGGTTACCATGTATGGACTTTCAACCGCCATACACCCTTAACATGCACAAGGTCTTCCCGTATGGACTTTCAACCACCATACAACCTTTGCATAACCGATTGGTAGTTGTAGACATCATCTAACGAGATCCGGGACATCGCACACAAGATCCACACATGGACTTAACCATTGCCATTGTGATCTTAACAAGTACAAGGTTCTCACATAAGGACTTTTAACCACCTTATAACCTTTACTTAACCAAGGTCTACCGTGGGCAACAACCTCCACTACGACCTTAAGCAACCGAGGTCCTCCCGTGGGCACACCCTCCACTGACCTCATCTCGTTAGGAATACTTGAGGGGAGTTTACCCGGTCCACACTTGACCACTCCGCCATCAAGGCGACTTTATTCACGGTGCACCCAATCCTATAGCCGGCTAATTATACCCGATCAACGAACCAAGAACCATTCACATCTCTTGCCAACATAACCATCTTACCATAATTTCCAATGTCCCACATGCATAACCACAATGCAAGGCCATCACATCATTAGCTCAATGATTCACATGCATACACATAATGCAAAACCTTCACTTCATTAGCTCAATGATTCACATGCATAGACAATATGCAAAAGGTACAATTATCATCACTAATCATCATCAACTCGCTGTTTTTAAGCATCATACAAAGCCAATGAACAACATGCAACACTATACACAAAAATCACAATTTCCATAAACATATCCAAGGATCTCTTACCTTGAGCATCCTTCTCAATTGACTTTCAAAACCAGCATTAAACCATGCTAAAACATGCTTACAAAACAGAATTAAACCATGCAAATCACATGCACATCAAACATCAACCACTTTTGATTTTTAAAGCCAAAACATACACAATCCAAGAGCAAAACCCATCCACTTACTCTTGAGCTTAGCAAAGTTGTTTAGACTTAAACTAAGCTCCCAAAAACCTTCAAACCTTGTTTCAAAAGCTGAAATCCCAACTTCACTCACCGATTACCAAACAAAGCTAGCCAACAAGCTTTCCAAGCTTCCGAAACCTTCCGAAAACACCTCCAAGGCTCAAGGATCAACCTCCCCTGTTTCAAGCACACAAAAACAGAACATTAATGCATCCATATGCATTAAAACACCAGCAACATCAACACAACTCGCTGCTCATCACAAAACTAGCAATTTGGCTACCAAACACAACCGAAATCACCTCCAAACACTTCCAAAACTTAACCCAGCCAAGATCCATCACTTCTAACCATTTTTATACATCAATTAACATGCAAAATGATCACAACCACGTCCTTATACCTCCTGGTATAACAGATCACCATTTACACTCCAAAAACAACCAAAAACTCAAGCCAAACTTAGGAAATTCAACCTATCCGGGATTGCATTGATTAAACCTCAACTTCTAATCATTTTAGCATTCATTTAACATCAATTTAACACCTCAAAACCCTGCTTAAACAGATCACACGAAATTTTCACCAAAATCATCAAATCTTGCATTTTAGCCAAAAATCAAGATCTCAATTGAAAAGCCTTTAATAAAACATAATTCAAGGATTGAGAACTTAGGAATTTCAGTAAAGAACTGATAGTTTAGAGGAGAAGGACGTTCTTACCTCCAAACTTGAATTTCTCCATTTTAGAGCCAAAATGCTTGATGAATCAACTTGCAAATTGAGAGGTTTTGATGATGAGATGATTTGGAATCAAATGAGAATTGAAATGAGAGATTAAGATGTCAAAATCAAAGAAAGAAATCTGGAGAATCTTGTTTGGGTAGAGAGAAAATGAGAGAAAAGAGAATTTGAGAGAAAATAGAAAATTAGTTGGAAATTTAGTTACAAATGATTTTCCCTCCTTTTCTAAATCTTTAAAATCAGATTTGAGTCATAAAATATCTTAGAAAAATCTGGAGAAATCCCTTTTGGAATAATAGCTCCTTAAAGATTCAAAGTTTCAATCCTTTATAAAATTGTCCCGCAACTTTCAAAAATTACATTTTGGTCACTAGCCAAAATGTCAACCTTCCGAACCTCATTTTCACAAATTGATTTCACAGTTCACCTTTATATATTAAAATATGATTTTAGAATATTTTTCCATATTTTTAATGCAACCCGAACTAGGCTTTCCTAAATTCACTCTTATATATTCGATCAGCACTTTGACCGAACCGGTCAACACCCAAAACCTCTGAGCCCAAAACCGGGGCGTTACAACTCTCCCCCCCTTAGGAAATTTCGTCCTCGAAATTTCAACCGGCGAAAAGAGAACCACAACCTTTTCAAGCAACACACACAAGGCAACACAAAAGCCTCAACCAACACCACTGATCACTTTCCACACAAAACCTCCACCATACATTGTTCACAAAACCAAACTCCCAAAGGTAACCACGACTTAACCTTTCACACAACCGGATCGTACACAATCCCAACATCAACCTGAAAACTTCAGCCCATACAGCAGACAACACTGTAACACTCAACTCCCAAGACTTGTCTACACAAAGACAACAACCAATCCAACTCAGCCACTAGACAACCTCTCAGCTTCAAAAACTCTTGCGATTCCCAAACCTTTTCCAAAGATTTTCCCAACAAGCAGAAATCCTTAAACATCAACTGTTTACACAAACTCTCTAACGAAGCTGACAATCCTTCACATCCGTCAAAAACATTACCATAACAGCTCACCAGCACTATTTACCCAATTACCAAACATTACATCTCAAACCCAACTTGAAACCATCAGCCATACCACAAACCATCTACAGATTTCAAACAGAACTTTCTTAACCACAACTAGCCAAACACTTCTCGCAAGAACCCAAACAACCAACAAAAGCCTTCGATCTTTCACAGCCCTCTCACTACAAACTTCAACCAGAACACTTGCATTACCAGAACATTACTTAACCAAAACACACATAACAGCTTCTGAACTCCTCAAAGGTTGCTAAGAACAAACACAACCCTTTCACTATAACCTAAAAGCTAAACCACTTCAGCACCTGGAAACACAACCTCAAACTGCAACAACACTTAGCACCAAGGAACTACCACTTCCTTTAAGCTAAACAAACCACTTAACTGATACTAACCTCAACTGATACCCTTCACCACCAAACCACTAAACTCTCAGAGCATCAAACACTATCCTTCTACCAACAAGCCATTCCACTCTCACTATCACAAGAAACTAGCTTACCAAACTCCAGCACTTCTAACCTCCACGAAGCACCAAACACCCTCTAAAAACCCATCTTCCCACCTAATCTAACCACAACACTAACAGATTCGACTAGTTATTAGCGAGCGTGAACATCGTATGCATGATCACCTACATGCCCTATCAATGCCTGATGTACATGTATGCAAAACCTCTAATGTCATGCCACATGTATGCATGGACCAACATATATAATATAGTATATATCAATGATTTTAACTGTGCATGAATGTCAGTTCACACCCTCCAATAACATCCTCAAAATCTGTCTAAAAACTACCTCCTTACTCACCTTTAACTTATCTAACTCCATCATACCAACAACCATTAACCACAATATACTTACCCAAGCCTTCTTCACACCCAAGATATTACCAAACCACAACTACCATTACCTCAAACATGCTAGCAACAAGACTAGACTTACCACGCACGGAAAAACCAACAGAAACCAAACTAAGCAACTAAAGCAAGGATCACTTAACAAGGTTACCTGAAAACATAACACCACTCTGAAGCTTCATAGAACGAGCTCTCTTCCTTGCGGAACCAACATCTTTCGGTCGCACCACTGCAGCACCAACTAACACACCAGGGTCACCACCAACTCCTTGCGATAAGAAACCTTGGCTGTTCCGCGCCAACATCAAACAATCACGCTTCATGTGTCCAGCAGACCCACACTTCCAGCAAACTTCATTTCCCAAACTCTTCACAACCTTCTGCTTTTTATGCCACCTCTGAACCTCGCCTCGGCCGCGCCCACGACCTTTCAAAGATCCTTTAGCTAACACCAAAGCTGACTTCACTCCAAGAGGACAATCACGCTTAACATGCAGCTTAGAACCACATCTCCAGCAAACACTTGTGTCCCAACATTTTCCAACATGTTGCCTTTTACAACGGTCACACACAGATGACTGAACTTCCACTCCTTGCTCAGGCAACACTTGCTCACCAACAGCATCAGCCGCACCTTGCTCAACCCTTGGAAATTCCCTTCCAAGATACCTTTCATAGAAAGCAGATACAAAGAAATCCCAATCAATATCAAGGATATGTGACGCCACAGCCACAAATGTCCACCAAGAACAAACATCCTCCAGCATCAGAGAAACAACACTCCCCAGCTTACAGGCATAATCACAGCCTTCCTGATCCAAAATCAGAACTACACTGGCCAACCAGGCCTCAAACATCTCCGGGGAAGAACCATGGTACTCTACAGCACCCAAATCAAGCAAATGCTGTTTCGGCAAACCCACACATTTAGCCAGCACATCCACTGGTTCTACCTCAACCGTAGCCTGAGATGTTCCCAACACCTCCTGAACAACAGACAAAGATCTTTCCATCCCGGAACCAGCTTCCTTCCCTTGCCTTACCATCTCAACTTCAGTCACAGAAGACTGAGACAAAACACCTTTACAAAAGGGTGAATCCTTTGACTTAACAACCTGCCCCAAGGCAGCAACCATCTCACTCATCCTCCATTCCTTCATCAACTTTGCCATACCACTAACAACAAACAACATACAATCACAACAAACAAACAAAAACCAGTTAGACCAGCATTAAGCAAGGATTCAAACTCCAACTCCAAAATAACACAATAGCTATATTAATAAGGCAATGGGTATCCCGAATCCTCCCCCATAACATGACATAACAGCCAACACAACATGAATATCACAACATCAAGCATATCAACAACATACTTTGATCATGCTTACACCAAACAACATCCAACAGCACCAGCACATTAACAACATAACATGCTCAAATCACATTCATCATGCATAGCATCAGCTCATAACATCAACACATATCCACATGAACTCAACCAAGATTCATAACCACAAATCATGCTTGCATACACCAGCAACATGCTCAAAAACATCAACAGCATACTCAGAAACACATGCTTCAACCAGCTTTCAACCATACAACAAGGTAAACATCAAGCACACTTACCACAACAACTTACCGTTTTCCCCAACCTTCGCAACCTGGCTCTGATACCACCAAATGTAACCCCCGTAGCCCGGCCTAGACGGTAGACCCGAACTACGAAGATTACACGGGGAAAACCAAAGTCAACCCGAAAGTCAACCTTGATTAACGACCCTTTTTTTTCTTTTTAATCTTGTCTAGATGCACATTAACCTTAGATGTGATCACACAAACACCATGCTCAAAGATCACAAACATCAGAGATCAAACAGGGACCCAATTGAACAAATTATAACTTTAGGGACCAAATTGTAATTTCTGAAAACTTTAAGGACTTAACAAGATTTTAAGTTACCAACTTAAAATTAATCATGTTTCATGCTTCTCTGCCAAATTTCAGCTCAAACGGACATCCCGAACTCATACAATTGCACAAACAAGATTCAGGACCAAAATGCAAACATTTTGAAACATTTAACCGCCCATGTCAGCCCCCAACGGTCACCCGTTCCGAAATAGGCCAAGCCCATTCCGAAACACGGGCCGTTCCGCAACACGTTCCGCAACGGGGGTCTGGCAGAATGCCTTCCGTTTCGGAACGGTGGCACCCGTTTCGGACGCCTGGGTTCGTGCAGGGCACCCGTTCCGAAACGGTGTTACCTGTTCCGAAACACTTAGCCCAGAATGTTGCATTTTGCTCATTCAAACACACAATTGGTCATTCAAACATGCTCCAAAAGCCACCAAACTTTGCCAGCATGCAATTCAACATAAAAGGGATATACTTGCATCAACAATTCAACAATTAACCATCACATATGAAAAGCCCCAAATCTCTAGGCATGCTTCCTACTCAAGCAACCACTTAAGCACAAACCTTCCAATTCAACACAATTAAGCCAAACCATGATTCAACAACATTAAAAACATCATTAAACATTCATGATCAACACATACGATCACATACACATAAACCCGAGAGATTCTACCCCATTGCCCTTATTAACTATAGCTATTCACCGAGACATACATCTCCATTGGAGTCCACCTTGAATCCCTTGCTCCTTGCTGTCCAAACTTCAATAATCTGCATTGATGGACAAAAAGGAGCGTAAGCACATAATGCTTAGTGAGGAATGCTCAAAACCAAAACACCATCAATGCAGCGGGTCTTTAAAACACTTTAAAACCAACCCGATTTGCTTTCCAAAACCATGTTCGAAACTCTTTTCAACATCAAGCTCCAAAACATGCATAAACACCATATGCTAAGCTTAAACAAAACCATGGAAAACATATCCTTTCCACAACATACCTTTCTTTAACTTGGAAACCACATCAAGCAAGAAACCATTTAAAACCATAGTTCAATCAAACCATTTCATGCATTTAATCAAGGCAACAAAAATCATATCATCACATGCCTTTAACAACAAGTCATACATGACTCCAATGCAACATAGGTAATCCATGCTCTCATGCATCATTTATCAAATGATAACCAACACTTGTTCAACATACAAGTAACATGCTTTCACTAGCACCATACACATCTCATGCAACAATGCATCTTACCAAGCATCTCATGCTTCTCATGCAAACATGCATCAATTCAAGCATCTCATGCTTCACATGCAACCATGCATCATCTCAAGCAATCTCATGCTTCACATGCAACCATGCATCATTTCAAGCAATCCCATGCTCAACATGCAACTATGCATCATTTCAAGCAATCTCATGCTTCACATGCAACCATGCATCATTTCAAGCAATCCCATGCTCAACATGCAACTATGCATCATTTCAAGCAATCCCATGCTCAACATGATCAAGAACATTATATTGGCTCCCAAGAGATCAACCATATTCACTTTCCAACTTTACAACCCGATCGGATACGCGGATCACAAGCGTGTCCCAACGCTTCCTACACACTACCCAATCCAAGGTCTTCCCGTGGGCAACAACCTCCACTGACCTCAATCTCCTAAGGTTCCCATGTATGGACTTTTAAACACCATACAACCTTAGCTTTTCCTCAAGGTTACCATGTATGGACTTTCAACCGCCATACACCCTTAACATGCACAAGGTCTTCCCGTATGGACTTTCAACCACCATACAACCTTTGCATAACCGATTGGTAGTTGTAGACATCATCTAACGAGATCCGGGACATCGCACACAAGATCCACACATGGACTTAACCATTGCCATTGTGATCTTAACAAGTACAAGGTTCTCACATAAGGACTTTTAACCACCTTATAACCTTTACTTAACCAAGGTCTACCGTGGGCAACAACCTCCACTACGACCTTAAGCAACCGAGGTCCTCCCGTGGGCACACCCTCCACTGACCTCATCTCGTTAGGAATACTTGAGGGGAGTTTACCCGGTCCACACTTGACCACTCCGCCATCAAGGCGACTTTATTCACGGTGCACCCAATCCTATAGCCGGCTAATTATACCCGATCAACGAACCAAGAACCATTCACATCTCTTGCCAACATAACCATCTTACCATAATTTCCAATGTCCCACATGCATAACCACAATGCAAGGCCATCACATCATTAGCTCAATGATTCACATGCATACACATAATGCAAAACCTTCACTTCATTAGCTCAATGATTCACATGCATAGACAATATGCAAAAGGTACAATTATCATCACTAATCATCATCAACTCGCTGTTTTTAAGCATCATACAAAGCCAATGAACAACATGCAACACTATACACAAAAATCACAATTTCCATAAACATATCCAAGGATCTCTTACCTTGAGCATCCTTCTCAATTGACTTTCAAAACCAGCATTAAACCATGCTAAAACATGCTTACAAAACAGAATTAAACCATGCAAATCACATGCACATCAAACATCAACCACTTTTGATTTTTAAAGCCAAAACATACACAATCCAAGAGCAAAACCCATCCACTTACTCTTGAGCTTAGCAAAGTTGTTTAGACTTAAACTAAGCTCCCAAAAACCTTCAAACCTTGTTTCAAAAGCTGAAATCCCAACTTCACTCACCGATTACCAAACAAAGCTAGCCAACAAGCTTTCCAAGCTTCCGAAACCTTCCGAAAACACCTCCAAGGCTCAAGGATCAACCTCCCCTGTTTCAAGCACACAAAAACAGAACATTAATGCATCCATATGCATTAAAACACCAGCAACATCAACACAACTCGCTGCTCATCACAAAACTAGCAATTTGGCTACCAAACACAACCGAAATCACCTCCAAACACTTCCAAAACTTAACCCAGCCAAGATCCATCACTTCTAACCATTTTTATACATCAATTAACATGCAAAATGATCACAACCACGTCCTTATACCTCCTGGTATAACAGATCACCATTTACACTCCAAAAACAACCAAAAACTCAAGCCAAACTTAGGAAATTCAACCTATCCGGGATTGCATTGATTAAACCTCAACTTCTAATCATTTTAGCATTCATTTAACATCAATTTAACACCTCAAAACCCTGCTTAAACGGATCACACGAAATTTTCACCAAAATCATCAAATCTTGCATTTTAGCCAAAAATCAAGATCTCAATTGAAAAGCCTTTAATAAAACATAATTCAAGGATTGAGAACTTAGGAATTTCAGTAAAGAACTGATAGTTTAGAGGAGAAGGACGTTCTTACCTCCAAACTTGAATTTCTCCATTTTAGAGCCAAAATGCTTGATGAATCAACTTGCAAATTGAGAGGTTTTGATGATGAGATGATTTGGAATCAAATGAGAATTGAAATGAGAGATTAAGATGTCAAAATCAAAGAAAGAAATCTGGAGAATCTTGTTTGGGTAGAGAGAAAATGAGAGAAAAGAGAATTTGAGAGAAAATAGAAAATTAGTTGGAAATTTAGTTACAAATGATTTTCCCTCCTTTTCTAAATCTTTAAAATCAGATTTGAGTCATAAAATATCTTAGAAAAATCTGGAGAAATCCCTTTTGGAATAATAGCTCCTTAAAGATTCAAAGTTTCAATCCTTTATAAAATTGTCCCGCAACTTTCAAAAATTACATTTTGGTCACTAGCCAAAATGTCAACCTTCCGAACCTCATTTTCCAAAATTGATTTCACAGTTCACCTTTATATATTAAAATATGATTTTAGAATATTTTTCCATATTTTTAATGCAACCCGAACTAGGCTTTCCTAAATTCACTCTTATATATTCGATCAGCACTTTGACCGAACCGGTCAACACCCAAAACTTCTGAGCCCAAAACCGGGGCGTTACATACCGATTCAGTCCACTCCGTTCCGGTACGGGGGTCTCCAATGTTGAAACGTTCTGGAACAGGTTCCGAAACGGGTACCCAAAGAGGCAAATCGTATCGAAACGCGTACCGAAACGGGAGCTCACAGTGTCAAATCGTATCGAAACGACACCATTCCCTTTCTGATACGAGTATCCCTGGAGCTACACCCGTTCCAAAACAACCACGAGCGTTTCGAAACGCATGCACTCTGTGTAACCCTAAAAACAGTTTTCTGTATCTCCAATCATTCCCAAATATGCCCCAAAAGCATAAGAATCAATAGAAAACAAACATACACATAATCTATAGGCATTACGTCCTACCTCAAGAATGATCAACCATAAAGCATACATAACAAGGCCATTCATTCAAAGAAACATACATCCACATCACATAGCATAAACAAGATTACATGCCTTCATCACAAAACATAAGCATTCATGAAGCAAGGTTTACATGCTTTCAAAGCAACACATAAGCATTCATAAGACATGGTTATAAGCCTTCAATACAAACACCTAGGCATCAACATAAACATGGTTTACAAGTCCACGAAAAAAAGCATTAACAATATAAGACCAACACATATGAGTCTAGATACCCGCTTCTACAACACGTAGCATCCCCATTGCTAAAATACTACTTTATTTACTAAAACCATACTTGAGCAACCACAAACGCGCTTGGATGCCCTTTTCCTTGCTCCTTGCTAACTCCGCACTAATGACCTACATTGTCGAATACGAGAGTGTAAGCTAGAAGCTTAGAGAGGGAGCTCTAAAACAAAACAACGACAATGCAGGGTTCAAAGCATTGTATCCTTAAGACATTCACAAGGCATACATTTACACTAAAAGAGCAACATAGCCAAACTCTACAAACATGCATGAATATGGCATCTTACCTCATGTTATGCTAAACAAGATATAACAAATATCTTAACAACAACCACACATGAACAAGTATATTGGCAACTATATACTACTCAGATATGCGGATAACTTCCTTTGGGATTTTCGCTCCAACGTACTCAACAACAATATTACCTTCTGGTGGGATTACACTCATCACCGTTTTCACTCATGGATGTGATTTCACTCATCATCACATGTTAACATTTTCTGATGGAATATTACCTCACCGTACTCCTCCTTGATTACTACACGTCACCAAGGCCACGTGCGAATTTGAGTCTTACCGTGTGCACACTCATCCTAATGATCGATTATTTATATTTGGTAATTATAACTAGTGTCAATCATACTATACAAGTCTTACTATGATTTCACAATCATGCACAAAACATATTGTTGGGTTTTAAGGTGCTCGATTCCTTCAACCGTTCTTGCTCGCCAAGTGGTGGAGAAGTGGAAATTTGGGTGAGTCTGGTGTGAAAGCTAAAAATATATGTGACACAATGAATTATAGTGGTTCAACCTTCTAACCAAGGTCTACATCCACTACCTTAGCTTCCCACTAAGGATTTCTAATCAATCCACTATTGATTCGTCCCCTTTTCTAGGTTTAGGAGGAAACCCTTATACACCGATCAAGCTTTCTCCCCTAAGCCTTAATCAAACCCTCTTTACAAGAGAAAATATTAGCAAACACAAATCCCTCTAATAGGTGTTTGTTTGCACAATTTAGCTCTCACCCAAAACCTAAAACACTTGAGCAAATTTGACAATTTTGGCTCACTAGTGTTTGTCTATACAAAGAAATGACAATTTAAGCACAAAGACAATTCTTGATCATTTGTTGATTGAAAATAGAAGCATTAACCATTACTTGATGCTTGGAGGTCCCCTTTATACCCCTTAATGAATTTGTAGCCCTTACTAGCCGTTGGGGATGAATTGGAGCCGTTGGAGACATAATCTCTCACCATAAATGCATTTATGCTGCTGCCTGTATCGAAACGCTCGAATCCGTTTCGATATGCTCTTCAAGTAGAAAGAGTCGTTGCAACACCCGTATCGAAACGCTGTTGGTCGTATCGAAATGCCCATATCGAAACGCCTAGTACCATATCGAAACAATCTGCATTTAAATGTTAGTTGGGAAATAGCCATTGGGGTTTATGACCATTGTGGTTGATGCCACGTAGGCGTATCGAAACGGCATCGGTCGTATCGAAACGCTTGGCAAAATCCTCTTCTAGAAAGGACTCGTTTCGAAACCAGTATCGAAACGTTTTGACACTGGAAGACCCCATATCGAAACACCTAAGGGTGTTTCGAAACGCTTGGAAGGTTTTGTTTAGTTTGGCTTTGAAAACATGTAAAAACCTTTGAAAATATCCCCTAAACATAGTTTCAAGTAGTTTGGACTTTGGAAATAGTTTTGAATTCTTTTTAACTTAGTCCAAAACATTTTTCAATTATTATATCAAAACATTAGTTCTACAATCTCCCCCTTTTTGATATAATAAAACTAACTTGAAAAATTGTTTGAGATTCTCCCCCTTTAAGTTTAAAAATGTGAATAAGAGATCAAAAAATTTAAATCAATTTGAGCTCCCCCTTATTCATTTGAAAATTCAATTTTTCAAACCATTTCTCCCCCTTTTTATATATAAAAAAGAATTCAAAATACTTTAAAGTTCAAAATAACAATAGAGGTAAAAAAAGATTGATAAAAAATAAGAATTTGGTTTTAAAATGCCCCCCCTTACTCAAAGCATCATAAGAATGTTAGTCCAACATATATGATCCTAATCTGGTTAAAAAAAAGAATAAAACAAATAAAAGCAAAAACAACTAGATTTTACCACACTTGAATCCAAGGGAGGATGTGAAGTCTTCCTTCTTCAAGTGTCTTCCTTGTGTGCATGGAGCTCCCCCTCAAAGTTTAACTTGTTGATCAATCTCCTACACACCTAGCAAAAGACAATCGAGTGATTTTTGGTATCTAAATTGCTTTGGATCTATAAACGTTAGTAGCACAAAATTTAGTCCCCTTAGGAATCCATTTTTCAATTTCATCCTTTTTAGTTGAAGTGGTTAGTCCTTTTGGGACCCAAACACTTCTAAAACATTTTCCTTTTACAAATCTAGGGGCACTAGATTGTCTTACATAAAAGTTTGATTTTTCCAAAATTATTTTTCTTTTCAAGCTCTTTGGAAATCAAATCTTTTTCTTCTTGAACTTTTTGAAGCAAATTTTGTAAATCAAAACATTTTTGTTCAAACTCTTCGAGTTTTGCTTCAAGTTTAAGTTTGGTTTTAGAAATCAAATCATTTTGAATTTTCAACTTTGAAATCAATTTATTGTTTTTCAAAATGTGATTTTTAAACTCTAAAACCAAATCATCGTAGGCATATTGTAATTCATCAAAAGAGTAAGAACACGAAGTAGATGAATTAGAAGTTACCCTTGAATCTTCTTCGATGGCCATAAGGCAAAGGTTGGATTGTTCATCGTCGGTGGAGTCCTCATCACTCCAAGTAGCCACATATGCCTTCTTCTTATGGCTTGAAGTGCTTGCCATCTTCTTTTTCATGGATTCTCATTCAAGCTCTCTCAAGGCTTTCTTCATGAACGGGGCACACTTCTTGAAGAGATGAACTATCTCTTCTTCTTCATCCTCCTCTTCACTTGAATCTATATGGTGGCAAGTGGAGGATTTGAGAGCAATGACATTAGTGTTGATGCCAAGCCCTTTGAGCTTCTTCTCCCCCATAACTCTATTTTCTTCCCTCTTCTTCTCATCTTCTTTATTTTTCTTCATGATTTGGTGAGTGAGAAGAGACCCCATGAGCTCATCAAGCTTTAAAGTTTTCAAGTTTTTAGCTTTGATGATGGCGGTCCTCTTTAAGTCCCATGACTCGAGAAGTGAGTAGATGAGCTTTCGAACAAGCTTTTCCTCCGGGATGGCTTCTTCATAGCCTTTGAGACCATTGGTGATAGTGGAGAACCTATCAAACATCTTCTCGATGTCTTCTTCTGGATCCATCTTGAAGTTCTCATACTCTAAGGTGAGGAGCCCAATCTTAGTCTCCTTTACTTCATTCGTCCCCTCGTATGTGACTTCAAGCTTGTCCCATACCTCCTTGGCACTCTCACAAGAAGACATCTTCTCATAGATGGTTGGGACAAATGAACAAAAGAGGATGTGCAAGGCTTTGCAATTAAGCTCCATCTTCTTGCGATCTTCAGCACTCCACTACGCTTTGCTTCGTTGAGGAACGAACGTACCATCTTCAACTATGTCCCATAGCTTGTAGTCTCTTGACTTGATGAAGAACTTCATCTTTGTCTTCCAATGGGCATAGTGAGTTCCGTCAAAGAAAGGCGGTTTGTCGATGGATTGCGTCATTGAGCCAGTTGTGTGAAATGATGATGAAGCTTGCCGGATCTTCTCAATAGGATGTTAATCCTCTTCGATTGAGCCAAGCTTTGATACCAATTGTTAGGTTTTAAGGTGCTCGATTTCTTCAACCGTTCTTGCTCGCCAAGTGGTGGAGAAGTGGAAATTTGGGTGAGTGTGGTGTGGAAGCTAAAAAGATATGTGACACAAATAGTGGTTCAACCTTCTAACCAAGGTCTACATCCACTACCTTAGCTTCCCACTAAGGATTTCTAGGTTTAAGATGAAACCCTTATACACCGATCAAGCTTTCTAGGTTTAGGATGAAACCCTTATACACCGATCAAGCTTTCTACCCAAAGCCTTGATCAAACCCTCTTTACAAGAGAAAATATTAGCAAACACAAATCCCTCTAATAGGTGTTTGTTTGCACAATTTAGCTCTCACCCAAAACCTAAAACACTTGAGCAAATTTGACAATTTTGGCTCACTAGTGTTTGTCGATACAAAGAAATGACAATTTAAGTACAAAGGCAATTCTTGATCATTTGTTGATTGACAATAGAAGCATTAACCATTACTTGATGCTTGGAGGTCCCTTTTATACTCCTTAATGAGTTTGTAGCCGTTACTAGCCGTTGGGGATGAATTGGAGCCGTTGGAGACATGATTTCCCACCATAAATGCAGTTCTGCTGCTACCTGTATCAAAACGCTCGAATCCGTTTCGATACGCTCTTCAAGTAGAAAAAGCCGTTGCAACACCCGTATCGAAACGCTGTTGGCCGTATCGAAACGCCCGTATCGGAACGCCTAGTACCATATCGGAACAATCTGTATTTAAATGTTAGTTGGGAAATAGCTGTTGGGGTTTATGACTGTTGTGGTCGATGCCACGTAGTCGTATCGAAACGCTTGGCAAAATCCTCTTCCAGAAAGGACCCGTTACGAAACCAGTATCGAAACGTTTTGACACTGGAAGACCTCGTATCGGAACACCTAGGGGTGTTTCGAAACGCCTGGAAGGTTTTGTTTAGTTTGGCTTTAAAAACATGTAAAAACCTTTGAAAATACCCTCTAACCATAGTTTCAAGTAGTTTGGACTTTAGAAATAGTTTTGAATTCTTTTTAACTCAGTCCAGAACATTTTTAAATTATTATATCAAAACATTAGTTCTACACATATCATCACCATATACATCCTCAATATATATCAACATGCATAACGAACACATACTACACAAGTTAACATTTATGCACATTAAGCAAGAACTCATAAAGCAAACAAGAGATTAAGCTACCAACTTAATCTCCATCTTGGATTTGCCTACCAAGAACAATCCAACACCTCAACAACACACTTGAACCAATTTAAATTCATTTTAAATAATCCACTCACCGAACACCCTTAAGCAAACCGAGAAAGCCGAATCAACCCTCCAAACTTGTAACGCCCCGGTTTTGGGCTTAGAAGTCTTGGGCGTTGACCGGTTGGTCAAAGTGCTGTTCGAATCGTAAGAGGTTACATTAGGAAAGCCTAGTTCGGGTTGCATTAAAAATATAGAAAAATGCTCTAAAATCATCTTTTAATATAATTAAGTGAACTGTGAAATCAATTTTGGAAAATGAGTTTTGGAAGGGTGACATTTTGGCTAGTGACCAAAATGTAATTTTTGAAAGTTTGGTGGCTATTTTATAAAGGGTTGAAACTTTGAATCTTTAAGGAGCTATTTACCCAAAGGGAGTTTCTCCAGATTTTTCTAAGATATTTTGACTCATAATTCTGATTTTAAAGAAAACAAAAAGGAGGGAAAACTCATTTTAGTCATTTTCATAACAAACTTTCTCATTTTCTTTCTCTCTTTTTCTCTCAACCCAAACACACCATTTCCAGAGTTTCAATTCTGATTTTCTCACCTAAAATCCTCCTTTCAACTCTCAATTGATTGCAAATCAACATATCTTCAAATCCTCTTCAATTGCTTCAAGTTTCATCAAGGTTTTCCATTCCAAAAAGAGGAGAAACTCAAGTTTGGAGGTAAGAACGTCCTTCTCCTTTGAACTTCAAGTTCTTTAATGAAATTCCTAAAGTTTTCAATCCTAATTTGATGTTTAAGTAAAGGCTTTTAAGTTGATTTATGGATCTTGGCTAATCATGCAAGATTTTGATGATTTCACATGATTTTCGTTAGATCTGATTGATCTGTGTTTTGAGAGGTGTTTTTGATGTTAAATGATCACTAAATTGATGTGGAAATGAGATTTGATTGACGCAACCCCGGATAGGTTGAGTTTCCTAAGTTTAGCTTGTGTTTTAAGGTAGCTTTTGTGGTGATCTTGGTGATCTGGTGTTGCTGGAGGTATAAGGATGGTTGTAGGTTGTTTTTAGATGTTAAATGATGTTAATGGAAGTGTGGATTTGCTGGTTTATGGCTGGGCTTGGTTTAGAAGTGTTTCGGATGCATTTTCGGTTGTGTTTGGTGGCCGAAAATGGAGGTTTTGTGAGAGCAGTGAGTTTAGGTGCTTTCATTGAAGCAATTAATGCATGATGATGCATTAATCCTCTGCTTTAATGTGTTGAAACATGGGAGGCATCCTTGGATCCAAGAATTGTTGATCCGGAGGCTTGATTTGGTGCTTTGGCTTGAAGCAAAGTGGAAATCGGTGAGTGCGTTTGTGAAAATGGTTTTCGGCTTTGAAACCAAGGTTTTGGGGGCTTAGTTTAAGTCTAAACAACTTTGCTAAGCTCAAGTGTAAGTTTTCGGATTTCTCTCTAAGTGGTGGCCATGTTTTGGTATGATGCAAAATGATGATTTGCATGTTTTGATTACTGTTTTGAAAGCATGTTTTAGCATGATAATTGCTGATGTTTTAGCATGATAATTGCTGATGTTTTAAGCCATGTGTTGAAGGTAACTCTAGGTAGGAGTACCTTGCTTTTATGCATTGATTAAATGTGGATTTAATGCTTTGAAATGCATGATGAAATGGCTTGGTTTAATGCTTTAAAACAGTGGATTATATGATGTATAAGATGTATATTGGCAAGTGATGTTTTGTAAAAGTGAAGGTCACTAAGGTGGTTAAAAGTCCTTGAGTGAGCCTTGTTACCTAAGATCATCAAGGTGGTTAAAAGTCCTTGGATGAATCTTGTTGCGGACACTAAGGTGGTTAAAAGTCCTTAGGTGCTCCTTTCCATGGTGTTTAAAAGTCCATGGGGCCAAGGTGTTTAAAAGTCCTTGGGGCCAAGGTGTTTAAAAGTCCTTGGGGTGATTCAAGCATTGGACACAAAGGTGGTTAAAAGTCCTTGTGTGGTCCTTATTCATGGTGTTTAAAAGTCCATGGCCAAGGTGTTTAAAAGTCCTTGGGGTCCAAGGTGAAATGTATCACTTGAGCCAATATGACATGTATAGTACATTGAGATGCATGAGATGCATGTTTTAATGATTATGTTGAAGCATGAGATGCTTGTTTAAATGTTATGTGAAGCATGGAATTGCTTGATTTAAAGTATGCTTTGAGCATGTGTTAATGTGGTTTATAAGCATGTTTTAAAATGTTTTAAATTGCATTATTGAATGTTTTTTTTAAAGAGCACACCTCACTAAGCTTTGGCTTACGCTCTCTCGTTTTCTTGATTCAATAATGCAGAGCATTAGAGTACATTGAGGGGCAGCAAGAGAAGGCAAGCAAACAAGTTCAAGTAAAGCTCAATGTATGGAAGGTTTTGTTAAACATTTTAGCTTTTGGTTGATTTGGCAATGGGGGACCAAAGTGTATGTTTTGGGAGGTGTTTGAGACTCCCTAAGTGTGTTGAATGTTGTTGAATTGCTGGTTTTTGAATTGGATTCCTATTGCTTGTTTATGAAGGTTTATGCATGAATGGTTAGCTTAAGTAGGAAGCATGTCATTTAAATTGGGGCTTTCCACATGTGTTGGTTATATGTTGAATTGGTGATGCAATTATGGTCCTTGCATGTTGTATGAATAAGTGATATGGTTTGGTGATGTTAATTTGATGTTTGAAGCATGTTTGTTGTTGTTTTCTAATCGAATTCAGGCAGGGGTATCGGTACTCGGGCTTGTGTATCGATACGCCTGAGCCAAATATGCTCTTTCCTGCCCAGGCGTATCGGTACGGTTGAACAGGTACCGATACCGTATGAAGGCCGTATCGATACGGGGGAACTCGTATCGATACCGATGCTGAAGTTTGGTTACTGCCTTCCCCGAGTATCGATACGACACGTGGCGTATCGATACCGGACCGTTAAATTTTGTTAAAAGTATCTTAATATGTTTCGTTTGGTTTACGTTTTGGTCCTGAATCTTGTTTGTTCAATTGAATGAGTTTGGGAAGTCCTTTTGAGCTGGAATTTCACAGGGAAGCATGAAACCTGACTAATGTCAAGATGGTAACTTTAATTTGGGATAAGTCCCTTAATTTATCAGAATTTACAATTTGGTCCCTAAAGTTGTAATTTGTTCAATTGGGTCCCTGTTTGATCTCTGATGTTTGTGATCTTTTAGTATGTTGCTTGTGTGATCACAATTAGGGTTAATGTGCATCTAGATAAGATTAAAAAGAAAAAAAAAGGGTCGTTAATCAAGGTTGACTTTCGGGTTGACTTTGGTTTTCCCCGTGTGACTTTCTTAATTCGGGTCAACCGTCTAGACCGGGTTAAGGGGGTTACATTTGGTGGTATCAGAGCTGAGTTCTCGAGTAATTGGGAATGTTGTTATGCATGATTGAAGCATGGTTTGGTTTGTATACTTGTTGTATGAAAGCATGTTCAGTGATTTGAGATGACGATGTTTTTGAGATGTATACTGTGATGATGCATGATGAGGGTACCATTGTCAAACAAAAGCTAAAGAAACGATGTTGTTTTTGAAAGAAATTGAGCTTGAATACTTGGAATTTGCTTACCTTGCTGGTCCTGACTTGTTTTATTTTGTATTGTTATGCATGGTAAAAGTATGGCACCACGTAGAGAGTTAAGGAGTAGCGCGAGAGCTACGACCCCGGAGGGGAATGTGAATGAAGAGAATACGGGTAGTGCTGTGTTACCTCCTCCTCCACCTGGTGGTGGTGGTGCGGAGAGGGAAAGAGCTGGAGCTGAGGCAGCTGGTGCTGGAGCTGCAGGACCTGAGGTTGGTCAGGGGCAAGCGATGCCTGACATGTCTATGCTGGTACAAGCTATTGCGGGTGCTTTTCGAGCAGCAGTAGCTGGAGCTCAAGGAGCTGAGCATCAGGGAGATGCTGGAGCTAGATTACCCTTAGAGCGTTTGCGCAGTCTTGGTGGGACTGAGTTTAGGGGTATGTCAGCTGAGAGGTCGGAAGCATGGCTGGAGAGTACCAAACGTGTCTTGGGACAGATGAGCTGCACTGATGTGCAAAAGCTGGGATGTGTGGTATCTTTGCTGCAAGGTGATGCTTATACGTGGTGGACGACCACAATCTCTGGTATGGCTGATGCTGGTGTTACTTGGACGTTCTTTCAGAATGCGTTCAAGAGGAGATATCTGGGAGTTAGATATCTAGATGAGAAAAAGCGTGAATTCATGTCTCTGACCCAAGGGAGCATGAGTGTGGCTGAGTATGAGGTACAGTTCGTACGTCTCAGTCAGTATGCACCGGAGCTGGTACCTGATGAGCGAGAAAGGTGCGAAAGGTTCCGTTATGGCTTGGTGACGGAGGTAAAGACCTATATGTTGGCTGCTGAGTACAATGATTTTGATGTGTTGGTTAGTCGATCCAAGGACATTGAGATGAATCTGAGTTTATCTGCTAAGGGTGCTGGAGCTAGTTCTGGGAAAAGAGCTGCTGAGTATAGTTCCGGAAGTGGACGGAACAAGAGGGGACGTGATCAGAGGTTTCAGTCCTCAGTTAAGAGAGGTGGAGGTGCACCTGCTAGGGGTGGCAATGCTAGAGCTGACCCTAGTGCTTGTTGGATTTGTGGTTCCCGTGGTCACTTGAAGCGTGACTGTCCTCGTGCTGGGAGGGAGGTGCAAGCTCCTGTTGTGGCAGCTGGTTATGAGTGCTGGAACTGTGGTTCTGCTGACCACTTGAGGCGAGATTGTCCGAGGATGGCTGGTGGTCAAGAGCGTGCTCCTGTTGTTGCAGCATCGCAGAGAGGTCGTGGACGCGGCCGTGGTAATTTTCAGAGGCGAGAGGAAGGTGGTCGCGGAGTAGCTCATGTTGTGGCTATTCAACCTGAGGGTGGATGCCAAGCGAGGGTGTATGCTCAGCGCGAGGGAAGGAATGATGCTGATGTGATTGCAGGTACCTTTACTTTGCAATCCTTGTCATTGCTTTCTTTGATTGATTCTGGATCTACGCATTCATACATTCTTCGTGAGCATGCTGAGTTGCTTGGTTTGCCTGTTGAGTCTTTGGATGTTGGTGTTAGAGTCACTAGTTCTTTTGGTGAAACTGTTGTGACTCGTAAGCTTTATAGAAGGTGTCCTTTGGTTGTTCAAGAGCATGTCTTTCATGTTGATCTTATGGAGTTGCCCTTTTATGGTTTTGATGTGATCCTTGGTATGGATTGGCTTGCTGAGCATCGTGCTGTTGTGGATTGTGAGAATAAGCGGGTTTCGCTTAAGCTTGCGGATGATTATGAAGTGGTGGTGGTTGGTGAGAATGTGAAGTTTCTTGCCAATGTTGTTTCTACCTTGGAGGCGAGCAGGATGCTGAGGCAGGGTTGTGAAGCTTATCTAGCTTTCGTGATGAACCCTAGTTCGAAGGAGCTGAGGGTGCAGGATATCAGGGTTGTGAAGGAGTTTCCTGATGTTTTTCCTGAGGAGTTGCCTGGTTTACCTCCTAATCGTGAGGTGGAGTTTGGTATTGAGCTGTATGAGAATACCACTCCTGTGTCCATTACTCCCTATAGAATGGCACCTAAGGAGCTGAAGGAGCTGAAGACGCAGTTGCAAGAGCTGCTTGATCGTGGTTTCATCCGGCCGAGTGTGTCGCCTTGGGGTGCTCCTGTCTTGTTTGTGAAGAAGAAAGATGGCACGATGAGGATGTGCATTGATTACCGTCAGCTGAACAAGTTGACTATCAAGAATCGGTATCCTTTACCGAGGATTGATGATCTCTTTGATCAATTTCGGGGAGCTGCTGTGTTCTCTAAGATTGACTTGAGGTCAGGGTATTATCAGTTGAAGGTGAAGGATGTGGATGTGCCTAAGACAGCTTTCAGGACAAGGTATGGGCATTATGAGTTCCTTGTGATGCCGTTTGGGTTGACAAAGGCTCCTGCTGCTTTCATGGACATGATGAATCGTGTTTTTCATGAATACCTGGACAAGTTCGTTGTGGTGTTCATTGATGATATCCTTGTGTACTCGCGTACTGAGGAAGAGCACGAAGAGCATTTGAGGATTGTGTTGCAAGCTTTGTTGGAGAATCAGCTTTATGCTAAGCTGAGCAAGTGTGAGTTCTGGCTTAGAGAGGTGGTGTTTCTTGGACATGTGGTCTCAGCTGAGGGGATTCGTGTTGATCCTCAGAAGATTGAAGCGGTGATGAATTGGAAGGTTCCTAAGTCTGTTCAGGAGGTTCGTAGTTTCCTTGGTTTGGCAGGATACTACCGAAGGTTTGTGGATGGTTTTTCCAAGATTGCTGCTCCTTTGACGAAGTTGTTGCAGAAAGATGTCAAGTATGAGTGGGCAGAAGCGAGACAGCAGGCTTTTGAGAAGTTGAAGATGGCTTTGACTCAAGCTCCTATCTTGATTCAGCCTGAATCAGGGAAAGAGTTTGTGGTCTACAGTGATGCATCCTATGTTGGTTTGGGGTGTGTGCTGATGCAAGAGGGTAAGGTTGTGGCTTATGCGTCGCGGCAGTTGAAGATGCATGAGCGCAATTATCCTACGCATGACATTGAGCTGGCTGCAGTGGTTTTTGCTCTGAAGATCTAGAGGCATTATCTGTATGGTGAGAAGTGTACTGTGTACACGGATCATAAGAGTTTGAGGTATCTGATGTCTCAGAAAGAGTTGAATCTTAGGCAGCGGCGTTGGTTGGAGTTGCTCAAGGATTATGATCTGACGATAGAGTATCATCCTGGAAAGGCTAATGTTGTTGCGGATGCCTTGAGTAGGAAGGTAGCTGTTGAGCTGAGAGCTATGTTTGCTAGCTTGAGCATTTCGCGGGATGGTGGTCTTGTTGCTGAGTTGCAAGTGAAACCATCTTTGGTTCAGCTGATTAAGGATAAGCAGTTGTTGGATGATTCCTTGGTGTCTCATGTTCAGGATATCGCGGAGGGTAGACCTTCGGATTTCTGCTTTAATGAGGATGGGGTGTTGTGTTTTGGTAGTCGTATAGTAGTGCCTGCTGATGTTGAGTTGAGGCGTGCTATTCTAACTGAAGGTCATAGTAGTCCTTTTGCTATGCATCCTGGTAGTACTAAGATGTATCGTGATCTTCGTGATGAGTACTATTGGGTTGGTTTGAAGAAGGATGTGGCAGAGTTTGTGAGCAAGTGTTTGGTGTGTCAGCGAGTTAAGGCTGAACATCAGGTTCCTTCTGGTTTGTTGCAACCGTTGAAAATCCCTGAATGGAAGTGGGAGAGGGTTACCATGGATTTCATATCTGGTTTACCTTTGTCTCCATCGAAGAAGAATTCTGTTTGGGTGATTGTGGATCGCCTGACGAAGTGTGCGCATTTCTTGCCTGTGCATACTACGTTTTCTTTGGATAAGCTGGCAGAGCTGTACATTGCTGAGGTTGTGAGGCTGCATGGTGTGCCTAAGTCGATTGTGTCGGATAGGGATCCGAGGTTCACATCGCGTTTCTGGCAGTGTTTGCACCAAGCTCTGGGTACAAGGTTGCATTTCAGTACATCCTATCATCCTCAGTCGGATGGCCAGTCTGAGCGAGTTATTCAGATTTTGGAGGATATGTTGAGATGCTGCGTGATAGAGTTCCAAGGTTCTTGGGAGAAGCATCTGCCTTTGGTTGAGTTCGCTTACAACAACAGTTTTCAGGCGAGTATACAGATGACACCTTATGAGGCTCTGTATGGGAGGAGGTGTAGAACTCCTCTGTGTTGGGCTGAAACGGGTCAAAAGCTGGTTTCGATGCCTGCTTTGTTGAAAGGAACCACTGAGAAGGTGAAGCTCATTTGTGAGCGGTTGAAGGCTGCTTCTGACCGGCAGAAATCTTACGCGGATTTGAAGCGTAAGGAGATAGAGTTTGCGGTGGGTGATCGTGTGTTTTTGAAGGTTTCGCCTTGGAAGAAGGTGATGAGGTTTGGTCGGAAGGGTAAGCTGAGCCCTAGATACATTGGACCGTATGAGGTTGTTGAGCGAGTGGGTCCTGTTGCGTATCGGTTGAGGTTACCTCAGGAGCTAGAGAAGATTCATGATGTGTTCCATGTTTCTATGCTCCGGAAGTATAGATCTGATCCTTCGCATGTGTTGCCTGTGGAGGAAGTGGAGTTGAATCCGGATTTGACCTATGATGAGGAACCGGTGAAGGTTCTGGATTCGGATAGCAAAGTTCTTCGTGGCAAGACCATTGAGTTGGTGAAGGTGCTGTGGAAGCATCGCGGTGTTGAAGAAGCCACGTGGGAGCGGAAGGAAGACATGCTGAAGCAGTTTCCTTATCTCTTTCCTTCAGGTAAATTTCGAGGACGAAATTTCTTAAGGGGGGGAGAGTTGTAACGCCCCGGTTTTGGGCTTAGAAGTCTTGGGCGTTGACCGGTTGGTCAAAGTGCTGTTCGAATCGTAAGAGGTTACATTAGGAAAGCCTAGTTCGGGTTGCATTAAAAATATGGAAAAATGCTCTAAAATCATCTTTTAATATAATTAAGTGAACTGTGAAATCAATTTTGGAAAATGAGTTTTGGAAGGGTGACATTTTGGCTAGTGACCAAAATGTAATTTTTGAAAGTTTGGTGGCTATTTTATAAAGGGTTGAAACTTTGAATCTTTAAGGAGCTATTTACCCAAAGGGAGTTTCTCCAGATTTTTCTAAGATATTTTGACTCATAATTCTGATTTTAAAGAAAACAAAAAGGAGGGAAAACTCATTTTAGTCATTTTCATAACAAACTTTCTCATTTTCTTTCTCTCTTTTTCTCTCAACCCAAACACACCATTTCCAGAGTTTCAATTCTGATTTTCTCACCTAAAATCCTCCTTTCAACTCTCAATTGATTGCAAATCAACATATCTTCAAATCCTCTTCAATTGCTTCAAGTTTCATCAAGGTTTTCCATTCCAAAAAGAGGAGAAACTCAAGTTTGGAGGTAAGAACGTCCTTCTCCTCTGAACTTCAAGTTCTTTAATGAAATTCCTAAAGTTTTCAATCCTAATTTGATGTTTAAGTAAAGGCTTTTAAGTTGATTTATGGATCTTGGCTAATTATGCAAGATTTTGATGATTTCACATGATTTTCGTTAGATCTGATTGATCTGTGTTTTGAGAGGTGTTTTTGATGTTAAATGATCACTAAATTGATGTGGAAATGAGTTTTGATTGATGCAACCCCGGATAGGTTGAGTTTCCTAAGTTTAGCTTGTGTTTTAAGGTAGCTTTTGTGGTGATCTTGGTGATCTGGTGTTGCTGGAGGTATAAGGATGGTTGTAGGTTGTTTTTAGATGTTAAATGATGTTAATGGAAGTGTGGATTTGCTGGTTTATGGCTGGGCTTGGTTTAGAAGTGTTTCGGATGCATTTTCGGTTGTGTTTGGTGGCCGAAAATGGAGGTTTTGTGAGAGCAGTGAGTTTAGGTGCTTTCATTGAAGCAATTAATGCATGATGATGCATTAATCCTCTGCTTTAATGTGTTGAAACAGGGGAGGCATCCTTGGATCCAAGAATTGTTGATCCGGAGGCTTGGTTTGGTGCTTTGGCTTGAAGCAAAGTGGAAATCGGTGAGTGCGTTTGTGAAAATGGTTTTCGGCTTTGAAACCAAGGTTTTGGGGGCTTAGTTTAAGTCTAAACAACTTTGCTAAGCTCAAGTGTAAGTTTTCGGATTTCTCTCTAAGTGGTGGCCATGTTTTGGTATGATGCAAAATGATGATTTGCATGTTTTGATTACTGTTTTGAAAGCATGTTTTAGCATGATAATTGCTGATGTTTTAGCATGATAATTGCTGATGTTTTAAGCCATGTGTTGAAGGTAACTCTAGGTAGGAGTACCTTGCTTTTATGCATTGATTAAATGTGGATTTAATGCTTTGAAATGCATGATGAAATGGCTTGGTTTAATGCTTTAAAACAGTGGATTATATGATGTATAAGATGTATATTGGCAAGTGATGTTTTGTAAAAGTGAAGGTCACTAAGGTGGTTAAAAGTCCTTGAGTGAGCCTTGTTACCTAAAATCATCAAGGTGGTTAAAAGTCCTTGGATGAATCTTGTTGCAGACACTAAGGTGGTTAAAAGTCCTTAGGTGCTCCTTTCCATGGTGTTTAAAAGTCCATGGGGCCAAGGTGTTTAAAAGTCCTTGGGGCCAAGGTGTTTAAAAGTCCTTGGGGTGATTCAAGCATTGGACACAAAGGTGGTTAAAAGTCCTTGTGTGGTCCTTATTCATGGTGTTTAAAAGTCCATGGCCAAGGTGTTTAAAAGTCCTTGGGGTCCAAGGTGTTTAAAAGTCCTTGGGGAAAGTTGTTGAACTTGATTTCATAAATGAAATGTATCACTTGAGCCAATATGACATGTATAGTACATTGAGATGCATGAGATGCATGTTTTAATGATTATGTTGAAGCATGAGATGCTTGTTTAAATGTTATGTGAAGCATGGAATTGCTTGATTTAAAGTATGCTTTGAGCATGTGTTAATGTGGTTTATAAGCATGTTTTAAAATGTTTTAAATTGCATTATTGAATGTTTTTTTTAAAGAGCACACCTCACTAAGCTTTGGCTTACGCTCTCTCGTTTTCTTGATTCAATAATGCAGAGCATTAGAGTACATTGAGGGGCAGCAAGAGAAGGCAAGCAAACAAGTTCAAGTAAAGCTCAATGTATGGAAGGTTTTGTTAAACATTTTAGCTTTTGGTTGATTTGGCAATGGGGGACCAAAGTGTATGTTTTGGGAGGTGTTTGAGACTCCCTAAGTGTGTTGAATGTTGTTGAATTGCTGGTTTTTGAATTGGATTCCTATTGCTTGTTTATGAAGGTTTATGCATGAATGGTTAGCTTAAGTAGGAAGCATGTCATTTAAATTGGGGCTTTCCACATGTGTTGGTTATATGTTGAATTGGTGATGCAATTATGGTCCTTGCATGTTGTATGAATAAGTGATATGGTTTGGTGATGTTAATTTGATGTTTGAAGCATGTTTGTTGTTGTTTTCTAATCGAATTCAGGCAGGGGTATCGGTACTCGGGCTTGTGTATCGATACGCCTAAGCCAAATATGCTCTTTCCTGCCCAGGCGTATCGGTACGGTTGAACAGGTACCGATACCGTATGAAGGCCGTATCGATACGGGGGAACTCGTATCGATACCGATGCTGAAGTTTGGTTACTACCTTCCCCGAGTATCGATACGACACGTGGCGTATCGATACCGGACCGTTAAATTATGTTAAAAGTATCTTAATATGTTTCGTTTGGTTTACGTTTTGGTCCTGAATCTTGTTTGTTCAATTGAATGAGTTTGGGAAGTCCTTTTGAGCTGGAATTTCACAGGGAAGCATGAAACCTGACTAATGTCAAGATGGTAACTTTAATTTGGGATAAGTCCCTTAATTTATCAGAATTTACAATTTGGTCCCTAAAGTTGTAATTTGTTCAATTGGGTCCCTGTTTGATCTCTGATGTTTGTGATCTTTTAGTATGTTGCTTGTGTGATCACAATTAGGGTTAATGTGCATCTAGATAAGATTAAAAAGAAAAAAAAGGGTCGTTAATCAAGGTTGACTTTCGGGTTGACTTTGGTTTTCCCCGTGTGACTTTCTTAATTCGGGTCAACCGTCTAGACCGGGTTAAGGGGGTTACAAAACTTCCCGGAATCAAGACCGAAGCTTCTCACACGGTTTCCCTTGATTCTAATCAACCAAAAACAACATATTACTACACAAATCATCCTCAAAACCACTGTCACAATCAGATTACTAACTCAAGGCCAATTTACCACACTTCCAAACCAAGAACTAACCCAAAAATCTCATTTTCGGACTCACACACAACCCAGCAGAAATCTATCAATTCCAACACCCAAATCATCATTAAACACCTTCAAAACAACCCTCAAGCATCACTATATCATCAGCCCCACTCTCCTACACCAAACTACCACAAAAACCCAAGTTTTTAACCCTTTAAAATACCCACAAAAACCCATTTCGGGATTTTCATCAAAACACCACCATTTTCACATATAATACATTTAAGAGCAAGATTAAAACACCTTTTAACTTTACAAATCAAAACCCACATGAAAACCCATTAAAGCTTCTTCCTTTTCTTAAAACTTGAAAATTTGAAAAACCTCAAAGATGGTGCTTATGAGAAACTAAAACCATGGAAACGTTCGAAATAAAGAGGAGAAGTCAAAAACGTGATTACCTCGTTGAAAACACTTGAAATGGTGAAGGAACTTGATGGAATAGTGTTTTGGGGGTTAAGGGAGGTTTTTGTCGTGAAAAAGTTTAAGGAAGAAGAAGATGAAGACTCTTCAAAAAGTCCCCCTTTTTACTCATCTTTTCCCCTTTATTTAAAATATTACCTTTTCCCTTAATGATATTTAAGCTCTTTTTAATTAAAACCAAAGCCCATTTTAATTAGAACGAGCCCAACGACTCGAACCCGATTCAAACACTCGACTCTCGCCCCTAAACTCGGGTGTTACAACTCTACCACACTTAAGGAATTTCGTCCTCAAAATTACCTGACTGAAACAGATATGGAAACTGCGTTTCCATATCATCCTTCCTCTCCCAAGTGGCCTCGTCCACGCCTCGACATTGCAACCTCACTTTGACCAACTCAATCGATCAACCACGCAACACTTTGATGTCTGAGGCTAAGATCTCAACTGGTTCCTCATCATACGTCAAATCCGGATTCAACTCAATCTCTTCCACCGGCATCACATGCGACGGATCTGATCTATACTTACGAAGCATTGAAACATGGAACACATCATGAATCTTCTCTACCTCGGATGGCAAACGTAACTGATAAGAAACTGGACCGATTCGCTTCACAATCTCATACGACCCAATGTATCTCGGACTCAATTCCCCCTTCTTGCCAAATCTCATAACCTTCTTCCACGGAGAGACTTTCAAGAACACTCTATCTCCCACGACATAATCAACTTCTTTCCTCTTCAAATCGGCATAGGACTTCTGCCTATCCGAAGATGCCTTTAAACGATCACAGATCAACTTCACCTTATCGGTAGTCCGCTTAAGCAAATCTGGCATCGGTAACAACTTCTGACCTGCTTCGACCCAACAAACCGGAGTTCTACATTTCCTACCATACAGTACCTCATACGGAACCATCTGAATGCTTGACTGAAAACTGTTATGATATGTGAACTCGACCAACGACAAGTGTTTCTCCCACGTACCCTGGAAATCAATGATGCAACAACGCAACATGTCCTCTAAAATCTGTATAATCCTCTCTAACTGACCATCTGATTGAGGATGATACGACGTGCTGAAATTCAATCGGGTACCCAAAGCTGTATGCAAACACTCTCAAAACCTAGCTGTGAATCTCGGATCTCTGTCAGACACAATCGACTTCGGCACACCATGTAGTCTCACAATCTCACCGATGTACAAATCAACCAACCTATCTAAGGAGTAAGTCGTATTAACAACTAAAAAGTGAGCACACTTTGTGAAACGGTCAACTATAACCCAAACTGAGTTCTTCTTCGTAGGAGTCAAAGGCAAACCCGAAACGAAATCCATGGGGACATTTTCCCACTTCCATTTCGAAATTCTCAACGGTTGCAACAAACCTGAAGGAACCTGATGTTCTGCCTTCACCCTCTGACATACCATACACTTACTCACGTATTCGGCTACGTCTTTCTTCAAACCCACCCAATTGTATTCATTCTTAAAATCATGATGCATCTTTATACTACTTGGGTGCATAGCAAACGAGCTACTGTGTGCTTCGGTCAAGATAGTACGTCTCGAATCACTGTCATCCGGCATAACTATTCTATCTCTGAAACACAAGGCCCCATCAACACTGAAACTGTAGTCTCATGGTCTACCCTCAGCTATATCTTGCACGTGAGGTGCCAAAGATCTATCTAACAACTGTTTCTCTCTAATCATTTGACCTAAGGTAGGTCTAACCTGAAGCTCGGCCCCTAAACCACCATCATCGGACAAACTCAAACTAGCAAACATGGCTCTCAACTCAACGGCTACCTTCTTACTCAAGGCATATGCCACTACATTGGCTTTACCCGGATGGTACTCAATCGTAAGATCATAGTCCTTGAGCAACTCTAGCCACCTACGCTGTCTAAGGTTCAACTCTCGTTGTGTCATGATATACTTCAGACTCTTGTGATCCGTATACACTGTGCATTTCTCACCATACAATAATGTCTCCAAATCTTCAAAGCAAACACAACTGCGTCTAGCTCTATGTCGTGTGTCGGATAATTACGCTCATGTGTCTTCAACTGTCTCGAGGCATAAGCTACAACTCTTCCGTCTTACAGGAGCACACAACCTAAACCTACATATGAAGCATCACTGTAGATCACATAATCTTTCCCCGACTCTGGTTGAATCAAAACCGGTACATTGGTCAAAACTTATTTCAATTTCTCAAAGGCTTGCTGTCTCGTATCTGACCACTCAAACTGTACATTCTTCTGAAGCAACTTTGTCAAAGGAGCAGCTATCTTTGAGAAACCATCCACAAACCTCCTATAGTAACCCGCTAAGCCTAGGAAACTACGAATCTTTATCACAAACTTCGGTTACTTCCACTCAACAATGGCTTCTACCTTTTTCGGATCAACTCTAATCCCCTCGGCTGACACTACATGCCCTAGGAAGACTACTTCTCTTATCCAAAACTCACACTTACTCAATTTAGCGTACAACTGGTTGTCTAGCAAAGTCTGCAAAACTAACCTCAAATGTCGGTCATGATCTTCCTCAGTACGCGAATACACCAAAATATCATCTATGAAAACAACCACAAACTGATCTAAGTACTGGTGGAAATTCTGTCCATCATGTCCATGAAAGTAGCCAGTGCGTTTGTCAACCCAAACGACATAACTAGGAACTCGTAGTGATCATACCTAGTCCTGAAAGTTGTCTTCAGTACATCAACCTCTTTTACCTTTAACTGGTAATAACCATATCTCAAGTCAATATTCGAAAAGATTGATGCCCCTCTCAACTGATCAAACAAGTCATCGATACGCGGCAAATGATACTTGTTCTTCACTATCAATTGATTCAACTGTCTATAATCTATCCACATTCTCATACTACCGTCTTTCTTCTTCACAAACAAAACCGGAGCGCCCCAAGGTGAAGAACTCGGACGGATAAAACCTCTATCTGACAACTCTTGTAACTAAGTCTTCAACTCTTTCAGTTCTTTCGGTGCCATACGGTACGGAGCAATCAAAACAGGAGCTGGATTTGAATATGTCTCTATGGCAAACTCTACCTCTCAGTCAGGCGGTAAACCCAACAATTCTTCCGGAAACACACTCGAAAAATCACACACTATTCTGATATCCCGCGGTCTAACTTCATTTATGTTCAGATTCATCACATAGGCCAAGTACGCCTCACAACCCAACTCAACTAACCTCTGAGCCTCTAAGGCTGAAACAATATTTGACAAGAATTTTAAATTCTCACCTACTACCACAATCTCACAGTCATCCGCAAGTTTCAAAAAGACTCTCTTAGTTTCAAAATCTATCCTAGCCCTATGCTCTATAAGTCAGTCCATACCCAAAATCACATCAAAGCTATAGAACGGTAGCTCCATTATATCCGCTGGAAATATATGCCCCTGAACCATTAACGCACACTTTCTGTACATCTTCCTAACAACTATTGTATCCCCGAAAGAACTAGTAACACTAACACCTACCTCTAGTACCTCACAAGGTACATTCAACATCTTTGCATGCTCACTCAAAATATAAGAATGCGTAGACCCGGAGTTAATAAAGGAAAGAAAACTCAGAGACTGTATCGAGAAGTTACCTGCAATCACATCCGTGTCGTTCTGTCCCTCTCGCTGAGCATAAACTCTAGCCTGACCTTCGCCCTCTGGCTGAACCGCAATAACATGTGCTACATTCCTCTGGCCATCGTTTCTTGGCTGAAAGTTACCTCAACCGCGCCCACGGCCTCTCGGATAATCAATAGCTCTAGCAGGAGCCTGAACCTGAACTGGTGCAAACCCAGCCTGATGAGGACAATCACGCCTAAGGTGATCTCTAGATCCACAGTTCCAACACGAATGAAAGTTCCCCCAACACTCATCGGTGTGATTCCTCCCGCATCGAGCACACTCGAGCAAACGCCCACCAGCTCTCTGGCCCTGGTGACCTCTACCGTGGTTACCACCACCACGTTTGTGATAAAAATGATGCCTATTGTCCTGGTGCCTCTTGGCATCACCTCTATCAAAGTCGCCAGACCTTTTTCCTAAACTAGAACCACCTGAACGTTTGGTCAGACCCAAACTGTGATCTATGTCCTTGGCTCTAGAGACCAAGACATCAAAGTCCGTGTAGTCCGTAGCCAAAGTGTACCTCTTTATCTCCTCACTCAACCAGTAACGGAAATAGTTGCAACGTTCCCTCTTAGTAGGAACTAGCTCAGACGCATACTGACTCAATCTGACAAACCGTATCTCATACTCAGTCACTGTCAAGTTACCCTGAAGCAAAGCCATGAACTCTCTCTTCTTCTCATCAAGATAACAGGGACCCAGATACTTCTTGCGGAAAGCCGATTCAAAGAACTCTCAAGTAACCTCGGCATCTGGCATGCCCGTAGTAATGGTGACCCACCGAGTGTAGGCATCACCTTGAAGCAGAGAAACAACGCACCCCAGTCTGCGTGCTCTAGTACAACCCATCTGAGACAAAATGCGAACAATCTTATCAAACCAGGCCTCTGATTTCTCGGGCGCCAACCCTCGGAACTCTTCACCTCCGAAACTGTGAAGCCTCTCTAGTAGCAAACCGGTGCCCTCACCCTGAGGTTGTGCCACTGTCTGTCCTCCAGCCACAACTGCTTGGAAAGCTTCGGCTATCGCCTAAACTAACGGAGCCAAATCTATACCGGCCGGACCATGGCCAATCTGGGGTCCTACACCCTCGGCTCTTGCCTCACATCCCTTTTGACAAGGAAGAGAAGGAGGAGGTGGAGGAGCCTCCGCCTCAACAACCGCCTCAACAACCGGCTCAACTTCCGGAGCTGCTGCCCGTGGTTCCAGATGAACCATCCTAGGTCTGCCTCTAGGTCTCATCTTACCGCTAGCAAGATAACAACTACAAACAAACAAACACACAAGGATTAAGTTAGAAAAGGCAAGGGTCGAACGTGCTCAAGTATTCCTTTACTCAAAATCTTTTCAAATAAGTAATAGTAGCAATGGGAACACGACACTACGCCTCGACACAACAACCATGCTAACACATGCTTCAAACATCGTGCAAGCAAGCAAAACAACAAGCATACATAGAAAAACATTAATCGTACAACATACACCGAGACATTGCAACATAACACTTCAAACTTACCTCACTTACCTACCCGAGGTCGCGGAAACCTCAGACTCTGATACCAACAAATGTAACCCTCTCGTCCTGGGCTAGACGACAGACCGGTCTGAGTAGGTTGCACAGGGAAAACCGAAGTGAAACCCGTTAAGGCCCTACTTCGATTAGCAACCCTAGAAAAACTTTTCATTAATTATCTTGTCTAAATGTATCATTTAGTCTTATGTGTGAAAACGATAGCGAAAAACGAGAACGACAATATACAAACGAGGCGTAAGGTAATATAATTTACCAAGTATCAAGTTAGTCCATTTGCAAGCTTACAAAGAAAAACCATACGTAAACGATTCCCACGAGCCTAACAAGGAAGCTTACAAACAAACGGGACTAAGGCCCAACATCCGAGAACCCTTAAAGATGCCAAAAAGCCCAATGTATAAGCTTGCGTTTCGAAACAGGCCTGCGTTTTGAATTCTATTTTTGATGAAGTTGATGCTTAGTGTTGGCCATATGTGATAGGCTATACTCACCAAAAAACATGTCCTCCCTTCCTTAAGTTTTAGTAAGTTGATATTTACGTATTCAAGTATGTATCTTATTGCATCTCACTATTAATGATTGAATGGAAACCTTTGTTAATTTAATGTTTTATAGTAAAGTTGAATGTGTGAGGATGAAGCAAACTAAGGAAAAAATGACTAATGTGGTAGGTTTCAATGGTTTATGACGTTTTTAAAGGCGTTTGTAAAATGTTAAATTCATTTGAACTTGTCATTCGTAGGTTAGGAAAGAGTTGGGCAAGAAATAGGAGAACATGTCGAAGGAAGAAAAACAACCTTACATTGATGAAACTGAGAAGGAGAAGGTGACATACAAAGACTATAAATCAGACGTTTCGTAGAAGGTAATTGCAGTATAAAATGTCTTTTGTTTGATATAGTATACGTTTATATTGAGATTGACGTAATATAATTGTTATTTTATCCCCAGTAGACATTTTTTGAGACAAGGTGTAGTTATAAACAATTGCATGAATTGATGAAAGAAATGAAGACGATGGTGATTTTTAACTTCCTGGTTTTGGGCCTAGAGGTTTTTGGGATGGTTTTAGGATCCGTTGAACCGAGACTAGAGATTCATGTAAGTTTCAGGATGAGTTCAAGGAAAACCTATTTCAGAAGGTGATAAAAATATGGAAAACTATATAAAATCCATTTTAAATATATAAAAGGGCTTGGTAAAGTCAATTTTGAAAAATGGTAATTGTAATGTGGACATTTCGATTTAGTGACTAAATTGTAAACTATTTTTAATGAATGTTTTGCAAAAAGTCAAAGCTTAGAATCTTTAGGGAGCTTATTGTAATTTTAATAAGCTATTCTCTTAATTTAACTTGTTTAAAATGTGTTTTAATTAAAAAGGATTTGGTTAAAAAGGTGGTTACTTCCTAATATCATATTTTGACGTAATTTTCATTTCTCAAGATTCATCTCTATTTTCTCATCAGCCAAATTACCTATTTCCTTCCAACACTTTCAGAGATTTATTCATTTTCATTTTACTTTGATCTCCAAATGATTTCCATGGATTTCCTCAACTAGCTTCAATGATTTCTTGAAGATTTTCAATCAAATCTTGTCAATTAAGGGAAAAGCAAGAGATTAGAGGTAATCTTCATTCTTATCTTCTAATCAAGGTTCTTTATTAAAACTCCCAAGTATTTAACTCTTTAATTATGTTTCTTAATGAGGTTTTATGATTGATTTGAAGAAAATGGTTAAATCAAGCTTTAGTTGATGGATTTGTGTAATTTTCGGTTTGGATATGTTTTGTTGGGTTTATGGTTGATTTTAATCATGATTTTGGAAGTCTAATAATGTTAAGATAAAGATTTTAGCATGGTAATCCTAAAACTGTGTGAATCTCTAGTTATTTAGGTTGCTAGATTTGGGTTTTTTTAGTTGTGGTAGTTTTATGAATGTTGGAGGTATAAGGTGGATAATATGATGATTTTTTTATGTTAATCAATGTTGATTGATGGTTGAAAGTGTTAAGATTTGGCTGGGATAAGTTTGGAGGTTAATCGATGCTATTTTCGGTCGTTTCAAATAGGCGATTGATAGTTTTTGGCAAGGCAATGTTGTGGAATTGCTTGCTGGGATTTTGAATGCATTGAGATGCATTACATATATTATTATGTGGTTAAAACAGGAGAGGTTGATTCGGAAGAGATTGATGAAGCTTTAGAGGCTTCAGACGCTTAGTTTCGCGTCGGTGAATCGAGGTTTCGCGTGTCGGTGAGTGAGAACATGGATTTTAGCTTTGAAATGTTTTAAAAGTGGTTTTGGGAACTTAGATTTAAGCTCGAAACATTTTTCTAAGTTCGAAAGTAAGTATAAGTGATTTTCTCTCTCGTTTGTGCTATTATGAAATGGTTTTATGCACTTGGCTTTGATTTCATGATATCTACTGTTAAAACATCTTTAAAGTATGTGATATGTTATTTTAATGATGAGATGATGAAGGATGCACATGGTAAGTGATCCTTGTAAGTATATGTTTTATACTTGTGGTTTAAAACATGGTTTGTTGCTTTAGAAAATAGTTTAATGTTGATGCTTTGAAAACATTGAGGTATATGGTTAAATGTGAATTATATTGGCAATTGATGATATGGAAATGGTTGTGAAAATCCTATCGGATATAGTTTGTCGACTATAAGATTGAGTGCACTATAAATAAGTCGCCTTGGATGTTGAGGGGGTCGGTGTCCCGTCTCCATCCAAGTACCCTAACGATCGAGGAGGTTGGTATCTCGTCTCTCGTTAGTGGGACGCTCCCCAATTCTCCATAAGGGCTATCATCTCTTATCCCTCTCTCACCTCTCCAAAATGGCTCAAACCATCGGCTTAACGCCGACAACAACTCTTGACCAAAAGTCTACCAGGGGTGAACCGCCTACTTCGACGACCAACCACGGTCCTCTATAGCTCTCAGGTCGTCTCTCGACGAGTGAACCACCCATTGCCGACCCCACACCTATCGTCGGCCACTATCCCCACCTCCCTATTTTGTGTCGCAGAAAATCAACTTCAACAAAAATAAATTTGTTTGATCAGTATAATTGTTGAAATGAACGTTGTCATTCAAACATAAATATGAAGTTAAAATTAGTTATATGGAAAATTATTTTTTTCTATAGTAGATCAGCATACTGAAAACAGAAGAAGCATACTGAAATTTGAATGGAGTGAACAAAGAAAATTAAGTTATTCGTATTTTTATCATTGAACTTAATATTTACTTTTGTTCACATTATAAATCTTCATTTAATCCAATTATTTTATTCGACCTTTTATTATTAGTAAACTAAATCATTTATACTAATATTATTAACTAATTATAACAAAAAAACTAAAATGATCACTTTTACTTAATATATTTTCACATATCATCATTAAATAATATTTAATTGATAATATATTAATATTCTATAATAATTTTTCAAAACATTTCATTTAAAGAAAATCAAAGGATAGATAACAAAGTTCCATATAAATCCTAACAAAACGTGTTTAAATTATCAATTAAATATTATTTATTTATGATATGTGAAAAAATATGTTAAATAAAAATGTATATTTTAATTTTTTTTCTATTAGAATTATTTAATAGTATCAATATAAGTGACTTAATTTGTAAATAATAAATTTTAAACAATGTAATTTGATTAAATTAAAAGTTTGTGATAAAATAAATGTGAATGCTAAGCTTAGTCATTAAAATGTAAATTATCATAAAAATCAGAGGAAGAAATACTTCTTATTTTTTGTGTATAAAATGAAAAACAACCCGCTTTATATAGGGAAAAAATTAGAGTAGTTTAGTAGAAATATATAGTGTTAGTTGTTAGATTTCAAGCAATGGCTGCACTTGAATTTAATTTGCAAGAAAACCTGTGGAAATATTTCATCCCATTTCTCAAAGCACAATGGTGGAAGCTATAAAAGTAAATGACAATTAGGTTGTGCGCTACATCGATTATCGATTAAAGTTTACAAGTTTTATTTTATGATTTAAATTTTATTTAAATTCTTTTAAATCAATTTAAATAGAATTTTCAAGTTTTTTATATAAATTTAATAATAATTATTTATAGGGTAAATTACATAAATGACTACTTAATTATAGAGTTGATGTTAATTTGACCACTATACTTTCAATTTTGGTAAATTTACCACATAACTATTTAAGTGGTTGCAATCATGCCACCAAGCGTTAAAATTTAACGGAGAGGTTAACGTAGCTATTAAATAAAATAGTAAAATTGCACATTTGATCCTCATTATTTACACAATCTATCAATTTGGCCCTAATTTTAATTTAATAAAATAAATTAATTATTCAATTAGTTGGTGATACGTGTTACCATCTTATTTAGAGAATTTTTATTTAATTTATTTTTCTCCTCTAATCAGGGGATGACATGTGTCACCTAATTAGAAAAAAGAAAAGTTAAATGAACAAAACTGCACCTACAAAAATTTGAACTTGGGATAGGAAAGCTTGGCCACGAGGCCAATCACAATTTTGTGATATGTAGTAAAAAATCTAATATATGTCTTATTTGATTGTTAATGCTAGGAAAAAAAAGTAAATGCAATTTTAGGAGACTCGAATTTGACACACTTATGATGCATAAAAATATCTAACACAATTAAATAAATTTAATAATTAAATTAAAGTTAACAATATTTTGATTTTAAAATTATATTAAATTCATTTAACGAATTCAAACTCACGAATATAATAAAAAATTTTTATTTTCAACAGTGCACTAACTATAATATATATAAAATATTGTTAACTTTAATTTAATTATTATATTTATTTAATTCTGTTAGATGTTTTTATGCATCATAAGTGTGTCATATTCGAGTCACATGAAATCACACTTATTTCCTATTTCCTAGCATTAACAACTAAATAAGACATATATTAGATATTTTACTTAATGTCACAAAATCACGCTCGGCCTAGTGGCAAGCTTGTTGCACCTAGCACCAAGTTGTCCTGCGTTTGAATCTTCATAAGAGCAGGTTTATTCCTTTAAATTTTCCTTTCTCCAATCAGGTGAGGACACGTGTTAGCACCTAAGTGAATAATTAATTTATTTTATAAAATTAAAATTAGAACCAAATTGAGAGTTTGTACAAATAACGAGGACTAAATATATAATTATACCATTTTGTTTAACAAACACGTCAGCCTCTTCTTTAATTATTAACGGTTGGTGGTCAGATTGGAATCACTTAAATAGTTAAGTGGTAAATTTACCAAAATTAAAAGTATAATGGTCAAAATGACACAAACCCTATAGTTAAGTGGTCATGTATATAGTTTACCCTTATTTATAATGTTATAATACATATTGATTACAATTTAAATGAATTTTTATATCCATATATGATATACATATATAATTCTTCATATTTTCACATGTGATGTACATAATATATCAGAAAAAAATTACAGGCTCAACTCAAACTTGAAAACTAGTCAACTAATTACTAAAAATTTCGAGTTATTCGAATTTCTATTTTATAACTCAAACTTTATTTGAATTTTTTTCTAATCGAGCCAAATTTTTAAAATTACGAGTCGAGTCAAAATAAGTTAAATTTTTCGCATCGAGTTGAATAGAATAATTCTATTTTTCGAGTCAAGTCGAGTTTTGTCCACGTTTAATGACAATAATCAAATTTGGGTTTCGACCCTAGGTTGGTAAAAAGAAAATAGTCACTCTTGCCTTTAGAAGCTTAATAGGATTGCTACAACAACCAATTGGTTTAATGGGATGAGACACTAGATCTTTTAAAACAGAGTCAAAAATTCAAATACTGAAATTATAAATGAAGCAAATAAATTAGAACGATTGCCCCAATAATAGATCTACGCGGTACTTAATTTAAATTAGAAATTAAATACCTATAATTAAAATAATAATTTTTAATAGAGTTAAAATAATAACTTGATAGGATTGCTAATGAATAAAAAAATCAAGATATATTTGTTGAATGCTCAGTGCTCACTATCTAAATCGATCCTACTTATTACTACAGTCCGGTTGATAGTTGAAAAACTAAGCCCTCCCACCGGTTTTTTTTATTTATATGTAGAGAAATTAAATTCAGAATTATAAAGTTTTTTTACAAATTATTTTGCACACAAAAATATTTAACTATTTCATTTTATTAATTATGGTAAACTACATAGATTGTCACCAAACTTTTAGGGTTCTTTTATTTTGGTCAACGAACTTTTAAATTTTCATTGCGGTCACCCAACTTTTATTTCATTTCCAATTTTGTCTCTCTCGTACCTTTCATTTAAAAATGATGATGTGGCTGTTAGTTTTTATTTTTCTGATTGAAATAATATTTTTAATACATTTACAGGTAAATTAAAATAAAAACATTTCCCCCAAAAGTTTTCTTTCATTTTTGTTCTTAGAATGATTTGTGTTTTTGATGAACTTGTTGGAATTTGACAAAAAAATTACTGATTCCAAATTTAATGATGACGTCACATTTGGGCTTCAAGCCTAAATCCAAGCATCAAAATTTTCATCTAGATTTAGCTCAAAACACCACTATTTCATAAAATCCAACATGTCATACGACAATGTGATACAAAATAGTTTAAATGTTTACATGGGAGCTCCAATTTAAAACCAAGTTAATTAAAACATTCGACGTGATCAATAAATCCAAAATCAGAGTGACATACATAAAATCAAGGGTCCTATGAATACATTGCCCGACAAGTCTAAGCGTTGTACTCTCGATCACATCAATGAGTTGAAGTCCTACTCCAATGGGCTCCTTCAATGAAACGTAGCCACCTAAAAACACGTGAATGGAAACAACGATTCGGAATGCTGAGCTCATAAAGCTTAGTGAATACAACTCGACTCTACCATGCTTCATGCAAATCATAAGTACAAGCACGTAGCAAGAAAAGATGACATGGCATTGTAAACAAGTATAATCTTACCACAATTCATACATGTTTAACATGGCATCAAACATCTCATAATAAACATATCCACAAACCTGGAGTGAGATCTGAGGCCACACAACATCAGGAACATACACTCAAGCAAAACCCGGGGCCACACAACATCGGGAACGTATGCTTTATACTAGAAATCCCCCATCAAGTATCTTCAAATGAGACACGGGGCCAAACAACGTCAGGAACGTACATTTGGGAAAATATCTTACCATGGTGTTGCAACACTCTCACTGGGTATCTGGATCCCACCAAACAAGTGCCACATGACACATAACAACATTAAATAACCATACCTTCCTATGGTTTCTACCAACAAATAAGTCACACAAGGTATTCACCATGTTCTTAAGTTTTTCTCTCGAATATAAGGTGATTTCTCAGTTTCACAATTTTACAACTCATTTTAGGCTATTAGGAGTCTATTGGATCAAATGATATAATTTTTCAACCTTTCAGGCGAAAGCCAATATTTTTAGGCAGATTGCACTGTGGGTATCGGTACAGGACTTTGCATACCGATACAGGTAGGGTACATGTACTCACATGTGTATCGATACATTTTGAGCTCACTAGAATTTCTCAAAGCTATATCGTATCGGTACAGGTCGACCCGTACCGATACTAGATTGCAAGGCGTACCGGTACAGGTTAAACACCGTACCAGTACCCCTCTCTTAGATCATCCAATGAAATAATGTTCTTTAAACCCAGAACACTAGGGTATCGGGACTTCCTCGCCACGTACTGATATTGAAGCCTAGAAATGGATTTCTAGGCTTGGGAAATCACTTCCCAAGCCCCCCAAAAACTACCTTTAACTCTTAAACTCAAACCTACATCTTATGGAAGTTACTAGGGTGGTTTATTACCATTTTTACGGGTTATTAACACAAAATCTGAGATTTACCACTAATGACCATATTCAAGCATTCAAACACCCAAATCATCAAAACAAGCATGCAAGGCATCATCCTTAGGATGTGCATGAAACAAAGGAGTTAGAAGTGTACTAACCTTCTTCCAAACACTGGAAATGAACCTCCTTGCACCAGCCTCATGCTGTCTATTTGCCTTAAGCTTTTGAGTGATCTCCAACCTCTTTCACTACAAGGAGATGTTGCAAAACAGGTTACAACATTGCTAGAGGGTCAATAGACATAAAAGAATGAATTCTACAACAGAAAATGGAGTTAAATCCTCCATTCTCGTTCTTCCTCTTCAACCCCCACAAAATTCTCATATTTTCCAACCTCCACCTTAACCTTCCATTCTTACCAAGAAAGATAGATCACTTGATGTAGATGAGCCTACCCTCAACAACAATTCCAAGATTTACACTTGATATGATAAAGATTTCACCTTTACTCTTGAACTCCAAGGAAAGAAGAAGGAAAAATATGAGCAGGATGAAAGGGGAGACAAGAGTGACCTCACCACCCTTACAATCTGCAGCAACAATTAAGCCTACCACTCTTCCTCTTCAAAAGTGGGGGAAATTTACCCCTGTAACCTTTCAATATCCTCCAAACCCATATGAAAACCCAAAGGTTCAATCCCAACACAAAAGAAAGCCCACATAGGCTCCTAAAGCTTTGGCCCATCACCCAAGCCACTTGCCCGGGTGAAGCATGGATCCCGAAACTCGAGTCATTACAACCATCCCATCCTTAAAGAAAATTTCATCCTCTAAATTTACATGATGGAAACAAACTCAAATACAACATTTTCATATCCTCTTCAACCTCCCACGTGGTTTCTTGAACCCCGTGGTTCCTCCATAGCATCTTCACTAAGGGTATGCACTTGTTGCTAAGTTCTTGAACTCCTCTATCAAGGACTCTTATTGGCTTTTTCTCGTAGGTCAAGTCAGTGTTAACCTCAATCTCCTCAAGCAGGATAACATGCGATGGGTCAGAACGGTATCACCTTAACATAGAAACTTAGAAGACACTATGAATGCGTGCCATCTCTGGGGGTAAAGCTAAACGATATGCCACGGGTCAAACCCTCTCTAACACCTCATATGGTCCAATGGTCCAATAAACCTCAGGCTCAACTTGCCATTCCGCCCAAAGCGAATAACCCTTTTCCATGGTGACACCTTGAGGAACACTTTGTCACCAACCTCATACTTGATGTGCTTGTGCTTTTGATCTGCATAAGCTTTTTGACGATCAAAGGTCGCTTGCAATCTTTACTTGATGATCTGAACCTTCTCTTTGGTTTGTCTAATCAAATCTGATCCCACAATCCTTCTCTCATTAAGCTCGGTCTAATACAAGGTTGTTCTACACTTATGTCCATAGAAGGCCTCAAAAGGAGCCATTTTGATGCTCGATTGGAAGTTGTTGCTATAGGCAAATTCATCAAGCGGTAGCTGTTCTTCCCAACTCTTCTCAAAATTAGTGACACACAACCGAAGCATATCATCCAAGATTTGAATGACTCGCTCAGATTTACCATCAGTTTGAGGATGAAAAGCAGTACTAAAATGCAACCTTATGTCAAAAGCTTCATGAATTTTCTACCACAATCTCACCGTGAACCGAAGATCTCTATCCGATATGATTAATGATGGCACTCCATGCAACATCACAATCTCTTGGATGTATAACCGTGCCAACCTCTCAAGCGTAAAATCCATACGCACATGCAAGAAATGAGCAGACTTGGTCAACCGATCTATTATCACCCATATAACATCATGCTTTGTTTGGGTCAACGGAAAACCTGTTACAAAATCCATGGTCACACGATCCCACTTCCACCGAGGAATCTGGATAGGTTGAAGCAAGCTTGAAGGAACTTGGTGTTCAGCCTTAACTTGCTGACAAGCTAAGCATTTGGTCACAAACTCGGATACATCTTTTTTCATACTAGGCCACAAATAAAAAGGATGAAGCATCTGGAAAACAAACTATGGTGCGCCCCTCGAAGGATACGGTCCTGCAAATCCTCTAAAGCTAGAACACACAATCGACTGTTGAAGTACAAGATCCCACCATCTCGTACTTCAAAACTAGAAACCTCGCCTCTTTGAACCATCTCAATCTTGGCCAATAACTCTTCATCCAACACTTGCGTTCTCATGTGTTGGAGTATGCCTAAAGACCAATCATATGATGATTGAATAGACATGCTATTTTACTAGATTTATCAAGTAATGGTATTGTCGTTATTATCATTTGGTATGTTTCTATGCATCAAACTAACCATTGGATAATAATGTCCATACAATAATACGATTATTGTTAAATAGAATCCTTAGTCGAATATTATTACGGGTATGGACAGTAATAATATATAAAGACTAATATGTGATTGATTGATAACAAGTGTTGTTATTGACATAGAGATGTCAAAATCAACACATAAGTATTTGTTAGAGAACAACATACTTGATTGACCCGCTATAAGCATGTTTCTTGGGTAATTATGTGACAGTCACAACATTGCTCATGATAAACATATGTATGATCCTCAGACTTGAGATCAACATGATTTGAACATAAAGATTTACGTATTTTGACATAGTCAAACGTGTGTCGTAACTGACTACATTATAAAGACTGAAGATTGGATACGTGATGACCTATGTAGTGAAATATGGTTGATCAATAAAGGATTTGTCCCTCCTACATAATGGGAGAAATATCTTCGGCCACTTGATTGAGTGAGATTAGAAAATGCATGGCCATGCTAGAATATTATGATATGAGATATCATAGAGGTTCGTTTATAATAATCTACTCAAGACATCAAGAAACACTAGATGGACAACGCAAGTGTGACTAACCTATGACTTGTGTTCATCTAAGATATAAAGGACAAAAGGATGAAATACATAAAGGAAGTTTATTCAGGAATTAGGAAAGTCAAACCATGACTTCAAGCAACTTAGGTAGCAATGATGTATTGCTAGATGCCACTCATTTTTTGTAAAATTAGAACAGTTCTAATTTTGCTGCTAACGCTGCATGAACCTACAAGGGTCACACCCTTCGAATGAAATGAACAAAAATTGGAAACCATACTCCCTATTTTAGGGAGGTTACCGAAAATCCCCTATGGGATAGGGGAAATCGGCAACTCCCTTAAATGGGAATAATATTGGATAAATATTGTATTTATCAAATATTATTTAGAGTATGGAAAATATTTAGAGACTTAAATTTTATAGAATAAGATTCTAGAAATTTAAATATATATTTGGAATTTAAAAAATGTATATTTAATTCCAAGTTTATATAGAATTAGATTCTACAAAATTAAAAATATATATTTAAATATATTTAAATCCAAGTAAAGATAGAATGAGATTCTATATAATAAAAAATTATATATTTGGATTAAATATAATGTATATTTAAATCCATGTTTTATGTAGAATAAGATTCTACATAATTAAATATATATATTTCATTTAATATTATTAAATATAATGTATATTTAATATAAACCAATTTCAAGTAGAATTAGATTCTATGAATTTTGGTTGAACTTGGATTTAAGGAATTCAACTAGAATTAAGTCTCTGAATACTATTTAAAGGGACAAGGGCTAGCAACCAAATCATCCCTATTCTTCTTTGCAAATTTCGACATATCCCTGGGAATTCCCCTCTAGAATTTTCGACAAGTCCCAGATTTCTTCTGAGAAGCTGTTCGATATTTTTCTGGTGTTCCTCTTGCCCCCTGGCAAATTCCTGGCGATTTCCTAGTTCAAATCCAAGTCCCGGTAGAACCCTGGTCGATTTCAGACTCCCTCAGGAATCCCTGAAGAGATTTTGACTTCTCCCTGGAAGGTGTTCAAACCTATCGGAATTTATCCCTAAGTGTTAAGGAGGCGAAAACTTTGTTCGGGTGGACTCCGTAGAGGTCGTTGCGAACCTGTGACGATTCCGGTTTTACTTGACGTGGTTATTCCGACATACTGTCGGTTTTCCAGTTTCCAGAGTTTTAAAAGGTAACTCTTCATCTTTTCACCTCAGATTCGTTCCTGTACATGGATCATGGCTGAATTACGTCGAATTAATTTTTCCGCTGCGCCACGGGGCGTGCCGACGTGACCCAACATTGGTATCAGAGACAGGTTGTATCATACGAATTCAGACTTATATTCTTGGGTGATGTTTATGTATGAGATGCATGATGTTTGATTCGATTTAGATATTTATCGTTTATCGTATCACACCTAATAAAGACTTATTTTGATTATCACTGAATGATTAAGAGTTAATCATAACTATGTTAGGTTGCTTCAATGTTAAATGTTAACATGTTGAGACTAATAGTTAGCCTAGAGAACAAGTAGTTGTTCATAGTTTCATAGATTTATGAAATCTCTGAAAGGGCTTCTAATTTGATCAAAGTTATCAAACTATCTTTCACGGTGAATCTATAAGAGTTATGGTTAGACGTTATGAAAAATGCATGTCTAGGATTGGTATCATCAAAGACCTGGTACTTAAGTGTGCCTAGTGCGCCACCTCTCTTTCATGTTGACCTACCTGGTGCATTTGTTCGTTAACGCAAATGGTTTATGAAACCTCGTGATCCTTTTTGGCCCATTAATCGCAACATAGGGATAATCAGTTGAAAACTCCGTAAAAACGTCGTTACTTTGTTCGCACGATGTTTGAAATGCATGTTAGATTGCACGGTGTTTGTTTTGCATGGTTATAGCCCATAGCCTTTATAGTTTTGGTTTTTATAAATACGGCCTACGTGTCGTGCCTTTCTCTATCTTCTATTGTACCTCTCTTCTCATCTCACTCCCTCGCATGTAACGCGTGTTTATGAAATTTGTAAATACTCATGGAGATAAAGCAAGGACCAAGGTAGCAGTGTGGTGGGCCTTCCCTAGTGGACCGAGGATTTCAGAAGCAGATTCTATCTTCAGTAGAATGGTCCTCCCATTGGCTTGGGACGGGTCGGCTTAGGTTAAGAAGGGCTATAATCATTGCATATTTATTTACCGCTTATATTTACCTTGTATGTGATGTAATGTATGTTTTATAAGCATGATTAAACATAGTTCTATTGATATGATCAATGTTAAAATGATGAGATAATTAAGTAAATCCCTCACTATAATTCTAAGTCTATTTTAACCATCCAGTATTTACCCTCGTTAAAGCTTCGATCGATATAATGGGAGCTTTGCCAAAGCAATGTCACATTTATCTATCTTAGTTAAACGCGAAGAATAAGCTAGTGATATTCACCAGTTGAGATATTGGTATTGACTTAGCTGGGTTGTTCTAATAGGATTAGAAAACCTAGTGGTTAAAAGTTTTGGATAATCATAAGATGATTTAAAGAACAAGAGTTGTTCGCCAAAAGATGAGGAATTACATGAGATGTAATTAGTAAGGTGTTACTTACCTAAATAACCATTTCCTAAAAGACTGGCCAAAGCTGATTTAGGAATGGTGAACTACGGATCCTCACTCACTAGAAAAACTATCGAAACGTTTTTTCGAAATTAAAACTAGAGGGTTTTTAATTTTGAAGAAAATAGTGGGAGTAAATTTATAGTAAAGACCTATCTATAAATTTTAAAATTTAGTAAAACTTATGTAGCATATTTTCTTTGTTGTAGAATTAATGGAAAATAATACTCTATCTCTGCGATCTATCCTTGAGAAGGATAAGCTCAATGGCATAAACTTCCTTGACTGGTTCCGCAATTTGAGAATTGTTCTCAAACAGGAAAAGAAGGAATATGTCATTGAAGAATCTGTTCCTGATGAACCGGTTGCCACTGCTTCCAGAGCTGACAAAGACAAGTTTAAGAAACACATGGACGACATGCTGGATGTCGGTTGTCTTATACTTGCCTCCATGACCTCTGAGCTTTAGAAGCAACATGAGGACATGGTAGCTTATGATATGATTCAAAATCTCAAGGAGATTTATGAAGGGCAAGCTCGTCAAGAGAGGTACGAGACCTCTAAAGCTCTGTTTCAATGCAAGATGAGTGAGGGATCTCCCGTAGGAGCTCACGTCATCAAAATGATGGGCTACATCCAAACATTGGAGAAGCTCGGCTTTCCGCTGAAAGACGAATTAGCTACTGATGTCATCCTGCAATCGTTGCCGGATAGTTTCAATCAATTCGTCCTTAATTTCAATATGAATGAAATTAACAAGACGCTGCCACAATTGCTCGGCATGTTGAGAACTGCTGAAATCAACCTGAAGAAGGTATGACCTAAACCTGTTCTGATGGTCCGCAAGGGCAAGAAGAAAGGTAAATCGGAAGCAAAGTCTAAAGGTGATGGTAAGACCAAAACTGATGGAAATGAGGCGTTGAAACCTAAGAAGGGAATCATGAAGGATGGAAAATGTTTCCATTGCGGCAAGACCGGACATTGGAAGAGAAACTGCCCCACACACCTACAAGAAGTCAAGAAAGCAAAAACGAGTGAGGCATCAACCTCAGAGGTTTCTAAAGAGAAGGCATCAGAATAGACATGGACTTGCGAATGGAAATAAAGCAAGAGTTGCTACATCATCCATTAGGACATGTGTTTTTGCTTAAATAGATTTGTTTTAGTTTTTAAGATTATTATTTTGTGCCTAAGTTTTAGTTATCTTGTAAGGACAAGATATTTTAATTTTGAGATTATTTAAATAAATGTTATTCTTTTAATCTCTTATGGCACAACGAATCAATGATCTTTAAACTAATCAAATTAATAATATTTATAAGATAAATAAAACAAATGACTAATCTGAAACTCGTAAAAGTATTAAGGTAATTTGATGAGATCAAATTCAAGAATACTTAAAGTTTGATGAACTTTCAAAGAATATGGGATTGTCCCATAATTAAATCCCACAAGTGGAACGAAAAGTCTTTGAAAGAGAATCAAATATGTTAGACATGTTTTGATTCAGAACAAGTCATTTTCGACTTCTTTACACACTAGAAAAACAACTCTCATACTTAATCGTTTTTTTTAAACTTGGTTCGAAACGCCACATAAGATATGGACTAAGAATTGTTCTAGAATACCTTTGAAGTTTTAAGGTTACTTACATGTTAAAATGTTTCCAAAGTTCGAACCTTAAAAACTCCATTTGTTGTTTATCCTAACGAGAACAAAGCGTTTGTTTCTCAAACGAGAGTTTATCTTGAAAGAGACTAATTCTCACAAAGGGATATTATTTCTTCAACTTTAACGAGAACAAAATATTTGTTGCTCAAACGATAGTTTATCTCGAAAGAGAATACTTATCACTAAGGGATTTCATTTTTCAACGAGAACAAAATGTTTGTTGCTCAATCGAGAGTTTCTCTCGAAAGAGATTGCCTCTCACAAAAGGAAAAAAATGGAATTTGGAATTTGAAGAAATTTTAGACAACAAATTTATGAACCAAAGATTGAGAATGTTCCACAAATGGTCAAGGAACATTGGAACAAAACACAACCATTGTGTTGATCCTTAAGAGAATACCATCTACTTGAGAAATATGGTGTAACGCCCCGGTTTTGGGCTTAGAAGTTTGGGCTTGGACCGGTTCGGTCAAAGTGCTGTTCGAATATAAAAGAGTGAAATTAGGAAAGCCTAGTTCGGGTTGCATTAAAAATATGGAAAAATGTTCTAAAATCCTCTTTTAATATATATAAGTGAACTGTGAAATCAATTTTACAAAATGAGGTTTGGAAGGGTGACATTTTGGCTAGTGACGAAAATGTAATTTTTGAAAACTGCGTGACTGTTTTAGAAAGGATTGAAACTTTGAATCTTTAAGGAGCTATTTACCCAAAGGGAGTTTCTCCATATTTTTCTAAGATATTAAATGATTTGTTTCTGATTTTTAAACAAAAGAAAAGTGGAGGGAAGGTATTTTCCTATTTCTAACTAACTTTTCTCTCAAATCTTCTATTTCCTTTTCTCTCATTTTCTCTCAAACCAAACATCTTTCTCCAGAACTTTTCTCTCTGATTTTGTCACTTAAACACCTCTTTTCAATTCTCTTTTGATTGCTAATCATCTCATCAACAAAACCTCACCAATTGCTAATTGGATTTTCAAGGTTTTGGTTCCAAAAAGGGAGAAAACTCAAGTTTGGAGGTAAGAACATCCTTCTCCTCTAAACTCTCAGTTCTTTACTGAAATTCCTAAGTTCTCAATCCTTAATTGATGATTTATAAAAGGTTTTATAGTTGTAATCTTGGTTCTTGGCTTAAAATGCAAGATTTGCTTGTTTTTGATGAAAATTCGTGTGATCTGTTTAAGCAGGGTTTTGAGGTGTGTTTTTGATGTTAAATGGATGTTAAATTGATTAGAAGTTGAGGTTTAATTAATGCAATCTCGGATAGGTTGAATTTCCTAAGTTTAGCTTGTGTTTTCGATGGTTTTTGGAGTGATCTTGTTGATCTGTTATGGCTGGAGGTATAAACATGTGTTGAGATCCATTTTGGATGTTAATTGATGTTTAAGAGTGTTTAGTTTTGATGGATCATGGCTGGGTAATGTTGTGAAGTTGTTTGGATGCATTTTCGGTTGTGTTTGGTAGCCGAAAATGGAGTGTGGATGAGAGCAACGGGTTTAGGTGCTTTCATTGAAGCTATTAATGCATGATGATGCATTAATCCTCTGCTTTGATGTGTTAAAAACAGGGGAAGCATCTTTGGATCCAAGTGGTGGTGATCCGAAAGCTTGATTGGTGTTTCGGCAAGAGGCGAAACGGAATCGGTGAGTGGATTTTGGTTTCTAGCTTTGAAACCATTGAATTGAAGGGTTGGGAGCTTAGTGTAAGTCTAAGCAACTTAACTAAGCTCAAGAGTAAGTTTTCGGAAAACTCTCTTGATGATGAGCCATGGATTGGTTGTATGCAATGTGGTTGTTTGCATGTTTTTAAATCCTGTTTTGAAAGCATATTTAGCATGTTTATTTGCTGAGATTATAAGCAATGTGTTGAAGGATGCTCAAGGTAAGAGGTCCTTGTTTTTGAACATTGTTTAAATGTGGTTTGATGCTTAAAGATGCATGATGTTTATGGCTTGGTTTAATGCTTTAAAACAGTGGATTGATGTTGTTAATGATGCATATTGGCAAGTGATGTTTAAGGTCACAAAGGTGTTTAAAAGTCCTTGTGTGAGCCTTGTTTATTTAAGAACAACATGGTGGTTAAAAGTCCATGGTTGGTTCTTGGTTAAGATCATCAAGGTGGTTAAAATTCCTTGGATGAGTCTTGTATATTTTAAGGACAATATGGTGTTTAAAAGTCCATGATTGGTCCTTGGTTAAGGTTACAAAGGTGGTTAAAATTCCTTGTGTAAGCCTTGTTACTTAAGAACATCAAGGTGTTTAAAAGTCCTTGGATGGTTCTTGTTAAGGACACAAAGGTGTTTAAAAGTCCTTGTGTGGTCCTTGCCATGGTGTTTAAAAGTCCATGGGCCATGGTGTTTAAAAGTCCATGGGCCATGGTGTTTAAAAGTCCATGGGGGTTAAGGACACAATGGTGTTTAAAAGTCCATGTGTGTTCCTTGGAAACTATAAGATCACAATGGTGTTTAAAAGTCCATGTGTGGATCTTATGTGAAAAGTATCACTTGTTGCCAATATGTCATGATATGAACTTGAAGCATGAGTTGCTTGTTTTGAATGCTTATGAGCATGTATAAATGTTGATTTGAAGTATGATTTGTAAAGGTGTTTATAAATGCATTATTGTGTGGTTTTAATGGGCATTCCTCACTAAGCTTTTGCTTACGCTCTCTCTTTTCTTAAACCAATAATGCAGAGCAATAGAGTGCATTTGAGGACAGCAAGGTGGTGAAGAATCCAAGTGGTGAACAAAGCTCATGTATGGTGAAGGTTTCTTAAACACTATTAGCTTTTTGATAATTTGGCAATGGGGGACCTATGTGGTTGTTTTGGGAGATGTTTTGGACTCCCTAAGTTGGATTTATGTTGCTAATAATGTTGGTATTTGTAATTGGCCTTTATGTGGTTTGATTGGAGTTTTGATGCTTGAATGGTTTGCTAAGTAGGAAGCATGCTTATAGAATTGGAGCTTTTTATAATTGATGCCATGTTGATGTTTAGTTGATGCAATTATGTTCCATGTATGTTGTGTGACTTGCTGGTAAAGTTTGGTGGCTTTTGGAGCATGTTTGATAGGTGAATTGCGTGATAAACCTGCTGTTTTGCTGCAATCTGGGCAACCTGTTTCGGAACAGGTGCTACCGTATCGGAACGGGGGCCTGAAATGGCCAGGGCGTTCTGAAACGGGAGGCACTGTTTCGGAACAGTTTGACCACTGCCAGGCCATGTTTCGGAACCCGTTGCAGAACGGTCCCGCGTTTCGAAACAGGTCTTCCCTGTTTCGGAACACTCGACCGTTGGGCTCTGAATTTGATGGTTAAATGTTTTGCAATGCTCGCATTTTGGTCCTGAAACTCGTTTATGCAATTGTATGAGTTTGGTATGCCCGTTTGAGCTGAATTTTGACAGAGAAGCATGAAAGATGATAAATTTCAAGTTGGTAACTTTTAATTGGATTAAGTCCTTATAATTTTCAGAATTTACAATTTGGTCCCTAAAGTTGTGATTTGTGCAATTGAGTCCCTGATTGATCTCTGATGGCTATGATCTTTATATATGATGACCTTATGAATATATCTAGGGATAATGTGCATCTAGACAAGATTAAAAAGAAAAAAAGGGTCGTTAATCAAGGTTGACTTTCGGGTTGACTTTGGTTTTCCCCTGTAATCTTCTTAATTTGGGTCAACCGTCTAGGTCGGGTTAAGGGGGTTACATTTGGTGGTATCAGAGCTGAGTTCTCGAGTAATTGGGAATGTGTATGTGAATGATTTATGCATGTATGCTTTGTATGCTTGTTGAGTGAAAGCATGATTGAATGAATTGTGTTAAGTTGCAATTGTGTTGTATGCTGTGGTGAAGCATGTTGTGGGTACCCATTGCAAAATCAAAGCTAATGAAATGATGTTGTTTTTAAGTGAAAATGAGCTTGAGTACTTGGATTACTTACCTTGCTGGGCCTGACTTTGTTTATTTGCATTGTGATTGCATTGTTATAGTATAGCTCCTCGTAGAGAGTTAAGGAGTAATGTGCGAGCTGCGGCTCAAAATGAGAATGAGAATGAGAATGAAGAGAATGTCGAAAGTGCTGTGTTACCTCCTCCGCCTGGTGGTGGTGGTGCTGGGGGTGAAAGAGCTGAAGCTGCAGCTGGTGCTGGGGTCGCTGGACCTGAGGCTGGTCAGGGACAAGCTGTTCCTGACATGACAGTGCTGATACAAGCTATTGCTGGAGCTTTTCAAGCTGCAGTAGCTGGAGCTCGAGGAGCTGGGCATCAGGGAGATGCTGGAGTTAGACTACCCTTGGAACGTCTGCGCAGTCTGGGAGGGACTGAGTTCAGGGGTTTGTCAGCTGAAGGTTCGGAAGCTTGGTTAGAGAGTACCAAGAGAATCTTGGGTCAGATGAGTTGCACTGATGTGCAAAAGTTGGGCTGTGTTGTATCCTTGCTTCAGGATGATGCTTATACGTGGTGGACGACCACAATCTCTGGAATGGCTGAACCTGATGTAACTTGGACATTCTTTCAGAATGCGTTCAAGAGAAGGTATCTAGGTGTGAGGTACCTAGATGAAAAGAAGTGGGAGTTCATGTCTCTTACCCAGGGGAGCATGACTGTGGCTGTGTATGAAGTGCAGTTTGTTCGACTCAGTCAGTATGCACCTGAGCTTGTCCCGGATGAGCGGGAAAGGTGTGAAAGGTTCCGTTATGGTTTAGTGACGGAGGGGAAGATGTATGTGCTGGCTACCGAGTATAGTGATTTTGATGTGCTGGTGGGTCGAGCAAAGGACATTGAGATGAACTTGGGTTTATCTGCTAAGAGTTCTGGGTCAAGTGCTGGCAAGCGAGCTGCTGAATATAGTTTGGTGGTGGACGGAACAAGAGGGGACGTGATCAGAAGTATCAGTCCTCAGCTAAGCGAGGTGGTGGTGCACCTGTTCAGGGAGGCAATGCTAGAGCTGATCCGAGTGCATGTTGGACGTGTGGTTCACGTGGTCACATGAAGCGTGACTGTCCTCGAGCTGTGAGGGAGGTGCAAGCTCCTGTTGCAGCAGCTGGTAATGGGTGCTGGAACTGTGGATCTGCGGATCATATGAGGCGAGAGTGTCCTATGTTGGCTGGTGGCCAAGTGCGTGCTCCTGTTGTTGCTGCACCGCAGAGAGGTCGTGGGCGCGGCCGTGGTAATTTCCAGCAGAGAGAGGAAGGTGGTCGGGGTGTAGCTCATGTTGTGGCTATTCAACCTGAGGTGGCGGTCAAGCTAGGGTGTATGCTCAGCGGGAGGGAAGGAATGACGCGGATGTGATCGCAGGTACCTTTACTCTGCAATCCTTGTCATTACTTTCCTTGATTGATTCTGGATCTACGCATTCATATATATTGCGTGAGCATGCTGAATTGCTTGGTTTACCTGTTGAGTCTTTGGATGTTGGTGTGCGTGTCACTAGTTCTTTTGGTGAGACTGTTGTGACTCGAAAGCTTTATAAAAGATGTCCTTTGGTTGTTCAAGATCATGTTTTTCATGTTGACCTTATGGAGTTACCTTTCTATGGTTTTGATGTAATCCTTGGTATGGATTGGCTTGCTGAGCATCGTGCTGTTGTGGATTGTGAAAATAAGCGAGTTTCGTTGAAGCTTACGGATGATTATGTGGTGGTTGTGGTTGGTGAGAATGTGAAGTTTCTTGTCAATGTGGTGTCTACATTGGAGGCGAGCCGGATGCTGAGGCAAGGTTGTGAAGCTTACCTAGCTTTTGTGATGAATCCTAGCTCTAAGGAGTTGCGGGTGCAAGATATCAGGGTTGTGAAGAAGTTTCCTGGTGTGTTTCCTGAGGAGTTCCTGGGTTACCTCCTAATCGCGAAGTGGAGTTTGGGATTGAGCTGTATGAGAATACAACTCCTGTGTCCATTACCCCTTATAGAATGGCACCTAAAGAGTTGAAGGAGCTGAAGACGCAGTTGCAAGAGTTGCTTGATCGTGGGTTCATTCGGCCGAGTGTGTCACCTTGGGGTGCACCGGTCTTGTTTGTGAAAAAGAAGGATGGCACTATGAGAATGTGCATTGATTATCGTCAGCTGAACAAGTTGACTATCAAGAATCGGCATCCCTTGCCGAGAATTGATGATCTCTTTGATCAATTTTGGGGAGCAGCTGTGTTCTCTAAGATTGACTTGAGGTCAGGGTATTACCAATTGAAGGTGAAGGATGTGGATGTGCCTAAGACAGCTTTCAGGACAAGGTATGGGCATTATGAGTTCCTTGTGATGCCGTTTGGTTTGACAAATGCTCCTGCAGCTTTTATGGACATGATGAATCGTGTGTTTCATGAATACTTGGACAAGTTCGTTGTGGTGTTCATTGATGATATCCTCGTGTACTCGCGTACTGAGGAGGAGCATGAAGAGCATTTGAGGATTGTGCTGCAAGCTTTGTTGGAGAATCAGCTTTATGCTAAGCTAAGCAAGTGTGAGTTCTGGCTAAGTGAAGTGGTGTTTCTTGGGCATGTGGTTTCTGCTGAAGGGATTCGTGTTGATCCTCAGAAGATTGAGGCGGTGATGAACTGGAAGGTTCCTAAGTCCGTTCATGAGGTTCGTAGTTTCCTTGGTTTGGCGGGATACTACCTGAGGTTTGTGGATGGGTTTTCTAAGATTGCTGCACCTTTGACGAAGATGTTGCAGAAAGATGTTAAGTATGAGTGGTCGGAAGCGAGACAACAGGCTTTTGAGAAGCTTAAGGCAGCTTTGACGCAAGCTCCTATCTTGGTTCAACCTGAATCAGGGAAAGAGTTTGTGGTCTATAGTGATGCATCCTATGTTGGTTTGGGATGTGTGTTGATGAAAGAGGGTAAGGTGGTGGCTTATGCATCGCGGCAGTTGAAGGTGCATGAGCGCAATTATCCTACGCATGACATTGAGTTGGCTGCGGTGGTTTTTGCTTTGAAGATCTGGAGGCATTACCTGTATGGTGAGAAGTGTACTGTGTACACGGATCACAAGAGTTTGAGGTATCTGATGTCTCAGAAGGAGTTGAATCTTAGGCAGCAACGTTGGGTGGAGTTGCTCAAGGATTATGATCTGACGATTGAGTATCACCCTGGAAAAGCTAATGTTGTAGCGGATGCCTTGAGTAGGAAGGTAGCTGTTGAGCTGAGGGCTATGTTTGCCAGTTTGAGTATTTCGCGTGATGGTGGTCTTGTGGCTGAGTTGCAAGTGAAGCCATCTTTGGTTCAGTTGATCAAGGAAAAGCAATTGCTGGATGATTCCTTGGTACCGCATGTTCAGGATATCGCGGAGGGTAGGCCTTCGGATTTCAGCTTTAATGATGACGGAGTGTTGTGTTTTGGGAGTCGGATAGTAGTGCCTAATGATGCTGAGTTGAGGCTTGCTATTCTGACTGAAGGTCATAGTAGTCCTTTTGCTATGCACCCTGGTAGTACTAAGATGTATCGTGATCTTCGTGATGAGTACTATTGGGTGGGTTTGAAGAAAGATGTTGCTGAGTTTGTGAGCAAGTGTATGGTGTGTCAGCGAGTTAAGGCTGAGCATCAGGTTCCTTTAGGACTGTTGCAACCGTTGAGAATCCCTGAATGGATGTGGGAAAGGATTACCATGGATTTTGTATCTGGTTTACCCTTGTCACCGTCGAAGAAGAATTCTGTGTGGGTGATTGTGGATCGCCTGACGAAGTGTGCGCATTTCTTGCCTGTGCATACTACGTTTTCTTTGGATAAGCTTGCGGAGCTGTACATTGCTGAGATTGTGCGGCTGCATGGTGTGCCTAAGTCGATTGTGTCGGATAGGGATCCGAGGTTTACATCGCGGTTCTGGCAGTGTTGCACCAAGCTTTGGGTACAAGGTTGAATTTCAGTACATCTTATCATCCTCAGTCGGATGGTCAGTCTGAGCGAGTTATCCAGATTTTGGAGGATATGTTGAGGTGCTGTGTGATTGAGTTCCAAGGCTCTTGGGAGAAACATTTGCCTTTGGTGGAGTTTGCTTATAACAAAAGTTATCAGGCAAGTATTCAAATGGCACCTTATGAGGCTCTGTACGGGAGGAAGTGTATGACTCCTCTTTGTTGGGCTGAAACGGGTCAGAAGTTGGTTTCGATGCCGGCTTTGTTGAAAGGGACCACCGAGAAGGTGAAGCTTATTTGTGAGCGTTTGAAGGCAGCTTCTGATCGGCAAAAGTCTTACGCGGATTTGAAGCGTAAGGAGATAGAGTATGCGGTGGGTGACCGTGTGTTTTTGAAGGTTTCGCCTTGGAAAAAGGTGATGAGGTTTGGCCGTAAGGGTAAGTTGAGCCCTAGGTACATTGGACCATATGAGGTGATTGAGCGTGTGGGTCCTGTTGCGTACAAATTGAGGCTACCTCAAGAGTTGGAGAAGATTCATGATGTGTTTCATGTTTCTATGCTCCGGAAGTATAGATCAGATCCTTCGCATGTGATGCCTGTGGAAGAAGTGGAATTGAATCCGGATTTGACCTATGATGAGGAACCGGTGAAGGTTCTGGATTCAGATAGCAAGGTTCTTCGTGGCAAGACCATTGAGCTGGTAAAGGTGTTGTGGAAGCATCGTGGTGTTGAGGAAGCCACGTGGGAGCGGAAGGATGACATGCTGAAGCAGTTTCCTTACCTCTTTCCTTCAGGTAAATTTCGAGGACGAAATTTCTTAAGGGGGGGGGGGGAGAGTTGTAACGCCCCGGTTTTGGGCTTAGAAGTTTGGGCTTGGACCGGTTCGGTCAAAGTGCTGTTCGAATATAAAATAGTGAAATTAGGAAAGCCTAGTTCGGGTTGCATTAAAAATATGGAAAAATGTTCTAAAATCCTCTTTTAATATATATAAGTGAACTGTGAAATCAATTTTACAAAATGAGGTTTGGAAGGGTGACATTTTGGCTAGTGACCAAAATGTAATTTTTGAAAACTGCGTGACTGTTTTAGAAAGGATTGAAACTTTGAATCTTTAAGGAGCTATTTACCCAAAGGGAGCTTCTCCAGATTTTTCTAAGATATTAAATGATTTATTTCTGATTTTTAAACAAAAGAAAAGTGGAGGGAAGATATTTTCCTATTTCTAACTAACTTTTCTCTCAAATCTTCTATTTCCTTTTCTCTCATTCTCTCTCAAACCAAACATATTTCTCCAGAACTTTTCTCTCTGATTTTGTCACTTAAACACCTTTTTTCAATTCTCTTTTGATTGCTAATCATCTCATCAACAAAACCTCACCAATTGCTAATTGGATTTTCAAGGTTTTGGTTCCAAAAAGGGAGAAAACTCAAGTTTGGAGGTAAGAACGTCCTTCTCCTCTAAACTCTCAGTTCTTTACTGAAGTTCCTAAGTTCTCAATCCTTAATTGATGATTTATAAAAGGTTTTATAGTTGTAATCTTGGTTCTTGGCTTAAAATGCAAGATTTGCTTGTTTTTGATGAAAATTCGTGTGATCTGTTTAAGCAGGGTTTTGTGGTGTGTTTTTGATGTTAAATGTGTAACGCCCCGGTTTTGGGCTCAGAAGTTTTGGTGTTGACCGGTTCGGTCAAAGTGCTGATCGAATATATAAGAGTGAATTTAGGAAAGCCTAGTTCGGGTTGCATTAAAAATATGGAAAAATGTTCTAAAATCATATTTTAATATATATAAGTGAACTGTGAAATCAATTTTGGAAAATGAGGTTCGGAAGGTTGACATTTTGGCTAGTGACCAAAATGTAATTTTTGAAAGTTGCGGGACAGTTTTATAAAGGATTGAAACTTTGAATCTTTAAGGAGCTATTATTCCAAAAAGGATTTCTCCAGATTTTTCTAAGATATTTTATGACTCAAATCTGATTTTAAAGATTTAGAAAAGGAGGGAAAATCATTTGTAACTAAATTTCCAACTAATTTTCCATTTTCTCTCAAATTCTCTTTTCTCTCATTTTCTCTCTACCCAAACAAGATTCTCCAGATTTCTTTCTCTGATTTTGACATCTAAATCTCTCATTTCAATTCTCAATTGATTCCTAATCATCTCATCATCAAAACCTCTCAATTTACAAGTTGGTTCATCAAGCTTTTTGGCTCTAAAATGGAGAAATTCAAGTTTGGAGGTAAGAACGTCCTTCTCCTCTAAACTATCAGTTCTTTACTGAAATTCCTAAGTTCTCAATCCTTGATTTATGTTTTATTAAAGGCTTTTCAATTGAGATCTTGATTTTTGGCTAAAATGCAAGATTTGGCGATTTTGGTGAAAATTTCGTGTGATCTGTTTAAGCAGGGTTTTGAGGTGTTAAATTGATGTTAAATGAATGCTAAAATGATTAGAAGTTGAGGTTTAATCAATGCAATCCCGGATAGGTTGAATTTCCTAAGTTTGGCTTGAGTTTTTGGTTGTTTTTGGAGTGTTTTTGGTGATCTGTTATACCTGGAGGTATAAGGACGTGGTTGTGATCATTTTGCATGTTATTTGATGTATAAAAATGGTTAGAAGTGATGGATCTTGGCTGGGTTAAGTTTTGGAAGTGTTTGGAGATGATTTCGGTTGTGTTTGATAGCCAAATTGCTAGTTTTGTGAAGAGCAGTGAGTTGTGTTGATGTTGCTGGTGTTTTAATGCATATGGATGCATTAATGTTCTGTTTTTATGTGCTTGAAACAGGGGAGGTTGATCCTTGAGCTTTGGAGGTGTTTTCGGAAGGTTTCGGAAGCTTGGAAAGCTTGTTGGCTAGGCTTGTTTGGTAATCGGTGAGTGAAGTTGGGATTTCAGCTTTTGAAACATGGTTTGAAGGTTTTTGGGAGCTTAGTTTAAGTCTAAACAACTTTGCTAAGCTCAAGAGTAAGTGGATGGGTTTTGCTCTTGGATTGTGTATGTTTTGGCTTTAAAAATCAAAAGTGGTTGATGATTGATATGCATGTGATTTGCATGGTTTAATTCTATTTTGTAAGCATGTTTTAGCATGGTTTAATGCTGGTTTTGGAAGTCAATTAAAAAGGATGCTCAAGGTAAGAGATCCTTGGTTATGTTTATGAAAGTTGTGATTTTGATGCATGGTGATGCATGTTGTTCATTGGCTTTGTATGATGCTTAAAAACAGTGAATTGATGATGATTAATGATGGTTTTGCATATTGGTTATGCATGTGTATCATTGGATTAATAATGGTTAGCATATTGTTTATGCATGTGAATCATTGAGCTAATGATGTGATGGCTTTGCATTATGTGTATGCATGTGAATCATTGAGCTAATGATGTGATGACCTTGCATTGTGTTTATGCATGTGGAACATTGGATATTATGGTAAGATGGTTATGTTGGCAAGAGATGTGAATGGTTCTTGGTTCGTTGATCGGGTATAATTAGCCGGCTATAGGATTGGGTGCACCGTGAATAAAGTCGCCTTGAAGGCGGAGTGGTCAAGTGTGGACCGGTTAGACTCCCCTCAAGTATTCCTAACGAGAAGAGGTTATAGTGGAGGTTGTTGCCCACTCGAGGACCTAAGTTGTTAAGGTCATAATGGAGGTTGTTGCCCATTCGAGGACCTTGGTTAAGTAAAGGTTATAAGGTGGTTAAAAGTCCTTATGTGAGAACCTTGTACTTGTTAAGATCACAATGGCTATGGTTAAGTCCATGTGTGGATCTTGTGTGTGATGTCCCGTTCCTTGTTAGATGATGTCTACAACTACCAATCGGCTATGCAAAGGTTGTATGGTGGTTGAAAGTCCATACGGAAAAGACCTTGTGCATGTCAAGGGTGTATGGCGGATGGAAGTCCATACATGGTAACCTTGAGGAAAAGCTAAGGTTGTATGGTGTTTAAAAGTCCATGCATGGGAACCTTAGGTTGTTAAGGTCAAATGGAGGTTGATGCCCATTTGGAAGACCTTGGATTGGGTAGGGTGTAGGAAGCGTTGGGACACGCTTGTAATCCGCGTATCCGATCGAATCGATAAGTTGGAAAGTGAATGTGGTTGATCTCTTGGAAGCCAATGTAATGTTCTTGATCATGTGAAGCATGGGATTGCTTGAAATGATGCATAGTTGCATGTGAAGCATGGGATTGCTTGAAATGATGCATGGTTGCATGTGAAGCATGAGATGCTTGAATTGATGCATGTTTGCATGAGAAGCATGAGATGCTTGGTAAGATGCATTGTTGCATGAGATGTGTATAATGCTAGTGGAAGCATGTTACTTGTATGTTGAACAAGTGTTGGTTATCATTTGATAAATGATGCATGTGAGCATGGATTACCTATGTTGCATTGGAGTCATGTATGACTTGTTGTTAAAGGCATGTGATGATGATGTTATGATATTTTGTTGCCTTGGTTAAATGCATGTGAAAGGATATTTGAATTATGGTTTTAATGGTTTCTTACTTGATATGGCTTTCAAGTTATGAAAGGTATGTTGTGAAATGGAGGTGTTTTTCCATGGTTTGGTTTAAGCTTTGCATATGGTGTTTATGCATGTTTTGAGCTTGATGTTGAAAAGAGTTTTCGAACATGGTTTTGGAAAGCAAATCGGGTTGGTTTTAAAGTGTTTTAAAGACCCGCTGCATTGATGGTGTTTTGGTTTTTGAGCATTCCTCACTAAGCATTATGTGCTTACGCTCCTTTTTGTCCATCAATGCAGATTCTTGAGGTTTGGGCAGCAAGGAGCAAGGGATTCAAGGTGGACTCCAATGGAGATGTATGTCTCGGTGAATAGCAATAGTTAATAAGGGCAATGGGGTAGAATCTCCCGGATTGTTGTTATTGTGATCGTACGTGTTGATCAAGAATGTTTAAGTACTGTTGTTAATGATGTTGAATCATGAATTGGCTTAATTGTGGTTGCTTTGGAAAGTTTATGCTTAAATGGATAGCTTGAGTAGGAAGTATGCTTTTGAATTTGGGGCTTTCCATATGTGTTGGTTATTTGTTGAATTGATGATGCATTTATGGTCTCTGCATGTTGTTCATCTTTGAGGAATGATTTGGTGATGTTGATTTGATGTTTGAAGCATGTTTGATGCTGTTTTCGAGTTGTTTTCAGACAGGGGTATCGGTACTCTGGCTCGCGTATCGATACGCCTGAGCCAAATATGCTCTTTTCTGCCCAGGCGTATCGGTACAGTTGTGGGGGTATCGATACTCATCTGGGTAAAGTTTGAATGCCGTATCGGTACAGGGGATATCGTATCGATACCGTTGCTCGAGTTTGGTTACTGCCTTCCCCGCGTATCGATACGACTTCAGGCGTATCGATACGTGTTCTGTTGTTTCGGTTAAAAGTATCTTTTATGTTTTGAAATGTTTGCGTTTTGGTCCTGAATCTTGTTTGTGCAATTGTGTGAGTTCGGGATGTCCGTTTGAGCTGAAATTTGGCAGGGAAGTATGAAACATGACAAATTTTAAGTTGGTAACTTGAAATCTGGTTAAGTCCTTAAAGTTTTCAGAAATTACAATTGGGTCCCTGTTTGATCTCTGATGTTTGTGATCTTTGAGCATGGTGTTTGTGTGATCACATCTAAGGTTAATGTGCATCTAGACAAGATTAAAAAGAAAAAAAAAGGGTCGTTAATCAAGGTTGACTTTCGGGTTGACTTTGGTTTTCCCCGTGTAATCTTCGTAGTTCGGGTCAACCGTCCAGACCGGGCTACAGGGGTTACATTTGGTGGTATCAGAGCTGAGTTGCGAAGGTTGGGGAAAATGGTAAGTTGTTGTGGTAAGTGTGTTTGATGTTTACCTTGTTGTATGGTTGAAAGCTGGTTGAAGCATGTGTTTCTGAGTATGCTGTTGATGTTTTTGAGCATGTTGCTGATGTATGCAAGCATGTTTTGTGGTTATGAATCTTGGTTGAGATCATATGGATATGTGTGGATGTTATGAGCTGATGCTATGCATGATGAATGTGTTTTGAGCATGTTATGTTGCTAATGTGCTAGTGCTGTTGGATGTTGTTTGGTGTAAGCATGATCAAGGTATGTTATTGATATGCTTGATGTTGTGATGCTCATGTTGTGTTGACTGTTATGTCATGTAAAGGGGGAGGATTCGGGATACCCATTGCCTTATTAATATAGCTATTGTGTTATTTTGGAGTTGGAGTTTGAATCCTTGCTTAATGCTGGTCTAACAGGTTTTGTTTGTTTGTCGTGATTGTGTGTTGTTTGTTGTTAGTGGTATGGCAAAGATGATGAAAGAGTGGAGGATGAGTGAAATGGTTGCTGCCTTGGGGCAGGTTGTTAAGTCAAAGGATTCACCCTTTTGTAAAGGTGTTTTGTCTCAGTCTTCTGTGACTGAAGTTGAGATGGTAAGGCAAGGGAAAGAAGCTGGTTCCGGGATGGAAAGTTCTTTACCTGTTGTTCAGGAGGTGTTGGGAACATCTCAGGCTATGGTTGAGGTGGGATCAGTGGATGTGCTGGCTAAATGTGTGGGTTTGCCGAAGCAGCATTTGTTTGATTTGGGTGCTTTGGAGTACCATGGTTCTTCCCCGGAGATGTTTGAGGCCTGGTTGGCCAATGTAGTTCTGATTTTGGATCAGGAGGGCTGTGATTATGCCTGTAAGCTGGGGAGTGTTGTTTCTCTGATGCTGGAGGATGCTTGTTCTTGGTGGACATCTGTGGCTGTGGCGTCACATATCCTTGATATTGATTGGGATTTCTTCGTGTCTGCTTTCTATGAAAGGTATCTTGGAGGGGAATTTCCAAGGGTTAAGCAAGGTGCGGCTAATGCTGTTGGTGAGCAAGTGTTGCTTGAGCAAGGAGTGGGAGCTCAGTCATCTGTGTGTGACCGTTGTAAAAGGCAACATGTTGGAAAATGTTGGGACACAAGTGTTTGCTGGAGATGTGGTTCTAAGTTGCATGTTAGGCGTGATTGTCCTCATGGAGTGAAGTCAGCTTTGGTGTTAGCCAAAGGATCTTTGAAAGGTCGTGGGCATGGCCGAGGCAAGGTTCGGAAGTGGCAGAAAAAGCAGAAGGTTGTGAAGAGTTTGGGAAATGAAGTTTGCTGGAAGTGTGGGTCTGCTGGACACATGAAGCGTGATTGCTTGATGTTGGCGCGGAACAGTCAAGGTTTCTTATCGCAAGGAGTTGGTGGTGACCCAGGAGTGTTTGTTGGTGCTGCAAGGGTGCAACCGAAGGATGTTGGTTCCGCAAGGAAGAGAGCTCGTTCGATGAAGCTTCAGGGTGGTGTTATGCTTTCAGGTAACCTTGTTAAGTGATCTTTGCTTTAGTTGCTTAGTTTGGTTTCTGTTGGTTTTTCCTTGTGTGGTAAGTCTAGTCTTGTTGCTAGCATGTTTGAGGTAATGGTAGTTGTGGTTTGGTGATATCTTTGGTGTGAAGAAGGCTTTAGTGAATATCTTGTGGTTAATGGTTGTTGGTATGATGGAGTTAGATAAGTTAAAGGTGAGTAAGGAGGTTGTTCTTAGACAGATTTTGAGGATGTTATTGGAGGGTGTGAACTGGCATTCATGCACAGATAAAATCATTGATATATACTATATTATATATGTTGGTCCATGCATACATGTGGCATGACATTAGAGGTTTTGCATACATGTACATCAGGCATTGATAGGGCATGTAGGTGATCATGCATACGATGTTCACGCTCGCTAATAACTAATCGAATCTGTTAGTGTTGTGGTTAGATTAGGTGGGATGATGGTTTTTAGAGGTTGTTGGTGCTGAGTGGGAGTTAGAAGTGCTGGAGTTTGTTATCTAGTTGTTTGTGATGGTGTGAGTGGAATGGCTTGTTGGTAGAAGGATAGTGTTTGTTGCTCTGAAAGTTTGATGGTTTGGTGGTGAAAGGTATTGTTTGAGGTTAGTATCGGTTAAGTGGGTTGTTTGGTTTAAAGGAAGTGGTTGTTCCTTGGTGCTAAGTGTTGTTGTAGCTTGGTGGTTGAGTTTCCAAGTGTTGAAGTGGTTTAGCTTTTAAGTTGCTGTGAAGGGTTGTGTTCGTTCTTGGCAATCTTTGAAGAGTTATGAAGCTGTTGTGTGTGTTTTGGTTCAGTGGTGTTCTGGTAATGCAAGTGTTCTGGTTGAGTATGTAGTGAAAGGGCTGTGAAAGATCGAAGGTTTTTGTTGGTTGTTGGGTTTTTGTGTGAGCAGTGGTTGGCTAGTTGTGGTTAAGAAGTTTTGTTTGAAGTCTGTTGATGGTATGTGGAACGGATGAAGGTTTCAAGTTGAGGTTGTGATGTGATTCTGGTTTTTGGTGCTGGTGAGCTGTTATGGTAATGTTTTGATGGATGTAAAGGATTGTCAGCTTCGTTAGAGAGTTTGTGTGAACAGTTGATGTTTAAGGATTTCTGCTTGTTGGGAAAATCTTTGGAAAAGGTTTGGGAATCGCAAGAGTTTTAGAGGCTGAGAGGTTGTCTAGTGGCCGAGTTGGGTTGGTTGTTGTCTTTGTGTAGACAAGTTTTGGAAGCATGTGTTACAGTGTTGTTTGCTGTAAGAGCTGAAGTTTTCAGGTTGATGTTGGGATTGTGCATAGTCTGGTTGTGTGGAAGTTTGGGTTGTGGTTATCCTTGAGAGTGTGGATTTGTGAACAGTGAGTGGTGGAAGTTTTGTGTGGAAAGTGATCAGTGGTGTTGGTTAAGGCTTTTGTGTTGCCTTGTGTGTTGCTTGAGAAGGTTGTTGTTCTCTTTTGCCGGTTGAAATTTCGAGGACGAAATTTCCTAAGGGGGGGAGAGTTGTAACGCCCCGGTTTTGGGCTCAGAAGTTTTGGTGTTGACCGGTTCGGTCAAAGTGCTGATCGAATATATAAGAGTGAATTTAGGAAAGCCTAGTTCGGGTTGCATTAAAAATATGGAAAAATGTTCTAAAATCATATTTTAATATATATAAGTGAACTGTGAAATCAATTTTGGAAAATGAGGTTCGGAAGGTTGACATTTTGGCTAGTGACCAAAATGTAATTTTTGAAAGTTGCGGGACAGTTTTATAAAGGATTGAAACTTTGAATCTTTAAGGAGCTATTATTCCAAAAAGGATTTCTCCAGATTTTTCTAAGATATTTTATGACTCAAATCTGATTTTAAAGATTTAGAAAAGGAGGGAAAATCATTTGTAACTAAATTTCCAACTAATTTTCCATTTTCTCTCAAATTCTCTTTTCTCTCATTTTCTCTCTACCCAAACAAGATTCTCCAGATTTCTTTCTCTGATTTTGACATCTAAATCTCTCATTTCAATTCTCAATTGATTCCTAATCATCTCATCATCAAAACCTCTCAATTTACAAGTTGGTTCATCAAGCTTTTTGGCTCTAAAATGGAGAAATTCAAGTTTGGAGGTAAGAACATCCTTCTCCTCTAAACTATCAGTTCTTTACTGAAATTCCTAAGTTCTCAATCCTTGATTTATGTTTTATTAAAGGCTTTTCAATTGAGATCTTGATTTTTGGCTAAAATGCAAGATTTGGCGATTTTGGTGAAAATTTCGTGTGATCTGTTTAAGCAGGGTTTTGAGGTGTTAAATTGATGTTAAATGAATGCTAAAATGATTAGAAGTTGAGGTTTAATCAATGCAATCCCGGATAGGTTGAATTTCCTAAGTTTGGCTTGAGTTTTTGGTTGTTTTTGGAGTGTTTTTGGTGATCTGTTATACCTGGAGGTATAAGGACGTGGTTGTGATCATTTTGCATGTTATTTGATGTATAAAAATGGTTAGAAGTGATGGATCTTGGCTGGGTTAAGTTTTGGAAGTGTTTGGAGATGATTTCGGTTGTGTTTGATAGCCAAATTGCTAGTTTTGTGAAGAGCAGTGAGTTGTGTTGATGTTGCTGGTGTTTTAATGCATATGGATGCATTAATGTTCTGTTTTTATGTGCTTGAAACAGGGGAGGTTGATCCTTGAGCTTTGGAGGTGTTTTCGGAAGGTTTCGGAAGCTTGGAAAGCTTGTTGGCTAGGCTTGTTTGGTAATCAGTGAGTGAAGTTGGGATTTCAGCTTTTGAAACATGGTTTGAAGGTTTTTGGGAGCTTAGTTTAAGTCTAAACAACTTTGCTAAGCTCAAGAGTAAGTGGATGGGTTTTGCTCTTGGATTGTGTATGTTTTGGCTTTAAAAATCAAAAGTGGTTGATGATTGATATGCATGTGATTTGCATGGTTTAATTCTATTTTGTAAGCATGTTTTAGCATGGTTTAATGCTGGTTTTGGAAGTCAATTAAAAAGGATGCTCAAGGTAAGAGATCCTTGGTTATGTTTATGAAAGTTGTGATTTTGATGCATGGTGATGCATGTTGTTCATTGGCTTTGTATGATGCTTAAAAACAGTGAATTGATGATGATTAATGATGGTTTTGCATATTGGTTATGCATGTGTATCATTGGATTAATAATGGTTAGCATATTGTTTATGCATGTGAATCATTGAGCTAATGATGTGATGGCTTTGCATTATGTGTATGCATGTGAATCATTGAGCTAATGATGTGATGACCTTGCATTGTGTTTATGCATGTGGAACATTGGATATTATGGTAAGATGGTTATGTTGGCAAGAGATGTGAATGGTTCTTTGTTCGTTGATCGGGTATAATTAGCCGGCTATAGGATTGGGTGCACCGTGAATAAAGTCGCCTTGAAGGCGGAGTGGTCAAGTGTGGACCGGTTAGACTCCCCTCAAGTATTCCTAACGAGAAGAGGTTATAGTGGAGGTTGTTGCCCACTCGAGGACCTAAGTTGTTAAGGTCATAATGGAGGTTGTTGCCCATTCGAGGACCTTGGTTAAGTAAAGGTTATAAGGTGGTTAAAAGTCCTTATGTGAGAACCTTGTACTTGTTAAGATCACAATGGCTATGGTTAAGTCCATGTGTGGATCTTGTGTGTGATGTCCCGTTCCTCGTTAGATGATGTCTACAACTACCAATCGGCTATGCAAAGGTTGTATGGTGGTTGAAAGTCCATACGGAAAAGACCTTGTGCATGTCAAGGGTGTATGGCGGATGGAAGTCCATACATGGTAACCTTGAGGAAAAGCTAAGGTTGTATGGTGTTTAAAAGTCCATGCATGGGAACCTTAGGTTGTTAAGGTCAAATGGAGGTTGATGCCCATTTGGGACACGCTTGTAATCCGCGTATCCGATCGAATCGATAAGTTGGAAAGTGAATGTGGTTGATCTCTTGGAAGCCAATGTAATGTTCTTGATCATGTGAAGCATGGGATTGCTTGAAATGATGCATAGTTGCATGTGAAGCATGGGATTGCTTGAAATGATGCATGGTTGCATGTGAAGCATGAGATGCTTGAATTGATGCATGTTTGCATGAGAAGCATGAGATGCTTGGTAAGATGCATTGTTGCATGAGATGTGTATAATGCTAGTGGAAGCATGTTACTTGTATGTTGAACAAGTGTTGGTTATCATTTGATAAATGATGCATGTGAGCATGGATTACCTATGTTGCATTGGAGTCATGTATGACTTGTTGTTAAAGGCATGTGATGATGATGTTATGATATTTTGTTGCCTTGGTTAAATGCATGTGAAAGGATATTTGAATTATGGTTTTAATGGTTTCTTACTTGATATGGCTTTCAAGTTATGAAAGGTATGTTGTGAAATGGAGGTGTTTTTCCATGGTTTGGTTTAAGCTTTGCATATGGTGTTTATGCATGTTTTGAGCTTGATGTTGAAAAGAGTTTTCGAACATGGTTTTGGAAAGAAAATCGGGTTGGTTTTAAAGTGTTTTAAAGACCCGCTGCATTGATGGTGTTTTGGTTTTTGAGCATTCCTCACTAAGCATTATGTGCTTACGCTCCTTTTTGTCCATCAATGCAGATTCTTGAGGTTTGGGCAGCAAGGAGCAAGGGATTCAAGGTGGACTCCAATGGAGATGTATGTCTCGGTGAATAGCAATAGTTAATAAGGGCAATGGGGTAGAATCTCCCGGATTGTTGTTATTGTGATCGTACGTGTTGATCAAGAATGTTTAAGTACTGTTGTTAATGATGTTGAATCATGAATTGGCTTAATTGTGGTTGCTTTGGAAAGTTTATGCTTAAATGGATAGCTTGAGTAGGAAGTATTCTTTTGAATTTGGGGCTTTCCATATGTGTTGGTTATTTGTTGAATTGATGATGCATTTATGGTCTCTGCATGTTGTTCATCTTTGAGGAATGATTTGGTGATGTTGATTTGATGTTTGAAGCATGTTTGATGCTGTTTTCGAGTTGTTTTCAGACAGGGGTATCGGTACTCTGGCTCGCGTATCGATACGCCTGAGCCAAATATGCTCTTTTCTGCCCAGGCGTATCGGTACAGTTGTGGGGGTATCGATACTCATCTGGGTAAAGTTTGAATGCCGTATCGGTACAGGGGATATCGTATCGATACCGTTGCTCGAGTTTGGTTACTGCCTTCCCCGCGTATCGATACGACTTCAGGCGTATCGATACGTGTTCTGTTGTTTCGGTTAAAAGTATCTTTTATGTTTTGAAATGTTTGCGTTTTGGTCCTGAATCTTGTTTGTGCAATTGTGTGAGTTCGGGATGTCCGTTTGAGCTGAAATTTGGCAGGGAAGTATGAAACATGACAAATTTTAAGTTGGTAACTTGAAATCTGGTTAAGTCCTTAAAGTTTTCAGAAATTACAATTGGGTCCCTGTTTGATCTCTGATGTTTGTGATCTTTGAGCATGGTGTTTGTGTGATCACATCTAAGGTTAATGTGCATCTAGACAAGATTAAAAAGAAAAGAAAAGGGTCGTTAATCAAGGTTGACTTTCGGGTTGACTTTGGTTTTCCCCGTGTAATCTTCGTAGTTCGGGTCAACCGTCCAGACCGGGCTACGGGGGTTACAAAATGGATGCTAAATTGATTAGAAGTTGAGGTTTAATTAATGCAATCCCGGATAGGTTGAATTTCCTAAGTTTAGCTTGTGTTTTCCATGGTTTTTGGAGTGATCTTGTTGATCTGTTATGGCTGGAGGTATAAGGATGTGTTGAGATCCATTTTGGATGTTAATTGATGTTTAAGAGTGTTTAGTTTTGATGGATCATGGCTGGGTAATGTTGTGAAGTTGTTTGGATGCATTTTCGATTGTGTTTGGTAGTCGAAAATGGAGTGTGGATGAGAGCAGCGGGTTTAGGCGCTTTCATTGAAGCTATTAATGCATGATGATGCATTAATCCTCTGCTTTGATGTGTTAAAAACAGGGGAAGCATCTTTGGATCCAAGTGGTGGTGATCCGGAAGCTTGATTGGTGTTTCGGCAAGAGGCGAAACGGAATCGGTGAGTGGATTTTGGTTTCTAGCTTTGAAACCATTGAATTGAAGGGTTGGGAGCTTAGTGTAAGTCTAAGCAACTTAACTAAGCTCAAGAGTAAGTTTTCGGAAAACTCTCTTGATGATGAGCCATGGATTGGTTGTATGCAATGTGGTTGTTTGCATGTTTTTAAATCCTGTTTTGAAAGCATATTTAGCATGTTTATTTGCTGAGATTATAAGCCATGTGTTGAAGGATGCTCAAGGTAAGAGGTCCTTGTTTTTGAACATTGTTTAAATGTGGTTTGATGCTTAAAGATGCATGATGTTTATGGCTTGGTTTAATGCTTTAAAACAGTGGATTAATGTTGTTAATGATGCATATTGGCAAGTGATGTTTAAGGTCACAAAGGTGTTTAAAAGTCCTTGTGTGAGCCTTGTTTATTTAAGAACAACATGGTGGTTAAAAGTCCATGGTTGGTTCTTGGTTAAGATCATCAAGGTGGTTAAAATTCCTTGGATGAGTCTTGTATATTTTAAGGACAATATGGTGTTTAAAAGTCCATGATTGGTCCTTGGTTAAGGTTACAAAGGTGGTTAAAATTCCTTGTGTAAGCCTTGTTACTTAAGAACATCAAGGTGTTTAAAAGTCCTTGGATGGTTCTTGTTAAGGACACAAAGGTGTTTAAAAGTCCTTGTGTGGTCCTTGCCATGGTGTTTAAAAGTCCATGGGCCATGGTGTTTAAAAGTCCATGGGGTTAAGGACACAATGGTGTTTAAAAGTCCATGTGTATTCCTTGGAAACTATAAGATCACAATGGTGTTTAAAAGTCCATGTGTGGATCTTATGTGAAAAGTATCACTTGTTGCCAATATGTCATGATATGAACTTGAAGCATGAGTTGCTTGTTTTGAATGCTTATGAGCATGTATAAATGTTGATTTGAAGTATGATTTGTAAAGGTGTTTATAAATGCATTATTGTGTGGTTTTAATGAGCATTCCTCACTAAGCTTTTGCTTACGCTCTCTCTTTTCTTAAACCAATAATGCAGAGCATTAGAGTGCATTTGAGGACAGCAAGGTGGTGAAGAATCCAAGTGATGAACAAAGCTCATGTATGGTGAAGGTTTCTTAAACACTATTAGCTTTTTGGTAATTTGGCAATGGGGGACCTATGTGGTTGTTTTGGGAGATGTTTTGGACTCCCTAAGTTGGATTTATGTTGCTAATAATGTTGGTATTTGTAATTGGCCTTTATGTGGTTTGATTGGAGTTTTGATGCTTGAATGGTTTGCTAAGTAGGAAGCATGCTTATAGAATTGGGGCTTTTTATAATTGATGCCATGTTGATGTTTAGTTGATGCAATTATGTTCCATGTATGTTGTGTGACTTGCTGGTAAAGTTTGGTAGCTTTTGGAGCATGTTTGATAGGTGAATTGCATGATAAACCAGCTGTTTTGCTGCAATCTGGGCAACCTATTTCGGAATAGGTGCTACCGTATCGGAACGGGGGCCTGAAATGGCCAGGGCGTTCCGAAACGGGAGGCACTATTTCGGAACAGTTTGGCCACTGCCAGGCCATGTTTCGGAACCCGTTGCGGAACGGTCCCGCGTTTCGAAACAGGTCTTCCCTGTTTCGGAACACTCGACCGTTGGGCTCTGAATTTGATGGTTAAATGTTTTGCAATGCTCGCATTTTGGTCCTGAAACTCGTTTATGCAATTGTATGAGTTTGGTATGCTCGTTTGAGCTGAATTTTGACAGAGAAGCATGAAAGATGATAAATTTCAAGTTGGTAACTTTTAATTGGATTAAGTCCTTATAATTTTCAGAAATTTACAATTTGGTCCCTAAAGTTGTGATTTGTGCAATTGAGTCCCTGATTGATCTCTGATGGCTATGATCTTTATATATGATGACCTTATGAATATATCTAGGGATAATGTGCATCTAGACAAGATTAAAAAGAAAAAAAAGGGTCGTTAATCAAGGTTGACTTTCGGGTTGACTTTGGTTTTCCCCGTGTAATCTTCTTAATTTGGGTCAACCGTCTAGGCCGGGTTAAGGGGGTTACATTTGGATTTCTCACTATTCGTACATGGAAACACTCTTCTTTTTGGATCAAGATAAAGACTAAGTCTTATCAGAAAGCAATGGTGAGCCCAATATTTTAGAAATGGCTAAGGGCCATGAGAGATGAGATGAAATCCATGTCTAAAACCATGTATAGACTTTGGTTACCTAAAAGGGTAAAACCTAAGAGGTATGGATGAGTTTTTTCAAAAAGGAAAAACCGACATGGATGATAAATCATACGAAGGATGATTCGTCGCTAAAAGTTTTCGACAAACTTCATAGTATAGACTATGATAAAGCATCTTCCTTGTAGCTATGTTTAATCCATCTTAATCTCACTTGCAAGTAGTTACATACCATGATTATGGAATCAAATAAAGGAATGTCAAAACCGCTTTCCTAAGGGAAAACTTGAAACATATGTGTACATGACACATCCAGAAGGTTTTGTCACTCTAGTAAACACTTGGAAGGTATGTAAGCTAGAAAGGTCTATCCGTAGACTAAGACAAGCTTCTTGAAGTTGGGATATTCGTTTTAGAAGATACAATCAAAAGGTTTGGTTTATCTAGAAACAAAGGGGAGTCTTGTTTTCAAAAGAGCTAGAGGGAGCATTGTTACTTTCCTAAGTATTGTATGTAGATGACATACTCATCAAAAGGAACTAAAGATTGCAATCCGTTTTGCATTAATAAAAGATACTGCGAGTTAGCAACATGAGACGGTATCTAACTCTACAACATAGGCTGAATGTATTACAATCGACATAGCAATAAAGAAGGATCCTTGGATCTAAAGGGTTCACTTCTGAACTAAGGGTTGTTCCCAGCATATTAGATGCTACATAACTCTGTTATGATGGAACCTTTGCGTAAGCAAATAAAACCCAGATCTCATCAATAAATCCAAACATATTCTAAAGTGCTTACATCTTGGAGATGTGAAAGTATGCAACATACGCACAAAGTTGATAACTTTGTCAACTCCCTAACAAAGCTTTTGACACATCATAAGCATGTCAGTTACACTAAGGCATATCGTATTAGATACAAGAATGATTGGTCTTAGTGCTAGTGGGAGATTGTTGGAGTATGCCCAAAGACCAATCATATGATGATTGAATAGACATACTATTTCACTAGATTTATCAAGTAATGGCATTGCTGTTATTATCATTTGGTATGTTTCTATGCATCAAACTAACCATTGGATAATAATGTCCATACAATAATACGATTATTGTTAAATAGAATCCTTAGTCGAATATTATTACGGGTATGGACAGTAATAATATATGAAGACTAATATGTGATTGATTGATAATAAGTGTTGTTATTGACATAGAGATGTCAAAATCAACACATAAGTATTTGTTAGAGAACAACATACTGGATTGACCCGCTATGAGCATGTTTCTTGCATAATTATGTGACAGTCACAACATTGCTCATGATAAACATATGTGTGATCCTCAGACTTGAGATCAACATGATTTCAACATAAAGATTTACGTATTTTGACATAGTCAAACGTGTGTCGTAACTAACTACATTATAAAGACTGATGATTGGATACGTGATGACCTATGTAGTGAAATATGGTTGATCAAGAAAGGATTTGTCCCTCCTACATAATGGGAGAACTATCTTCGGCCACTTGATTGAGTGAGATTATAAAATGCATGGCCATGCTCGAATATTATGATATGAGATATCATAGAGATTCGTTTATAATAATCTACTCAAGACATCAAGAAACACTAGATGGACAACGCAAGTGTGACTAACCCGTGACTTGTGTTCATCTAAGATATAAAGGACAAAGGGATGAAATACATAAAGAAAGTTTATTCAGGAATTAGGAAAGTCAAACCATGACTTCATGCAACTTAGGTATCAATGATGTATTGCTAGATGCCACTCATTGTTTGTAAAATTAGAACAGTTCTAGTTTTGCTGCTAACGTTGCATGAACCTACAAGGGTCACACCCTTTGAATGAAACGAACAAAAATTGGAAACCATACTCCCTATTTTAGGGAGGTTGCCGAAAATCCCCTATGGGATAGGGGAAATCGGCAACTCCCTTAAATGAGAATAATATTGGATATATATTGTCTTTATCAAATATTATTTAGAGTATGGAAAATATTTAGAGACTTAAATATTATAGAATAAGATTCTAGAAATTTAAATATATATTTGGAATTTAAATAATGTATATTTAATTCCAAGTTTATGTAGAATTAGATTCTACATAATTAAAAATATATATATTTAAATATATTTAAATCCAAGTAAAGATAGAATGAGATTCTATATAATAAAAATATATATATTTGGATTAAATATAATATATATTTAAATCCATGTTTTATGTAGAATAAGATTCTACATAATTAAATATATATATTTCATTTAATATTATTAAATATAATGTATATTTAATATAAACCAATTTCAAGTGGAATTAGATTCTATGAATTTTGGTTGAACTTGGATTTAAGGAATTCAACTAGAATTAAGTCTCTGAATACTATTTAAAGGGACAAGGGCTAGCAACCAAATCATCCATATTCCTCCTTGCAAATTTCGACATATCCCTGGGAATTCCCCTCTGGAATTTTCGACAAGTCCCACATTTCTTCTGAGAAGCTGTTTGATATTTTTCTGGTGTTCCTCTTACCCCCTGGAAAATTCCTGGCGATTTCCTAGTTCGACTCCAAGTTTCGGTAGAACCCCTAGTCGATTTCAGACTCCCCCAGGAATCCCTTGAGGGATTTCGACTTCTTCATGGAAGGTGTTCAAACCTGTCGAAATTTATCCCTAAGTGTTAGGGAGGCAGAAACTTTGTTCGTTTTGTTCGGGTGGACTCCGTAGCGGTCGTTGCGAACCTGTGACGGTTCCGGTTTTACTTAACATGGTTATTCCGACATACCATCGGTTTTCCAGTTTCCAGAGTTTTAAAAGGTAACTCTTCATCTTTTCACCTTGGATTCGTTCCTGTACATGGATCCTGGTTGGATTACGTCGGGTTAATTTTTCCGCTGGGCCACGGGGCGTGCCGACGTGACCCAACATCATGATCTCTTGCATTAAGGTAGGCTCCACACAATGCTCGACTAACAAACTGCCATCCTCGGTCATCCTTAAATTGGCAAACATTGCCCTAAAGTCTGATATAGATTTCCAACTCAAAGCATCAACCACCACATTAGCTTTACCGAGATGATACTCTATGATAAAATCACAGTCCTTTAATATCTCAATCTAACGCCTTTGTCTCAAATTCAACTCCTTTTGGGTGAAGAGATACTTCAAACTCTTGTGATCAGTGTGTATATAGCATTTTTCTCCATACAGATAGAGCCTCCACATCTTCAACACGAAGATGACTGCGGCAAGGTCCAAATCATGCATAGGGTAATTCCGTTCATGAGGCTTAATTTGTCTCGAGACGTATGCAACCAATTTACACTCTTGCATGAGAACACAACTAAGCCCATTCAAGAAGCATCATTGAAGATTCTATTAATTCCACGTGGCATTTTGGCATTCCAAACATTAATCTGAATTTAAATAAATCTTTTAATCGTTAAATGGATTTCATTTCGAATGTGAATATCAGTTTGCAAGAAAATACACTTTGGACGAATATAAGTTTTGAAACGTCCAAATACATTAGGACACTTCAATTTATATTCAAAATGTACCTCAACACAAAAGGTTTAATGCATGTCCAATTATTATCTTGTCATTTTTAAGTAAACCCTAATTTTAGCTCCATTAATTTAATTAATTAAGATTCTATGAAAATCATTAAGTTTAGGGCTTACGTGATAACACCCAAATCTTAATTTAATTTTATTAAAACTAATTTTTAGTGTGATTACTTGTTTCTAGGTTTAAATGGTATGCTAAATTGTTAACTAGAATACCCTTTTGATTAACATCTCATTAGACACTAACCAAATTTTCTACAATTTCTCCCTCTTCAATTATTTAATTAAGGAACCTATACTAAAGGTTTCAATTAACACAATTAAGTGATTAAATCTTCATAATCATGCATACTATATGCTTAATTAAAAACATGCACCAAAAAAACAATAAATATAGCAATTAAAATAAAGAAATTAAACTGTCAGGACCGAATTGAATTAAATTCAAAATTATAGAGCAAATTTACAAGGAATTAGTAACCATTCTACAAGAAAGAGTAAACTCAAGAGCCTAAGTCTAATTCCCTTAAAAGAATAACCCAAGCCCACTTAAACAAGGCCCAAAACGACCAGCCAAATCCTAACCGGGCCTAGAATCAGGTTGTAGACCCGTATTCAGACCCGCTCAGAAGAACACGGACCTTCTTCGTGACCTGATACCAAAACAGTGTCGTGTCAACTCACGTATAAAAGGAGGTTGACCGAGCCGACTCGACCATTTACCCCATTCAGACGCTCTCTCGTCCCCCACTCTCTCTAAATCCTCTCGACACTAACACCCTAAACCCAAATTTCCTACATATTTTCGATCAAAACTCCATTTTTTCCTTCAAATTCATCTGAGTTCAACATTTTTTCTGTGTTCAATCCCCAAAAACACTTTTCATCTTCCTTCTCTTTGTTATTTCAGATCAAAATCTCTCTTTCACTCATTTTTCATCTTTTGTTCTTCATTTTTCTCCGTTTTGATCCAACATTAACCCTAAAACACCTTCATTTTTTCTTTCCCTCAAATCAAAACCCATTTTTTATCCCGGTTCTTCACAAATTCATCAGCTGTTCACCATTTGATCCAAAACCCCAGCTTCGTTCGAACCACAACTCGTTTCATTAGAAACACCCTACTTCCCTACCTAAACTAACTACTCGAAGTCAAATCCCACTCTCTCTATTATTTTCAACTTCGGCCAAACCTAGCTCTCCACTCACGGATTTCGGCAATGCACAAAAGAAAGCTAAGTGGCTGAAACTCTCTTATTTTTTCGTTTTAGTGTTTTAGATCTAGGCTTTGCTTCTGTTTTTCTAGATTTTAGCTTAGGTTTGACTTATTTTTGTGATTTCAATGCAGGAAAATGAAAGGGGGAAAGAGGAGCTACCTTTTGGTGATCTCAAGCGATGACACTATGCTTCGACCAACGACGACGACGTCCGATTCCGGCGTCTCTTCAGATTCTGGTGAGACCTTTCATCTTTTTTTCTCTCTCTCTCTAATTATTGCCGCTATAATTGTCATAATCATTGGCTCATTAATGACTCTCTGTCCTTATTTATATCTGATAGTGGAGCGTGATGTCTCGCTGATGTGGGCGAATCCAACTGGCTCCAGTAGGAGGTGATCCGCGTGAACTCGAAATGGGCGAATAATAGCACGACACGTGTCTATTAGGTCTTAGTTTTGGGCGGGAAATAAAATCACATATGGGCTTAGTGTGTTTCTTTGCCCGGTTTATGTGTGTTTGTTAGGCTGGCAGATGAATATGAGTTGTAAATGGGTTGGAAAAATATGTATTTCGGGTCTGATACTTATATTTGGGCTTTGTATAATAAAAATGGTTATTGGATATGTAAAATGGACTCTATATTGCATATTTTGGACTATTTATTTGGTATTCGAATATTATATATATGCGCACTCAGACAAAATACAGGTATTACAGCTACCCCTCTTTGCTCATTTCTATGGAACATGAATAGGACAAAGACTGAAAAGACATTGTCCAAACCATCCATTCATGGAATTCTTAAGTTGTTCTTCTCATTATGAAATTATTCAATCTTCCTTTATCTCCTTCTTTAGCTAAGGATGAACTCTTCTCATTAGGAATTCTTCCTTCACTGATCGAACTCTTCTTTTTTGTTGAACAAATTCTTCTTATTGGGAATTCTGTCTTTGTCAAAGCAGACTCTTCTCATTAGGAATCTATCTTTGCTGGGGCGAACTCTTCTCATTAGGAATCCTTCTTTACTGGGTGAACTCTTCTCATTAGGAGCTCTATCTTTGTTGGGGCACACTCTTCTCATTAGGAATCCTTCTTGTAACACCCCAAATTTGGGCCTAGATGTTTAGAGTCTGAACCGGATCGATCTTGGAATCTGTTCGAATCTAATAGGGGGTTTTAGGGAACACCTAGTTCGGGATGCTTTAAAAATATAGAAAAATATCTAAAAATCATCATTTAATGTACAAAAGAAAATGGTGAAATCAATTTTACAAAATAAGGTTTGGAAATACTACATTTCGGTGTAGTGACCAAATCGCAGTTTTTGCAAAGTTTAGTAGTGATTGTTATGTAAAAGATTGAAACTTGGAATCTTTAAGGAGCTAATTTACCAAAAATGTTTTCATCAGATTTTCCTTAATTTGGGTGGTTTAATTAATGTTTTAATTAAAGAAATTAAAGGTGATTAAAATAGAAAAACTACCTTTGACTTTTCATAACCACTTTTCACTAATTTTCTCTCAAAATCCTATCAACCAAACACTTTTTCTCCAGCAAATTTACTTTGATTTCCACATCATTTGATGAGATTTCAATCACTCTTTGATTCCTAATCAATCCTTCAACAAATCCACTTGATTTCTACATTGAATTTTCAAGAAAACTTGCCCAAATCAAGGAGAAATCATCCATTAGAGGTAAGTTTCGTCCTTCTCATCTAATGATCAGTTCTTTACTGAAATTCCCAAGTTATCAATCCTTTATTAATGATTTTTAAGTGCTTTTAATGTTAGAAACAAGAAATTGGCTTAAAACTCAAGATTTTGGAAGAGATCTTGAAGATTTTCGTGGTGATTGATTGGGCTCTGTTTTGAAATGGTTTTCTAATGTATTTTGGATGTTAAATGATGTTAGAAATGAGGTTTTATCAATCCAATCCTGAATAGGTTGTTTTTCCTAAGTTTTTGCTTGTAAAAAATGGTGGTTTATTGGGTGATTTTGGTGTTCTACTATAGCTGGAGGTATAAGGACGTGGTTGTGTTGGTTTTTGATGTTAATTGATGTTTAGAAATGATTAGAAGTGATGGATCTTTGCTTGGTTTGTTTTTGGAAGAGTTTGGAGGTGATTTCGGTAGTGGTTGGTAGCCGAAATGTAACTTTTGTGTAGAGCAGCGAGTTTAGGCATGTGGATGATGATTTTAATGCATGATGATGCATTAATCCTCTGCTCTTATGTGTTTAAAACAGGGGAGACATCTTCGGACACCTTTGGAGTTGATCCGGAAGCTTAGATAGCGTTTCGGCAAGCAAGCGAAACATAATTGGTGAGTGTGTATGGTTAAAGAAGTCCTTGAGGGACAAAGAAACAAGGTTTGGGGATATAGGAAAGGTTTGAAACACCTTCCTAAGCCCGGAAGTAAGTATTGGCTAGATTGCTCTCTAGAATATGGTGATTGGCCCTTTAAATGCTTTTACATGCTCATGGTTTTAGAATGATAAATTCCTACCGTTTTTATGCATGAATTATAGCATGAGATGATGCTTGAAATGATTTCATAAAGTAACTTGTTGCATAATGGAGATTTGAGCTTTTATGTTGAAGCATAGCAAAAGTTATGATTTTGAAATGAGATGAGATTGTTGAGTTTTAATGCATGAAAAACAGTAGGTGAGATGTTGTTTTGACATAATATATTGGCATAGATGTTGAGATACTTACCAGATATAATTGATCCATCAATAGGATGAGAGTGCACTATAAAATAAAAATTCGTACGTGCTCTTTGGTTAAGCCGAAGGGAGAGAACCGATGATGGGCATTCCATCGGGTAGGACTTGGTGAAATACCCAAGCTTTGTGGCGATGAGAGATTCTGCCATGTGAGTACGGTGATGTGAGATTCCACCGGAAACTATGTTGCTAGACAAGTGAGTACGATCATGAGAGATGCCACCGGAAGTGTCTAGTGAGATGTCCGCATATCCGAGTAATAAATATATGTGAAATGCCAATATAAAATATGTTATGGTTTTGATTCACATGTACCTTTGATGTAATGGTTTATGCGATGAGAAATGCATATGTGGTTGTTTATGAAATGCTTTAGAGTACGAGCATTTATTTGGCTTTGCCATGAGTTTTGCATTGGTTTAAATGCATGAGATAGAATGAAGGTACATGTGGTTTCAATGAGAAATTGCTTTGAAAGGTTTCCAAGCATGAGATAGAAATGAGCATGTGGTTTAAAAGCTTTTGACGAAAGTGTTTTCAAGATGTGCATTATTGGGTTGATTTTCTTTAGAGCATGCCTCACTAAGCATTTGTGCTTACGCTCTCTCTTTTACCAATAATGCAGATAATTGAGGTGTTTCCGTGCATCAAGAAAGCTAAGTTCATGCAAGGAAGCCCAAGCTCATGTATGGTGAAGTTTTCGTACACTTTAGTTTTGATAGATTGGCAATGGGAAACCAAGAATTGTATTTGGGAGATGTGTTAAACTCCCTAAGGTTGTGGCATGTTTGTTTTGGCTTGCTTGGATTGTAAATGGCCTTAATTGATTGTTTTGAGGTTGGATTGCCTATATGGGTTTTGATATTAGGAAGCATGCCTCTAGACTAATGAGATTTTGTGATTAATGCTATGAATGTGTTCGAGTGTTCCAAATATGTTCCTTATATGTATGATGACTTGTTGGGTTGATTAGTGAGACTTTGGGATATGTTTGAATAGGTTAATGAGTGAAAAACCAGCATTTGTTGCTGTTTCTGGGCAAACCGTATCGAAACACCCTCTAGTGTTTTGGAACGGGGGCCTGTAATGGCCTTTGTGTTTCGAAACGGTGGAGGTTGTTTCAGAACGATTTGGCTATTGGAATGCCATGTTTCGGAACTGGTCTCGGAAAATACCCGCGTACCGAAACGGTCAACACCGTTTTTATACAGCATCTCGATATGGTAGGTGGCTGTTCCGAAACGGGTGACCGTTGGACCCAAATTTGAATTGTTTTGTTGTTTGTATGCTTTACATTTTAGTCCTAAATGTTGAGATTGCAATTGCTTGAGCTTGAGATGTCCTTTTAAGATGAAATTTGGTAGAGAAGCATGTAACATGATTAATTTCATAATGAGAACCTTAAAATCAATGAGAACCCTCTAGTTTACAGAATTTACAATTTGGTCCCTAATCTTGTGAGAAGTGCAATTGAGTCCCTTTTTGTTATCCGATCGCTGTGCCTTTCTCAACCGTGTTTCGTGAGTACTCACTTAGTGTTAGCAAGCATTTAGACAAGATTAAAATGAAAAGGGGTCGTAAATCAAGGTTGACTTTTGGGTTGACTTTGGTTTTCCCAGTGTAATCTTCGTAGTTCGGGTCAACCGTCTAGGCCGGGCTAAGGGGGTTACATTTGGTGGTATCAGAGCTTGGTTCTCAAATAATTGGGGTTTGGTATGTGGTTGTTGTATGTGTAATTGCATGATGTGTCTTTTGGGTTAAAGAATGTTGTATGAAGAGTGATGTATGATTCAATGAAGATGTTTCTGTGATGTTATGCTATGTTTGGAGTGTGATAGGGAATCCCATTGCCATATCAAAACTAATGAGAGGAATTGTTTTCGAAAATGAGCTTGAGTACTTGGATTACTTACCTTATTGTGCCTAATTGTGTTTATTGCATTTTGTTAGTGCATTGTTTTCCATATAATACGGCCACGTAGAGAGCTAAGAATCAATACTAGATCGACCGCTGGTAATGAGAATGCTGAGAATGCTGAAGATTTACCTCCTCCCCCTGGTGGTGGACCACCCGGTGGTGGTGGTGTTGGAGTTGGTAACGCTGTTGCTGGTACTGGTGCTGGGGTCGCTGGACCTGAGGGTGCGCAGGGGCAAGCTGCTCCTGACATGACCATGTTGATTCAGGCTATTGTTGAAGCCTTCCAGGCAGTAGTAGCTGGAGCCCATGGAGCTGCGCATCAGGATGATGCCAATGTGAGGTTGCCTTTGGAACGTCTTCGCAATCTGGGAGGGACTGAGTTTAGGGGCTTATCTCCGGAAGGATCTGAGTCTTGGTTGGAAAACACCAAACAGATTTTGGGGCAGATGAACTGCAATAATGTGCAGAAGCTGGGTTGTGTTGTATCACTGTTGCATGGTGATGCTTATACGTGGTGGACGACTACTATCTCTGGATGGAGGATGATGAGGTGACTTGGACGTTCTTCTTGAATGCGTTCAAGCGGAAGCATCTGGGTGTGCGTTACCTAGATGAGAAGAAAAGAGAGTTTATATCTCTTGTGCAAGGCAACATGTATATGAAATTCAGTTTGTCCGCCTCAGTCAGTATGCGCCTGAGCTAATCCATAGTGAGCGGGAGAGGTGCGAACAATTCCGTTATGGGTTGGTAACGGATGTGAAGACTTATATGCTTGCGGCTGATTATACAGATTTCGATGTCTTGGTCACTAGAGCCAAGGACATTGAGTCGAATATTGGTCTGGTTGGTCGAGCGGGTGGATCTAGCTCCGGGAAGCGAGCAGCTGAACGCGATTATGGTAGAGATCACAACAAGATGCATAAGGATAGGAGGCCGCATTATGATGCTAGGCGTGGGGGTGGTAACCCTGGTAGAGGTCAGCAAGGACCTAATGTTGTTCTGAGGACTCTTGAGTGTAACCGTTGTGGTAGACGGCATGATGGCGAGAGTTGGGGTAACCTCGGGACATGCTGGAATTGTGGGAACCATGGACATTTGAAGAAAGATTATCCTTAGCCTCTGAGAGAGGGACAAGCTCCGGTGAGAGCAGCTGAGCCACAGAGAGGTCGTGGGCGCGACCGCGGTAATTTTCAGTGGAGGGATGAGGGTGGCAGGAACATAGCTCATGTTGTAGCCGTTCAACCTGAGGGTGGCGGTCAGGCTCGATTGTATGCCCATCGTACATATTGCGTGAACATGTTCAAATGCTTGGTTTACCTGTTGAGTCTTTAGATGTTGGTATGCGTGTGACTAGTTCCTTTGGTGTGACGGTTGTAACGCAGAAGTTGTATAGGAGATGTCCCTTGAAAGTGCAAAATCATGTTTTTCTTGTTGATCTCATGGAATTGCCATTTTATGGCTTTGATGTAATCCTCGGTATGGATTGGCTCATTGAGCATCAAGCTGTACTGGATTCGAAAGCAAACGAGTTTCGTTGAAACTTGCGGACGATTATGAAGTGGTGGTAGTGGGCGAGAATGTGAAGTTTCTTGCCAATGTGGTGTCTACGTTGGAGGCAAGTCGAATGTTGAGGCAGGGTTGTTAGGCTTACATAGCCTTTGTGATGAATCCTAGTTCAAAGGAGTTGCGCGTTCAGGATATAAGAACTGTATGTGAGTTTCCTAGAGTGTTTCCGGAGGAGTTACCTGGATTGCCGCCTAGTCAAGAGGTGGAGTTTGGGAATGAGCTGTATGAAAACACAACTCTGGTGTCCATTGCTCCTTATCGAATGGCACCTAAGGAGTTGAAGGAATTGAAGACGCAACTTCAGGAGTTGCTTGACTGTGGTTTCATTTGGCCTAGTGTGTCACCTTGGGGTGCACCGGTCTTGTTTGTGAAAAAGAAGGATGGTACTATGAGAATGTGCATTGACTATCATCATCTGAACAAGTTGACTATCAAGAATAGGTATCCTTTGCCGAGGATTGATGATCTTTTTGATCAGTTTCGGGGAGCGGCTGTGTTTTCCAAGATTGACTTGAGGTCAGGGTACTATCAGCTTAAGGTGAAAGATGTGGATGTGCCGAAAACAGCCTTTAGAACGAGGTATGGGCATTATGAATTCCTTGTAATGCTGTTTGGCTTGACGAATGCTCCTGCTGCTTTCATGGACATGATGAATAGAGTGTTCCATGAATACTTGGACAAGTTCGTTGTGGTCTTCATCAACGATATCCTTGTGTACTCTCGTACTGAGGAGGAGCATGAAGGGCATTTGAGGGTTGTCTTGCAAGCGCTTCTGGAAAATCAGCTTTATGCTAAGTTGAGCAAGTGTGAGTTTTGGCTAAAGGAAGTTGTGTTCATTGGTCATGTGGTTTCGGCTGAGGGGATTCGTGTTGATCCTCAGAAGGTTGAGGCGATGATGAATTGGAAGCCTCCTAAGTCTGTTCATGAAGTCCGTAGTTTCCTTGGGTTGGCAGGATATTACCGGAGGTTTGTGGATGGATTTTCAAAGATTGATGCACCTTTGACGAAGTTGTTGCAAAAAGATGTTAAGTATGAGTGGATGGAAGCGAGACAACAAGCTTTTGAGAAGCTTAAGGCAGCTTTGACGCAAGCTCCTATTTTGGTTCAACCTGAATCGGGAAAAGAGTTTGTGGTGTACAGTGATGCATCCTATGTTGGTTTGGGGTGTGTGCTAATGCAAGAGGGTAAGGTGGTGGCTTATGCATCGCGACAGTTGAAGGTGCATGAGCGCAATTATCCTACGCATGATATTGAGTTAGCTATGGTGGTTTTTGCTTTGAAGATCTAGAGACATTATCTTTATGGTGAGAAGTGTACTGTGTACACAGATCACAAGAGTTTGAAGTATTTGATGTCTCGGAAAGAGTTAAATCTTAGGCAACGACGTTGGGTGGAGTTGCTTAAGGATTACGATCTAACGATCGAGTACCATCCGAGAAAAGCTAATGTTGTGGCGGATGCCTTGAGCAGGAAAGTGGCGGTAGAGTTAAGGGCTATGTTTGCTAGCTTGAGAATTTTGCGAGATGGGGGTCTTGTTGATGAGCTGCAAGTGAAACCATCTCTAGTTCATTTGATAAAGGATAAGCAGTTGTTGGATGATTCTTTGGTGCCACATGTTCAGGATATTGTTGAGGATAGACCGTCGGATTTTTGTTTTAATGATGATGGAGTTCTATGTTTTGGAAGTCGGATAGTAGTGCCAAATGATGTGGAGTTGAGGCGTACTATTCTGTCTGAAGCTCATAGTAGTCCTTTTGCTATGCACCCTGTAGTACAAAGATGTACCGTGATCTGAAGGATGAGTACTATTGGGTGGGTTTGAAGAAAGATGTTGCAGCATATGTGGGTAAGTGCATGGTTTGTCAGCGGGTTAAGGCTGAGCATCAGTTTCCTTCAGGGTTGTTGCAACCGTTGAGGATTCCTGAATGGAAGTGGGAAATAATCACCATGAACTTTGTGTCTGGTTTGCCTTTTTCACCATCGAAGAAGAATTCGTTGTAGGTGATTGTGGATCGCCTTACAAAGTGTGCGCATTTCTTACATGTGCATACTACGTATACCTTGGATAAGCTTGAAGAGCTGTAAATTGCTGGGATTGTGCGTCTGCATGGGGTACCAAAATCTATAGTGTCGGATAGAGATCTGCGGTTTACATCACGATTTTGGGAATGTTTGCTTCAAGCTTTGGGTACGCGGGTGAATTTCAATACTTCTTATCATCCGCAGTCGGATGGACAGTCTGAGTGTGTTATCCAAGTGCTTGAGGATATGTTGAGGTGCTGCATGATTGAGTTTCAAGGCTCTTGGGAGAAACATTTGCCTTTGGTGGAGTTTGCTTATAATAATAGCTACCATGCAAGTATTCAAATGGCACCTTATGAAGCCTTGTATGGGAGGAAGTGCAGAACTCCTCTTTGTTGGGCTGATACAGGTCAGAAGTTGGTCTCGATGCCGGCTTTGTTGAAAGGTACAACCGAGAAAGTGAAGCTCATCTGTGAGCGGTTAAAGGCAGCCTCTGATCGACAGAAGTCTTACGCAGATTTGAAGCATAAGGAGATTGAGTTTGCGGTTGGTGATCGTGTGTTCTTAAAGGTTTCACCTTGGAAGAAGGTGATGAGATTTGGCCGGAAGGGTAAGTTGAGCCCTAGGTATATTTGACCATACGAGGTGATAGAACGTGTGGGTCTTGTTGCGTATAAGCTGAGGCTATCACAAGAGTTGGAGAAGATTCATGATGTGTTTCATGTCTCCATGCTTCGGAGGTATAGATCGGATCCTTCGCATGTTATGCTTGTGGAGGAAGTTGAGTTAAATCAAGATTTGACCTATGATGAGGAGCCAATTGAGATTCTGGATTCGGACAGTAAAGTTCTTCGAGGTAAGACCATTGAGTTGGTTAAGGTGTTGTGGAGGCATCGTGGTGTTGAGGAAGCCACGTGGGAAAGAAGAGATGATATGAAGAAGCAGTTTCCTTACCTTTTTCCTCTAGGTAAATTTTGAGGACGAAATTTCTTAAGAGGGGAGAGTTGTAACACCCCAAATTTGGGCCTAGATGTTTAGAGTCTAAACCGGATCGGTCTGGGAATCTGTTTGAATCTAAAAGGGGGTTTTAGAGAATGGTGAAATTAATTTTACAAAATAAGGTTTGGAAATACTACATTTCGGTGTGGTGACAAAATTGCAGTTTTTGCAAAGTTTAGTAGTGACTGTTTTGTAAAGGATTGAAACTTTGAATCTTTAAGGAGCTAATTTACCAAAAATGTTTTCATCAGATTTTTCCTTAATTTGGGTGATTTAATTAATGTTTTAATTAATGAAATTAAAGGTGATTAAAATAGAAAAACTACCTTTGACTATTCATAACCACTTTTCACTAATTTTCTCTCAAAATCCTATCAACCAAACACTTTTTCTCCAGCAAATTTACTTTGATTTCCACTTCATTTGATGAGATTTCAATCACTCTTTGATTCCTAATCAATCCTTCAACAAATCCACTTGATTTCTACATTGAATTTTCAAGGAAACTTGCCCAAATCAAGGAGAAATCATCCTTCAACAAATCCACTTGATTTCTCCAGCAAATTAAAGGTGATTAAAATAGAATAACTTGCCCAAGTTATCAATCATTTATTAATGATTTTTAAGTGGTTTTAATGTTAGAAACAAGAAATTGGCTAAAAACTCATGATTTTGGAAGAGATCTTGAAGATTTTCGTGGTGATTGATTGGGCTCTGTTTTGAGATGGTTTTCTAATGTATTTTGGATGTTAAATGATGTTAGAAATGAGGTTTTATCAATCCAATCTCGAATAGGTTGTTTTTCCTAAGTTTTTGCTTGTTAAAATGGTGGTTTTTGGGGTGATTTTGGTGTTCTGCTATAGCTGGAGGTATAAGGACGTGGTTGTGTTAGTTTTTGATGTTAATTGATGTTTAGAAATGATTAGAAGTGATGGATCTTGGCTGGGTTTGTTTTTGGAAGAGTTTGGAGGTGATTTCGGTAGTGGTTGGTAGCCGAAATGTGACTTTTGTGTAGAGCAACGAGTTTAGGTGTGTGGCTGATGATTTCAATGCATGATGATGCATTAATCCTCTGCTCTTATGTGTTTAAAACATGGGAGACATCTTCGGACACCTTTGGAGTTGATCCGGAAGCTTAGATAGCATTTTGGCAAGCAAGCGAAACGTAATCGGTGAGTGCGTATGGTTATAGAAGTCCTCGAGGGACAAAGAAACAAGGTTTGGGGATTTAGGAAAGGTTTGAAACACCTTCCTAAGTCCGGAAGTAAGTATTCGCTAGATTGCTCTCTAGAATGTGGTGATTGCCCCTTTAAATGCTTTTACATGCTCATGGTTTTAGAATGATAAATTCCTACTGTTTTGTGCATGAATTATAGCATGAGATGATGCTTGAAATGATTTCATAAAGTAACTTGTTGCATAATGGATATTTGAGCTTTTATGTTGAAGCATAGCAAAAGTTATGATTTTGAAATGAGATGAGAATGTTGAGTTTTAATGCATGAAAAAAGTAGATGAGATGTTGTTTTGACATAATATATTGGCATAGATGTTGAGATACTTACCGGATATAATTGATCGATCAATAGGATGAGAGTGCACTATAAACTAAAAATTCGTACGTGCTCTTTGGTTAAGCCGAAGGGAGAGAACCGATGATGGGCATTCCATCGGGTAGGACTTGGTGAAATACCCAAGCTTTGTGGCGATGAGAGATTCCACCATGTGAGTACGGTGATGTGATATTCCACCAGAAACTATGTTGCTAGACGAGTAAGTACGGTGATGAGAGATGCCACCGAAAGTGTCTAGTGAGATGCCCGCATATCCGAGTAATAAATACATGTGAAATGCCAATCTAAAATATGTTATGGTTTTGATTCACATGTACCTTTGATGTAATGATTTATGCGATGAGAAATGCATATGTGGTTGTTTATGAAATGCTTTAGAGTACAAGCACGAATTTGGCTTTGCCATGAGTTTTGCATTGGTTTAAATGCATGAGATAGAATGAAGGTACATGTGGTTTCAATGAGAAATTGCTTTGAAAGGTTTCCAAGCATGAGATAGAAATGAGCATGTGGTTTAAAAGCTTTTGACGAAAGTGTTTTCAAGATGTGCATTATTGGGTTGATTTTCTTTAGAGCATGCCTCACTAAGCATTTCTGCTTACGCTCTCTCTTTTACCAATAATGTAGATAATTGAGGTGTATCCAGGCATCAAGGAAGCTAAGTTCATCCAAGGAAGTCCAAGCTCATGTATGGTGAAGTTTTCGTACACTTTAGTTTTGATAGATTGGCAATGGGAAACCAAGAATTGTATTTGGAAGATGTGTTAAACTCCCTAAGGTTGTGGCATGTTTGTTTTGGCTTGCTTGGATTGTAAATGGCATTAATTGCTTGTTTTGAGGTTGGATTGCCTATTTGGGTTTTGATATTAGGAAGCATGCCCCTAGACTAATGAGATTTTGTGTTTGATGCTATGAATGTGTTTGAGTGTTCCAAATATGTTACTTATATGTATGATGACTTGTTGTCTTTATTAGTGAGACTTTGGGATATGTTTGAATAGGTTAATGAGTGAAAAAACAACATTTGCTGCTGTTTATGGGCAAACCGTATCGAAACACCCTCTAGTGTTTCGGAACGGGGGCTTGTAATGGCCTTTGTGTTTCGAAACGGTGGAGGTTGTTTCAGAAAGATTTGGCTACTAGAATGCCATGTTTCGGAACTGGTCTCGGAACATAACTGCGTAACGAAACGGTCAACGCCATTTAAATACAGCGTTTCGATACGGTAGGTGGTTGTTCCGAAATGGGTGACCGTTGGACCCAAATTTGAATTGTTTTGTTGTTTGCATGCTTTACATTTTAGTCCTAAATGTTGAGATTGCAATTGCTTGAGCTTGAGATGTCCTTTTAAGATGAAATTTGGTAGAGAAGCATGTAACATGATTAATATCATAATGAGAACCTTAAAATCAATGAGAACCCTCTAGTTTACAGAATTTAATATTTGGTCCCTAATCTTGTGAGAAGTGCAATTGAGTCCCTTTTTGTTATCTGATCGATGTGCCTTTCTCAACCGTGTTTTGTGAGTACTTACTTAGTGTTAACAAGCATTTAGACAAGATTAAAATGAAAAAAGGGTTGTAAATCAAGGTTGACTCTTGGGTTGACTTTGGTTTTCCCTGTGTAATCTTCGTAGTTCGGGTCAACCGTCTAGGCCGGGCTAAGGGAGTTACACTTCTTTGCTAGGAGAACTTTCTCATTAGAAGCTCTATTTTCCATCTACTTTCTGTCAAAACAACTAAAATATAAGTGTTAGCATGACCCTAATTTTCTACATGATGCATGAACCATGACTTGTTGAGATTCATCAATCGGCTTATGCCCTCTTAGGACCCTTTTGGCTTCTTTTCTAATTCTCATCTCACATTCAGAATCGGTCGTCACAATCTCCTTTCTGCATTTCTGGCCCTTTACCCTAAAGCATCCTTTCAGGTTTTCACTTTAGGTTTCTTTTCTCAAAGCACCCTTTCGGGTTTTCACTTTGGGTTTTTTTCCCTTTTTTTCTCTTTTTTTCTCCAAATGTGCTTTTCAAGTTTTCACCTCGATTTTCTCTTTTCTTCTTTTTCTTTTTTCTTTTTCTTTTCTTTCCTTTTCTAAAAGGAGGGGTATTATAGCTGACGAAATCTTGTCCTGGCCAATTATATGTCACCTTGTTTTGGCAACATTGCAAATACCCAATCATTCAATGTTAAGTTTTGCCAAATTCAAGAGCCTTTACAAAATGATAGTTCTCAACAGTAGATCATTGGGTTGTGGACATTTCTCTTCATTCTTACACTTCATAAAATGTCTCAACTGAGATGTTGATTCAATAGAACATGATAATGTGTTGGTCTTAGGGTTTTGATCATCTCAACGTGAACACAGATAAAAATCATTATTCTTCGGGTGACAGACTCTGTTGACATCTTTATAGTTTGTTTCCAAGTTCACACCAGCTTGTCATGTACACTCTTCTTCAATATCCTAGAGTGATAAGGTTCACATGCACTTTTAAAAAACATAGTAATACCATGACATTATCTACTTTTATACATTATATCAACCATTTTATGATGCTTTGGAATAAAAAGAAAGCTCGAAGGTGAATTCATGAATTTTATTGAAGCTTATAAGTCGAAATACAACAGGATTTGAAAGTCATGACAAACTGAAACAAAAAAAAATCAAGAAACAAGGTTAGATCTCCAAGCATCCAAGACATGAAGGATACAACCACCCCATCGACCAAATATAGAGTTGAACTTGCACTCATGTCCAACAGTCCTCAAACGTTGCCAGGATGCTTGCAAATGTGAAATCCCTTCCAAAATACCAGGTGTTCGAGAGATTTTTCCTGCCGGATGCCTAACCTCATTCTTCTGAGACGCTCTTTATAGGTTTTCAACTCAGATCCTCCATTGGATTCAAAGCGCCCTTTACAGATTTTCACCTTGAACCCACTTTTTAATTTCATCTTTTTTCTTCTTTTTTGTCATATATAAGGCTCCCTTTCTGGGTTTTCACCATAGATATTTTCATTTTACAAAAGCGCCCTTTCGGGTTTTCACTCCGATTTTTTTTTCTTTCTTTTTTTCATTATCTTTGTAAATTCTTCAAGCATACTGAATCAGAGTTCATTGGCTTATGCAACTCCTTGCCGTCCATTTCAGCCAAAATCAATGCTCCTCTAGAGAAGGCGTTTTTGACAACATAAGGTCCTTCCCAGTTAGCCATCCACTTTCCACGGTCATCTCGATGTATTTGCAAAACCTTTTTCAACACAAGATCTCCCTCTCAGAATTCTCTTGGGGGCACCTTTTTATCATATGCCTGCATCATTCTTTTCTGGTACAATTGACTGTGACATATTGCCTTAAACCTCTTTTCCTCAATAAGATTCAGCTGGTCAAATCGAACCCGAATACATTCTGCATCGTCTAACTTCACTTTGGACAAAACACGAAGATATGGAATTTCGACCTCAATAGGAAGTACCGCTTCTGTCCCGTAGACCAAAGAGTAAGGTGTTGCCCCAGTTGAAGTTCGTATTGAAGTTCGATATGCAAACAATGCAAAAGGTAGTTTCTCATGCCAATCTTTGTAAGTTTCCGTTATTTTTTATATGATCTTCTTGATGTTATTATTGGCTGCCTCCACTGCCCCATTCATCTTAGGGTGGTAAGTCAGAGAATTGTGATGAATGATTTTGAATTGCTCACATGCTTCTTTTATCACTTTATTGTTGAAATTGGTGGCATTATCAATGATGATTCTTTCTGGCAAATCATACCAACAAATTATCTCTTTCTTCAAGAACTTGTAAATTGTCGTTCTAGTGATGTTGGCATAAGAAGCTGCTTCTACCCACTTGGTAAAATAGTCTATGGCCACAAGAATGAAATGATGTCCATTAGAAGCTTTAGGGTGGATCTGCCCGATAACATCCATGCCCCAAACAACAAAAGGCCATGGCGAATTCATTGTATGAAGAGGTACTGGTGGAGAATTGATCTTGTCAACATATATCTGACACTTATGACACTTCTTGCCATATTCAATGCAATCTCCTTCCATGGTTGTCCAATAATAGTCGTATCTCATGATTTTCCTGGCTATCAAGAATCCATTGGCATGTGTTCCACATATTCCGTCATGCACTTCTTCCATGATGTTCTTTGCTTCATTGGTATTGACACATCTTAACAAAAGCTGATATTTTCCCTTTTTATAAAGAATCTCTCCATCGAGCACGTATCCTGAAGCCATCCTTCAAATAGTTCTTTTGTCATTTTCATTTGCCCTTATGGGATAAGTCCGATACTTTAGATATTGCAGAATGTCATAATACCAGGGATGCTTATCGACTTCTTCTTCTATGCTGCAACAGTGGGCATAAGTTTCATAATTTTGCATTTGAATTGGCATCATGTCTCCTGGTTTGTTTGCTAGGAATATCGAAGCCAGTGTAGCTAAAGCATCCACCATTTGGTTGTCTTCCCTGGGGATATATGTAAAAGTAATTTCTTCAAATTATTTCATTAGCTCCAAGATCAATTTCTGATACTCGATCAACTTTATATCCTTTGTTTCCTATTCTCCACGAAGTTGGTAAATCACCAACGCTGAATCCCCATATACTTTCAAGATTCCTATTTTCCTTTCAATAGCAGCTCACAAACCCATGGCATAAGCTTTGTACTCTGCCATATTGTGGGTGCAAAGAAATTCTAACTTGCTCAAGAACAAGTAGTGTACATTATTTGGACAAATTAATACCACTATAATTCCGCGTCCAAGGGCATTAGCTGCTCCATGAAAATATAACTTCCAAGTTTCATTATCTGGGATTCCAGTTTCAGTTGTAGAAATATTCATCACATCCTCATCTGGGAAATCAAAGTTTAGGGGCTCATAATCTTTCTATGCACGGCTGGCTAAGAAATCTGCTATGGCACTTCCTTTTATTTCTTTTTGGCTCACATACACAATATCAAATTCTGACACCAACATTTTCCAGCATGCCAACCTTCCAATCAATGCCGGCACTTCCATCATGAATTTAAATGAATCAAGGCGAGAAATTAGCCATGTAGTGTGGTACAACATATACTGCCTGACCCTAAACTAAAGCACAACATAACTTTTGGATTGGCGGGTACCATACTTCACATTTGGTAAACTTTTTGCTCAGATAATAGATATCTCTTTCATTCTTTCATGTATCATCATGTTGCCCTAGAACACTTCCCATTGAGTTCTCATAGTCTGTCAAGTACAAGATCAGCGGTTTTTCGGGAACTAGTGCGACTAATATTGGAGCATTCATCAAATATTTCTTGATTTTATCAAATGTTTCTTGGCATTCTTCATTCCATTATCTAGGGTTATTCTTTTTGAGCAGCTTAAAGATTGGATCACATTTATCGGTCAATTGTGAAATGAATTGAGAAATGTAATTCAACCTGCCAAGGAATCTACAGACTTCTTTTTGCGAGCTAGGTGGTGGCAAATTCTGAATGGCCTTTACCTTATCTGGATCTATTTCGATTCCTTTTCTACTGGCCACAAACCCATGAGTTTTCTGGATGTTACTCAAAAAGTACACTCATTGGGATTGAGTTTTAACTAGTATTTCCTCAATTTCAAGAACAATTTCCTCAAATTTTGAATATACTCCTCTTCAGTATAGGATTTAGCAATCATATCATCCACTTACACCTCAACTTATTTGTGCATCATGTCGTGAAACAAGGTAACCATTGCCCGTTGATATGTTGCCCCGACATTCTTCAATCTGAAAGGCATCACTTTGTAGCAATATGTGCCCCATAAAGTTATGAATGTTTTTTGACCATGTCCCCCGGATTCATCTGTATCTGATTGTACCCCAAGAAACCATCCATGAAAGAAAACCATGAATGCCTCGACGTGTTGCCAACCAGGATATCTATGTGTGGTAAAGGAAAATTATCCTTCAAACTGGATTTATTCAGAACTCTGTAGTCCACACACATGTGTATCTTTCCATCTGTCTTCGGCACGGGGATTATATTGGCCACCCACTACGGATACTACGATACTGCGAGAAATCCAAATCAATATGCTTAAGTACCTCTTCCTCTATCTTTAATACCATTTTCGGTCTCAATCTTCTAAGCTTCTGCTGAACCAATTTATATTCTGGCATTATGAGTAACTTGTGTACTACTATGTTAGTATTCAATCCTGACATGTCTTGATAAGACCAGGCGAAGACATCTTTGAACTCTTGTAGAAGATTAATCAGCTTTCGCTTCTCCTTTAATGAGAACGATGTTCCTATTTTTTTACCTCTCTTCTGATTTCATCTATCCCCAAGTTGAGAACTTACAACTCTTCCTTATGAGGTAAAATCTGCTTATCTTCTTTTTCCACCAACCTTAGTAATTCTTCAGGGATTTCACATTCTGTTTCATCCTCGACTTCATTGATTTCTGCTAAACACACCGCTGTTCAGATCCTACTCCAGGATTAGGTTTAGGATCATTCATGCAGTCGATAATTGGAGACCTATAAAGGAAAATAATAATATATTTTGGAAAGGATGCGAAAAGTTAAAGAAACATGTTTTCCATTTGTGAATCAGCATGAAAAGCATCTTCATTAAAATGGATAGGTAAAACATGTAACGCCCCGGTTTTGGGCTCAGAAGTTTTGGGTGTTGACCGGTTCGGTCAAAGTGCTGATCGAATATATAAGAGTGAATTTAGGAAAGCCTAGTTCGGGTTGCATTAAAAATATGGAAAAATGTTCTAAAATCATATTTTAATATATATAAGTGAACTGTGAAATCAATTTTGGAAAATGAGGTTCGGAAGGTTGACATTTTGGCTAGTGACCAAAATGTAATTTTTGAAAGTTGCGGGACAGTTTTATAAAGGATTGAAACTTTGAATCTTTAAGGAGCTATTATTCCAAAAAGGATTTCTCCAGATTTTTCTAAGATATTTTATGACTCAAATCTGATTTTTAAGATTTAGAAAAGGAGGGAAAATCATTTGTAACTAAATTTCCAACTAATTTTCCATTTTCTCTCAAATTCTCTTTTATCTCATTTTCTCTCTACCCAAACAAGATTCTCCAGATTTCTTTCTCTGATTTTGACATCTAAATCTCTCATTTCAATTCTCAATTGATTCCTAATCATCTCATCATCAAAACCTCTCAATTTACAAGTTGGTTCATCAAGCTTTTTGGCTCTAAAATGGAGAAATTCAAGTTTGGAGGTAAGAACGTCCTTCTCCTCTAAACTATCAGTTCTTTACTGAAATTCCTAAGTTCTCAATCCTTGATTTATGTTTTATTAAAGGCTTTTCAATTGAGATCTTGATTTTTGGCTAAAATGCAAGATTTGGCGATTTTGGTGAAAATTTCGTGTGATCTGTTTAAGCAGGGTTTTGAGGTGTTAAATTGATGTTAAATGAATGCTAAAATGATTAGAAGTTGAGGTTTAATCAATGCAATCCCGGATAGGTTGAATTTCCTAAGTTTGGCTTGAGTTTTTGGTTGTTTTTGGAGTGTTTTTGGTGATCTGTTATACCTGGAGGTATAAGGACGTGGTTGTGATCATTTTGCATGTTATTTGATGTATAAAAATGGTTAGAAGTGATGGATCTTGGCTGGGTTAAGTTTTGGAAGTGTTTGGAGATGATTTCGGTTGTGTTTGGTAGCCAAATTGCTAGTTTTGTGATGAGCAGCGAGTTGTGTTGATGTTGCTGGTGTTTTAATGCATATGGATGCATTAATGTTCTGTTTTTGTGTGCTTGAAACAGGGGAGGTTGATCCTTGAGCTTTGGAGGTGTTTTCGGAAGGTTTCGGAAGCTTGGAAAGCTTGTTGGCTAGGCTTGTTTGGTAATCGGTGAGTGAAGTTGGGATTTCAGCTTTTGAAACATGGTTTGAAGGTTTTTGGGAGCTTAGTTTAAGTCTAAACAACTTTGCTAAGCTCAAGAGTAAGTGAAGAGGTTTTTGCTCTTGGATTGTGTATGATTTGGTTTTAAAATCAATTGTGGATGATGATTGATGTGCATGTGTTATTGCATGGTTTAATTCTGTTTTGTAAGCATGTTTTAGCATGGTTTAATGCTGGTTTTGAAAGTCAATTGAAAAGGATGCTCAAGATAAGAGAACCTTGGTTATGTTTATGGAAATTGTGATTTTGATGCATAGTGATGCATGTTGTTCATTGGCTTTGTATGATGCTTAAAAACAGTGAGTTGATGATGATTAATGATGATAATTGTACCTTTTGCATATTGTTTATGCATGTGAATCATTGAGCTAATGATGTGGTGGTTTTGCATTATGTGTATGCATGTGAATCATTGAGCTAATGACGTGATGACCTTGCATTGTGTTTATGCATGTGGAACATTGGATATTATGGTAAGATGGTTATGTTGGCAAGAGATGTGAATGGTTCTTGGTTCGTTGATCGGGTATAATTAGCCGGCTATAGGATTGGGTGCACCGTGAATAAAGTCGCCTTGAAGGCGGAGTGGTCAAGTGTGGACCGGTTAGACTCCCCTCAAGTATTCCTAACGAGAAGAGGTCATAGTGGAGGTTGTTGCCCACTCGAGGACCTAAGTTGTTAAGGTCATAATGGAGGTTGTTGCCCATTCGAGGACCTTGGTTAAGTAAAGGTTATAAGGTGGTTAAAAGTCCTTATGTGAGAACCTTGTACTTGTTAAGATCACAATGGCTATGGTTAAGTCCATGTGTGGATCTTGTGTGTGATGTCCCGTTCCTCGTTAGATGATGTCTACAACTACCAATCGGTTATGCAAAGGTTGTATGGTGGTTGAAAGTCCATACGGAAAAGACCTTGTGCATGTCAAGGGTGTATGGCGGTTGGAAGTCCATACATGGTAACCTTGAGGAAAAGCTAAGGTTGTATGGTGTTTAAAAGTCCATGCATGGGAACCTTAGGTTGTTAAGGTCAAATGGAGGTTGATGCCCATTTGGAAGACCTTGGATTGGGTAGGGTGTAGGAAGCGTTGGGACACGCTTGTAACCCGCGTATCCGATCGGGTTGAAAAGTGGAAAGTGTTTATGGTTGATCTCTTGGAAGCCAATATAATGTTCTTGATCATGTTGAGCATGGGATTGCTTGAAATGATGCATGGTTGCATGTGAAGCATGAGATGCTTGAATTGATGCATGTTTGCATGAGAAGCATGAGATGCTTGGTAAGATGCATTGTTGCATGAGATGTGTATAATGCTAGTGGAAGCATGTTACTTGTATGTTGAACAAGTGTGGGTTATCATTTGATAAATGATGCATGTGAGCATGAATTACCTATGTTGCATTGGAGTCATGTATGACTTGTTGTTAAGGCATGTGAATATGATGTTATGGTTTATGATGCCTTGGTTAAATGCTTGAAATGGTTTAATTGAATTATGGTTTTCAATGGTTTCTTGCTTGATGTGGTTTCCAAGTTAAGGAAAGGTATGTTGTGGAAAGGACGTGTTTCCACGGTTGTATTCTAAGCTTTGCATATGGTGTTTATGCATGATTTGAGCTTGATGTTGAATGAGTTTTTAAACATGGTTTTGGAAAGCAACCGGGTTGGTTTTAATGTGTTTTAAAGACCCGCTGCATTGATGGTGTTTTGGTTTTGAGCATTCCTCACTAAGCATTATGTGCTTACGCTCCTTTTTGTCCATCAATGCAGATTCTTGAGGTTTGGGCAGCAAGGAGCAAGGGATTCAAGGTGGACTCCAATGGAGATGTATGTCTCGGTGAATAGCTATAGTTAATAAGGGCAATGGGGTAGAATCTCTCGGATTGTTGTTATTGTAATCGTATGTGTTGATCAAGAATGTTTATGTACTGTTGTTAATGATGTTGAATCATGAATTGGTTTGATTGTGTTTGAATTGAAAGGTTTGTGCTTAAATGGTTGCTTGAGTAGGATGCATGTCTATAGAATTGGGGCTTTTCATGTGTGATGGTTATGAGTTGAATTGTTGATGCATTTATGATCCCTGCAGGTTGTATATCTATGTGGTATGATTTGGTGATGTTAATCTGAGGTTTGAAGCATGAGCGGTATGAATTTCAAGTCGATTTCAGACAGGGGTATCGGTACTCGGGCTCGCGTATCGATACGCCTGAGCCAAATATGCTCTTTTCTGCCCAGGCGTATCGGTACAGTTGTGGGGGTATCGATACTCATCTGGGTAAAGTTTGAATGCCGTATCGGTACAGGGGATATCGTATCGATATCGTTGCTCGAGTTGGTTACTGCCTTCCCCGCGTATCGATACGACTTCAGGCGTATCGATACGTGTTCTGTTGTTTCGGTTAAAAGTATCTTTGATGTTTGTAAAGTTTGCATTTTGGTCCTGAATCTTGTTTGTGCAATTGTATGAGTTCGGGATGTCCGTCTGAGCTGAAATTTGGCAGGGAAGTATGAAACATGACTAATTTCAAGTCGGTAACTTAAAATCTGGTTAAGTCCTTAAAGTTTTTCAGAAATTACAATTTGGTCCTTAAAGTTGTAATTTGTTCAATCGGGTCCCTGTTTGATCTCTGATGTTTGTGATCTTTGAGCATGGTGTTTGCGTGATCACACATAGGGTTAATGTGCATCTAGACAAGATTAAAAGGAAAAAAAAGGGGTCGTTAATCAAGGTTGACTTTCGGGTTGACTTTGGTTTTCCCCGTGTATTCTTCGTAGTTCGGGTCAACCGTCTAGGCCGGGCTACGGGGGTTACATTTGATGGTATCAGAGCTGAGTTGCGAAGGTTGGGGAAAATGGTAAGTTGTTGTGGTAAGTGTGTTTGATGTTTACCTTGTTGTATGGTTGAAAGCTGGTTGAAGCATGTGTTTCTGTTTATGCTGTTGATGTTTTGAGCATGTTGCTGGTGTATGCAAGCATGATTTGTGGTTATGAATCTTGGTTGAGATCATATGGATATGTGTGGATGTTATGAGCTGATGCTATGCATGATGAATGTGTTTTGAGCATGTTATGTTGCTAATGTGCTAGTGCTGTTGGATGTTGTTTGGTGTAAGCATGATCAAGGTATGTTATTGATATGCTTGATGTTGTGATGCTCATGTTGTGTTGGCTGTTATGTCATGTAAAGGGGAGGATTCGGGATACCCATTGCCTTATTAATATAGCTATTGTGTTATTTTGGAGTTGGAGTTTGAATCCTTGCTTAATGCTGGTCTAACAGGTTTTGTTTGTTTGTTGTGATTGTATGTTGTTTGTTGTTAGTGGTATGGCAAAGATGATGAAAGAGTGGAGGATGAGTGAAATGGTTGCTGCCTTGGGGCAGGTTGTTAAGTCAAAGGATTCACCCTTTTGTAAAGGTGTTTTGTCTCAGTCTTCTGTGACTGAAGTTGAGATGGTAAGGCAAGGGAAAGAAGCTGGTTCCGGGATGGAAAGTTCATTATCTGTTGTTCAGGAGGTGTTGGGAACATCTCAGGCTGTGGTAGAGGTAAGATCAGTGGATGCGCTGGCTAAATGTGTGGGTTTGCCGAAGCAGCATTTGCTTGATTTGGGTGCTGTAGAGTACCATGGTTCTTCCCCGGAGATGTTTGAGGCCTGGTTGGCCAATGTAGTTCTGATTTTGGATCAGGAAGGCTGTGATTATGCCTGTAAGCTGGGGAGTGTTGTTTCTCTGATGCTGGAGGATGCTTGTTCTTGGTGGACATCTGTGGCTGTGGCGTCACATATCCTTGATATTGATTGGGATTTCTTCGTGTCTGCTTTCTATGAAAGGTATCTTGGAGGGGAATTTCCAAGGGTTAAGCAAGGTGCGGCTAATGCTGTTGGTGAGCAAGTGTTGCTTGAGCAAGGAGTGGGAGCTCAGTCATCTGTGTGTGACCGTTGTAAAAGGCAACATGTTGGAAAATGTTGGGACACAAGTGTTTGCTGGAGATGTGGTTCTAAGTTGCATGTTAGGCGTGATTGTCCTCATGGAGTGAAGTCAGCTTTGGTGTTAGCCAAAGGATCTTTGAAAGGTCGTGGGCATGGCCGAGGCAAGGTTCGGAAGTGGCAGAAAAAGCCGAAGGTTGTGAAGAGTTTAGGGAATGAAGTTTGCTGGAAATGTGGGTCTGCTGGACACATGAAGCGTGATTGTTTGATGTTGGCTCGGAACAGCCAAGGTTCTTTACCGCAAGGAGTTGGTGGTGACCCTGGTGTGTTTGTTGGTGCTGCAGTTGTGCCGCGGAAGGATGGTGGTTCCGCAAGGAAGAGGGCTCGTCTGACGAAGCTTCAGGGTGGTGTTGTGCTTTCAGGTAACCTTGTTAAGTGATCTTTGCTTTGGTTGCTTAGTTTGGTTTCTGTTGGTTTTTCCTTGTGTGGTAAGTCTAGTCTTGTTGCTAGCATGTTTGAGGTAATGGTAGTTGTGGTTTGGTGATATCTTTGATGTGAAGAAGGCTTTAGTGAATATCTTGTGGTTAATGGTTGTTGGTATGATGGAGTTAGATAAGTTAAAGGTGAGTAAGGAGGTTGTTCTTAGACAGATTTTGAGGATGTTATTGGAGGGTGTGAACTGGCATTCATGCACAGATAAAATCATTGATATATACTATATTATATATGTTGGTCCATGCATACATGTGGCATGACATTAGAGGTTTTGCATTCATGTACATCAGGCATTGATAGGGCATGTAGGTGATCATGCATACGATGTTCACGCTCGCTAATAACTAATCGAATCTGTTAGTGTTGTGGTTAGATTAGGTGGGATGATGGTTTTTAGAGGTTGTTGGTGCTGAGTGGGAGTTAGAAGTGCTGGAGTTTGTTATCTAGTTGTTTGTGATGGTGTGAGTGGAATGGCTTGTTGGTAGAAGGATAGTGTTTGTTGCTCTGAAAGTTTGATGGTTTGGTGGTGAAAGGTATTGTTTGAGGTTAGTATCGGTTAAGTGGGTTGTTTGGTTTAAAGGAAGTGGTTGTTCCTTGGTGCTAAGTGTTGTTGTAGCTTGGTGGTTGAGTTTCCAAGTGTTGAAGTGGTTTAGCTTTTAAGTTGCTGTGAAGGGTTGTGTTCGTTCTTGGCAATCTTTGAAGAGTTATGAAGCTGTTGTGTGTGTTTTGGTTCAGTGGTGTTCTGGTAATGCAAGTGTTCTGGTTGAGTATGTAGTGAAAGGGCTGTGAAAGATCGAAGGTTTTTGTTGGTTGTTGGGTTTTTGTGTGAGCAGTGGTTGGCTAGTTGTGGTTAAGAAGTTTTGTTTGAAGTCTGTTGATGGTATGTGGAACGGCTGAAGGTTTCAAGTTGAGGTTGTGATGTGATTCTGGTTTTTGGTGCTGGTGAGCTGTTATGGTAATGTTTTGATGGATGTAAAGGATTGTCAGCTTCGTTAGAGAGTTTGTGTGAACAGTTGATGTTTAAGGATTTCTGCTTGTTGGGAAAATCTTTGGAAAAGGTTTGGGAATCGCAAGAGTTTTAGAGGCTGAGAGGTTGTCTAGTGGCCGAGTTGGGTTGGTTGTTGTCTTTGTGTAGACAAGTTTTGGAAGCATGTGTTACAGTGTTGTTTGCTGTAAGAGCTGAAGTTTTCAGGTTGATGTTGGGATTGTGCATAGTCTGGTTGTGTGGAAGTTTGGATTGTGGTTATCCTTGAGAGTGTGGATTTGTGAACAGTGAGTGGTGGAAGTTTTGTGTGGAAAGTGATCAGTGGTGTTGGTTAAGGCTTTTGTGTTGCCTTGTGTGTTGCTTGAGAAGGTTGTTGTTCTCTTTTGCCGGTTGAAATTTCGAGGACGAAATTTCCTAAGGGGGGGAGAGTTGTAACGCCCCGGTTTTGGGCTCAGAAGTTTTGGGTGTTGATCGGTTCGGTCAAAGTGCTGATCGAATATATAAGAGTGAATTTAGGAAAGCCTAGTTCGGGTTGCATTAAAAATATGGAAAAATGTTCTAAAATCATATTTTAATATATATAAGTGAACTGTGAAATCAATTTTGGAAAATGAGGTTCGGAAGGTTGACATTTTGGCTAGTGACCAAAATGTAATTTTTGAAAGTTGCGAGACAGTTTTATAAAGGATTGAAACTTTGAATCTTTAAGGAGCTATTATTCCAAAAAGGATTTCTCCAGATTTTTCTAAGATATTTTATGACTCAAATCTGATTTTTAAGATTTAGAAAAGGAGGGAAAATCATTTGTAACTAAATTTCCAACTAATTTTCCATTTTCTCTCAAATTCTCTTTTATCTCATTTTCTCTCTACCCAAACAAGATTCTCCAGATTTCTTTCTCTGATTTTGACATCTAAATCTCTCATTTCAATTCTCAATTGATTCCTAATCATCTCATCATCAAAACCTCTCAATTTACAAGTTGGTTCATCAAGCTTTTTGGCTCTAAAATGGAGAAATTCAAGTTTGGAGGTAAGAACGTCCTTCTCCTCTAAACTATCAGTTCTTTACTGAAATTCCTAAGTTCTCAATCCTTGATTTATGTTTTATTAAAGGCTTTTCAATTGAGATCTTGATTTTTGGCTAAAATGCAAGATTTGGCGATTTTGGTGAAAATTTCGTGTGATCTGTTTAAGCAGGGTTTTGAGGTGTTAAATTGATGTTAAATGAATGCTAAAATGATTAGAAGTTGAGGTTTAATCAATGCAATCCCGGATAGGTTGAATTTCCTAAGTTTGGCTTGAGTTTTTGGTTGTTTTTGGAGTGTTTTTGGTGATCTGTTATACCTGGAGGTATAAGGACGTGGTTGTGATCATTTTGCATGTTATTTGATGTATAAAAATGGTTAGAAGTGATGGATCTTGGCTGGGTTAAGTTTTGGAAGTGTTTGGAGATGATTTCGGTTGTGTTTGGTAGCCAAATTGCTAGTTTTGTGATGAGCAGCGAGTTGTGTTGATGTTGCTGGTGTTTTAATGCATATGGATGCATTAATGTTCTGTTTTTGTGTGCTTGAAACAGGGGAGGTTGATCCTTGAGCTTTGGAGGTGTTTTCGGAAGGTTTCGGAAGCTTGGAAAGCTTGTTGGCTAGGCTTGTTTGGTAATCGGTGAGTGAAGTTGGGATTTCAGCTTTTGAAACATGGTTTGAAGGTTTTTGGGAGCTTAGTTTAAGTCTAAACAACTTTGCTAAGCTCAAGAGTAAGTGAAGAGGTTTTTGCTCTTGGATTGTGTATGATTTGGTTTTAAAATCAATTGTGGATGATGATTGATGTGCATGTGTTATTGCATGGTTTAATTCTGTTTTGTAAGCATGTTTTAGCATGGTTTAATGCTGGTTTTGAAAGTCAATTGAAAAGGATGCTCAAGATAAGAGAACCTTGGTTATGTTTATGGAAATTGTGATTTTGATGCATAGTGATGCATGTTGTTCATTGGCTTTGTATGATGCTTAAAAACAGTGAGTTGATGATGATTAATGATGATAATTGTACCTTTTGCATATTGTTTATGCATGTGAATCATTGAGCTAATGATGTGGTGGTTTTGCATTATGTGTATGCATGTGAATCATTGAGCTAATGACGTGATGACCTTGCATTGTGTTTATGCATGTGGAACATTGGATATTATGGTAAGATGGTTATGTTGGCAAGAGATGTGAATGGTTCTTGGTTCGTTGATCGGGTATAATTAGCCGGCTATAGGATTGGGTGCACCGTGAATAAAGTCGCCTTGAAGGCGGAGTGGTCAAGTGTGGACCGGTTAGACTCCCCTCAAGTATTCCTAACGAGAAGAGGTCATAGTGGAGGTTGTTGCCCACTCGAGGACCTAAGTTGTTAAGGTCATAATGGAGGTTGTTGCCCATTCGAGGACCTTGGTTAAGTAAAGGTTATAAGGTGGTTAAAAGTCCTTATGTGAGAACCTTGTACTTGTTAAGATCACAATGGCTATGGTTAAGTCCATGTGTTGATCTTGTGTGTGATGTCCCGTTCCTCGTTAGATGATGTCTACAACTACCAATCGGTTATGCAAAGGTTGTATGGTGGTTGAAAGTCCATACGGAAAAGACCTTGTGCATGTCAAGGGTGTATGGCGGTTGGAAGTCCATACATGGTAACCTTGAGGAAAAGCTAAGGTTGTATGGTGTTTAAAAGTCCATGCATGGGAACCTTAGGTTGTTAAGGTCAAATGGAGGTTGATGCCCATTTGGAAGACCTTGGATTGGGTAGGGTGTAGGAAGCGTTGGGACACGCTTGTAATCCGCGTATCCGATCGGGTTGAAAAGTGGAAAGTGTTTATGGTTGATCTCTTGGAAGCCAATATAATGTTCTTGATCATGTTGAGCATGGGATTGCTTGAAATGATGCATGGTTGCATGTGAAGCATGAGATGCTTGAATTGATGCATGTTTGCATGAGAAGCATGAGATGCTTGGTAAGATGCATTGTTGCATGAGATGTGTATAATGCTAGTGGAAGCATGTTACTTGTATGTTGAACAAGTGTGGGTTATCATTTGATAAATGATGCATGTGAGCATGAATTACCTATGTTGCATTGGAGTCATGTATGACTTGTTGTTAAGGCATGTGAATATGATGTTATGGTTTATGATGCCTTGGTTAAATGCTTGAAATGGTTTAATTGAATTATGGTTTTCAATGGTTTCTTGCTTGATGTGGTTTCCAAGTTAAGGAAAGGTATGTTGTGGAAAGGACGTGTTTCCACGGTTGTATTCTAAGCTTTGCATATGGTGTTTATGCATGATTTGAGCTTGATGTTGAATGAGTTTTTAAACATGGTTTTGGAAAGCAACCGGGTTGGTTTTAATGTGTTTTAAAGACCCGCTGCATTGATGGTGTTTTGGTTTTGAGCATTCCTCACTAAGCATTATGTGCTTACGCTCCTTTTTGTCCATCAATGCAGATTCTTGAGGTTTGGGCAGCAAGGAGCAAGGGATTCAAGGTGGACTCCAATGGAGATGTATGTCTCGGTGAATAGCTATAGTTAATAAGGGCAATGGGGTAGAATCTCTCGGATTGTTGTTATTGTAATCGTATGTGTTGATCAAGAATGTTTATGTACTGTTGTTAATGATGTTGAATCATGAATTGGTTTGATTGTGTTTGAATTGAAAGGTTTGTGCTTAAATGGTTGCTTGAGTAGGATGCATGTCTATAGAATTGGGGCTTTTCATGTGTGATGGTTATGAGTTGAATTGTTGATGCATTTATGATCCCTGCAGGTTGTATATCTATGTGGTATGATTTGGTGATGTTAATCTGAGGTTTGAAGCATGAGCGGTATGAATTTCAAGTCGATTTCAGACAGGGGTATCGGTACTCGGGCTCGCGTATCGATACGCCTGAGCCAAATATGCTCTTTTCTGCCCAGGCGTATCGGTACAGTTGTGGGGGTATCGATACTCATCTTGGTAAAGTTTGAATGCCGTATCGGTACAGGGGATATCGTATCGATACCGTTGCTCGAGTTGGTTACTGCCTTCCCCGCGTATCGATACGACTTCAGGCGTATCGATACGTGTTCTGTTGTTTCGGTTAAAAGTATCTTTGATGTTTGTAAAGTTTGCATTTTGGTCCTGAATCTTGTTTGTGCAATTGTATGAGTTCGGGATGTCCGTCTGAGCTGAAATTTGGCAGGGAAGTATGAAACATGACTAATTTCAAGTCGGTAACTTAAAATCTGGTTAAGTCCTTAAAGTTTTTCAGAAATTACAATTTGGTCCTTAAAGTTGTAATTTGTTCAATCGGGTCCCTGTTTGATCTCTGATGTTTGTGATCTTTGAGCATGGTGTTTGCGTGATCACACATAGGGTTAATGTGCATCTAGACAAGATTAAAAGGAAAAAAAAAGGGGTCGTTAATCAAGGTTGACTTTCGGGTTGACTTTGGTTTTCCCCGTGTATTCTTCGTAGTTCGGGTCAACCGTCTAGGCCGGGCTACGGGGGTTACAAAACAACCCTTTACAGACAATCCCTTATACTTGCGGGTGAAAGTATAAGGTAGTTCCCGACATTTACTCTGTTTTATTCTTAGCTACAAGATGGAAGTCTTCGGTGGTCCAGTTGTTTAGCATCTCACCTTGGAGACATGGGCGGATCTATTCCAAAAATTCTCCATGTCAAACTCCCTAAAAAATTCCACCAATGACAAGCCCATCTAAATTATTGCCGAAAATTTCCTCTTCATGTCAAAGGAAGTTACCAGTCTAGAAGAAGTTTCAGTCCCCAATAAACGAGCCTTCCTCTATTCCTTTCTTTTCTTCAATTCCCTCAGCCAGTCTTAAATGTTTGGACTGAACCCTAGCCTGAAATGGTATTTCTTTAAGATAATAGGCATCGAACGTAATTGTCCTCGCAAGTGTTTCCCAAGTCGTTTTCCCATCTTCGTGTCCCTTTCTAGTGTTTCTTGCACAGTCATTTTAGTAAATTTGATAACCTTAGTCGCGGGAATGGCTTGCCTTCAGCAACAAAGATAGCATTTACAAACTCCAAAGCCCGAAAAGAACACTCAATGGCATTTTCATCTGCTTGGATGTACGGGACGTCAGTGGTTATTGAGGCAATAATGTCTTCCTCTGCACCGACACTAACCAGCTTCACTTCTATAAAAAGTTTGAGCTTCTGGTGTAAGGACGACGGGACTGCTCCAGCTGAGTGAATCTAGGGTCTTCTCAGCAAACAGTTGTATGTAGGCTTAATGTCCATTACCATAAAATCTATATTATAAACTGTCGGCCCGATCAACAGTGGTACTTCAATCCTTCCCAACATAGCTCGTGTTGTTCCATCAAAGGCCCTTACAGTATTCTGGTATGTTTTCATGTGAGAGTCATCAATGGGCAACCTTTGCAAAGTTGCCATTGGTATAACATTCAGTGCTGATCCGTTATCAATTAGGACTCCTAGTAAGACATACCCTTTGTAATGTTTGGTAATGTTCAAAGCCTTCACCGACCCCATCCCACCTTCAGGAATTTCATCATCAGTGAATGTGATATAGTTGTCAGCAGTGATATGATTCACAATTCTGTCTAATTTGTCCACAAATATATCAATTAGTACAAATGTCCGGATTAGCACCCTCATCAAAGCATTGTGCTACCCTTCCAAGCTCAACAGTAACTCCAAGACATAAATCCTTGCTTGTTGTCTCTTTAACTGCTCAACTATGTTGTATTCATTGTGTTTCAAAAACCTCAAAAATTCTTGTGCTTGTTCTTCTGTTACCAGCTCGTTTATCTTTGGAGCAGGATCCTCTCCAAAAATCTTTTCTGGTGTTACTGCAGCCTTCCCTCTAATCTTTTCAGCTTCTTTAAGTACTTCCGGAGAAGAATAGTATCAACCACTTCGGGTAAAGTGTCCCACTTCATTTATTGCCCCTATATCAGGCTGTTTATCCTTCTTTTCCTCTAACTCATCCTTCTTTTCATCATTTGACTTTGTTTCTTCTTGTGGCTTCTCTTTTCCTGGAATGGTTACATTGGTTGTATAGTTCCAAGGAATTGCACCGGTACTTTTGAAAGCAAACGGTGCAGGAGTCGAGATTACAACCTTCGGTGTTACTGTAGGTTTCACACTTGCAGCCTTTGCTTTAACAGAGACAACAAAGGGCTTATGGACCTCGTATTTAACTTCGAAACACTCAGACGTGCACACCTCAACTTCTTTCCTCATTCTTGCTTACTCAAAGATTTAATCTCTTTGTAATCCATCATTTTCTAAATCAAGTCCCTAAACTCTTGATAATACTGAATCTCGTGACCACATTCTTGATGATACCCGCAATACACCTCAGATTGTATGTCCATTTCCACTTTCATGCCCATTTCAATCATCATGGCATTGTACAATCGTTCAAACATCCATTTCAGCGGAGATCTAAATTCTGAGACATCAGTCTTCAACCATTTTGCTTCTTTATATTCTTCAATAACATTCACCCCTCGCCCACCATGACTCATCAAAGGGTTCGTTGCAATGCTTGGTTCGTCAAACTTTAAGATCTGAGTGTTGATCATATTCTATACCACCTTCTTTAATGTTGTGTATGTCTCAATTGAACGCCCCGTTATCCCAGCATGAAATTCACAATGGGCATCAGATTTGTACCATGAATGGTAAGGAGGCTGCAAGGGCGTCAAATGATATGGCCTCACCAAATCTGCTTCATGAAACTGGGATACAATTCAGCATATGTCATCAAAATAGGTGTAAAATTCATCCTGTCATTTCTCGGCCCACGCGAGTCTTTCTTGTTTGAACTTTGTGAGTTTCCTGTTGTAGTTCCAGGTGAGGTGATGGTCACATTCTTCGGAGCCTCATATATACTTGTATTGTTCACTTCACTATCCTTCCTCTTATAATTCCTCCGAGAGCTCTCTCTCCATTCTCAATCTAACAACTTTTGATCGCAGCTTCTATCAAATCTCCAATCATCACAATATCAGCAAAATTCTGAGTAGCATTACTGATCAGCCTCTCAAAAAGTGGCCCTCTCAGAGTTTGAACAAACATGTGGGCAACCTCATTTTCCATCAATGAAGATTTTACTTAAGCTATGACGTCTCTCCATCTTTGAGCATATTGCCGGAGCGTTCCATCATTTTTCTGCTCCATGCATTGCAGCATAACTCGACTAGGGACCATTTCTGTCACATGTTTGTAATTCTCTACAAAGTCCCCTGAAAGGTCCTTCCACAATTGAATGTTCACTCAGCTCAACTGTATGTACCATCGGGCTGCTGAACCAGTTAAGCTATCTTGGAAACAGTGTATCAACAACTTCTCATCCTTCAAATGGGCAACCATTTTTCAGCAGTACATTGTGAGGTGAGCCTTTAGACAAGTAGTCTCGTCATACTTTTCAAAATCTGGGGCCTTAAATTTTAGAGGCAGTATCAAATCAGTCAGTAAACTCATTTCAACAGCGCCTGGCCCCAACTCATTTGCTTTCTGTAACTCCAACAAGTGGTCTTACAAGGCTTTGCAGCGCTTTTCGTACTTCCTTTCAATTTGAGCATGAATCTTTTCTATCTCATTCAAATTATTTTGATTGGGGACTTCGTCCCACTTCCAAAATTTTCCCCAACATGCACTAGGTGACTGGGTGTCGCTCCTCCCAAGTTGATGCGAACCTTCTTCACAGGGGGGAGGTTTTTCAGGTTGCATTCTAATGTGAGATATAGTTTCAGCTTGATCATTCACGTCGTTTGAAGCACCATCAGCTGCTTTATCTTTTCTAGACTCCTTCGATCTTAACAGGGTAGTTAGATGATCGATAATCTCTGCTTGTGTCTGGGCGGAATGGTCTTTGATAGATTGCTCCATTCTATCAAATCGATTTTGTGTCTCCACCCGATCATTCTCCAGACTGGAAATTCTATCTTCAACAGCCATGGCTTTAGAGTGCAGGTGAGTTCCGTATGAATGCGATATGATTGCAGCTTAAAAGCAAACTGCCATTAAATCTTTCTTCATTAAATTCCTTATTTTGCAATGTATATTACGAAGTTAAATGAATGTATGCATGAATGTAGGAAAAAATGCATCGAATTTTAGGAACTAGTCTTTTAGAAACATCAATTTTCCCGAAAGTTGAAATACAAAGAAAAGACAAATTTCCTACAGGAAACTGCTAGCCCTAATTTCTAAGTTGACCATATCGTTTAGCAAGCGAGTGCTAACTTCTCCATGCTCTAGCTCGATGTTGGGTTGCTCCAACAAACTCGTAGCCTCCGTTGAGAATATCTGTACGTACAAGGCAACACTCCTGACTTGTTTCTTGAAACTCACAATTCATCATTCTGGATTTGAATGGTACGTCGTGCTACTTCGTACTTGTCTTTCCATGCTCAACTTTCTATAGTCAGTGCTCCTTCATAACCTGCAAGCTTCTCTTTCAAATCTTGTACGACGCTCTCTAGCTCCGTTAGCTTTTTCCGTAGCTCTTCCTTCTCCATTTCTAGATGTACCTTGCTCTCATTGTGGTATTTTGTAATTAATTGCTATAGTTGCGTTACTTGACTTGTTAGATTGAAATTCCTAGCTTGTTCCTCTTCCAGCTTCTTTTTCGCTTTATTGTTTGACTCTCTGCTTGACCTAGACTTCTTTCCATACATTCTTTTATAATCTTCTCTGTCCTTGGTCATTGCATCCAGTTTCTCCGACAAGCTCTTCACTACTTTGCCTTATAATCATTTTGCAATTCCTGCAACTCTTTCAAATCATGACTAATCTTCTTGTTTTGTTCCACCATCTCTTTTTCCTTTCCCTCATGCATGCTTACTTGCAACTTCGGCATAGTTAGTTTTTTAGTGAGATCACTAATTCCTTTTTCGTACTTCTTCAAATCTAACTCACGGTCATGCTTGAGCTTCTCTAAAGCTGGGGTGCTTCCTTAGCAGACTGAATAGAGGAACTAGCATTTACCAACCTTTCTTGGAATATGTTGTTGATAACTGCATGAATATCCTTGTTTTCTTACCTTTTTGCTATAGCATTTGCCTGTTCTTGAGCCCATATCATAGCATTTAGACTTCATTTAGGTTGCATTTTCTTCTTCTGGGTGTATCTTTATTTTTGCTGGTTATTAGTCCATGTTGAGGGGTACTGCTCAGAAGGTTGGTTTTGGGTTTGATAATGCGCAGGAAGGGAGTCTAGCGAGAGAAAGTTGGGGTCGGGAATTTCCATAGCATAGTGGAAGTGGATATTGGTCAACACGTGAGCTGTGAAGACGCGTGAGCTACAGAAGCACGTGAATATGCAGAAAATGACAACCTGACATGTGCAGTAGCCGGTACCCACCTGTAGACTGTCCTCCTTGTCCCCTCGTGGTAGAGCTTGTTGGTGGATATTCCTTGGGATTATCAAGGCATCTTTAGGGCACAAAACCCTAGAAGCCTCCACTATATAAAGAGGGAGAGAAGCAAGAAAAAAAGAAGAGAAGAGGCAGAGGATAGAAAAGAGAGAGAAAGTTGTGAGCTGAACAAGGAGAGAGAAGCGTTCTTCTTCATCTTCTCCAACTTGGTGTCCTCCATCGTTGAAGCTCCAAGGAGTGGCCTCGCCGGCCTCGAGAGAGGCGGTGGGCCTAAGACAGTCGGGCAGTCAATGGCGAAGAGGGAGTTCACCTTTCATTCTGTTGCTTTAGCATTTCCTGATTATATCTTTATCTTTTGGGATGTTATCACAATGATACGTTGGATGATATTGCCCAACCACAAACTATTTTAGGTGGCTTGGGTTTAATGGATGATTTTATTTTGAGTACTTTATAATTCATGCTATAGCTTTCTGGTGTTTATCATGTTCTATGCTTTGCTTATGTGTTTTATTTCCTTAAAGTTGTAAGAGCCCTCGAGAGTTGGTCGTTCTTTACGTGTTTGTTGAGGTTAGTAATCAAGAGAGCTAGTCTTAGAACCCCCATAAGCAATGGAGTGGCGGTCGAGAGGCATACTCTAACCTACCTTAGAGATAAGTGATAGGTTTCAAGGGCTAAAAAGGATAGTTCGTGAAGGGTAGGGGAGTGTTAAGAGTTTACGCCGTGAGGTATGGCTCTAGCATTTCTGACTCCCAGTTTCCTGGCTAGAGATAGTTTAGGAACACTTTTAGAAAATCCCGCCTAGCATAGAAGATAGCTAAAGAGCCTTAGTATCGTTAAGAAGCTTAGTTTAGGTTGTCCATCATTCCCAGCCAATCATTTCGTAGTGAGTTTCGCATACAAAAGGGGACATGTTCATCATATTGTCATCTCAGCTTTCTTTACATTGTTTTGCTACAGCATTATTTTACACCATCTCTTTTACTATAGCATTTTCACTGCAAAAAGTTCGTTCAATATTGTTACAACAAACCATAAATACCTCCAATCATGTGGTGACGATACTCACTCACTCACTTTATTACTCGTTCGACGTGTATACTTGCACCATATTTGCATATCATTTATAGTACATCGCTCGCAAGTAACAAATTTTTGGCGCCGTTGTTGGGGATTGACAATTGGTTGTTTCCGATTTTTTTGTTTATATCACTTGTTCATTTTGTTTTTGTACATATTTATTTAGTATTTTTCATTTTTTCAGGCGTCCTGCTAGTGCATGACCAGAAGAAGACCTAGAGGACCCCTGCAATCACCTATTTCTGAAATCAAGCATTTCTTGCGACTTAGGAGACGTGTTCGAAGAGAAGAGACCAGAAACTTAAACGGAGAGATACCACAACCTCTAGGTAACGGAGATGCTATGGAAAATGGCCAGGGAGAAGCAGCTTGACCTCGAGCCATTAGAGATCATTTGACTCCTATCTTGGATGATCTCTATCCCGGAATAGTAGCTCCAGAAATTCAGGCAGCCTAGTTCGAGCTTAAACTTGTTATGTTCAACATGTTGAACACTATTGGTCAATTTGGGTGTGTGCCGCACGAAGATGCAAGACAACATATCCGTGCTTTCTTAGAAGTTTGTGACTCGTTCAGACAACAATGAATGCACGAGGATGTGCTAAAGCTTAAAATGTTTCCATATTCTTTAGGAGATCGTGCTAGAGCATGGCTAAGTGGACTGCCAGCTGGATCAATGGAGACTTGGACAGATTTATGCAAAAGTTTTCTGCTACGGTATAATCCACCCAATAGAAACACTCAGTTGAGAAATGATATTGCTTCTTTTCATCAAGCTGATGACGAATCCATGTACGAGTGCTGGGATCGATTCAAGGGATTATTGAGGAACTGCGCAAATCATGGTTTTCAAGATTGGACCCAAGTGGTTATGTTCTATAATGGAGTGAATGGTCCTACATGGATGATGTTAGATGCTTCAGGAAATGGGACCTTGTTAGACAAATCACCGGAGGAAGCGTTCGACATTCTTGATAGGTTAGCCAACAATGACTACCAGTTTCCGACCACAAGGCTTGGAATGGGGAGGAGAACCCAAGTAGTTCGAGAGAGTGAAGCTGATGACTCGGTAGCCACCCAATTAGCTGCTATCATCGATATGCTAAAGAACCTCCAACGTCCCAGCGAAGTCAAGTAAGTGAAGTCCACAACCTCATGTATCAGATGCGATGGCAATCACCATTTGACTGAATGCCCTGACAATCAAGAGTCAGCCAACTATGTGGGGAATTATAACCGCAACAACAATCCATACTCTAATACCTACAACCCAGGATGGCGTCAGCATTCAAATTTCATTTGGGGTAATCAAGGGCACAGCAATTCTGCACAGCCAGCGCCACAACAAAATCTAATCGAAGCACCACCTTCTAACCAGATGATGACATGGCTAGGTCACAAGGGAACAACATCTTCATCAAACAGTTCGTTGGAGACTACATTCAAAGAATTTATGGCTATGACAAAAGATTTTATGGGAACCACAGAAGTTTTGCTACATGACCATGCAACAAACATTAAGAATCAAGGAGCCTTATTGCAAAGCCATAGTTCCTCTCAGAGCCTTAGAGACACAAGTTGGTCAGATAGCTCAAACCTTACATGCGCGACCACAAGTGAGTATGCCTAGTGACACTGAAGCCACTAAGCACCATAGCAAGGAGCAATGCAGCGCACTCACATTAAGGAGTGGAAAGGAAATTAACAAATAAGATAAGTTTAAGGGAAAGGAGAAGGAGGAATCTCAGCCCAACTTTCCACACGAAGAAGATAATTCACAAGACCCTCCAGCTGAAGAGAAGGATGAGGAGAAGTCATAGCAAAAGAAACACCGGAGGATGAGCTTGATTTTTCTACAACAAAAGATGCAACTCTACCAGTCCAGATAAATGAAGTTAGACCCCCACCTCCTTTTCCTCAATGACTTAAGAAGCAAAAAGAAGACCTTCAATTCTAGAAATTCGTGGATATCCTAGACAAATTGCATATCAATTTCCAATTTTTGGAGGCCATTGATTAGATGCCAACATATGCCAAGTTCCTTAAGAATATAGTTACAAAAAAGAGAAAGGTCGAGAAGCAAGAAACTGTCACTATAGCAAAAGAATGCTATTCTATGTGGAGTAAGCTACCACCTAAGAGGAAGGACCCAGGTAGCTTTGTTATCCCATGCTCTATTGGCGATAAATTTTTTGGAAGAACACTTTTTGATTTGGGATCAACTGTTAACTTGATGCCTAAGTCGATTTTTCTGAAACTAGGAATACGAGAGGCACATCCCACCAAGGTTGTGCTATAGGTAGCAGATCACTATCATGTTCGCCCAGAAGGAAGAATTGAAGATGTAGTGGTAAAAGTGGACCGATTTATCTTTCTTGTCGACTTCTTAATCCTCGACTGTGAAGCTGACAGTAACACACCTATTATCTTGGGTAGGCCATTTTTAGCCACCGAGCAAGCTTTAATCGATTGTGAGAAGGGTGAATTCACGGTGTGAGTGGCTGGTCAAAAGGTCACGATCAATATTCATGACACCCTCAAGTATGCAGACAATCCGGGAGCATGCCAATATATAAATGCTACAACATAGAATGGAACTGCTGAATTTTGTTGTAGCAATGAGATGCAAATGGAAGAGTTTAAAGCACTTTGCAAAGATGATGATTCAGACCTAGAAGAACTCTCAAGGGAACTGGAGCAGTCTAGTCGACTCGAAGCTAGACCAGGTACGCACTTTGAACCTCTTGATTTTTCAGAATTTGTACCTCCTAAACCTTCCCTTGAGCATGCACCTACTCTAGAACTGAAACCTTTGCCATCACATCTTAAATATGTTTACTTAGGGAGCAATGAAACTTTGCTTGTGATAATCTCATCTGGTCTCACACCTAACCAAGAAACTAGCTTAGTAAATATGTTGTTACAGCATAAAAAGCGCTAGGGTGGACTATGGTTGATTTGAAGGGTGTAAGCCCTACTATATGTATGCACAAAATTTTGCTTGATGATTGTCACAACAATTCTGTTGAGCCCCAGAGAAGATTAAACCCAATCATGAAGAATTTGGTAATGAAAGAGATAATTAAGTGGCTTGATGCTGGAGTAATCTACCTGATATCCGATAGCTCATGGGTCAGCCCGGTGCAATGTGTACCGAAGAAGGGAGGCGTGACCATGGTAAGCAACGAGGAGAATAAGCTACTGCCTACTAGAATCGTCATGGGATGGAGGATTTGCATGGACTATGGGAAGCTCAACAAGGCAACCAAGAAGGACCATTTTCCCCTCCCATTCATTGATTAGATGTTAGATCGACTAGCAGGCAAGGCAGTCTACTACTTCCTCGATGGGTATTCTGGGTACAATCAGATTGCTATAGCACCCGAAGACCAAGAGAAGACGACTTTCACATGCCCTTATGGAACTTACGCTTTTTGTAGAATGCCTTTTGGTCTCTGCAATGCCCCCAACAACTTTTCAAAGATGTATGCTGGCTATTTTTTCAGACATGGTCGAGGATTTTTTAGAAATTTTCATGGATGACTTCTCGGTCTCTGGAGATGACCTCGACACATGCTTGGGCAATCTCGCCAAGGTTCTAAAGAGGTGTGAGGAAGCTGACTTGGTGCTCAATTGGGAAAAATGACATTTCATGGTAACGGAAGGAACGGTCTTAGGCCACAAGATCTCGAAGCAAGGGATAGAAGTTAACAAAGCAAAGGTCGAGGTCATTGAAAAACTACCTCCCCCCCCACTATTGTCAGGGGAGTAAGAAGCTTTCTAGGGCATGTTGGCTTCTATCGGAGATTCATCAAGGACTTTTTGAAGATCTCAAATTCGCTATGCAATTTGCTACAACAAAATCAACCATTTGTGTTTGACAAAGATTGCCATAGCGCATTTCAAGAGCTAAAGGAGAAGCTTATCTCAGCACCGGTTGTTATTCCACCTAATTGAAACGAGCCATTTGAGCTGATGTGTGATGCAAGTGACTACGTCGTCGGTGCAACACTTGGACAACGACGAGGTAAACTCTTTTATGTTATTTATTATGCTAGTCGCACTTTTAATGATGCACAAATCAATTACACCACTACTGAGGAAGAATTGCTTGATGTAGTATTTGCCTTTGATAAGTTTAGGTCATACTTGAAAGGCACTAAGGTTATAGTTCATACCGATCATTCAACCATCAAGTACTTAGTGACTAAAAAGGATGCTAAGCCTAGACTTATTAGATGGATACTCTTGCTACAAGAATTTGATTTAGAATTTAAAGATAGGAAAGGATGTGAGAACCGGGTAGCTGATCATCTATCTAGGATAGAAAATGCTATCGCACAAGGAAGTGAATCTGAAATTAAGGAGGAATTCCCTGACGAGAAACTATTGTCCGCTACAACAATTTCGTAGTATGCTGATATAGTTAATTATCTTGTTAGTGGTATTTTGCCTCTTGATTTATCTAGCCAGGGACTCAAGAAATTCAGACATGATGCAAGATTCTACTATTGGGATGAACCCTACTTGTTCAAGCAATGTCCTAATCAGATCATAAGGAGATGTGTTCCAGAAGAAGAATACCATAGCATTTTGCACCATTTTCATTCATCACCGTGTTGAGGGCATTTTGGTGGTGCTAGGACTGCTGCAAAAATTATTCAAGTAGGATTCTATTGGCCTACACTTTTCAAGGATGCACACGAGTTCTACAAGACTTGTGATAGATGCCAAAGAAGAGGGAACATCTCTAGGCAGAATGAAATGCCACTGCAAAATATTCTGGAGTTTAAAATCTTTGACATGTGGGGAAATGACTTCATGGGCCCGTTTCCCACATCATATGGAGATTTATATATTTTCCTAGCAATTGACTACGTGTCAAAATGGATGAAGGTTGTTGCCACCTCGAGGAACGACTCCAAGACGGTCAAGAAGTTCCTTCACAAGAATATCTTCAGGAGGTTTGGAGCACCCCAAGCCATCATCAGTGACGAAGGAACTTACTTTGACAACAAACTTATTGCTAAAGCATTACATCGATATGGAGTCAGGCACAAGATTGCTACAACATATCATCTGCAGACGAACGGAAAGGCTGAAGTTTCCAATTGTGAAATCAAGCAAATCATGGTGAAGGTGGTCAACCCTAGGAGAAAAGATTGGTCCCCCCCAAGTTGGATGAAGCACTATGGGTATATAGAACAACCTTCAAGACGCCTTTGGGCATGTCACCCTTCAAGCTCGTATTTGGCAAGGAGTGCCATCTACCTGTTGAGCTTGAACACAAGGCTTATTGGGCAATTAAGAAACTCAACATGGATGCCCAACTAGCTGGAGAAAGAAGGTTGCTAGAGCTTAATAAGCTGGAGGAATTTCGAGCCCAAGCATATGAGAATGCTCGCATTTACAAAGAGATAACCAAGAAGTAGCATGACAAACATATTTTTCCATGGCATTTCTTAGAAGGTCAACAAGTGCTTCTATACAATTCCAGGCTAAAGCTTTTCCCTGGAAAGCTGAAATCAAAATGGTCAAGACCATTCATCATACACAAGGTGTACCCTCATGGCGCGGTTGATATCAAGAAGTTGGACGATGGTGAAGTCTTCAAAGTCAATGGCCAACACCTGAAGGTGTATAGTGGAGCTCCTATACTCAGAGACAAGTCACACCTGGATCTACACGATCCTTGAGAGTTTTCTTCTCTAAACTTTATCCTTTATGCTATAGCATGTTCGTAAGTAATGCTTTTCTTTTTAGTTTAGTTTTTGTGTTATCTTTGTCTTTATTTTCCTATCTTTTCACGTGACTTTCGTACAAGCTTTTTTCTTTTATAGTACCATGTCAGGTGCAGAGGTAGGTGAGCATGGCCGTCTACAGGGTTTGTAGCAAAAAGGCGAAAGACATGGAGTTTTGTTTTTATCTACTTTAGGTAGTACAAGAAAAGAAAAGGAGGAGAGGTTTTATCCGAAAAGTAGGGGAGGATGAATTAAAAAAAATAAAAAACAAAAAAGTGAGAGAGAGAATATTCATCCAATTAATGTGGTAAAACCCTAGCCACAAAACCTATTTATTCTCACTCAAGTCGTCACCCATCACATTAACTCCTAGCTTTTTCTCTCTCCCTTAAAGCAGACTCACGTCCCCATCACCCCCCTCTTCCATTTAATTCGTCTATTTCCCCCTCACATTTTTCAACTTCCCAGACTTTCTCATCATCACCAGTCCCTTCATCTTCTTCGTCTTCTTCAACACTCAACCCCTATCTTCTTCCCTTTCATCTTTTCTATTTTCTCCAAAAACATTCACTCCTCCCTTATTTTCACTAAAAATCTCCTTGGCACATTACAAAAATGCTCCAGAAACTTCTGACCGCCCTAAAAAACCCACAGTCCTAGAAATTACCAACTTCGTTGATAATGTTGCGAAAGAACGATGGAAGAAACTGAAGGATAGAAATGTTCTTCTTGAGTTAGGGTTTAAATACCCTAAGGAAGGAGAAGACCAGTTCGACCAAGCTATCATGGACATCATCGGTAGGCATGAATGGAAGTCATTCGCTGCCCACTCCGATGAAATTTGCACTTCACTGGTCAAGGAGTTCTATGCCCATCTCACAAGCCCTACTCAATCTACTGTTTATGTGCGAGGTGAGCAGATCAAGTTCACCGTTGTAGCAATCAACAAGTACTATGGGTTGAAGCATACTGTGGACCATCACACCACGTTCGTGACGACTGTGGACCCGCAAACACAGCGCGAGGTTTTGGAAGACATTTGTTTTGAGGGCACAGTGCTGGACAATAGTAGATCGGTAGAGAGAGGCCGCCTCAAGCTAGAGGCTAAGGTATGGAATCACTTCTTGCGACACAAGATAATGCCCATGTTGCACACAGCCACTGTCCATATTTCTAGGCTATTTTGTAACCCCCTTAACCCGGCCTAGACGGTCGACCCGAATTAAGAAAGTCACACGGGGAAAACCAAAGTCAACCCGAAAGTCAACCTTGATTAACGACCCTTTTTTTTCTTTTTACTCTTGTCTAGATGCACATTAACCCTAGATATGATCACACAAACAACATACTAAAAGATCATAAACATCAGAGATCAAACAGGGACCCAATTGAACAATTTACAACTTTAGGGACCAAATTGTAAATTCTGCAAATTACAAGGACTTAATCCAAATTAAAGTTACCATCTTGAAATTAATCAGGTTTCATGCTTCACTGTAAATTTTCAGCTCAAAAGGACTTCCCAAACTCATACAATTGCTCAAACAAGATTCAGGACCAAAATGCAAACAATCCAAAACATTTAACTGCCATTGTCAGCCCCCAACGGTCGGCTGTTCCGAAACAGGGTGAGCCTGTTTCGGAACACGGGGCCGTTCCGCAACGCGTATCGGAACGCGGGCTGGCAGTGGCCATTCCGTTTCGGAACGGTGTCTCCCGTTTCGGACGCCTGGGCTGGTTTAAGGCACCCGTTCCGAAACGGTAACCCCTGTTCCGAAACACCCTGCACAGAATGCAGCAAAAGGCTTCCTTAAACATGCAATTAAACATCCAATCATGCTCCAAATGCTACCAAACTTTACCAGCATGAAATTCATCATAAAAGAGGCATGCTTGCATCAACAATTCAACTTATTATCATCATATAAGAAAAGCCCCAAATCTAAGGCATGCTTCCTACACAAGCAACCATTCAAGCATAAAACCTTCAAAACCAAACACATATAAACCAAATACAAATCCAGCATTTCCAACAACATTAAACATTCTTAGGGAGTTCATAACATCTCCCAAAACATACACATAGGTCCCCCATTGCCAAATTGCTAAAAGCTAAGTATATAAGAAAACCTTTCCATACTTTGAGCTTAACTTCCACTTGATTGCTTGCCTTCCTTGCTGCCCTCAAAGTAACTTAATGATCTGCATTATTGGTTTAAGAAAACGAGAGAGAGCGTAAGCAATAGCTTAGTGAGGAATGCTCTTATAAACCATCCAATAATGCATTTATAAAACATTTTATAAATCATACTTCAAAACACCATATAAACATGCTCACTAGCATTCTTAAACAAGCATTACATGCTTCCATATCATTTCATGTCATATTGGCCACAAGTGATAAGTTTCATCTTTTGAAAACAAGATTAACATAAGACTCACACATGGACTTTTAAACACCATTGTGATCTTATAATTCTCAAGAACCACATAAGGACTTTTAACCACCTTAGTGTTCTTCCCAAGGACTTTTAAACACCTTGGCCCCAAGGACTTTTAAACACCTTGGCCCATGGACTTTTAAACACCATGGCAAGGACCACACAAGGAATTTTAACCACCGTTGTGTCCTTAACAAGAATCATCCAAGGACTTTTAACCACCTTGATGTTCTTAAGTAACAAGGCTCACTCAAGGACTTTTAACCACCTTAGTGACCTTAACCTTTTCAAAACATCACTTGCCAATATACATCATTATCATCAAATAATCCACTATTTTAAAGCATTAAACCAAGCCATAAACATCATGCATTTATAAGCATCAAACCACATTTTAACAATGCTCAAAAACAAGGAACTCTTACCTTGAGCTTCCTTCAACATATGGCTTACAAAATCAGCAATAACCATGCTAAATCATGCTTTCAAAACAGAATTTAAAACATGCAATAAACCACATTGCACAACAATCAATCCATGGCCACCACTAGAGAGTTCTTTCGAAAACTTACACTTGAGCTTAGCAAAGTTGTTTAGACTTAAACTAAGCTCCCAAGACATTGGTTTCAAAGCTGAAAACCCAATTTCACTCACCGATTCCACTCCGCCTCTTGCCGAAGCACAAATCATGCTACCGGATCACCACCACTAGGATCCAAAGATGCCTCCCCTGTTTTAAACACATCAAAGCAGAGGATTAATGCATCATCATGCATTAATAGCTTCAATGAAAGCACCTAAACTCGCTGCTCTCATCCACACTCCATTTTCGGCCACCAAACACAACCGAAAATGCATCCAAACCACTTCTCAACAAGGCCAAGCCATAAACCATCAAAACCTAACATCCTTTAGCATCATTTAACATCTAAAAAGAACCTAACAACATCCTTATATCTCCAGCAACACCAGATCCACAAGATCACACCAAAAACAACCAAGAATCACAAGCTAAACTTAGGAAATTCAACCTATCCGGGATTGCATTAATCAAAACTCAATTTGTAACCCCCTTAACCCGGCCCAGACGGTTGACCCGAATTAAGAAGGTCACACGGGGAAAACCAAAGTCAACCCGAAAGTCAACCTTGATTAACGACCCTTTTTTTTTTAATCTTGTCTAGATGCACGTTAGCCCTAATTGTGATCACACAAATATCATACTCAAAGATCACAAACATCAGAGATCAAACAGGGACCCAATTGAACAAATTACAACTTTAGGGACCAAATTGTAAATTCTGAAAACTTTAAGGACTTAACCAGATTTTAAGTTACCAACTTAAAATTATCATGTTTCATGCTTCTCTGCCAAATTTCAGCTCAAACGGACATTCCAAACTCATACAATTGCACAAACAAGATTCAGGACCAAAATGCAAACAATTCAAAACATTTAATTGCCAATGTCAGCCCCCAACGGTCACCCGTTCGGAAACTGGCAGAGCCCGTTTCGAAACGCGGGGCCATTCCGCAACGCGTACCGAAACACGGGCTGGCAGTAGCCAAACCGTTTTGGAACGGTCTCTCCCGTTTCGGACGCCTGGGCTTGTTTAAGGCACCCGTTTCGAAACGGCAGGCACTGTTCCGAAACACCCTACACAGATTGCCCCAAAATGCATACGTAAACATGCAATTAAACATCCAAACATGATCCAATTGCCACCAAACTTTACCAACATGCAAAACAACATATATGAGACATACTTGCATCAACAATTCAACAATATACCAACATATACGAAAAGCCCCAAATCTATAGGCATGCTTCCTACACAAGCAACCATTTAAACACCAAATCTCCAAAACAATCTCATAAAGGTCAAAACATGTTCCAACAACATCAACAACATAAAACCATACTTGTCTGAACATATACGTACACATAAACATCAACCCAAGAGATTCTACCCCCATTGCCTTTATTAACTATAGTTATTCACCGAGACATACATCTCAAATGGAGTCCTCCTTGAATCCCTTGCTTCTCGCTGTCCAAACTTCAAGAATCTGCATTGATGGACAAAAAGGAGCGTAAGCACATAATGCTTAGTGAGGAATGCTCAAAACCAAAACACCATCAATGCAGCGGGTCATAAAATCACTTTTAAAACAAACCCGATTTGATAACCAAGCAAAGTTTGAAAACCCTTTTTCAACATCATGCTTAAAACCATGCATTGCACATACATGAAAACCAACCCTTAGCTTAGCAAGCTAAGAAAACCTTTTCAAAGCACAACTTGCAAAATCATCCATTTAACCATTCCATGCATAAACACCATATGCAAAGCTAAATTCAAAACCTTGGAAAACACTTCCATTCACATCATACCTTTCCCATGCTTGAATGTCATACCAAGCAAGAACCATTTAAAAACCATTTATCCAATCAATCCAACACATGCATTAAACAAAGGCAACATATGAACCACAACATCATCATCACATGCCTTTTAAAACAAGTCTTAACAAGACTCCAATGCATTTGAGAGATTCCATGCACACATGCATCATTTACCAAATGATAATCAACACTTGTTCAACTTAACAAGTAAACATGCATTCACAAGCACTTTACACTTTTCATGCAACCATGCATCTTTTCAAGCATCTCATGCTTCATTATAAACAAGAACATTATATTGGCTTCCAAGTGATCAACCACATCCACTTTTCAACTCAAAACCCGATCGGATACGCGGATCACAAGCGTTGTCCCCCACGCTTCATACACACTACCAATCCAAGGTCTCCAAATGGACTTTTAAACACCATTTGACCTCACCATCCTAAGGTTCCCATGTATGGACTTTTAAACACCATACAACCTTAGCTTTTCCCGAGGTTCCCATGTATGGACTTTTAAACACCATACAACCTCAACTTTTCCCGAGGTTCCCATGTATGGACTTTCAAACACCATACAACCTCAACTTTTCCCAAGGTTCCCATGTATGGACTTTTAAACACCATACAACCTTGACATGCACAAGGTTCCCATGTATGGACTTTCAAACACCATACAACCTTTGCATCACCGATTGGTAGTTGTATAACATCACTAACGAGATCCGGGACACCCTATACAAGATCCACACATGGACTTTACACCACCATTGTGATCTTAACAAGCACAAGGTTCCCATATATGAACTTTTAACCACCATATAACCTTTGCTTAACCAAGGTCCTCGAATGGGCATTCCACCACCATTATGACCTTAACCATCTCGTTAGGATACTTGAAGGGAGTTTACCGGTTCACACTTAACCACTCCACCTCCAAGGCGACTTAATTCACGGTGCACCCAATCCTATAGCCGGCTAACTATATCCGATCAAAGAAACCAAGAACCACTTACATCACTTGCCAATATAACCATCTTACCACATTAGTCCAATGATTCACATGCATAACCATAATGCAAAAACCATCATTTACCATCATCAATCCACTGTTTTAAAGCATTACACAAAGCCATTAAACATCATGCAACACCATGCATCAAAACCACAATTCCCATGTACAAAACCAAGGATCTCTTACCTTGAGCATCCTTCACATATGGCTTTCAAAACCAGCATTAAACCATGCTAAAAATATGCTTTCAAAACAGAATATAAACCATGCAAATCACATGCATTGCAACCATCAAACACAATTGCTTTTAAAGCCAATTCTCAACACAAACCAATAGCGAAAAACCATTTACTTACTCTTGAGCTTAGCAAAGTTGTTTAGACTTAAACTAAGCTCCCAAAACCTTCAAACCATGGTTTAAAAGCTGAAAACCCAACTTCACTCACCGATACACAAAACAAGGCTAGCCAACAAGCCTTCCAAGCATCCGAAATCCTCCGCAACACCTCTAAAGCTCACGGATCAAACTCCCCTGTTTCAAGCACACAAAAACAGAGCATTAATGCACCTTTATGCATTAAAAACACCAGCAACACAACACAACTCGCTGCTCATCACAAATCCAACATTTCGGCTACCAAACACAACCGAAATCACCTCCAAACACTTCCAAAACTTAACCCAGCCAAGATCCATCACTTCTAACCATTTTTAAACATCAATTAACATCCAAAATGATCACAAACACGTCCTTATACCTCCAGGTATAACAGATCATCAAAAACACTCCAAAAACAACCGAAAACTCAAGCAAAACTTAGGAAATTTAACCTATCCGGGATTGCATTAATTAAACCTCAACTTCTAATCAATTTAGCATTCATTTAACATCAATTTGACACCTCAAAACACTGCCCAAACAGATCACACGAAAATTCCACCAAAATCAAGCAAATCTTGCATTTTAAGCCAAAAATCAAGATTTCAATTGAAAAGCCTTTAACAAATCACAAATCAAGGATTGAGAACTTAGGAATTTCAGTAAAGAATTGATAGTTTAGAGGAGAAGGACGTTCTTACCTCCAAACTTGAATTTCTCCTTTTTAGAACCAAAAAGCTTGATGAAACCACTTGCAAATGGTGAGGTTTTGTTGTAGAGATGATTAGGAATCCAAAGAGAATTGAAAAGGAAGATTTGAGTGACAAAATCAGATGTAAATCTCTGGAGAGAAAGTGTTTGGGTTGAGAGAAAATGAGAGAAAATGAAAATTGGGAGAAAATGAAAAGTTAGTTATAAAATAGTCAAAATGACTTTCCCTCCTCTTTCATGTGTTTTAAAATCAGAATAAAACCTTAAAATATCTTAGAAAAATCTGGAGAAACTCTTTTTGGAATAATAGCTCCATAAAGATTCAAAGTTTCAATCCTTTATAAAACAGTCACGCAACTTTCAAAAATTACATTTTGGTCACTAGCCAAAATGTCACTCTTCCAAACCTCATTTTTCAAAATTGATTTCACAGTTCACTTTTACATATTAAAAGATGATTTTAGAACATTTTCCATATTTTTAATGCAACCCGAACTAGGCTTTCCTAATTTCTCCTTTATATATTCGATCAGCACTTTGACCGAACCAGTCAATGCCCAAAACTTCTGAGCCCAAAACCGGGGCGTTACACAATTCCTTATCAAATTAACATTCATTAATCATCAAAAACACATCTCAAATCACTGCTTTAACAGATCCAACGAAAATTTCATCAAAAATCACCAAATCTTGCATTTTAAGCCAAGATTCATTTATACAACTTAAAAACCAATTATAAAACATCAATTAAGGATTGAGAACTTAGGAATTTCAGTAAAGAACTGAGAGTTTAGAGGAGAAGGACGTTCTTACCTCCAAACTTGAGTTTCTCCTCTTTTAGAGCCAAAAACCTTGAAGAATCAAGTAGCAAATGGTGAGGTTCTGTTGATATGTTGATTAGGAATCAAAAGAGAGTTGAAAGGGAAGATTTAGGTGACAAAATCAGAAGAGATTCTCTGGAGAGAAAGTGTTTGGGTTGAGAGAAAATGAGAGAAAGGAAAATTGAGAAAATAGAAAGTTAGTTACAAAATAACCAAAATGATTTCCCTCCTCTTTTCTTATGTTTTAAAATCAGAATTAAACCTTAAAATATCTTAGAAAAATCTGGAGAAACTCCCTTTGGGTAAATAGCTCCTTAAAGATTCAAAGTTTCAATCCTTTCTAAAACAGTCACGCAACTTTCAAAAATTACATTTTGGTCACTAGCCAAAATGTCACCCTTCCAAAACTCATTTTGTAAAATTGATTTTACAGTTCACTTATATATATTAAAAGATGATTTTAGAACATTTTTCCATATTTTTAATGCAACCCGAACTAGGCTTTCCTAATTTCACCCTTTTAGATTCGAATAGCACTTTGACCAAACCGGTCAACGCCCAAAACTTCTAAGCCCAAAACCGGGGCGTTACATATTTCTTCTCCACTCTATATTGCATGGTAGACATATTGATATAGGAAAACTTATTGTGGATGAAGTTTATGCTTGTTTAAAAAGGCCTCGTAGTCGTTTAGTGTTTCATAACATGATAACAACCTTGTGTAAGAGGAAGGACGTCTTTGTAGATGATCTTGTGGATGTGAAAAGTTCAGGAAAAACATGTCTCACACTAGCCCTAGTCACTGAGCTCCGAGGATTCAACGAAGATGTCCCTCAGCAGACGGTGGAGGGGGGTACTAAAAGCTTTGCTGCAGAAAGGGTAGGTGCATTGGTGGCCATGACAAAAGAATTGAGCGCTAAGCTCAACCTGATGAAAGCACATCAGTTGGCGTACTTTAAGTATGCCCACCATCGTGCTTCACCAAACTCCTCCCGGACCAGAACCTTTCAATCCCTCTATTTCCCCTGGAGTTATTGCAAGCCCCCACCACTGCCAAAGCAAGCCCAGCCCCTCCAAATCAAAGCAAAGTTGACCCTAGCTCAGTCAAGCCCCTGCTAAGAAAAAGACTGCAAGAAAGAAAACGCATGTGATTCCTCCTGTCCAACCAGAAAAAGAAACTCCCTCGGTTCCACCTCATTTTGAAGAAAACACTCATGCTCCCACCCAGACCAAAAAGAGAAAACACAGCGGGAGGCAACCAACCTTGCTCCTTCCCGACCATATAACCCACTGCCCGAGACGGACCATATATCAAGTGATCATGAGGACCCCTCAAAAGGAGACAACCCCAGTACATACGCCTAAGCCGACCCCTGCACAAACAGAGGATGCTACAGCATCCAGACCTAAGACGCGCATCAAGCATATCGCTGGTCATGCCCGCTCTTCACCCAATGCTCAACAAGTCTCCTCTGAGAGTGTGGACAATCTCGCCGATCCCCACAACTACTCTTGTGAAACTTCCGTGGACAACACCAGCAACACCACATAACCTTCGCACCCATGAGGTAATTTTTCTTTTTCTTTCTAATTTATTTCATTTTTCATCATTACATGTGGTATAGTATAGATTCGTGCATGCATTGAGGACACTACATCCCTTAAGTTTGGGGTGTTGGTGTTCATGGTTAGTATTTTGCTTTAGCATATGCATAGTAGGTAAGAACAATTTTTTTACTATGGCATTCTGTTTAGTCTAGAGACAGCCTATGAATATATCTATGATGTCTAAGGACGAAATCTTAAAGGCTTGAACTAGTTTAGAACAAACACAACTAGTTGAAATCTGTAGAACTGACCTTAGGATCTAGTTGTTAAATTTTTTTACACGGTTGCCCCCTTTCTATAAGTTCGTTAGATTTTTTTTAGGGAAGAACCCTAGTGAACTATGGTATGTAAACTCTAGGGAACTTATATATATATATATATATATTTAGACGTCCATGTGATAAAATGAATGAATAAATGCTACGACATATTTGTAGAAGGACACTCCGCGTTGCTATAGCATGCTGTCAAAAAAAGAGAAACAAAGTTTTGCTATAGCATACGAGTGAATGAAAGTTGTCATGGGATGACTCTACCTACTAGCTCGGGGGTGAGAGGTTTGCTCCCTGCTCCTCTAGAGCTAAGGACGGTAGGTGTGATGAGCTGACACCCTTCGGAGCAGAAAACCTAGATCTTTAGGAGTCTGAAAATTAAAAAAAAAGCTAAAGAACATAGCTAGGGTATAACTAGGGAGCTCCCTTGAAAATTTATCTTATTAGCTTAAGTATAGGACAAAGGCAACCACGCACACACGCACACAGCTTAGTCCTAAGGAATGTTCTTAAGGATCTCACTTCTAGTTATTTATATTGCCTATATCTTTTCTGAGGACTGAGATTTTGCCATAGCAATTCTCTAGGGTAAATCTTTGCCATAGTATTTCTTTTGTTTTGTTCTACTCATTGCTTGAGGAAAAGCAATACCTTAAGTTTTGGGTGGGATAACTGCATGAATATCCTTGTTTTCATACCTTTTTGCTAAAGCATTTGCATGTTCTTGAGCCCATATCATACCATTTAGACTGCATTTAGGTTGCATTTTCTTCTTCTGGGTGCATCTTTATTTTTGCTGGTTATTAGTCCATGTTGAGGGGTACTGCTCGGAAGGTTGTTTTGGGTTTGATAATGCGCATGAAGGGAGTCTAGCGAGAGAAAGCTAGCGCCAGGAATTGCCATAGCATAGTGGAAGTGGATATTGGCCAACACGTAAGCTGTGAAGACATGTGAGCTGCAGAAGCACGTGAATATGCAGAAAAGGACAACATGACATGTGCAATAGCCGGTACCCGCCTGCAGACTGTCCTCCTTGTCCCCTCGTGGCAGAGCTTGTCAGTGGATATTCCTTGGGATTATTAAGGAATCTTTACGGCACAAAACCCTAGAAGCCTCCACTATATAAAGAGGGAGAAAAGCATGAAAAAATAAGAGAAGAGGCGGAAGAGAGAAAAGAGAGAAGTGTTCTTCTTCATCTTCTCCAACTTGGTGTCCTATGTTGAGTGTGTAAAAGTTCTATATTTTACCCCCTATTTAACCCATATTTCTACTGCATTCAAGCATAATTCATTGCATTTAGGATAGATTTCATTCATACATCACAATTATATTAAATGACACAGCTTCTACTGAAATTGGTTACTTTTGCAGGTAGCTGCTGTAGCAGACTCAGGGCAGTAGAGAACCAGAGCTGGAACAAAGGACTGCAGACGAGAAGGACGATGTTGCCACGGCCGCTGCCGTGGCAGCCAATGACGAAAGCAATAATGAAGGGAAGAAGTGAAGTGGAGCTCGACAGAAAGAGGAAATTTAACCGGTCTATCGTGGAGCACTTTTATATTTTTCTGAGCCCTAGATCAGAATGAAGGCCAAGCCCAAAGTTCAAGGAAGAAACTCCAAGCAAGAAGAGAGGACGAATTAAAGACATCTACTTTGAAGATTTAGTCTTTAATAAAGTTGCACTTTAATTTAAACTTGTATTCTTGCCATATTAGAAAACTTGAACCCAAGGCCTATATAAAGGCATGTAATTCGACCTAAGGAAGGATATCTCATTCTATAGCCGTCTTCCCCTAAACCCTAGTCGTTTTCCCCTTGTCATCATGTTCTAAACTTCCCCTAGGGCTAAGGGTTGATTCTGTAAAGTAGTTGCAAGGATTGCATTGTTTTAGGAATTTTTCTGTTCAATAAAATAAACTTCAAGTTTGCTTATTCTGGTTTTCAACATCTTGCAAGAGTATCGGGAGAGCATTGTGAGATTACACATTTACTTAATATCGGGAGAGTTAAGTATACGAAAGGAATAAGTATGGGTTCTCCAGTTTATGGTTGAACTATCTCGGACCTAGTGGTAGAACGAGGTTAAGTGGCTAAGGAAGAATTCAACAACATCGGTGTTCATCCTTCGATTCACGCCGGGAGGTATCATCAAAGGCGTGTTCATCGATAGACTTGGACCTAGGGATAGGCAAAGGCATAGGAGGTATTCTTGCCAAGCTTGAAGTATTGAGTTGTGTGTTCGCTGCCGCGACAACAACAGACCGCTGCCGCAGCAGGTGCTGCCACGACAGATGCTACGACAGAACAGAGAAGTTCTAGATAGTGCAAACACCTGCACTGCGGAGTAGATCAATATCGGCCTACTCTTTACTCTGAATATTTTCATCTTTTATTTTCAGTCTTCTTTATTATTTCGTGACAAACAATTAAACTCTTTCTTTTCCCTCTTGTGCAGCAATCCAAGGTTAAAGCTAATAGTCCAGTCTCTGTGGAGACGATATCCGATACTTACGTATCACTTTACTACTTGTGTCGTGTACACTTGCACTACATTGCGATAGACTCTTTTACATGCAACAAGTTTTTGGCCCGTTACCAGGGACTGGCAACATATCTTTACCCTACTTTACTGTGCTTTTTAAATTTTTCTGTTTTTACTTGGATTGTTCAACCTGTGCTTTTCACAAGGTTTTCTATTTATGCGGAGATCAAGACGAGGAAAGGAACCTGAGTATAAGATAGATCTTGAAATCGAACGCTCGTGCAATCTTAGGAACCGACTCCGACTCGTATTAGCCAGAAATGAATACCTTGAAGAACAGTTAAAGGCCATGAACAACCAAGGGAATCCCTGAGGTCCTGAAGATCCTATCGGAGATGGAGGAAACGGACAGCCTACCGATCCTACTGCTGCTGCCGAATGCCGGTCATGCCGAGACTACATGATCAATGATCATGTGAAATTAGAGACCACCCTGCCAGATGTGGAAGCTGAGAATTTCGAGCTGAAACCTGTCATGTTCAGCATGATTAATTCTACTGGCCAATTTAGTGGTGCTGCTATAGAGGATGCTAGGGAACATCTGAAAACGTTCCCAGAAATATGTGGTTCGATTAGACTACCAGGAGTAAATCCGGAGATACTGAGGCTTCGGTTATTTCCTCATTCATTGAGGGACAGAGCTAAAACTTGGTGGAACAAACTAACGCCGGGTTCAATATGAACTTGGGCAAATTTAACTCGTGAATTTTTGTCTCGTTTTAACCCTTCCCATTTATCTGAGCGATTACGTAACGAAATTGCTACTTTTCAATAGGAAGACGACGAGCCAATGCACGAGGCATGGGACAGGTTTACTACTCTTCTGAGGAATTGCCCGATGCATGGATTCCCTGTTTGGAATCAAGTAATCAAATTTTACAATGCTGCCAACCTACAGACTCGTATGAGAATCGATTCAGCAGCCAATGGGTTGTTGTTAGATAAAGATCTAGAGGACGCCATGGTAGTGTTAAAGAAATTGGCTAAGAATGAAGAACAGTTCCCCACATCGAGGAGAGGTAAACGAGTACTAGCTGTGAAGGACTACGAAGCCGATAATTCCTTAAAGACACAAGATGCATATCTCACAAAGGCAGTAGAGAACTTGTTGAAGAAGGATTCTCAACCTGTTTATGCTACAGAAGAAGTATGTGGAACTTGCAGTGGGAATCATAGTTCGGAGGACTGCCCACTACAGTTAGAAGAAGGGATGTACGTTGGGAACTATAACAAGCAGAACTATAATACCAACAATTACAATCCCAGCTGGAGACAAGATCCCAAATTTTCTTGGAGCAACCCGAACAATGCCCTGAATCCTCAAGCACAGAACACTCAAAATCAGGGGGCACCTAGAATTCTGACTCGGCAGCAACTGCAACAGCAGCCGCAACAGCCACCAGCAGCCACGACTAGTATATTGGAGCAGATCTTGGCTACGTTTATGTCTCAAACAGGAACTTATATTGAGAACATGAATCACTTCGTCAAGAAAACTGAGTCATTCATGGATAAAACATAGATGCGGATGACTAAACATGAAGCTACTCTGAAATCACTTGAGACACAGATGGGTCAGGTTTCCCAGCATATTAAACCGAGGCAGAATGGAGGATTCCCTAGCGATAATGAGAACGCTAGAACACCCACACATGAGCAGTGCAAGGCTATGACAACTAGGAGTGGGAAGAAATTACCAGGGCCAAAGAAGAAAGCTAAACCAGATAAGGAACCAGCCCTAGAATCGACTGCCGAGAACGCTGCCTCGACAGATGACAAACATCCTGATGTCGATATACCTGCCACGACAGCAGAAGGGACAAACGAGAAGGATGAAGAACCTAAGCCTCCTTAGATCCGAATGCAGTGGGAAGGACGCATTGAAGACTATCGTCCTCCACCTTCTATTCCTCAGCGGTTACAGAAGTTGAAATAGGAATCCCAGCTTAAGAAGATCTATGATATTTTTAAGCAGGTCCACATCAATATTCCGCTGTTAGATGCTATTAAGGAGATGCCTGGTTATGCCAAATTTCCCAAGGATGTTATGTCAAAGAAATCCATACTTGGGGAATTTGAGACGGTTAAGCTGACAGAAGGATGCATGACTATTCTGCACAAGCATCCACCCCAGAAAAAGAAGGATCCTGGGAGCTTCATAATACCGTGCACAATTGGAGATAAATTTGTGGGTAAGGCACTTTGTGGTCTAGGTGCTAGTATTAATTTAATACCAAAATTTGTATTTCAGAAATTAGGTATTGGACGAGCACGACCCACAACAGTTATGTTGCAGCTGGCAGACCGCTCTTACATGCAACTGAAGAAAAATTTAAGATATTCTGGTAAGAGTGGATAAATTTATTTTTCCTGTTGATTTTCTTGTTTTAGATTTTGAATCAGATGAGAATGCACCAATCATCCTGGGGCGACCCTTCTTAGCCACAGGAAGATCACTGATTGATGTAGAGAAGGGAGAACTCACTATGAGAGTGAATGATCAAGAGATCAAGCTGAATGTTCTCCAAGCAATAAAGCACGTTGATGCAGAAGAAGAATGCAAGGCGGTCACTGAAGTTATCCTTGACCAACCCTGCATCAGGTCGGACTGCCATGACATCAAATTTGGTCACTGCCCCAGCAGCCATTTAGAAGACTGTCACGGCATCAACGACGACAGTAGCTCCTCAGATTCTGACATGTCTGATACTGAAGATCATGAGGAGGTAAACTTGATAGGCAATCGTCTAGGTAAGTTATTCGAGCCCTTAAATTATACCTCGAATGAACATATCATCCAAAAGCCATCCACTGTAGAGCCACATGCTCTAGATCTTAAGCCCCTGCCAGGGCAGCTTAAATATGTTTTTCTTGGATTAAATGATATGTTGCCCGTAATCATCTCTTCCAAGTTGATGCATGAACAAGAACAACAACTGATAGAGATGTTGCAGCAGCACAAAAGGGCTATTGGATGGACAATAGCCGACATCCAAGGCATCAGTCTGGCACTATGCATGCATAAAATCCTCTTAAAGGATGATCGCAAGCTGACCATTGATGCCCAGAGACGTTTGAATGATGCTATGCGAGAAGTGGTCCGAAAAGAAATTATCAAATGGCTAGATGTTGGGATAATGTATGCCATCTCGGATAGTAAGTGGGTGAGCCCGGTGCAGTGTGTTCCTATGAAAGGAGGAATAACCGTGGTAACCAACGAAGAAAACGAGTTAATCCCAACCAGGACTGTGACCGGTTGGAGGGTTTGTATGGACTATCGGAAGCTTAACAAAGCTACCCGGAAAGACCACTTTCCCCTGCCTTTTATTGATCAAATGCTTGATAGATTAGCGGGAAAGCCTTATTATTGTTTTCTTGATGGTTACTCAGGTTATAACCAAATAGCCATCGCACCAGAGGATCAAGAGAAAATGACCTTCACATGCATGTACGGTACTTACGCTTTTCGGAGGATGCAATTTGGACTTTGCAACGCACCAGCAACTTTTCAGAGGTGTATGATGGCTATATTCTCCGACATGGTGGAGGATTTCTTAGAGATATTCATGGACGATTTCTGAGTCTTTGGAGACAATTTTGAAAGCTGCTTACGAAACATGCAGAAAGTACTCGAGAGATGCGAGAAAGTGAACTTGGTATTAAACTGGGAGAAATGTCATTTCATGGTGGATGAAGGGATAGTCCTAGGCCACAAAATAAGCTACCGCGGCATAGAGGTCTACATGGCAAAATTTGAGGTAATTGAAAAGCTGCCACCACCCATCACAATCAAGGGAATTTGAAGTTTTTTAGGGCATGCTTGTTTCTATCGAAGGTTTATAGCCAATTTTTTGAAAATCACCAAGCCATTATGCCACCTACTAGAGCAGAATCGTCCCTTTGACTTCAACACTGAATGTACCGAGGCATTCAGAATTCTAAAAGAGAAGCTAGTACCAGCCCCGATCGTACAGTCACCGGACTGGAAGTTGCCATTCGAGATTATGTGTGATGCCAGTGATTATGCTGTAGGGGCAGCACTTGGGCAGAGGAAGGACAAGCTATTCCATGTAATTTACTACGCTAGCAAAACACTCAATGATGCCCAAGTGCATTACACCACAACAGAGAAGAAATTGTTAGCTGTGGTGTTTTCAATTGACAAGTTCCGATCCTACATACTTGGAACGAAAGTGGTGGTCCACACAGACCACTCTGCACTGAAATATCTGTTTGCCAAGAAAGACGCAAAGCCCAGATTGATTCGTTGGATTCTGCTGCTACAAGAGTTCGACATAGAAATGAAGGATAAAAAGGGGACAGAGAACCAAGTTGCAGATCACTTGTCAAGATTAGAGAAGGGAAAGAGTCTCCTAACAGACGAGACACACATACTGGAGACCTTCCCTGACGAGCAGCTGTTCGCTGCCATAAGCACTGTCGCGACAGCCATGGCGGCATGTAAGTTTTCTAAACTCCCCTGGTATGCTAATTTCGTTAATTCTTTAGTTAGTGGAATATTTCCTCCTGGCCTTAACTATCAAGCTAGGAAGAGGTTCCAAAATGATGTTAAGCATTATTATTGGGATGAACCTCTTCTTTTCAAAATGTGTGCAGATCAGATCATCAGGAGATGTGTACCACATGATGAACAGAAAGTTGTGCTTCACCACTGTCATGCTTCACCATATGGGGGATACTTGGGTGGTAACAAAACTGCTGCCAAAGTTTTGCAGTCTGGTTTTTATTGGCCTTCACTGTTCAAGGATGCCCAGGCATTCTACAAAAGTTGTGATAAAGTTAAACTGACTGGAAATATCTCAAGAAGACATGAGATGCCGCTGCAAAACATTCTTGAAGTCGAAATCTTCGACGTTTGGGGATTGATTTTATGGGACCATTCCCAGCATCATGTGGGAATTTATACATCCTCCTGGCAGTGGACTATGTGTCCAAATGGGTAGAAGCGATTGCCACACAGAAAAACGATGTCAAGACTGTTCATAGGTTTTTGCACAAGAACATTTTTTTCCAGATTTGGCATCCCTAAGGCGATCATCAGTGATGAATGGAGGCATTTTGACAATAGGGTAATAGCTACTGCTTTAAAAAGTATGGTGTCAAACATCGGATCGCAACAGCTTACCACCCTTAGACCAATGGACAGACTAAAATATCCAACTGAGAGGAAAAGAACATTCTTGAGAAGATGGTTAAGCCAACTCGAAAGGACTGGTCTCTACACCTCAATGATGCACTATGGGCATACAGAACATCGTTTAAAACTCCATTGGGAATGTCATCCTACCGACTGATTTATGGAAAAACATGCCATTTACCTGTTGAGATTGAGCACAGAGCATATTGGGCCATCAAGGCAGTGAATATTGACTTGGAAAAGCCATGAAAGAAAAGGCTACTTGACTTGGATGAGATTGGAGAAATTCGAGCAATGGCCTATGACAACGCAAGGATCTACAAGGACAAGACAAAAAAGTGGCATGACAAGAAACTGCTGCCACGGTAGTTCTACCCAGGGCAGCTTGTGTTGTTATTCAACTCTAGGTTGAAACTCTTCCCAGGAAAGTTGAAATCTAGATGGTCCGGCACGTTTTAAGTGGTGCAAGTTTTTCCTCACGGTGCCATCACGATCAAATCCTTAAAAGACGGGCACCAATTTAAGGTCAACGGATAGAGATTAAAGCATTATTAGGGGACTAAAGCCCCAAGAATACAGGAAGTGGTTTCTTTAGGAGATGCCCCTCCTGGTATCCCTAATTTAACTTAATTTTATTATTATTATTATTATTATTATTATTATTATTATTATTATTATTATTATTATTATTATTATTATTATTATTATTATTATTATTATTATTATTATTATTATTATTATTATTATTATTATTATTATTATTATTATTATTTATATTATTTATTAGGAAATTAGAATTATTTTATTTTTAGGAACTAAGTTTTTAATTTTATTATTTTTTAGGAAATAAAGGAGACGAGGAAAAGAGAAGAAGCGAACTCAGCCCACCATCTCACCATCAGCCCAAAAAGCCCAAAATAGGAGCCGATCGTTACAGCTGCCGTGACAGACGCAGAAAATCTAGCCTATCGGCACGCTGTCGCGGCAGACACGCAAACGCGTAACAGACGCTCAGCAGACATGAAAACGCGTGACAGACGCGTCAAAAACCGTGTAACAGTTGGCCTCGTTATTCGCATCTGCCGTTACAGCTCCAACGGGCAGCAAACTCCTCATATATATAAACCCCATTTTACTATTCTTTTTCACTTCACTTTTACTCTCTCTACTTGTTTCCTCTCTAGAATTTCATTTGCTTTCATTTTTTCTACAGTCCCTTGCAACCATGAGTACCAGAAACACTCAACGCAGTGCTGCCTCAGGCTCTGCCCCAGTAGCAGCTACTCCCAGCTCCTTCCAAGGCAGAGATATGTGGGAGGAAAAAGGCTTCATCCATAGCAAACGAACGGAGAATCTCGGGCTCAAACCATTCATAGCCCGTAAGATCATAGCTCTACATTGGCAGATGTTTGCTGAGCAACCTGAAGAGATGAACGTCACCTTAGTCAGAGAATTTTATGATGCCGTCAACAGCAGAGACGCGATAGCAGTGAAAGTTCGTGGGAAGGAAGTCCCCTTTGAGCCAGAGTACATCAACACCCTTTATGGATTCTACGTCAGCAGAAGGGAAGATGGGCATCAGAGATTCGTGGAGAGCCTGGAGGCAGCAGATTATGATGTTGTCATGGCAGAACTCACCGAGGAAGGAACACAGTGGAACACAGACCCCAAACACCCAAGGACGGTGAAACGAGCTGAACTCACCCCCGAAGCCAAGCTGTGGAACGCATTCGTCAAAAAGAGGATTATGCGCTCCTCACACAACAACACGATAGATCAACCAAGGTTAGCTCTCGTCCATTCAATTCTAAATGAGAGGCCTATTAATGTTGGTAGATATATTCGGGAAGAGATTTTGGATTGTACAATGTGGCCATCGGGACCACTTGTCTTCCCCTACCTCATAACAGCCCTCTGTCGTGGCCACAATGTCCCTGAAGTTGGTGAGGGTTTGAGAATCCGAGGAAAAGGATGGACGGAGAGGAACATCCTTAGCTTGATGGAACTGAAAGCTGCAACGCCAATATCCATCTTCAACTCGTCTGCCGCGGCAGGTGAGTCGACAGAGCCCACCCAAACAGAGCCTGCCACCACAGAACCAAGGCAGCTCATAGCAGCAGCGCCCCCAGTCGACTCCTCTACCCAAATCCTTGCCACCCTGTAGAAAATGGAGGAACGACAGCTAGGCCTGATGAGCTTTATTCGGGACTTCACAACAGCAACGTACATTTCATTAAAAGCAATTTAAATTTTCCAGATGTATTATTTCCTGCTTTCCCCGATCACTATTTTGCTACCCCTACCTCTTCCCATACCCCTACCCCTGCTGCCACACCGAGAACATCGTCTGCCGCGTCCACCCCAACACCGACCACGACAGCTGCAAGCGGCAGCCACACTGCCACATCATCTTCCAGGGGAAAAAGAAAAGAACCCATGTCCGACCTCGACAAGTACATAGCTGGTTTCTCATCTTCCTCAATTTGGGAGGAACCCGATGAGGAGCCCTCTGTCAAGAGGAACCTGTCCAAAGAATTCACCCAAATGAAACGGCAGAAACCCAACACCGGAGTTGGATCATCCGGCCAAGGGAAATCTGGCAGCAGTAGCAGCAGCAGCGGTAGCAGCAGCAGCTCTTCCTAGGAGGTTCAGGTGCTGGAAACCACCCTCACCAACCCGCATCTAGCCTCCGAGGGAAGCCAAGAAAAAGACCACCTCTGCCTCTCCCAGCCATCTGCCGGCACCAACGAGGAAAGTCACTGCCCGCCGGCAGATTCAGATCAACAGCAGCAGCAGCAGCGACGACAACGCTTAAAATTTAAGTTTCTTTTCTTATATTTGATGTCTGCTATTTTTTTATAATTGTGATGTTGTTTTTATTTTCTTTTTATCATTTTGTCATCATGCATTGAGGGCAATGCAACCCTTGAGTTTGGGGGTGGCATCCCTCCATTAATGAAGTGCCTTTTCTGTTTAAGAATTGTGTCTAAGTGTTATTTTATTTTTGCTTAAAAAATAAAAAAAATATATGAAAATTTGGCTTAAGTCTTTGAACTGAACTTACCTGTCGTGACATCCTCTGTCGTGGTAGTGCCTTTAGGATAGTTTAGGAGCAGTTTAGAGCCTTACTATAGTTCTGATTCTTAAACACCCTTTGTGACTTTTATACTGTCTAGAGCTCTACTGGTAATCTAGAATAGGGAAAAGCTTAACACTTGAATTGCCCCTAGAGGGGCCTAACACTGGCTCTAGGAAAAGAAGTTAAGAAAAAGTAGACTCAATACACCTATAGGTGCCCAAAACTGGCTCTAGGAAGTCAGCTAGAGGTGCCCGAAACTGGCTCTAGTCAAACTTAAACTAAGAAAAGAGAATTGAGTCTAAGTAAAAACTAAAGGAGCCTAAGAATTGCCTCCAAAAAGATGAAAGTTGGCATAAAATTCGAAGTTAGAAACTTAGCTATTCTAATAAACTAAGGGAGTCTAGGCATATAATTGTTCACAAAACATGCACACACTACACGAGAATTAAAGCAAGGTTCCGGATGAATCCTGAATTATCCAACAGGGTGTTGCTCACAATAGGGAATGAATGGTAGGTAAGGAAAAGTTCACTGTTTTAAGCCAAACAAAAAAAATTATTTCTTTTATGTCTTACTTGCTTGAGGGCAAGCAAAAACTTGAGTTTGGGGGTGTGTTGAGTGTGTAAAAGTTCTATATTTTACCCCCTATTTAACCCATATTTCTACTGCATTCAAGCATAATTCATTGCATTTAGGGTAGATTTCATTCATATATCACAATTATATTAAATGGAACAGCTTCTACTGAAATTGGTTACTTTTGCAGGTAGTTGATGTAGCAGACTCAGGGCAGTAGAGAAGCAGAGCTGGAACAAAGGACTATAGACGAGAAGGACGATGCTGCCATGGCTGCTGTCGTGGCAGCCAATGACGACAGCAATAATGAAGGGAAGAAGTGAAGTGGAGCTCGACAGAAAGAGGAAATTTAGCCGGTATGTCGTGGAGCACTCTTATATTTTTCTGAGCCCTAGATCAGAATGAAGGCCAAGCCCAAAGTTCAAGGAAATTTAGCCGGTATGTCGTGGAGCACTCTTATATTTTTCTGAGCCCTACATCTACATTGAAGATTTAGTTTTTAATAGAGTTGCACTTTAATTTAAACTTGTATTCTTGTCATATTAGAAAACTTGAATCCAAGGCCTATATAAAGGCATGTAATTCGACCTAAGGAAGGATATCTCATTCTCTAGCCGTCTTCCCCTAAACCCTAGTCGTTTTCCCCTTCTCATCATGTTCTAAACTTCACCTAGGGCTAAGGGTTGATTCTGTAAAGTAGTTGCAATGATTGCATTGTTTTAAGAATTTTTCAGTTCAATAAAATAGACTTCAAGTTTGCTTATTCTAGTTTTCAACATCTTGCAAGAGTATCGGGAGAGCATTGTGAGATTACACATTTACTTAATATCGGGAGAGTTAAGTATACGAAAGGAATAAGTACGGGTTCTCCAGTTTATGGTTAAACTATCTCGGACCTAGGGATAGGACGAGGTTAAGTGGCTAAGGAAGAATTCAACAACATCGGTGTTCATCCTTCGATTCACGCCGGGAGGTATCATCAAAGATGTGTTCATCGACATTCTTGGACCTAGGGATAGGCCAAGGCATAGCAGGGATTCTTGCCAAGCTTGAAGTACTGAGTTGTGTGTTCGATGCTACGACAACAACAGACTGCTGCCGCAGCAGGTGCTGCCGCAACAAGCGCTACGACATAACAGAGAAGTTCTAGACAGTGTAAACACCTGCACTACGAAGCAGATCAATATCGGCCTACTCTTTACTCTGAATATTTTCATCTTTTATTTTCAGTCTTCTTTATTATTTCGTGACAAACAATTAAACTCTTTCTTTTCCCTCTTGTGCAGCAATACAAGGTTAAAGCTATTAGCCCAGTCCCTGTGGAGACGATATCCGATACTTACGTATCACTTTACTACTTGCGTCGTGTACACTTGCACTACATTGCGATAGACTCTTTTACACGCAACATCCTACATCGTTGAAGCTCCAAGGAGTGGCCTCACCGGCCTCGAGAGGGGCGTTGGGCCTAAGGCAGTCGGGCAGTCCATGGCGGAGAGGGAGTTCACCTTTCTTTTTGTCACTTTAGCATTTCTTGTTTATATCTTTATCTTTTGGGATGTTATGACAATGATACGTTAGATGATATTGCTCAGCCACGAACTGTTTTAGGTAGCTTGGGTTTCATGGATGATTTTATTTTGAGTACTTTTTAATGCATGCTAAAGCTTTCCAGTGTTTATTATGTTATATGCTTTGCTTATGCGTTTTATTTCCTTAAAGTTGTAAGAGCCCTCGAGAGTTGGCCATTCTTTAAGTATTTGTTGAGGTTAGTAATCGAGAGAGCTAGCCTTAGAACCCCATAAGCAATGGAGTGGTTGTCGAGAGTCAGACTCTAACCTACCTTAGAGATAAGTGATAGGTTTCAAGGGCTAAAAAGGATAGTTCGTGAAGGGTAGGGTTGTGTTAAGATTTTACGCCGAGAGGTATGGTTGTAGCATTTTTGACTCCCAGCTTCTTGGCTAGAGATAGTTTAGGAACACTTTTAGCAAATCTCGCCTAGCATAGAAGATAGCTGAAGAGCCTTTGTATCGTTAAGAAGTTTAGTTTAGGTTGTCCATCATTCCCAGCCAGTCATTCCGTAGTGAGTTTTGCATACGAAAAGGGACATGTTCATTATATTGTCATCTCAGCTTTCTTTACATTGTTTTGCTACAACATTATTTTACACCATCTCTTTTACTATAACATTTTCACCTGCAAAAAGTTTATTCAATATTGTTACAGCAAACCGTGAATACCTCCAACCCCTTTGGAGACGATACTCACTCACTCACTTTATTACTCGTTCGACGTGTATACTTGCACCATATTTGCGTATCATTTATAGTACATCGCATGCAAGAAACAGTTGTCGTTGATCCTTTGCGTTCTTCATTCATCGTATCTCGCCATCACTCTCGAATCTTGATATGGTTGGACCCTTCTTGGCCTTTCCCATGCTTTTGCAGTCTGAAGTACTATCCCTTTGTAGTAATTCATCTTTTGTGCGTACTCGAACTTTGCCATGCCTGCAGTAGCCGGTATAAACTGTCTTGATCCAAATTGTCTAGATACTAGCAAAGGGTAGTAAGTCGTTCCTCCCCAAATTCCTAGCAGTGGGACCCAGTCTCTATCTCCACACTGATATAAGAAAGTTGTTCCTCTATTCAACCATGGAGCCTTCCATACCACATCAGTATCTTTCAAGTCCTTGAAGTATTCTTCCTAGTGTTTTTCAGTTTTTTCCTCTAAAGGACATCTAGCTATGTGTTATTCAATCGGTGAATATATGTCAAGATACCTGGTTCCTCTGTAAGATGTGTTCCACCTGTGACCTCTGAACCAGATTTCAAGCAGCTGTGTACACCCCCAAAACCTTCCTTCTCCTGATCTCTTGCAAGCAGTCAACGATCTATAAGTTTCTGTCAGGATAGCAGGCATTGGGTTGACTCCTTTCTCTAGTCGCTTAAATAGTCCCACAGTTGACGGGTCAATATGCCCTGGAGTTCTTGGAAATAAGACAAACTCGTAGATACACAAGGTGAATAGGATTCTTATACTAACTGGTTCATTGTTACTTGTCAATATTAGTTCTAAGGTTCCTCCAATTGATTCATTGTCTATCTTCATTTTGATATGTGCTGTCATTATCTGCCATTTTTCTTGTAGGCTGTGAAATAGTCCTGCTTTAAGTGCAAGTGTACACTGATGTCTAGTTGTAATATAAAATATTATCGTCTCCATAGGGACTAGAATACTACTTCAAGATTAAATTCTTGCACAAGGAAAAGTAAAAACAGAATTGATTTGGATTGGTTTGAGAAAGTTGCATAAACTTAAAGTAAACAAATAATGAAAAGATTGAGAAATCATAATAAGAAGACGAGTCAGATTGAGCAGTGTCGTAGTGTGGAACTGTGTTGTACTCGTAAAAGTTTGTAATGCAAAGGCGATATCTCTGCCACGGCGGGTGACTGATAGAACACTGCCACGATGAGGAACTCGGTTAGCCTTCAAGGTTCGACAGAACGTCCTGATATGATTCCCACTTATCTCTAAGTTTGAATACTGTTGATGGCCACTCTTCGATAATACCTCTTAGCGTAAACCTAGGTTGAACAAAAACTTTCCCTCGTTCCTTCTTAGCCACCTTAAACCTAGACTTATCTCTAAGCTAAGTTGATTCTCACCTTAGTTAATGGGAATCGTGTTTATCCCTTTCTTGAGTTTAACTCTTTCGAATTGAAACAAATAGATGTTCTCACAATGATCTCTCGATTCTATTACAAACAAAGATGAAGAACATAGGATAAACAAACCTTGAATTGAATTGCATAAAAAAAACTTTAACTAATTACAACCGTTCTCACAACTACTAAACAAAACAATCTTAATCCTAAGGAAAGTTTAGAACATAATATGTAACGCCCCGGTTTTGGGCTCGGAAGTTTTGGCGTTGACCGGTTTAGTCAAAGTGCTGATCGAATATATAAGAGTGAATTTAGGAAAACCTAGTTCGGGTTGCATTAAAAATATGGAAAAATATTCTAAAATCATCTTTTAATATATAAAAGTGAACTGTGAAATCAATTTTGGAAAATGAGGTTCGGAAGGTTGACATTTTGGCTAGTGACCAAAATGTAATTTTTGAAAGTTGCGGGACAGTTTTATAAAGGATTGAAACTTTGAATCTTTAAGGAGCTATTATTCCAAAAAGGATTTCTCCAGATTTTTCTAAGATATTTTAAGTCTAAAATCTGATTTTAAAGATTAAGAAAAGAGAGGGAAATCATTTTAACCAAATTTTAACTAATTTTTCTATTTTCTCTCAAATTCTCTTTTCTCTCATTTTCTTTCTACCCAAACAAGATTCTCCAGATTTCTTTCTCTGATTTTGACATCTACATCTCTCATTTCAACTCTCATTTGATTCCTAATCATCTCATCATCAAAACCTCTCAATTTGCAAATTGTTTCATCAAGCATTTTGGCTCTAAAAGGGAGAAATTCGAGTTTGGAGGTAAGAACGTCCTTCTCCTCTAAACTATCAGTTCTTTACTGAAATTCCTAAGTTCTCAATCCTTGATTCATGTTTTATTAAAGGCTTTTCAATTGAGATCTTGATTTTTTGGCTAAAATGCAAGATTTGGTGATTTTGGTGAAAATTTCGTGTGATCTGTTTAAGCAGGGTTTTGAGGTGTTAAAATGAAGTTAAATGAATGATAAAATGATTAGAAGTTGAGGTTTAATCAATGCAATCCCGGATAGGTTGAATTTCCTAAGTTTGGCTTGAGTTTTTGGTTGTTTTTGGAGTGTTTTTGGTGATCTGTTATACCTGGAGGTATAAGGACGTGGTTGTGATCTTTTTGCATGTTAGTTGATGTATAAAAATGGTTAGAAGTGATGGATCTTGGCTGGGTTAAGTTTTGGGAGTGTTTGGAGATGATTTCGGTTGTGTTTGGTAGCCAAATTGTTAGATTTGTGGTGAGCAGCGAGTTGTGTTGTTGTTGCTGGTGTTTTAATGCATAAGGATGCATTAATACTCTGTTTTTATGTGCTTGAAACAGGGGAGGTTGATCCTTGAGTTTTGGAGGTGTTTTCGGAAGGTTTCGGAAGCTTGGAAAGTTTGTTGGCTAGGCTTGTTTGGTAATCGGTGAGTGAAAATGGATTTTCAGCTTTTAAACCAAAGGTTGAAGGTTTTGGGAGCTTAGTATAAGTCTAAACAACTTTGCTAAGCTCAAGTGTAAGTTTTCGGATTACTCTCTTAAAGTGGGGCCATGTTTTGATGGAATGTGAAATGATGATTTTGCATGATTTGCTACTGTTTTGGAAAGCATGTTTTAGCATGTTAATTGCTGATGTTTTAGCATGATTTAAGCTGATGATTTAAGCCATGTGTTGAAGGTGTCTCTAGGTAAGAGTGCCTTGTTTTTATGCATTGTTAAATGATGATTTAATGCTTTGAAATGCATGATGAAATGGCTTGGTTTAAATGCTTTTAAAACAGTGGATTACATGATGTACAAAGTGTGTATTGGCAAGTGATGGTTTGTAAAAGTGAAGGTCACTAAGGTGGTTAAAAGTCCTTGAGTGAGCCTTGTTATCTAAGATCATCAAGGTGGTTAAAAGTCCTTGGATGAATCTTGTTGCGGACACTAAGGTGGTTAAAAGTCCTTAGGTGCTCCTTTCCATGGTGGTTAAAAGTCCATGGGGCCAAGGTGTTTAAAAGTCCTTGGGGCCAAGGTGTTTAAAAGTCCTTGGGGTATTTCAAGCTACGGACACAAAGGTGGTTAAAAGTCCTTGTGTGGTCCATTCATGGTGTTTAAAAGTCCATGGCCAAGGTGTTTAAAAGTCCTTGGGGTCCAAGGTGTTTAAAAGTCCTTGGGGAAAGTTGTTGAACTTGATTTCATAAATGAAATGTTTCACTTGAGCCAATATGACATGTATTGTACATGAGATGCATGAGATGCTAGTTAAAATGAAATGTGGAAGCATGTTATTGCTTGATTTAAAGTATGCTTTGAGCATGTGTAAAGGTTGTTTACAAGCATGATTTACAAACGGTTTTAAATGCATTATTGAATGGTTTTTAAAGAGCGCTCCTCACTAAGCTTTGGCTTACGCTCTCTCGTTTTCTTGATTCAATAATGCAGAGCATTAGAGTGCATTGAGGGCAGCACGAGAAGGCAAGCACACAAGTTCAAGTAAAGCTCAATGTATGGAAGGTTTTGTTAAACATTTTAGCTTTTGGTCGATTTGGCAATGGGGGACCAATGTATATGTTTTGGGAGGTGTTTAAGACTCCCTAAGTATGTTAAATGTTGCTGTGGTTGTTGGTTTTTGGTTTGATCTCTTATATGCTTGACTATGAAGGTTTATGCATGAAAGGTAGCTTAAGTAGGAAGCATGACTTTTAAATTAGGGCTTTTCATGTGTGATGGTTATGAGTTGAATTGTTGATGCATTTATGATCCTTGCATGCTGTATATCTATGTGGTATGATCTGGTGATGTTAATCTGAGGTTTGAAGCATGAATGGTATGAATTTCAAGTCGATTTCAGACAGGGGTATCGGTACTCGGGCTCGCGTATCGATACGCCTGAGCCAATTATGTTCTTTTCTGCCCAGGCGTATCGGTACGGTTGTGGGGGTATCGATACTCATCTGGGTAAAGTTTGAATGCCGTATCGGTACAGGGGATATCGTATCGATACCGTTGCTCGAGTTGGTTACTGCCTTCCCCGCGTATCGATACGACACCAGGTGTATCGATACCTGACCGTTAAATTCAGTTAAAAGTATCTTTATATGTTTTGCTTTGTTTACGTTTTAGTCCTGAATCTTGTGTGATCAATTGCATGAGCTGTGGATGTCCTTTTAAGCTGAAATTTCACAGAGAAGCATGAAACCTGACTAATTTCAAGATGGTAACTTTAATTTGGGTTAAGTCCCTTAATTTATCAGAATTTACAATTTGGTCCCTAAAGTTGTAAATTGTTCAATTAGGTCCCTGTTTGATCTCTGATGTTTGTGATCTTTCAATATGTTGTTTTTATGGTCACACTTAAGGTTAATGTGCATCTAGATAAGATTAAAAAGAAAAAAAAAGGGTCGTTAATCAAGGTTGACTTTCGGGTTGACTTTGGTTTTCCCCGTGTAATCTTCGTAGTTCGGGTCAACCGTCTAGACCGGGCTACGGGGGTTACATTTGGTGGTATCAGAGCTGAGTTCTCGAGTAATTGGGAATGTGTGAATGCATGATTGAAGCATGGTTTGGTTTGTATGCTTGTTGGGTGAAAGCATGTTAGTGTTATGATATGATGATGTGTATGTGATGCATGTTGTGATGATGCATGATGAGGGTACCCATTGACAAACAAAAGCTAAAGGGATGATGTTGTTTTTGAAGGAGATTGAGCTTGAATACTTGGAATTTGCTTACCTTGCTGGTCCTGACTTGTTTTATTTTGTATTGTTATGCATGGTAAAGTATGGCACCACGTAGAGAGTTAAGGAGTAGCGCGAGAGCTACGACCCCGGAAGGGAATGTGAATGATGAGCACACTGGTAGTGCTGTGATACCTCCTCCTCCACCTGGTGGTGGTGGTGCGGAGAGGGAAAGAGCTGGAGCTGGAGCTGAGGCAGCTGGTGCTGGAGCTGCAGGACCTGAAGCTGGTCAAGGGCAAGCGATACCTGACATGTCTGTGCTTGTACAAGCTATTGCGGGTGCGTTTCGAGCAGCAGTAGCTGGAGCTCAAGGAGCTGGGCATCAGGGAGATGCTGGTGCTAGACTACCCTTGGAACGTTTGCGCAGTCTTGGTGGGACTGAGTTTAGGGGTATGTCAGCTGAGAGGTCTGAAGCGTGGTTGGAGAGTACCAAGCGTGTCTTGGGACAAATGAGTTGCACTGATGTGCAGAAGCTGGGATGTGTGGTGTCACTGCTGCAAGGTGATGCTTATACGTGGTGGACGACCACAATCTCTGGGATGGCTGATGCTGATGTTACTTGGACGTTCTTTCAGCATGCGTTCAAGAGGAGATATCTGGGAGTTAGATATCTGGATGAAAAGAAGCGTGAATTCATGTCTCTGACCCAAGGGAACATGAGTGTGGCTGAGTATGAGGTACAGTTTGTACGTCTTAGCCAGTATGCACCTGAGTTGGTACCTGATGAGCGCGAAAGGTGCGAAAGGTTCCGTTATGGTTTGGTGACGGAGGTTAAGACTTATATGTTAGCTGCTGAGTACAATGATTTCGATGTGTTGGTTAGTCGATCGAAGGACATTGAGATGAACCTGAGTTTGTCTGCTAAGGGTGCTGGAGCTAGTTCTGGAAAGAGAGCTGCTGAGTATAGTTCCGGTGGACGGAACAAGAGAGGGCGTGATCAGAGGTTTCAGTCCTCGTCTAAGATAGGTGGAGGTGCACCTACTAGGGGTGGCAATGCTAGAGCTGACCCTAGTGCTTGTTGGATTTGTGGTTCCCGTGGTCACTTGAAGCGTGACTGTCCTCGTGCTGGGAGGGAGGTGCAAGCTCCTGTTGTGGCAGCTGGTTATGAGTGCTGGAACTGTGGTTCTGCTGATCATCTGAGACGCGATTGTCCGAGGATGGCTGGTGGTCAAGAGCGTGCTCCTGTTGTTGCAGCACCGCAGAGAGGTCGTGGGCGCGGCCGTGGTAATTTTCAGAGGTGAGAGGAAGGTGGGCGCGGTGTAGCTCATGTTGTGGCTATTCAACCTGAGGGTGGAGGCCAAGCGAGGGTGTATGCTCAGCGCGAAGGAAGGAATGATGCAGATGTGATTGCAGGTACCTTTACTTTGCAATCCTTGTCATTGCTTTCTTTGATTGATTCTGGATCCACGCATTCATACATTCTTCGTGAGCATGCTGAGTTGCTTGGTTTGCCTGTTGAGTTTTTGGATGTTGGTGTTAGAGTCACTAGTTCTTTTGGTGAAACTGTTGTGACTCGTAAGCTTTATAAAAGGTGTCCTTTGGTTGTTCAAGAGCATGTCTTTCTTGTTGATCTTATGGAGTTGCCCTTTTATGGTTTTGATGTGATCCTTGGTATGGATTGGCTTGCTGAGCATCGTGCTGTTGTGGATTGTGAGAATAAGCGGGTTTCGCTTAGGCTTGCGGATGATTATGAAGTGGTGGTGGTTGGTGAGAATGTGAAGTTTCTTGCCAATGTTGTTTCTACCTTGGAGGCGAGCAGGATGCTGAGGCAAGGTTGTGAAGCTTTTCTGGCTTTTGTGATGAATCCTAGCTCGAAGGAGCTGAGGGTGCAGGATATCAGGGTTGTGAAGGAGTTTCCTGAAGTTTTTCCTGAGGAGTTGCCTGGTTTACCTCCTAATCGCGAGGTGGAGTTTGGTATTGAGCTGTATGAGAATACCACTCCTGTGTCCATTACTCCCTATAGAATGGCACCTAAGGAGCTGAAGGAGCTGAAGACGCAGTTGCAAGAGTTGCTTGATCGTGGTTTCATCCGGCCGAGTGTTTCGCCTTGGGGTGCTCCTGTCTTGTTTGTGAAGAAGAAAGATGGCACGATGAGGATGTGCATTGATTACCGTCAGCTGAACAAGTTGACTATCAAGAATCGGTATCCTTTGCCGAGGATTGATGATCTCTTTGATCAATTTCGGGGAGCTGCTGTGTTCTCTAAGATTGACTTGAGGTCAGGGTATTATCAATTGAAGGTGAAGGATGTGGATGTGCCTAAGACAGCTTTCAGGACAAGGTATGGGCATTATGAGTTCCTTGTGATGCCGTTTGGTTTGACAAATGCTCCTGCTGCTTTCATGGACATGATGAATCGTGTTTTTCATGAATACCTGGACAAGTTTGTTGTGGTGTTCATTGATGATATCCTTGTGTACTCGCGTACCGAGGAAGAGCACGAAGAGCATTTGAGGGTTGTGTTGCAAGCTTTGTTGGAGAATCAGCTTTATGCTAAGTTGAGCAAGTGTGAGTTTTGGCTTAGAGAGGTTGTTTTTCTTGGGCATGTGGTCTCAGCTGAGGGGATTCGTGTTGATCCTCAGAAGATTGAAGCGGTGATGAACTGGAAAGTTCCTAAGTCTGTTCAGGAGGTTCGTAGTTTCCTTGGTTTGGCAGGATACTACCGAAGGTTTGTGGATGGTTTTTCCAAGATTGCTGCTCCTTTGACGAAGTTGCTGCAGAAAGATGTTAGGTATGAGTGGACAGAAGCGAGACAGCAAGCTTTTGAGAAGCTGAAGTTGGCTTTGACGCAAGCTCCTATCTTGATTCAGCCTGAATCAGGGAAAGAGTTTGTAGTCTACAGTGATGCATCCTATGTTGGTTTGGGGTGTGTGCTGATGCAAGAGGGTAAGGTTGTGGCTTATGCGTCGCGGCAGTTGAAGGTGCATGAGCGCAATTATCCTACGCATGATATTGAGCTGGCTGCAGTGGTTTTTGCTCTGAAGATCTGGAGGCATTATCTGTATGGTGAGAAGTGTACGGTGTACACGGATCACAAGAGTTTGAGGTATCTGATGTCTCAGAAGGAGTTGAATCTCAGGCAGTGACGTTGGTTGGAGTTGCTCAAGGATTATGATCTGACGATAGAGTATCATCCTGGAAAGGCCAATGTTGTTGCGGATGCCTTGAGTAGAAAGGTAGCTGTTGAGCTGAGAGCTATGTTTGCTAGCTTGAGTATATCGCAGGATGGTGGTCTTGTTGCTGAGTTGCAGGTGAAACCTTCGTTGGTTCAGTTGATCAAGGATAAGCAGTTGTTGGATGATTCCTTGGTGTCTCATGTTCAGGATATCGCGGAGGGTAGACCTTCGGATTTCTGTTTTAATGAGGATGGAGTGTTGTGTTTTTGTAGTCGGATAGTAGTGCCTGCAGATGCTGAGTTGAGGCATGCTATTCTAGCTGAAGGTCATAGTAGTCCTTTTGCTATGCATCCTGGTAGTACAAAGATGTATCGCGATCTTCGTGATGAGTACTATTGGGTGGGCTTGAAGAAGGATGTGGCAGAGTTCGTGAGCAAGTGTTTGGTGTGTCAGCGAGTTAAGGCCGAACATCAGGTTCCTTCTGGTTTGTTGCAGCCGTTGAAAATCCCTGAATGGAAGTGGGAGAGGGTTACCATGGATTTTGTATCTGGTTTGCCTTTGTCTCCGTCGAAGAAGAATTCTGTTTGGGTGATTGTGGATCGCCTGACGAAGTGTGCACATTTCTTGCCTGTGCATACTACGTTTTCTTTGGATAAGCTGGCAGAGCTGTACGTTGCTGAGGTTGTGAGGTTGCATGGTGTGCCTAAGTCGATCGTGTCGGATAGGGATCCGAGGTTCACATCGCGTTTTTTGCAGTGTTTGCATCAAGCTTTGGGTACAAGGTTGCATTTCAGTACATCCTATCATCCCCAGTCGGATGGCCAGTCTGAGCGAGTTATTCAGATTTTGGAGGATATGTTGAGATGTTGCGTGATAGAGTTCCAAGGTTCTTGGGAGAAGCATCTGCCTTTGGTTGAGTTCGCTTACAACAACAGTTTTCAGGCAAGTATACAGATGGCACCTTATGAGGCTCTGTATGGGAGGAGGTGTAGAACTCCTCTGTGTTGGGCTGAAACTGGTCAAAAGTTGGTTTCGATGCCTGCTTTGTTGAAAGGTACCACCGAGAAGGTGAAGCTCATTTGTGAGAGGTTGAAGGCTGCTTCTGATCGACAGAAGTCTTACGCGGATTTGAAGCGTAGGGAGATAGAGTTTGCGGTGGGTGATCGCGTGTTCTTGAAGGTTTCGCCTTGGAAGAAGGTGATGAGGTTTGGGCGGAAGGGTAAGCTGAGCCCTAGATACATTGGACCGTATGAGGTTGTTGAGCGTGTTGGTCCTGTTGCGTATCGGTTGAGGTTACCTCAGGAGCTGGAGAAGATTCATGATGTGTTCCATGTTTCTATGCTCCGGAGGTATCGATCTGATCCTTCGCATGTGTTGCCTGTGGAGGAGGTGGAATTGAATCCGGATTTGACCTATGATGAGGAACCGGTGAAGATTCTGGATTCAGATAGCAAGGTTCTTCGTGGCAAGACCATTGAGTTGGTGAAGGTGCTGTGGAAGCATCGCGGTGTTGAGGAAGCCACGTGGGAGCGGAAGGAGGATATGCTGAAGCAGTTTCCTTATCTCTTTCCTTCAGGTAAATTTCGAGGACGAAATTTCTTAAGGGGGGGAGAGTTGTAACGCCCCGGTTTTGGGCTCGGAAGTTTTGGCGTTGACCGGTTTAGTCAAAGTGCTGATCGAATATATAAGAGTGAATTTAGGAAAACCTAGTTCGGGTTGCATTAAAAATATGGAAAAATATTCTAAAATCATCTTTTAATATATAAAAGTGAACTGTGAAATCAATTTTGGAAAATGAGGTTCGGAAGGTTGACATTTTGGCTAGTGACCAAAATGTAATTTTTGAAAGTTGCGGGACAGTTTTATAAAGGATTGAAACTTTGAATCTTTAAGGAGCTATTATTCCAAAAAGGATTTCTCCAGATTTTTCTAAGATATTTTAAGTCTAAAATCTGATTTTAAAGATTAAGAAAAGAGAGGGAAATCATTTTAACCAAATCTTAACTAATTTTTCTATTTTCTCTCAAATTCTCTTTTCTCTCATTTTCTTTCTACCCAAACAAGATTCTCCAGATTTCTTTCTCTAATTTTGACATCTACATCTCTCATTTCAACTCTCATTTGATTCCTAATCATCTCATCATCAAAACCTCTCAATTTGCAAATTGTTTCATCAAGCATTTTGGCTCTAAAAGGGAGAAATTCGAGTTTGGAGGTAAGAACGTCCTTCTCCTCTAAACTATCAGTTCTTTACTGAAATTCCTAAGTTCTCAATCCTTGATTCATGTTTTATTAAAGGCTTTTCAATTGAGATCTTGATTTTTTGGCTAAAATGTAAGATTTGGTGATTTTGGTGAAAATTTCGTGTGATCTGTTTAAGCAGGGTTTTGAGGTGTTAAAATGAAGTTAAATGAATGATAAAATGATTAGAAGTTGAGGTTTAATCAATGCAATCCCGGATAGGTTGAATTTCCTAAGTTTGGCTTGAGTTTTTGGTTGTTTTTGGAGTGTTTTTGGTGATCTGTTATACCTGGAGGTATAAGGACGTGGTTGTGATCTTTTTGCATGTTAGTTGATGTATAAAAATGGTTAGAAGTGATGGATCTTGGCTGGGTTAAGTTTTGGGAGTGTTTGGAGATGATTTCGGTTGTGTTTGGTAGCCAAATTGTTAGATTTGTGGTGAGCAGCGAGTTGTGTTGTTGTTGCTGGTGTTTTAATGCATAAGGATGCATTAATACTCTGTTTTTATGTGCTTGAAACAGGGGAGGTTGATCCTTGAGTATTGGAGGTGTTTTCGGAAGGTTTCGGAAGCTTGGAAAGCTTGTTGGCTAGGCTTGTTTGGTAATCGGTGAGTGAAAATGGATTTTCAGCTTTTAAACCAAAGGTTGAAGGTTTTGGGAGCTTAGTATAAGTCTAAACAACTTTGCTAAGCTCAAGTGTAAGTTTTCGGATTACTCTCTTAAAGTGGGGCCATGTTTTGATGGAATGTGAAATGATGATTTTGCATGATTTGCTACTGTTTTGGAAAGCATGTTTTAGCATGTTAATTGCTGATGTTTTAGCATGATTTAAGCTGATGATTTAAGCCATGTGTTGAAGGTGTCTCTAGGTAAGAGTGCCTTGTTTTTATGCATTGTTAAATGATGATTTAATGCTTTGAAATGCATGATGAAATGGCTTGGTTTAAATGCTTTTAAAACAGTGGATTACATGATGTACAAAGTGTGTATTGGCAAGTGATGGTTTGTAAAAGTGAAGGTCACTAAGGTGGTTAAAAGTCCTTGAGTGAGCCTTGTTATCTAAGATCATCAAGGTGGTTAAAAGTCCTTGGATGAATCTTGTTGCGGACACTAAGGTGGTTAAAAGTCCTTAGGTGCTCCTTTCCATGGTGGTTAAAAGTCCATGGGGCCAAGGTGTTTAAAAGTCCTTGGGGCCAAGGTGTTTAAAAGTCCTTGGGGTATTTCAAGCTACGGACACAAAGGTGGTTAAAAGTCCTTGTGTGGTCCATTCATGGTGTTTAAAAGTCCATGGCCAAGGTGTTTAAAAGTCCTTGGGGTCCAAGGTGTTTAAAAGTCCTTGGGGAAAGTTGTTGAACTTGATTTCATAAATGAAATGTTTCACTTGAGCCAATATGACATGTATTGTACATGAGATGCATGAGATGCTAGTTAAAATGAAATGTGGAAGCATGTTATTGCTTGATTTAAAGTATGCTTTGAGCATGTGTAAAGGTTGTTTACAAGCATGATTTACAAACGGTTTTAAATGCATTATTGAATGGTTTTTAAAGAGCGCTCCTCACTAAGCTTTGGCTTACGCTCTCTCGTTTTCTTGATTCAATAATGCAGAGCATTAGAGTGCATTGAGGGCAGCAAGAGAAGGCAAGCACACAAGTTCAAGTAAAGCTCAATGTATGGAAGGTTTTGTTAAACATTTTAGCTTTTGGTCGATTTGGCAATGGGGGACCAATGTATATGTTTTGGGAGGTGTTTAAGACTCCCTAAGTATGTTAAATGTTGTTGTGGTTTTTGGTTTTTGGTTTGATCTCTTATATGCTTGACTATGAAGGTTTATGCATGAAAGGTAGCTTAAGTAGGAAGCATGACTTTTAAATTAGGGCTTTTCATGTGAGATGGTTATGAGTTGAATTGTTGATGCATTTATGATCCTTGCATGCTGTATATCTATGTGGTATGATCTGGTGATGTTAATCTGAGGTTTGAAGCATGAATGGTATGAATTTCAAGTCGATTTCAGACAGGGGTATCGGTACTCGGGCTCGCGTATCGATACGCCTGAGCCAATTATGTTCTTTTCTGCCCAGGCGTATCGGTACGGTTGTGGGGGTATCGATACTCATCTGGGTAAAGTTTGAATGCCGTATCGGTACAGGGGATATCGTATCGATACCGTTGCTCGAGTTGGTTACTGCCTTCCCCGCGTATCGATACGACACCAGGTGTATCGATACCTGACCGTTAAATTCAGTTAAAAGTATCTTTATATGTTTTGCTTTGTTTACGTTTTAGTCCTGAATCTTGTGTGATCAATTGCATGAGCTGTGGATGTCCTTTTAAGCTGAAATTTCACAGAGAAGCATGAAACCTGACTAATTTCAAGATGGTAACTTTAATTTGGGTTAAGTCCCTTAATTTATCAGAATTTACAATTTGGTCCCTAAAGTTGTAAATTGTTCAATTGGGTCCCTATTTGATCTCTGATGTTTGTGATCTTTCAATATGTTGTTTGTATGGTCACACTTAAGGTTAATGTGCATCTAGATAAGATTAAAAAGAAAAAAAAAAGGGTCGTTAATCAAGGTTGACTTTCGGGTTGACTTTGGTTTTCCCCGTGTAATCTTCGTAGTTCGGGTCAACCGTCTAGACCGGGCTACGGGGGTTACATAATATAAATAAGAAAACAAATATAAATTCTATACCCTAATCTCTCTCCTTCTCTCCTCCAATTTGTTAAGCCTTGCCTTTATATAGGTGGTTATATGTGAAAACCTTATTTGGGGAAGAAGTCTCTTTGGGAGGAAGTTGAGTTGGAATTCAATGCTATTAAACGCCTGAATGTTTTATTCCAAAATAACTCCTCTTTGAGGCTTTCGTAGGCCGCAAGCTTCTTCCTTGTTTGGGTCTCCTCACGGCATCTATGGGTGCTCCTGAACTCTATTCTTCATGTGACTTGGTTCTGCTAATTCAGGAAATTCTCCTCTTCATATCGCACTAAGTTTTGGTCATTCTCCAATGTGCCGTCGCGACGGCAATGCTGGCAGCAGTCTGTCTCGGCGGGTTATTCTTTAAACTGCGTCAGTACAATTTTTCTCTGCAATAATGGTTGGTTCTGTGTGACTGGATGTGATCATTCTGTTTCCTCCTCCTCTTCGATCATTCTTCTGTCTTGCTGCTGTGGCGGGTATCAGCGGCAGTCTACTGTAACCTGTAATGCTAATGCATCCAAAAATAGTATCTTTTCTCCACAAATAATCATAAACACTGTAATAAGCTGAGTGAAGGAAAGATATTGTAAAATATGCATGAAAACCTAAATATGAACTAAAATGAGCTTAAGAACAGTGACAATATGAGCTAAAATGTACATAAAATATAGGACTTGTAAGCACTTTACACACCCCCCAAACTCAAACTATTGTTTGTCCTCAAGCGATGCAAAACCTAATAAGTACTTACCCCTACTTTAACAAATAGGAACATGTCCTTAACTTGATTTCATGCCTCAAGGCCGTAGCACCTATATCATTTTAGTGTGTAGGATAACATGAATTTTCTCGGCTACAAACTATAATGCTTGTGATCAAGTGTGTGTTGAATTGTGTACAAGTTGATCTTCAAGAAATTTTTAAGTGAACAAAAGACTTAGCTAGTTTCTGGTACCTCTAAGAAACATAGCAGTGATTATTTTTTTCTCGACTAGAGCCAATTTCAGGCACCTCTAGCCGCCTATAGCCTGTTTCAGGCACCTCTAGGATTTTTTTTCTTACCTGCCGCAGCAGCCTTCCTTGCAGTTTTGACAATTTCAGCTGCCGAGGCGGCGCCTGTAATGCATATGAATTAAAAGTACCAAATAATTAAACACTCTATGTTCACTACATCATTCTATCAATCAAGCTTCCACAATTGTGTTAAGGATAAATACCACTATAGTAGATTTCTATGTCATCTTCATGCTATCCAAAAATTAAAGGTACTTTTTAATGGAGCGAGATGTCGGCTATTCTATCATAGGCACAAGTTATTTAACACATTCTTTTCATTAAAGAAGAGATAAGTACAATGCAACTAAGATGGTTAACTAATATGCAACTACATATGAACTACACTAAGGTGGACTCTCCCTCCCTCAATGCAACACAAAATAAAAATACATAACAAGAATAGAAAAATAGAAAAATAAAAAATAAAAGGAAAAAGAAACATGTTACATTTAAAAAGAAGATGATGAATTTTGGGCCACTTTGTCTTCGTCATCGAATAGGTCCAGCCGCCGCCTTTGTAAGGGAGATGGTTGGACAAGTTTTGAAGTCCTGCGTGGTTGGATTCTGGAAGGCGGCGTGTTTCTTGTCACTATAATAGTATCATCGGACTCTTCCTTGTCTGAATCAGTTGAGATGCAATGATACTTCTGTTTCCTGGATGTTTCTGTCGTCGTAGGTGGTGTTGTTGTGACGAGTGGGGAGTCTTCATCAGAATCATTGAAGAAGTCATTAGACGAAGAGCGGTGGACCTGAGGAGTTGGCCCCTTGTTTGTTGGAGAGGTAGGTGGGGTGTTGGCGGCTGAGGAGGAGCCTTGTTGTGATGTCTCGGCAGGGGAGTCTGGGATAGGTTGGCTTGTCATGGCGGCTTCTGTGATTTTCGTAGGGAAGGCAGGAAAATGGAGGTCATCCCATAGGAATTTCTCTTTGAGGAACATCTCAAACCCTGTGTTGTAGTTTCGCACATACTCCATAAATTTTAAGTTTCTGTGCTCTATCCGTTGTAGCTTTCTGTAAATATCCTGGACCATCTTGGTGCAATCGATGAAAGGATGATCTCTACGCCTATTCTGGGCTGAAGTACTTGCCGGCGCGGCAGTGGGATCATACTCATATTCTGGCGCCGCTTCTGTCAGTTCCATCATCTTGTAGATAAATTCCTTTGTCCACCCCTGCCTGTGGGGTGTCATCACATCTGCTTCGTCGATAGGCACCTTGACGTTAGTATATAACCCGGTGATGAGGTTCGAAAAGAAAAGGCGGCCCTTGGGCCTCAAATGGCAGGCATATATTTCTTGACTGATGACGGCGCCCACATTCATTTTTTGCCGCTTTAGAATGGAATCAATCATTTCCAGGCGTGGGCGGTCGACGATAGATTTGTGGGAAGTGGGAAGCAGCCGACGCGTAATAAATGTATTCCAAAGTTTGGCGTTTGGTAATTGCGCTTGGCGGGGTACAGATCCAGTGTGCTTACCCGTATTCCATGTGGTGTCGGGCACACAGTACTCGTCCTTCAAGCGGTCGTAGTCGGTGACAGTGAGGGAAGCTTCAAAGTCGGTGTGGTCGTTTGCCTCATTAGTGAGTCCGTAGTAACTGTTAATGGTGTCAGTATCCAGACGAACTCCACTGCCACGAACATATACAAAAAGGATTCTCGGTTTTGGGTTATGGGCATAGAACTCACGAACCATTGTGATGGTCCCTTCTTCAGGTTGGCAGGCAAAGAGTTGCCAGCTGTGATCTCTGATTACTTCGTAGACAAAGGCAGGAAGGCCGAATCCGCCAGTGTCGACGGGGTAGTAAAATCCTTCTTCTTCTAGAACCTGCTAGGTAGAGAACTTCTTGTTGTAGCGGGTGGAGTCTTTTAGTGAGAAGAATCTTTTGAAAGAGGGCGTGGTTTCGGAGGTCGACATTATTTAGAGGCGGTCGTAAAGGAATTCTGAAAATGCAAATAAAAAAACTGAGAGAGCTTCAAGAATTGAGAAAGCAAAGGTTGAAGATGATATAATGAAGTGAAATAGTAAGGTTTATATAGTGGGTGTGAAGGCTGCCGAGGCGGCATTTAATGCCCAACGGTCAGATTTCCAATGGGCGGGACGGCTGGCATACCATGTAGATTATAGCCGTTGGGGCAGGCTGTTGGGCAGCTAGTAGGCTGAGTGAATGGGATGCTTCCTTAAATCCTAAATCTCTTCCTAAACATAAAAACAATGTGACACAGAAATTATTAACCAACTGAACTAAAATAAAACTGAAATTAATATATGCATGAAATAAATGCTAAAGTTGAAAATCTAATCCTAATAAAAGCAAGAAAAATATGGAAAATAAATAAAATTCAGCTACTAACAGGGTGCATCCGATTGCAGCCCCTAAAGTAACAATGGCTTTATCCCTCATAACATGGGCTCCAGTGTAGTGCTTCAAGCACTGCCCATTGACTTTGAATTCAGGACCATCCTTCTGTCACGGCAACAATTTTGAACTCTCCTATTCTTTTTCGTTTAAAGACCATGTCCTTCAAGAATTTGGCATAATTTGACATTCGTTCAATGGCTTCCACCAAAGGTATGTTAATGTGCACATGTTTAAGAATATATCAAAGAACTTTTTAAATTTATATTCCTGCTTCTGCCGCTTCAGCCGCTATGGGAAAGGTGGGGGTAGGCAAATGTCTTCTATACGCTCCTTGCATGGGAACCTGATCTATGGAAGTGCATGAGCTTCAGGTTCCGTGGTTTTGTCATCAGGCTATGTTGGGGCATCAGTGGGGACTGCCGAGGTGGAGGGGCCTAGATCTACCGAGGCCGAGGTGTCTGCATCTGCCTCAGCGGCATGCTTGGTTGGTTGTTTCTCCTTAGGATCATGGGGACGAGTATCCTTGAGTTTTTTACCACTTCTGGTAGTGATTGCTTTACATTGCTCATAAGTGGGACCCCTTGCAACTTCAGTATCGTTGGGCAATCCTCCCATGGGTCTAGTATGCAGAACTTGTGCGAATTGTCCAATCTGAGTTTCTAGTAACTTTAAAGCTGCCTCATGGTTTTGCATCCGCACTTCAGTCCTGTCCATGAAAGCATGAACCTTGTTAACAAACTTATCCGAATTAGCATTATAGGGACTAGTATGAGACATGAAAGTATTTAAAATGGCCTCTAGAGAATTGTTTGTTTAAGGTTGCTGCTCTTGCATCTGCTGCCGAGGCGGGTTCCTCTAATATGTCGTATTCTGATTGGTAGGATTTTATATAGTGTTAGGGTTACTCCACGAGAAGTTTGGATGTTTCCTCTAGACAGGATTGTATGTATTTCTGTTGGGAGTACTATTCCGGTTGTAGGTTCCCATGAAATTTTTGGATTCTGTACACTCTGAAGAGTAATGGTGTCCACCCCATTAATCGCAAAAAAGCTTCCATTGCTTTTACCTCATATGATATTCATGTTGGTTTGATCATGTTTTCCACCAATCTGGTCAGTTTGTCTATACATGTATTAACAGACTCTGGTGCTTCCAATTCACAATGTGGCCTGCCGTCTAATGTCGTCACGGCAGGCGGACGGAAACTGGTAGTCATTTTTTGCCAACTAGTTCAGAATCCTCATTCCCTCCTCTGGTGCCTTACCAATGAGTATGACAATTGCTGATGCATCTAGCATCATCCTAGTGGGTTGATTAACACCATTTTAGAATAGAGATACTTGCGTCAAAAGCGGCAGTCTATGGAGCGGGCATTTGTGCAGAAGTTCTCGGTAGAGTTCCCATGCTTCGTACATCGCCTCGTCGTCAGCCTGTCGAGAAAAGGTAATCTCGCTACGTATACGATCAGTGACATTTGAAGGATTGAAGCGAGCCAGAAAATCTCAACACAAGTCTGTCCAAGACTTAATAGAACCAGCCGCCTGGCTATTTAACCATGTTTTCTCCCTATCTCTCAGTGAATAAAGGAACAATCACAATTTCATAACACCAGGGGTAATCCATGAATTATAAAAGACTTGCAAATCTCTAAGAATGACTTCATGTGCTGCCAAGCATCCTCATTTGTAGTGCCCCAAACTGTCCCAATTTATCGATCATATTGAACATAACTGGCTTGAGATCAAAATGATTGGCATTGATGTCTGGCTCTATGACTACAGAGTCAAGGATGTCTATGTCTTCCTCCATATAGTCTCGAGTGGTACGGACTCGTCTTTGTTGGCGAGGAAGGAGAAGTGGTGGTTGCTGATCTCACCATCTACCGTCGAATATGCCATGACGGCATATTGTCATTATTGTTGTTATTCATTGCTACTTTTACTGCTTTGGCTTCTTTCGCTATTGTTGATGCCTCGCATGCTTCTCTTTGGATTTTTCTTGCTTCTCATTTGATCTCGTCAATAAACAATTGTTTACACATCAGATTTGCTCTAGTCATAAACTAGAACAAAGAAGCTGTAATTTTTTATGATAATAAAGAAAAACTAAAACTGGAAATTAAATGCAATAAAGGAAAAGTGCAAGAAAGTAAAGAAGAAGTCGCTATTGCCAATCCCCGATAACGGCGCCAAAAACTTGTAGGCTGTGAAATAGTCCTGCTTTAAATGCAAGTGTACACTGATGCCTAGTTATAATATAAAAGATTACCGTCTCCACGGGGACTGGAATGCTACTTCAAGATTAAATTCCTGCACAAGGAAAAGTAAAAACACAATTGATTTGGATTGGTTTGAGAAAATTGCATAAACTTAAAGTAACAAATAATGAAAACATTGAGAAAACATAATACGAAGATGGATCGGATTGAGCTGTGTCGTAGTGTGGAACTGCGTTGAACTCGTAAAAGTTTGTACTCATAAGGTGATATCTCCACCATGGCGGGTGATTGACAGAACACTGCCACGATGAGGAACTCGGATAAACAAATAGATGAAGAACATAGGATAAACAAACCTTGAATTAAATTGCATAACAAAAACGTTAACTAATTACAACCGTTCTCACAACTACTAAACAAAACAATCTTAACCCTAATGAAAGTTTAGAACATAATGTTATTAAGAAAACAAAAATAAATTCTAAACCCTAATCTCTCTCCTCTCCTCCAATCGGTTAAGCCTTGCCTTTATATAGGCGGTTACATGTGAATACCCTATTTGGTGTAGAAGTCTCTCTTTGGGGGGAAGTTGAGTTGGAATTCAATGCTATTAAAAGTATGAATTTTTTATTCCAAAATAACTCCTCTTTGAGGCTTTCTTGGGCCGCAAGCTTCTTCCTTGTTTGGATCTCCTCACGTCATCACTAGGTGCTCCTGAACTATATTCTTCATGTGACTTGGTTCTGCTGATTCGGGAAATTCTCCTCTTCATATCGCACTCCCTTTTGGTCATTCTCCAATGTGCCACCGCGACGGCAGTGTTGGTGGCGGTATGTCTCGGTGGGCTATTCTTTGAACTGCGTCAGTACAATTCTTCTCTGCAAAGATGGTTTCTCTTGTGTGATTGAATGTGATCATTATGTTTCCTCCTCCTCTTCGATCATTCTTCTCTCATGCTGCCACGACGGGTGCCAGCGGTAGTCTTCTGTAACCTGTAATGCAAATGCAACTGAAAACCGTATCTTTTCTCCACAAATAAACATAAACACTATAATAAGCTAAGTGAAGGAAAGATACTATAAAATATGAATGAAAACCTAAATATGAACTAAAATGAGCTTAAGAACAGAGACAATATGAGCTAAAATGGGCATAAAATATAGGACCTCAGATAACATCAGTGTCATTCCTAGTCTCTCGGTGTGCATACACCCTTGCTGATCCACCTCCCTCGGGCTAAACTGCAACTACATATGCCACATTCCTCTGACCATCGTTCTGTTGCTGAAAGTTCCCTCGGCCGTGCCCACGGCCTCGTTAGTACTCGGCAGCTCGTGCCGGTGCCTAGCCACCTCTAGCTAGCTTGGGGCAATCTCTCTTGAGATGATCCTTCGATCCACAATGCCAGCACGTACCATAAGTTCCCCATCATTCTCTTGGATGAGATCTACCACACTTTGTGCACTCGGGTGCACGGTGAGCAAAACCTTGGCCTTGATGACCACGCCTGAGGTTACCACCCCCACGTCTATGGACAAAACGCTGCCTCTTGTCCTTGTGCCTCTTGGCACGATCACGATCCCACTATGCAGGTCATTTCCCTGAACTGGACCTACCTCTTTTAGCAGACAAACCAAGACTATGCTCTATATCTTTGCCTCGGGCGACCAACACATCAAAATCTATATAATCAGCAGCAAACATGTAAGTATTTACTCCCTCAGTCAATCCATAACGAAACCTCTCGCAACATTCCCTCTTAGTGGGAACCAGCTCGGTCGCATACTACTCAGTCTAACGAACCAGATCTCATACTCAGAAACGGTCATGCTTCCTTGAACCAAAGCCATGAACTCACGTTTCTTCTCATCCTGATATCTCGGCCCTAGATACTTATTCCGGAAGGCAGAATAGAAGAATTCCCAAGTGATATTTGCGGTGGCCATACCCGCGGTGATCGTAGTCCACCAAACATACACGTAACCCTGAAGCAAAGATACCACACAGCCGAGGTTCCGTGCATCACTGCACTCCATCTGACCCAAAATCCTTGTAGTGCTCGCCAGCCATTCCTCGGCTCCCTCAGGTAATAACCCACAAAACTCTACTCCGCCCAAACTACAGAGTCTCTCGAGGGGCAACCCATCCCTCTATCCATGCTGCGGTGCAGCCAACTGCAACCCAGCCATAGCAGTCTGAAAAGCCCCAGTAATAGCCTGAATCAACGTGCTCAAATCAGCTTGTAGAGCGTCTAGGTGTTCTCTATTTATGAGCTCAAGTGCACACTCTTCTCAAGTTATAGTATAAAAGATATCGTCTCCCACAGGGATTAGAGCATCTCCTATGAATGGTTTCATGCACAAAGATTTAGTAAATGCGCAGTTAAATCTCACGATGTGGAAATATAAAAAAACTCAAGTAAAAATAAAGATAGTGGTGAGAGGAATGATAGGGAGAGATTTGGTCGATAGATTGGGTAAGACTAATGTAGCTCAGTAGCATGTGGGCTACATTGTAAAGTTTGAGTATGTTTTGCGCTGCCATGAAATGCTGCCTCGGCGGGTATGGCGGGTGGCAAACTACGACCCTGTCACGCGGCCGCAGCAGGTCACTACCACTGCATGAGTGTACTGTCTCGGCAGGTGGAACGAAAAGAAGTCCTTGCGGCAAGTCTGGCAGACATTCCAAGTTCGGTGAGATATTCGACAGTGATCCCTCCTATTTCTAGGTTAGGATGCTCAAACACTCACGTGATGTAGGCAATACCTAGCAATCTCAACGTAAACTTAACATAGGCAAGTCCATTCGATTGGGGATCCCTCTTAGCCGCTGAAACTTGTGGACTAGTGTGGAACCAAGTTAGTCACACCCCAACAAGTTGTGACTTTGCTTAACCCTTTCGTGACCCTTGCACTTTCGTGCCCGACAAATGGATTTTCTCTTAACTTACTGGTGTAGACTAATTAAAAGAACAAAGAGCATAGATTAAGCAAACTTTGGAATTTATTTGAAAACAAATCAAAACTATTACAACTTTTTCCCTCAAACTAATTTCCATACATGCGCCTAAACCCTGGGAGAGTCGGGTCGCGACCCGAAACAACTCCAACCTATCTAGCTACATCTCCATTGTACGGCTGCTCAGGCTCGCATCCCCTCACCCTCGTCATGCCTCTATACCCTCACATACATTGGGTATATATACGACTCATGGCCTAAGCTTGAGTCCTACTTGAAGTAGGAGTTCTAAAAGTAAGTTACATTAAATACAGACTCCTTTTTTACTTAAATATGGACTCTTTGGACGTTGCCTTCTTCCGCAAGTAAGGATAAGTGCTCCTACTTATCGATCATGGATCAGCTCTATCGGCTGCTACAGGCTTCAGAAAATTGCAAGAGTGGGATTATTGGGCTTAGGAAATTGCCCTCTTTCCATCGCGACCCATCTTGGCTAAGTCAGTGTAACTCCTGCCCGGGCGACACTTAACGGCAATGCTGCTTCGGTAGCGTCCTTGGCGGCATCTTGAGCTGCTTCAGTACAGTTCCTTTGGTTCCAGCTTTCATGTCCTGTCCTCTCCTCTCCTAGCTATAGCACGTGAAAATAAAGACTAAACTAAAACAGTAACTTTTCTCAACCAAACATAAAATATTCAAGAAAAGCATGGTAAAAGAGAAGATAATGTTATAATGAATGCAATGCACCTACATATGCCTAAATGAGCTTATGAACAACAATAATACGGGCAGGAATGTGTACAAAATATAGAACTCATGGACACTCTACACACCCCCAAACTCGAACTATTGCTTGTCCTCAAGCAATGCAACCTAGCTAGTAAATTTGCCCTTAGCACAAAATTAATAGAAGCATTAGCTTTTAACTTGATTTCTTACCTCAAGGCCGTGGCACCTATTTTTATGTTAGTGATAGGGAATGGCATGAAATAACTTAGGTTTTAATTTTCTTAATTCCAGTGCAGTGTGTGCAGGTCTATGCTCATTCTAACCATGTTGAGATAATTAAGTTAACAAAGAATGCCTAAAATAATTAAATTACTAGAAAGGATACGAGTTGCTACCTTGGCAGCACAGTTGGGCACTTTTGTTTTCTTTTTCTAGTCATGGCTTGAAGGGCTTCAGCTCATCACAACTATTCTTCGGGTTTGAAGCTAAGATAGGTGCACTCTACGAAACTCTAAACCCTTTGAATAGAGTCATCCCGTGAAGACTTTAATTCACTCTTGCTAATTTGTCCGTCACTTGATTTAGATTCATAGACTTTGATAGCAGCGGAGTGTCTTTGCTCAGGATTCTTCCTAGAGCTTGTTTCGGGCACCTCCAGGGTATTTAATCTTTCTGTCTAGAGCCTGTTTCAGACACCTCTAGGGTTTTCATTATTTTTGCTCTACTGCCCTGTGCTACTGTGGCGGCAAACCTGTATTCAATCAAGGAATTTTTTTATTAAGTGAGGCAGGCAGTGTTAAACTCAAAACTCAAGCAAAATTCAGCATTTAACCGACATTGTAAAAATAATTGGCAAAAAAAGAAATTTTTTCTATGTATTTTTCATGCTTCTTCCCATAGTTAGATTAAATTGTTTTTAGTACGGTGCGAATGTAAGTAGTCGGCTAAACTATCATAGGCACAAGTTTTTAAACTACAGAGTTCTATTTCATTAAGTGCTAGGGAGCAAAAATTTACATATCCATCTAAATGCTACTAAATTAACCTAAAACAAAGAGGACTAATTTCCCCCAAACTCAAGCTTGGCATTGTCCTCAATGCCTCGACAAAACAAAAATTAAAAACAAAACATAAAATAAAAAAATTAAAATTAAAATTAAAAACAGAAAAATTAAAACATAAAAAAGAAAATAAAATAAAATAAAATATAAAAATTAAAAAGAAAAGAAAAATGGTGCTATAGACTGAGGGAGTTCCCCTCTGTTGCTGCCACATCAGAGGAGGAATGCTGAGGAGGCAGGCAGAACGAGGCGGCGCGTAGCAAATGGCCTGTCAGTTGGGCTCTTCTTCGTGCTACGCGGTGGCTGGATGCGGCTAGGGTGGGCTTCTTTGATTATTTTTCAGCTCCTCCACCCTGGGGCTCTGTTGCTGGCCGCTTTCTCTTTCTATTTGTCTCTGATGGTTCGTCATCAAAGGAGTCTAAGATCTCCATGTATGAGTCGTCGGCGTACTTTGGCAGCGGCCCCTTTTGCTACTGGGGATGCAGCAGTAGTTTCCTCCTCCTTCTCTGATTCGGATGAGAAGGTAAGTTCATATGGCTAGATAGGGGTTGAAGAGGTTCTTCTCTTGGAACGGTGGTGCGGCCCCTCGCTGTCATCGGCAGCAGGAGCAGCAGCTGGTCTTGGAGTGATCTGGATTGGCTTGAAAGCTACTAAGTCCGTGGGAAAGGCAGGCAATTGTGGGCCGGCGTCCTGATACTTATCTAACAAGTAAGCCACAGAGGCCCCTTTCACGTCTGCTACGTATTTGGTGAAGATCACCTACTTGTGCTCGATCCTCTGGCAGCTTTCAACTAGGTTGCGTAGTAGGGGGATCAATTCAGACGGGGGGGGGGGGGGGGCAGCTTCAGTACTGCCCGCTGCGGCTTGGGTGGCGGCAGCTTGGAACAGCGGTTGGGCGGTGGAAGGTGTGTCTGGCTCCGTGTTATGCATCATCTGCTAGCGTACCCTTCTTGTCCATCCTTCCTTGGCAGGAATAATTTTGTCTTTTGGGTGCGGCGACACGCGAAAATTGGCACACAAGCCAGTGATGAGTGCAGGGAAGAAGAGGGGTCCTTTGACATTTGGCTTCTCTGCATGGGCATAGATCTCCTTTATTATTACCTCGCCAACGTTGATATGCCGCCCCATCATTATGTTGTTGATGAGGGCAAGTCGCGACATGTTGAATGTTGATCCGTGCGTGCTGGGCATCAGGCGACATTATACGAAGTAACTCCAAAGGGATGCCTCCGGCAGCAAATCGCGGCGGTTGACTGACCCGTTATTTTTACAAGTTAGCCGCTTGGTGTTTGGCTTACATATCTCCCTCTTGATCTTATTATAGTCAGCCACCGTTAAGTAGGACTCCTATTCCTCATGTGGATTGCCGCTGACTTCTATGATGTAAAAGTTGTTGATCATGTCAGCAGTAAACTTGACACCTTCTCTGCGGACATACACGAAAAGGCTTGCCGGTGTCGGTCTGTGGGCGTAGAACTCTCGCGCATGGTTGCTGTTGATTCCTTCTGGCTGATTTTTGAACTGATCCAGCCCATGTAGTGGATCCTTTCGAATTGGAAGGGCTCCAAGCCAAAATCCCCATCAGACTGGTGTACTGGAAACCCATCTCCTCTCATAGTTGCCGCTCTCTAAAATGTTTCTTGTAGGTCTCCTCGACAGCTGGGTTCAAGAACCTTTTGTAAGGGGTTTTGGAGGTGGCGGCGGGCTACTGTGATGAGGCCATAGTTTGTGGGATGGTTGTATTTCCTAAAGAAAGAAAAGAAAGAACGTGAAAGAAAATAAAGCAAGGGAAATCTTGGAAGCAAAGATTGTAGAAAGAATTTAGAGTAAAGGAGGAAGCAAAGTGACGAACTGGGAGAGAATAGTTGGCTTTATATAGCCGCTTCTTTCTACTGCCTTGGCAGGCACGCTGTCAACGGGTGGCAATTATTGCGGCGCGAATAACGGGATTTATAGCCGTTACACAAATATATGTTCCGCTCGTTGTGGCAAATATAGTCGTTGCAACTAGCCATTATGAAGCCACTAGCCGTTATGCTCGTCTTCCTTGGGCTGCCTTGGCCACTAGTTGGGCTTCTCCTTTATTCTTTCATCTTTCTTGATCTTTACTTCATTCCTAACCTGAAATAAATGAAATACAAAAATTAAATCTAATCCTAATGCATAAAATAAATTAAAAATAAAAATAAAATTAGGCTATGTCGGGCTACACGTTTCTCAAGCATAACCACTTCCTGAGGGTCTTTGTGTTTGGCTATTCTTCTGGGCATGTCCTTCCCCTCCTCAGGTGGATTTTGTTGCTGCCCTGGCAGGACATACACCAAGAAAACAAAGAGGTATTTTTTAGCAAATAAATGAAAAGAGATTTAATGTGCAAAATTAAATTAGAAGTGCAGAAATTCAAACATAGTTACTGTTGCCAATCCCCGGCAGCGCCGCCAAAAACTTGTAGAGCGTCTAGGTGTTCTCTATTTATGAGCGCAAGTGCACACTCTTGTCAAGTTATAGTATAAAAGATATCGTCTCCCACAGGGATTGGAGCAGCTCCTATGAATGGTTTCCTGCACAAAGATTTAGTAAATGCGCAATTAAATCTCACAATGTAGAAATATAAAAACACAAGTAAAAATAAAGATAGTGATGAGAGGAATGATAGGGAGAGATTCGGTCGATAGATTGGGCAAGACTAATGTAGCTCAGTAGCATATGGACTGCATTGTAAAGTTTGAGTATGTTTTGCGCTGCCATGAATTGCTGCCTCGGCGGGTATGGAGGGCGGCAAACTACGACCCTGTCGCGTGGCCGTAGCAGGTCACTACCACTGCATGAGTATACTGTGTCGGCAGGTGGAACGGAAAGAAGTCCTGGCGGCAAGTCTGGCAGACATTCCAGGTTCGGCAGGATATTCGACAATGATCCCTCCTATTTCTAGGTTAGGATGCTCGAACACTCACGTGATGTAGGCAATACCTAGCAATCTCAGCGTAAACCTAACACAGACAAGTCCATTCGATTGGTGATCCCTCTTAGCCGCTGAAACTTGTGGAACCAAGTTAGTCACGCCCCAACAGGTTGTGACCGTGCTTAACCCTTTCGCGAGCCTTGCACTTCGTGTCCGACAAATGGATTTTCTCTCAACTGACTGGTGTAGACTAATTGAAAGAACAAAGAGCATAGATTAAGCAAACTTCGGAATTTTATTGAAAACAACTCAAAACTATTACAATTGTTTCCCTCAAACTACTTTACATACACGTGCCTAAACCCTAGAAGAGTTGGGTCGTGACCCCCAATAACTCCAACCTATCTAGCTACATCTATGTTGTGCGGCTGCTCAGGCTCGCATCCCCTCACCCTCGTCATGCCCCAATACCCTCACATATATTGGGTATATATAGAGCTCATGGCCTAAGTTTGAGTCCTCCTTGAAGTATGAGTTCTAAAAGTAAATTACATTAAATACAGACTACTTTTTTACTTAAATATGGACACTTTGGATGTTTCCTTCTTCCGCAAGTAAGGATAAGTGCACCTACTTATCGATCTTGGATCAGCTCTACCGACCGCTACAGGCTTCAGAAAATGACAAGAGTGGGCTTAATGGGCTTAGGTAATTGCCCTCTTTCAATCGTGACCCATTTTGGCTATGTCGGTGTAACTCCTGCCCGGGAGGCACTTGGCAGCAATGTTGCTTCGACAACGTCCTTGGCGGCATCTTGAGCTGCTTCAATATAGCTTCTTTGGTTCCAGCTTTCATGTCCTCTCATGTCCTGTCCTCTCCTCTCCTAGCTATAGCACCTGAAAATAAAGACTAAACTAAAATAGTAACTTTTCTCAACCAAACATAAAATATTCAATAAAAGCATGGTAAAATGAGAAGATACTATTATAATGCATGCAATGCACCTAAATATGCCTAAATGAGCTTAAGAACAACAATAATACGGGCAGGAATATGTACAAAATATAGAACGCATGGACACTCTACACAGCTCCAGCCTGTCCCTTGCCACCACGAGGCTCCTCACCTCGTGCATCAGCTCCACCACCCGGATGAGAAGGAGGTGGTAAATCTCCCTCTTGCGGATGCCCGTCATCCTCAACCCGATCACCCCGTGGCTCACCACCCACATGAACTCTTCTCGGTCTAGCCATGATATTCAAATGCAATGCTACAACAACAACAGATAAACAAAAGAAAATGATTTGGGTCAGAAACATCAAGGGTCCTAGGTGCTCAAGTATCATACAAAGATTTTCCCGATAATAGTATGTGGCAATGTGTACCTTACACGGCAAGCTACCTCAAACAAGCAAGCAAAAACATCAAACAATCACACCTACCTCACTTACCTTTCTGGTTGCATAAAAACCAACGCAAACCTTTCCAAACCTGGCTCAAATACCAACAGATGTAACCCCTTCGACCCGGCCTAGCCACCAGACCGTAACGAGCTGATCACACGGGACTAACCGAAGAAAAATCCAGAGATTTCCCTTCGATTACAACCCTAAACGCGCTGATTAATATCATTTCTTGATGCTCGAATTAAACCCTATATTTCAAGAACACACAACGGAAGAAAACACGAAAAGACGAGCATCGATCGATCAACCGAGAAACCAGGGACCAAAATGCAAAACTAGCATAAAACAGGGACCTATGATGAAATTAAGGTGGTCACTTTGAAATTTGTCTCATTTCATACTTCCATGCTGAAATGCATCTCAAAACAAGCCCTCAATCAAACTCAATTGATAACAAATCAAGCCTGAACCAAAACGCAAGAAAAACAACTTCAAAGATGCTCTTAACTAACTTCCAACGACCCCCGTTTCAAAACACCCACAATGGCATCGATACGGGTATAATGTTTAAAATTCCAGAGAGCTTTCGTTCCAAAATGGTTAGACCCGTTCCGGCCCTGCATAGACCGTTTCGATACTCGTTCCGAAACACAAAGGCAAAAATAAGGGTCGTTCCGAAACGTTCGAGCCTGTTTCAAAACACCTGCAGCAGACCAGAAAAATTTGCAGACCAAGCATCTCCAAGGCTATTTCCCTTGGTTCCAATCAACACAAGCAACGAGATAACAGCAAGATAAGCACACAAACACTAAGAGCAACAACCAAACTCACATTTAAGCAAGAGGACTAACTCACGATTAACAAATGACAAGATAAGAACATCAAGATCCATGAACTGAGCAAAACAAGATAAAAAGCCAAAAACCATTATGCCCAAGGTATAAACAAGCCAACCAAGGCATAACAAACATGCTCGCATCACAAGGAGTCTACAAAACTCTCCCAAAACATAAACAAGGTCTATCCCCATTGCCTCATACACAACTATCTAAACGAAACCATACTTGAGCTTGAAGCGGACACTTGGATCACTTCCCTTGCACCGTTGCCTTCCAAGATAGTCTACGGATCTGCATTGTTGGAAAAGAGAGCATAAGCTACGAAGCTTAGTGAGCGGGGCTCAAAACCAAGGTACAACAATGCAGTTTTGAAAACCAACTTCATTTTGGAAACCAAAACAATTTCTTAAAAATCACTTTCGCAAATCATTTCCTTTCAAACATACCATAAATCAAGTATAAGAAATTGCAACAACACATGCCATAGGCATAAAAAATGCTTCAACCATGCATAAACCATATGTTAACCACATATGCAAACCAAGCCTATCGGCTCCATTTCAACTCACATGCTTCAAGCATGTACACATAACCATAAGCGAATGAGTATACCGGAATCTTTGACACGTTGCTCGGATAAGCGGACACCTTGATGGCACAACCCCCACCACGCTACATGGTGAAACAACCCTCACCAAATCTCACTTCGGCCAGGATGACTCAACCCGCATTGCCCATTGGTGATAGCACAACCCCTATCACTCGCGTCACAATAGCACAACCCCTATTGTGAAACCGAAGAATTTATCTCGCGCGCGAATTTGATATATATAGTGCACTTCGCATCCTATTGCTCGATCATTCTATCAGATATAAAGATCCATGTGTGTCAATATACTCATCGCAACATCTCATTCCACTATATTACACCGGGGGTTAAACACCTCCCCAAACACATCCCAAATACCATAAACACAAACCCATGCATAGCATGAACACAAGCAACATTTTCATAAATCACATGGTATTCTCATGGAACAAAATCAACATGCATTGATGCACAACAACAGTGAAAAAACATCATTAAAATGATATGCTCATGATCAACATGTAAACGGTGAAAAAACCAAAATAACTCAAAAACTTACTCTTGAGCTTGGATTGGCCCAACGACACAACCCAAACTCCAAAACATTTCCACTCACCAACGAAAACCAAAAACCAAGCCGAAACACTTTTCTAGCTTCCCGATTCACCCACAAATGTATCCAACGATTCCAGATCTTCAACCCCTGCTTCTAACCAACCCAAAACAAAGGATTATAGATATTTTCAACACTCCAACTTGCTAGAAAACAAAGATTCAACAACTCATTCAAATCGCCTATCGAAACATTGCCAAAACAAACCGAAAACAACGGAAAACTCAAGTCGGACAACCTCCAGCAAAAACCCAGCATTACACATCATCAAAACACATGAATAAACATCTAAAAATATCAACTCATCATCAGTATACCATCAGCTACTGATTGATCACAAAACTCACCCAAAAACTCAATTTTACATCCACCAAACTTCAATACAAAACTCAAATTCGGGATTTCTATCATTGACCCATCATCTCAACATTATTCCTCGTCAAAACACAAAGCCCAAAACAACATTAAACCCATCTTTAACAGATCTCAACAAAAATAACCCAAAAGAGCTCATTTTACCATACTTTACCCAAAGTTTCATTAGAAACCTTTTAGAAAATCTTAACCTTAATAAATAAAAGAATCAAAAACATGAAAATGTCAATAAAGAACCTTACATCAGAGGAGAATTTCATCGCTCACCTCCAATGATAGTATTTCCCCCTTGATTAGCAAAGAACACTAGGGAAAACTAAGAATAAAACATGGGTTTTAGAGATAGAACACAGGAAAAACTTTTGAAATCATTAGGTCAATAAGAAACATAATTTACCTTTGAGAAATTAAGAATAGATGGTTGTTTGGCTGAAAAGAAAATGAGAAGAGCTTTAAAATGTGCTTTTGACTTAAAATGAGAAAAAGATGAACAACCCTTTTTAATTTTAATTATAAAACCTTTTTTTTAATATTTGAATAGTCAAAAATAAAGGGGAAAATAACTACATTGGCCCATCCAATCTAGCTCCTTAAATATTCTATGTTTTGACTCTTTTATAAAATGGTCGCTAAAAACAGATTTTGCAATCTTTACATTTTGGTCACTAAACCGAAATGTCATGGTTCGGAAAACATTTTTCCAAAATTGAGTTTACCAAAGCCTTATATATAATATTTAAGGATTTTAGAAATTTATTTTATATTTTTCCGACCATCTGAAGACCACTTTCCCTGAACTCACCCACAACTCTCAACACTAGTCTTTCGGACCTCGAAACCTTACCGAATCTTCTAGACCTAAAAAAGGGGTGTTACATAATGCATGTCCAATTATTGTCTTGTCATTTTTAAGTAAACCCTGATTTTGGCTCCATTAGTTTAATTAATTAAGATTCTATGAATATCATTAAGTTTAGGGCTTATGTGATAACACCCAAAAAGTTTGGGCACTATCCATATTAGACACTAGATCAATAACATTCCTATTGATGTTACTAACTAGTTATTCCCTACCTTAATTTAATTTTATTAAAACTAATTAGGTGTGATTACATGTTTCTAGGTTTAAATGGTATGCTAAATGGTTAACTAGAATACCCTTTTGATTAACATCTCATTACATTGAGACACTAACAAAATTTGGATACTGAAGTTGTTATTTAGCATCCATTTATTTTCTACAATTTCTCCCTATTCAATTATTTAATTAAGGAACCTATACTAAAGGTTTCGATTAACACAATTAAGTGATTAAATCTTCCTAATATACATATTATATGCTTAATTAAAATCATGCACCAAATAAACAATAAATATAGCAATTAAAATAAAAAATTAAACTGCCAGGACCGAATTGAATTAAATTGAAAACTATAGAGCTAATTTACAAGGAATTAGTGTCCATTCTGCAAGAAAGAGTAAACTCAAGAGCCTAAGTCTAATTCCATTAAAGGAATAACCCAAGCCCACTTAAAAAAGGCCCAAAACGAATCAGACCTAGAATCGGGTTGCGGACCCGTATTCGGACTCGCTCGAAAGAGCGCAGATCCTCTTCATGACCCGGCACCAAAATGGTGTCGTATCAACTCACGTATAAAAGGAGGTCGACCGAGATGACTCGTCCATTTACCCCATTCACAATCTCTCTCCTCCCTCACTCTCTCTCTAAATTCTCTCGACACTAACACCCTAAACCCAAATTTCCTACATATTTTTTTTATCAAAACTCCACTTTTCTTTCAAATTCATCCGAGTTCTTTATTTTTTTTTCTATGTTCAATCCCCAAAAACACTTTTCATCTTCCTTCACGTTGTTATTTCAGATTAAAATCTCTCTTTCACTCATTTTTCATATCTTGCTCTTCATTTTTCTCCATTTTGATCCATTATGAACACTAAAACACCTCCACTTCTTGTTTCCATCAGATCAAAAGCCTTTTTTATCTCGGTTCTTAACAAATTCATCACCTTTTCACCATTTGATCCAAAACCCTATCTTCATTCGAACAACAACATGTTTCCCAGCCGTCGGAGGTGACGTCGGTCACCGGCTGTCATCTCTGGTTATCCCTGTCCTTTTTCTGATGACCAGAACTTCTCCGATCATCTTCTTCAGCCAACCTGCAACTTTCGATCATCTTCTCCGACTAAACCTAGGTTTTCGATCATCCCATTCAACCAAACATGCAATTGCGGCCACTGTGCTCCGCCGCCAGGGCAACTCCCGGCCACCATCTGCCACCGTGCCAAAAACCTAAAAGCTTCATTTCCCCAATTTTCACTTTTAAACCTAAATCTACAACCCGTTTCATCAGAAACACCCTGCTTCCCCACCTAAACTAACTACCCGAAGTTAAATCCCACTCTCTCTTTATCATTTTCAAATCTGACCGAACATAGGTCTCCACTTACGGACTCCGATGATGCACAAAAGAAAGCTAAGTGGCTGAAACTCTCTTGTTTTTTTCATTTTAGAGTTTTAGATCTGGGTTTTGCTTCTGTTTTTCTAGTTTTTAGCTTAGGTTTGACTTATTTTTGTGATTTCAATGCATGAATATGAAAGAGGGAAAGAGGAGTTACCTTCTGGTGATCTCAGGTGACGACATTCGATTCTAGCACCTCTTAAGATTCTGGTAAGACCTTTCATCTTTTTTTCTCTCTCTCTAATTATTGCCGCAATAATTGTTATAATCATTGGCTCATTAATGACTCTCTCTCCTTATTTATATCTGATAGTGGAGTGTGACGTCATGTTGATGTGGGTGAAGCCAGTTGGCTCCATCTGGAGGTGATTTGCATGAACTCAGAATGGGCGAATAAGAGCACGACACGTGTCTATTAGGTCTTGGTTTTTGCGGGAAATAAAAGCATATATGGGATTTGTGTTTCTTTGCCCGGTTTATGTGTGTTTATTGGGCTGGCAGATGGATATGAGTTGTAAATGTGTTGACAAAATATGTATTTCGGGCCTGATACTTATATTTGGGCTTTGTATAATAAAAATGGGTATTGGATATGTAAAATGGGCTATATATTGTATATTTTGGTACGCATGTGTGTACCGGTACCCAAGGGGTACTGTATCGATACGCAAGGGCCAGTACTGGTACACACTAGGCAATTTACCCAAAATTTACGTTTTGAGTTCAAGAGGCTTATAATTTGAAGACTATGGCCCAATGGGCTTCTAAGGTGGTAAAATAAATGGTAAAAGTGGAAAACTGAGATTGTAACCTTATATACGAGCATAATGAGTAATAACTTCGTAAAACCTTGGCTGATTGTTTGTAATAGCAAATATAGAGATCCTTGGTGGATCGTGTGGTGTTGTGTGCTAAGTAAGGGCACTTGTTTGGTTGAAGTACCCTTGATTGTTTGGATCTAGATACCCAGAGAGTTTGTTGCGACACTATGGTTAGAGATGTCGAATGTACGTCCTCGACACTATGTGACACAGGGCCTCACCCAAAGAGTCTACGTTCTTGAGGCTTTGTGACACCGAGTCTCACTCTAAGTTTGATGGTACGATGCATGTGTGCTTTGTGAGATTACTGCATCCTTGCTGTTTGCTATGTGTTTAGGCGGCTAGACGTAGCGCTATATATATTGTTATATTTCCAGGTATCATCTTTAGCTGCATGCTCATATTTATAATTTGCATAAAGTAAGGTTGAGTATAACTATATCCACTGAACTTCATTAGCTGAGCGTTCGAAATTGTTGTTTCTATTCGCATGTTAGTAGGTTGACGTGTATCGTTGGAGTGCCATCGGAGTAGGACTTCAGCATCGATTTGTGTTCGAGTACAGTACTTTATATATTGGGCTATGTATTCATAGGACCCTATGTTGTATTGTAACTCTATTTTGGATTTTATGCCATGGTTCAAATGCTTTTAATTATGTATTTTAAATGGAACTCTCATGTAATGTTTTCAAATACTTATTTATGTTGAAATATTTAACCTTGATGGTTTTCATGGAAATGAATGTGGTTGGGCTAAACAAGGTTGGAAATTCTATGAAAATGGGTTGGGGTTGAGGCCTAAATGTGATATTAGAGTTAAGAGTGTTATATTTAGTGGTATGTAATAACCTGGGTTTCAGGATTAGTGAGTTGTTTCACCCAATCATGTGGGCTTAGGTGTTGGTCCGAAGCTTTGGGAGCCTATATGGGCTTTCTTGTGTGTTGGGCTTGAACAATTGGGTTGCCATGTGGGTTTGGAGGATATTAAACGGGTCATGGGGTAAATTTCCCCCACTTTTTAAGAGGAATAGTGGGTAGGCGTAATTGTTGTTGCATATTGTAAGAGTGGTGAGGTCACTCTTGTCTCCCCTTCATCCTCTTCATCTTTTTCCTTCTTCTTTTTCCCTAGAGTTCAAGATTAAAGGTGAAATCTTTATCATAACAAGTGTAAATCTCATAATTGTTGTTGAGGGTAGTCTCATATACGTCAAGTGATCTATCTTTTGAGGTAAGAATGGAAGGTTTTGGTAGAGGTTCAAAGTATGCGAGTTTGTAGGGGTTGAAGAGGAAGAACATGAACGGAGGGTTTAACTCCGTTTTCTGTTGTAGAGATCTTTCTTTTATGTCTCTTGACCCTTTAGCTATGTTGCAACCCATTTTGCAACTTCTCTTTATAGTGAAAGAGGTTGAAGAGCACTCAAAAGCTCAAGGAAAAGAGAGGGTTGAGGCTGGTGCAAAGAGGTTCATTTCTAGTGTTTGGATGATGCCTTGTATGCTTGTTTTGACGATTTTGGTGTTTGAATGCTTGAATATAGTCATTAATGTAAAAACTCATGTTTTGTGTTAATAACCCGTAAAAATGGTAATAAACTACACTAATAACTTCCATAAGATGTAGGCTTGAGTTTAAGAGTTAAAGGTAGTGTTTTGGGGGCTTGGAAAGTGATTTCCCGAGCCTAGAAAGCCATTTCTAAGCTTCAAAACTTTTATGCGAAGAGGCAGTACCGATACCCCTAGTGTTTTGGGTTTAAAGAACACTACTTCATTGGATAAATTGAGAGAGGGGTATTAGTACGGTGTTCAACATATACTGGTACGTTAATGGTTTGAGAAATTCCAGTGAGCTCAAATCATATCAGTACGCATGTTAGTATTGGTACCCAAAGGGTACCCGTATCGGTACGCTAGGGCCTATACCATAGGATGGTATGGTTATGTAATGTTGTTGTGTGCCATGTGGGCACTTGTTTGGTGGGTCAGGATACCCAATGAGAGTGTTGCAACACCATGGTAAGATGTTATCCCTAATGTACGTTCTCGACGCTATGTGGTCCTGAGTTTCATTCGAAAAATACTCGATGGGGAATTACGAGTATAAAGCGTGAGTTCCTGATGTTGTGTGGCCCCGAGTCTCGCTTGAGTGTATGTTCCTGATATTGTGTGGTCCCGAGTCTCACTCTAGGTTTGTGGATATGTTTATTATGAGATGTTTGATGTCATGCTAAACATGTATGAATTGTGGTAAGATTATACTTGTTTACAATGCCATGTCATCTTTTCTTGCTACATGCTTGTACTTATGATTAGCATGATGCATGGTAGAGTGGAGGTGTATCCATTGAGCTTTATGAGCTCAGCGTTCGGAATCGTTGTTTTTGTTGGTAGGTTTTTAGGTGGCTACGTTGCATTGAAGGAGCTCATCAGAGTAGGACTTTAGCTCATTGATGTGATCAAGAGTACAATACTTAGACTTGTCGAGAAATGTCTTCATAGGACCCTTGATTTTATATCTGTAACTCAGATTTTGGATTTATTGATCATGTCAAATGTTTTAATTAACTTGGTTTTAAATTGGAGCTCCCATGTAAAGATTTAAACTATTTTGTATCACATTATCCTATGAGATGTTGGATTTTATGAAATAATGGTATTTTGAGCTAAATCTAGTTAAAAAAATTTATGCTTGAGTTTAGACTTGAGACTCAAATGTGACGTTGGATTTAGGGCATTACACATGAGTTCATGGAAAACCCCCCATTTTGGTGGACATCAAAAGTTGGAGTATTGGTAAAATTATGGCAGATTGTAAAAATTCATAGAAATTTATCAGCACAATAGTGAGAACGGAAAGGGCAAATCTAATGTTTCTATGAGTTGAATATGTAATCCCTAGGGATTCACTTCCAAGCAGAAGGCATGAAGGTAAAAACAGGATGGATCTGCCGATTCAAAGGTTCTTATGTATCGTGCAATCATTGCCCCAAGTGGAAACAAAATTCCCCAACTCACAACATTTAGAATCCCATGAATATGGAATCAGTATATTTTTTTGTCAAATTTCTACAAGTTCATCAAAAACCCAAATCAATCTAAGAACCAAACTGAAAGCAAAATTTTGGGGGGAAATGTTTTTATTTTAATTTAGCTGCAAATATATTAAATTATATTATTTTAATTAGAAAAATAAAAACTAACCGGCTATGCCACCATTTTCTAACGGAAGTTAACATGAGGGACCTAAATGAAAGTAAAATAAAAGTTGGATGACCCTAATAAAAACTTTAAAAGTTTAGTGACTAAAATGAAATTGCCCTAAACGTTTGGTGACCATCTATGTAGTTTACCCTATTAATCAATTATTTTCATGCATAAAAATTAAAAGAGATTTTATTTGGAAAATATAAGTTTAAGTCAGAGTTTAAACATTGCTTCAGCTATTTTAGTTTTGAATAATGTATTTGCCTAAGTGGTTAAGGATGAAGACTTTAAAAATTTTGTGCCGAAATATGTGTGGGTTCAAACCCCACAGTCTGGATAATCCACAATTGATCCCAAGTGTTTATATTTTCTCACCTTGCACCTTAAACTCTTTTGGCCCCAATTCAGTCCTCCAAGTATACATGTTTTTCCACTTTTCACCCTAAAGTATGGCTCCATTATATAATTTGGCCGTTGGACATTAAAAAAACTAGACCAATGAAAGCATACCATGTGGCATTTAGGAAAGTGAGTAGGCCACAGTTAAGTTCCGATCAATCTAACGGTTAGATTTGGAGATTAGAGTGTGGATATGCAAAACTTAAATCTTGAATTTAGAAACTTTTTCAGAAATAAAACAAGCCAAGATGGCAACAAATTTCTTATCATAATAGACAACGGCAAAACCAGAAATTTAGAGATTTTAGTCTCAGGTACGCAACATACAGATAAGAGACCCTGGATCCATTGCAGTAGATAATCTGCTAGCAAAGGCAGCAAAAAAGTTGCACTATAAAATCAAAGTGCTCGGGAAAAATAAAAGGGGCTCAGGGCAAAATGATTCAGAACCGTGCACCAAGTATTAGCATAAAGCATGTTGAACAGAATTTGTAAGAAAAGATATACATACATATAAATAGAGATTTATTGTTGTAACATGAGATTAGATGTCAACTGAAAACATAAATCGTTTACTACTACGCCAATGACTTTGTTAAACGGAATGAACTATGGAAATCATCTATATATGCTAGTATATGGTAATAGACTAATTCCCAAGTGTAAACATATCATCAGAGGATGATTAGCCAGCCTCCATTGCAGTGCAGTTATTTCTAATCTTGTGAATTTTCATCGGATCGACATCAGCGTGCGGACTTTCTTTTGCCTTTCTGCTTTCTTGGCACTGGGGGTCCTCTTCAATTTCTGTAGTTCCTCCATTACCACCTTCCCTACAGTGTCAATGGAGTTCAAGAGTTTCTTTTGGGGCGTAAGAAACTCTGATTCCTCGGCATTCATATTCGTGACACCAATCAATGTTTTTGACACTTTACGGACTGATTGAGGGCAAGGCTTCTTCAATCTGGCCGATGAATCTGGAGTTGAGAAATCGTGTTCGTGTTGAGCACCTAATGATACATTAGAATTAAGACCGCCTTCCTCCTCCGGTATTATTGGGCTCTCAATTGTTAGGCCATCGCTTCCTCCTATACGAGCTCTCCTACTTTCAATGGCCTGGTTGAATCATTGTCAAATTCAATTGCCATATGATTTTAATAAAAAGAGAAACAAAAAGGGGGTTAAATAACCCTTTCATCATTGATATGAAACGGGGAATTCATTTTTGGAAATGAATGGACCAAGTCCAAATATGAGAAAGTAAAACCCAAGTCATTCAAGCCTGAGTAACTTCTATAGTATACCAAATCCAGCAATCATTAAAATAATGGAAATGAAACAAAGGTGACCCAGAATAGTCACATTGTCCTAAAACATGAACAAGTATTGCAAAAATATTAACAAATATGTTAGAGCCAAATGGTAACAAAGCCCAAACCATGAAAGTAATCAGCAGTTGAATGGTCATTATTTCAAGATTCTCTCATCAGCAAAACTAACTAAGCAGTTAAACAAGCCAACCAAAGATTTTTCTCTTGAAACGAACATAAAACTAGCAAAGAAATTGATAAGTAAATGTGAGTATTACCCTCAGAACAGCAGTAATATCATTGAGAGGAGCTCTTGGGTACCAAGACGGTAACACACTGCCCGTCCCTCGGCCGCTCAGAGGAGTATTCTCTCTTCCCATCGCCGGAGAACGATAAACAGTCCGTCCATGTCTAATACCGGATCTCAGGGTGCCAAAACGGTTGTCCCTGCGGCCCCCACCACCGTACGGTATAGGCGTAACAATACCAACACCCATCGGCCTACGGTGTCGAACAGGGGAGACTAACAACGCCCGTGATTCATCTGAGAAGATGGCCAAAGTCCCAGAACGTCTTCGAGCGAAGACTTGAGCTAGATCAACTGTTCTCGTGAGTCTATCCCTTGACTCCGCCATTGTTTATGGATTTCAACCGTGAAAGAAGAGAGATTTGAGGAAAAAGGGTTACCTTGGGAGAAACGGGGGATTTCTTGATATGGTTTTACTGTGCTGAAGGATCTCCTACAAATAATGGTGAACCCCAAGAGGGGGAAAGAAAGCTTTGGCGTTTGGGAGTGAAATGACTTTTTGGCAAATTTTTCAAACTAAAAATTGGGCGGTGTCATAGATGAGAAGGGAGAGACTGCTGGTTTCAGGAAAATTTTGGCACGTGCAAAGAGTAATATAATAGGTAAATTCACTAGAGGTTACTCAACTATGAGTATGTTTACAGTTCAATCACTATACTTTAAGATATTATAATTTCATCACTCTATTTATCGAGAAGTTTACCATTAATTGTGTGATTGACATTTATTTTTTTGTGTGTAAATCACAGTTTAGTCACTATACTTTAAAAAGTTATAATTTTCATCGCTCTATGAAAATTTATTTTATGTTTGTACATTTTAGGAATCTGCAAAGAAAAGCACAAATATTTTTGTTTGAAATTGTTGCATTATCATCTGCCCTAACTACTTGACTTTTTCACGGTCAACATCTTCGTTTAAAGTTTCGTTACAAATTAAATGAACTTAGAAATTAGTAATGCACGGTTAAAAAGTCCACAACAGAACCTAACGAGTGGTCTCAGTGTAAAAACGGACGATGTTTGTCTTAAGAGACTCGGATTCAATCGCTTTATCTGCAAGATGTGTATGCTATGTCAAAAGGTTAAAAATATCTATAAACAAATACTAAGTTATAAAAAAATAAAAATTCATCAACAAAATCCATTCCTCATAGAGTATTTATTGGAGTATTACAGTTTAACTTACAAGTAACACAGCACACTCGTAGTTTGACAAAACGAGCATCTAATTTTGTGTCAGTTTGAATAATTCTTTATTAAGTCTTCTTATCTTTCTCACTATTATTTGTTGTTAGATTGTTCCTAAGTTTCAGTTTTTGTTGTTGGATTGCATTTGCTCCTAGTTTTACAATTTTACTTGGATTAATCTGTTACTTTCTTGTGCATAAATATCAGTCATGTTGATTCAATACAATGTAAGACGTTTTCTACATAGCTAAGCTACACTTTCACGAGTAATTCTCAACAACAACAATAACAACATATTAGGCCAAAACGTTAATTCAAGAATAAGATAATAAAATAAAATATTATTATTTAAACAAACAATACAAAAATAAGGACGATACTGTTGTCACTAGATTTTTTTCACTCATCATTATCAAATAAATAATAAAAAAAATCTTTTTTTAAATAATAAATGGCCCTTCTAAAATAAAAAAAACCCAAAAAAGCCCATTTTTCGAACCCATTTAAAAAAATCAAATAATAAGCCCACCTTAAAAAAGTGTTAATATTTATGCATGAAAAGAGCACTTTAAAAAACCATTTGGGTAAAAAATAATAAATGTAAAGAAAAAAGAAACAAAAAATAACAGCACTCGCGCGGGCTGGTTCCCCCCAAACCATGTTTCGCGCCACTACTAGGGGGCCAATCGCCGTCCATCGGCCACGGCTACCGTCGTCGACCCAACGGCACCGACGCCGCTCGCCGTCGTCCACCGTAGCCGTCGAAATCTGTAAAAAAACAGTGAAGAAGGGTTTAAATTATGGCTCGAATCAAGGGGAAAATTTAACCTAGAATTTGAATCAAATTAGATGATTTTTTGGGGGGTTTATCGAGGATCATGCCTCTTGCTTGATTTTGGTTCTAAAAACTTAGATAGAGACGTGTTTGTAGAAGGATTTTCCTCACACAAAAATAACACACTTAAGCAAACTGAAACCCTCAATTAAGAATAAAACACTTAGACCATTTTAGGATTTAAAATAATCAAACCTAGAATGAATAAAAGATGCTCAATACGTTGAACTTCCTTGTTGTTTGAAAAGTAAAATTAATTTAATGTGGTGTCTTATCAAACAAGAATGGCGGTACGCCAGAAACTTTGGTGGTGATTAAAGTTCATCTCCCGGGCGATAAGACCATTAAAATAGATTTATATTCATTAAATGGACAAATAAAATCAAACCTTTGTGAGCTTGCAAATTCCAATTTTGAAAACGATTTTGAAATCAATTACGTACCAATTTTGGGCGTTGTGGGGGTGTTAACCCTTCCCCGCGCGTAACCGACCCTTGAACCTGTTTTCTAGTTTTCGTAGACCAAAATCGTTGTTTTATTAAAACAAAACATTTTATTAAAATAACCCTGTTTTAAAGTGATCCAATCACACTTTTCAAAAAAGATTGGTGGCGACTCTGTATTTTTAAAGTTTTTAAAAAAGTCGGGCCCTCCTAAAAAGGGTTGCGACAGCTTGGCGACTCTATTGGGAAATATTTTTGGTTTTAATAAAAACAAAAGAGGGTCAGGACACAAATTGATTTTAAATGGTTTTCAAAAAGGATTTTTTAAAAAAACTAATGGAATTTGCAAGTTCATAATAGGTTCAATTTATTTCTCCATTTAAATAAATATAACTCTATTTTACGCATCTAAGACTTAATTCCAAGCTCTATACTCGAGCTTTGTCCCGTTCGTTTAAGTGGGGGGAACACACTTTGCTCATGTAAGAATATTGATGATAACCTCAAGAGCCAAGTCCTTCAAGGCTTCAAGAGGTGGATCTTTTGCATCCTCATCTTTAGTTGGAATCTCATCCTCCTTTGAAGTTTGTCCTCCATCAAAGGCATCAAGGATTCCTACATCATCATCATCATCACAAGATTCCTTCCTCGGAAGGAGGTTATCATCGAATACTACATGAATAGACTCTTCTACTACTAAAGTTCTCTTATTAAATACACGATAGGCTTTAGAGGTTAAAGAATACCCTAAGAAAATAGCTTCATCACTTTTAGCATCAAATTTACCTAAGTTGTCTTTTCCATTATTTAAAACAAAACACTTGCAACCAAATGGATAAAAATAGCTATTGTTAGACTTTTTAGATTTTAAAATCTCATATGGTGTATTCTTTAAAAGTGGCCTAATCATTACTCGATTTACAATGTAGCAAGCGATGTTTGTGGCTTCCGCCCAAAAATATTTAGGTAAATTGTTTTCACAAAGCATGGTTCTAGCCATTTATTGCAAAGTCCTATTTTTCCTCTCAACAACCTCATTTTTTTGAGGAGTTCGAGGAGCCGAAAAATTGTGGCTAATACCATTTTCATTTAAAAACTCTTCAAAACTTAGATTTTGAAATTCGGTTCCATGATCACTTCTAATATGATAAATCTTAAGTTCGAGATCATTTTGAGTTAATTTTGAAAACGTGATGAATTTTTCTAAAGCCTCATCTTTAGTACTTCAGAATAGAACCTAAGTAAATCTAGAATAGTCATCAACAAGTAAGAATGCATACGATTTACCACCCAAGCTCATAGTTCTAATAGGCCCAAATAAATCTATATGAATTAGTTGTAAACACCTACTTGTAGAAACATCATTAATGGATTTAAAGGATGATCTATGTTGTTTACCCTTAGAGCATGCATCACATATTTTATCATTTGAAAATTTGATCTTGGGTAAACCTCTAACTAGATTTAGGGAAACTAATTTTTCTAAAACACTAATTCTAGCAAGTTCTAGTTTCCTATGCCATAGCCATGCATCATTTTAATTTTGTGCAACAAAACATGCATGAGATGTATGAATGTCATCTAAATGAACCATGTAAATATTACCTAAGCAATGACCAATGAGCATTATATTGTTTGATTTAATGTCAACAATTTTGCATCCATTTTTATCAAATAAGACATTAAATCCTTTATCACACAATTGACTAATGCTCAATAAATTGTGTTTTAGACCATCGACATATAAAACATTTTCATTGAGTATAGTAGAGTGATTACCTATGGATCTAATAACTTTAATGTGGCCTTTGGATTTTTCACCAAATGTCACTACTCCTCCACTTTTTGGCTTTAAGTCCATGAATCGACTCTTGTCTCCGGTCATGTGCCTCGAGCATCCACTATCAAGGTACCATGAGTTTTGGCTTTGTGTTTTGGCCTTGTAGCAATGCTCCCCTTACAAACAAAGATATTAAGCTTTGATTTTTGGTACCCAAATCATTTTGGGTCAACGAGTGTTAGCTCCCAAAAGCTTGGTTCCCTTAGGAACCCAAGGTGACATGGCATCAATATTATTATACTTGACAAGTTCCTTAGAAACCCATACACTTCTAATTCTTTTTGTCCTATTATGCCTATGGAAGCCACTTTGTTTGTAGTTATTGTTCTTTCTTTTAGGTTGGTTTGATCTAGATGATTCATCTATTTTATTTTTCACTTTAACATCACTATTGAAAGACTTCTTAAGCTCATTAAGCTCATTTAACACCTTTTGGTATTCACTATTGCATTGAGAAATAAGATTGTTTAAGTCTACATTTTTCATCTTGAAAGAATTTAAGTTCATCTTGTAAACCTAAGATCTTTTTCTCAAATTTCAAGTTAGCTTGAGAAAGTGAGTCATTTTTAGCATTTAGTTCCGAAATGATCTTTCTATTTTTTTAGAACTGACTCCTTATACTTCTCAACTAACACATCATAAACCTCTTGTAACTCATCATAAGCATCATACAATTTATCAAATGTAAAATCAAATGAAGATGAGTTAGAGGTTACCATAGAGGAATCCTCCTCAAGAGCCATGAGGCAAAGGTTGGCCACTTCGTGTTCCTCATCCTCGGATGACTCCTCATCACTCCAAGTAACAAGCTTGGCTTTGAGTTTCTTCTTCTTCTCAAAGCCCTTCTTCTTGAGCTGAGGGCACTCGGAACGAATATGACCCGGTTTTTTGCACTCAAAGCAAATGATTTGATCCCCCTCTTCTTCTTTGTTTTTGGTTTTGAAGTCCATTTTTCTTTGAATCTTTCTACCCCGGTTGGACCTCATAAATCATGAGAATCTTTTTGCTATTATAGCCAATTCTTCTAGGTCTTCCTCCTCACTAGAAGTGCTCTCCTCATGTAGAGAAGCTTTGAGAGCCACTCCTATCTTCTTCTTCTTATCTACCTCAAGCTTCTCCACTCTTCTTTCTTCCTTTCATCCTCCCTTCCCTGCTTCATGATCTCAAGAGTTAGGAGAGAACCAACTAGCTCATCAAGCTTGAGTGTTTTCAAATTCATGGCCTCAATGATGACGGTTCTCTTCCCATCCCAAGATTCTGGAAGTGAGTAGAGTAGCTTCTGGACTAGTTTGTCTTCCAGGATTATCTCTCCAAAACCCTTTAGCCCATTGACGATTGTTGAGAAATGATCGAACATCTTTGAAACGGTTTCGTCAGGCTCCATTTTGAAATTCTCATAGCTAAGATTGAGAATTCCAATCTTTGTCTCCTTCACATCACTTATTCCTTCATATGTAGTCTCAATTGTATCCCACACTTCCTTATCACTTTCGATGGAGGAAACTTTGGAGTAGATATCGAGGTCGAAAGAGCAAAACAACATATGGAGAGCTTTGTCATTGATTTGAATCTTCTTTCTCTCTTCTTCACTCACCTCATTTTTCCTTTTTGGCACAAGTCTTCCTTCGTCGTCTCTCTTTATCAGCATAGAGAGACCATCTTCAATAGCATCCAAAACTAGATAATCGTTGGATTTAATGAAGAGACGCATCCGGTTCTTCCAAAAAGGGTAGTTATCACCGTTGAAGAAAGGTGATTTGTGGTCAATTGAGACTCATACATGCTTAACCCGGAGGTAGATGCCATGACTTGCTTTTGTAGTTGATCACACTCTTCCTAGGAACTTCTCTTGTGGTTGTTAATCCTTCAAAGAGGTAGGCTCTGATACCAATTGTTGAGTGAATCAATGGATTGATCAAAGCCAAGAGGGGTGAATTGAGTTTTTAAAAATTGTTGTGGAAAGTAGAATAGCTAAAAATGAAGAACAAGAAATTTTAGAGTGGTTCAAGTTCCAAATGAACTCTACATCCACTGCCTTAGCTATCACTAAGGATTTTCCAACAATCCACTAATTGCTCTTCCCCTTTTCAAGGCTTAGGAGGTAACCTTTATAATACCGGTCAAATTTTCTACCCAAAATTTGACCAAACCCTCACAAGAGTACAAAGAAGAAATTAAGGCAAGAAAGATATCTCTCAATACAAGATTTCCCCTTTAAGTACAATCACTCAACCCAAATTTGAATACAAGATCAGAATTGAATACAACACAATTTAGGATTTTACAAGAGATAGGAAATTTTGCACTTTAAGCTTGGATTTTTGTAAGGATGTTTCTTTTTGATGCAATAGTTGTTGCTAGTCTTCAATTGGCTTCAATTTATACCTTCTCCATTAATTATGGCTGTTTGGGTGGTTAGGGTATTGAATATAGCCATTGGGACCCTCTCTTTCCACCATAAATGCACTTATGCAGCTTACCGTATCGGTACACGAGGACCTGTATCGATACCTGTCTCAAAATAGAAAGAGCCGTTGCACAATAACAAGAGGGGCATATTGATACGCGTGTAAGCGTATCGGTACATGATAGGGACTGTTTCTATACGGGGAACATTCATATCGATGCAATTATTTCCACAAAGCTCACTGGAAGTTTTCGTATCAATACGACAAAGGGCGTATCGGTACGGGACAACCATCACTTTAAAAATCGGTTACCTAACAACTGACACCAACGATCAAATTCATTAATGGCTTTCAAATTTAAAATTCCATTAAAACCGTATCGATACGGGTGACACCGTATCGGTACGCAATTCAAACTCCTTCAGTTTTACAGAGAGAGCATATCGGTACATATGTATTATGTTTCGATACGCTATTTCGATACAGTGAGAGGCGTATCGAAACACGTTTCTCCAATAGCCAACTTTGTAAAAAAGGTATCGATACGGCTGGAAGCGTATCGAAACGCCTGGACGTTTTTCAATAGTTTGGCCTTGGAACACTTAGAAAATATTTTTGAGTTTGAATTTTTCAAACTAGATTAAAGCCTTGTTGATTTGAAACCTTTGAGAGACTTAAAAATCTATTTCAAGTTTTCAATTTAATCCTTAACATACTTTGTTATATCAAAATCAAACATAGGTTTTACAATATTGAATCTTCGAGAAGGCATCGATGGTGAGTCCTCTTGAGTTGAACTCGATTTGTTTGGAGCCTGTTATGAGTGAGAATCAAGGACCTTTCTACCCTTAGTAGGGGACATCAAGGACATCTTGGGTACCCTTTTAGAACTGAACCAAGTTTGAGAATCTAGAGCCTACCCCAATAGATCCATGCGAAAAGCCTATGGTGTTGAGTCTGGTCAAAGTCGCAAGAATAATCCGTGGAGACATGTCCTGGAATGTTGGAATGGCTGCCCAGAATTTTAATGCAATTGCATTATTTTGGATCTTTTAGGTTTTATTTCTGTTTTTATTAAAAATATTACTAAGCTTTTTGTGTGTGAGTTTTGTTTTGTTTTTGTGGCATATTTATTTGTTGTATGCATCCCATATTTAGAGAGGATCGATTTTAAAGCATGTTGCTCAATCAGACAAAGCTTCTGCCATGGATTGAAGGTACCTAAAAAAGGAAAACGATGCGCAGACAATGAGAAATTGTCGTGTAACCCACGTAGCCCGATCTAGACGGTTGACCCGAACTGAGGTGATTACACGGGGAAAACCGAAGTCAACCCATTAAAGCCGACTCCGATTGACAACCCTTTAATTTTTTCCTTTTATCTTTTCTAGATGCAGATTACATCCTATGTGATCACCAAAGAGCATAGGAAGAAACGACACAACGATCAGATTTCGTTTAGGGGTTTAATTGCACAAATTAGACATTTATGGACCAAAATGTAATTTTTGCAAATTACAAGGATGTCTCTGATTTTAAAGTTACCTTTATTCAATTAGTCACATTTCATGCTTCTCTGACAATTTTCATCACAATCTAACCAACCAATCACATCCAATTGCATTCTTGAAGTTCAGGGACTAAAATATAATGTTTTGAAACTATACAAGATGCCATTAACAGAATTAACGGTCGCATATCGGTACGCCTAGGGACTGTATCGATAAGCGGGAAGGCAGTGACCAAACTCATAGAAAGGGTATCAATACGCTCTCCCGCATATCGGTACGCCTTTCAAACTCGTATCAAAACACTTCCCATCCGTACCGATACCCCTATACAAAAAGGCACAAGTTTGGCTTATGCGTATCGATACGCAAGCCCGAGTATAGACACACAAGCCCGAGTATCGATACACATACCAGAATTGTCCCAAAATCAGCCCCAAAATTGTATCAAACTTCAACAAATCATCATCAAATCATATGAACATGTTTATGGCATCCACTCAATTAGATGAGCATGCAATTCCAAGCACATGGTAACATTTGGTTGATTAACACAAGCATATCAAGGCATATAATGGAGCATGCTTAAACTACAAAATAAAAGCATACCAAAAGGTAAGATAAAGCATCAAAACCAATATAAAGGCCTTCTACAAACCAAATAAACCATATAACACTTGCATCAACATCAAGGAGTCCAAAAACACATCTCCCAAAACAAACCATTAAGTCCCATTGCCATATATCATTACTAGAGTAAAAGTATAACACCATACTTGAGCTTATCTATTCCTTCGATTTCTCGAAGCCTCCTCGCTGTCCAAGATATCTCAATTATCTACATTGTTGGTAAAAGAGAGCGTAAGCACAATAGCTTAGTGAGGCATGCTCTAAAAACACCAACACAACAATGCAAGCTTTTAAAACTCTATCTTGAAAACCATTTCTAAAACCATGCTCTTTCTATCTCATGCTTGAAAACCATTTCAAAGAAAATCACCATTTGAAAATCACATGTACCATCTATCTATCTCATGCATTCAACCAATGCAAATCTCATGGCAAAGCCACACATGCTTGATATTCAAAAGCATTTCATAAATCTCAAAATCTCATATGCATTTCTCATAGCATAAAATCATTTCAACATTGGTACATGTGAATCAAAGTTCATTATCATATATTGGCATTTCATATTCTATCTTTACTTGAATATGCAGATAGCTTGACTTGAGGCCAAGTCCTACCCCGGTGGGATCTCTCCACTGGACTCTCATGGCGGTATCTATCTTCACCATAAAGCTTGGGTGTTTCACTAAGACCTACCTCGATGGTATCTCTCATCATCAGACTCTCACTTTTGATCGGTATGGCACTACCCCCATTGCCCGACTCCAAAGAGCACGTACGAATTTTAGTTTATAGTGCACTTCACATCCTATTGGTCGACCAACTATATCCGGTAATCTTCTCATCATTTATGCTAATATATTACATTAAAATCATCATCTCACCTACTGTTTTGATGCAACATTTCTAAAATCTATCTCATCCCATTTCAAAACCACAATTCATGCATAGCATTTAATCAAAATCTCAAAACTCTTTACAATGTCATTCTATCTCGTGGGATAATATGTAACATCATTTCATGTCATAAATCATGCACAAAAAAGTAGGAATTTGTCTATCTCAAATCAAGAGCATGTCAAAAGCATTTAGGGGCATCAACCACTTTTCGAGAGCAAATCTAAACATAATTACTTCCAGACATAGGATGGTGTATCAAACCAATCCTAAATCCCCAAAACTTGTTTCCTTGTTCCTCAAGGACTTCTAAAACCATTTGCACTCACCGATAATGTTTTGCTTGCTTGCCGAAACGATTTCTAGGCTTCCGGCACTTCCAGATCAACACCAAATGCGTCCGATGAAGTCTCCCCTGTTCATTACACATAAGAGCAGAGGATTAATGCATCATCATGCATTAAAATCACCAACCACTCATTCTAATTCGCTGCTCTACTCAAAACTAGCATTTCCGCTATCCGAAATAACCGAAATCACTTCCAAACTTCCTCAAATCAAAGCCCAGCAAAGATTTATCAATTCTAATCTTTTCTAAACCTCAACCAACATCAAAAATCACCATAAACACAACCTTATACCTCCATCAATAGCAGATCACCAAAAATACCTCAAAAACCACAAATCTAGCAACTCAAACTTAGGAACCCAAACCTATTCGAGATTTATTTGTTAAAACCTCATTCTCAATATCAAATAACATCTAAAATATGTTAGAAATCAACCTCAAAATAGAGCTTAACATAGAAATATGAAAATCACCAAGATCTCATCAAGAATCTTGAATTTAGCAACTATTTCTTGTTTATAATATTAAAACAACTCAAAACCATTAACAAAGGATTGATAACTTGAGAATTTCAGTAAAGAACTGATCATTAGAGGAGAAGGATGAAGCTTACCTCTAATGGTTGATCTCTTTTCAATTTGGGCAAGTTTTCTTGAAAATCTAAAGCAAAAATCAATAGGATTTGAAGAAACAAAGATAGGAAATCTTTTGGAAGATGAAATCTCGGCAAACAAGATGAAAATCAGAGGTTCATTGATGAGAGAAAGGTTTTTGGCTGATTGGAAGTTGAGAGAAAATGAAAAGAGAAAAAACTATCGTAAAGTTGGTTATGAAAAGTCAACCTTTGATTTTTTTTTAATTCTCTTTTATTTCTTTAATAAAATCATTATTAAAAGCTCCCAAATTAAAGATAAATCTGGTGAAAACAATTGGTAAAATTAGCTCCTTAAAGATTCAAAGTTTCAATCCTTTACAAAACAGTCACTAGTCAACTTTTGCAAAAACTACATTTTGGTCACTATACAAAAATGTAATATTTCAAAATCTCATTTTGTAAAATTGTTTTTACCATAATCTTATTTATAATAAACGATGATTTTTTAGATATTTTCCGTATTTTTAAAACATCCCGAACTAGGTGTTCCCTAAACCCACCTCAAAGGTTCGAACCGTTTCCGACCGGCCCGATTCAACATAAAAAACATCTAGGCCCAAAACCAGAGCGTTACACGTCGAGTGATCACGTGGAGGAAACATCGAAGTATGCTCACATCAGCGCCAAACAGAATACCATAAGTCGCAAGTGCTATAGGACCACTTTAATGGTCCAACCAAGCAAGAATTTGAAAATGATCTTTGGTCTACTCGACTTAGGGGCAATGTCAAAAGGACCCAGGAGCGAGATGAGAAGCATCACATCCTAAATTGAAGACATAGCTAAGCATGTGGCATCAAGAAGCTACATTTCTTCGCCCCACATCAGACCGAAAAAGTAGGACCAAGGCTCAAAAGATTGATCAATGAAATGAGTGCTCAGACCGAGACGTATGCGTAGGACTTTCGCAATCCAATGGAGGCTACATCTAGAGGAACACTTTAATAGAATTGATGACCATTCGCCTGCATTCATGCTTTTGCATACATACATTTGCTTCCATGCATTTGTTTTTTTTTGTTTGTTTGTATTAAATAATGTTTTGATCATTGCATTCATACATGTATAATAAAAAGATTAATTTTGGAAAATTCCATTTAAGTAGTAAAGATCCCACGCAAGCACGACTCGAGCCATGAACACTGAGGAAAGATTGAAAACTTTGGAAGCAAATCAGAAGAGCATCTGTGATAAGCTTGAGAAAATAGAAAATGATCTGAAGAAAGAGATTGAGTTATCACATAGGAAAGTAGTCAGCCAAATCGCAACCATGTTTGGGTTCAAAGAACCAGATGTAGTTGAAGCGGGAGAAGACACCAATACTTTGCCTAGGTTCCCGATGATGGCTTTTGTAGCTTCACCTAAAGTCAAGATCTCACCCCATTTTGTAGAATCTTCTGCCCATATTGAATTAAAAGACGATACCAATGAGGTTCACAGCCACTAGACGCTTGACTTTGATGAAAAAACTTACAAGGCAAAGGTCGAGAGGAAATGGGAAGACCACTACAAGACGCTAGAGGAAATGATTAAATCTTATCAAGAAGGAAGCATTTCTGGCGGCATAGATGCTAGAGATTTGAGTCTAGTATCTGACCTGGTGGCTCCACCAGAGTTCAAGGCTCCTGACTTTGAAAGTATAACGGAACTACATACCCATTGGCACATTTGACCATGTACTGTAGGAAAATGTCAACACACTTAGAAGACGAGAAATTACTGATTCATTTCTTCCAAGACAGTTTATCTAGGTTTTTTATGTAACCCCCTTATCCCGGCCTAGACGGTTGACCCGAACTACGAAGATTACACGGGGAAAACCAAAGTCAACCCGAAAGTCAACCTTGATTAACGACCCTTTTTTTTCTTTTTAACCTTGTCTAAATGCATATTAACCCTAGGTGTACTCTTGAGATAAGCATATTCAAAAATCACAGCAATCAGAAAACAATAAGGGACTCAATTGCACAACATACGAATTTAGGGACCAATTTGCAAATTATGGAAATTACGAGGACTTTACCAAATTTTGAGTTACCATTATGAAATTAATCATGTTTCATGCTTCTCTGCCAAATTTCATCTTAAACGGACATTCCAAACTCAAGCAATTGCATATACAAAAATCAGGACTAAAACGTAAAGCTTGCAAACCTCAAAACCATTCAAATCTGTGCCCAACGGTCAAGTGTTTTGAAACGGGTCTAGACCGTTCAGAAACGGAGCTTGGCAGTAGCCAAAGTGTTTCGAAACACCTCTGCCCGTTTCGAAACACCCAGGCCAAAATATTCACCTGTTTCGAAACAGGCAAGGGTGTTTCGAAACACCCTGCCTAGAAACAGAAGAAAGGCCTGTTTTACACTCTTTCGACCCACCAAACACGCTCATAAGACCTCCATGTCATGCCAACAAGTCATCAAACATTAAAGGAACACATTTGCATCATCAAAGCTCAATCACGGCCTCAAATAAGAAAAACCACAAGTCTAAAGGCATGCATCCTATATAGAAAAGCAAGCAATCATCAAATCTCTAAAACAAAATACCAAATGGCCATTTACATATTCCAAACAACATAGGCATTAAACCAAACTTAGGGAGTCCAAAACATCTCCCAAAAACACAATCTAGGTTCCCATTGCCAAATACCAAAAGCTAATAGTGTTGTGAAAATAGTCACCATACATGAGCTTAGACTTTCACTTGGATCCTTGACTTCCTTGCTGCCCTTAAAGTACTTCAATGCTCTACATTATTGGTTCAAGAAAGAGAGAGCGTAAGCACGTATGCTTAGTGAGAAATGCTCTAATAAAACAACACAATAATGCACTTTGTAAAAACACCTTTCCAAGGCCTTTAATTTCAAAACATCATTTATCATGCATCTATGCATACAAACCAAGCATCTCATGCTTCAATTCATCAACATGTCATATTGGCTTTCAAGTGATAATCCATAACCATTTTTCAACTCAAAACACAATCGGATACGCGGATTACAAGCGTTGTCCCATACGCTCCATACACACTACCAAACACTCAAGGTGGAGTTTACCGGTACAATCACAACCCCTCAACACCCGTGATGGAGTCTACGGTACAATTACAACCCCTCCACCTCACTCATTGGTAGTTGTATAACATCACTAACGAGAACACGGGACACACAACACAAGATCCTCACATGGCATTTTAACCACCATTATGATCTTAGACATCTCGTTAGTGTTCTTGGATGGAGTTTACAGTACCATTACAACCCCTCAACATCCAAGGCGACTTTATTCGCGGTGCACCCAATCCTATAGCCGGCTAACTATATCCGATTCAAGTACTTTTAAACCAACACATCACTTGCCAATATACATCATTTACCATCATCAATCCACTTTTTTAAAGCATTTAACAAAGCCATTTAATAATCATGAATCACCATGCATCAAACCACATTTATCAATGTTTAAATCAGGGATCTCTTACCTTGAGCATCCTTCAACACATGGCTTACAAAACCAGCATTAAACATGCTAAAATATACTTTCAAAACAGAATTTAAACATGCAAAATAAACACATTGCATTCAACCATCTCATGGTTCTTCAAAAAGAGTGTTTCTCCGAAAAACTTACTCTTGAGCTTAGCTAAGTTGTTTAGACTTAAACTAAGCTCCCATAACCTTCCAACATTGGTTTCAAAGCTGAAAACCAAACTTCACTCACCGATTCCGTTTCGCAAGCTTGCCAAAACGCCGATCAAGCCTCCGGATCAACACCACAAGGATCCGAATATGTCTCCCCTATTTTAAACACATCAAAGTAGAGGATTAATGCATCATCATGCATTAAAATCTTCAGCCAAAACACCTAAACTCGCTGCTCTCATCAAAACTCACATTTCGGCTACCAAACATAACCGAAATCACATCCAAACACCTCTACAACATTACCCAGCCAAGATCCATCAATTCCAATCATTCTTAGACATCAATTAACATCCAAAAAGGACCTAATCACGTCCTTATACCTCCAGCTATAGCAGAACATCAAAATCACCCCAAAAACCACCATTAACTCAAGTAAAAACTTAGGAAAATCAACCTATTCGGGATTACATTGATTAAACCTCAATTACACATCATTTAGACATCCAAAAGACATCTCAAAACAGAGCCCAATCATTTAATACGAATTTCTTCAAAATTAAATCCAAATCTTGCATTTTAAGCCAAAATCAAGATCACAACATCAAAACCTTTAATAAAACTCAATTTAAGGATTGAGAACTTGGGAATTTCAGTAAAGAACTGAGTATTTAGAGGAGAAGTGTAACCCCCGTAGCCCGGTCTAGACGGTTGACCCGAACTACGAAGATTACACGGGGAAAACCAAAGTCAACCCGAAAGTCAACCTTGATTAACGACCCTTTTTTTTTCCTTCTTAGTCTTGTCTAGATGCACATTAACCTTAAGTGTGATCATACAAACAACATATCAAAAGATCACAAACATCAGAGATCAAACAGGGACCCAATTGAACAAATTACAACTTTAGGGACCAAATTGTAAATTCTGATAAATTAAGGGACTTAACCCAAATTAAAGTTACCATCTTGAAATTAGTCATGTTTCATGCTTCTCTGTGAAATTTCAGCTCAAAAGGACATCCACAGCTCATGCAATTGATCATACAAGATTCAGGACCAAAACGCAAACATTTCAAAACATATAACTACCATGTCAGCCCCCTAACGGTCGACCGTTCCGAAACAGGCTAGCCCTGTTCCGAAACACGGGCCGTTCCGAAACGGGTTCCGGAACATGGCCTCGGCAGAGGCTAAACCGTTTCGAAACGGTGCATACCGTTTCGGACGCCTGGGTTCATGCAAGGCACCCGTTCCGAAACGGTACACCCCTGTTCCGAAACGCCTGCACAAAAACCAGCAAACAAGCATACTAGATCATGCAATTGTACACTCAAACATGCTCCAAACATCACCAAACTTTACCAGCATGCAATTAAACCTATTTAAGACATACAAGCATCATCAATTCAACAAAATCACATCTCATGCAAAAAGCCCCAAATTTAAGGTCATGCTTCCTACACAAGCTATCCACTCAAGCATCAACTTGCAAAACAAGCATATAAGGTTCAATCCAAAAACCAGCGACATCAACCACATTCAACATACTTAGGGAGTCATAAACACCTCCCAAAACAAATACATTGGTCCCCCATTGCCAAAAACATACAAAAGCTAAAACACTTATAAAACCTTCATACATTGAGCTTTACTTGTACTTGTTTGCTTGCCTCCTCTTGCTGCCCTCAATGCACTCTAATGCTCTGCATTATTGAATCAAGAAAACGAGAGAGCGTAAGCCAAAGCTTAGTGAAGAGTGCTCTTTAAAAACCATTCAATAATGCACTTAAAACCATTTGTAAATCATGCTTGTAAACAACCTTTACACATGCTCAAAGCATACTTTAAATCAAGCAATATCATGCTTCCACATTTCATTTAAACAAGCATCTCATGCTTCAACATAAACATTAAATCATGCATCTCATGCATCTCATGTACTATACATGTCATATTGGCTCAAGTGATACATTTCATTTATGAAATCAAGTTCAACAACTTTCCCCAAGGACTTTTAAACACCTTGGACCCCAAGGACTTTTAAACACCTTGGCCATGGACTTTTAAACACCATGAATGGACCACACAAGGACTTTTAACCACCTTTGTGTCCGTAGCTTGAATTACCCCAAGGACTTTTAAACACCTTGGCCCCAAGGACTTTTAAACACCTTGGCCCCATGGACTTTTAACCACCATGGAAAGGAGCACCTAAGGACTTTTAACCACCTTAGAGTCCGCAACAAGATTCATCCAAGGACTTTTAACCACCTTGATGATCTTAGATAACAAGGCTCACTCAAGGACTTTTAACCACCTTAGTGACCTTCACTTTTACAAACCATCACTTGCCAATATACACTTTATACATCACATAGTCCACTGTTTTAAAGCATTTAAACCAAGCCATTTCATCATGCATTTCAAAGCATTAAATCATCATTTAACAATGCATAAAAACAAGGTACTCTTACCTAGAGACACCTTCAACACATGGCTTAAATCATCAGCATAAATCATGCTAAAACATCAGCAATTAACATGCTAAAACATGCTTTCCAAAACAGTAGCAAATCATGCAAAATCATCATTTCACATTTCATCAAAACATGGCCACCACTTAAAGAGAGTAATCCGAAAACTTACACTTGAGCTTAGCAAAGTTGTTTAGACTTAAACTAAGCTCCCAAAACCTTCAACCCTTGGTTTAAAAGCTGAAATTCCATTTTTCACTCACCGATTACCACTTCGCTTCAAGCCAAAGCACCAAAACAAGCCTCCGGATCAACAACTCTTGAATCCAAGGATGCCTCCCCTGTTTCAACACATTAAAGCAGAGGATTAATGCATCATCATGCATTAATTGCTTCAATGAAAGCATCTAAACTCGCTGCTCTCACAAAACCTCCATTTTCGGCCACCAAACACAACCGAAAATGCATCCGAAACACTTCTAAACAAAGCCCAGCCACAAACCAGCAAAACCTCACTTCCATCAACATCAAAACACATCTAAAAACAACCTATAAGCATCCTTATACCTCCAGCAACATCAGATCCACAAGATCACCACAAAAGCTACCTTAAAACACAAGCTAAAATTAGGAAACCCAACCTATCCGGGATTGCATCAATCAAGACTCATTTCCACATCAATTTAATGATCATTTAACATCAAAAACACTTCTCAAAACACTGATTTAACAGATCAAACGAAAATCAAGTGAAATCATCAAAATCTTGCATAATTAGCCAAGATCCATAAATCAACCTTAAAACCTTTAATCAATTATCAAATTAGGATTGAAAACTTTAGGAATTTCATTAAAGAACTTGAAGTTCAGAGGAGAAGGACGTTCTTACCTCCAAACTTGAGTTTCTCCTCTTTTTGGAATAGAAAAGCTTGATGAAACTTGAAGCAATTGAAGAGGATTTGAAGACACAATGATTTGCAATCAATTGAGAGTTGAAAGAATGATTTTAGGTGAGAAAATCAGAATAATATCTCTGGAAAATGAGTGTTTGGGTTGAGAGAAAAAGATAGAGAGAAAATAGGTAGTTAAATGAGAAAATAGCTAAAATTGGATTTTCCCTCCTTTTGATTCTTTTAAAATCAGAATTATGAGTTAAAATATCTTAGAAAAATCTGGAGAAACTCCCTTTGGGTAAATAGCTCCTTAAAGATTCAAAGTTTCAACCCTTTATAAAATAGCCACCAAACTTTCAAAAATTACATTTTGGTCACTAGCCAAAATGTCACATTTCCGAAACTCATTTTCCAAAATTGATTTCACAGTTCACTTAATTATAATAAAAGATGATTTTAGAACATTTTTCCATAATTTTTATGCAACCCGAACTAGGCTTTCCTAATTTAACCTCTTACGATTCGAACAGCACTTTGACCAACCGGTCAACGCCCAAGACTTCCAAGCCCAAAACCGGGGCGTTACAACTCTCCCCCCCTTAAGAAATTTCGTCCTCGAAATTTACCTGAAGGAAAGAGATAAGGAAACTGCTTCAGCATATCTTCCTTCCGCTCCCACGTGGCTTCCTCAACACCGCGATGCTTCCACAGCACCTTCACCAACTCAATGGTCTTGCCACGAAGAACCTTGCTATCTGAATCCAGAACCTTCACCGGTTCCTCATCATAGGTCAAACCCGGATTCAATTCCACTTCCTCCACAGGCAACACATGCGAAGGATCAGATCGATACCTCCGGAGCATAGAAACATGGAACACATCATGAATCTTCTCCAGCTCCTGAGGTAACCTCAACCGATACGCAACAGGACCAACACGCTCAACAACCTCATACGGTCCAATGTATCTAGGGCTCAGCTTACCCTTCCGCCCAAACCTCATCACCTTCTTCCAAGGCGAAACCTTCAAGAACACGCGATCACCCACCGTAAACTCTATCTCCTTACGCTTCAAATCCGCGTAAGACTTCTGCCGATCAGAAGCAGCCTTCAACCTCTCACATATGAGCTTCACCTTCTCGGTGGTACCTTTCAACAAAGCAGGCATCGAAACCAACTTTTGACCAGTTTCAGCCCAACACAGAGGAGTCCTACACTTCCTCCCATACAGAGCCTCATAAGGTGCCATCTGTATACTCGCCTGATAACTGTTGTTGTAAGCGAACTCAACCAAAGGCAGATGCTTCTCCCAAGAACCTTGGAACTCTATCACGCAACATCTCAACATATCCTCCAAAATCTGAATAACCCGCTCAGACTGGCCATCCGACTGAGGATGATAGGATGTACTGAAATGCAACCTTGTACCCAGAGCTTGATGCAAACACTGCCAAAAACGCGATGTGAACCTCGGATCCCTATCCGACACGATCGACTTAGGCACACCATGCAACCTCACAACCTCAGCAATGTACAGCTCTGCCAGCTTATCCAAAGAAAACGTAGTATGCACAGGCAAGAAATGTGCACACTTCGTCAGGCGATCCACAATCACCCAAACAAAATTCTTCTTCGACGGAGACAAAGGCAAACCAGATACAAAATCCATGGTAACCCTCTCCCACTTCCATTCAGGGATTTTCAACGGTTGCAACAAACCAGAAGGAACCTGATGTTCAGCCTTAACGCGCTGACACACCAAACACTTGCTTACAAACTCCGCCACATCCTTCTTCAAACCTACCCAATAGTACTCATCACGCAGATCGCGATACATCTTTGTACTACCAGGATGCATAGCAAAAGGACTACTATGACCTTCAGCTAGAATAGCACGCCTCAACTCAGCATCAGCAGGCACTACTATCCGATTACCAAAACACAACACCCCATCCTCATTAAAGCAGAAATCCGAAGGTCTACCCTCCGCGATATCCTGAACATGAGACACCAAGGAATCATCCAACAACTGCTTATCCTTGATCAACTGAACCAACGAAGGTTTCACTTGCAACTCAGCTACAAGACCACCATCCTGCGATATACTCAAGCTAGCAAACATAGCTCTCAGCTCAACAGCTACCTTTCTACTCAAGGCATCCGCAACAACATTGGCCTTTCCAGGATGATACTCTATCGTCAGATCATAATCCTTGAGCAACTCCAACCAACGTCGCTGCCTGAGATTCAACTCCTTCTGAGACATCAGATACCTCAAACTCTTGTGATCCGTGTACACAGTACACTTCTCACCATACAGATAATGCCTCCAGATCTTCAGAGCAAAAACCACTGCAGCCAGCTCAATATCATGCGTAGGATAATTGCGCTCATGCACCTTCAACTGCCGCGACGCATAAGCCACAACCTTACCCTCTTGCATCAGCACACACCCCAAACCAACATAGGATGCATCACTGTAGACTACAAACTCTTTCCCTGATTCAGGCTGAATCAAAATAGGAGCTTGCGTCAAAGCCATCTTCAGCTTCTCAAAAGCTTGCTGCCTCGCTTCTGTCCACTCATACTTAACATCTTTCTGCAGCAACTTCGTCAAAGGAGCAGCAATCCTGGAAAAACCATCCACAAACCTTCAGTAGTATCCTGCCAAACCAAGGAAACTACGAACCTCCTGAACAGACTTAGGAACTTTCCAGTTCATCACCGCTTCAATCTTCTGAGGATCAACACGAATCCCCTCAGCTGAGACCACATGCCCAAGAAAAACCACCTCTCTAAGCCAGAACTCACACTTGCTCAGCTTAGCATAAAGCTGATTCTCCAACAAAGCTTGCAACACAATCCTCAAATGCTCTTCGTGCTCTTCCTCAGTACGCGAGTACACAAGGATATCATCAATGAACACCACAACGAACTTGTCCAGGTATTCATGAAAAACACGATTCATCATGTCCATGAAAGCAGCAGGAGCATTTGTCAGACCAAACGGCATCACAAGGAACTCATAATGCCCATACCTTGTCCTGAAAGCTGTCTTAGGCACATCCACATCCTTCACCTTCAACTGATAGTACCCTGACCTCAAGTCAATCTTAGAGAACACAGCAGCTCCCCGAAATTGATCAAAGAGATCATCAATCCTCGGCAAAGGATACCGATTCTTGATAGTCAACTTGTTCAGCTGACGGTAATCAATGCACATCCTCATCGTGCCATCTTTCTTCTTCACAAACAAGACAGGAGCACCCCAAGGCGAAACACTCGGCCGGATAAAACCACGATCAAGCAACTCTTGCAACTGCGTCTTCAGCTCCTTCAGCTCCTTAGGTGCCATTCTATATGGAGTAATGGACACAGGAGTGGTATTCTCATACAGCTCAATACCAAACTCCACCTCACGATTAGGAGGTAAACCAGGCAACTCCTCAGGAAAAACATCAGGAAACTCCTTCACAACCCTGATATCTTGCACCCTCAGCTCCTTCGAACTAGGATTCATCACAAAAGCTAGAAAAGCTTCACAACCTTGCCTCAGCATCCTGCTCGCCTCCAAGGTAGAAACAACATTGGCAAGAAACTTCACATTCTCACCAACTACCACCACTACATAATCATCCGCAAGCCTAAGCGAAACCCGCTTATTCTCACAATCCACAACAGCACGATGCTCAGCAAGCCAATCCATACCAAGGATCACATCAAAACCATAAAAGGGCAACTCCATAAGATCAACATGAAAGACATGCTCTTGAACAACCAAAGGACACCTTCTATAAAGCTTACGAGTCACAACAGTTTCACCAAAAGAACTAGTGACTCTAACACCAACATCCAAAGACTCAACAGGCAAACCAAACAACTCAGCATGCTCACGAAGAATGTATGAATGCGTAGATCCAGAATCAATCAAAGAAAGCAATGACAAGGATTGCAAAGTAAAGGTACCTGCAATCACATCTGCATCATTCCTTCCTTCGCGCTGAGCATACACCCTCGCTTGGCCTCCACCCTCAGGTTGAATAGCCACAACATGAGCTACACCGCGACCACCTTCCTCTCGCCTCTGAAAATTACCACGGCCGCGCCCACGAACTCTCTGCGGTGCCGCAACAGGAGCACGCTCTTGACCACCAGCCATCCTCGGACAATCACGTCTCAGATGATCAGCAGAACCACAGTTCAAGCACTCATAACCAGCTGCCACAACAGGAGCTTGCACCTCCCTCCCAGCACGAGGACAGTCACGCTTCAAGTGACCACGGGAACCACAAATCAACAAGCACTAGGGTCAGCTCTAGCATTGCCACCCCTAGCAGATGCACCTCCACCTCTCTTAGACGAAGACTGAAACCTCTGTTCACGCCCTCTTTTGTTCCGACCACCGGAACTATACTCAGCAGCTCTCTTCCCAGAACTAGCTCCAGCACCCTTAGCAGACAAACTCAGGTTCATCTCGATGTCCTTGGACCGACTAACCAACACATCGAAATCATTGTACTCTGCAGCCAACATATAGGTCTTAACCTCCGTCACCAAACCATAACGGAACCTTTCGCACCTTTCGCGCTCATCAGGTATCAGCTCCGGTGCATACTGGCTAAGACGTACGAACTGTACCTCATACTCAGCCACACTCATGCTCCCTTGGGTCAGAGACATGAATTCACGCTTCTTCTCATCCAGATATCTAACTCCCAGATACCTCCTCTTGAACGCATGCTGAAAGAACGTCCAAGTAACATCAGCATCAGCCATCCCAGAGATTGTGGTCGTCCACCACGTATAAGCATCACCTTGCAGCAGTGACACCACACATCCCAGCTTCTGCACATCAGTGCAACTCATTTGTCCCAAGACACGCTTGGTACTTTCCAGCCATGCTTCTGACCTCTCAGCTGACATACCCCTAAACTCAGTCCCACCAAGACTACGCAAACGTTCCAAGGGTAGTCTAGCATCAGCATCCCCCTGATGCCCAGCTCCTTGAGCTCCAGCTACTGCTGCTCGAAAAGCACCCGCAATAGCTTGTACCAGCACAGACATGTCAGGCATCGCTTGCCCCTGACCAACCTCAGGTCCTACAGCTCCAGCACCAGCTGCCTCAGCTCCAGCTCCAGCTCTTTCCCTCTCCGCACCACCACCACCAGGTGGAGGAGGAGGTAACACAGCACTACCAGTGTGCTCATCATTCACATTCCCCTCCGGGGTCGTAGCTCTCGCGCTACTCCTTAACTCTCTACGTGGTGCCATACTATTACCATGCATAACAATACAAAATAAAACAAGTCAGGACCAGCAAGGTAAGCAAATTCCAAGTATTCAAGCTCAATTTCTTTCAAAAACAACATCATCTCTTTAGCTTTTGTTTGGCAATGGGTACCCTCATCATGCATCATCACAACATGCATCACATATACATCATCATATCATATCACTGAACATGCTTTCACTCAACAAGCATACATACCAAACCATGCTTCAATCATGCATACACACATTCCCAATTACTCGAGAACTCAACTCTGATACCACCAAATGTAACCCCCGTAGCCCGGTCTAGACGGTTGACCCGAACTACGAAGATTACACGGGGAAAACCAAAGTCAACCCGAAAGTCAACCTTGATTAACGACCCTTTTTTTTTCTTCTTAGTCTTGTCTAGATGCACATTAACCTTAAGTGTGATCATACAAACAACATATCAAAAGATCACAAACATCAGAGATCAAACAGGGACCCAATTGAACAAATTACAACTTTAGGGACCAAATTGTAAATTCTGATAAATTAAGGGACGTAACCCAAATTAAAGTTACCATCTTGAAATTAGTCATGTTTCATGCTTCTCTGTGAAATTTCAGCTCAAAAGGACATCCACAGCTCATGCAATTGATCATACAAGATTCAGGACCAAAACGCAAACATTTCAAAACATATAACTACCATGTCAGCCCCCTAACGGTCGACCGTTCCGAAACAGGCTAGCCCTGTTCCGAAACACGGGCCGTTCCGAAACGGGTTCCGGAACATGGCCTCGGCAGAGGCTAAACCGTTTCGAAACGGTGCATACCGTTTCGGACGCCTGGGTTCATGCAAGGCACCCGTTCCGAAACGGTACACCCCTGTTCCGAAACGCCTGCACAAAAACCAGCAAACAAGCATACTAGATCATGCAATTGTACACTCAAACATGCTCCAAACATCACCAAACTTTACCAGCATGCAATTAAACCTATTTAAGACATACAAGCATCATCAATTCAACAAAATCACATCTCATGCAAAAAGCCCCAAATTTAAGGTCATGCTTCCTACACAAGCTATCCACTCAAGCATCAACTTGCAAAACAAGCATATAAGGTTCAATCCAAAAACCAGCGACATCAACCACATTCAACATACTTAGGGAGTCATAAACACCTCCCAAAACAAATACATTGGTCCCCCATTGCCAAAAACATACAAAAGCTAAAACACTTATAAAACCTTCATACATTGAGCTTTACTTGTACTTGTTTGCTTGCCTCCTCTTGCTGCCCTCAATGCACTCTAATGCTCTGCATTATTGAATCAAGAAAACGAGAGAGCGTAAGCCAAAGCTTAGTGAGGAGTGCTCTTTAAAAACCATTCAATAATGCACTTAAAACCATTTGTAAATCATGCTTGTAAACAACCTTTACACATGCTCAAAGCATACTTTAAATCAAGCAATATCATGCTTCCACATTTCATTTAAACAAGCATCTCATGCTTCAACATAAACATTAAATCATGCATCTCATGCATCTCATGTACTATACATGTCATATTGGCTCAAGTGATACATTTCATTTATGAAATCAAGTTCAACAACTTTCCCCAAGGACTTTTAAACACCTTGGACCCCAAGGACTTTTAAACACCTTGGCCATGGACTTTTAAACACCATGAATGGACCACACAAGGACTTTTAACCACCTTTGTGTCCGTAGCTTGAATTACCCCAAGGACTTTTAAACACCTTGGCCCCAAGGACTTTTAAACACCTTGGCCCCATGGACTTTTAACCACCATGGAAAGGAGCACCTAAGGACTTTTAACCACCTTAGAGTCCGCAACAAGATTCATCCAAGGACTTTTAACCACCTTGATGATCTTAGATAACAAGGCTCACTCAAGGACTTTTAACCACCTTAGTGACCTTCACTTTTACAAACCATCACTTGCCAATATACACTTTATACATCACATAGTCCACTGTTTTAAAGCATTTAAACCAAGCCATTTCATCATGCATTTCAAAGCATTAAATCATCATTTAACAATGCATAAAAACAAGGTACTCTTACCTAGAGACACCTTCAACACATGGCTTAAATCATCAGCATAAATCATGCTAAAACATCAGCAATTAACATGCTAAAACATGCTTTCCAAAACAGTAGCAAATCATGCAAAATCATCATTTCACATTTCATCAAAACATGGCCACCACTTAAAGAGAGTAATCCGAAAACTTACACTTGAGCTTAGCAAAGTTGTTTAGACTTAAACTAAGCTCCCAAAACCTTCAACCCTTGGTTTAAAAGCTGAAATTCCATTTTTCACTCACCGATTACCACTTCGCTTCAAGCCAAAGCACCAAAACAAGCCTCCGGATCAACAACTCTTGAATCCAAGGATGCCTCCCCTGTTTCAACACATTAAAGCAGAGGATTAATGCATCATCATGCATTAATTGCTTCAATGAAAGCATCTAAACTCGCTGCTCTCACAAAACCTCCATTTTCAGCCACCAAACACAACCGAAAATGCATCCGAAACACTTCTAAACAAAGCCCAGCCACAAACCAGCAAAACCTCACTTCCATCAACATCAAAACACATCTAAAAACAACCTATAAGCATCCTTATACCTCCAGCAACATCAGATCCACAAGATCACCACAAAAGCTACCTTAAAACACAAGCTAAAATTAGGAAACCCAACCTATCCGGGATTGCATCAATCAAGACTCATTTCCACATCAATTTAATGATCATTTAACATCAAAAACACTTCTCAAAACACTGATTTAACAGATCAAACGGAAATCAAGTGAAATCATCAAAATCTTGCATAATTAGCCAAGATCCATAAATCAACCTTAAAACCTTTAATCAATTATCAAATTAGGATTGAAAACTTTAGGAATTTCATTAAAGAACTTGAAGTTCAGAGGAGAAGGACGTTCTTACCTCCAAACTTGAGTTTCTCCTCTTTTTGGAATAGAAAAGCTTGATGAAACTTGAAGTAATTGAAGAGGATTTGAAGACACAATGATTTGCAATCAATTGAGAGTTGAAATAATGATTTTAGGTGAGAAAATCAGAATAAGATCTCTGGAAAATGAGTGTTTGGGTTGAGAGAAAAAGATAGAGAGAAAATAGGTAGTTAAATGAGAAAATAGCTAAAATTGGATTTTCCCTCCTTTTGATTCTTTTAAAATCAGAATTATGAGTTAAAATATCTTAGAAAAATCTGGAGAAACTCCCTTTGGGTAAATAGCTCCTTAAAGATTCAAAGTTTCAACCCTTTATAAAATAGCCACCAAACTTTCAAAAATTACATTTTGGTCACTAGCCAAAATGTCACATTTCCGAAACTCATTTTCCAAAATTGATTTCACAGTTCACTTAATTATAATAAAAGATGATTTTAGAACATTTTTCCATAATTTTTATGCAACCCGAACTAGGCTTTCCTAATTTAACCTCTTACGATTCGAACAGCACTTTGACCAACCGGTCAACGCCCAAGACTTCCAAGCCCAAAACTGGGGCGTTACAAGAAGGACGTTCAAACCTCTAAATGTGGATTTCTCCTTGTTTAGAGCCAAAATTCTTGAAAATTCAATAAACAAATGATGAGGATTTGGTGTGGAAATGATTAGAAATCATTTAGAGATTGAAATCTCAACTTTAGGTGTTAAAATCAAAGGAAAAGTGGCTGTGGAAATGTGTTTGGCTGAGGGAAAATTGAGAGAAAATGAAATGGGAAAATTTTGGCAAAAGTTAGTCATGAAACTAAAATATCTCTTTTCCCTCTTTTCATTTTATTTAATAACATTAAATGAGTCTTTAAAATTTAAGAAAAATCTGGAGAAACCCTCCCTTGGGTAAATTAGCTCCTTAAAGATTCAAAGTTTCAATCCTTTTAAAACAGTCACCAACTTTTCAAAAATTACATTTTAGTCACTAACTTGAAATGTCATATTTCCAAACCCCATTTTGTAAAATTGATTTCACCACTCTCTTATATATAATAAAAGAGGATTTTTAGATATTTTTCCATATTTTTAATTCATCCTGAACTAGGCTTTCCCTAAAATCACCTTTTATATTCGAATCGTAATTTAAACCGGTCCGGTTCAAACCCTAAACTTCCAAGCCCAAAATTGGGGTGTTACAACTCTCCCCCCTTAAGAAATTTCATCCTCGAAATTTACCTGAAGGAAAAAGGTACGGAAACTGCTTCAACATGTCATCCTTCCGTTCCCACGTGGCTTCTTCAGCACCACGATGCTTCCACAACACCTTTACCAACTCAATGGTCTTGCCTCGAAGAACTTTACTATCCGAATCCAGAATCTTCATTGGTTCCTCATCATAGGTCAAATCCGGATTCAACTCCACTTCCTCCACAGGCATCACATGAGAAGGATCCGATCTATACTTCCGAAGCATAGAAACATGAAACACATCATGAATCTTTTCTAACTCTTGCGGTAACCTCAACTTGTACGCAACAGGACCCACACGCTCAATCACCTCGTATGGTCTAATATACCTAGGGCTCAACTTACCCTTTCGGCCAAACCTCATCACCTTTTTCCAAGGCGAAACTTTCAAAAACACACGATCACCCACCGCATACTCAATCTCCTTAAGCTTCAAATCCGCATAAGACTTTTGCCGATCAGAAGCTGCCTTCAATCGCTCAAAAATGAGCTTCACCTTCTCGGTGGTCCCTTTCAACAAAGCTGGCATCGAAACTAACTTCTGACCTGCTTCAGCCCAACAAAGAGGAGTCCTACACTTCCTCCCGTACAAAGCTTCATAAGGTGCCATTTGAATACTTGCCTGATAACTATTATTATAGGCAAACTCCACCAAAGGCAAATGTTTCTCCCAAGAACCCTGAAACTCAATCACACAGCACCTCAACATATCCTCTAACACCTGGATAACACGCTCAGACTGTCCATCCGTCTGCGGATGATAAGAAGTACTGAAATTCAACCGTGTACCCAAATCCTGATGCAAACACTGCCAGAAACGCGATGTAAACCTCGGATCTCTATCCGACACAATCGACTTTGGCACACCATGCAGCCGCACAATCTCAGCAATGTACAACTCCGCAAGCTTATCCAAAGTGTATGTAGTATGCACAGACAAGAAATGCGCACACTTCGTCAAGCGATCCACAATCAACCACACCGAATTCTTCTTTGATGGCGACAAAGGCAAACCAGACACGAAGTCCATGGTAATCCTTTCCCACTTCCACTCAGGAATCCTCAACGGTTGCAACAACCCTGAAGGAAACTGATGCTCAGCCTTAACTCGCTGACATACCATGCACTTGCTTACAAACTCAGCAACATCTTTCTTTAAACCCACCCAATAGTACTCGTCACGAAGATCATGGTACATCTTAGTACTACCAGGGTGCATAGCAAAAGGACTACCATGAGCTTCAGTCAGAATAGCACGCCTCAAATCAGCATCATTGGGCACTACTATCCGACTCCCAAAGCATAAAACTCCATCGTCATTAAAGCAGAAATCCGATGGCCTATCCTCTAAAATATCCTGAACATGTGGCACCAAGGAATCATCCAACAACTGCTTTTCCTTAATCAATTGAATCAAGGATGGTTTCACTTGCAACTCAGCCACAAGACCACCATCACGCGAAATTCTCAAACTGGCAAACATAGCCCTCAACTCAACAGCTACCTTCCTACTCAAGGCATCCACTACAACATTAGCTTTACCCGGATGGTACTCGATAGTCAATTCGTAATCCTTAAGCAACTCCACCCAACGTCGTTGCCTAAGATCCAACTCTTTCTGGGACATTAGATACTTCAAACTCTTGTGGTCCGTGTACACAGTACACTTCTCACCATACAAGTAATGTCTCCAAATTTTCAAAGCAAAAACTACCGCAGCTAACTCAATGTCATGCGTAGGATAATTGCGCTCATGCACCTTCAACTGACGCGATGCATAAGCCACCACCTTACCCTCTTGCATCAACACACATCCCAAACCAACGTAGGACGCATCACTATACACCACAAACTCTTTCCCTGATTCAGGTTGAACCAAGATAGGAGCTTGCGTTAAAGCTGCCTTAAGCTTCTCAAAAGCCTGCTGTCTCGCTTCCGTCCACTCATACTTAACATCCTTCTGCAACAACTTCGTCAAAGGTGCAGCAATCTTTGAAAACCCATCCACGAACCTCCGATAGCACCCCGCCAAACTAAGGAAACTACGGACTTCATGAACAGACTTAGGAGGCTTCCAATTCATCACTGCCTCAATCTTTTGAGGATCAACACGAATCCCCTCAGCAGAAACCACATGACCAAGAAACACAACTTCTCTAAGCCAGAACTCACACTTACTCAGCTTGGCATAAAGCTGATTCTCCAACAAAGCCTGTAATACAATTCTCAAATGCCCTTCATGCTCCTCCTCAGTACGAGAGTACACGAGAATATCATCAATGAACACCACAACAAATTTATCTAAGTATTCATGGAACACTCTATTCATCATGTCCATGAAAGCTGCAGGAGCATTCGTCAAACCAAACGGCATCACAAGAAATTCATAATGTCCATACCTCGTTCTGAAGGCTGTCTTTGGCACTTCCACATCCTTCACCCTCAGCTGATAATACCCTGACCTTAAGTCAATTTTAGAGAACACGGCGCTCCCCGAAATTGATCAAAAAGATCATCAATTCTCGGCAATGGATACCAATTCTTGATAGTCAACTTGTTGAGCTGACGGTAATCAATGCACATTCTCATAGTGCCATCCTTTTTCTTCACAAACAAGACCGGTGCACCCCAAGGTGACACACTCGGCCGAATGAAACCACGATCAAGCAACTCCTGAAGTTGCGTCTTCAGCTCTTTCAACTCCTTAGGTGCCATTCGATAAGGAGTAATGGACATTGGAGTTGTGTTTTCATACAGCTCAATCCCAAACTCCACTTCACGATTAGGAGGCAATCCAGACAACTCCTCCAGAAACACACCAGGAAACTCTCGCACAGTCCTGATATCTTGCACCCGTAACTCCTTAGAGCTAGGATTCATCACAAAGGCAAGGTAAGCTTCACAACCTTGCCTCAGCATCCGGCTCGCTTCCAATGTAGACACCACATTGGCAAGAAACTTCACATTCTCACCAACCACCACTACCTCATAATCATCCGCAAGCTTCAACGAAACTCGCTTATTCTCAAAATCCACTACAGCTCGATGCTCAACAAGCCAATCCATACCAAGGATTACATCAAAATCATAGAAAGGCAATTCCATAAGATCAACATGAAAAACATGATCTTGCACAACCAAGGGACATCTTCTATAAAGCTTTCGAGTCACAACAGTCTCACCAAAAGAACTAGTTACACGCATACCAATATCCAAAGACTCAACAGGCAAACCAAGCAATTGAGCATGTTCACGCAATATGTATGAGTGTGTAGATCCAGAATCAATCAAGGAAAGTAATGACAAGGATTGCAAAGTGAAAGTACTTGCGATTACATCCGTGTCATTCCTCCCCTCCCTCTGAGCATACACTCTGGCCTGGCTACCACCCTCAGGCTGAACAGCTACCACATGAGCCACATTCCTTCCACCATCCTCCCTGCGCTGGAAGTTACCACGGCCGCGCCCACGGCCTCTCTATGGTGCAACAACTCCAGGAGCACGTCCCTGACCACCACCTACCAACAGAGGACACTCCCTCTTCATGTGATCCGCCGAACCACAGTTCCAGCACGAAGTACCGGTCACCACAATAGGAGCCTGTACCTCCCTCGCTGCTCGAGGACAATCACGCCTCAGATGACCACGCGATACACATGCCCAACATGTGTTCTGATCAGCTCTCACCTTGTCCCCCTGAACAGGCGCACCTTGCCCTCCACCACCACGCCTAGCTGAAGACTGATACTTCCGATCACGTCCTCTCTAGTTCCGTCTGCCACCGGAACTATACTCAGCAGCTCGCTTGCCCGCACTAGGACCAACTCCTCTAGAAGATAAACCCAAATTCAACTCAATGTCTTTTGCTCTACCAACCAGCACATCAAAGTCAGTGTACTCAGCAGCCAGCATATAGGTCTTCACTTCCGTCACCAAACCATAACGGAAACGTTCACACCTCTCCCGCTCATCAGGGATAAGCTCAGGTGCGTACTGACTGAGTCGGACAAACTGAACCTCGTACTCAGCCACTGACATGCTCCCTTGAGTAAGAGACATGAATTCCCTTTTCTTTTCATCCAGGTACCGCACACCCAGATACCTCCTCTTGAACGCGTTCAGAAAGAACGTCCAAGTCACGTCAGCATCCTCTATTTCGTAGATAGTGGTTGTCCACCAGGTATACGCATCGTCATGCAACAACGATATTACACAACCCAGCTTCTGCACTTCATTGCAGTTCATTTGTCCCAAAATTCTCTTGGTACTTTCCAACCAAGACTCAGAACCTTCAACAGAAAAACCCCTAAACTCAGTCCCTCCTAGACTGCGCAAGCGTTCCAGAGGTAGTCTAGCATTAGCATCTCCTTGATGCCCAGCTCCATGAGCTCCAGCTACTGCCGCCTGAAAGGCTTCAGCAATAGCCTAAATCAGCATTGTCATGTCAGGAGCAGCTTGCCCCTGCCCAGCTTCAGGTCCAGCGACCCCAGCACCAGCACCAACACCGGCTCCCTCACCCCCAGCACCACCACCACCGGGTGGAGGAGGTAAATCCACTACATTTTCAGCATTCTCTTCGTTCTCATTTTGAGCCATAGCTCGCGTATTAATCCTCGTCTCTCTACGAGGTCCCATTCACTAAACAATGCAATCACAAATGCAATAAACAAAGTCAGGCTCAGCAAGGTAAGCAATCCAAGTACTCAAGCTCGTTTCCAATTAAAAACAAATGATTTCATTAGCTTTGATATGACAATGGGTCCCTCAACATGCTTCACCACAACATACACCACAATTGCAACATACATTCATTCAACAAGTAGACAAAGCAATCATACACTTATCACCCACATAACCATTCCCAAATACTCGAGAACTCAGCTCTGATACCACCAAATGTAACCCTCTTAGCCCGGCCTAGACGGTTGACCCGAACTACGAAGATTACACGGGGAAAACCAAAGTCAACCCGAAAGTCAACCTTGATTAACGACCTTTTTTTTTTCTTTCTAACCTTGTCTAAATGCATATTAACCCTAGGTGTACTCGTGAGATAAGCATATTCAAAAATCACAGCAATCGGAAAACAATAAGGGACTCAATTGCACAACATACGAATTTAGGGACCAATTTGCAAATTCTGGAAATTACGAGGACTTTACCAATTTTTGAGTTACCATTATGAAATTAATCATGTTTCATGCTTCTCTGCCAAATTTCATCTTAAACGGACATTCCAAACTCAAGCAATTGCACATACAAAAATCAGGACTAAAACGTAAAGCTTGCAAACCTCAAAACCATTCAAATCTGTGCCCAACGGTCAAGTGTTTCGAAACGGGTCTAGACCGTTCAGAAACGGGGCTTGGCAGTAGCCAAAGTGTTTCGAAACACCTCTGCCCGTTTCGAAACACCCAGGCCAAAATATGCACCTGTTTCGAAACAGGCAAGGGTGTTTCGAAACACCCTGCCTAGAAACAGAAGAAAGGCCCGTTTTACACTCTTTCGACCCACAAAACACGCTCATAAGACCTACATGTCATGCCAACAAGTCATCAAACATTAAAGGAACACATTTGCATCATCAAAGCTCAATCACGACCTCAAATAAGAAAAACCACAAGTCTAAAGGCATGCATCCTATATAGAAAAGCAAGCAATCATCAAATCTCTAAAACAAAATACCAAATGGCCATTTACATGTTCCAAACACCATAGGCATTAAACCAAACTTAGGGAGTCCAAAACATCTCACAAAAACACAATCTAGGTTCCCATTGCCAAATACCAAAAGCTAATAGTGTTGTGAAAATAGTCACCATACATGAGCTTAGACTTTCACTTGGATCCTTGACTTCCTTACTGCCCTTAAAGTACTTCAATGCTCTGCATTATTGGTTCAAGAAAGAGAGAGCGTAAGCACGTATGCTTAGTGAGAAATGCTCTAATAAAACAACTCAATAATGCACTTTGTAAAAACACCTTTCCAAGGCCTTTAATTTCAAAACATCATTTATCATGCATTTATGCATACAAACCAAGCATCTCATGCTTCAATTCATCAACATGTCATATTGGATTTCAAGTGATAATCCATAACCATTTTTCATCTCAAAACACAATCGGATACGCGGATTACAAGTGTTGTCCCATACGCTCCATACACACTACCAAACACTCAAGGTGGAGTTTACCGGTACAATCACAACCCCTTAACACCCGTGATGGAGTCTACGGTACAATTACAACCCCTCCACATCACTTATTGGTAGTTGTATAACATCACTAACGAGAACACGGGACACACAACACAAGATCCTCACATGGCATTTTAACCACCATTATGATCTTAGACATCTCGCTAGTGTTCTTGGATGGAGTTTACGGTACCATTACAACCCCTCAACATCCAAGGCGACTTTATTCACGGTGCACCCAATCCTATAGTCGGCTAACTATATCCGATTCAAGTACTTTTTAACCAACACATCACTTGCCAATATACATCATTTACCATCATCAATCCACTGTTTTTAAAGCATTTAACAAAGCCATTAAATAATCATGCATCACCATGCATCAAACCACATTTATCAATGTTTAAATCAAGGATCTCTTACCTTGAGCATCCTTCAACACATGGCTTACAAAACCATCATTAAACATGCTAAAATACGCTTTCAAAACAGAATTTAAACATGCAAAATAAACACATTGCATTCAACCATCTCATGGTTCTTCAAAAAGAGAGTTTCTCCGAAAAACTTACTCTTGAGCTTAGCTAAGTTGTTTAGATTTAAACTAAGCTCCCATAACCTTCCAACATTGGTTTCAAAGCTGAAAACCAAACTTCACTCACCGATTCCGTTTCGCAAGCTTGCCGAAACGCCGATCAAGCCTCCGGATCAACACCACAAGGATCCGAAGATGTCTCCCCTATTTTAAACACATCAAAGCAGAGGATTAATGCATCATAATGCATTAAAATCTTCAGCCAAAACACCTAAACTCGCTGCTCTCATCAAAACTCACATTTCGGCTACCAAACACAACCGAAATCACATCCAAACACCTCTACAACATTACCCAGCCAAGATCCATCAATTCCAATCATTCTTAGACATCAATTAACATCCAAAAAGGACCTAATCACGTCCTTATACCTCAAGCTATAGCAGAACATCAAAATCACCCCAAAAACCACCATTAACTCAAGTAAAAACTTAGGAAAATCAACCTATTCGGGATTACATTGATTAAACCTCAATTACACATCATTTAGACATCCAAAATACATCAAAAATACATCTCAAAACAGAGCCCAATCATTTAATACGAATTTCTTCAAAATTAAATCCAAATCTTGCATTTTAAGCCAAAATCAAGATCACAACATCAAAACCTTTAATAAAACTCAATTTAAGGATTGAGAACTTGGGAATTTCAGTAAAGAACTGAGTATTTAGAGGAGAAGGACGTTCATACCTCTAAATGTGGATTTCTCCTTGTTTAGAGCCAAAATTCTTGAAAATTCAATAAGCAAATGATGAGGATTTTGTGTGGAAATGATTAGAAATCATTTAGAGATTGAAATCTCAACTTTAGGTGTTAAAATCAAAGGAAAAGTGGCTGTGGAAATGTGTTTGGCTGAGGGAAAATTGAGAGAAAATGAAATGGGAAAATTTTGGCAAAAGTTAGTCATGAAACTAAAATATCTCTTTTCCCTCTTTTCTTTTTATTTAATAACATTAAATGAGTCTTTAAAATTTAAGAAAAATCTGGAGAAACCCTCCTTTGGGTAAATTAGCTCCTTAAAGATTCAAAGTTTCAATCCTTTTAAAACAGTCGCCAACTTTTCAAAAATTACATTTTAGTCACTAACTTGAAATGTCATATTTCCAAACCCCATTTTGTAAAATTGATTTCACCACTCTCTTATATATAATAAAAGAGGATTTTTTAGATATTTTTCCATATTTTTAATGCATCCCGAACTAGGCTTTCCCTAAAATCACCTTTTATATTCGAATCGTAATTTAAACCGGTCCGGTTCAGACCCTAAACTTCCAAGCCCAAAATTGGGGTGTTACATGTTATCCGATGGTATGCTCAACTGAGTCGGGTTAACATACGCACTTGGAGAGATCTGTCAAAAGCTTTCCTTAAATAGTACGAGTATGTAACAGATATGTCCCCAAGCAGGATTGTACTGCATAATATGAAACAAATGCCAGAGAGAGCTTCCGCCTGTATGCCCAGAGATGGGCGAGATGTGGCAGCCCAAGTTTAACCTCCACTATCAGAAAATGAGGTTACTCCAATGTTTGTGGAGACCCTAAATGGTTCATTCTAAGACTATATGTTAATTCACGCCACCGAAGGTTTTGCAGACATGGTCATGAATGGAGAGTTGATATTGGCAGTCATAAGAAGTGGAAGACTCGAGAGAGAAGAAGATGGTGAACACGTTTAGAGTTTCGTCACGAAGTTGATGGAGGCAAGAATGGTTGGAATTCATGCTTTCCTAAAAATTATGCATAATTTTCTCTAGACGGTTGTGATCATGCTTAGAACCGACCCTTTTGCTTTTGCCCGCGAGCATTAGGGATCTTTTGTAAGGGCTTCTATGTCAATTTACTTGTTTAAAGATGCATTTTTTCAAGTGGCAAACATTTCTCATTTTTATTTCATACTTTTCCCTTCTTTTCATTCTTCATTCATTTCCTTTCAAGCATACATTTTCTTTGCAGAGTCCCTATTATTGATTGTATGAATGATTCTTGAATCTAATCCCGAGATAGAAGGCAAAATGTGTGTTCAGGATTAATGGGGAAATCCCATATACAGATTATGAGTGAATTTTCCTCTAAGACATTGTTGTTAGGGTCCTTGAATGAAGTGATAACTCTAAAACATCTACCAACTGAGGATTGTTTCTCTTCGACGGTATTTGTGTGTGAAATGACATTTGGCATTCCTTCATTTCCCTTCACGAATAAGAAAATGAAAAAAATCTATTTGTTGTCCCCATTTGAGCATGATATTATTTTTCTTGTGTTTGAACCCTAACCAAGGATCAATCCCTACACTAGGGGGCAAAAATGATTGCAAAGGAAACACGACAAATTAAGAAAATTCGAAATGAAAAAGACACAAAAAGGAGAAATGAAAAAGAGAAAAAAGAAGAACAAAGAAAAAGAGAAAAAAAAGAGAAAGAGAAAAAAAGGAGAAGAAAAAAGAAAAAAAGGAGGAAAAAAGAAAATGAAGAAAAGAAGAAAATGGAAGAAGAAATGTGAAGGGAAATTTGAAGTAAATCCTTCAAATGAGATGTGTGCCAGAAAAGAAAATGAACTCTACGGTGAAAACTCAAAATGAGTAGTCTAGAGTGATCCAAAGAATAAAAAAAAGAAGAATAGAGATTTCATCAAGAAAAGTTGATCCTTGGTTTAATCATCCTTAAAATATGTATTTGGGCCTATATACCTTTCTTTGGCACCCTGAGCCTAGCCTACATTACAAGCCTTAAAAGACCATTTTGATCACACATGAATATTTGAGAAAATGAGTTTGTCTTCAGAATATATTCCACCTAATTGAGTTAACCTTTCTTCAGGGACCTCGAGCTTCTAATGTCTGATTGAGATTAGAAACGTGTGAAATTTTAAATTTGGGGAGCGTGTGAGTAAAAGAGATCCACCAAAAAGTGGGGCACTATCCGGTTGATGGATTCATGAATCATTCATGCTATGAATTTTAGGGCATCTGACTTTGCCCTTTTATTGTGTTTGCCATGAATTTTTTTTCCTTTCTTCCACTCTCATAATTCACATTTCTAGCATTTCTTTGCATCTTACAAGTAGGCTGACATAGATTCATGTAAAGCTAAAGATTTCTTGGTATTGATCTCAATTGTAAGAGACCATGAACGAATGTTATAATCACTTCAGAAAACAATTGAACCTCATTTTGAATGGGGGCAATGTCTTGCATGAGAAGGTAAAAAAGAAAAAGAAGAAACACATGCGTTGAAGAGTTTGAAGAGAGTCGTGTTGTCAAGAAAGATCCACATATAAGATGCAAAAGCACAAAAGCATGAAAAGAGATAGAATTGCGCTTTAGAAGCAAACCATGCCATCAGATTGGGGCAAGTCATGTCGACCAAGGATACAGGATCCCCGACTTTGGTAGGCGTGAAAGGAAGAGATTAAAGAGACAACATCATTCGAATATATTTAAAGTAGAAATAAGCTTTGCTGCAAGGATTTACATGCAAGCAATTTTGTAAGGGCAAGAATTTGAAAACTCACAAAAAACACTAAAGATGCTTAATATTCCAAGGGGCATATGAAGACTTGAAGCTTTTAAGACCACATAAGAAAACCTTTCACTCAACATTGATGTATCAACTACAATGATAGTAGATCTTGAGACATTTGCCTACGAAGGTCGAATGTTTTTGATGAAGCAAAGAGATATAAAGAATGAAAATGGCGAAGCAATGACAGTTGAAGAAGTCTATCCTTCCAACCAGCAATACATGATCACTGGATTAAGTAAGCAAGTTTGCAAAGATCAAATGTATTCCATGAGTGGAAAAATAGTGAAAAAGTACAACTGCTTATTTGGAATGAGCGAGAAAACATGTGGAAAAAATTAATTCAAAGAAAAAGAATTCAAAAAGCAAAAGAAATGAGACATGCATTCATGTTTTAGGTAGGGGTGAGCGTTCGAGCGAGTCGAGTCAAAAAATTTCGAGTTATTTGAGTTGACGCGTCATATTTTACGACTTGAACTTAATTTGAAATTTTTTCGATTCGAGTCGAGTTTATGAAATTCGAGTCGAGTCGAGTTTTCGAGTTTCTATACAAATTTAATTGTAATTATTTACCATGTTATAGTACGATTTGATTCGAATTTAAACGATTTTCTATATTCATATAAGATATGCATATATATATATATATTTCTTCATATTATTTTTCACATGCATAAGTAAGATTTGTAATGTTATTTAATAAAAAAATATCATCTAAACTTCTAAAATATATTTATAATATTATTTTTAAATAAGGAACTTTTAAGGATAAAGTACTGATGGGGGTATAAATGAGTCAATGAATTGAAGTAAAGAAAAAAATTAAAAAAAATCGGTTGAATGATCAAATTGAATAAAATATAAAGTTAAAGGGCTAAATTAAAAAAAGAATAAATTTGTTAAAAATATGGATTGAAGTTATATAGATATTATATAGTGTTAGTGAATCACGTGGTTTAATTTTGGTAAAAAATATACTTAAAATGAAAGAGAAATTAAAGAAATGGGAAACATTCAAAGTTGAGGGGCTAAATTACAAAAGTAGGAAATTTAATTTAAAAATATGAATTGAAGCTAAATAGGCATTCTAGTTTCTACATTAGTTTAGGAGCATGTGGTTCAATTTTGGTAAACATTGACTTAAAACGAAGGAGATATTGAAGAAATGAGGAAATCATACAAAGTTAAGGGACTGAATTGAAAAAATATGAAATTTATTTTCAAAAATATAAATTGAAGATAAATACGTATTCTATGCTGGTTTAGGAATACGTGGTTCAAATTTTGTCAAAAATGGACTTAAAATGAAGGAGGAATTGAAGAAAAATGAAATCAATGACTAAATTGCAAAACTGTAAAATTCGGTTTTTCGATTTTTCGAGTTGGGCAAATTCCAAACCGACTCGAAATCGAAATTTTTTCGAGTTAATCGAGTTGAATCGAATAACTCGACTCGAATAACTTGAAATTGAAAAAAAAATTATCGATTTTTTCTAGTCGAGTCGAGTTTTGCTCACCCCTAGTTTTAGGCATCCTTAGGGGGATGCACATCATAATTTCATTGAATATCGCATTTTTCAGGTACACGAAGGACCTTTCAGAAAAAGAACCTGCCTATCTGTTCAAGCATTTGGAGAATAGAATATGCTTATCTATTCGAGCAAAATGAGAATATAACTCGCTTATTCATCCAAGAATAAGGAGGATGAAATTTTTCAGAAGATTCGCCTATCCGTTCAGGCGTAAGGAGAATGTAGGTTTCTTATTCATCCAAGCATAAGGATGATGAAGTTTTTCAGAAGATTCGCCTATCCGTTCAGGCGTAAGGAAAATAGAGGTTGCTTATTCATCCAAGCATAAGGAGGATGATTTTTTTTATAAGATTCACCTATCCATTCGGGCATAAGAAGAATGGAGGATGCTTATTCATCCAAGCATAAGGAGGATGAAACTTTTCAGAAGATTCACCTATCCGTTCAGACGTAAAGAGAATGAAGTTTTCTTATTCATCCAAGCATAAGGAGGATGAAACTTTTCAGAAGATTCACCTATCCATTCGAGCGTTAGGAGAATAGGGTTTGCTTATTCATCCAAGCATAAGGGGGAAGAAGTTTTTCAGAAGATTCACCTCTCTGTTCAGGTGTAAGGAGAATGAAGGTTTCTTATTCATCCAAGCATACGGAGGATGCAGTTTTTCAGAAGATTCACCTATCCGTTCAAGCGTAAGGAAAATGGAGGTTACTTATTCATCCAAGTATAAGGAGGATGAAATTTTTCAGAAGATTCACCTATCCGTTCGGGCGTTAGGAGAATGGAGGATGCTTATTCATCCAAGCATAAGGAGGATGAAATTTTTCAGAAGATACATCCATCCGTTCAGACGTAAAGAGAATGAAATTTGCTTATTCATCCAAGCATAACGAGGATGAAATCTTTGGAAGTCTATTTTCTTTTTCATCCGAGCATAAGGATGATGAAATCTTTTGAAGCATGTTTTCTTATTCATCCAAGCTTAAGAGGGTTGAATTATTTTCGAGAAGAATCTGCCTATTTGTTTGAGCATTTGGAAGAATAGAACCCAGCTCAGCTATTCAGGCATTTGGGAGAATAGAACCTAGCTCAGCTATTCGAGCATAAGGAGAATAGAACCAGCCTATCCGTTCAGGCATTTGGAGAATGGAACCCAGCTCAGCTATTCGAGCAAAAGGATAATAGAACTAGCCTATCCGTTCGGGTATTTGGAGAATCGAACTCAGCTAAGCTATTTGAGCATAAGGAGAACATAACCAACCTATTCGTTCGGGCGTTTGGAGAATGGAATCCGCTCATCTATTCGGGCATCTGGAGAATAGAACATGCCTATTCATTTGGGCATCAGGAGAATGAAGCCAACCGTAAAATTGGTGAAATTTAGTGCCTTTTAGTCTTTCCTTTATCCTTGTTACACAGAGATAAGAAAAGAGGGGCAACTATTGTCACTAGATTTTCACCCACCATTATCAAATAAATAATAAATAATAAAAACCTTTTTTTTAATAATAATGACCCATTCCAAAATAAAAGAACCCAAAAAGCCCATCCCAAAAGCCCCTTTTTTAAACCCATTTCAAAAAAATCAAATAATAAGCCCACCTTGAAAAAAGTGCAAATATTTATGCTTGAAAAGCCTACTTAAAAAACCATTTAGGTAAAAAAATAATAAATGTTAAAAAGGAAACAAAAAATAACAACAAAAAATAATAAATAAAAAAGTAAAAAAATAACAAAAAACAGCAAAAAAGAGGGTCGATCACTGTCCGTCGGCCATGGATACCATCGTCGTTGGTGCTGGTCGACATGTCTCACCATCACCGACCCAACGGAACTGACGCTGCTCATCGCCGTCCACGGTAGCCATCGGAATTTGCAAACACCAGTGAAGAAGTGTTTAAATTAGGGCTCGAATCAAGGGGAAAATTCAACCTCGAATTTGAATCAAATCAGGTGATTTTGGGGGGTTTTACTTAGGATCATACCTCTTGTCTGATTTTGGATCTAATTTGGAGATTAAATCCCGATTTTGCTTGATTTGTAAGCTCAAATTCAAGTATAACCCCCCTCAAACCCCTTTGTTCAAAATACACTTGGAGAGCAAAAAACAAAGCTAGAAAAAAATCAGAAAATTCTTTTAAAAAGTTCTCTGAGTTTGCTGGAAATTTTTGGAGTGAAGTTCGAGTTTGGGCAATTTTCTGGAGGTGTTTGGGAAGCAATTCGAGAAGGATCGCATACAAGTTCTTCGTTTCCAATAAAATTCTTCTCTTTCTTTAAATTTTCTTTTAGTGAATTTCATTCTTGTTCTTGGTTGAATTTTGTTTTCTTGTGTTGTGTTTGTTTTTGTTTGTTTTTAGGTTGTGTTTGTTGAAGTTGGAAGATTGTTTCTTGAATCCAGTAATAATTTCGTTCTAGATTTTTGATTAGTTTTTAGTTTAATCTTTAAAATTCTTGCATGTTTAAAAGATGTTGTTTTTAGAACTTTGATCTTACAAAAGGAAATAATTGAAACTTTAAAATGTTTTTTAGATTTAGGATTAAAAAATGAATTAATGTTTGTTTTTAATAAAAAACTAAAATCAAGGGGTTTAGTTAGAAGATAATAAATTATGGGTGAAAAAATATAAAAAAAGGGCTTAATTTGTTAGAAAATAAAAGTAGTTTTTGAAATCTAATAATATGGGTGCTTAGGTAATATAAAGAAGGTTTTTTTAGAAGAAAAAGTAAATAAGATTGCTTTTTAAAAAAATTAATAAGTTTTCAAAAATGGAAGAAAAAGTAAATAAAGATAATTTTTTAAAAAAGAGCTTTAATAACCATATGTAGAAGTTTAGAATTTTAAGAGAATAAAAGCGAAAAAAACATAAAAAAATCTTTTCTAAAATAAGGTTTTAAATTTTGTTTAAGTCGTCTTTTAATTAAAGTTTTAAAAATGAAATAAAGAACAATAATAATCTTTAAAGTCTTTAATGAAAAACTCTTTTTGGAAATAGAAATAAAAAGAATAAGAATGTAGCAAATTAGTAGCACTAAAAAGCAAAAATGTCAAGAAGAAGAGTTTAAGTTTTAAAGTTAAAAAAGAGAAAGGAAATAAAGGTTTTATTAAAAAGAAACAATAAAAATTAAAAAACACAAAAGAATAATTCAAGTTTCTTGTTTGTTCTTTAGAAATAGGTCAAAATTTAGGACTAGGTTCTAAAAACTTAGATAGAGAAGTGTTTGTAGAAGGATTTTCCACACAAAAAAAAAACACTTGAGCAAACTCAAACCCTCAATTAGGAATAAAACACTTAGATCATTTTAGGATTTAAAATAATCAAATCTAGAATGAATAAAAAAATGCTCAACACATTGAACTTCTTTGTTGTTTGAAAAGTGAAATTAATTTAATGCGGTGTCTTATCAAAGGGGAATGACGAGTTAAGGCCATAAATGTTGGCGGTGATTAAAGTTCATCTCTAGGGCGATAAGGCCATTAAAATAGATTTTTATTCATTAAATGGACAAATAAAATCGAACCTTTGTGAACATGCAAATTCAAATTTTGAAAATGATTTTTAAATCAATTAGGTACCAATTTTGGGCGTTGTGGGGGTGCTACCCTTCCCCACGTATAACCAACCCTAAACCTGTTTTCTGGTTTTCATAGACCAAAATCGTTGTTTTATTAAAACAAAACGTTTTATTAAAATAACCCTATTTTAAAGTGATCCAATCACACTTTTCAAAAAAGATTGGTGGCAACTCTGTGTTTTTAAAAAGTCGGGCCCTTCTAAAAAGGGTTGCAACAAATACAACAGTATGTAAATCAAACCGATTTGAAACGAAAAAAACAAAGGAAACATGTTGAGGCCTGCACGAACGCAGTTTCCTTAAAACACATTCGCACGCTTCTCTGGTGCTTGAGATACGTCAAACGTCTATCTCCCAGGATACAACAACATAATGAGCACAACATTAGCACGTCTGCAGTGATCAACGAACCGCTCACCTTTTCCTATCACCAAAACCTACTTTTGAAACCACAAAGTACAACAATAAAAAATCTATGTTTTTTTAGTTGTGTGTAAATCTAAAAGGTTTACTCCCTATTTATAGGAGTGTTATAAGGGTATAAGTGGAAATTTTGATCTAATGGATTATTTAATATTGAGAATCAATTGATTCTTGTTTGAGGAAAAAATCATTTCAAATTTGGGTCAAAATCCTTGGTGGGGAGCCTAGACAGTAGGTGTACGCTTTGGTTAGAAAGTCGAACCACTCTAAATCTTGTGTCATATTTTTATATCCTTTTGCTTCCAACACAAACACCCAAAATACATATTCTCCACCACCTGACTAGCATTTCAGCTGAAAGGAATTGAGCCTAACAATAAGTATCAGAGCGAGGCTCAATCGAAGGGGTTTAACATCCTATTGAGGCGATCCGGCTAGCTCAACAAACGATACAATCAACCCACGAAATGGCGTAATCCATCGACAAGACCCTTTTTTTGACGGGACCAACCACGCCTATTGGAAGACTAGAATGATGTTCTTCATCAAGGCCAAAGATTACAAGCTTTGGAACATTATTGAAGATGGTCGCAAGAAGATGTATCTAAATTGAAAGACTTTGCACATTCTCTTTTGTACATTTAGCCCAAACATCCATGAGAACATGTCTTCTTGTGAAGATGTCATGGAGGTATGAGACAAGCTTAAAGTCATATACGAAGGAACAAAAAAAAGTAAAGGAGACCAATATAGGTCTTTTCAACCTCAAGTATGAGAACTTCAAGATAGAATCGGATGAAGACATCACGAAGATGTTCAATAGATTCTCCACTATCACAAATGGACTCAAAGGCTGTGGAGAAATCATTTCAGAAGACAAGCTTGTCTGAAAGCTTCTCTATTCTCTTCTCGTGTCATGGGACTCAAAGAAGACGTCCATCATCAAAGCTAAGAATCTCATGACTTTGAAGCTAGATGAACTCCTGGGGTATCTTCTCACTCATGAAATCATGAAGAAAGGAAAGAAGAGGAGAAGAAGAAGGAAGAGATAAAGAAGATGGGGAAAAAGAAAATCATAGAGATAGGCATTAACACAAATGTCGTTGCTCTCAATTCCTCCACATGCCTACATGTAGATTCAATTGAGGAGGAAAGTGAAGAAGAAGAGATGACCTATCTCTTCAAGAAGTTTTCTTGATTCATGAAGAGCAAAATGAAAGAATCCAAGCATGAATCGAGGAAGAAGAAGAGGGCAAGCTCTTCAAGCCATAAGAAGAAGGCATATGTGGCTACTTGGAGTGATGATGACTCCACCAACAATGAACAAGCCAACCTTTGTCTCATGGCCATCCAAGAAGATTCAAGGGTGACTTCTAATTCATCTACTTCAACTTTTTATTCTTTTGATGAATTACAAGATGCCTATGATGATTTGGTTTTAGAGTTTAAAAATCACATTTTGAAAAACAAGAAAATGGTTTCAAATTTGAAAATTCATAATAATTTTATTTCTAAAACCAAAATTGAACATGAAGCAAAACTCAATGAGGTTCAAAAAAAATGTGTTGATTTAAAAAATTTGCTTCATAATGTTCAAGAAGAAAAAGATTTGATTTCCAAAGAAATTGAAAAGAAAATAAATTTTGGAAAATTAAATTTTTATCAAAGACAATCTAGTGCCCATAGATTTGTAGATGGAAAATGTTTTATAAGTGTTTGGGTCCCAAAAGGACTAGCCACTTCAACTAAAAAGGATGAAATTGCAAAATGGATTCCTAACGGGACTAAATTTTGTGCTACTAACGTTTATGGATCCAAAGAAATATGGATACAAAATATTACTTGATTGTCTTGTTTATTGGTGTGATGTAGAATGTAAATAAAGCACAACATTAAGGGGAGCTCCACACGCACAAGGAAGATCACCTGAAGAAGGAAGGCTTCACATCATCCTTTGTTTCAAGTGGTAAAAATAATTTAGTTGAATTATTTGCCTTTTATTTGATTTATTTACTTTAATTAAACTAGATAATCATATTTGTTGGACTAACCATTTGATGATGCTTTGAGTAAGGGGAGCCATTTTTAAAAAAAATTCTTATTTTTTGTCAAATTCTTTTAACTCTCCATTGTTATGGACTTAAAAGTTTTTCAAACTTGTTTGAACCATTTTTGATACAGCAAAAAGAGGGAGAATGTTTTGAAAATTTGAAATTTCAAGTGAATAAGGGGGAACTTTAATTACTTTCGGATCTTTATTCTCTTATTCAAAATTTCTTTTACTAAGGGGGAGAATCCCAAACACAATTTTCAAGTTGGTTTTATTTTATCAAAAAGGGGAGATTGTTGAGATGTTTGTTTTGATATAATAATTGAAAACTAGTTTTGGACTAAATTAAAAAGATTTAAAAAATGTTTTTAAGTCTAAACAACTTGAAATTATGTTTGAGAAGTTTTCAAAAATGTTTTGGTAGTGTTTGAAATGTTTTAAAGTAGCCAAACCAAAGATTTTAGCTCGATCTTACTGATACATGCATACCTGTTTCGATACACCTCAAGGGTTTAAGCTACATGTTTTGTATCTACCAAAACATGTATCGATAAAGGCATAGGCCATATCGATACGGAGGTCAAGTGTTTTGATACACCCTCCAGAATTTCGATACACCTACGTGTCAAGCCTAACAGCTATTTGAAAAACCCACCAACGGCTAGTTCTCTACAGCTTAACAAACATCCGTTCCGATACGAGCATACCGAAACAAGCAGAGTCGTTTTGATATGGGTTGCTGCACAAAGTGTGATGTCTAGTTTCTAAAGAAGGCCGTACCGATATGGCTACCCGCATATCGATACAGAAAAGCTCCACAACTGCATTTCTTATGGGAAATAAAGGCCCTAATGACTCCAATTCAATCCCAACGGTCTCCAACAGCTACAAACTCAATTGGGAGTATGAAAGAGACCTTAAGTATATATGGAAGACTAATGATCCTCAAGTTAACAATATTATGATGCAAAATTGCCTTACTGCTTAAATTTCAACTCCTTGTATAGACAAACACTTGTGAACTCAAATTGTCAAAAATATGCTCAAGTGTTCCAGGATTTGGGTGAGTACTTTAGTGTGCAAACATCAACCTTTGTAGAGGGATTTCATTTTCTTAGAATTCTCTTATTTAAGAGTGTGTCTAAAGCTCGGGTTGTCAGCTTTGGAGGCTAGACTTAGTGAGTGAGTTTAGGTTGTAAATGGTTGCCTCCTCAGCCTAGAAAAGGGGAAGAATTCTTAGTGAATTGTTGAAATCCTTGGTGGGGAGCCTAGGTAGTGGATGTAGGCTTTGATTAGAAAGTCGAACCACTCTAAATTTTGTTTCATATTTTTCTATCTTTTTGCTTCCACCACAAACACCCAAAATACATATTCTCCACCATTTGGCAAGCATTTCGGTTGAAGGGAATCGATTCTAACATGCTGTTAACTGGGGTGACTTGGAAGTTTGGATAAGTTTTTTAATAACACATTTAGTCCTTTATATTTATACATTTAATCAATTTAGTCCTAATTTAACAAAATAAAAAAATTAAGCTCATTACTTATAATTCTATCAATTTAGCCCTAAACCCCTAAAATCATAAACCTAAACACTTAAAACCGATCTCTTAAACCATAAACCCTAACCCCTAATTTTGAGACCTAAAATTTCTAAAATTCCCTAAACCCAAAGCTTAAAACAAGCCTATTGAAGCTTGTAGTAATCCATCAAAAAGGTTGCAGTGAAAGCAAGGTGAAGGTATAGCACGAGATGCTTAGCAGCATTCATTTTCTTCCCCAACATAGAAGCAGTAAGGAGTGATACAACAACAATCATCCCTATTGCCAAATCTCTTGAGCTCCCATCATCGCATAAACTAGTGGTGGACTAAAGCTTCAACAACAAGATCAACAAAATTAATTAGTCTAATCAAGTTATTTACTTATAGAGGCCGAGAAAGGGTAGAAGGTTTTGACTTGGTTTAGTGGGTAGAGGGACACACGTTAATTTTGTTGAGTTGATCACACAATTGCAAATGGCCAAGAGGGGGGTGAATTGGCGATAAAAATTTCGGGGTGAAAATTTGGAAGAATAAAAATGTGACACAAGCCAATTAGAGTGGTTCAAGTTCTCAAACGAACTCTACATCCACTACCTTAGCTCCCACTAAGGATTTTCAACCAATTCACTACTTGAATTCTTCCCCTTTTCTTGGGTGAGGAGGAAACCTTACAATTTGATTAACCTTTCTACCCAAATCTTAATCCACTCACTTTTACAAAGAAGAGAATTTGGTAAACTCTACAAATTCCTATCAAAGAATAATTGTTTACCCAATTACAAGTTCAAAATAAAAGATTACAATGAAGAACACAAGAGTTGGGTACAAGGATTTGACTCTAAAGGTACAAAGTTTGGATTTGAGTGCGTTGATGTTGCTTGCAGGTTCAATCATTGTTGCTGGTGCATTTGAGACTTGTTTTTATACCCTTGTATTGAATTCTAGCCATTTGAGTAGTTGGGATCATCAATAGAGTCGTTGGGCTGCAATTTCCCGCAATAAATGCTGCTCAGCTACCTATCACAATCTCCTTTTTAGGGAGGCTTCGACTTTTTGGAAAACAACTTTTTAAAATCAACGGATTCGCCACCAATATTTTTTGAAAAGTGTGATTGGATCACTTTAAAACAAGGTTATTTTAATAAAACATTTTGTTTTAATAAAATAACGGTTTTGGTCTTTGAAAACCAGAAAGATAGGTTCGGGGGTCGGTTACGCGTGGGGAAGGGTTAGCACCCCCACGACCCCCAAAATTGGTACCTAACTGATTTTTAAATCGTTTTCAAAACTGGAATTTGCAAGTTCAAAAAGGTTCGACTTTATTTGTCCGTTTAATGAATATTAGTATATTTTAACGATCTTATCGCCCGAGAGATGAACTTTAATCCCTGCCAACATTTCTGGCGCTAACCTGTCATTCTCATTTGATAAGACACCGCATTAAATTATTTTCACTTTTCAAACAACAAAGAAATTTAGTGTGTTGAGCATTTTATTTTTACTCTAAGTTCGATTATTTAAAAAAACCCTAAAAAACGTCTAAGTCTTTTATTCCTAATTTAAAGTTTAAATATGCTTAAGTATGTTTTATTTTTTGTGAAGAACATTTTTTAACAAAACATGTCTCTATCTAAGCTTTAGAACCTAGCCCTAAGTTTTAAACCTATTTCTAAAACAACCGACCAACCATTTATTCTTTTATGTTTTTTCTTTTTTTATTATTTCCTAAAAATATCTTTATTTCTTTTTTATATTTTTAAAAAGCCAAGACCCTTTTTACATTTTTTTACCTTTTATACTTTTTTTACCTTTTTTATTTTTATGTTTTTTAAAACCCTTTTTATATTTTTTCTTTTTCAAAAAGATTTTCCCTTTTACAACTTCTTTTTTCATTTTTTATTTTTTTAAAAGCCTTTGTTTTGAAAATTGACTTTTTAAATAAACTTTATTTTTTGAAAAGATTTTCCTTTAAGTTTTTTTTTTTAAAAAATTAAAACCCTTTTATTTTGTTTCTTAAAAAAATAAACTTTTATTACTTATTTCTTTTTTCCTAAAAAACATCTTATTTGCTTTTTCTTTTTAAAATCACTTAACCCATTTATTATTAAAGCTAAAATTCAAGAAAATTATTTTTATTTTTAAAAAATAAAATCAAGTCCCTTTATTATTTCTAACCATGTATTATTGTCTTTTTTCAAATTATATCCCTAACATTAAGTTTTTTTTCAATTAAACCACATTTACTCATTTTATTCTTGCATTTTTATTTAAACACTTTTAAAAACTTATTTCTACATTTCTAAAGATTAAAACAATCCTAACAACGTTTTTTAAGCATGCAAATTTTAAAAAAAGATCAAACCAAATTTAAAATGGAGAATTAAAACGAAATCGTTATCGGAATCGTGAAACGATTTTCCAACTTCAAGAACACAACCTAAAGACCACAAAAAAAAAACAGACACAAACCCAAAAATTCAACCAAGAACAAGCATGAAAAAATAAAAATAAAAAGTGAAAGGGAATTAAGAAATTTTATCGAAATGAAGATCGAAGAACTCGAATCCGGATTTCTTGAAATGCTCCTAATTGCCTCCGGAAAATTGCTTCCAAACTCGAACTTCTACTCCAAAATTTCCAGCAAACACTTGAGATTTTTTAGAGAATTTTTTGGATTTTCTCAAGCCTCTTTTCTCTTTTTTCAAGTGAATTTTCTTCTAATTGGTGTATTGAACAAATGGGTGAAGGGGGGAATTTTATAGTCATCTTGAACTTGAAAATCGAGCTATAATCTGCGTTTAAATCCCCAAATTGGAGCCAAAATCAGACTAATGGCTTGATCCTTAGGAAAACCCCTCAAGAATATCCCGATTTGTTTCAAATTCGGGATCGAATTTCCCTTTGATTCGAGCCTAGGGTTTGACTTCTTTTACACATTTTTTTGTAGATTCTGGCGAGCACAGGCGGCGGCGGCGAGCAGGTTTGATGGCATTGGGTTGGCGGTGACGAGGCAGACCGAATGGTACCAGCGGCGTCGGCAGCTGTGGTCGGTAGACACCGGCCAACCACCATGGAGGCATTTCCCCCTTTTTCTATTTTTTTATTATTTTCTTTCTTTTTTTACTATTTTTGGCTGTTTTTTTGCTTTTTTTCATCACATTTATTATTATTTTTATCTCATTCTATTTCCATTTTCTTCTCCATAATTATTAGAATTTTTTCTTTTCTTTTTCTTTAAAAGAAGGGCTACAATTTAAAAATGGGCCTTGTTCTTTTTTTTTAAATGTGGGCTTCAAAAATTGGCATTTATGGATGAGACTTTATTTATTTAAAAAACTGGGCCTTTTATTATTTAATGGAAAAAAGGATTTTTCTCTTTTTTTTATATTTTTCTTAATTTTTTGGATTTTTTAAAATTAAGGTGAAAATTTAGTGACAGCACTACCTACCGTATTGGTACGACTCGAGGGCGTATCTGTACCTGTCTTAAATAAGAAATAGCTGTTGTGACTGAAAAAATATGCGTATCGATACGCTTAGAGGGCGTATCAATACAATTTTAAGGAGTGTATCGATAAGGAAAGGCGTATCGATAGGAATTTTGCTCACTCGAATCCCAATTTTGGTTTTGATAAAAAGCATATCGGTACGATTTAACAGTCATTTAAATTTTGGGATACCAACTAACTGAGAAGCCAACGGTCGAAATTTAAATGCAAAGATTTTCAAAAGATAAGCATATCGTGTCGATACAGTTGCAATGTGTATCGGTACGCTATAGCTTAAAGTCTTGCCCAGATGAATATCGTATCTATACGGGGTAGTACCGTATCGATACACTATGAACGATTAAAATTGCAGTGCTAAAAAACGGTATCGATACGCCTGAGCTTTTTGCTAAAATTAGGCTTTAAAACACATAGAAAGACTTAGTGAATTTTGAACCTTTAAGAGTGTTTTGTCATGAAATATAATTTGGTTCAAAAAGGACTGTCAAAAAGTGAGACTTTGAAAAGTACTTAAAAATTTATTATTTTGCAATTTAGTCCATAAGTCTAAGTGTTATATCAAAATAACTTTTAGTTTCACAATCTCCCCCTTTTTGATATAACTAAACCACGTATAAATTTTTAAGTTTTGAAACTTTTGAAAAGCTTACTCCCCCTTAATTTAAGATAGGTTTTCAAAATTAACTTTTAAGTTTTTAAAAGTGGCTCTACAATCCTTCTCCCCCTTTTTGTTAGATCAAAACATAAGCACAAGGTAGGATAAAGAAACAATAATATTGATAATTCAAATGCAAACATCAATTTAAGTTTGAAGCATTTTGTCAAAACCAGCCATATTTTAACTCTCCGTCGAGATCGTATCGGTACACTTGTAGAGTGTATTTATAAGCACGTACCCTAATTTTTAATTAAATTTTAATACCGTATCGATACGAGGGACCGTATCGATACAATTTGACATGTATCACTTCCTATGACTGACCCGTATCGATACATGGGACCGTATCAATACCTTTTGACTTTTATCATTTCCCTTGATGAACCCGTATCGATACGCTTTCAGCAGTATCGATATGCCTTTACCAGATAAGACATTTTTGACATATTTAAGTTCAAAAATCCAACTTTAAATGTTCCTAAATGAATGTGAATGACATATGAACATGTTTTAATAGCTAAAATTAATGTATACTCCCCTAGCAACATGCATATAAGAAAAAGAGGCAAAATAACATAAGCATGAATATCAATCAATTTCATGCAATTTTTTTATCATTTGGGACCTAAAAGGGTCAAGAAAGGCTAGTTAAACCTAACCCTCTCCTACGGGCCCAAAAACGATCTTTATCTAAGGCTTTTGTAAATATATTCGCTAATTAGTTCAAGGTATTACCATATTCTAGAAAAACATCATTTTTCAACACATGGTCGCTAATGAAATGATGTCTAATTTCTATATGTTTGGTTATAGAGTGTTGGATGAGATTCTTAGTGAGAAAAATGGCACTAGTGTTGTCACACCTAAGAGTTATGGTTTCTACTTGAACACCATAATATAAGAGTTGTTGCTTCATCCAAAGGACTTGAGCACAACAACTCCATAAGGATATGTACTCCGCTTCGGTGGTAGATAATGCTATGCTATTTTTTTAGAGAATCAAGATACGAGCACACTACCTAAGAAATGGCATGTCCCGGAGGTACTTTTCCTATCTATCTTACATCCCCCATAATCCGCATCCGAATAAGCATGAAGGCTAAAGGAAGAATCCTTAGGATACCAAAGGCCTAAGTTTGGTGTGTCTCTAAGGTATATAAAAATTCTCTTAATGGAAACTAAGTGTGATTCTCTAGGACTAGCTTGAAATCTAGCACACAAGCAAACACTAAATATGATATTCGGTCTACTTGCGATAAGGTAAAGCAAAGAACCTATCATGGATCTATAAAGCATATAATCAACACACTTTCCTCCTTCATCGTTGTCAAGCTTTATGGAAGAGCTCATATGTGTGGCTTGAGGCTTCACATTCTCCAAGATGAACTTTTTGAGCATATCGTTCACATACTTAGCTTGATTTACGAAAGTGTCATCCTTCCTTTGCTTGATTTGGAGTCCCAAAAAGAATGAGAGCTCCCCCATCATGCTCATCTCGGACTCACCTTGCATTAGCTTAGAAAATTCTTTGTAATAAAATTCATTAGTAGAACCAAAAATGATATCATCAACATAAAATTGTACTACTAAGATGTCATAACTATATCTTCTTACGAAATGTGTAGTGTCCACCTTACCTTTTTCAAAACCTTTTTCAATTAAAAAGTTTGAAAGTCTATCATACCAAGCTCTAGGAGCTTGTTTTAAACCATAAAGGGCTTTGGTTAGTTTAAAAACATGATTTGGAAATTTTGAATCCTCAAAACCAGGTGGTTGTTCAACATACACTTCTTCATTTATAAAACCATTTAGAAAAGCACTTTTTACATCCATTTGAAAAATTTTGAAATCATGGTAACATGCAAATGTTAGAAGCATTCTAATAGCTTCCATCCTAGCTACAAGTGCATAAGTTTCATACAAATCAATTCCCTCTTCTTGAGTGTAACCTTGAGCAACAAGCCTAGCCTTGTTTCTCACTATGTTACCACTCTCATCTAGTGTATTCCCAAAGACCCATTTAGTTCCTATAGTAGACTGATTACTAGGCCTTTCTACTAATGTCCATACTTTACTTCTCTCAAATTGATTTAATTCCTCTTGCATGGCCAAAATCCATAAATCATCTTTTAATGCTTCTTTGATATTTTTAGGCTCAATGCACGAAATAAATGCAACATGGTTCATTAATTTGAGAGAGGATCTAGTAGTTACCCCCTTGGATGGATCACCCAAAATGTCACCACCTTTGACATAGTTGAACTGTCTTGGGTAAGATACCTCCTTTTCCTCAAGAGCCAAGTCCTTCAAGGCTTCAAGAGGTGGATCTTGTGCATCTTCTTCTTTAGATGGAATCTCATCCACCTTTGACGTTTGTCCTCCATCAATGTCATCAAGGATCCCAATGGAGCCTATTCCTTCAATGCGACCTTTGTAGTTGTCACCGAAAGTTACCACTCCACCACTCTTTGGCTTTAGTTCCAAGAATCTACTCTTGTCACCGGTCATGTGTCTTGAGCATCCACTATAGATGTACCATGAGTTTTGACATGAAGCTTTAGCCTTGTAGCAATTCTCCCCCTTCAAAAAAGAAATTAGGCTTTGGTTTTTGGTACCCAAATCATTTTGGGTCCATGAGTGTTAGCTCTCAAAAGCTTGGTTCCCTTAGGAATCCAAGAAGCAATAATATTTATGTTATTAGAAATAATGAGTTCCTTAGGAACCCAAACACTCCTAATTCTTTGACTTTTATATTGCTTACAAAAATTTCTTTGTTTAGGATGAAAATGTGTTCTTTTTACATATTGGGTTTTAGAAGAATTTCCTTTTTCAAAATTGTTTCTCCCAATAGTAAAAGAAGTTTTAAGATTATCCACTCCCTTTGTGTGATAATCTTGAAAATCGGAAAGAAGTTTTACAAGATCAAAATTTTTCTTCTTAAGATCATTTGAAAGATTTATTAAGTATAAAACCTTCTTTTCCAATTCTAAGTTGGTTTTTGAAAGAGACTCATTTTGAATTTTTAAATCGGAAATATTTTTCTTTTTTCTCAAAATTGACTCCTTATATTTTTCAACTAACTCATCATAAACCTCTTGCAATTTATCATATGCATCTTGAAGTTCATCATAGGTAAAATCAAAATTAGATGAGTTAAGGTTTACCTTTGGATCATCTTCAATGACCATGAGACAAAGGTTAGCCGCTTCCTCCTCCTCCTCGGATGACTCCTCGACATTCCAAGTTGGTACTTGAGCTTTGAGCTTGTTCTTCTTCCCAAAACTCTTTCTCTTCAATTGAGCGCACACGGAACGGATTTGGTAGAATTTTTTGCACTCATTGCAAATGATTTGGTCCTTCTCCTCTTTTTTACTCTTACTCTTGAAGTCCCATTTTCTATTGAACTTTCGTCCATGGTTGGACTTCATGAAGCGAGTGAATCGTTTGGCCAACATGGCCATCTCCTCATCTTTATCTTCACTAGAATCGCTTTCATGATATGAAGCTTTAAGAGTGATTCCAATCTTTTTTTCTCAACATCCTTCTTTTCAACCTTCTTCTCTTCCCTTCTTCATGATTTCAAGGGTGAGTAGAGATCCAACAAGAGCATCTAGCTTGAGAGTCTTCAAATCTCGAGCTTCAATAATGGTTGTTCTCTTGCTATCCCATGATTTGGGAAGAGAGTACAACAACATCCTTACTAGCTTTTCATCAGGGGATGATCTCACCGAAGCCCTTGAGTCCATTAATGATGACCGAGAATCGATCAAACATCTTGAAAACACTCTCATCGGGATTCATTTTGAAGTTTTCGTAGCTTAGATTGAGTAGCCCGATTTTTGTTTCCTTCACGTCGCTAGTTCCTTCATATGTTGTCTCGAGGGTGTCCCAAACTTCCTTGACATTCTCCATATAGGACACCTTGGAGTAGGTATCCGGACCAAGAGCACAGAAGATGACATGTAGAGCTTTATCATTGACTTGCATCCTTCGTCGACCATCTTCGGTCATTTCAGCTTTGACCTTTGGGACAAGTCTTCCTTCACTATCTCTCTTCATCGGTATGTATGGCCCTTCTTCAACTACATCCCACCTTCTTAAGATCATTTGAAAGATTTATTAAGTATAAAACCTTCTTTTGGTACGCTATGAATGATTAAAATTCCAGTGCTGAAAAACAGTATCGATACGCCAGGGCTTTTTGCTGAAATTAGGCTTGAAAACCCATAGAAAGACTTAGTGAATTTTGAACCTTTAATTGTATTTTATCTTGAAATACAGTTTGGTTCAAAAAGGCTTGTCAAAAAGTGAGACTTTGAAAAGTACTTAAAATTTATTGTTTTGCAATTTAGTCCATAAGTCTAAGTCTTATATCAAAATCAATTTTAGTTTCACAAATTTCTATTATTTATCAATAAAATTAGGATTTATGAATTAGGAATTTAGGGTTTAAGTGTCAGATTTTAAATTTTTAGGTTTATTGTTTAGGGTTTTAGGGGTTGATGGTTTAAGTTTTATAGATTAGGGCTTAATTGATAGAATTTATAAGTAATGAGCTTAAATTTATTGATTTTGTTTAAATTAGGACCAAATTGATTGCACGTATAAATATAAAGGACTAAATGTGTTATTAAATAACTTTATCCAAATTGTCGTCACCCCAGTTAACGACGGTTATTGCTCAATTACCATTTTGTAACAAAAAAATATAATTTAATCTTCATTATATAACTTTTAAAAATTTGATGACCATTTTGAATTATTTAAGATAGTTTAGTGACCATTTGTGTACTTTACCCTAAAATTTATATCTTATACTTGTATATAGTATGCTTATGTAATAAGCATACAAGTATAAATGAATAATTATGAATACTATTAGCATTATCATTCCAACACCTTTACATCAAATGTACATGATTACATAAGAATTATATATATATATATATATATATATATATATATATATATATATATATATATATATATATATATATATTGCTTACAGTTTTAAACATATATAATTAATAAGATTATAATATATGTTGTTCATATATAATATCAACTTTTTTTTGTAATGGTGTAAAGGTGATTGCATGGTAGTATCTGTTCATACATATTCTTAAATATCAGAAGTATGTTTTCCCAATTTTCGCCTTTTTTATATTGGCTTGTTATGAGACTTAATTTACATGTTTTGATTTAAAAACATGGATGGATTTACCTACTGTTTATGTATGATTTGAGCATGGTTTAATACTGGAAATGGATAATAAATGTTGTTCATGCACATGAAAGTAATGAATAAGTTGTTAATGTTTTTGAACATTGTTAATGCAAGGTGATGTGCATTGGATAAATGCTTTGATTGATGCATATGAAAACAGTGGTTTAATGCTTGATAATGAATTATATTGGCAAGTGATGTGGTTTTAAAATATTATCGGATATAGCTAGCTGACCATAGGATTGTTAGTGCACTATAAAAAGTCTCGTTGGATGTGGATGGGGTTTATCTGGCGTATTGATACTCCATCCATGTACCCTAACGGTTGAGCGATTATATGGTACCGAAAACTCCCGTTAGTGGGTTATACACCTAAGAGATGATTTAGGGTTGTGATTGTACCAGTTGTGAGTGTACCATTGTTGTGATTGTATCTTTATTCCGGTTAAGGTTGTATGAAGTGTTGAGAGGACACTTGTTGAATTCGTGTATCTGATGTAATATTTTGTAAACTGAAACTTGATTTATGATCACTTAAAAGCCAATATAATTGATAATTTATCACGTTGATTGATTGTGTTGTATAATATATGTTTATACATGTTAACTCCTTAAGCCTTGCATATGGGTTGTTATGCATGGGAAGCTTAAGTTGAGGGTTAGAAATGAGATTTGCTTTTGATCCATGATACATGTTGCATATGGTTTAATATGCATATTTTTTGGAAATATTAAGTGCAAGATTTGTTTTGGAAACAAATGAGAAATGCTTTTTTTTGAGTAAGCATGAGACATAAGAAAAGTGTTTTGATGCGTTTGGTTGTTATAGGTGATTTGTTTTGAAAATAAATGGGAAAATGCTTATGTTTTGATCAAGCACGTTTTATTAAATATTTTGTGAATAAAAATTTATTATGAAAGCATTACGTTTATGTATCGAATAATGATTTATATTGTTGAGGGTTCATCTACAGAGAGGTCATTTTGACCCAAAATGAAACGTTGAGGGTTGAATTGTTCCAAAAAAGAATAGGGGCCAAAATGACTATTTAGTTGAACGTTGGGGGTGTTTTTTTTTACTTTATGCCATGATTTTAATGGTTCTAATAATAATTAGTTTGATTATTTGTGTTCGATGAGTGCTTATGGTCATATGCATTAATCCCTTAATTATTCTATGGCCTAGGTTGAGGTCTTGATCATTTGGTGCTTATTGGATAATGCTTTATATTGTCAGGAAGCATGCCTCTAGTTTACTTGTATAGATATGAATTGTGTTGATTAATTGGTATGTATCTATTTGAGCGTATGTGTTTAACAATGATTTAATATTAGAAGCATGTCAATGTTGTTCGTAAGTTTTTGGATAAGTTGTGTTGGAATTCGAATTCCCAAAAATTTATTAGGTAACCACAAATTGGGCTCAGTGATCGGTACACGAAGGGCCATTTCAGTACGTGCTTTGGGAAATTAAAAGGGGGTACCGATACACGAGTAAGTGTATCGGTATTGTTTTTAGCAACAAGAATCTCGATTTTGTCATACTGAGCTTGGGTACCGATACACACCAAGATGTACCTGTACGATCCTCTCTGTACGAAGCATGGTATCAATACAATTGCCTAAGTGTCGATACCATCATCAGTTAATTTATTTAACTTGTTGATTGAAGTTTCTGATTCTATCAATTTGGTCCATGAATATAGCGTATGCAATTGGTTGAGTTTGGATGATCGCTTTAACTGAAATTTGACAAGCAAACATGTAATCTGAATAATGAAAGATTGGCAATCTTATCTTTAACTAAGTCCTTGTAGTTTTCTAGATTTATGTTTTAGTCCGTAAAAGGTAACATTATGCAATTGGGTGTCTATTCAGTGTCCGTCTCTTTCAAGTTTTCGTCCGCAACCAGTATGCTCACCCTAGGTTAATATATTGCATCTAGAAACGATAAAAATAAAAATAAGGATTCGTTTTTTGTATAATCGTTTTGGGTTTGCTTCGGCAAACCCAATGTAGCTCACTCGGTTTGGTCAGGCGTCTAGGCCGGGTCGAGGGGATTACAATCTTGCATTGCACAATAACCCTATAGTTTCTTTATTCACTACATTGATGGGGAAAAATAGAGCGTAAGTATATAATGCCTAGTGAGTGCGCTGAAAAAGGGTAAGATGTCAATGCAATTTCAAAACCAAAACCAATATTAAAAACCCATATTAAAGCAAGTCAAAATTGCCACTTCCAAAGCATTTAAACAAATGTATAAAATCAATCTTTGGAACTAGATGTTCATTAGCTAAAACTTTTCAAATCATTAACACATAACTCTCAAAACATATTAACTCATAAACATAAACATGTTTCATGGATTTCGAGCATAATCCCATATGCAAAACCTCAATTTTCATTGCAAAGTTTAAAGAGCATCATGAACATATATCACAATATGCAATCTTTTAATCCCATCATGATACATTATCCCATATATTGGCATTAGAGTGATCAAAATCATATCATAATTTTTTTAGAAAAATACATTGGATACTCAGATTTATGCGGTGGTACCTTTAAACACACCTTTATATCCACCAACTGGAGAATATGATGGCATCCCACCCCTCGACGACCATGAGACGGCTTATTATAGTGCACTTTAAACTCTATGTCATGCCAACTATATTCGGTAACATTTATTCGTTGTCACTAGCCAATATAAACTTTTAAACACATTTACTACTGTTTTTCGTAAGCATTTAACAAAACATTTCTATATGCAAAAATCACAATGCCAAAGGCAACAACTACATTCCATTTAAGAACCATTCTTCAATGCTCTTAAGCATCCATATAATTAATAAATCATTGTTTATCATTTAGAAGTTTCATAAAACAGTAAGTAAACCAATCCATGCCTTTTAAACCAAAACATGTAAATCAATATTCATATTAAACCGATATTCAATAGGCGAAATAGGGAAAACGTACTTCCGGGCTTAGCTAAGCTTGTTAGGCTTTAACTAAATCCCAAAGTCATAATTTAAACCTCTTTATAGTATCAAAACACATTTGCACTTACAAATTTACTTTCCTCTCGATGCCAACACCTCACGCTAACTCCTCGAAGGTTAACCAAAAATCATCCAAACACTTGTCATCTTCTATAAGAAAATGCAAGGTTCAATATAAATTAAACCATATCAAAGTAACAACTTTATTATAACATTTCCTCGTGCACAGCACACCACTAATATTCGAATCATTTCTGTTTACAAATTAATCCATGTTTTCCCCTGCTATAAACCATACTAGTGCACGCACCCCTGGACCCTTTCCTAATCTCTTTCTTATTTTTTATATTATTATTGTTATTATTATTATTATTAGGAAGGCATCAGCAGCTTTTTTTTCAGCTTTAAAATTCTTTACAAGCATTTCATCAAACATACATAATTATATTAATATGTGATCCAATAATTAAATCAACCCTTGTACCCATCATTCCATTCAAGAACCTAAATCTAAATTTAACCAATTGAATTAATTCCGAGAATTAAATTACAAAATTAACTTTAGATTATTACTACTCATGCACAAAACATTAGAACTCCATAGAAATAATTAAATTACTATAATCTAAACAAGATTTATTAAAAAATCCAATAATTCCATTAGAAATTCGTTTTAATTATCTTAAAGCATGAGAAATCATAGATTAAGAATAAAAATCATGTAGAGAATTATCAAAGAACATTTTCTTACCTTACATGATCAAAGACCAACTTGAAGATGAATTCCCCTCTTGATTTCCAACAAGAGAAAAGTGAAGATAATGTAGAAATCAAAATCCTTAATCCACAATTGTTAAGAAATAAATAGAGAAGAAATTTAAGTAGAAATAATTAAGGAATCAAGAAATCTCTAAGTTTTGTTTGGAAGAAAATAAGAGAAACTTAGAATTACCCTTATCATCTTTTAGAAAATTATACCCGTCAATTACTTTTTGTTTAAAACAAAAGGAAAAAGATATTTCTTTATTTAATAGCACTTTAATTCATTTTTACATTATTGCTATTATGAATATTTTACAACATTTTCCACAATAAATTTAATATCAAATCAATCCCTTTAAAATCACCCAAACTCAATTTCATCCTTTGACAATCTCAACAAAATATTTTTAAAAGTATTTGCAACAATAAATGTATCAAAAACCAATTTAATCAACCCAAATTATGTTCTAAAATTAATTAATTAACTAAAGCTTAACCCAAAATTCCACCATGATTATGATAATTCACTCGAATCTTCTAGCCTGTTTTTTGGTATGTTACATGCTCACGTTCGATGGATTGTATTGAAGCAAAAAACTTCGGTAAAGATTCTCCCATGACTTGAAAGATCCCGAGAGTACTCCCTTCTACCACGCTCGAGCTCTATCTTTCAAAGAATAAGGGAAAAGTTTTACCCGCAGCACGTCATCTTGCACTCCTTGTTACTTGAAGCATTCACGCACTTCCAGGAAGGCTCAAATATGCTCCACAACATCCTCTCTTGGTGATCCACTAAACTGTCCAATAGAGTTTAGCATGCTGAACATGATAGGCTTTAGCTTGAATTGAGCCTTCTGGATTTCTGGTACAATGATCCCTAGAGTCAAATCATCTAGGAAGAGTGCGAAGTTTTAACGAATGGGCTTCCTTTGAACTATCATCTGTTCGTTCCCATGTGCTCCCGTATTTGGATCATCATTGTTGTCATTGTTATATCGGGGTCTTGACCATGATTTCGCCCACGATTAATGGCTCTTTGTTCTTGTCGTCTAGCATTAAAAAGTCTCTCAATCTTAGGTTCTGCTAGAAAAGAGGTTCGTCTCAATGTGAGTTTTGGGTCATGCACGAGTAAAACCCTTGAAAAGAAAAGAAAAGAAAACAAACAAAATTAAAAATAAACTAAAGAAAATAAAGTGCAACTACTAAGCTATAATCACCAATTACCAATCCCCGACAACGACGCCAAAAACTTGATGCGTAAAATATAGTATGCGCAATTGGAGCAAGTAAACTCGTTGCATAAGTAATAAAGTGATAACTATCTAGTGTTGTATCCAAAAGGATTGTAGTGATAAACTAAAAGTAATCGCACAAGAAATATAATGAATGATAAAGTTTGGTGATGAAAACTATAATCTAATGTTGTAGCAAAGAAAAGTAAAGTGAAGTGATTATCGAAGAACAAACTGATGCTGACTCACAAAGGTTACTAATATGAATGAGTAGCTAGGTTTTTTTTCTAAGTACAATGATAACTATCAATTTAATGCTATAATGATGAAATAATACTTATCTACTCGATATGGTTTTCGTATAAACGCTTAAATTATGTCCAGCTAGAAGTTATGTCCAGCAAGAAGTTGATAAAAGAATGCTACGACGATATATGTTTGCGTTAACCCTAACAATATTATTATCTGTTTACGTTTCCATTATAAGTCGTTCAAACCCTATTCTTATATCTAATCAGGATTAGAACTCAAGTTGACACATAAGTTTCAATGTTCACACGGTCTAACTTAACTCTCTCGATATTAAGCCACAATTCATAATCAAAGGCTGCTCTCGCTAGATCTTAAAAGTTTAAGCATTAAGATTAAAGAAGGTAAGAAAATGAATGGTATAACATTAAATAATAATTAAACAAAGTAACTTAAACAACAAACCCAACTAAACAGTAATTAGCTCATGTATGAGCAAATAAAACCCATCCAAATAAAATATAAGTGAATAGCATGTTAGTAAAGCAACAAGGAAATTGTAACCCCCTCGTCCCGGTCTGGCCGGATGACCGGCCCGAGTGGGCCACACGGGGAAAACCGAGTGAAAACCCCTTAAGGATTCCCCCTCGGTTAGCAACCCTAATTTTTTTTCATTTTAAATCTTGTCTAGATGAGTATTAAATCCTAAGTGATCATACAGCGGAACAACATTTACGAAACAATCAAACGGACTCAAACTAACATGTTACAGCCCGATTTTAAACTTGAACTGCAGACGGTATCGATACACCTAAGGGGTGTATCGATACCCCTTGACTAGGTCAACTGGTCAGAGTCAACCAGTGGAGACCGTGTCGATACGCCAAAGGAGTGTATCGATACTCTCCCCAACGGTTGACTTCTCACGGTCAACGCCAAGATGACCGTATCGATACGCCAGAGACTCGTATCGATACCAAAATAGACAGTAGCTTCAGTGACCAAAAAGGTATCGATACGCCCCCTCGCGTATCGAAACACGAGGCCTGAAACAAGAAGGCCGTATCGATACGGGACCAACCGTATCGATACCCCTGCACTGCAAAACTTCCAAACTCAGCTAAAACGAACAAGACTCGGACCTAGATGCAATTTAGGACTTCCCTAGACCCAAACAAGCATTCATACAACATTTACAGGTCATTATTTAGCCATACAAACACCCAACATGTACATACATGAAGGTAAACATGCAAATGAATCAAAGATGACATTCAAGCATTCAAGTCTCATACTTCAACATTCAAACATAAAGGCAACCTCAAAGGCACATAGCCAACATTCATGATAAGCAATTTAGGCACGGATTACAATTCAAACATGGCATCACAAGCCATACAAAAGCAACATAACATGGAGTCTAAGCAAGCTCCTAAACAACCAACAATCATCCATCAAAATGACACATGTCCCATTGCTTAACTATTACATGTTCAACATTAAAAACTCATACTTGATGTACTCAAGGCTAACAACCACATTTGGAGGCCCTCCACTTGCGCAAGCAACCCACGAACTAAGGATCTGCGATGTTGAACAAAGAGAGCGTAAGCAATGATGCTTAGTGAGGGTGAGCTCTTAAAAACAAACCTCAACATTGCAGGGTCCGAGCACGATCAAGCCAAGGCATTACACATATATACCAAGGATCCACAAGAGCCACAAGATAAAGATGCATGAGCAATATACAATTAAATGCCATGATCATGAGCTCAATTCCTCAACACATGTAATCACATTTAAACATCCAAACAAGGTTCATATATCACAACACATTGATACACATATCAATCAACATTGGCACCTAGCTATGACCCGAATACGCGGATAAACTCGTTGGACTCACATCCAACAACCACTTTACCTCACGATGGGATTACACTCATCACCGGTCTCGCGGAGGGGATTCCACTCATCCTCACGCCCCGTCGATGGGATTCCACTCATCATCGACTATATATAAATACAATTTCCGGGCGAACCTGTACTCCTCCTTGGTGACTCAACGCCACCAAGGCCACGCGCGACTTTTGACTCATGTGTACACACTAACATCCTAATGATCGATCATTTGTACTCAAGCATACTAGTGCCAACATTTTACTCATATCACATTACTCATTTCAATCAATTCCGTGCTTAGCACGTACTCACCATAAACCATCATCATGCATGTCTCAAGCATCACAAATCATGCCTCATCTCACATGTATAACCCAATATACATAAGCATTCATATCACATTTCATACGAGACATACACATCCACATATATGAGTTCATCCAAAAGCTCTAGATCAAGTTTAGGATTAGGCTACCACCCTAATCCTAACTCTAGGTGGGTCTACCAAGCCCAACCTAGTCCATATACTCGAACCAACCATTTTAAAACCAAGTAAAACAATTAACCACTCACCTAAGCTTCCAAGCTCCAAGACCAAGCAAGCGACCACCTTCAAATTCCCGGATTTACTTCCGATGCTTCACCGATGCCCAAACTCGATTCTAATCAATCCCAAACACAAAAAAACATCCACAATCAATAACTCATTGTCGGAACTAACCCGGAATACAATTCAACCACAAATTACCAAGTTGCAAGCATGAACAAATCCCATTTTTCACCAACTCGGACAACCCCAAAACCATGTCCAAAAACCATGTTTCCAACTTCCATTACACCCAAAAATGATCTCAATTCATCCCCTATCCATAGTACTATCAAAAGCCTATCCAAACCCACCTAAAACAACCCCCAAAACTCACCCAAAACCCTCCAAAAACCCCATGTTTACCCAAATCCGAAAATTGATCAAAATCATTTGAAATTCACATATGTTATGCCATTTGACCTCTATACATCATAACTAAACATATTAAATCAAAACATTTCATTTAACATCATAAAGTTTCCATTTTTAATCCAAACCTTTCAAAATTCCATTTTCTAAAACCTCCATGAAAATGAAAATAAAAGGTACTTTTAAAGAGAGGGAGTTGATGGGAAGTCAAAAACGTCATTACCTTTCAAAAAGGAGCTGAAATGAGTGAGCTTTGAAATGGAATAGTAGAGAGGTAGGGAGAGCTCTTCCAACGTTAGAAAATTTGAAGAAGACAATGAATAGTAAATGGGGTGTTTTGTTTTTTTTAACTTAAAGGCCTAAAGACCAATTTGCCCTTAATGAAATGGGATATTCACAAGAGTATATGGTCCATGGCCATTTGGGGTTTAATTCTAAAACATGGTCAACACAATTAATAAATTTGAAAACAAAACCCGAAACATTATTTAAATTATAAAACCGAGCCCAAATAATATTAAAATATTATTTTCACCTAACCCCTAAACTCGGGTGTTACAGAAATGAATCAAAGCGTTCTTTGATTTCTTCTTTGTATTGTGAGTCGATGTTGTTGTGCTCCAATAAAATGCCCCGGGAAATGGGCTAGAAGATTTGGGTAAATTACCGGAATCAAGTTGGAATTTTTTGTTAGTCTTTAGCTAATTAATTAATTTCATAAAATAATTTGGGTAATTAAATTGATTTTCGAGAAATTTATCGTGATGAGTATTTATAAAAATGTATTAAATAAGTTTCATAAAGGGTGAAATTGAGTTTGAATAATTTTAGTTGGGTTGTTTTAATATTAATTAAATATGACTATTTTACAAAAGGTTATAAAATATTATTAATGGCATTTTTGTAAAAATAATTAAAGTTGTGGTTTTATGGGACTATTTGACCCATTTATTAAATAAGGATTTTACTATCTATTTCCAATTAGAATTTGACGATGGTTATTATTTTTTTAAAAAAGAAAGCTATGTCTAAACTTATCTCTCTTTTTCTCTCAAGATTCTCCCAAACACCATTTTAATTTTCTTAGATTTTCTTATCAAATTTCAATTCATTTTCTTTCTAAACCAATTCTAATCAATAGCCACACAAAAGATTTTGATTTCTCTTATCTTGTTCACTGAATTTCATGTTGGAAGATTGGAGGAGCAATCTTCATTTTCAATTTCCAATTTATTTAGGTAAGCTTTGATTTTCTAATGATCTCCTAATTATTTTGTGTTGATTTTCTATCAATTCCATTGCCTTTTGATGTTAAAATGATTTTTAATGGATTGATTTAATTTCTAGATGCTAAAGTGTGTGTTGTCAAATCAGGTAAACGAACAAGAAATTTAAACAAGCAAGAACATAAGAGATTAACGAGGTTTAGCAGTGTACTTACGTCCTCAAGATCAAAGAGCGGTTGTTTTTCTTCTGATTAAAATCAGTAATCAAATTAGGTTACAAATAATATATAACAGTAACCCTCCTCGGTACAAATACCAAAATCCCTGCTGCAGCATCTGTCCCTAATCTATTATACGAGCCATACTTAACAAATCTCCACCTTTGCGAATAGCAAGCCCCTTAAGACATAAACATATGAGTTTCTCACACATCAAAGTGGGTTGGGCTACCATGCTTCTCTAGCATTTTCAAACATTCAACAAAGCCAAACAATGCATGAACTTGTTAGTTGTCACCAGATTCAATGAATTCTCTAATCTTGTAAAAATAATTGATTGAGTCCAAAAATAATTAAAGTTGTAAAAATAATTAAATAATTCCAAACAATTGATTGAATTTGGTATGCAACTTCTATAACAATATCTCACCAGATTCAATCAATTCTCTAATCTTGTGAAACCTCACATAAATAAACTTGGTTGTAGCATGATACACTTGATTATTAGCCAAATGAATGACACTTTTGCTATCACAATGCAACTGAACTCCACCTTGCTGAATGTCCAATTCCTTCACTAGCCCAATGAGCCATAAGTCTTCTTTTGCAGCTTCAGCTACTGCCATGTACTCAGCTTCAGTTGTTGATAATGCCACAATAGACTGAACATTTGACTTCCAACATATAGTCCCTCCACCAAGAGAAAACATACATAGTTGTAGACCTTCTACCATCCAAATCACCTACATAGTTTGAATCCACATATCCTACAACCAAAGTATCATGTTACTGACTACCAAAAACAATTTCATGTCCCACAGTACCCTTCATATACATAAAAATCCACTTGACTGCTTCCGAATGTAGTCTACCTGGATTAGACATGTATTTACAGACTTGACCAACAACATGAGCTAAATCAGAGCGAGTACATACCATTCTATACATCAGGCAGCCAACATCACTGGCGTATGAAACCTTTGCCATCTCTTCAATTTCCTTATCTGTCTTCAGGTACTATTCTGAAGAAAGCTTAAAATGATTTACCAATGGAGTGCTCACTCGCTTTGCATTTCTACAAGTGCAATCACATTCTTTGTAGCTCATAAGTCTTTCATTTCAAATTCTTGGCTCAATAAAGCTTTCAAACTGACAACATCATGCATATTCTTCGCAACCATCAACATATCATCAACAAACAGTAGCAGAAAAATAAAAGAACTATCATCAAGGCTCTTAAACACAACAATCATACTCACATTGCTTGTGGCTAATCTGAATCATCTAGAAGTCGAATCACTACTGCATATAAATTTGTTCCACTAGATCATCATGCAAAAAAGCAGTTTTAACATCCATCTGCTCTAAATGCAAATTCGAACTAGCTACTAGTGCAAGTACTGCCCTAATTGAAGTATGCCTAACCATAGGGGAAAAAATTAATCATAATCAACTCCCTTCTGCTGTGAAAAACCCTTTGCTACCAATCGAGCCTTAAACTTTTCCCCTCTTTTTATGATACTGATTGTTTCCTTTTATACACCTATTTGCAACTAATAGCCTTCTTTCCCTTAGGAAGCGTAACTAGCTCTCATGTATGATTTTTCCTGTAAAGACTCCATCTCCTCAACCAATGCAGCCATCCATTTCCTTTTTTCGGACTAGTGATAGCTCTTGAAAAGTAGCTGGATCATCATTGCTTATGTGAAGTGCAAAATACATCATGTCTTCAAAACCCAATCTGCATGAAGCCTTTATATTGGTGCATCTCTCTCTATCTTTGGCTAGATTATAATTCTGCAAAGCTACTGTATTAGAACCACCATATTTTGAATTAGAACTTTCACCTTTCTCAGTTGTTACACCTTTCTCGGCTGTTATTGGACACTGTTGAAATCCACCAGCACCTTGTCTCAGCTCTGCTGCAACATGAACTGCTCGTCAAAAACTGCATCTCTACTAATCACTATTTTCCTTGCAATCGAATCCCAAAACTTGTATCATTTGACATCTTTCTTGTAGCCTAGAAAGATGCACTTCTTCGATTTTGCATAATTTTTTATCTTTCTTCACTAGGTACATGCACATAAATATGACAACCAAAAAATCTGTAAATGTGAAAAATCAACTACATTGTCTGTCCATACCTCTTATGCAACTTCGCCACCCAAAGATGTCCATGGTAACATGTTAATGAGGTAGCATGACATACTCACAACCTCTACCCAGAAGCTTTTAGGAAGCCCTCCATTCAGTCTCAAGCACCGAGCCCTTTCGGTTAATGACATGTTCATCCTTTCAGCAACACCATTTTGTTGTGGTGTCTTGCGCACTAAAAAATTTCTCTGAATCCCATGTTCCTCACAAAAATTTTGAAACTGTGAATCTGTATAATCTGTGCCATTATCAGACCTCAAGTCCTTGATCTTTCTACCATTTTGATTCTCCACCTCAATTTTCCACGCATTGAACTTGATAAATACTTCATATTTTTGTTTCAAAAAATACACCCAAATTTTCCTAAAAAAATCATCAATAAAAGTAACATAGTACATAGACCCACCCAACGATGATTCCCTGGTACGCCCAATACATCAAAATGCACATAATCAAGAATCCCTTCAGTTTTGTGCTTTCCAATCATGAACCTACAAAAATCGAGCTTGCAGCTTTTAACACCATGCAACAAATTTCTTTTATGCAACTCAACCATTCCATGTTCACTAAGATGATCAAGACGCACGTGCCACAATTTTGTATTATCATCATATGACTCAAAATAATGAGCTCCACCTACAATTATACTCCCTAACAATTTATATATATTCCCTGCAGTTATCTTTGCTTTCATCAAAATTAATGCACCACTAACAATTCTAATGGTTTCCCTATTCGCAAATGCTTTAGGAATAAAATCATTCTTATGCAAAGTGCCCAAGGAAATTAGATTCTTTTTCAAAGCTAGTATATGGCTAGCATCACATAATGTTCTAGTAGTATCATCATACATCTTAATTCTGACTTCACCAATACGAATAATATTGCAACATCTATCATCACCTAAATAGACGAAACCCGAATTAACAAGCATATAAGTCGAAAACCACTCCCTGTTAGGCGTTATATGATAAGAGCATCCAAAATAAGAATCCATGCATCTGTGAATTGAGTTGTTGAAATAGAAAGCATATCACCATCACTGCATTCTAATTTTGTCATTCTGCACAACATTCACAATTTTGGTTGATGCATCATGTTTATCACCTGTCAGCCTTTTGAACTTTGGACAGTTGCTCTTCATATGTCTTGGCTCATTGCACATGTAGCAATGAATCGTCTTATTTCCACTAGACTTTGATCTAGAATTTTGTTTTCCAGAACACTCATTCTCTGACTTCCTTCCACATTCTTGATTACCTTTAACATATAAATCATCAGCATGAGAGCTTTCTCCTGTATTCTGCTTCCGCTGGTTGTGAGCCAACAAGGTTGTTGTAATCTCTTCAACTTTGATTGTTTCTTTCCCATATGTAATAGTATTTACCATGTGTTTATAAGAGGAAGGGAATGAAGACAACAGAATCATTGCTCTGTCTTCATCCTCAATCTTCACATCAAGAGTCAAATAAGTGTTTATTTAACTGAAGACATTCACGTGTTGTGTGAAATCGTGGCCTTCCTGCATCTTCATCCCATACAACCTCTGCTTTATATACAATTTATTTGTTAAAGACTTAGACATAAATTGACTTTCTAATTTCTTCCATATTTCTCTTGGAGACGACATATTCATTATGTGATACATAATCTACTCTGTCAAACATAATCGGATGGTTCCAATCGCTCGCTGTTACGGTTCTTCCCAATCTTTATCCTTCATCGATGCTAGTTTTTCAAATCGAAAGCATTTAAAATCCCTTGCTACGCTAAGAGATCCTTTACCATTGTCTGCCACAATATGAAGTTACCGTCGCCATTGAATTTACCACTTCGAATTTCGCACCGAACATAGCCATCTCAAGAAGGCTCTGATACCACTTGTTGTGAAATTAGGCAAACGAACAAGAAATTTAAACAAGCATGAACACAAGAGATTAACGAGGTTCAGCAGTGTGCTTACGTTCTCGGGAGTAAAGAGTGGTTGTTTTTCTTACGATTAAAATAAGTAATCAAATTACCTTACAAATAATATATATAAGAGTAATCCTTCCCGGTACAAATACCTTGGCTCGCTCACTCCTTCTCCGCTCCATCATCAGTCCCTCATCTAGTATATGAGCCATACTTAATAGAGTGAATCATGATTTGATAGATGAAATTTAAATGTTTTAATTGGATTATGAGTTATTCTTGTGGGTTAGATATAATCTAATGTCAATTTTATTAATTTGATTCTGTAATTAATCTAATTGGTTGAATTTATATTTGAGTTTTTGATCGGGGTAATTGATGGGGAGAATGATTGAATTATTAGATCATATTTTAGTGTGCTTTGTGAGTGTTCGAAGAAATTCTCGTGAGGAATCTGTTTGCTTTAGAAAAAAGGGGTTGGATTGCTTTGGCAGGGTTACGACACCTGCAGCCCATTTTACACTGTTTTTGTGCGCATATGGTAGTGGCGGACTGTTGCTTGTTAATTGTGATGGTTTTAGTGGATTAAAAAAAGAGATAATGGAATTTATTGGTGTTGTACGTGATTTAATTAAAAAGGAATAAGAAGAAGAATTCAATGTAATTAAGAATTGAAGCAGGGGAGATGAGAACTGAGACAAAGCATTGTTGTGGAATAATTACAGAGGGGATTATTGCTTATAGTTTATAGTTGTAACGTTGTGATGGTGGTGCTATAATAAATTGGTTATTTTAGCGTGGTCAAATTTATATTGATCCTTACATTTTCTTGCGGAAGATGGCATGTGTTCAGACATTTTCGGTTAGGCGTTGAGGCATTAGCGTCGAGTCGTTAGCTTGGAGGCGATATCAAGTTGGTGAGCGTAAAAGTGTTTTGGTACTATAAATAGGTTTGAATTATGACTTTTGGGTTTAGTTAAACCCTAGAGAGCTTAGCTAAGATCGATAATATGTTTTTCCCTATTTGCGCCTTTTGAATATCGGTTTGATATGATACTTGATTTACATGTTGTGGTTTAAAAACATTGATTGATTTACCTATTATTTATGCATGATTTGAGCATGGTTAAATGCTGGAAAATGGATAATAAATGTTGTTGATGCATTTGGAAGTAATGCATAAGTTGTTAAAGTTATTGAACATTGTTAATGCAAGATGATATGCATTAGATAAATGTCTTTGATTGATGCATATAAAAGCAACGAGTTAATGTTTAATAATGAATTATATTGGAAAGTGATGTGGTTTTTTATATTATCGGATATAGTTGGCCGACCATAAGATTGAGTGCATTGTAAATAAGTCGCATTTGATGTCGAAGGGTTGGTGTCCTATAACTCCATGGAAGTACCCTAACGGTTGAGAGGTTGGTGTCTCGTAAGCTCTCGTTAGCGGGTTAAGCATCTAACATATTGTTGGGGTTGGTGTCTCTATGGGTTTTGATTGTAGCCGGTTGTTATTGTACCGCGATTCTGATTGTATCAAACACTTGTTGAATCCATGTATCCGATGTAATATTTTGTAAAGTGGAACTTGGTTTATGATCACTTGAATGCCAATATAATTAATGATGTATCATGTTGATGGATTGTGTTTTATAATGGTTGTTTATACATGTTTACTCCTTAAGCCTTGCATATGGGTTGTTATGCATGGGAAAGCTTAAGTTGTGGGTTAGCAAATGGGATTTGATGTTGTTCCATGATACATGTTGTATATTGTTTGATATGCATAATTTTCTGAAATGTTAAGTGCATGATTTGTTTTGGACACAAATGAAAAAATGCTTGGGTTTGATTAAGCAAGAGACTTGTGAAAAAGTGTTTTGATGTATATGGTGGTCATGCATGTTATGCTTTCAAAAGAAGTAAGCAAGTGCGTTGGTTTTACACACATACTTTACTTTACAATGAAGGTGTGGTTTATGATGGAAGAATGATGTTTATATTTTAATCAAGCATTTTTTATTAAATGTTTTTTTGAATAAAAGGTTTTTTATGGAAGCATGATGGTTATGTTTCGAACATGGATGGATTATTTAAATGCTTTGGAAATGATGTGTTTGACTTGCTGCAATATGGGTTTCTAATATCGGTTTTGGTTTTAAAACTGCATTGACGTTTTAACCATTTTGAGCGCACTCACTAGGCATTATATTCTTACGCTTTCTTTTCTCTCATCAATGCAGTGAATAAAGCAAGCTTTGGGTCGTGGTCCAAGGCAAGATGGATTCCAAGAAAAACATACTCAAAAGGTATGGTTACAGAATTAATAATGTTTGTAATAAGGCAATGTGGGCAGAATATTGGGATGAATATTTTATTTAAGAAATGTTAACTTGATTGTTTTTATATTACGTTACACAATGATTGTATGTAATAATTAATATGTTGATTTTATTTTAATGCTTTGTATATTTGATAGTTATGTTCAATTAGTGCTTATGGTCATATGCTTTAATCTCATAATTATTCTTTGGCTTAGGTTGAGGTCTTGATCATTTGGTGCTTATTGGAAAATGATTTATCTTGTTAGGAAGCATGCCTCTAGATTAATTGTATAGATATGAATTGTGTTGATTAATTGGTATGTAACTATTTGAGCCTATGTGTTTAACGGTGATTTAATATTAGAAGTATGTCAATGTTTGTAACACCCCTTTCCCAGCCTGGTAGAGAACCGGGTCGGAGAGCGCTACCGAAACAATGCGATAACATCTTTTAACTTCACACTTAAAAACTTTTCCCAAAACTTAACTCTTGCACTTATTATTTAAGCCTTTAATAATATTTTATTTGAACATGACGTTACCGGATTTACGTATTAATCCATTTTATTCCCGTTAAAGCCTTAAGAAGATCAACCCCGTATCGAAACGCCTGAGCCATTTCGGTACGGCTTGACTAAGGTCATTTTATTGATTGTTCCTTTATAACCGTATCGATACGACTTGACCCGTATTGGTACGAGTTGACTAACATTGACTCGTCTTTGACCCGTTTTGAAACCCGTGTCGAAACAGTGGTCTCCAGTAGCCAAAACGTTCTGAAACGGAACTGCCCCGTTTTGGTACACCCTGCTTTCCGAGGTTCAAATTATGCTTACCCGTATCGAAACACCATCACATATTCCGGTACGGGTAGGCCTACAATGACAACTTCTAATTGTTTTTAATCCTTTTTAACCTAGCAGTCATGATCCAATTGCAACGAGACTTTTCCCATAACATTTTAAGGGTATAAGCTATCGTCATGCCAAATTTTAAAGCCATTCATATTCGTTTACACTATTTTACCATTTTAGCGTAAAACATTAACTATAGGTCATGACATGTTACACGAAAACCACTATCCAACCATTTACTTCATAAACACTTAGACATAACATAGAAATACCAAAATAGACATATCAAACTTGTACATAGACCTTGCCACCATACTAGGAGTTCGAAGGATAAAACACCTTACTTGGACTTGGTTGTGACTTGTGCAACGTACCAACTTCTCCGATCTCGATCCTAATACTTGCTTATCCTGAAATGGATGCATGAAATGCATTAGGCATACTTTGCCTAGTGAGGTAGTCACATAACTATAAATATACATATCATGATTTATAACATGCTTTCTAAGAATTATAACATTAATCATGCAATATCATGTCATATTTCTTATTCATAACAAAGCATATAATAATATCATAGTTCATGGCAATCATTATCTTGAGTTCATAATTTCCTTGGATCAATTCATGGTATATGGATACACGAATTCCACCTCCTCGCCAAAAAACATAAATGGTCATCCCGCCGACATCGCCAAAGACCAAACACAATACATCCCTCCGCCTCGCCAAATCATATAGGCCGCAGCTCTAGGACCGTAGTCCACCCGTACACTGAGCTCATGAATTCTATGGCATGCCAATTGTATCCAATACTTCGAATCCAAGGTTCATATTTCATAATTCGTAAAAATTACAATTTCAATTATGCATATCATATTTATCACATTAAAATGCTTGCAATGAATTTCATAATTAACATGCTTAAAAATCATGGAATCAACGAAATGCTTACCATACACTTACCAACATATGATCAATGATGAAAGCCTCTAACTCAAAGGTTAGTATTGACATTTATAACAATAAATTCGAGTAGGCCCTTGCCAAACTCGAGACGCTACTACACTCACCTCGATATTAAGGTTCTCGAATAACGACGCCTTTTCTCTTGGTTGGCGGTTGTTCTTTCTCGACTTCTTGAACTAGATTAAATAGGAATCGGTTAAGACCGACAAAACAATATCAAATAAATATGAAAATATTAGTCAGACTCGATACCGAAACTTAAACCAACCAAGGATTAGAGCTTACCCCGACGTCGGTAGAGATTCGATATTACTATATCGAAAATATCAGACCACCAATCTAATACTGAACCACCTAATTATTTTTCTGTCTTCCCTACACTAATTCCTTAATCTCTGTATGTCTCTAACTTCATTTCTTCGTGTATTCCTTGCGCAGAGTCCCCCCTCTATTTATACACAATTTGGCCAATCTCAATGGCTTTCCCATGTTCCACGTTGCTTAGAAATAAAATTACCAATGATCCTTAATATTCTCCACGTGGGAGTGGATGACATGATTCATATCATGCTTTGGTTTCTTTGTTGCCACGTATAGTGGCAATTGCCACACTAATTTTCAAAAGGCCGGGTTGCCTATTTGCGTGGCCCTCAATTTGGGTAATTCCTTCAAAGTGAAGGAATTGTCACTACTTTCCCCATTTTTATTCACTTACACGTGAATTGGTGGCATGGCCACCTTCCCTTCACTTGCCACGTAGTGGCATAATTGCCCCCCTTCAATATCTTATGGCCGAATGCCCCTTTCCGTGTAATTTCCTTAGGCAATTTCCTCAAATTGAAGGAATTCCCATATGAATTACTTCTTTCTTTTCTTTTTTATAATAATAATAATAATAATAATAATAATAATAATAATAATAATAATAATAATAATAATAATAATAATAATAATAATAATAATAATAATAATAATAATAATAATAAACCATAAATCATAATAATAATAAACCATAAATCAATTCAAATAATCTAAATAAGATCAAATAAATTATTTTATCGATACAAAATATTCGGTCATCGAAACCTGATTCTGACTAGACCGGTTTTCGGGGTGTTACAACTCTCCCCCCTTAGAAAAGAATTCATCCTCGAATTCTTACATGTAGCTTCAGATTGTTCATTCGTGCACTGTTCAGAATCTGAATCTTCTGGAGATGAAGAACTCATCTTTCCTAATCCCTCTGGCCAAGTTCGTTTAGCACTTACACGTCGATGCTTCTTGAAAAAATTCTTAGGACAATTTCGAGCGAGATGATCCATCTGGCCACAACCGATACAAGCTTCAATTCCCTTTGAACACTGTCCTATCGGGTGTTTGACTTGGAAAAAATCACAAGGAAATACTTCTCGTTTTGACTCATTTGTTTCCTTGACTGGATTCAACATTACTTAGGAGCGAGGGTACTTTTCAGGGAGAATACTTATTTTGAACTCTTGAAACAAAGGTGATTTTTGGTCTTGCTGTTGCTGGGGTTGTTTATATATATATAGAATGCAAAGTTCATTTTTTCCCACCTTACTAAGAACCAATCAAAAATATTCTTGAGACTTTGCAAAGCTTATCCTTTCATCCCTTCATAACTACGTGACACCTTGCAACTTTCCAATAGTTTTTTCTAACTTGGGTGTCCAACACATAGGGTGAGTCATCAACCTAAATTTTATGTCATTCTTCTCATTGTTTCTATTCAAACTTGGGTATCCATATAGATACACTCTTATTTCCTAGACCAATTTATACTTGTACCTTATAGATGGGTCCTTAACTAGGCTTACTCAAACAGAAATCCTTTATCAAAATACATAAACATAAAGATTAAATTTCTTACCTGAAATGGTGTCGAGATCATCCTCTGAGCCCTTTCCCTGAATGTGAAACATTTGTGCAGAAGCTTTTGATTCGGGTCCACTTGGTACTTTTGACATTCCCGATCCTCTTGGCTTTACGAAGGATCCCTGATTTGCCCCCTTGCCTTGAGAAGGGTTGGTCGTCACTGGAACAGGCTTGTTAGGATTCTCTCGACAATCTCGAAAGAGATGACCTATCTTTCCGCAGAAGAAACATGCACCAATTTTCTTACGACATTGACCTTCATGTCGTTGTTGACAGAAATTACACTTAGAAATTCTCATGTCTTGATTCAAACCATCTTTGCTTTCTAAGGGATTGCCATCTGATGGCGAACGAGAATCAAACTGAGAAAGTTGTGAATATACATTTTGTCCCGGGTTGTGATGTTTCCATTTCTTAGAAGATCCCGAGAATTGCGATTCGTCTCGATTTCTCTTTTCAGACTTATTAAATCCACTAACTTTCTGAGCTCTCTTCGCTCCTTCCGTAGCTTTGACTCTATTAACGAGATCTTGGAAATTTGTGATGTATAACGCTGTAAACATGGGTTGTAACTCATCGTTGAGCCTTACGATAAACATCTGACACTTATGTACTTATTACGGAACTCTTTCAAGAAGAATTCCCAACTCATGGTTTCCTCGGAGACGATAAGGACGGTAGTCTACCACCACTGTAAGGCTTCACCAGCAAGCAACGCAAGAGCGTATTCAAGCTTATGTTCATCTGAATATCTTAATTGCTTATCCAAAATCCGTAAGGTATTGTCTAACCAATACTCAGCTATTTCAGGATCATCTTCGTCCCGACAAGTAAAGGTGTAAGCTTGGTATTGTGATAACTTATCGATTGAGGCTCGAAGAGGTTGCGCAACAGGTGGCGTAGGTTGCATGACTTGACTGGCCTTTATCACATTCATAAATTGCTGTAATATATCAGCCATGTTCTGATAACATTCTGCCTGAGTTGTAGGAGCTTCAGGCTCTACACCTCAAACATGAGGGTTCTGAGGATTCAGAGGATTTCCTCCTTGCACCTCCTCGCCATGAGTCGAGGAGTTAGCAGCAGACTCATTATTATAAGCTTCGTTAGTTCAAGACACATATATTAAAAAGAGATCGGATCAGTTTACAAGTCACAATACTAAACAGATTAACTCCTAGGTGGCAACGTAACTTAACACACAATACAAACATACATAAGTTTAGTCCAGAACCGACTAAACTCTAGCTCTAATACCACTAATGTAACACCCCCTTCCCGGCCTGGTAGAGAACCAGGTCGGAGAGCGCTACCGAAACAATGCGATAACATCTTTTAACTTCACACTTAAAATTTTTTCCCAAAACTTAACTCTTGCACTTATTATTTAAGCCTTTAATAATATTTTATTTGAACATGACATTATCGGATATACGTATTAATCCATTTTATTCCCATTAAAGCCTTAAGAAGATCAACCCCGTATCGAAACGCCTTAGCCGTTTCGGTACGGCTTGACTAAGGTCATTTTATTGATTGTTCCTTTATAACCGTATCGATACGGCTTGACCCGTATCGGTACGAGTTGACTAACATTGACTCGTCTTTGACCCATTTTGAAACCCATGTCGAAACAGTGGTCTCCAGTAGCCAAAACGTTCCGAAACGGAACTGCCCCGTTTTGGTACACCCTGCTTTTCGATGTTCAAATTATGCTTACCCGTATCGAAACACCATCACATGTTCCGGTACGGGTAGGCCTACAATGACAACTTCTAATTGTTTTTAATCCTTTTTAACCTAGCAGTCATGATCCAATTGCAACGAGACTTTTCCCATAACATTTTAAGGGTATAAGCTATCGTCATGCCAAATTTTAAAGCCATTGATTTTCGTTTACACTATTTTACCATTTTAGCGTAAAACATGAACTATAGGTCATGACATGTTACACGAAAAGCACTATCCAACCATTTACTTCATAAACACTTAGACATAACATAGACATACCAAAATAGACATATCGAACTTATACATAGACCTTGCCACCATACTAGGAGTTCGAAGGATAAAACACCTTACTTGGACTTGGTTGTGACTTGTGCAACGTACCAACTTCTCCGATCTCGATCCCAATACTTGCTTATCTTGAAATGGATGCATGAAATGCATTAGGCATACTTTGCCTAGTGAGGTAGTCACATACCTATAAATATACATATCATGACTTATAACATGCTTTCTAAGAATTATAACATTAATCATGCAATATCATGTCATATTTCATATTCATTACAAAGCATATAATAATATCATAGTTCATGGCAATCATTATCTTGAGTTCATAATTTCCTTGGATCGATTCAAGGTATATGGATACACGAATTCCACCTCCTCGCCAAAACACATAAGTGGTCATCTCGCTGACATCGCCAAAGACTAAACACAATACATCCCCCCGCCTCGCCAAATCATATATGCCGTAGCCCTAGGACCGTAGTCCACTCGTACACTGAGCTCATGAATTCTATGGCATGCCAATTGTATCCAATACTTCGAATCCAAGGTTCATATTTCATAATTCGTAAAAATAACAATTTCAATTATGCATATCATACTTATCACATGTAAATGCTTGCAATGAATTTCACAATTAACATGCTTAAAAATCATGGAATCAACGAAATGCTTACCATACACTTACCAACATATGATCAATGATGAAAGCCTCTAACTCAAAGGTTAGTATTGACATTTATAACAACAAATTCGAGTAAGCCCTTGCCAAACTCGAGACGCTACTACACTCACCTCGATATTAAGGTTCTCGAATAACGACGCCTTTTCCCCTGCTGGGGGTTGTTCTTTCTAGACTTCTTGAACTAGATTAAATAGGAATCGGTTAGGACCGACAGAACAATATCAAATAAATATGAAAATATTAGTCAGACTCGATACTGAAACTTAAACCAACCAAGGATTTGAGCTTACCCCGACGTCGGTAGAGATTCGATATTACTATATCGAAAATATCAGACCACCAATCTAATACTGAACCACCTAATTATTTTTCTGTCTTCCCTTCACTAATTCCTTAATCTCTGTATGTCTCTAACTTCATTTCTTCGTGTATTCCTTGCGCAGAGTCCCCCCTCTATTTATACACAATTTGGCCAGTCTCAATGGCTTTCCCATGTTCCACGTTGCTTAGAAATAAAACTACCAATGATCCTTAATATTCTCCGCGTGGGAGTGGATGGCATGATTCATATCATGCTTTGGTTTCTTTGTTGCCACGTATAGTGGCAATTGCCACACTAATTTTCAAATGGCCGAGTGGCCTATTTGCGTTGCCCTCAATTTGGGCAATTCCTTCAAAGTGAAGGAATTGTCACGGCTTTCCCCATTTAAATTCACTTACACGTGAATTGGTGGCATGGCCACCTTCCCTTCACTTGCCATGTAGTGGCATAATTGCCACCCTTCAATATCTTATGGCCGAATGGCCCTTGTCGTGTAATTGCCTTAGGCAATTTCCTCAAATTGAAGGAATTGCCACATCAATTACTTCTTTCTTTTCTTTTATAATAATAATAATAATAATAATAATAATAATAATAATAATAATAATAATAATAATAATAATAATAATAATAATAATAATAATAATAATAATAAACCATAAATTAATTCGAATAATCTAAATAAGATCAAATAAATTATTTTATTGATACAAAATATTCGGTCATCGAAACCTGATTCTGACTAGACCGGTTTTCGGGGTGTTACAATGTTGTTCGTAAGTTTTTGGATAAGTTGAGTTAGAATTCGAATTCCCAAAAAATGCATTAGGTACTACCCGTGTATTTTAATGGTTGGTGGTTAATTCGATTAATTGATTTTATCGAGTTTGGATTCTTTACAATTTGGTCACCATATGTTGTTGCATCAATGGAATAGGTAAATTGTATTCGTTTGATTTGAGTTTTTGCAAGCAAGTTTTGAATGTATCTAATTGCTGTGAGAAGTTGTTATAAACGTGTTAGTTCCTGTATTTGGGTTGTTTTATGATTTAGTCCTTAATTTATATTTGGCTAAATTGGATACTTATTCATTATCCGTTGAAGCTGAAATTTGACATGCTCGCATGAAATATTATTAATTAACAATTTCTAACCTGAAACTTTGGTAAGTCCCTATAATCATTTGTAACCCCCTCGACCCAGCCTGGCCGGTAGACCGAACAAAACAAATAATATTGAAGTAAACCTTCCCGGTTTACCTCAATAAACGACCCATTTTGTACAATTGATTCAACCAGCCTCTTAAATATAATTTTAGAGGATTTTAGGAATTTTTATCATATTTTTATCCCGTCCTGAACCTTGATTTCCTTAAACCACCTTTTAACAGTTTGAACAACCGATACCGATTCCACTGGTCCAACACGACTCACAACACACCTAGGCCAAAAACCGGGGCGTTATAACTCTCCCCTACTTAGAAAATTTCGTCCTCGAAATTTTACCTGTAGGAAAAAGATGCGGAAATTGCCTCAGCATGTCCGCCTTACTTTCCCACGTGGCCTCCTCAACTCCCCGATATCGCCACAACACCTTCACAAGCTCAATCGTCTTGCCACATAGAACTTTACTACTCTAATCTAGAATTCTCACCAGTTCCTCATCATAGGATAAATCTGGATTCAACTCAATTTCCTCAACTGGCATCACATGCGAAGGATCCGATCTATACCTCTGCAACATAGATACATGAAACACATTATGTGTCCTTTCCAACTCGGGAGGCAACCTAACCGATAAGCCATAAGACCAATATGCTCCACAACCTCATAAGGTCCAATAAACCTCGGACTAAGCTTTCCCTTACGTTCGAACCTCATCACCTTCTTCCAAGGTGATACCTTAAGAAACACGCGATCTCCTACCGCAAATTCAATCTCTCTTTGCTTTAAATCCGTGTAATATTTCTGACGATCCGATGCAGCATTCAATCTCTCACATATGAGCTTCACCTTCTCAGTTGTTTCCTTAAGCATATACGGCAAGGAAAGCAACTTTTGCCCTGCCTCAGCCCAACAAAGAGGCGTTCTACACTTCCTCCTATACAAGGCATCATACGAAGCCATTTGTATACTTTCCTGAAAACTGTTATTATAGGCAAACTTAACCAAAGGCACATGCTTTTCCCAAGAACATTGGAAATCAATTACACAACATCGCAACATATCCCCCAGCACCTGAATAACTCGTTACGACTGTCCATCCGACTAAGGATGATACGAGGTGCTGAAATTCGACCGCGTACGCAACGCTTGATGTAAATATTCCCAAAACGTCGTTGTGAACCTTGGATCCCTATCTGACACTGTAGACTTAGGCACACCATGCAAACGCACAATCTGAGAAATATACAACTCCGCTAACTTATCCAACTTATATATAATACGCACATCCAAGAAATGCGCAACTTCGTAAGACGATCCATAATTACCCATACGGAGTTCTTCTTAGATGGTGTCAAAGGCAAACTGGATACAAATCCATCGTAATCCATTCCCACTTCCACTTCGATATCCTCAACAGCTGTAACAACTCAGAAGGAAGCTGATGTTCCGCCTTCACATGCTTGCAAACCATACACTTGCTTACAAAATTAGCAACATCCTTTTCAACCCCATCTAATAATACTCATCCTTCAAGTTACGATACATCCTAGTACTACCAGGGTGCATAGAAAAAGGACTTCTATGAACCTCAGTCAAAATAGTGCGCCTCAACTCCACATCTTCCGGCACCACTATTCGACTCTTGAAACATAGAACACCATCATCATTAAAACAAAAGTCTGTTGCATTACCCTCAGCTATGTCCTGAACATGAGGTACCAACGAATCATCCAGCAAGTGCTTTTCCTTAATTAACTGAATCAAAGAAGGTTTGACTTGCAACTCGGCTATCAAGCCATCATCACGTGATATACTTAAACGAGCAAACATAACTCTCAGCTTAACAACTACCTTCCTACTCAAAGCATCGACCACAACATTGGCCTTTCCAGGATGATACTCACTGGTCAGATCTTAACCCTTAAGCAACTCCAACCACCCTCGTTGCCTAAGATTCAATTCTTCTAAGACATAAGATACTTCAAACTCATATGGTCGGTGTAAACCACACACCTTTCACCATAAAGGTAGCGTCTCTAAATCTTCAAAGCAAACACCACATCAACTAGCTCTTAGATCATGAGTAGGATAGTTGCACTCATGCACCTTCAACTGTCTAGAAGCTCATCTACAACCTTCCCACCTTGCATCAACACTCAACCCAAACCAACATAGGATGCATCACTATAGACTACAAACTCCTTACCAAAATCCTGTTGAATCAAGATAGGAGCTTGCGTCAAAACCTCCTTCAACTTCTCGAAAGCTTGTTGCCTAACATCTGTCCACTGAAACCGAACATTCTTTTACAACAACTTGGTAAAAAATGCAGCATTCCTAGAAAAAACCTTCAACAAACCTTCGGTAGTAACCAGTCAAACCAAGGAAACTACGCACCTCTGTCACTGATTTAGGCGTCTTCCAACTCATCACCGCCTCAACCTTGTGTGGATCAACCCGAATACCTTCAGATGACACCGCATGTCCAAGAAAAACCACTTCTTTGAGCCAAAAGTCACACTTGCTCAGCTTAGCATAAAGTTGATTCTCCAACAACAGTTGTAACACAATCATCAAGTGCTTATCATGATCCTCCTCGGTACGCGAGTAAACGAGAATATCATCGATAAATACTACCACAAACTAAACCAAAAACTCGTGGAATGCCCTATTCATCATATCCATGAATGCAGCCAGTGCATTTGTCAATCCAAACAACATCACTAAAAACTCATAATGGCCATACCTAGTTCAAAAAACTGTCTTAGGTACATCAACATCTTTAACCTTTAGCTGATAGTACCCAGACCTCAAATCCATCTTCAAAAACACCGGAGCACCACAAAACTGGTCAAACAAATCATCGATCCTCGTCAGAGGGTACTTGTTCTTAATAGTCAACTTGTTCAGTTACCAATAATCAACGCACACACACATTGTACAATCCTTCTTCTTTACAAACAAGACCGGTGCACCCTAAGCTGAAAAACTCTGCCTTATGAACCCTCGGTCAAGCAACTCCTGAAGTTACGTCTTCAGCTCCTTCAAATCCCTAGGTGCCATGCGGTAAGGAGCAATGGACACCAGAGTCGTATTCTCGTACAACTCTATACCAAACTCAACCTCTCAGTTTGGTGGAAACACAAACAACTCTTCTGGAAAGACACACAGAAACTCACATACGGTCTGTATGTCATGCACTCGCACTTCCTTCGTACCAAGATTCATCACATATGTCAAGAGAGCTTCGCAACCCAACTCCATCATCCGACTCGCTTTAAGAGCTGAAATTGCGTTAGACAAGAACTTCAAGTTCTCACCCACGATTACTACCTCGTAATCATCCGTAAGCTTCAGGGTAACTCGCTTAACATCAAAATCTACCAAAGCTCTGTGCTTAACCAACCAATCCATTCCAAGAATCACACCAAAACCATAAAAAGGCAGTTCCATCAAATCAACTGAAACCACATGAACTTGAATAGACAATGGCAATCTCTTATACAATCTCCTTGTAACAACAGTTTCACCAAAGAAACTAACCACTCACATTCCCACATCTAACACTTCTGAAACGAACGTTAAAGCCACTACTTCCACAGCAACTTGCAACAACATGCGCAAAAAGCTATACCCCATGAATCAAACATGGACAACCTCACCTCACATGGTCATACGATCCACCTACTTTTTAGGTATCACACGTTACTCAAGCCTTGACATAGTGACCTCGTAATCTTTGTCCGACGTTACTATAACCTCGCCTCAACCCAGATGATACCCTTAAAGCATGACCATTCGTACACTGGCTACCACCACACTAGAGTTCACAACTCACTACCTAGCATTAGAACCTCTCACGCGCGTTTTTAAAACCAGGTTCTGCTCGAATACCTTGCATGTGTTACCAATACATCGAAAACAATGTAGCCAAAAAATCAACATATATGGCTTAACCTCATGCACCAATCCATAAAAGTGCCAACACATCGATGTCTCACATCCAATTCCAAATCCAGGAGCACACATGCTCAACTAAACAATTTGTACCCTAACTCAAGTACAACTTAAAATTTCGAACCCAAACCATAAATTCACATTTAGTTGTCATTCAAGTATCTAACCCCCAATACTTCTCCTTTAATATAGTTTAAAAGAACTCACAAAACACAACGCCAGGTTTTGATCCCACAAACACAGTTGTCCACCAACTATAAACATCTCTAAATAACTGAAAAACAACTCATCTTTACACTATGGGCATCACTACATTCCATTTATTCCATAATCTCATTCATACATGTCATCCACTACATGGATACATCCAGTGAAAACCCTCGAGTTCAACTTCTACTCAAATTTTGTAAGCGCTAACTGTAGCTCACTAACATCCACCAGCTAGTGCAGTCACATGCACCTCAGCATTAACAACTTCACAAGATCTAAACATCGCCTATATTCCAGGCATCATGCCATCCAACACTTACCCAACCAACTCAGGTTGTAACTAGATCGAGGCACATTGAGGCGGTTAGCCCCCAGGAGACTACACACTCATTTATTTCTTGCCCAAAGGCAACAACAATCATTCCAGATCGCTACTCTCACCTTGGCTTATTGTGCTATTATTATTAAGGGCATGATAACAACAAACAAAACAAAATTTTCAGGCTAGATCCAAGCAAGGATCTAAGACTTCGATTTCAACTTAAAACCTTCCACTAGGTAATAAGGCAATGGGCAATCCAATTTCCCCCCAGCATAGCACAAAGCATACGACATGTATGTCACAACCATCATACATTAGAAGTATTAAAATCCCGCCCAATCTATCATCATACAACAACTCACATTCATATCACAATCACCATTTATAGCCTCAACATCACATACTCAACATTGACATGTTCAAGACATTCACCGAACTAAGCAAACATCACCCAAAATACACATGCACATCAAAATCACTTACAGACAACTTACCATCATCCAAACCTTTCGTAATATAACTCTGATACCACCAAATGTAACCCCCTCGACCTGGCTTGGCCGGTAAACCGAACAGAACGGATCACACGGGGAATATTGAAGTAAATTGGGAAGGTTTACCTCTATAAATAACATTTCTTTCATTTTATCTTATCTAAATGCAACTTAGGTTCCTATGTGTACGCACACAAGCAGCGGATAAAACAACATCACAATCACCCATTGATTATAGCCAAATTAGGTTTAGGGACCATTTTGTAAATTTGACAAATTGTAAGTGTTATTACCAAATTCAGGTTACCAATCTTAAATTAGGTTCATTACATGATTCTCGGCAAAATCTATGCTCAAAACAACCTCTGGAACCCATCCAATTGCATACATGACAAATAAGGACCAAAACGTAAGAAATAGATACTCATAATAATTCAAAAACCGCATCAACGGTCGAATGTTTCGGAACAGTGAGCCATGTATCGGAACGGTCATTTCAAAACACAGCTGACCGTTTCGATATGTGGGTTCATTTCAAAACCCTTCAAGACTCGTTTCGGAACGAGGGTTCACAGAGGCAAAATGTTTCGAAACATGCCTCACTGTTTCGAAAAACCAAGGCCATTACAAGCCACTGTTTCAAAACATGCAAGGGTGTTTTGAAACACTTGGCCCTGCAATGTTTTTAAATGTTGTTTTAACTCGATTTAAACCATTTGAAACCATATCGACATATACCCAACCATGTTGGCAACTCAAATATACATCAACAACAACTTATACGAAGCATATGCATCATCATAGCATCATTCATAATAACAAAGAGACTAAAGGCATGCTTCATAAGAGTTAAAAGCACCAAAAGGTCAAATTGCATAACCAAGCATAAACCAAAGCTTAAAGGCAATTTATACAACCAAAAATGCATATCAAACTTGCATCAAAACGGAAATTACAAAACAAACAACAATCATAGAATTGGACGCCCCTATTGCCTTTCTTACACTAGTCCAAAACTAAAACTTACCTTCAATCAAAGTCTTCCACCGATCCCTTGCAAGTGTTGCCTCCAAAGCTTAAATTGACTGCATTGATGAACAAAGAGAGCATAAGCATACAAGCTTAGTGAGGATTTCTCAAAACCAAAATCATCATCAATGCACAAAACCATTTTCACACTTTTCAAAACCATCATGCCTCCTTTGAATAACCATGCACTTTAACATTAAAATCGGCATACTAAACACCATGCAACATAAACCACAAAATTTCTAGCAATTAAACCATTGCTAAACAACCGTTAAGCCTTCCAAGCATAAACCCCATTATGCTAAGCTTATGGTACAACATGCATTTTTCACAATATGCATCGACAACATTTTCATAGCATTATAATCAATTATATTTGCTTTCAAGTGATTATCAACATCTCATTTCTCAAAACATATCGGATATACGGATTAGCAAGGGTTGTCCCACACCCTTCATACACTCTACCGACATCTCAAGGCTCACACACAGGAGTACCCCTTCACCGTTGTGATACCCGTGGTGGAGTATTCGGTACAATAAAAACCCCTCAACACCACTCATCGGTAGATGTATAACCCACTAACGAGAGACAAGACACACACAAGGTTCGCACCCGGGAGCTACCCTCAACCATTGTAACCTTAAACAATCCTCCATCATTAGGGTACTTGGATGGAGTTTTCGGTACAATCACAATACCTCAACATCTAAGGCGACTTGTTTATAGTGCACTCAATCCTATAGTCGGCTAACTATATCCGATTTCATTTATAATATACTTTATACCACATCACATGCCAATGTAATCCACATTTCATACAAACCTCACTGTTTTTACAAAGCATTCATGATAAGCCACAACTCAAGCATTAAACCATGATTCAAATCACATGCATCAACTCATGCATACAAGGATCACTTACATAGTGCATCCTCAAACCTCATGGCATCATCATACTCATTTCATAAACTCAAAACATGTTTTAAAACAGTAGGTTAACACAATTAAATCAAGTGCATACAAAATCTCACAATAGCACAATCCGAGAGAGAATTTCACTTTACTTACTTCTGAACTTAGTAAAGTGTTTCAAGCTCTTACTAAGTTCCCAAAACCCTTTTGTTAAACGTTTCCACGCTGGAAAACCAAGTTCCACTCACTGACTCGCGAAAACACACTTGCCGACGCAATTATCGATTGTCCAAAGCCTCCAAAATCATTTGATTTGATTCTGGATTACAATCTTCTATTTTCAACACAATAAAACATAGGTTCAATGCATTAAAATACATCCAAAACACCAGCAGTCAAAAGAAATCCCGCAGCCCTGCTCTAAAGTATCAAATCACTCATATAAAATAACCGAAAACTCAATCGATTGACCTCTAACCTCATCCCAGCCATTGCCCAACACATCCAACACATTTTAGGTATTAATCAACATCCAAAACAACCTAAAACCATCCTTATACCTCCAGCATGTAACCCCCGTAGCCCGGTCTAGACGGTTGACCCGAACTACGAAGATTACACGGGGAAAACCAAAGTCAACCCGAAAGTCAACCTTGATTAACGACCCCTTTTTTTTCTTTTTAGTCTTGTCTAGATGCACATTAACCTTAATTGTGATTATACAAACAACATATTAAAAGATCACAAACATCAGAGATCAAACAGGGACCCAATAGAACAAATTACAACTTTAGGGACCAAATTGTAAATTCTGATAAATTAAGGGACTTAACCCAAATTAAAGTTACCATCTTGAAATTAGTCAGGTTTCATGCTTCTCTGTGAAATTTCAGCTCAAAAGGACATCCACAGCTCATGCAATTAATCAAACAAGATTCGGGACCAAAACGTAAACAATTCAAAACATATAACTACCATGTCAGCCCCCCTAACGGTCGACCGTTTCGAAACAGGTTGACCCTGTTCCGAAACGCGGGCCGTTCCGATACTGGTTCCGCAACGGGGGTCTGGCAGTGAGCATTTCGTTTCGAAACGGTGCACCCCGTTTCGGACCCCTGGGTTCATTCCAGGCACCCGTTCCGAAACGGTACACACTGTTCCGAAACGCCTGCTCAGATTTCAGCAAAATAGCAAACCAAAACATGCAATTGACCACTCAAACATGCTCCAAACATCACCAAACTTTACCAGCATGCAATTAAACACATTTAGGACATATAGGAACCAACAAATCAACAAAATAACATCACATGCAAAAAGCCCCAATTCTATAGGCATGCTTCCTACACAAGCCAACTTTCAAGCAATAAACCTTCAAAAACAAGCAATAGGAAATCAATCCAAAATCCAGCAACCACAACAACATTTAACATACTTAGGGAGTCTCAAACACCTCCCAATACATATACATTGGTCCCCCATTGCCAAATCAACCAAAAGCTAAATTGTTTAACAAAACCTTCCATACATTGAGCTTTACTTGAACTTGTTTGCTTGCCTTCTCTTGCTGCCCTCAATGTACTCTAATGCTCTGCATTATTGAATCAAGAAAACGAGAGAGCGTAAGCCAAAGCTTAGTGAGGAGTGCTCTTTAAAAACCATTCAATAATGCAATTAAAACCATTTATAAAACTTGCTTACAAACAACCTTTGTACATGCTCAAGGCATACTTTAAATCAAGCAATATCATGCTTCCACATTTCCTTAAAACAAGCATCTCATGCTTCAACATAAACATTATAACATGCATCTCATGCATCTCAATGTACTATACATGTCATATTGGCTCAAGTGATACATTTCATTTATGAAATCAAGTTCAATAACTTTCCCCAAGGACTTTTAAACACCTTGGCCCCAAGGACTTTTAAACACCTTGGCCATGGACTTTTAAACACCATGAAAGGACCACACAAGGACTTTTAACCACCTTTGTGTCCGTAGCTTGAATTACCCCAAGGACTTTTAAACACCTTGGCCCCAAGGACTTTTAAACACCTTGGCCCCATGGACTTTTAAACACCATGGAAAGGAGCACCTAAGGACTTTTAACCACCTTAGTGTCCGCAACAAGATTCATCCAAGGACTTTTAAACACCTTGGTGATCTTAGGTAACAAGGCTCACTCAAGGACTTTTAACCACCTTAGTGACCTTCACTTTTACAAACCATCACTTGCCAATACACACTTTATACATCACATAATCCACTGTTTTAAAGCATTAAACCAAGCCATTTCATCATGCATTTCAAAGCATTAAATCATCATTTAACATTGCATGAAAAACAAGGTACTCTTACCTAGAGTCACCATCAACACATGGCTTTAAACATCAGCATAAATCATGCTAAAACACCAGCAATTATCATGCTTAAACATGCTTTCAAAAACAGTAAACAAATCATGCAAAATCATCATTTTACATTGCACCAAAACATGGCCACCACTTAAAGAGAGTAATCCGAAAACTTACACTTGAGCTTAGCAAAGTTGTTTAGACTTAAACTAAGCTCCCAAAACCTTGGTTTCAAAGCCGAAAACCATTTTCACAAATCCACTCACCGATTTCCACTTTGCTTCAAGCCAAAGCACCAAATCAAGCCTCCGGATCAACAATTCTTGGATCCAAGGATGCCTCCCCTGTTTCAACACATTAAAGTAGAGGATTAATGCATCATCATGCATTAATTGCTTCAATGAAAGCATCTAAACTCGCTGCTCTCACAAAACCTCCATTTTCGGCCACCAAACACAACCGAAAATGCATCCGAAACACTTCTAAACAAAGCCCAGCCACAAACCAGCAAAACCTCACTTCCATTAACATCAAAACACATCTAAAAACAGCCTATAAGCATCCTTATACCTCCAGCAACACCAGATCCACAAGATCACCACAAAAGCTACCTTAAAACACAAGCTAAACTTAGGAAATCCAACCTATCCGGGATTGCATCAATCAAGACTCATTTCCACATCAATTTAATGATCATTTAACATCAAAAACACTTCTCAAAACACAGATTTAACAGATCAAACGAAAATCATGTGAAATCATCAAAATCTTGCATAATTAGCCAAGATCCATAAATCAACCTTAAAACCTTTAATCAATTATCAAATTAGGATTGAAAACTTTAGGAATTTCATTAAAGAACTTGAAGTTCAGAGGAGAAGGACGTTCTTACCTCCAAACTTGAGTTTCTCCTCTTTTTGGAATAGAAAAGCTTGATGAAACTTGAAGCAATTGAAGAGGTTTTGAAGACACAATGATTTGCAATCAATTGAGAGTTGAAAGAAGGATTTTAGGTGAGAAAATCAGAATGAGATCTCTGGAAATTGAGTGTTTGGGTTGAGAGAAAAAGATAGAAAGAAAATAGGAAGTTAGATGAGAAAATGGCTAAAATGAATTCTCCCTCCTTTTGTTTACTTTAAAAATCAGAATTATGTGTTAAAATATCTTAGAAAAATATGGAGAAACTCCCTTTGGGTAAATAGCTCCTTAAAGATTCAAAGTTTCAACCCTTTATAAAATAGCCACCAAACTTTCAAAAATTACATTTTGGTCACTAGCCAAAATGTCACACTTCCGAAACTCATTTTCCAAAATTGATTTCACAGTTCACTTAATTATATTAAAAGAGGATTTTAGAACATTTTTCCATATTTTTAATGCAACCCAAACTAGGCTTTCCTAATTTAACCTCTTACGATTCGAACAACACTTTGACCAACCGGTCAACGCCCAAGACTTCCAAGCCCAAAACCGGGGCGTTACAACTCTCCCCCCTTAAGAAATTTCGTCCTCGAAATTTACCTGAAGGAAAGAGATAAGGAAACTGCTTCAGCATATCATCCTTCCGCTCCCACGTGGCTTCCTCAACACCGCGATGCTTCCACAGCACCTTCACCAACTCAATGGTCTTGCCACGAAGAACCTTGGTATCTGAATCCAGAACCTTCACCGGTTCCTCATCATAGGTCAAATCCGGATTCAATTCCACTTCCTCCACAGGCAACACATGCGAAGGATCAGATTTATACCTCCGGAGCATAGAAACATGGAACACATCATGAATCTTCTCCAGCTCCTGAGGTAACCTCAACCGATACGCAACAGGACCCACACGCTCAACAACCTCATACGGTCCAATGTATCTAGGGCTCAGCTTACCCTTCCGACCAAACCTCATCACCTTCTTCCAAGGCGAAACCTTCAAGAACACGCGATCACCCACCGCAAACTCTATCTCCTTACGCTTCAAATCCGCGTAAGATTTCTGCCGATCAGAAGCAGCCTTCAACCGCTCACAAATGAGCTTCACCTTCTCGGTAGTCCCTTTCAACAAAGCAGGCATCGAAACCAACTTTTGACCAGTTTCAGCCCAACACAGAGGAGTCCTACACTTCCTCCCATACAGAGCCTCATAAGGTGCCATCTGTATACTCGCCGGATAACTGTTGTTGTAAGCGAACTCAACCAAAGGCAGATGCTTCTCCCAAGAACCTTGGAACTCTATCACACAGCATCTCAACATATCCTCCAAAATCTGAATAACTCGCTCAGACTGGCCATCAGACTGAGGATGATAGGATGTACTGAAATGCAACCTTGTACCCAGAGCTTGATGCAAACACTGCCAAAAACGCGATGTGAACCTCAGATCCCTATCCGACACGATCGACTTAGGCACACCATGCAACCTTACAACCTCAGCAATGTACAGCTCTGCCAGCTTATCCAAAGAAAACGTAGTATGCACAGGCAAGAAATGCGCACACTTCGTCAGGCGATCCACAATCACCCAAACAGAATTCTTCTACGACGGAGACAAAGGCAAACCAGATACAAAATCCATGGTAACCCTCTCCCACTTCCACTCAGGAATTTTCAGCGGTTGCAACAAACCAGAAGGAACCTGATGTTCAGCCTTAACTCGCTGACACACCAAACACTTGCTCACGAACTCTGCCACTTCCTTCTTCAAGCCCACCCAATAGTACTCATCACGAAGATCGCGATACATCTTTGTACTACCAGGATGCATAGCAAAAGGACTACTATGACCTTCAGCTAGAATAGCACGCCTCAACTCAGCATCTGCAGGCACTACTATCCGACTACCAAAACACAACACTCCATCCTCATTAAAACAGAAATCCGAAGGTCTACCCTCCGCGATATCCTGAACATGAGACACCAAGGAATCATCCAACAACTGCTTATCCTTGATCAACTGAACCAACGACGATTTCACCTGCAACTCAGCAACAAGACCACCATCCTGCGATAAGCTCAAGCTAGCAAACATAGCTCTCAGCTCAACAGCTACCTTTCTACTCAAGGCATCCGCAACAACATTGGCCTTTCCAGGATGATACTCTATCGTCAGGTCATAATCCTTGAGCAACTCCAACCAACGTCGCTGCCTGAGATTCAACTCCTTCTGAGACATCAGATACCTCAAACTCTTGTGATCCATGTACACAGTACACTTCTCACCATACAGATAATGCCTCCAGATCTTCAGAGCAAAAACCACTGCAGCCAGCTCAATATCATGCGTAGGATAATTGCGCTCATGCACCTTCAACTGCCGCGACGCATAAGCCACAACCTTACCCTCTTGCATCAGCACACACCCCAAACCAACATAGGATGCATCACTGTAGACTACAAACTCTTTCCCTGATTCAGGCTGAATCAAGATAGGAGCCTGCGTCAAAGCCATCTTCAGCTTCTCAAAAGCTTGCTGCCTCGCTTCTGTCCACTCATACTTAACATCTTTCTGCAGCAACTTCGTCAAAGGAGCAGCAATCTTGGAAAAACCATCCACAAACCTTCGGTAGTATCCTGCCAAACCAAGGAAACTACGAACCTCCTGAACAGACTTAGGAACTTTCCAATTCATCACTGCTTCAATCTTCTGAGGATCAACACGAATCCCCTCGGCTGAGACCACATGCCCAAGAAAAACCACCTCTCTAAGCCAGAACTCACACTTGCTCAGCTTAGCATAAAGCTGATTCTCCAACAAAGCTTGCAACACAATCCTCAAATGCTCTTCGTGCTCTTCCTCAGTACGCGAGTACACAAGGATATCATCAATGAACACCACAACAAACTTGTCCAGGTATTCATGAAAAACACGATTCATCATGTCCATGAAAGCAGCAGGAGCATTTGTCAGACCAAACGGCATCACAAGGAACTCATAATGCCCATACCTTGTCCTGAAAGCTGTCTTAGGCACATCCACATCCTTCACCTTCAACTGATAATACCCTGACCTCAAGTCAATCTTAGAGAACACAGCAGCTCCCCGAAATTGATCAAAGAGATCATCAATCCTCGGCAAAGGATACCGATTCTTGATAGTCAACTTGTTCAGCTGACGGTAATCAATGCACATCCTCATCGTGCCATCTTTCTTCTTCACAAACAAGACAAGAGCACCCCAAGGCGAAACACTCGGCCGGATGAAACCACGATCAAGCAGCTCTTGCAACTGCGTCTTCAGCTCCTTCAGCTCCTTAGGTGCCATTCTATAGGGAGTAATGGACACAGGAGTGGTATTCTCATACAGCTCAATACCAAACTCCACCTCGCGATTAGGAGGTAAACCAGGCAACTCCTCAGGAAAAACATCAGGAAACTCCTTCACAACCCTGATATCCTGCACCCTCAGCTCCTTCGAACTAGGATTCATCACAAAAGCCAGAAAAGCTTCACAACCTTGTCTCAGCATCCTGCTCGCCTCCAAGGTAGAAACAACATTGGCAAGAAACTTCACATTCTCACCAACTACCACCACTTCATAATCATCCGCAAGCTTAAGCGAAACCCGCTTATTCTCACAATCCACAACAGCACGATGCTCAACAAGCCAATCCATACCAAGGATCACATCAAAACCATAAAAGGGCAACTCCATAAGATCAACAAGAAAGACATGCTCTTGAACAACCAAAGGACACCTTCTATAAAGCTTACGAGTCACAACAGTTTCACCAAAAGAACTTGTGACTCTAACACCAACATCCAAAGACTCAACAGGCAAACCAAGCAACTCAGCATGCTCACGAAGAATGTATGAATGCGTAGATCCAGAATCAATCAAAGAAAGCAATGACAAGGATTGCAAAGTAAAGGTACCTGCAATCACATCAGCATCATTCCTTCCCTCGTGCTGAGCATACACCCTCGCTTGGCCTCCACCCTCAGGTTGAATAGCCACAACATGAGCTACTCCGCGACCACCTTCCTCTCGCCTCTGGAAATTACCACGGCCGCGCCCACGACCTCTCTGCGGTGCTGCAACAGGAGCACGCTCTTGACCACCAGCCATCCTCGGACAATCACGCCTCAAATGGTCAGCAGAACCACAGTTCCAACACTCATAACCAGCTGCCACAACAGGAGCTCGCACCTCCCTCCCAGCACGAGGACAGTCACGCTTCAAGTGACCACGGGAACCACAAATCCAACAAGCACTAGGGTTAGCTCTAGCATTGCCACCCCTAGCAGGTGCACCTCCACCTCTCTTAGACGAGGACTGAAACCTCTGATCGCGCCCTCTCTTGTTCCGTCCACCGGAACTATACTCAGCAGTTCTTTTCCCAGAACTAGCTCCAGCACCCTTAGCAGACAAACTCAGATTCATCTCAATGTCCTTTGATCGACTAACCAACACATCGAAATCATTATACTCCGCAGCCAACATATAGGTCTTAACTTCCGTCACCAAGCCATAACGGAACCTTTCGCACCTCTCGCGCTCATCAGGTATCAGCTCCGGTGCATACTGGCTAAGACGTACGAACTGTACCTCATACTCAGCCACACTCATGCTCCCTTGGGTCAGAGACATGAATTCACGCTTCTTCTCGTCCAGATATCTAACTCCCAGATATCTCCTCTTGAACGCATGCTGAAAGAACGTCCAAGTAACATCAGCATCAGCCATCCCAGAGATTGTGGTCGTCCACCACGTATAAGCATCACCTTGCAGCAGCGACACCACACATCCCAGCTTTTGCACATCAGTGCAACTCAACTGTCCCAAGACACGCTTGGTACTCTCCAGCCATGCTTCAGACCTCTCCGCTGACATACCCCTAAACTCAGTCCCTCCAAGACTGCGCAAGCGTTCCAAGGGTAGTCTAGCACCAGCATCTCCCTGATGCCCAGCTCCTTGAGCTCCTACTACTGCTGCTCGAAACGCACCCGCAATAGCTTGTACCAGCACAGACATGTCAGGCATCGCTTGCCCCTGACCCACTTCAGGTCCTGCAGCTCCAGCACCAGCTGCCTCAGCTCCAGCTCTTTCCCTCTCCGCACCACCACCACCAGGTGGAGGAGGAGGTATCACAGCACTACCCGTGTGCTCATCATTCACATTCCCCTCCGGGGTCGTAGCTCTCACGCTACTCCTTAACTCTCTACGTGGTGCCATACTTTACCATGCATAACAATACAAATAAAACAAGTCAGGACCAGCAAGGTAAGCAAATTCCAAGTATTCAAGCTCAATTTCTTTCAAAAACAGCATCATCTCTTTAGCTTTTGTTTGGCAATGGGTACCCTCATCATGCATCGTCACAACATGCATCACATACACATCAACATATCATATCACTGAACATGCTTTCACTCAACAAGCATACAAACCAAACCATGCTTCAATCATGCATACACACATTCCCAATTACTCGAGAACTCAGCTCTGATACCACCAAATGTAACCCCCGTAGCCCGGTCTAGACGGTTGACCCGAACTACGAAGATTACACGGGGAAAACCAAAGTCAACCCGAAAGTCAACCTTGATTAACGACCCTTTTTTTTTTCTTTTTAGTCTTGTCTAGATGCACATTAACCTTAATTGTGATTATACAAACAACATATTAAAAGATCACAAACATCAGAGATCAAACAGGGACCCAATAGAACAAATTACAACTTTAGGGACCAAATTGTAAATTCTGATAAATTAAGGGACTTAACCCAAATTAAAGTTACCATCTTGAAATTAGTCAGGTTTCATGCTTCTCTGTGAAATTTCAGCTCAAAAGGACATCCACAGCTCATGCAATTGATCAAACAAGATTCGGGACCAAAACGTAAACAATTCAAAACATATAACTACCATGTCAGCCCCCCTAACGGTCGACCGTTTCGAAACAGGTTGACCCTGTTCCGAAACGCGGGCCGTTCCGATACTGGTTCCGCAACGGGGGTCTGGCAGTGAGCATTTCGTTTCGAAACGGTGCACCCCGTTTCGGACCCCTGGGTTCATTCCAGGCACCCGTTCCGAAACGCCTGCTCAGATTTCAGCAAAATAGCAAACCAAAACATGCAATTGACCACTCAAACATGCTCCAAACATCACCAAACTTTACCAGCATGCAATTAAACACATTTAGGACATATAGGAACCAACAAATCAACAAAATAACATCACATGCAAAAAGCCCCAATTCTATAGGCATGCTTCCTACACAAGCCAACTTTCAAGCAATAAACCTTCAAAAACAAGCAATAGGAAATCAATCCAAAATCCAGCAACCACAACAACATTTAACATACTTAGGGAGTCTCAAACACCTCCCAATACATATACATTGGTCCCCCATTGCCAAATCAACCAAAAGCTAAATTGTTTAACAAAACCTTCCATACATTGAGCTTTACTTGAACTTGTTTGCTTGCCTTCTCTTGCTGCCCTCAATGTACTCTAATGCTCTGCATTATTGAATCAAGAAAACGAGAGAGCGTAAGCCAAAGCTTAGTGAGGAGTGCTCTTTAAAAACCATTCAATAATGCAATTAAAACCATTTATAAAACTTGCTTACAAACAACCTTTGTACATGCTCAAGGCATACTTTAAATCAAGCAATATCATGCTTCCACATTTCCTTAAAACAAGCATCTCATGCTTCAACATAAACATTATAACATGCATCTCATGCATCTCAATGTACTATACATGTCATATTGGCTCAAGTGATACATTTCATTTATGAAATCAAGTTCAATAACTTTCCCCAAGGACTTTTAAACACCTTGGCCCCAAGGACTTTTAAACACCTTGGCCATGGACTTTTAAACACCATGAAAGGACCACACAAGGACTTTTAACCACCTTTGTGTCCGTAGCTTGAATTACCCCAAGGACTTTTAAACACCTTGGCCCCAAGGACTTTCAAACACCTTGGCCCCATGGACTTTTAAACACCATGGAAAGGAGCACCTAAGGACTTTTAACCACCTTAGTGTCCGCAACAAGATTCATCCAAGGACTTTTAAACACCTTGATGATCTTAGGTAACAAGGCTCACTCAAGGACTTTTAACCACCTTAGTGACCTTCACTTTTACAAACCATCACTTGCCAATACACACTTTATACATCACATAATCCACTGTTTTAAAGCATTAAACCAAGCCATTTCATCATGCATTTCAAAGCATTAAATCATCATTTAACAATGCATTAAAAACAAGGTACTCTTACCTAGAGTCACCTTCAACACATGGCTTTAAACATCAGCATAAATCATGCTAAAACACCAACAATTATCATGCTTAAACATGCTTTCAAAAACAGTAAACAAATCATGCAAAATCATCATTTTACATTGCACCAAAACATGGCCACCACTTAAAGAGAGTAATCCGAAAACTTACACTTGAGCTTAGCAAAGTTGTTTAGACTTAAACTAAGCTCCCAAAACCTTGGTTTCAAAGCCGAAAACCATTTTCACAAATCCACTCACCGATTTCCACTTTGCTTCAAGCCAAAGCACCAAATCAAGCCTCCGGATCAACAATTCTTGGATCCAAGGATGCCTCCCCTGTTTCAACACATTAAAGCAGAGGATTAATGCATCATCATGCATTAATTGCTTCAATGAAAGCATCTAAACTCGCTGCTCTCACAAAACCTCCATTTTCGGCCACCAAACACAACCGAAAATGCATCCGAAACACTTCTAAACAAAGCCCAGCCACAAACCAGCAAAACCTCACTTCCATTAACATCAAAACACATCTAAAAACAGCCTATAAGCATCCTTATACCTCCAGCAACACCAGATCCACAAGATCACCACAAAAGCTACCTTAAAACACAAGCTAAACTTAGGAAATCCAACCTATCCGGGATTGCATCAATCAAGACTCATTTCCACATCAATTTAATGATCATTTAACATCAAAAACACTTCTCAAAACACAGATTTAACAGATCAAACGAAAATCATGTGAAATCATCAAAATCTTGCATAATTAGCCAAGATCCATAAATCAACCTTAAAACCTTTAATCAATTATCAAATTAGGATTGAAAACTTTAGGAATTTCATTAAAGAACTTGAAGTTCAGAGGAGAAGGACGTTCTTACCTCCAAACTTGAGTTTCTCCTCTTTTTGGAATAGAAAAGCTTGATGAAACTTGAAGCAATTGAAGAGGTTTTGAAGACACAATGATTTGCAATCAATTGAGAGTTGAAAGAAGGATTTTAGGTGAGAAAATCAGAATGAGATCTCTGGAAATTGAGTGTTTGGGTTGAGAGAAAAAGATAGAAAGAAAATAGGAAGTTAGATGAGAAAATGGCTAAAATGAATTCTCCCTCCTTTTGTTTACTTTAAAAATCAGAATTATGTGTTAAAATATCTTAGAAAAATATGGAGAAACTCCCTTTGGGTAAATAGCTCCTTAAAGATTCAAAGTTTCAACCCTTTATAAAATAGCCACCAAACTTTCAAAAATTACATTTTGGTCACTAGCCAAAATGTCACACTTCCGAAACTCATTTTCCAAAATTGATTTCACAGTTCACTTAATTATATTAAAAGAGGATTTTAGAACATTTTTCCATATTTTTAATGCAACCCGAACTAGGCTTTCCTAATTTAACCTCTTACGATGCGAACAGCACTTTGACCAACCGGTCAACGCCCAAGACTTCCAAGCCCAAAACCGGGGCGTTACACAGCAACTCGGATTCCACAAGAACATCCCAAAAACCCAACCAAAAACACTTCAAACACCAAGGATCTCAAGGATTTCGAGATCACTATGATTAAGACTACATTTCAACACCAAAATCCTTTCAAAACTCATTTAGAAATCATCTCGAACCAATCAAATCAACCAAACTCCGAAAATCACATAAAATCCATTTTCTATCAAGATTTCAATATTTTATCAAACTAACAACAAAACCTTAATAAAAAACATTAATAAAGAGTCAAATGTCTTTGGAATTACATTAAAGAATCTTGATTAGAGGGTTAGCACAAAATTTACCTCCAATCCTTGCTTCTCCTCTAATTTGGCAAGATTAGCTTGAAAAAACTTGAAGGAAAATGAGAGAAATCACCAAGGAAAAGTTAGAAAATCAAAAGTTAGAAAATCTAGAAATTTGAGAGAAAATAGAGAGTGTTGGCTCAAGTGAAGAAGAGAAATGAAAATGATCGTGAAAAATCTTTTAACCGATTAACTAACTTTCTAATTTAATTAATTAAAAGCCTTTTTACTTATTAATGAAACATTTAAAACACATGCCAAATTATGGAAAAATGCTTAATTGCGAAAGAGCACCCTAAAAATTCTAAGATTTGACTCTTCTTGAAAAACACATTTTCCCAACTTTTAAATCTTTAAATTTTGGTCACTGCCCAAAATGTATACTTTCGAGAACCCGTTTTGTAAAATTGATTAAACAAACATATTAAATATAATTTTATTGGATTTTAGGAATTTTTATCATATTTGTATCCCATCCCGAACCTTGATTTCCCTAAACCACCTTTTAACGGTTTGGACAACCGATATCGGTTCCATCGGTCCAACCCGACTCGCAAACCATCTAGGCCCAAAACTAGGGCGTTACTTAATTTATATTTACATTTTGGTCTCTAAAGTACTCATTTTGCAATTGAGTGCCTTATTGATGTTCGAATCGAACGAAAATGGAACCGCTACTGGTATGCACACATTAGGTCTTAATAATGCATCTAGAAATTTTCAAATAAAAAATGGACTGTAATTCGAATAAGAATGTTTGGGTTTGCTTCAGCAAACCTAATGTGATCTTCTTGGTTCGGGTCTAACGACTAGGCCGAGTTAAGGGGGCTACATCCAAATTCCTCAAGATTCTCTCGATGGCTCCTGTCACTCCAAACTCCTTCAAAAATGAGTAGTATTTAGGGTGGAGAACCGTACAAGACTCCATTGGTTTTTATGAGGAGAGTGGTTCTTATAGGGGGAAACCAAGCTCAATTCTAAGTTAGGAAAAAGCCAAGGTGCAGAAGAGAATCTAGGATCACCTAGTTTAGCTTCATTTCGAAGGCGCAACGATGGTGTCGCTAAGTTTGGTGGGGGAGAATGTCACGGACGGCCAATTTGAGTCCGAGTCACGTGCACATTTAGCTGCTCAAGAGGTTCTAAGGGAAATTGTAGGCTTGATGATGTTGGAAAAATTTGATAATTTTAGAGCTTTGAATAAGAAATTGATTCAAATGTTGTTGAGGAAAATGTGGAACCAATTGTTGGTTCGTATATGTGCAGACGTGCACGACGTGGGTAACGCAAATGTCTGAACCGGTCTGGTCCTTCGTGGGATTGCATATATTTTGACTCAAATTTGAAATGAATTTTCCTCAAATAAAAGCATAAATTTGCCAAATTTTATCTTGGAATTAAAAGGGTAAATATTAGAAGTTACCTTTAATCCAGATAATAATTTTGGAAATTTCTTTATAGGAGAATCAATTGATTCTCAATATTAAATGCTCCATTGGGTCAAAATTTCCACTTATACCCTCATGAAAATCCTATAAATAGGGAGTAAAACTTCTAAGTTTACAACCAACAAAAACTACAGAAAATTTTATTGTTTTACTTTGTGGATTTTACAAGTGGTTTTCAGTGATAGGCGAAGGCAAGGGTCGGTTCGTGATCTCCATAGTAGTGCAACTGTGGCTGGTCTTATGTTGTTGTATCCTGAGAGATAGACGACCAATGAACTCGAGCACCATAAGAGTGGCCGAAAATATGTCTTAAGGAAATTGCGTTCGTGCAGGCCTCAACACGTTTCTTTTGGTTCCAAATCGGTTTGATTTATATATTTTTGTATTGTTCTTAATTCCGTACTGTTCGTTTAAATAATATTATTTTATCTTATTATTTATTCTTGGATTAACGCTTATTTTCTAACAATCTTAAGATAGATTCTCAGTTTTAATCCAAGCCGAACATATTATTGTATCTAAAGCAATGATTCACACGATGAGGAAATTTTCACGCATAGAAAAAGGAAAGCCTAATGTTGTTATTTGCGATTTACATGCGTGCTTTTTCCATAACCTTTATATGGCTTTAAACTAAAGTGGCCAATTATTTCATATTTGGCATTTGACCATTTTTCTTGTCTTCAAAGCTTTTGGTGCCCGTAAATGCTCAAAGACATCTCAACGATTTTCATGGCAGTAGACAAGAAACGTTGAGATTACCAACACCACAGATTCAACACGATGCAAGCGGTTTTCTTGAGATAGAACCTTTGGATATTCGATTAGTAAGGTAATTTAAATATTCTTTAATAAGTTTTCTTGTAAATATGACACTTTTAAAACCATAAATTATGGTATTATTAAGGTAATATTCCATATTAAATTTTAACTTTTAATATGGTATGGTTTATGTCATAATTAAACTTTTTATGACACTGTTAAGGTAATAATGAAATATTCCTTAAACATTTTTGACATTAATATTAAATAATAAATATGGCATTCAATATGAAAATATGGTAATTTTATAACCTTGAATGCCAACCTTTCTTAGAATGGAAATAAAAACTTTAAATATATATTTGTATGTATTGTTAAGATAAAATTTTAAATTTGGTAATATTTTTGGTAATATTATTATGATAGTGTTACCTTATAATGTGGACATTTTAAATATGGCATGTATATAAATTATACTTTGTCACATTTTTTTTGTCTTAATTGTGACTTTTTATATTTTTGGAAATTATGTGGATTTTATTTCGTACTAACAATTTCTTTTGAGACATTTTGTAGAGAGAAATATGATGTCCAGGCGAAGTCGTGTTTTGTTTTGGAAATAAAAGATCTCGTAAATAATTCATTTTGGGAATTTAATTCCTGTCGTTTTAACGGGTTTACTTAATCTTCCAAACAAGAAATGGAATTAAAATCAAAGGATTAATTCCTTTTGATTTCTGTTGGTTAAACAGAACTAAGTTGGATTGATATCTTTGTTGTTTAACAGAAGATATAATGGAAATAAACTACTAAATTAGAATCTTGTGTTGATTCTAATTTTAGAAAAGAAAATAAATCATTGAATTTATTTTCAAGAGAATCTGGTATGATTTTAACGTTGCAAGGAAAATAAATCATTGAATTTATTTCCGTAAGAATCAAATATGATTCAATTTTTGTAAAAAAAATAAATCATTAAATTTATTTCTATGCTAGAATCATGTGTTGATTCTAACTTGTTAAGAAAAATAAATCATTGAATTTATTTCCGTAAGAATCAAATATGATTCAATTTGTGTAAAAGGAAATAAATCATTAATTTTATTTTTGTACTAGAATCATGTGTTGATTCTAACTTGTTAAGGGAAATAAATCGTTGGATTTAATTTCTTGAGAATCTAGAATGATTCAACCTTGAAATAAATTGGTGAATTTATTTTGGAAAGAGAAATAACTTAAAGTTATTATTTCTTAAAGAATCAAGTATAATTCTATTTTAGAAATAAATCAGTGAATTTATTTTGGAAATAACATTGGTTACTAAATTCCGACTAAGGTCTCGAATCAAAACATAGAAGAATTTGGTTCTCTATGTTAAAATTAAATTCTTAAAGCCTATTCTGATGCATGCTACAAAGTGCACAGTGTTTAAAAATGGCTAAAGAATCGAGAGGGTCGTTGGACCATAAATGGAAGATTCCAAATTGTTGTGAATCAAATGTAGTGATTTCGATTGATCATCCATGCTTGGAATGATTTCAAGAATAGAATCCATAAACGGTGATTGAAAGAAAATTTAAAAATGCATGTCTAGGATTGGTTCTTTGAGAGATTTGGTATTTAAGCGTGCCTAGTGCACCACCTCTCTTTCATAAGTTACCTACTTGGTGCATTCTTTATTATTGTCCTTTCTATTAATACCATGTGGACTTTTGTTTGGGGTTTAGTTTACTAAATCATCGTCGTCTAACAAAAGTTAGAAATTATATTGTTGTTTCTAGTTTTAGTCTTTGACTAAATTTCGGACGTTTAACAGATTAATAATGCTTGGTTTTGGATTGTGTCTACGTGACACAATGGAAAAATCAGTGAAATTTATTGGAAAGATGTAACGCCCCGGTTTTGGGCTTGGAAGTTTTGGGCGTTGACCGGTTCGGTCAAAGTGCTGATCGAATATATAAGAGTGAATTTAGGAAAGCCTAGTTCGGGTTGCATTAAAAATATGGAAAAATGTTCTAAAATCATCTTTTAATATATGTAAGTGAACTGTGAAATCAATTTTGGAAAATGAGGTTCGGAAGGTTGACATTTTGGCTAGTGACCAAAATGTAATTTTTGAAAGTTTGGTGACTGTTTTATAAAGGATTGAAACTTTGAATCTTTAAGGAGCTATTATTCCAAAAAGGATTTCTCCAGATTTTTCTAAGATATTTTAATGCTTTATTCTGATTTTAAAGATTATGAAAGTGGAGGGAAACCATTTTTACCATTTCTTAACTAACTTTCCATTTTCTCTCAATTTTCCCTTTTCTCTCATTTTCTCTCAACCCAAACACAATTCTCCAGATTTCCTTCTCTGATTTTGGCATCTAAATCTCTCATTTCAACTCTCATTTGATTCCTAATCATCTCATCAACAAAACCTCTCAATTTGCAAGTTGTTTCATCAAGCATTTTGGCTCTAAAAAGGAGAAATTCAAGTTTGGAGGTAAGAACGTCCTTCTCCTCTAAACTATCATTTCTTTACTGAAATTCCTAAGTTCTCAATCCTTTATTTATGTTTTGTTAATGGCTTTTCAATTGAGATCTTGATTTTTGGCTAAAATGCAAGATTTGGTGATTTTGGTGAAATTTTCGTGTGATCTGTTTGGGCAGTGTTTTGGAGTGTCAAAATGATGTTAAATGAATGCTAAATTGATTAGAAGTTGAAGTTTAACTAATGAAATCCCGGATAGGTTGAATTTCCTAAGTTTGGTTTGAGTTTTTGGTTGTTTTTGGAGTGTTTTTGGTGATCTGTTATACCTGGAGGTATAAGGACGTGTTTGTGATCATTTTGTATGTTAATTGATGTTTAAATATGGTTAGAAGTGATGGATCTTGGCTGGGCTAAGTTTTGGAAGTGTTTGGAGGTGATTTTGGTTGTGTTTGGTAGCCGAATTGTTGGATTTGTGATGAGCAGCGAGTTGAGTCTTGTTGCTGGTGTTCTTAATGCATAATGATACATTAATGTTCTGTTTTTGTGTGCTTGAAACAGGGGAGTTTGATCCGTGAGCTTTAGAGGTGTTGCGGAAGGTTTCGGATGCTTGGAAGGCTTGTTGGCTAGCCTTGTTTTCGTTATCGGTGAGTGAAGTTGGGATTTCAGCTTTTAAACCAAGGTTTGAAGGTTTTTGGGAGCTTAGTGTAAGTCTAAACAACTTTGCTAAGCTCAAGAGTAAGTGAATGGATTTTTGCTCTTGAATTGTGTTGTGATTTGGTTTTAAAAGCAAATGTGATTGATGAATGAAATGCATGTGTTTTGCATGGTTTAATTCTGTTTTGTAAGCATATTTTGGCATGGTTTAATGCTGGTTTTGAAAGCCGTATGTGAAGGATGCTCAAGGTAAGAGATCCTTGGTTTTTATACATTGAAAATGTGGTTTTGATGCATGGTGTTGCATGGTGTTTCATGGCTTTGTGTAATGCTTTAAAACAGTGAATTGATGATGATAAATGATGGTTTTGCATATTGGTTATGCATGTGAATCATTGGATTAATGTGGAATGGTTTTGCATATTGGTTATGCATGTGAAACATTGGACTAATGTGGTAATTGTTATATTGGCAAGTGATGTAAGTGGATCTTGGTTTGTTGATCGGATATAGTTAGCCGGCTATAGGATTGGGTGCACCGTGAATTAAGTCGCCTTGGAGGTGGAGTGGTCAAGAGTGGACCGGAAAAGCTCCCTTCAAGTATCCTAACGAGATGATTGAGGTCATAATGGAGGTGTTGCCCATTCGAGGACCTTGGTTGAGCAAAGGTTATATGGTTGTTAAAAGTCCATATGTGAGAACCTTGTGCTTGTTGAGATCACAATGGCAGTGTTAAGTCCATGTGTGGATCTTGTGTAGGGTGTCCCGGATCTCGTTAGTGATGTTATACAACTACCAATCGGTGATGCAAAGGTTGTATGGTGTTTAAAAGTCCATGCATGGGAACCTCGGGAAAAGCTAAGGTTGTATGGTGTTTAAAAGTCCATACATGGGAACCTTAGGCTTGTAAGGTCAAATGGTGTTTAAAAGTCCATTTGGGAGGCCTTGGATTGGTAGGGTGTATGGAGCGTAGGGACAACGCTCAAAATCCGCGTATCCGATTGGATGTTGAGTTGAAAAGTGGATGTGGTTGATCACTTGAATGCCAATATGATATTCTTGATTATAAAGAAGCATGGGATGCTTGAAATGATGCATAATTGCATGTGAGGCATGAGATGCTTGGAAAAGATGCATGGTTGCATGAAAAGTGGTTAATGCTTGTGAATGCATGTTTACTTGTTAAGTTGAACAAGTGTTGATTATCATTTGGTAAATGATGCATGTGAGCATGAAATATCTATATTGCATTGGAGTCTTGTAAGACTTGTTTTTAAAGGCATGTGAAGATGATGTTATGGTTCCTATGTTGCCTTGGTTAAATGCATGTGATGGATTATTTGAGTTGTGGTTTTAAAAAGGTTTCTTGCTTGAAATGGCTTTCAAGTTTAAGAAAGGTATGTTGTGAAATGGGAGTGTTTTCCATGGTTTTGTTTTAAGCTTTGCATAGGGTGTTTATGCATGGTTTGGCTAAATGGTTGATCTTGTTGTGAGTTGTTCTTTGAAAAGGTTTTCTTAGCTTGCTAAGCTAAGGGTTGGTTTTCATGTATGTGCAATGCATGGTTTTGAGCTTGATGTTGAAAAGGATTTCCAAACTTGGCTTTGGTAAACAAATCGAGTTTGTTTTAAAAGTGTTTAATGACCCGCTGCATTGATGGTGTTTTGGTTTTGAGCATTCCTCACTAAGCATTATGTGCTTACGCTCCTTTTTGTCCATCAATGCAGATTCTTGAAGTTTGGACAACAAGGAGCAAGGGATTCAAAGTGGACTCCAATGGAGATGTATGTCTCGGTGAATAGCTATAGTTAATAAAGGCAATGGGGTAGAATCTCTCGGGTTTATGTGTATGTGATCGTATATGTTTGATCAAGAATGTTTTAATGTTGTTGCTAATGTTGTTGGAACATGAATTGGCTTAAATGAGATTGATTTGGAAGGTTTGTGCCTAAATGGTTGCTTGTGTAGGAAGCATGCCTATAGATTTGGGGCTTTTCTTATATGTTGTGTTTCTATTGAATTGTTGATGCAAGTATGTCTCATTTAAGTTGAATTGCATGTTGGTAAAGTTTGGTGGCTTTTGGAGCATGTTTGAATGGTCAATGATGTGTTTGAGTGAGCAAAATGCAGCAATCTGGGCTAGGCGTTTCGGAACAGATGACACCGTTTCGGAACGGGTGCCCTGCATGAACCCAGGCGTCCGAAACGGGTGCCACCGTTCCGGAACGGTTTGGCTACTGCCAGACCCCCGTTGCGGAACGCGTTGCGGAACGGCCCCGTGTTTCGAAACGGGCTCTGCCTGTTTCGGAACGGGTGACCGTTGGGGGCTGACACGGGCGGTTAAATGTTTCAAAATGTTTGCATTTTGGTCCTGAATCTTGTTTGTGCAATTGTATGAGTTCGGGATGTCCGTTTGAGCTGAAATTTGGCAGAGAAGCATGAAACATGATTACTTTTAAGTTGGTAACTTAAAATCTGGTTAAGTCCTTAAAGTTTTCAGAAATTACAATTTGGTCCCTAAAGTTGTAATTTGTTCAATTGGGTCCCTGTTTGATCTCTGATGCTTGTGATCTTTGAGCATGATGTTGTGTGATCACATCTAAGGCTAATGTGCATCTAGACAAGTTTAAAAAGAAAAAAAAAGGGTCGTTAATCAAGGTTGACTTTCGGGTTGACTTTGGTTTTCCCCGTGTAATCTTCGTAGTTCGGGTCAACCGTCTAGGCCGGGCTACGAGGGTTACAAAAGAATTTCATACATGACAACAAAAGATGTTGCATAATTGACCGTGGTAAACCTGGTTAAATATCTAAAGGATGATCCTCCTATTATTAGAGAGGATAAGGTAAATATTGTTACCACCTTCAAATGTTACTAAGGTAAATATTACTAAGACAAATATTATCACGGCAAACATAGTGGAAGTCAAAAACGACTTCAAACCGTAAATTAAACGGTGTGTTCAAGAAGCTAAATTTCATAAAAAATGCTTCAATTGCCATAAGATGAGAACAAGTATTCAGACTATAGACTTCCAAAGGAGGGCAATGTTATTGCCATAACAATTGATATGGCAACATATTGGTTGAAGGAAAATGTTTATTACCTTCATTGATGATAGCACAAAAATAATGTAAAGATGATGCTATAGTGAAAATTGTTCTCAATGAGCATGATGTTGAATCCTAGTTTGGGCTTAGAAGTTTTGGGCTTGGACCGGTTCGGTCAAAGTGCTGTTCGAATATAAAAGAGTGAAATTAGGAAAGCCTAGTTCGGGTTGCATTAAAATTATGAAAAAATTTCCTAAAATCCTCTTTTAATATATATAAGTGAACTGTGAAATCAATTTTGCAAAATGAGGTTTGGAAGGGTGACATTTTGGCTAGTGACCAAAATGTAATTTTTGAAAACTGCGTGACTGTTTTAAAAAGGATTGAAACTTTGAATCTTTAAGGAGCTATTTACCCAAAAGGAGTTTCTCCAGATTTTTCTAAGATATTAAATGATTTATTTCTGATTTTTAAACAAAAGAAAAGTGGAGGGAAGATATTTTCCTATTCTAACTAATTTTTCTCTCAAATCTTCTATTTTCCTTTTCTCTCATTTTCTCTCAAACCAAACATCTTTCTCCAGAACTTTTCTCTCTGATTTTGTCACCTAAACATCTCTTTTCAATTCTCTTTTGATTGCTAATCATCTCATCACCAAAACCTCACCATTTGCTAATTGGATTTTCAAGATTTTGGTTCCAAAAAGGGAGAAAACTCAAGTTTGGAGGTAAGAACGTCCTTCTCCTCTAAACTCTCAGTTCTTTACTGAAATTCCCAAGTTCTCAATCCTTAATTGATGATTTATAAAAGGTTTTATTGTTGAATTCTTGATTCTTGGCTTAAAATGCAAGATTTGCTTGTTTTTGATGAAAATTCGTATGATCTGTTTAAGCAGGGTTTTGAGGTGTGTTTTTGATGTTAAATGAATGCTAAATTGATTAGAAGTTGAGGTTTAATTAATGCAATCCCGGATAGGTTGAATTTCCTATGTTTAGCTTGTGTTTTTGATGGTTTTTGGAGTGATCTTGTTGATCTGTTGTGGCTGGAGGTATAAGGATATGTTGAGATCCATTTTGGATGTTTATTGATGTTTATGAATGTTTAGTTTTGATGGATTTTGGCTGGGTGATGTTGAGGAGTTGTTTGGATGCATTTTCGGTTGTGTTTGGTGGCCGAAAATGGAGTGTGGATGAGAGCAGCGAGTTTAGGTGCTTTCATTGAAGATATTAATGCATGATGATGCATTAATCCTCTGCTTTGATGTGTTTAAAACATGGGAGTCATCTTTGGATCCAAGTGGTGGTGATCCGGAAGCTTGATTTGTGTTTCGGCAAGAGGCGAAACGGAATCGGTGAGTGGATTTTGGTTTCCAGCTTTGAAACCATTGTTTTGAAGGTTTGGGAGCTTAGTTTAAGTCTAAGCAACTTAGCTAAGCTCAAGAGTAAGTTTTCGGAAAAACTCTCTTGTGGATGAACCATGGTTTTGGTTGTATGCAATATGGTTGTTTGCATGTTTTAATTTCTGTTTTGAAAGCATGATTAAGCATGTTAGTTGCTGAGATTATAAGCCATGTGTTGAAGGATGCTCAAGGTAAGAGATCCTTGTTTTTGAACATTGTTATAATGTGGTTTAATGCTTAAAGATGCATGATGTTTATGGCTTGAGTAAATGCTTTAAAACAATGGATTGTTGTTGATTAATGATGCATATTGGCAAGTGATGTTAAGGTCACAAAGGTGGTTAAAAGTCCTTGTGTGAGCCTTGTTTCTTAAGAACAACATGGTGGTTAAAAGTCCATGGTTGGTTCTTGGTTAAGATCATCAAGGTGGTTAAAATTCCTTGGATGAGTCTTGTTTATTTAAGGACAATATGGTGTTTAAAAGTCCATGATTGGTCCTTGGTTAAGGTTACAAAGGTGGTTAAAATTCCTTGTGTAAGCCTTGTTACTTAAGAACATCAAGGTGTTTAAAAGTCCTTGGATGGATCTTGTTAAGGACACAAAGGTGTTTAAAAGTCCTTGTGTGGTCCTTGCCATGGTGTTTAAAAGTCCATGGGCCATGGTGTTTAAAAGTCCATGGGGTTAAGGACACAATGGTGTTTAAAAGTCCATGTGTGGTCCTTGGTTGTTATAAGATCACAATGGTGTTTAAAAGTCCATGTGTGAATCTTATGTGAAATGTATCACTTGTTGCCAATATGACATGTTATGAACTTGATGCATGAGATGCATGTTTTAAATGCTTATGAGCATGTGTAAATGTTGATTTGAAGTATGATTTATAAAGGTGTTGTTAAATGCATTATTGTGTGGTTTTAATGAGCATTCCTCACTATGCTTTTGCTTACGCTCTCTCTCTTTCTTAACCAATAATGCAGAGCATTAGAGTGCATTTGAGGACAACAAGGTGGTAAAGAATCCAAGTGGTGAACAAAGCTCATGTATGGTGAAGGTTTTCTTAAACACTATTAGCTTTTGGTAATTTGGCAATGGGGAACCTATGTTGTTGTTGTTGTTTTGGGAGATGTTTTGGACTCCCTAAGTTGGATATATGTTGTTGTTAATGTTGGTGTTTGTAATTGGCCTTTATGGTATGTTTTTGGAATAATGTTGCTTGGATGGTTTGCTAAGTAGGAAGCATGCCTATAGATTTGGGGCTTTTCATATTTGATGCTATGTTGAAGATTGGTTGATGCATTTATGTTCTTTGTATATTGAATGACTTGCTGGTAAAGTTTGGTAGCATTTGGAGCATGTTTGATAGGTCAATTGCATGAAAAACCAGCAAATGTGCTGCAATCTGGGCAACCTGTTTCGGAACAGGTGCTACCGTATCGGAACGGGGGCCTGAAATGGCCAGGGCGTTCCGAAACGGGAGGCACTGTTTCGGAACAGTTTGGCCACTGCCAGGCCATGTTTCGGAACCAGTTTCGGAACGGTCCCGCGTTTCGGAACGGGTCTTCCCTGTTCCGAAACACTCGACCGTTGGGCACTGAAATAGATGGTTAAATGTTTTGCAATGTTTGCATTTTGGTCCTGAAACTTGTTGATGCAATTGTATGAGTTTGGGATGTCCGTTTGAGCTGAAATTTGGCAGTGAAGCATGAAACCTGACTAATTCCATATTGGTAACTTTAATTTGGGCTAAGTCCTCATAATTTACAGAAATTACAATTTGGTCCCTAAAGTTGTAATTTGTGCAAATGAGTCCCTGTTTGTTCTCTGATGGTTATTATCTTTGAGTATGATGTTTGTATGATCATATCTAGGGTTAATTTGCATCTAGACAAGATTAAAAAGAAAAAATAAGGGTTGTTAATCAAGGTTGACTTTCGGGTTGACTTTGGTTTTCCCCGTGTGATCTTCTTAATTCGGGTCAACCGTCTAGGCTGGGTTAAGGGGGTTACATTTGGTGGTATCAAAGCTGAGTTTTCGAGTATTTGGGAATGATTGTGTGGTTGATTAAAGTATGTATGCTTTGTATGCTTGTTGAGTGAAAGCATGTTGAGTGAATTGTATATGTGATGCAATTGTGGTGTATGCTGGGATGAAGCATGTTGTGGGTACCCATTGCCAAATCAAAGCTAATGAAATGATGTTGTTTTTAAGTGAAAATGAGCTTGAGTACTTGGATTGCTTACCTTGCTGGGCCTGACTTTGTTTGTTTGCATTGTGATTGTGTGTTAGAGTATGGCACCTCGTAGAGAGTTGAGGAGTAATGTGCGAGCTACGGCTCAAAATGAAAATGAGAATGAAGAGAATGTTGAGAGTGCGGTTTTACCTCCTCCACCTGCTGGTGGTGGTGCTGAGGGTGAAAGAGCTGAAGCAGCAGCTGGTGCTGGGGTCGCTGGACCTGAGGCTGGTCAGGGGCAAGCTGTTCCTGACATGACAATGCTGATACAAGCCATTGCTGGAGCTTTCCAAGCCGCAGTAGCTGGAGCTCGAGGAGCTGGGCATCAGGAAGATGCTGGTGTTAGACTACCCTTGGAACGCTTACGCAGTCTAGGCGGGACAGAGTTCAGGGGTATGTCTGCTGAAGGTTCTGAAGCTTGGCTAGAGAGTACCAAGAGGATCTTGGGTCAGATGAGTTGCACTGATGTGCAAAAGCTGGGTTGTGTAGTATCCTTGCTACAGGATGATGCTTATACGTGGTGGACAACCACTATTGCTGGGATGGCAGATGTTGACATAACTTGGACATTCTTTCAGAATGCGTTCAAGAGAAGGTATCTAGGTGTGAGGTACCTAGATGAAAAGAAGCGAGAGTTCATGACTCTTACCCAGGGGAGCATGACTGTGGCTGAGTATGAAGTGCAGTTTGTTCGACTCAGTCAATATGCACCTGAGCTTGTTCCGGATGAGCAAGAAAGGTGTGAAAGGTTCCGTTATGGTTTAGTGACAGAGGTGAAGATGTATGTGCTAGCAACCGAGTATGATGATTTCGATGTGCTGGTGGGCCGAGCAAAGGACATTGAGATGAACTTGGGTTTATCTGCTAAGAGTGCTGGTTCTAGTGCTGGAAAGCGAGCTGCTGAGTATAGTTCCGGTGGTGGACGGAACAAGAGGGGACGTGATCAGAGGTATCAGTCTTCAGTTAAGCGGGGTGGTGGTGCACCTGCACGGGGAGGCAATGCTAGAGCTGATCCGAGTGCATGTTGGACATGTGGTTCACGTGGTCACATGAAACGCGATTGTCCTCGAGCTGTGAGGGAGGTGCAAGCTCCTGTTGCAGCAGCTGGTAATGGGTGCTGGAATTGTGGATCTGCGAATCATATGAGGCGAGAGTGTCCTATGTTGGCTGGTGGCCAAGTGCGTGCTCCTGTTGTTGCTGCACCACAGAGAGGTCGTGGGCGCGGCCGTGGTAATTTCCAGCAGAGAGAGGAAGGTGGTAGGGGTGTAGATCATGTTATGGTTATTCAGCTTGAAGGTGGCGGTAAAGCTAGGGTGTATGCTCAGCGGGAGGGGAGGAATGACGCGGATGTGATCGCAGGTACCTTTACTTTGCAATCCTTGTCATTGCTTTCCTTGATTGATTCTGGATCTACGCATTCATACATATTGCGTGAGCATGCTGAATTGCTTGGTTTGCCTGTTGAGTCTTTGGATGTTGGTGTGCGTGTCACTAGTTCTTTTGGTGAAACTGTTGTGACTCGAAAGCTGTATAGAAGGTGTCCTTTGGTTGTTCAAGATCATGTTTTTCATGTTGACCTTATGGAGTTGCCTTTCTATGGTTTTGATGTAATCCTTGGTATGGATTGGCTTGCTGAGCATCATGCTGTGGTGGATTGTGAAAATAAGCGAGTTTCGTTGAAGCTTGCGGATGATTATGAGGTGGTTGTGGTTGGTGAGAATGTGAAGTTTCTTGCCAATGTGGTGTCTACCTTGGAGGCGAGCCGGATGCTGAGGCAAGGTTGTGAAGCTTATCTAGCTTTTGTGATGAATCCTAGCTCTAAGGAGTTGCGTGTGCAAGATATCAGGGTTGTGAAGGAATTCCCTGGTGTGTTTCCTGAGGAGTTGCCTGGTTTACCTCCTAATCGTGAAGTGGAGTTCGGAATTGAGCCGTATGAGAATACAACTCCTGTGTCCATTACCCCTTATAGAATGGCACCTAAGGAGTTGAAGGAGCTGAAGACGCAATTGTAAGAATTGCTAGATCGTGGTTTCATTCGGCCAAGTGTGTCACCTTGGGGTGCACCGGTCTTGTTTGTGAAGAAGAAGGATGGCACCATGAGAATGTGCATTGATTATCGTCAGCTGAACAAGTTGACTATCAAGAATCGGTATCCTTTGCCGAGAATTGATGATCTCTTTGATCAATTTCGGGGAGCAGCTGTGTTCTCTAAGATTGACTTGAGGTCAGGGTATTACCAGTTGAAGGTGAAGGATGTGGATGTGCCTAAGACAGCTTTCAGGACAAGGTATGGGCATTATGAGTTTCTTGTGATGCCGTTTGGTTTGACAAATGCTCCTGCAGCGTTCATAGACATGATGAATCGTGTGTTTCATGAATACCTGGACAAGTTCGTTGTGGTATTCATTGATGATATCCTCGTGTACTCGCGTACTGAGGAGGAGCATGAAGAGCATTTGAGGATTGTGCTGCAAGCTTTGTTGGAGAATCAGCTTTATGCTAAGCTGAGCAAGTGTGAGTTCTGGTTGAGTGAAGTGGTGTTTCTTGGGCATGTGGTTTCTGCTGAGGGGATTCGTGTTGATCCTCAGAAGATTGAGGCGGTGATGAATTGGAAGGTTCCTAAGTCTGTTCATGAGGTTCGTAGTTTCCTTGGTTTGGCGGGATACTACCGGAGGTTTGTGGATGGGTTTTCGAAGATTGCTGCACCTTTGACGAAGTTGCTGCAGAAGGATGTTAAGTATGAGTGGACAGAAGCGAGACATCAGGCTTTTGAGAAGCTTAAGGCGGTTTTGACGCAAGCTCCTATCTTGATTCAACCTGAATCGGGGAAAGAGTTTGTGGTCTACAGTGATGCGTCCTATGTTGGTTTGGGATGTGTGTTGATGCAAGAGGGTAAGGTTGTGTCTTATGCATCGCGACAGTTGAAGGTGCATGAGCGCAATTATCCTACGCATGATATCAAGTTGGCTGCGGTGGTTTTTGCTTTGAAGATCTGGAGGCATTATCTGTATGGTGAGAAGTGTAATGTGTACACGGATCACAAGAGTTTGAGGTATCTGATGTCTCAGAAGGAGTTGAATCTTAGGCAGCGACGTTGGGTGGAGTTGCTCAAGGATTATGATCTGACGATTGAGTATCACCCTGGGAAGGCTAATGTTGTTGCGGATCCCTTGAGTAGGAAGGTAGCTGTTGAGCTAAGGGCTATGTTTGCCAGTTTGAGTATTTCGCGTGATGGTGGTCTTGTGGCTGAGTTGCAAGTGAAACCATCTTTGGTTCAGCTGATCAAGGAAAAGCAGTTGCTGGATGATTCCTTGGTACCGCATGTTCAGGATATCGCGGAGGGTAGACCTTCGGATTTCCGCTTTAATGATAATGGTGTGTTGTGTTTTGGGAGTCGGATAGTAGTGCCCAATGATGCTGAGTTGAGGCTTGCTATTCTGACTGAAGGTCATAGTAGTCCTTTTGCTATGCACCCTGGTAGTACTAAGATGTATCGTGATCTTCGTGATGAGTACTATTGGGTAGGTTTAAAGAAGGATGTTGCAGAGTTTGTGAGCAAGTGTATAGTGTGTCAGCGAGTTAAGGCTGAGCATCAGGTTCCTTCTGGGTTGTTGCAACTGTTGAGAATCCCTGAATGGAAGTGGGAGAGGGTTACCATGGATTTCATATCTGGTTTACCTTTGTCTCCATCGAAGAAGAATTCAGTGTGGGTGATTGTGGATCGCCTGACGAAGTGTGCGCATTTCTTGCCTGTGCATACTACGTTTTCTTTGGATAAGCTTGCGGAGCTATACATTGCTGAGATTGTGCGGCTGCATGGTGTGCCTAAGTCGATTGTGTCGGATAGGGATCCGAGGTTCACATCGCGGTTTTGGCAGTGTTTGCATCAAGCTTTGGGTACACGGTTGAATTTCAGTACATCCTATCATCCTCAGTCGGATGGTCAGTCCGAGCGTGTTATCCAGATTTTGGAGGATATGTTGAGGTGCTGCGTGATTGAGTTCCAAGGTTCTTGGGAGAAACATTTGCCTTTGGTGGAATTTGCTTATAACAATAGTTATCAAGCGAGTATGCAAATGGCACCTTATGAGGCCTTGTATGGGAGGAAGTGTAGGACTCCTCTTTGTTGGGCTGAAACGGGTCAGAAGTTGGTTTCGATGCCGGCTTTGTTTCAAGGAACCACCGAGAAGGTGAAGCTCATCTGTGAGCGTTTGAAGGCAGCTTCTGATCGGCAAAAGTCTTACGCGGATTTGAAGCGTAAGGAGATTGAGTATGCGGTGGGTGACCGTGTGTTTCTGAAGGTTTCACCTTGGAAGAAGGTGACGAGGTTTGGCCGGAAGGGTAAGTTGAGCCCTAGGTACATTGGACCGTACGAGGTGATTGAGCGTGTGGGTCCTGTTGCGTACAAGCTGAGGTTACCTCAAGAGTTGGAGAAGATCCATGATGTGTTTCATGTTTCTATGCTCCGGAAGTATAGATCTGATCCTTCGCATGTGATGCCTGTGGAAGAAGTGGAATTGAATCCGGATTTGACCTATGATGAGGAACCGGTGAAGATTCTAGATTCGGATAGCAAGGTTCTTCGTGGCAAGACCATTGAGTTGGTGAAGGTGTTGTGGAAGCACCGAGGTGTTGAGGAGGCCACGTGGGAACGGAAGGATGACATGCTGAAGCAGTTTCCGTACCTCTTTCCTTCAGGTAAATTTCGAGGACGAAATTTCTTAAGGGGGGGGAGAGTTGTAACGCCCCAGTTTTGGGCTTGGACCAGTTCGGTCAAAGTGCTGTTCGAATATAAAAGAGTGAAATTAGGAAAGCCTAGTTCGGGTTGCATTAAAAATATGGAAAAATGTCCTAAAATCCTCTTTTAATATATATAAGTGAACTGTGAAATCAATTTTGCAAAATGAGGTTTGGAAGGGTGACATTTTGGCTAGTGACCAAAATGTAATTTTTGAAAACTGCGTGACTGTTTTAAAAAGGATTGAAACTTTGAATCTTTAAGGAGCTATTTACCCAAAAGGAGTTTCTCCAGATTTTTCTAAGATATTAAATGATTTATTTCTGATTTTTAAAAAAAAGAAAAGTGGAGGGAAGATATTTTCCTATTCTAACTAATTTTTCTCTCAAATCTTCTATTTTCCTTTTCTCTCAAACCAGACATCTTTCTCCAGAACTTTTCTCTCTGATTTTGTCACCTAAACATCTCTTTTCAATTCTCTTTTGATTGCTAATCATCTCATCACCAAAATCTCACCATTTGCTAATTGGATTTTCAAGATTTTGGTTCCAAAAAGGGAGAAAACACAAGTTTGGAGGTAAGAACGTCCTTCTCCTCTAAACTCTCAGTTCTTTACTGAAATTCCCAAGTTCTCAATCCTTAATTGATGATTTATAAAAGGTTTTATGGTTGAATTCTTGATTCTTGGCTTAAAATGCAAGATTTGCTTGTTTTTGATGAAAATTCGTATGATCTGTTTAAGCAGGGTTTTGAGGTGTGTTTTTGATGTTAAATGAATGATAAATTGATTAGAAGTTGAGGTTTAATTAATGCAATCCCGGATAGGTTGAATTTCCTAAGTTTAGCTTGTGTTTTTGATGGTTTTTGGAGTGATCTTGTTGATCTGTTGTGGCTGGAGGTATAAGGATGTGTTGAGATCCATTTTGGATGTTTATTGATGTTTATGAATGTTTAGTTTTGATGGATTTTGGCTGGGTGATGTTGAGGAGTTGTTTGGATGCATTTTCGGTTGTGTTTGGTGGCCGGAAATGGAGTGTGGATGAGAGCAGCGGGTTTAGGTGCTTTCATTGAAGATATTAATGCATGATGATGCATTAATCCTCTGCTTTGATGTGTTTAAAACAGGGGAGTCATCTTTGGATCCAAGTGGTGGTGATCCGGAAGCTTGATTTGTGTTTGGGCAAGAGGCGAAACGGAATCAGTGAGTGGATTTTGGTTTCCAGCTTTGAAACCATTGTTTTCAAGGTTTGGGAGCTTAGTTTAAGTCTAAGCAACTTAGCTAAGCTCAAGAGTAAGTTTTCGGAAAAACTCTCTTGTGGATGAACCATGGTTTTGGTTGTATGCAATATGGTTGTTTGCATGTTTTAATTTCTGTTTTGAAAGCATGATTAAGCATGTTAGTTGCTGAGATTATAAGCCATGTGTTGAAGGATGCTCAAGGTAAGAGATCCTTGTTTTTGAACATTGTTATAATGTGGTTTAATGCTTAAAGATGCATGATGTTTATGGCTTGAGTAAATGCTTTAAAACAATGGATTGTTGTTGATTAATGATGCATATTGGCAAGTGATGTTAAGGTCACAAAGGTGGTTAAAAGTCCTTGTGTGAGCCTTGTTTCTTAAGAACAACATGGTGGTTAAAAGTCCATGGTTGGTTCTTGGTTAAGATCATCAAGGTGGTTAAAATTCCTTGGATGAGTCTTGTTTATTTAAGGACAATATGGTGTTTAAAAGTCCATGATTGGTCCTTGGTTAAGGTTACAAAGGTGGTTAAAATTCCTTGTGTAAGCCTTGTTACTTAAGAACATCAAGGTGTTTAAAAGTCCTTGGATGGTTCTTGTTAAGGACACAAAGGTGTTTAGAAGTCCTTGTTTGGTCCTTGCCATGGTGTTTAAAAGTCCATGGGCCGTGGTGTTTAAAAGTCCATGGGGTTAAGGACACAATGGTGTTTAAAAGTCCATGTGTGGTCCTTGGTTGTTATAAGATCACAATGGTGTTTAAAAGCCCATGTGTGAATCTTATGTGAAATGTATCACTTGTTGCCAATATGACATGTTATGAACTTGATGCATGAGATGCATGTTTTAAATGCTTATGAGCATGTGTAAATGTTGATTTGAAGTATGATTTATAAAGGTGTTGTTAAATGCATTATTGTGTGGTTTTAATGAGCATTCCTCACTAAGCTTTTGCTTACGCTCTCTCTCTTTCTTAACCAATAATGCAGAGCATTAGAGTGCATTTGAGGACAGCAAGGTGGTAAAGAATCCAAGTGGTGAACAAAGCTCATGTATGGTGAAGGTTTTCTTAAACACTATTAGCTTTTGGTAATTTGGCAATGGGGAACCTATGTTGTTGTTGTTGTTTTGGGAGATGTTTTGGACTCCCTAAGTTGGATATATGTTGTTGTTAATGTTGGTGTTTGTAATTGGCCTTTATGGGATGTTTTTGGAATAATGTTGCTTGGATGGTTTGCTAAGTAGGAAGCATGCCTATAGATTTGGGGCTTTTCATATTTGATGCTATGTTGAAGATTGGTTGATGCATTTATGTTCTTTGTATATTGAATGACTTGCTGGTAAAGTTTGGTAGCATTTGGAGCATGTTTGATAGGTCAATTGCATGAAAAACCAGCAAATGTGCTGCAATCTGGGCAACCTGTTTCGGAACACGTGCTACCGTATCGGAACGGGGGCCTGAAATGGCCAGGGCGTTCCGAAACGGGAGGCACTGTTTCGGAACAGTTTGGCCACTGCCAGGCCATGTTTCGGAACCAGTTTCGGAACGGTCCCGCGTTTCGGAACGAGTCTTCCCTGTTCCGAAACACTCGACCGTTGGGCACTGAAATAGATGGTTAAATGTTTTGCAATGTTTGCATTTTGGTCCTGAAACTTGTTGATGCAATTGTATGAGTTTGAGATGTCCGTTTGAGCTGAAATTTGGCAGTGAAGCATGAAACCTGACTAATTCCATATTGGTAACTTTAATTTGGGCTAAGTCTTCATAATTTACAGAATTTACAATTTGGTCCCTAAAGTTGTAATTTATGCAATTGAGTCCCTGTTTGTTCTCTGATGGTTATGATCTTTGAGTATGATGTTTGTATGATCATATCTAGGGTTAATTTGCATCTAGACAAGATTAAAAAGGAAAAAATAAGGGTCGTTAATCAAGGTTGACTTTCGGGTTGACTTTGGTTTTCCCCGTGTGATCTTCTTAATTCGGGTCAACCGTCTAGGCCGGGTTAAGGGGGTTACAAATCAGTGAAATTTATTGGAAAGAATTTCATACATGACAACAAGAGATGTTGCATAATTGACCGTGGTAAACCTGGTTAAATATCTAAAGGATGATCCTCCTATTATTAGAGAGGATAAGGTAAATATTGTTACCACCTTTAAATGTTACTAAGGTAAATATTACTAAGACAAATATTATCACGACAAACATAGTGGAAGTCAAAAACGACTTCAAACCGTAAATTAAACGCTGTGTTCAAGAATCTAAATTTCATAAAAAATGCTTCAATTGCCATAAGATGAGAACAAGTATTCAGACTATAGACTTCCAAAGGAGGGCAATGTTATTGCCATAACAATTGATATGGCAACATATTGGTTGAAGGAAAATGTTTATTACCTTCATTGATGATAGCACAAAAATAATGTAAAGATGAAGCTATAGTGAAAATTGTTCTCTATGAGCATGATGTTGAATCCCAAACTTAATTAAAGGTTTAAGATGGGCAGAAGCTCTATATGAGTAACGTTGGTACTATAATGTGCCTAACATGTGGGGGAAGCTGTTCTATAAACTAATTACATTTTAAACAAGATTCCCCATAATTAAAGAGACTAGACACCATATAAGTTATGGAAGGTGATTAAACCTTCCTACAACTACTTGAAAATGTGGGGGGTGTCTTACAAAGGTAATGACCTCATTACTAAAGCAACTGAGAATAGATCCCTAAAAATGGTGGATTGTATTTTCATTGGCTATATAGAACATAACAATGTATATCGATTTCTTGTGTATGAATCGAAGAACCCTGAGATTCACAAGCATACGATGATGGAAGCAAAGGATGTCTTTTCTTTGAAAATGTATTCCCTTGTAAAGCTAGGGAAGTTGGTCAAAGTTCAATGAAACGAACTTCGGAGATTATCGATAAAGATGACTCAAATGATCAACAAGGGTTTGAGCTTGAAATAGAGCCACAAATAAGTAAACGAGCAAGGGTAGAAAATTTTTTTGGATCAATTTTTCTAAACTTTATGCTAGAGGTTGAATCTCAAACGTATAATGATGTTATACATTCATTTGAAGGCATCTTATGGAAGGATGTCATTAAGAGTGAAATTGATTCCATCATGCAAAACAATACGTGGGGAATTAGTGGATCTTCCTCCGTGAATTAAACCACTAAGTTTTGAATGGATTTTCAAACGAAAAATGAAAGCAGATGGAGCAATTGATAAGTATAAGGCCAGATTGGTAATAAAAGGTTACCGAATGCCTTGACTATTTCGATACATACTCTCATGTATCAAGGATAACCTATATAAGTATGATACTTACAATTGTCGCTTTGCGGAATCTAGACATACATCGAATAGATGTTAAAAGAGCTTTTCTAAATGGAGATCTTGATGAAGAAATATACATGGAACAACCTGAGGGTTATGTAGTTTCAAGTCAAGAGAGAAAAATATGTAGATTGGTGAAGTCCTTGTATAGACTTAAACAAGCACCAAAGTAAAGACATGAGAAGTTCGATAATGTCATGATGACAAACGACTTCAAGATAAATGAGTGTGACAAATGTGTATATGTCAAAACTACTAACATTGAATATATTATTCTATGTTTGTATGTTAATAACATATTCATTGTTGGAAGCAACAATAAAATGGTAAACATACCAAAGACTTGTGAAATTCAAGATTGACATGAAAAATATGAGATTAACATATTTGATTTTGGGCATCCAAATCAAACGGTAACTTGAAAGGTCTCATATTAATGTAGTCACACTACGCGAACAAGAGAAGTTTGGTAAGGATGTTTTCGGCATAGCCAGAACTACAATAAATACATGCCAACTTTTGTCCAAGAACAAAGACCAAAGTGTTGACCAAGTAGATTCAATATACGAGATATTATTTCTACTATGAGCAGTTCAAGTAGATTCACAAGCAATTCAAGTGAAAATCACTGGAAAGCAATTGTGAGGGTATTGAGATATCTTAGATATACTCGAGATTATGAATTGCATTATTCCAGAGATCCTACTATTTAGAAGGATACTCTGATGCGATTGGATATCTGATATTCAAGATATCAAAGGCACAAGTGGATATGTCTTCACTTTCGGAGGAGGAACCGTGTCATGAAAATCCTTAAGAAAATGGTTATAATCAAATCCATAATAGAATTTGAGTTGTAGTTCTAGACAAGTCTAGAAAAGAAGTCGAATGGCTTCAGAAATTTCTTGAAGGATATTTCTGAACGACCAAAGCCAATACCCACAATTGGTAGAGCACAAAGCTTTGTGTATAATGGGTAAGTCGAGACATATGCGTCGTTGACATAATAACGTTAGACAATTGATCTCAAATGAAGTTATCTCTATTGATTTTTTAAAATCAAAGGATAACGTTGCAGATCCACTAACCAAAAGGTTAAGTCGAGATCAAGTTAAAAAATGAATGGAATGTGACTAAAGCCCATGTAAATTTAAGGTGCTATGTGAAGGAAAACCCTACCTAGTTGACTGGAGATCCCAAGATCTAGGTTCAAAGGGACAACCTAATTGCATAGACTTGTGCGGTCACTATAGGGGCTCTTATCCCCAAGTCCATTCCTATGATGTAAACAGTGATCAAAGTGGTTTAGGCTAAGAAATGCTTTTAATGACCATTGTGTGCTTTTGTGAGTCAAGCAACATAAGTCACCTATGTGAGAGTGAAGTGGGGCCGCTTCAATGAGACTATTGGGCATAGTTCTTTCAAACTCTTGCAGAACCAGGCGATGTCCACGGCCATATAGACATACCCATAAGAACTAATACTCTTGTCAGAGAGCTAGTTGTGTGAAGTATATCATCGTTTACACAAACAACAGAACAGTTCCAGGACATTACGTCTACTGGTCAGCTAGTAAAGTAAATATACTTTCACAAGGGAAGGTTCAAGGTTGGACACCTACCTATCCTATGCAGCTATCGATCGTAGAATCTATCACCACATCGAGTCAAAATGTTTTTGATTAAATCAATTTCATTCATGGGGGGGATTGTTGGAAAAATTTGATAATTTTGGAGCTTTGAATAAGAAATTGATTCAAATGTTGTTGAGGAAAATGTGGAACCAATTGTTGGTTCGTAAATGTGCAGACGTGCACGACGTGGGTAACACAAATGTCTGAACCAGTCTGGTTCTTCGTGGGCTTGCAGATATTTTGACCCAAATTTGAAATAAGTTTTCCTCAAATAAAAGCATAAATTTGTCAAATTTTATCTTGGAATTAAAAGGGTAAATATTAGAAGTTACCTTTAATCCAGATAATAATTTTGGAAATTGCTTTATAGGAGAATCAATTGATTTTCAATATTAAATGCTACATTGGGTCAAAATTTCCACTTATACCCCAATGAAAATCCTATAAATAGGGAGTAAAGCTTCCAGGTTTACAACCAACAAAAACTACTTAAAATTTTATTGTTTTACTCTGTGGATTTTACAAGTGGTTTTCGGTGATAGGCGAAGGCAAGGGTCGGTTCGTGATCTCCATAGTAGTGCAACTGTGGCTGATCTTATGTTGTTGTATCCTGGGAGATAGACGACCAATGAACTCGAGCACCAAAGGAGTGGCCGAAAATCTGTCTTAAGGAAACTACGTTCGTGCAGGCCTCAACATGTTTCTTTTGGTTCCAAATCGGTTTGATTTATATATTGTTGTATTGTTCTTAATTTCGTACAGTTCGTTTAAATAATATTATTTTATCTTATTATTTATTCTTGGATTAACGCTTATTTTCTAATAGATGAGACCACCACACTTAGCGTGATCGGTGAAAGATTCTTGAAGAGACAACCACTTTGACCTTTGAAAACTGTCCTTGTACACATAGGTTTCTCTTTCCTTAGATATAATATTTATTTTATGGAATATTATGATTTTGTTCCATTATGGTTGGTGGGCTTATATCGTAGCCATTGATGTAAATTATTATAGACCTTTAGATGTAGAGGGACTCAACTATAAATAGAGGCTTTCCCTACCTCATTTTGTATCATATATCTTCTCAGTAATCAAGACATTTACTCTAATCCTTTTGTGTTGTTCTTGAGTATTCTTGAGTTTACTTCCTTTAGTTTCTGAGGCCATTCTTTCTAGTTTGATCTTTCGAAGAGAATTTCAATGATGACTTAGTCATTTGTCTCGAAAACATCAAATAAGGCCATGTGATTTGCTAGGTAAAAAACCTAACCCTATGACAAGTGGTATTAAAGAGACCTTTTGAATGCCCGATTTCACGTCGAATGCCCATGAGTGGGGAATGCATGGTGGACAACCGTGACAATGGCCCATCACGAGCATGGTTGACTTATGATGAGGGCGTAATGAGGTTGAGTGGGGGAGAATGTCATGCCTTGAAAGAGATGAGGACATTAATCCCACATCGAAAAGGAAAAGGAAGTCTTGAGATATATAAGGAATGACACTGCACATATTATTATACAAGTATTTTGGGAAGAGGGTAATGGCCTCGAGACAAGTTGTATTAGTGCAAAGGTTCGAGTGAAGGAACCGGTCGAGATGGCACCACCAAAAGAAGATGTTGTAGCAAAGAAGGGTGTAGAGACCCAAGCTGACAAACCCAAGAGGTCAAGGTCAAAAGATATCCTCACGTCATTTAAGAGAATGGTAACATGACTTGAGGAATTCACAAATGACTCGGGTGAGTGACTCGACATGGTTGAGACACACTTCGAGGAGCAACAGAACAAGATGGAGGATATCCCAAAGCCAATAGAGTTCAAGGGTAACAGATCGACCAAAAGTTGGGAAACCGAGGTGATACACTTGAGGCCAAGTTGCAGGTTGTGAAGATGGAGACGGAGATGGAAGAGATGAAGGTAGACCTATTGATGATCAAGGTTGCCATAAAGAAGGACATCCCAAAGCCAAAAGACTTCAGGGGGAACAGATCGGCCAAAGATGTTTAGAATTTCGTGTAGGGCATGGAGCTGTACTTTTTGACCATTGGCATCAAAGATGACACAGAAAAGGTAAGCATTGCTTCTATGTATTTGACTAATGTAACGCCCTAGTTTTGGACCTAGGTGTTTTGCGAGTCGGGTTGGGTCGGTGGAACCGATGTCGGGTATTCAAACCGTTAAAAGATAGTTTAGGGAAATCAAGGTTCAGGATGGGATAAAAATATGATAAAATTCCTAAAATCCTCTAAAATTATATTTCAGAGGTCGATTAAATCAATTTTACAAAACGGGTTTTCGAAAGTATACACTTTGGGTAGTGACCAAAATGTAAAGATTTAAATGTTTTGGAAAAGTGTATTTTTCAAGAATAGTCAAAATCTTAGAATCTTTAGGGAGCTATTTGGAAATTAGGTCTTTTCTCTAATTTGGCATGTGTTTTAAATGTTTTATTAAAAATTAAAAAGGCTTTTAATTGATTTAATAAGGAGGGTAGTAAATCGGTTTAGAAAAGTTGACGATCTTTTCATTTCTCTTCTTCACTTCAGCCAAACACTCTTCATTTTCTCTCAAATTTCCAGATTTTCTTTACTCTCAAATTCTCTTTTGATTTCCAACTTTTCATTAGTGATTTCTCTCATTTTCCTTCATGCTCTTACAAGCCAATCTTGCTAAATTATAGGAGAAGCAAGGATTGGAGGTAAATTTTGCGCTAACCCTCTAATCAAGGTTCTTTAATGAAATTCCAAATATATTTGGCTCTTTATTACTGTTTTTGATTAAGCTTTAGTTGTTAGTTTGATAAAATGTTGAAATCTTGTTCAAAAAGATGTTTTAAAGAGATTTTCGAAGTTGTAATGGTTTGGCTTGTTTTAGATGATTTCTAAATGAGTTTTGAAAGTTTTTTGGTGTTGAAGTGAAGTCTTAATCATAGAGATTCTTAAATCCTTGAGATCCATGGTTTTTGAAGTGTTTTGGTTGGGTTTTTGGGGTGTTCTTGTGGAATCCGAGTTGCTGGAGTTATAAGGATGGTATTAGGTTGTTTTTGAATGTTGATTAATGCCTAAAATGTGTTAGACGTTTTGGGTAATTGTTGGGCTGAGGTTAGAGGTCAATCAATTGAGTTTTCAATAGTTTCGAATGGGTGATTTGATACCTTAGAGTATGGTTGCGGGTTATCTTTTGAGTGTTGGTGTTTTGGATGCATTTTAATGCACCGAACCTCTGTTTTATTGTGTTGAAAATATGGGATAGTTTTACGGAATCAAACAAAGTGATTTTGGAGGCTTTTGACGATCTATAGTTGTGTCGGTAAGTGTGGTTTCGCGAGTCGATGAGTGGAACTTGGTTTTCCAGCGCGAAAACGTTTTAGAAAAGGTTTTGGGAACTTAGTAAGAGCTTGAAACGCTTTACTAAGTTCGGAAGTAAGTAAAGTGAAATTTTCTCCCGGATTGTGCTAGTTTGAGCTTTTGGTTGCACTTGATTTTAGTTGCATTTACCTACTGTTTTAAAGCATGTTTTAAGTATATATAATGTGTATGATGATGTCATGTGGTTTAAGGATGCACTAGGTAAGTGATCCTTGTATGAATGTGTTGATGTATGAGGTTTGAAGCATAGTTTAATGTTTGGTTTATGGCTTATCATGAATGCTTTGGAAAAACATCGAGGTATGCATGAAATGTGGATTATATTGGCAAGTGATGTTGTATAAACTGTTTAATAAATGAAATCGGATATAGTTAGCTGGCTATAGGATTGAGTGCATTATAAACATGTCGCTTTGGATGTTGAGGGCTTGTGATTGTACCAAAAACTCCATCCAAGTACCCTAATGATTGATGATTGTTAAAGGTTGCAACTGTTGAGGGTAGCTCCCGGGTGAGAACCTTGTGTGTGTCCCGTCTCTCGTTAGTGGGTTATACATCTACCGATGAGTGGTGTTGAGGGGTTGTTATTGTACCGAATACTCCACCACGAGTGTCACAACGATGGAGGCTTGCTCTCGTGTGTGATCCTTGAGATGCTAGTAGAGTGTATGAAGGGTGTGGGACAACCCTTGGTAATCTGTGTATCCGATGTGATATGAGAATGTTGTTTATCACTTGTGAGCCAATATAATGAAATGAAATATTATGGGAAATGTGGTTGATGCATATTTTGAAAGATTCATGTTTTAGTTTAAGCTTAGCATAATGGTCTTTATGCTTGGAAGGCTTGATATTTGAGAAGCAATGGTCTAATTGCTGGAATTTTATGAATCATGTTGCATGATGTTTAATACACTGATTTTGATGATAAAGTTCATGATTTGTCAAAAGAGGAATGATGGTTTTGAAGAGAGTGAAAAATGGTTTTGTGCATTGATGATGTTTGTGGTTTTGAGCAATCATCACTAAGCTTGTTGTAGAGCGTTAAGGCGTTCTCTATTTATGAGTGCAAGTGCACACTCTTGTCATGTTTGTAAAACCTATGTTAGATTTTGATATAACAAAGTGTTTTAAGGACTAAATTGAAAAACTTAAAAAGAATTTTTAAGTCCCTCGAAATGTTTCAAATCAAAAAGGCTTTGCTCTAGTTTGAAAAAAATCAAACTCCAAAATATTTTCTAAGTGTTCCAAGGCCAAACTACTCAAAAACGTCTATGAGTATCGATACACCCCTTACCGTATCGATACCTTTTTTTCGAAACTTTGCTAACGGAGACAAACGTTTCGATACGCTCCTTACCGTATCGAAACAAGGTATCGAAACAGATTCCATCTATATCGATATGCTCTCTCTATAAAATCACAAGGAGTTTGAATCTAGTTCCGATACAGTCTCACCCGTATGATACGGTTTAAAAGTAATTTTAAAATAAGAGCTTTATATATTTTGACCGTTGCCTTGCCAGTTGGTAGGTAACCAAATTTTAAAATGGCAGTTAATGTGTATCGATACGCTATAACTCGTATCGATACGAATTCATCCAGTGAGGTATGTTGGAAAAATTGCATTGATACAGTCTTACCCGTATCAAAACGGTTCCCTAACCCATACTGATACGCCTGAACGCGTATCGATACGCCTGTCTTATATTTATGCAACGTCTCTTTCTTTTTTGATACATGTATCAATACTCTTCCTCGAGTACCGATACGATAAGCTGCAGAAGTGCATTTATGGTTGGAAGAGAGGGTTCCAACGACAATAATCAATTTCCTAACCACCCAAACGGCTTGAATTAATGGATAAGGTACAAAAAACAAGCTTATTGAAGACCATCAACAACTATTGAATTCTAGGGAAACATCCATACACAAAATCCAAGCTCAAGTGCCTAAATTCTCATTTCTTGTAAAATCCCAAATTGTATTGAGTGAAATTCTTATTTTATATTTCAATTTGGGATGAGTGCTTGTATTCAAAGGGGCAAATTTTTATTAAGAGATATTCGTTTTGCCTTCAATTTCTTCTTTGTAACAAAGTGAGGGTTTGGTTAATTTTGGGAATTGTTGGAAAATCCTTAGTGGGAGCTAAGATGGTGGATGTAGAGTTCATTTGGAACTTAACCACTATAATTGCCATGTTCTTCTTTTTTTATTCATTCCACTTTACTTCCAAAATTTTAAAAACCCAATTCACCCCCTCTTGGCTTTGATCAATCCTTTGATGCACTCAACAATTGGTATCAAAGTCTACCTCTTTGAAGGATTAACAACCGAAAGAGGAGATTCTAGGAAGAGTGTGATTGTCAACAAAGCAAGCCATGGCATCTACCTCCGACTCTAGCATGTACGAGTCTCAATCGATCACGAAACCGTCTTTCTTCAACAGTGACAACTATCCTTTTGGAAGAAATGGATGAGTCTCTTCATAAAGTCGAGTGATTACCTTGTTTGGGATGCTATAGAGGATGGTCCCATCATTCCTATGAAGAGAGACAATGAAGGAAGACTTGTGCCGAAAAGAAAACGAGAAATGAATGAAGATGATCGAAAGAAGCTTCAAATCAACGACAACACTCTTCACATGCTATTTTGTGCTTTTGGACCGAATATCTACTCCAAAGTTTCTTCCATCGAAACTGCTAAAGAAGTGTGGCATACACTTGAGACAACCAATGAAGGGACAAGCGATGTGAAGGAATCAAAGATTGGAATTCTCAATCTTAGCTATGAGAATTTCAAGATGGAGCCCGACAAAACCGTATAAAAGAAGTTCATTCGCTTTTCAACCATCGTCAATAGGCTAAAAGGTTTTGGAGGGATCATACCGAAGGACAAGCTAGTCCGAAAGCTACTATACTCTCTTCTCGAGTCTTGGGATGGGAAAAGAACCGCTATCATCAAGGCAAAGAACTTGAAGACACTAATGCTTGATGAGCTTGTTGGTTCTCTCCTAACTCATGAAATCATGAAGCAAGGAAGAGAAGATGAAAAGAAGAAAGAGGAAGGAAGAGTGGAGAAGCTTGAGGTAGACAAGAAGAAGAAACTAGGAGTGGCTCCCAAAGCTTCTCTACATGAGAAGAGCAATTCTAGTGAGGAGGAAGATCTTGAAGAATTGGCTATGATAGCAAAGAGATTCTCACGGTTTATGAGGTCCAACCGAGGTAGAGAGTTTCAAAGAAAGATGGTCTTCAAGACCAAGAATAAAGAAGAAGAAAAGGATCTGATCATATGCTATGAGTGCAAGAAATCGGGTCATATCCGTTCCAAGTGTCCTCAACTCAAGACGAAGGATTTTGAGAAGAAGAAGAAGCTCAAAGCCAAGCTTGCTACTTGGAGTGATGAGGAATCATTCGAGGATGAGGAACAAGAAGTGGTCACCCTTTGCCTCATGGATATTGAGGAGGATTCTAAGGTAACCTCCAACTCATCTACTTCTGATTTTACATATGATGAATTGCATGAAGCATATGATGAGTTACAAGAGGTGTGCGATGAGTTAGTTGAGAAGCATAAGGAGTCCGTTTTGAAAAATAAAAAAGTCATTTCATATTTAAAGGCTAAAAATGATTTAATTTCTCAAGCTAACTTGGAATTTGAGAAAAAGGATTTTAGGTCTACAAGATGAACTTGAATACTTTCAAAAATAAAATGTAGATTTAAATAATCTTATTTCTCAATGTAACATTGAACACCAAAAGGTGTTAGATGAGCTCAATGAGCTCAAAAAGTCTTTCAAGAGTGTTGGTACTTTGAAAAATGAAATAGGTGAATCATCTAGAACAAACCAACCTATGAGAAAGAATTTTAACTACAAACAAAGTAGCTCCTATAGGCATACTAAAACTAAAAGAATTAGAATTGTATAAGTTCCTAAGGAACTTGTTAAATCTAATAATGTTGATGCCGTGTCACCATGGATTCCTAAGGGAACCATGCTTTTGGGAGCTAACACTAGTGGACCCAAAATGATTTGGGTATCAAAAATCAAAGCGTAAATTCTTTGTTTGTAGGGGGAACATTGCTACAAGGCCAAAGCACAAAGCCAAAACTAATGGTACCTTGATAGTTGATGCTTGAGGCACATGACCAGAGACAAGAGTCGATTCATGGAATTAAAGCCAAAAAGTGGAGTAGTAGTGACATTTGGTGACAACTCCATAGGCCACATTGAAGGTATTAGCTCCATAGGTAATCACTCTACTGTACTCATTGAAAATGTGTTGTATGTCAATGGTCTAAAACATAATTTATTGAGCATTAATCAATTGTGTGATAAAGGGTTTAATGTCGTATTTGATAAAAATGGGTGCAAAATTGTTGACATTAACTGTAATAAAACAATGCGCATTAGTCATCGCATATGAAATATATACATGGTACATTTAGATGACATTCATACATCCCATTCATGTTTTGTTGCTCAAAATGAAAATGATGCTTGATTATGGCATAAGAAACTAGGACATGGTAGCATTAGTGTTTTAGAAAAATTAGTTTCCCTAAATATAGTTAGAGGTTTACCCAAGATTAAGTTCTCAAATGATAAAATATGTGATGCATGATATAAGGGTAAACAACATAGAGCATCCTTTAAATCCATTAATGATGTCTCTACTAGTATATGTTTACAATTGATTCACATGGATCATTTTGGGCGTATTAGAACTATGAGCTTGGTAGTAAATCGTATGCTTTTGTACTTGTTGATGACTATTCTAGGTTTACTTGGGTTCTATTCTTAAGTACAAAAGATAAGGCTTTAAAAAAATTCATCACGTTTTCCAAATTAACTCAAAATGATCCTGAGCTTAAGATTTCTCACATTAGAAGTGATCATGGAACCGAGTTTCAAAATCTAGGTTTTAATTGTTTTTAAATTAAAATGGTATTAGCCACAATTTTTCAGCACCTCGAACTCCTCAACAAAATGGGGTAGGTGAGAGGAAAAATAATACTTTACAAGAAATTGCTAGAACCATGCTTTTTAAAAACAATTTACCTAAATACTTTTGGGCGGAAGCCACAAATACCGCTTGCTACATTGTAAATCGAGTAATGATTAGGCCAATTTTAAAGAAAACTCCATATGAGATTTTAAAATCTAAGAAGCCTAACATTAGCTATTTTCATCCATTTATTTGTAAGTGTTTTGTTTTAAACAATGGAAAAGACAACTTAGGTAAATTTGATGCTAAAAATGATGAAGCTATTTTCTTAGGGTATTCTTTAAACTCTAAAGCCTATCACGTATTTAATAATGAACTTTAGTAGTCGAATAGTCTATACATGTTGTTTTCAATGATAACCTCCTTCAGAGGAAGGATTCTTGTGATGATGACGATGATGTGAGGATCATTGAAGCTAATGATGGTGGAGAATCATCAAAGGTGGATGAGATTCCAACTATAGAAGAAGATGCACAAGATCCACCTCTTGATGTCTTGAAGGACTTCGCTCTTGAAGAAAAGGAGGTATCTTACCCAAGGAAGTTCAACTATGTCAAATGTGGTGAAATCTTGGGTGATTCATCCAAGGGGGTAACTACTAGATCCTCTCTCAAATTAATGAATCATGTTACATTTATCTCATGCATTGAGCCTAAAAATGTTAAAGACGAATTAAAAGATGAATTTTTGATTATGGCCATGCAAGATGAGTAAAATCAATTTGAGAGGAGTAATGTATGGACATTAGTTGAAAGACTTAGTAATCAATCTACTATAGGAACTAAATGGGTATTTAGGAATAAACTAGACGAGAGTGGTAACATAGTGGGAAACAAAGCTAGGCTAGTTCCTCAAAGTTACACTCAAGAAGAGGGAATAAATTTTGATGAAACCTATGCACCCGTAGCTAGAATGGAAGCTATTAGGATGTTGCTTACATATGCATGTTATCATGATTTCAAGCTTTTTCAAATGGATGTAAAAAGTGAATTTTTAAAGAGGGAAAGAATATATGTTGATGATATTATCTTTGGTTCTACTAATGAATGTTATCGCAAAGAGTTTGCTAAGTTAATGCAAGGTGAATTTGAGATGATCATGATGGGGGAGCTCTCATTCTTTTTGGGGCTCCAAGTCAAACAAAGAAAGGGTGACACCTTCATTAATCAAGAAAAGTACGTGAAATATATGCTCAAGAAGTTTGGCTTAGAGTAAGGAAAGCCTTAAGCTACACCAATGAGCTCATCTACAAAGCTTGGCAAAGATGAAGGAGGTAAGTGTGTTGACTCTAATCTTTATCGGTCTATGATTGGATCATTGCTTTACCTTACCGTAAGTAGACCATATATATTGTTTAGTGTTTGCTTGTGTGCTAGGTTTCAAGCTAGTCCTAGAGAGTCTCACCTTATAGCCGTTAAAAGGATCTTTAGGTACCTTAAAGATACTCCTTGTTTAGGTCTTTGGTACCCTATAGACTCAACCTTTACCCTTCATGCTTATTTCAGATGCGGATTATGGGGGTTCTAAAATTGATAGGAAAAGTACTTTCGGCACTTGTCAATTCTTAGGTAGTATGTTCATATCTTGGTTCTCTAAGAAACAAAATAGTGTAGCTTTATCTACCACCGAAGCCGAGTACATATCCTTAGGGAGTTGTTGTGCTCAAGTTCTTTGGATGAAGCAACGACTCTTAGATTATAGATTTAAAGTAGAAACCATACTTCTTAAGTGTGATAACACTAGTGCAATTTGTCTCACCAAAAATCTCATCCAACACTCTAGAACCAAACACATAGAGATAATGCATCATTTCATTAGAGATCATGCCCTTAAACAAGATGTTTTTATAGAGTATGTTGACTCCTTAAATCAATTAGCGGACATCTTTACCAAGCCTCTAGACAAAGAGCGGTTTTGGTCCCTTAGGAGAGAGTTAGGTCTAACTAGTTTATCTTGACCCTTTATGACTCCTTTGATGTTAAATTTGCTTGATCTTGTTAAAATTCAGGTTTATGTTTTGTTAATATTGATAAAAACCATTCTTGTAGCTAGGAGGAGTATGCTTCTATTAGAACATGCTTAAATCTGCTCATTCATCAATTGCATACATTTAGGAGATGTTAAAGTCGAGCCTTTGGTTGTTCTAAAGAACAAAAATGCATTTCTAGGCATAAGGTATCGATACATCCATATGTGTATCGATACGAGTACTTCATTAGCTTTCCAAATTGCATTTTCTCTCTTGTGGGTACTGGTACAGTTAAATATGTTTCGATACGAGTTGTGAGCGTTTCGATACAAATTTATTCCATTTCAATACGGTTCCTTGTTATGTGGTTCCAAGGAATTACCATTGTACCCCCATATCGATATTGCCTTTAGGCATATCGATACTTGATCGCGTAGAATCTATTAATTGGCATTAAAACACTTTCACTTTTACCATAACTCCTATTTCAAAACCCTAGCCGATTTTATCTATAAAAAGCCCCTCAATCCCTCATATTTTCATCACAAAACTTAAAGCTTCTTGAGGTTTTTTCAAAATCAAGCCAAATCTTGAGGCTCTCCATCAATTTGGTGCAAAATCTTCATACATTAATCTCTCTCTCAATATTAAGGTACAAAAACTCATTTTCTTTATATTTCCTTTATTATTTTCGTTTTATTTTTTTTGACTTGTTCTGTTCTTTCAAAAGATTTTATCAAATTTTTTTGTTTTGTTTTGTCTTTCAAAAATTTTCTCTCTACCTTGATTATTGGTTTATCCATGAGATTGAATGTGTAAATTAATGCATACCCACATTGTTTCAATCAATTTTTCTAGACTATGGCACTTAAAAGAAGAGCACACACTACAAGCTTACGCACGAGAATTGGTTCTATAGATCAAGTCATGAATTTCGGGTTTGCCGCCATTGATACTCGCTTCACAAGCTTAAAAGATCGCATGACTAATGTGGAGAAGCGTATCTCTTCTATTGAGGCCGAGCACAATTCGATGAATATCTCTCTTACGGCCTTCCATGATGAGTGGCATCAATCAAGGAGGAACGATGATGCCAATGAAGATGAAGATGATGACGATGGTGATGGAGACGAGTAGTAGATTAGTCTTTGCATCTCATTCATGTCATCTTAGGATTTACTTTCATGCACTTTTATTTATGTTTTTAGGATTAAGTTTTTCATTTTAAACCTATGCTTTGATTTCTATTGTTTGGATTTAAGTTTGACGTGTCTTTCATTTATGAACTTTATGTTATCTATTAAATGTTTTTTGATTTATTGTTATGACTTTATAGCCTATGTCTCTTATTTTGATCTAACAAAAAGGGGGAGAGGGAAGTTCACAAGCTCACTTAAAACTTAAACTTAAAATTTACCTAGCTAACATTAAGAGGGAATTGTTTTCCAAAAATTTTCAAAAAGACTTAGTAATTTTAAGCTTTGGTTTTGTTATATCAAAAAGGGGGAGATTGTAAAACCTATGTTTGATTTTTATATAACAAAGTATTTTAAGGAATAAATTGTAAAACTTAAAATGAATTTTTAAGTCCCTCAAAATGTTTCAAAAGTAACAAGGCTTTGCTCTAGTTTGAAAAACACAAACTCCAAAATGTTTTCTAAGTATTCCAAGGCCAAACTACTCAAAAACGTCTATGAGTATCGATACGCCCCTTACCGTATCGATAAATTTTTTTGAAACTTAGCTACTGGAGACAAATTTTTTGATACACTCCTTACCGTATCGAAACAGGGTGTCGAAACAGATTCTATTTGTATCGATTCGCTCTCTCTATAAAAATCACAAGGAGTTTGAATCGAGTACTGATACGGTCTCACCTGTATCGATACAGTTTAAAAGTAATTTTAAAATTAGAGCTTTAAATATTTTGACCGTATCCTTGTCAGTTGGTAGGTAACCAAAATTTAAAATGGCAATTAATGTGTATCGATACGCTATAACTCGTATCGATACGAATACATCAAGTGAGCTATGTTGGAAAATTTGCTTCAATACAGACTTACCCGTATCAAAACGGTTCCCTAACCCATACCGATACGCCTTAACGCGTATCGATACGCCTTAACGCGTATCGATACGCCTCTCTTATATTTGTGCAACGACTCTTTCTTTTTTGAGACACATATCGATACACTTCCTTGAGTACCGATATGGTAGGCTGCATAAGTGCATTTATGGTCGAAAGAGAGGGTTCCAACGACTATAATCAATTCCCTAACCACCCAAACGGATATAATTAATGGAGAAGGTATAAAAACAATCCTATTGAAGACCATCAACAACTATTGAATCCTAGAGAAACATCCATACACAAAATCCAAGCTCAAGTGCCTAAATTCTAATTTCTTGTAAATTCCCAAATTGTATTGAGCGAGATTCTTATCTTGTATTTCAATTTGGGTTGAGTGCTTGTATTCAAAGGGCAAATTTGTATTGAGAGATTTTCTTATTTCCGTCAATTTCTTCTTTGTAACCAAATGAGATTTTGGTCAATTTTGGGTACAAAATTGACCGGTTTTGTAAATGTTTCCTCCTAATCTTAGAAAAGTGGAAGATCAATTAGTGGAATTGCTGGAAAATCCTTAGTGGGAGCTAAGGTAGTGGATGTAGAGTTCATTTGGAAGTTTAACCACTATAATTGCCTTGTTCTTCTTTTTTATTCATTCTACCTCACTTCCAATATTTTAAAAACCCAATTCACCCCTCTTGGCTTTGATCAATCCCTTGACCCACTCAACAAAGTTATAGTATAAAAGATATCGTCTCTCATAGGGATTGGATAGCTTGATTCAATTTGTAACTCCTGCACAAGAAAAAGAAAATGCCCAATTAAGTTGGTTGTTTGAGAAAGAGCGTAAAATAAAAAACACAAGTAATTGAAAAGGAAGTGATCAAATTGCTAGAAAGGGCTAGGTTATACTACTGCTTAGTGTGAAACTGCGTTGAATAGGACAAGTTGTTTTGCACTGCCAGACTCTACTACCTCGACGGGGATGGAAGGTAGACTTCTAAGACCCTCTCGCTGCCTCGGTAGGGGAATGTAATTGTGTCTCGGTGGCAAACTCGACAAAACTATAAGGCTCGGCAAAACGCTTCGAAAATGTGACTCCGCTTATGTCTAAGTCAGAATGTTGTTGATGCCCACTGCAAATAATACCAGTCGCGGCGTGAATCATGCAAAGACAACAATGTTTATTCGTCCTCTTTTAGCCACCTTAGACCCTTAACCTATGTCTAGGCTGGATTGATCGCACCGTCTATTGGTGAAATCGTACTTACTCCTTTCGTGAGTTCGACTCTCTCCATACCGAACAATTGGATATATTTCAACTAATCTTTCGCCTTAATTGAAAACTATGAAGAACATGGAATAATTAAACCTTGAAGTTTTATTTGCAAAACAAACTTGAAAATCCTAGACAATTGTTCTCACACTAATTACAACATAACCAAAACATAAGGAGAAATTTAGAACATGATGGCGGCAAGAAAACCTAAACTATGCCTAAGGAAAACCTAAGTTGTTTTGAAATAGAATTACAATGGATATATATATGCATTAGCTAGGTTTAGTCCTTCTTCAAGTAGAAGTCTTCAAAGTGGCTTTTTGCATTAAATGTGACTTTAAACTCTAACTTCTTTAAGTTGAATATGGACTTTATCACGTTGTCTTGCTCCGCAAGTAATCTTGAGAACCTCCTTCAGCGGCTCTATCTGCTTCTACAGTCATCGGGAAATTGAGTGGATAACATCGATAGAGTCATGAGTTTCTACTCTATAGATCGCACTTCGGTTCTCCAACTCCATAGTTTGCTCTCTTGGGCAGCACATAGGGCGGCGACAGCTTCTCGGTAGTTGTTGTCTCTGTCTGGAACTACATCAGTACAACTCCTTGGTCCTCTACCTCAACATCATGTCATCATCTCCTCTCTCCCTCTGTCAGCGTCTAGTACCTTTTCTTCACCAAATAAAAGATACTCTATAATAGCATGTCATTGTAAAGAAATACTGTAAAATGAAATGCATGGTCCTAATCATGCCTAGAATGTACTAAAAAGCAACAATAATTTGAGATGGAATGTGCATGAAATATAGAACTTCTGGACACTTTACACACCCTCAAACTCGAACTATTATTTGTCCTTAAGCAGTGCAACCTAAACATACTTTCCCTTGCATTAACCAGAAAGAAAAACATGTTTTCAACTTGATTTCGCACCTCAAGGCTGTGGCACCTATATTAGATTAGTGAAGGGAGAATAGCAAGAAAATAACTCAGAATTAATTTCTAATGCCAGTGCTGCGTGTGCAGAACTGTGTACAGGTTGAATATGTAGAATCACTAGATAAACAAAGATGTTGTTATGATATATAAGGTTGCTTCCGAGACAACACAATTAAGCACAAGTATTTAATCAATTCAATGAGGGCTTCAACTCATCACAACTACTCTTCTAGGTTTGAAATTAAAATAGGAGCAAACTACAAAACCCCGAACCGATGGAGTAGAGTCATCCCTTGAAGACTTTCATTCACTCATGCTAATTTGTCTGTCACTTCAAAATTTTCAGATTCATGGACTTTGATAGGAGCGGAGTGTCCTCGCACATGATTCTTCCTAGAGCCTATTTCGGGCACCTCTAGTGTAAAACATCAATGTTTCTTTGTTTTTCTCTCTACTCCTATGGGAGTGCTGTATTTTTCTATTTCTGTTTTCTGCCTCGGCGGCTACCTGCAACCATTGTTAGAACTTTACAAGGAAATCTAAAAACAAAACATGCAGTGTTCATAAGATATTCTAGCAAATTCAGCAAGTTACAGAAGTGATTGACAATTTTTCCGATTAAAAAAATCTAAGTCATTGTTATGCTTTTTCTAAAATTAAGTTCAATTTATTTATTGGTGTGAAAAATAATTAAACGGCTAACTATCATAAGCACAAGTTATAACAAATTTTTCTGTTCCGATTAATATTAAGGCAAGTACAATGCAACCTATATGCTACTAAGTATGCCTAGATAAAAAGATGTGAGAGTTATCCCCCCAAACTCGAGATAAGCATTTCCCTCAATGCACAAAGTGAAAACAGAAAAATAAAAATATAGAAAAATAAATATAAGTGATACATAAAAAAAGAAAAAAAATAATGAAAAAGAGAAGAAAAAAACTAGAAATTGGATGAGGGTTGAGATGAGGCTTGAACGCCCTGATTGTGGGCCTAGATGTTTTAGACATCAGACCGGTCGAGAACGGTTCGAATCGCGTAAGGTGATTTAAAAAAAACAAGGATCGGGATAGGATACAAATGTGGTAAAAATTTCTAAAATCCTCTAAAAATATGTTTAAGAGGTTGGTCAAATCAATTTTGCAAAAAGAGTATCGAAAGTGGTACATTTTGAGTAGTGACCAAATTGTAAAGTTTCAAAACTATGGAAAATGTGATTTTTAAAGGAGAAACCAAATTCGTTGAATCTTTAGGGGGCTTTATGGCAATTTAGCATTTCCTTAATATGACATGTGTTTAAAATGGTTTTAATTAAATAGCTTTAATTAGTGTTTATTTTATTTAATTAATTATGTGGTTAATTAGTGAGATTTCATCACGTAACTACCATCCTCTCCTCATTTTCAGCCAAACACAATTTTAATTCATTTCTCTCCAAAATTCTTTTCTCCCAAACACTCTCTCAATATTTCCAAAACAATTCTCAAGAATCCTTTCAAGTTCTTCAAGATTTTGCTAAGGAAAACTTGGCATTCATTGAGGAAAGCAAGGAATCGAGGTAAATCCCATTCTCATCCTCTAATCAAATTTCTTTATTGAAATTTCAAAGATCTTTGGCTTCTAATTACTGTTTTTGGTTGAGTTTTCGTTATAGTTTTGATTTGTGATCAAAATCTTGTAAAAATATGGTTGAAATCTTGATTTTCGTATTTGTTTTGTTAAGCTATGTTTTGGATTGATTTTAATTGAGTTTTAAGTTGGTTATTAAGTTGAAATGAGGTTTTGATAACATAGATCCCGAAATCCTTGAGGTCCTTGAGTTTCTTGATAGTTTTAAGTGAGTTTTTGAGGTGAAATGGTGGAATCATGCTTGCTAGAGGTATAAGGATGGGTTAGGTTTTTTATTAGATGTGTTTTGATGTTTATAATTGATTGGAAGTGATGTATGATGGCTGGGCTTGGTTTAGGAAGCAATCAATTGAGTTTTCTGTTGTTTCGGATGGGTAAATTGGTGTACTTTGGGTGAGCAACGAGTTTGTGATTAGTTGCTGGTGTTGAAATGAATTTTAATGCATTTAGATCTCTATTTTGATGATGTGAAAACAGAGGATCTTGATCCGAGAGCAAACGAGGCATTGTTGGAGGCTCCAGAAGAGTAATTTTCGTGTCGGCGAGCGAGGCTTCGCGTATCGGTGAGTGGAAATGGATTTTCCAGCTTTGTAATGCTTTGAGCGTGGTCTTGAGAGCTTATTGTAAGTTTGAAACACTTAGCTAAGCTGAAGAGTAAGTGATTCGAAAGTCTTTCTCGGAAATGTGCTATATTTTGATGGATAAGCACTTTAGTTAAATATGGTTTTGTTTATTGTTTTAAAGCATGTTAGAAGCATGAACAATGTTGAATTTTAATGCCATTGTATGAAACTGATAATTTGATTTTGATATAACTAATGAATTTAAGGACTAAATTGAAAATGTGAAAACGAATTTTTAAGTCATCAAACCTCTCTATATGTTTAATAAAAAATGCTTATGTTAAAAACTGATTTTATCAAAACTTTTCTAAGTGTTCTTGAAGCCAAAACAATTATTTTCGAGTCACCGTTTCAAAACAGCCTTAGGCGTTTCGAAACACTTTTGAAACTGTGAACCTGTGTTTCGAAACGAGTATCGAAACAGTTTCAACATTGTGAACCCTTGTTTCGAAACGGCTTAAGAACATCGAGGCACCGTATCAAAACAACATCCAATGTTTCGAAACGGTATTCAAATCCTATTTAAAAATATGACCGTTGAAAGTTTTTAACTGATTTTTCACAAGCTGTTAAGGCGTATCGAAACGATTTCAAGCCGTTTCAATACATGCCTTGACAGTGGCAAAAATGTTTCGAAACGAGTTTCGAAACGACTCTTAGCGTATCAAAACAAGCTTATCTGTTTCGATACGGGCTCTTTAATGCACCCTAACGGCTCTTTCTATTTTGGTCTATTTCCAAACAGGGTCGAGCGTTTCGAAAGGTTGGTTGCAGACTGCATTTATGGAGGGAAGATAACATCCCAACGGCTCTATTGATGAATGCAACAACCACAACGGCTAGAATTCATTGAGAAGGTATAAAAGGGACCTCTAAAAGCTTCAGCAACAACTATTGAAAAAGGATTGGGTTTAGTGCTTGTAATTGGGCTACATTGTGTATTGAGAGATACTTATTTTAGCCAACAACTTCTTTGTTTCTATTGTGTAAGGATTGGGTCAAATTTTGGGTAGAAAATTTGACCAAAATTGTAACGGTTACCTCCTTAGCCTTGAAAAAGGGAAGAGCAACTAGTGGAATTGTTGAAAATCCTTAGTGAATCTAAGGTAGTGGATGTAGAGTTCGATTGAAACTTGAACCACTCTAAAATTCATTGTCTACTTTTTTTATTTCTAAATCCCACTCCAAAAAGTTTAAAAACCCAATTCACCCCCTCTTGGTTTATATTGATCATTCGATCCAATCAACAATTGGTATCAGAGCCTACCTCTTTGAAGGATTAACAACCACAAGAGGAGTTCCTAGGAAGAGTGTGATCATTCAAAAATCAAGATATGGCATCTACCTCCGGATCTAGCATGTACGAGTCTCAATCCACTAGAAAACCGCCTTTCTTAAATGGTGACAACTATCCGTTTTGGAAGAATCAGATGCGCCTCTTCATCAAGTCCAATGATTACATGGTTTGGGATGTCATTGAAGATGGTCCCTACATTCCATTGAAGCAAGATAATGAAGGAATGATGGTTCTAAAGAAAAAGATGGAGATGAGTGAAGAAGAGAGGAAGAAGATCCAAATAAATGACAAAGCTCTTCACATGCTTTTTTGTTCTTTTGGTCCGGACATCTACTCCAAAGTCTCCTCCATTGAGAGTGCCAAGGAAGTGTGGGATACTCTTGAGACCACCTATGAAGGAACCAATGATGTGAAGGAAACCAAGATTAGAATTCTCAATCTTAGCTATGAGAATTTCAAGATGGAGTCCGATGAAACGGTGTCCAAGATGTTTGATCGCTTCTCAACCGTAGTCAACAGGCTTAAAGGATTTGGAGAGACTATTCTGGAAGACAAGCTTGTCCGGAAGCTACTCTACTCACTTCCCGAATCTTGGGATGGGAAGAGAACCGCCATCATCGAGGCCAATAACTTGAAGACTCTAAAACTTGATGAGCTAGTGGGTTCTCTCCTTACTCATGAGATTATGAAGCAAGGAAGAGAAGAAGAAAAGAAGAAGGAATAGAAAAGAGTAGAAAAGCTAGAGGTGGAAAAGAAGAAGAAAATGGGAATAGCTCTCAAAGCTTCATTACTTGAGGAGAGCTCTTCTAGTGAGGATGATGACCTTGAAGAATTGGCTATGATAGCCAAAAAGTTCCCTCGATTCCTGAGGTCCAACCGTGGAAGAAAATTTCAAAGAAAGATGGACTTCAAAGGTAAAAAGAAAGAAGAAGCGAGGGATCAAATCATTTGATTCGAGTGCAATAAGCTCGGTCACATTCGTTCGGAGTGCCCTCAACTCAAGAAGAAGGGCTTTGAGAAGAAGAAGAAGCTCAAGCCAAGCTTTCTACTTGGAGTGATGAGGAGTCATCCTAGGATGACGAACAAGAAGTGGCCAACCTTTGCCTCATGGCACTTGAGGAAGGTTCTTCCAGGGTAACCTCTAAATCATCATCTTTAGATTTTACATATGATGAATTAAATGATGCATATGATGAGTTGCAAGAGGTTTATGATGAGTTAGTTGAGAAATACAAGGAGTCGGTCATTAGAAATAAGAATTTTCTTTTCGGAATTAAATGATAAAAATGACTCACTTTCTCAAGCTAACTTGAAATTTGAGAAAAAGATTTTAGGTTTGAAAGATGAACTTAAGTTTTTCCAAGATGAAAATGTAGACCTAAATAATCTTCTTTCTCAATGCAATAGTGAACACCAAAAGGTGTTAGGTGAGCTTAACAAGCTCAAAGAGTCTTTTAAATATGTTGGACATAGTTGAACTAAAAAGATTAGAAGTGTATGGGTTCCTAAGGAACTTGTAAAATCTAATAATATTGTTGCTATGTCACCTTGGATTCCTAAGGGAACCAAGCTATTGGGAGCTAGCACTCGTGGACCCAAAATGATTTGGGTACCAAAAACAAAAGTTTAATATATTTGTTTGTAGGGGGAGCATTGTTACAAGACCAAAGCACAAAGTCAAAACTCATAGTACCTTGATAGTGGATGCTCGAGGCATATGACCGGAGACAAGAGTAGATTCATGGATTTAAAGCCAAAAAGTGGAGGAGTGATGACATTTGGTGATAACTCCAAAGGCCGCATTAAAGGTACTGGCTCCATAGGTAATCACTCTACTATTCTTATTGAAAATGTCTTGTATGTCGATGGTCTTAAACATAATTTGTTGAGCATAAGCCAATTGTGTGATAAAGCATTTAATGTTTTATTTGATGAAAATTGATGCAAAATCGTTGACAATAAATCTAATAACATTATGCTCATAGGTCATTACATAGGTTACATTTACATGGTGCATCTAGATGACATACATACATCCAATGCAAGTTTAGTAGCTCAAACTGAAAATGATGCATGGTTATGGCATAGGAAACTAGGACATGCTAGCATTAGTGTTTTAGAAAAATTAGTTTCCTTTGATCTTGTTAGAGGTTTACCCAAGATTAAGTTCTCAAACGATAAAATTTGTGATGCATGCTCTAAAGGTAAACAACATAAGTCATTCTTTAAATCCATTAATGATGTTTCTACAAGTAGGTGTTTACAACTTATCCATATGGATTTATTTGGGCCAATTAGGACTATGAGATTGGGTGGTAAATCTTATGCATTTGTTTTTGTTGATGATTTTTCTAGATTTACTTCGGTTCTATTTTTAAGTACTAAAAATGAGGCTTTAGAAAAATTCATCACATTTTCAAAACTAACCCAAAATGATCTTGAACTTAGAATTTCTCATATTAGAAGTGATCATGGAACCGAATTTCAAAATTTAGGGTTTGAAGAGTTTTTAAATGAAAATGGTATTAGCCACAATTTTTTGGCTCCTCGAACTCCTCAACAAAATGGGGTAGTTGAGAGGAAAAATAGAACCATGAGAATGGTATTAGCCACAATTTTTCGGCTCCTCGAACTCCTCAACACAATGCGGTAGTTGAGAGGAAAAATAGAACCATGAGAATGGTATTAGCCACAATTTTTCGGCTCCTCGAACCATGAGATTTTTCGGCTAGAACCATGCTTTGTGAAAATAATTTACCTAAATATTTTTGGGCGGAAGCCGCAAACACCGCTTGCTACATTGTAAACCGAGTAATGATTAGGTCAATTTTAAAGAAAATACCTTATGAGATTTTAAAATCTAAAAAGCCTAACATTAGCTATTTTCATCCATTTGGTTGCAAGTGTTTTGTTTTAAATAATAGAAAAGACAACTTAGGTAAATTTGATGCAAAAAGTGATGAAGCTATTTTCATAGGATATTCTTTAACCTCTAAAGCCTATCGTGTATTTAAAAAGAGAACTTTAGTAGTAGAAGAATTTATACATGTTGTATTCGATGATAACCTCCTTCCAAGGAAGGATTCTTGTGATGATGATGTAGGAATCATAAATACCTTTGATGGAGGACAAACTTCAAAGGAGGATGAGATTCCAACAAAAGAAGAGGACACACAAGATCCACCTCTTGAAGCCTTGAAGGACTTGGCTCTTGAGGAAAAGGAAGTGAGTTACCCAAGGGAGTTCAACTATGTCAAATATGGTGAAATCTTAGGTGATCCATCCAAGGGGGTAACCACTAGATCTTCTCTTAAACTTATGAATCATGTTGCATTTATCTCATGCATAGAGCCTAAGAATATAAAAGAAGCATTGAAAGATGATTTTTGGATTATGGCTAAGCAAGAAGAGTTAAATCAATTTGAGAGAAGTAATGTTTGGACAATAGGTGATAGGCCTCGTAATCAATCTACTATAGGAACTAAATGAGTCTTTAGGAACAAACTAGATGAGAGTGGTAACATTGTGAGAAACAAAGCTAGACTAGTAGTACAAGGTTACACTCAAGAATAGGGAATAGACTTTGATGAAACCTATGCACCCGTAGCTAGAATGGAAGCCATTAGGATGTTTCTTGCATATGCATGTTATCATGATTTTAAGCTTTTTCAAATGGATGTTAAAAGCACATTTTTAAATGGTTTTATAAATGAGGAAGTGTATGTGGAACAACCACCGGGTTTTGAAGACTCAAAATTTCCAAATCATGTTTTCAAACTCACTAAAGCTCTTTATGGTTTAAAACAAGCTCCTAGAGCTTGGTATGAAAGACTTTCAAACTTTTTAATTGAAAAAGGTTTTAAAAAAGCTAAGGTGGACACTACACTTTTCATAAAAAGGACATCTTAGTAGTACAAATTTATGTTGATGATATTATTTTTGGTTCTACTAACGGATGTCATTGCAAAGAGTTTGCTAAGCTAATGCAAGGTGAATTCGAGATTAGCATGATAGGGAGCTCTCATTCTTTTCGGGACTCCAAATCAAGCAAAGGAAGGATGGCACCTTCATCAATCAAGCAAAGTACATCAAGGATATGCTCAAGAAGTTTGGCTTGGAGAATGCAAAGCCTCAAGCCACACCTATGAGCTCATCTACAAACCTTGACAAAGATGAAGGAGGTAAGTGTGTTGACTCTAAGCTTTGTCGTTCTATGATTGGATCATTGCTTTACCTTACCGCAAGTAGACCAGATATCTTGTTTAGTGTTTGCTTGTGTGCTAGGTTTCAAGCTAGTCCTAGAGAGTCTCACCTTATAGACGTTAAGAGAATCTTTAGGTACCTTAGAGATACGACTTGTTTAGGTCTTTGGTACCCTAGAGACTCCACCTTCAACCTTCATGCTTATTTGGATGCGGATTATGGGGGTGTAAAATCAATAGGGAGAGTACTTCGGGAACTTGTCAATTCCTAGGTAGTATGCTCATATCTTGGTTCTCTAAGAAACAAAATAGTGTAGCCTTATCTACCACCGAAGCCGAGTACATATCCTTAGGGAGTTGTTGTGCTCAAGTCCTTTGGATGAAGCAACAACTCTTAGATTATGGTATTAAAGTTGAAACCATACCCCTTAAGTGTGTTAACATTAGTGCCATATGTTTGACAAAAAATCCCATCCAACACTCTAGAAAAAACATATAGAAATAAGGCATCATTTCATTAGAGATCATGTCCTTAAAGAAGATGTTGTTATAGAGTATGTTGGCACCTTAAATCAATTAGCAGACATCTTTACAAAACCTTTAGATAAAGAGCGTTTTTGGTCCCTTAGGAGAGAGTTAGGTCTAACTAGCTTATCTTGACCTTTTAGGATCTCTTTTGTTCTTAAAATTGCTTGATCTTGTGAAATTGCATGTTTGTGTGTTGTAGCTCTTGAAAAATATCCATGCTTATAGCTAGGGGGAGTATGTTTATGTTTGCACATGTTATTCTTGCTCATTCATGTCATTCATGCAAATTAGGACTTACAAAATACATTTTTCTTCACTTTTAGAGCCTCATTTGCACTTCCAGGCCCAGGTGTATCGAAACGGGTCCAACTGTTTCGATACGGGTGCCTTAATATTCCATATGAGAGAAGGGTGTTTTGAAACGCCTCCAAAGGGTTTCGAAACGTTTTTGCTACTGCCAATGGGTGTATCGAAACGTGTTTCGATACGAGTCAACGTGGGATTCGATACAGTCAAAGCCGTATCGAAACGGCCAGCTGGACTTGAAAAGTCAGCCAACTCTCAGTGCCCGCATTTCGAAACGGTCGAAACCTGTTCCGAAATGGGTTAGCTGACAGCTTTATAGAGGGCTTTTAATGATAAAGTTTCACTTTAATTAAAATTCCCTCAAACCCTAAAAACCCTAAAAAAAATTTCCCTATAAAAACCCTTTAAACCTCATTGTTTTCCACCAAATCTTGAGGACTTTTACTCTTAAACACAAGTCTAAGCAAGCATCAACAATTTTGTGCAAGGATTTCCATATATTCATCCAAAATCCCAATTTAAGGTATATTTTCATCTTTTTCTTTGTCCTTTATTTTTATTCGAATCATAGGTTAGAAAATACAATTTTGTATAGATTATGTATTTTGATACTTGGGTTTTTCAAATCTTGTAAAAAAATTTCAAAATCTTCAAATTTTTTATTCAAATATATTGTTTTTTATTCGTCTTTTTTTTCTATTTTTTTAATTGTTTTTCTCTTAATTTTTTTATTTTGTTTCGTATCTTTGTTCTTAAAATTTGTTTTTAAACCTATGTGGGATTTGCCATTAGATTGAAATAAGGAATTTCATGCATACACTTTAAATTTGTTTTAAATTGCTTGCTTTATGTTTTTAGGATTTTTCAATGGAGAATGTTAACAAGAAACGTAAGGCTCCTCAATCGAGTGAAGCTTCAAATCAAGCCGCTCTTCGCCCCAACCTTACTCAATATTTTCTCAAGAGTCTCTAAACACCCGCAATGAGGGAACGTTTCCAATATCTCAAGGAGTTTTCCGTTCGTCGTGAGCGAGTTGTTAACATGTCATTTCTTGACTCTAAGCGCTTTCTCTTCCGTTATCTCCACCGTTTACAAGAATGGAGCTTCTTTGGTTTCTTGAGTATCCCGAATATTTGCTACAAGCACATGGTTCTTATCTTCTACTCTACTGCCCAACTCTTTAACAATGAAGACAACTCCGAAGTTGTTCGCATTGAGTCTCAGATCTTGGGAAAGAAGATTGTCATTGACATACCTTACTTAGAGACTACTTTTGGTCTTATGAACGAAGGAATCGAGAATGAGACTCACTTTGGTTCTCAAACCGGTTTCGTGCTTGCCTTGGATGCTCACGATAGGTTCCTCCACTTGATGGTCTCGTGGTTTATTCGCCCCTCCGGAGGTAAATTTTCTCACGTTCATCAAGTAGATAATTTTTGGCTTGAATTTTTTCGTCGTGGAGAGCGCCCTAATCTTGTTAAGATCAAATTTGCCGAGATGGTGAATAATGTTAAGCTCCGTGAAACTGATGCGCTCAAGTCTTTCACTTATGGGACTATTTTAGGTTATATCTTTGGAGAGCTTAATCTTGATTGCACCTATGACTCTCCAGAACCCCGCAAGCAAAAACTTGGTGAATCTTCTCTCCGCAAGTCCGGATTTCAATACATCAACAATGGCCAATGGGAACGTGTTGATAGGGAAGCACCTCTGTAACGCCCCGGTTTTGGGCTCAGAAGTTTTGGGCGTTGACCGGTTCGGTCAAAGTGCTGATCGAATATATAAGAGTGAATTTAGGAAAACCTAGTTCGGGTTGCATTAAAAATATGGAAAAATGTTCTAAAATCATCTTTTAATATATAAAAGTGAATTGTGAAATCAATTTTGGAAAATGAGGTTCGGAAGGTTGACATTTTGGCTAGTGACCAAAATGTAATTTTTGAAAGTTGCGGGACAGTTTTATAAAGGATTGAAACCTTGAATCTTTAAGGAGCTATTATTCCAAAAAGGATTTCTCTAGATTTTTCTAAGATATTTTAAGGCTTTATTCTGATTTTAAAGATTATGAAAGTGGAGGGAAATTATTTTTACCATTTCTTAACTAACTTTCCATTTTCTCTCAATTTTCCTTTTCTCTCATTTTCTCTCAACCCAAACACAATTCTCCAGATTTCCTTCTCTGATTTTGGCATCTAAATCTCTCATTTCAACTCTCATTTGATTCCTAATCATCTCATCAACAAAACCTCTCAATTTGGAAGTTGTTTCATCAAGCTTTTTGGCTCTAAAAAGGAGAAATTCAAGTTTGGAGGTAAGAACGTCCTTCTCCTCTAAACTATCACTTCTTTACTGAAATTCCTAAGTTCTCAATCCTTGATTTATGTTTTGTTAATGGCTTTTCAATTGGAATCTTGATTTTTGGCTTAAAATGCAAGATTTGGTGATTTTGGTGAAATTTTCGTGTGATCTGTTTGGGCAGTGTTTTGGAGTGTCAAAATGATGTTAAATGAATGATAAATTGATTAGAAGTTGAGGTTTAACTAATGCAATCCCGGATAGGTTGAATTTCCTAAGTGTGGCTTGAGTTTTTGGTTGTTTTTGGAGTGTTTTTGGTGATCTGTTATACCTGGAGGTATAAGGACGTGTTTGTGATCATTTTGGATGTTAATTGATGTATAAAAATGGTTATAAGTGATGGATCTTGGCTGGGTTAAGTTTTGGAAGTGTTTGGAGGTGATTTCGGTTGTGTTTGGTAGCCGAAATGTTGGATTTGTGATGAGCAGCGAGTTGTGTTGTTGTTGCTGGTGTTTTAATGCATAAAGATGCATTAATGTTCTGTTTTTGTGTGCTTGAAACAGGGGAGTTTGATCCGTGAGCTTTAGAGGTGTTGCGGAAGGTTTCAGATGCTTGGAAGGCTTGTTGGCTAGCCTTGTTTTGGTTATCGGTGATTGAAGTTGGGATTTCAGCTTTTAAACCAAGGTTTGAAGGTTTTTGGGAGCTTAGTGTAAGTCTAAACAACTTTGCTAAGCTCAAGAGTAAGTGAATGGATTTTTGCTCTTGAATTGTGTGTGATTTGGTTTTAAAAGCAAATGTGGTTATTGATTGAAATGCATGTGTTTTGCATGGTTTAATTCTGTTTTGTAAGCATGTTTTAGCATGGTTTAATGCTGGTTTTGAAAGCCATTTGTGAAGGATGCTCAAGGTAAGAGATCCTTGGTTTTGCACATGGTAATTGTGGTTTTGATGCATAGTGTTGCATGTTGATCAATGGCTTTGTATGATGCTTTAAAACAGTGAATTAATGATGGTAAATGTTACCTTTTGCATATTGGTTATGCATGTGAATCATTGGATTAATGAGGTAATGGTTTTGCATATTGGTTATGCATGTGAATCTTTGGGCTAATGTTGTGATGGTTTTGCATTATGTTTATGCATGTGGAACATTGGATTAATATGGTAAGATGGTTATATTGGCAAGTGATGTAAATGGTTCTTGGTTTGTTGATCGGATATAGTTAGCCAGCTATAGGATTGGGTGCACCGTTAATTAAGTCGCCTTGGAGGTGGAGTGGTCAAGAGTGGACCGGAAAGCTCCCTTCAAGTATCCTAACGAGATGAGGTCATAATGGAGGTTGTTGCCCATTCGAGGACCTTGGTTAAGCAAAGGTTATATGGTGGTTAAAAGTCCATATGTGAGAACCTTGTGCTTGTTAAGATCACAATGGCAGTGTTAAGTCCATGTGTGGATCTTGTGTGGGGTGTCCCGGATCTCGTTAGTGATTTATACAACTACCAATCGGTTATGCAAAGGTTGTATGGTGGTTAAAAGTCCATACATGGAAACCTTGTGCATGTTGAGGTTGTATGGTGTTTAAAAGTCCATGCATGGGAACCTCGGTAAAAGCTAAGGTTGTATGGTGTTTAAAAGTCCATACATGGGAACCTTAGGCTTGTAAGGTCAAATGGTGTTTAAAAGTCCATTTGGGAGACCTTAGGCTTGTAAGGTCAAACGGGTGCCACCGTTCCGAAACAGAAAGCATTCTGCCAGACCCCTGTTGCGGAACGCGTTGCGGAACGGCCCCGTGTTTCGGAACGGGCTTGGCCTGTTTCGGAACGGGTGACCGTTGGGGGCTGACATGGGCGGTTAAATGTTTCAAAATGTTTGCATTTCGGTCCTAAAACTTGTTTATGCAATTGTATGAGTTTGGGATGTCCGTTTGAGCTGAAATTTGGCAGAGAAGCATGAAACATGATTAATTTTAAGTTGGTAACTTAAAATCTAGTTAAGTCCTTAAAGTTTTCAGAAATTACATTTTGGTCCCTAAAATTGTAATTTGTTCATTTGGGTCCCTGTTTGATCTCTGATGTTTGTGATCTTTGAGTATGGTGTTTGTGTGATCACATCTAAGGTTAATGTGCATCTAGACAAGATTAAAAAGAAAAAAAAAGGGTCGTTAATCAAGGTTGACTTTCGGGTTGACTTTGGTTTTCCCCGTGTAATCTTCGTAGTTCGGGTCAACCGTCTAGGCCGGGCTAAGGGGGTTACATTTGGTGGTATCAGAGCTGAGTTGCGAAGGTTGGGGAAAACGGTAAGTTGATGTGATGTGTGTTTGATGTTTACCTTGTTGTGTGGTTGAAAGTTGGTTGAAACATGTGTTTTTGAGTATGCTGTTGATGTTTCTGAGCATGTTGCTGATGTATGCAAGCATGTTTTGTGGTTATTAATCTTGGTTGAGTTTATGTGGATATGTGCTGATGCTATGAGCTGATGTTATGCATGGTGAATGTGTTTTGAGCATGATATGTTGCTAATATGCTGGTGCAATTGGATGCTGTTTGGTGTAAGCATGATCAAGGTATGTTGTTGATATGCTTGATGTTGTGATACCCATGTTGTGTTGACTGTTATGTCATGTAAAGGGGAGGATTCAGGATACCCATTGCCTTATTAATATAGCTATTGTGTTATTTGGAGTTGGAGTTTGAATCCTTGCTTAATGCTGGTCTAACTGGTTTGTTTGCTTGTTGTGATTGTATGTTTGTTGTTGTTAGTGGTATGGCAAAGTCGATGAAAGAATGGCGGTTGAGTGAGATGGTTGTTGCCTTGGGGCAGGTTGTTAAGGCAGGGAATTCACCCTTTTGTAGAGGTGTTTTGTCTCTGTCTTCTGTGCCTAGTGTTGAAGTGGTAAGGCAAGGGAAAGAAACTGGTTCTGTGATGAAAAGTTCATTATCTGTTGTTCCGGAGGTGTTGGGAACATCTCAGGCTGTGGTAGAGGTAAAATCAGTGGATGTGCTGGCTAGATGTGTGGGTTTGCCGAAGCAGCGTTTGCTTGATTTGGGTGCTGTGGAATATCATGGTTCTACACCAGAGATGTTTGAGGCCTGGTTGGCCAGTGTGGTTCTGATTTTGGATCAGGAAGGCTGTGATTATGCCTGTAAACTGGGGAGTGTTGTTTCTTTGATGTTGGAGGATGCGTGTGCCTGGTGGACATCTGTGGCTGTGGCGTCACATGTTCCTGATACTGATTGGGATTTCTTTGTATCGGCCTTTTATGAAAGGTATCTTGGAGAGAAGTTTCCAAGGGTTAAGCAATGTGAAGGTAGTGCTGTTGGTGAGCAAGTGTTGCTTGAGCAAGGAGTAGAAGCTCAGCCATCTGTGTGTGACCGATGTGAAAGGCAACATGTTGGAAGTTGTTGGGGCGCATGTATTTGCTGGAATTGTGGTTCTAAAGTGCATGTTAAGCGTGATTGTCCACATGGAGTGAAGTCAGCTTCAGTGTTAACCAAAGGGTCTCAGAAAAGTCATGGGCACGGCCGAGGCGAGGTTCAGAGGTGGCAGAAAGAGCAGGAAGTTGTGAAGAGTGTGGGAAAAGAGAGTTGCTGGAAGTGTGGGTCTGCTGGTCACATGAGACGTGATTGTTTGATGTTGGCTCGGAATAGCCAAGGTTCTTTACCGCAAGGAGTTGGTGGTGACCCTGGTGTGTTAGTTGGTGCTGCAGTGGTGCGGCAGGAGGATGATGGTTCCGCAAGGAAGAGAGCTCGTCTGATGAAGCTTCAGGGTGGTGTTGTGCTTTCAGGTAACCTTGTTAAGTGATCCTTGCTTTAGTTGCCTTAGTTTGGTTTCTGTTGGTTTTCCTTGTGTGGTAAGTTTAGTCTTGTTGCTAGTATGTTTGGGGTAATGGTAGTTGTGGTTTGGAAACATCTTGGGTGTGAAGAAGGCTTGGGTGAGTATTTGTGGTTAATGGTTGTTGGTATGATGGAGTTAGATAAGTTAAAGGTGAGTTAGGAGGTTGTTCTTAGACAGATTTTGAGGATGTTATTGGAGGGTGTGAACTGGCATTCATGCACAGTTAAAATCATTGTTATATGCTATATTATATATGTTGGTCCATGCATACATGTGGCATGACACTAGAGGTTTTGCATACATGTACATCAGGCATTGATAGGGCATGTAGGTGATCATGCATACGATGTTCACGCTCGCTAATAACTAATTGAATCTGTTAGTGTTGTGGTTGGATTAGGTGGGATGATGGGTTTTTAGAGGTTGTTTGGTACTGAGTGAGAGCTAGAAGTGTTGGAGTTTGGTAAACTAGTTGCTAGTGATAGTGAGAGTGGTATAGCCGGTTGGTAGAAGGATAGTGTTTGATGCTCAGAGAGTTTAGTGGTTTGGTGGTGAAGGGTATCGGTTGAGGTTAGTATCGGTTAAGTGGTTTGTTTAGCTAAAAGGAAGTGGTAGTTCCTTGGTGCTAAGTGATGTTGCAGCTTAGTGGTTGAGTTCTCAAGTGCTGAGGTAGTTTAGCTTTTAAGTTGTTGTGAAAGGGTTGTGTTGGTTCTTAGCAACCTTTGAGGAGATCAGAAGCTGTTATGTGTGTTTTGGTTAAGTAATGTTCTGGTAATGCAAGTGTTCTGGTTGAAGTTTGTAGTGAAAGGGCTGTGAAAGATCGAAGGCTTTCGTTGGTTGTTTGGGTTCTTGTGAGAAGTGGTTGGCTGGTTGTGGTTAAGAAAGTTCCATTTGAAGTCAGTTGGTGGTGTGTGGAGAGGCTGACGGATTCAAGTTGGGGTTGTGATGTAATTTTTTTTTGGTATCTGGGTGAGTAGTCTTGGTGAGCTGTTATGGTAATGTTTATGACGGATGTGAAGGATTGTCAGCTTCGTTGAAGAGTTTGAGTAAACAGTTAATGTTTAAGGATTTTTGCTTGTTGGGAAAATCTTTGGAAGAGGTTTGGGAGTTTGCAAGAGTTTTAGAGGCTGAGGGGTTTGCATAGTGGCTGAGTTGGATTGGTTGTTGTCTCTGTGTAAACAAGTCTTGGGAGTTGTGTGTTACAGTGTTGTCTGCTGTAAGAGTTGAAGTTCTTCAGGTTGATATTGGGATTGTGTACAGTCCGGTTATGTGGAAGGTTAAGTCGTGGTTACCTTTGAGAGTTTGGATTTGTGAACAGTGTATGGTGGTGTTAAGTTTTGGTGGAGGTTTTGTGTGGAAAGTGATCAGTGGTGTTGGTCGAGGCTTTTGTGTTGCCTTGTGTGTTGATTTGAGAAGGTTCTGTTTCTCTTTTCGCCGGTTGAAATTTCGAGGACGAAATTTCCTAAGGGGGGGGGAGAGTTATAACGCCCCGGTTTTGGGCTCAGAAGTTTTGGGCGTTGACCGGTTCGGTCAAAGTGCTGATCGAATATATAAGAGTGAATTTAGGAAAACCTAGTTCGGGTTGCATTAAAAATATGGAAAAATGTTCTAAAATCATCTTTTAATATATAAAAGTGAACTGTGAAATCAATTTTGGAAAATGAGGTTCGGAAGGTTGACATTTTGGCTAGTGACCAAAATGTAATTTTTGAAAGTTACGGGACAGTTTTATAAAGGATTGAAACTTTGAATCTTTAAGGAGCTATTATTCCAAAAAGGATTTCTCCAGATTTTTCTAAGATATTTTAAGGCTTTATTCTGATTTTAAAGATTATGAAAGTGGAGGGAAATCATTTTTACCATTTCTTAACTAACTTTCCATTTTCTCTCAATTTTCCTTTTCTCTCATTTTCTCTCAACCCAAACACAATTCTCCAGATTTCCTTCTCTGATTTTGGCATCTAAATCTCTCATTTCAACTCTCATTTGATTCCTAATCATCTCATCAACAAAACCTCTCAATTTGCAAGTTGTTTCATCAAGCTTTTTGGCTCTAAAAAGGAGAAATTCAAGTTTGGAGGTAAGAACGTCCTTCTCCTCTAAACTATCAGTTCTTTACTGAAATTCCTAAGTTCTCAATCCTTGATTTATGTTTTGTTAATGGCTTTTCAATTGGAATCTTGATTTTTGGCTTAAAATGCAAGATTTGGTGATTTTGGTGAAATTTTCGTGTGATCTGTTTGGGCAGTGTTTTGGAGTGTCAAAATGATGTTAAATGAATGCTAAATTGATTAGAAGTTGAGGTTTAACTAATGCAATCCCGAATAGGTTGAATTTCCTAAGTGTGACTTGAGTTTTTGGTTGTTTTTGGAGTGTTTTTGGTGATCTGTTATACCTGGAGGTATAAGGACGTGTTTGTGATCATTTTGGATGTTAATTGATGTATAAAAATGGTTAGAAGTGATGGATCTTGGCTGGGTTAAGTTTTGGAAGTGTTTGGAGGTGATTTCGGTTGTGTTTGGTAGCCGAAATGTTGGATTTGCGATGAGCAGCGAGTTGTGTTGTTGTTGCTGGTGTTTTAATGCATAAAGATGCATTAATGTTCTGTTTTTTTGTGCTTGAAACAGGGGAGTTTGATCCGTGAGCTTTAGAGGTGTTGCGGAAGGTTTCGGATGCTTGGAAGGCTTGTTGGCTAGCCTTGTTTTGGTTATCGGTGAGTGAAGTTGGGATTTTAGCTTTTAAACCAAGGTTTGAAGGTTTTTGGGAGCTTAGTGTAAGTCTAAACAACTTTGCTAAGCTCAAGAGTAAGTGAATGGATTTTTGCTCTTGAATTGTGTGTGATTTGGTTTTAAAAGCAAATGTGGTTGATGATTGAAATGCATGTGTTTTGCATGGTTTAATTCTGTTTTGTAAGCATGTTTTAGCATGGTTTAATGCTGGTTTTGAAAGCCATTTGTGAAGGATGCTCAAGGTAAGAGATCCTTGGTTTTGCACATGGTAATTGTGGTTTTGATGCATAGTGTTGCATGTTGATCAATGGCTTTGTATGATGCTTTAAAACAGTGAATTGATGATGGTAAATGTTACCTTTTGCATATTGGTTATGCATGTGAATCATTGGATTAATGAGGTAATGGTTTTGCATATTGGTTATGCATGTGAATCTTTGGGCTAATGTTGTGATGGTTTTGCATTATGTTTATGCATGTGGAACATCGGATTAATATGGTAAGATGGTTATATTGGCAAGTGATGTAAATGGTTCTTGGTTTGTTGATCGGATATAGTTAGCCGGCTATAGGATTGGGTGCACCGTTAATTAAGTCGCCTTGGAGGTGGAGTGGTCAAGAGTGGACCGGAAAGCTCCCTTCAAGTATCCTAACGAGATGAGGTCATAATGGAGGTTGTTGCCCATTCGAGGACCTTGGTTAAGCAAAGGTTATATGGTGGTTAAAAGTCCATATGTGAGAACCTTGTGCTTGTTAAGATCACAATGGCAGTGTTAAGTCCATGTGTGGATCTTGTGTGGGGTGTCCCGGATCTCGTTAGTGATTTATACAACTACCAATCGGTTATGCAAAGGTTGTATGGTGGTTAAAAGTCCATACATGGAAACCTTGTGCATGTTGAGGTTGTATGGTGTTTAAAAGTCCATGCATGGGAACCTCGGTAAAAGCTAAGGTTGTATGGTGTTTAAAAGTCCATACATGGGAACCTTAGGCTTGTAAGGTCAAATGGTGTTTAAAAGTCCATTTGGGAGACCTTGGATTGGTAGGGTGTATGGAGCATAGGGACAACGCTCGGAATCCGCGTATCCGATCGGGTTGTTGAGTTGAAAAGTGGATGTGGTTGATCACTTGGAAGCCAATGTAATGTTCTTGATCATAAAGAAGCATGAGATGCTTGAAATGATGCATAGTTGCATGTGAAGCATGAGATGCTTGAAATGATGCATAGTTTCATGTGAAGCATGAGATGCTTGAAATGGTGCATGATTGCATGTGAAGCATGAGATGCTTGAAATGATGCATAATTGCATGTGAGGCATGTGATGCTTGAAATGATGCATAATTGCATGTGAGGCATGAGATGCTTGGAAAAGATGCATAGTTGCATGTAAAGTGTATAATGCTTGTGAATGCATGTTTACTTGTTAGGTTGAACAAGTGTTGGTTATCATTTGGTAAATGATGCATGAGAGCATGAGATATCTTTATTGCATTGGAGTCTTGTAAGACTTGTTTTTAAAGGCATGTGAAGATGTTGTTATGGTTCTTATGTTGCCTTGGTTAAATGCATGAGATGGATTATTTGAGTTATGGTTTTAAAAGGTTTCTTGCTTGAAATGGCTTTCAAGTTTAAGAAAGGTATGTTGTGAAATGGGAGTGTTTTCCATGGTTTTGTTTAAGCTTGGCATATGGTGTTTATGCATGATTTGAGCTTGATGTTGAAAAGGGTTTTCAAACATGGCTTTGGTAATCAAATCGGGTTTGTTTTAAAAGTGTTTAAATGACCCGCTGCATTGATGGTGTTTTGGTTTTGAGCATTCCTCACTAAGCATTATGTGCTTACGCTCCTTTTTGTCCATCAATGCAGATTCTTGAAGTTTGGACAGCAAGGAGCAAGGGATTCAAGGTGGACTCCAATGGAGATGTATGTCTCGGTGAATAGCTATAGTTAATAAAGGCAATGGGGTAGAATCTCTCGGGTTTATGTGTATGTGATCGTTTATGTTTGATCAAGAATGTTTAAATGTTGTTGCTAATGTTGTTGGAACATGAATTGGCTTAAATGAGTTTGATTTGGAAGGTTTGTGCCTAAATGGTTGCTTGTGTAGGAAGCATGCCTATAGATTTGGCGCTTTTCTTATATGTTGTCTTTCTGTTGAATTGTTGATGCAAGTATGTCTCATTTATGTTGAATTGCATGTTGGTAAAGTTTGGTGGCTTTTGGAGCATGTTTGAATGATCAATTGTGTGTTTGAGTGAGCAAAATGCAGCATTCTGGGCTAGGCGTTTCGGAACAGATGACACCGTTTCGGAACGGGTGCCCTGCATGAACCCAGGCGTCCGAAACGGGTGCCACCGTTCCGAAACAGAAAGCATTCTGCCAGACCCCTGTTGCGGAACGCGTTGCGGAACGGCCCCGTGTTTCGGAACGGGCTTGGCCTGTTTCGGAACGGGTGACCGTTGGGGGCTGACATGGGCGGTTAAATGTTTCAAAATGTTTGCATTTTGGTCCTGAAACTTGTTTGTGCAATTGTATGAGTTTGGTATGTCCGTTTGAGCTGAAATTTGGCAGAGAAGCATGAAACATGATTAATTTTAAGTTGGTAACTTAAAATCTGGTTAAGTCCTTAAAGTTTTCAGAAATTACATTTTGGTCCCTAAAATTGTAATTTGTTCATTTGGGTCCCTGTTTGATCTCTAATGTTTGTGATCTTTGAGTATGGTGTTTGTGTGATCACATCTAAGGTTAATGTGCATCTAGACAAGATTAAAAAGAAAAAAAAGGGTCGTTAATCAAGGTTGACTTTCGGGTTGACTTTGGTTTTCCCCGTGTAATCTTCGTAGTTCGGGTCAACCGTCTAGGCCGGGCTACGGGGGTTACAACCTCAACCTTAAGTTGAACCTCAACCACAAGCTCCGGTTGCTAACAATGAAGCTCTCATGACTTTTCTCACCGAGAGGTTCAACACAATGGACACTAACAGGGCTAGGGGTTTTGGTGCTATCAATACTCGCTTGCAATCCGTGGAGGATCGTCTCCTTGCAAATGAGAATCGACTCACATCCCTTGAGAATCAACATCAATCCATGGACATGTCTTTCTCCACTTTTTATGGTCAATGGATGGATTTTTGTCGCTCTCAAGCTAAGGACGATGATGATTCCATGGATGATGATGGTGACGACGATGAGGCTTAGGATTCTCATGTCATCTCATATTAGCTATTCATATTAGGACTAATATTGTATCTTTATTTCATTTATATTTTATGAACCTATGCTTTGCTTATTTTGTTTGGGATTACGCTTTGAACTTATTGTTTAAGATTTATGTTTTGGATATTTGAATTCTATGAATTTATATTTTGTTGCTTATTGCTTATTGATTATTTCTTTTAACCTTATCTCTTCTCTTTGAGCCTTGTTTATTATTTTTGATCTAACAAAAAAGGGAAGAAGTAATCTAAGAGCCAAAATTCTTTTTAAGTGTTTTAAGTTTTAAAACTTGGATATAAATCTTTTTAAAACATTAAAAACCCATCTTAAATTGAGAGGGAGTTAGAATGTATTCAAAATTTTCAAAACTCTTATAAATTCTAACTTTGGTTTTGTTATATAAAAAATGAGGAGATTGTGAAACCGATAATTTGATTTTGATATAACTAAAGAATTTAAGGACTAAACTGAAAATGTGAAAAATGAATTTTTAAGTCCTCAAACCTCTCTATATGTTTAATAGAAAATTCCTAAGTTAAAAACTGATTTTATCAAAACTTTTCTAAGTGTTCTTGAAGCCAAAACAGCGATTTTCGAGTCACCATTTTGGAACGGCCTTAGGTGTTTCGAAACACTTTTGAAACTGTGAACCTGTGTTTCGAAACGGTTTCAACACTGTGAACCCTTGTTTCGAAACGGGTTTCGAAACGGCTTAAGAACATCGAGTCACCGTATCGAAACGACATCCAACGTTTCGAAACGGTATTCAAATCAGATTTAAAAAATATAACTGCTGAAAGTTTTTAATTGATTTTTCACAAGCCGTTAAGGTGTATCGAAATGATTTCAAGCTGTTTCGATACAGACCTTGACCATGGCAAAAATGTTTCAAAATGAGTTTCGAAACGACTCTTAGCGTATCAAAACAAGCTTATCTGTTTTGATATGGGCTCTTTAATGCACCCAACGACTCTTTCAATTTTGGTCTGTTTCGAAACAGGGTCGGGCGTTTCGAAACGGTTGGTTGTAGACTGCATTTATGGAGGGAAGATAACATCCCAACGGCTCTATTGACGAATGCAACAACCACAATGGCTAGAATTCAATGAGAAGGTATAAAAGGGACCTCTAAAAGCTTCAACAACAACTATTGATCCAAAAGCAAACATCCAAACATCAAATCCAAGCATTTGTGCCTAAATCTCATTATTGTGTTGTAACCCTAATTGTATTTTTCATTCTTATCATTTAAATTGGGTTGAGTGCTTGTAATTGGGCTACATTGTGTATTGAGAGATACTTATTTTAGCCAACAACTTCTTTATTCTATTGTGTGAGGATTGGATCAAATTTTGGGTAGAAAATTTGACTGAAATTGTAACGGTTACCTCCTTAGCCTAGAAAAGGGGAAGAGCAATTAGTGGAATTGTTGAAAATCCTTAGTGAAGCTAAGGTAGTGGATGTAGAGTTCGATTGGAACTTCAACCACTCTAAAATTCCTTGTCTACCGATTTTTATTTCTAAATTCCTCTCCAAAAAGTTTAAAAAACCCAATTCACCCCCCTCTTGGTTTATATCGATCATTCGATCCACTGAACACATTGTGTTAAGGATGCACTAGGCAAGTGATCATTGGTTTTATGTGATAAATGCGTATGATGTTAAGCATGTTTATTCTTGTGGTAATGGCATTGTGTTTATGCTTGTAAAACAGTTGAATATTGATGTTAAACGATTATATTGGCAAGTGAAGAAAGTGGTTTTGATTACTTTTAATCGAATATAGTTAGCAGGCTATAGGATTTGGTGCACCGTGAATAAAGTCACCTTGGATGTCGAGGGGTTGTGATTGTGCCGTTATCTCCATCCAAGCACCCTAACGATTGAGGCTAAGATCACAACAGTGAATGGTTTAATCCCATTTGTAAATCTTGTGGTATGTGTCCCGTACTCTCGTTAATGGAATTATAAAACTACCGATGAGTGATGTAGAACCCCTCTATGTTGGGCAGAAGCTGAGCAAAAGTTGATTTTGATGCCAGCTATGTTAAAGGGAACCACCGAGAAGGTGAAGCTCATTTGTGAGCATTTGAAGGCAGCATCAAATAGGCAAAAGTCTTACGCGGACATGAAGGGTAAGGAGATTGAGTTTGCAGTTGGCGAACATGTGTTTTTTAAAGTATCACCTTGGAAGAAGGTGATGAGATTTGGGCATAAGGTTAAGCTTAGCCCAAGGTTCATTGGACCATACAAGGTTGTGGAGGGTATTGGTCCCATGGCATATCGATTGAGATTGCCCTCAGAGCTGGAAAAGATATATGATGTGTTCCATGTCTCTATGTTGCGGAAGTATAGATCAGATCCTTCGTATGTGATGCCGGTTTAGGAGATAGAGTTGAATCCGGATCTGTCATATGATGAGGAACCAGTGAGGGTTCTGGATGTGAGCAGTAAAGTTCTTCGTGGCAAGACGATAGAGCTTGTGAAGGTGTTGTGGCGACACCGAGGAGTTGAGGAGGCCACGTGGGAAAGCAAGGCGGACTTGCTGAAGCAGTTTCCGCACCTTTTTCCATCAAGTAAAATTTCGAGGACGAAATTTCCTAAGTGGGCGAGAGTTGTAACGCCCTGGTTGTGGGCCTAGATGTTTTAGACATCGGATCGGACCGGTCGAGAACGATTCGAATCACGTAAGGTGATTTAAGGAAATCAAGGATTGGGATAGGATAAAAATGTGGTAAAAATTGAAAAATCCTCTAAAAATATTTTTAAGAAGTTGGTCAAATCAATTTTGCAAAAAGAATTTCGGAAGTGGTACATTTTAAGTAGTGACCAAATTGTAAAGTTTCAAAACCGTGGAAAATGTGATTTTTAAAGGAGAAGCCAAATTCTTAGAATCTTTAGGAGGCTTTATGGAAATTTAGCATTTCCCTAATATGACATGTGTTTAAAATGGTTTTAATTAAATAGCTTTAATTGGTGTTTATTTTATTTAATTAATTAGGTGGTTAATTAGTGAGATTCCATCACGTAACTACCATCCTCTCCTCATTTTCAGCCAAACACAATTTTAATTCATTTCTCTCCAGAATTCTTTTCTCCCAAACACTCTCTCAATATTTCCTAAACAATTCTCAAGAATCCTTTCAAGTTATTCAAGATTTTGCTAAGGAAAACTTGTCATTCATTGATGAAAGCAAGGATTGGAGGTAAATCCCTTTCTCAACCTCTAATCAAAGTTCTTTATTGAAATTCCCAAGATCTTTGGCTTCTAATTACTGTTTTTGGTTGAGTTTTCATTATATTTTTGAATTGTGATCAAAATCTTGTAAAAATATGGTTGAAATCTTGATTTTCGGATTTGTTTTGTTAACCTATGTTTTGGATTGATTTTAATTGAGTTTTAAGTTGGTTATTAAGTTTAAAAGAGGTTTTGATAACATAGATCCCGAAATCCTTGAGATCCTTGAGTTTCTTAATAGTTTTAAGTGAGTTTTTGAGGTGAAATGGTGGAATCATGCTTGCTGGAGGTATAAGGATGGGTTAGGTTGTTTATTAGATGTGTTTTGATGTTTATAATTGATTGGAAGTGATGTATGATGGATGGACTTGATTTAGGAAGCAATCGATTGAATTTTCGGTTGTTTCGGATGGGTAAATTGGTGTAGTTTGGGTGAGCAACGAGTTTGTGATTAGTTGTTGGTGCTGAAATGCATTTTAATGCATTTAGATCTGTTTTGATGATGTGAAGACGGGGGATCTTGATCTGGGAGCAAACGAAGCGTTGTTGTAGGCTCTAGAAGTGTACTTTTCGTGTCGGCGAGCGAGGCTTCGCGTATCGGTGAGTGGAAATGGATTTTCCAGCTTTGTAACACTTTGAGCGTGGTCTTGGGAGCTTGGTGTAAGCATGAAATACTTAGCTAAGCTCAAGAGTAAGTGAATCGAAAGTCTCTCTCGGAAATGTGCTATGTTTTGATGGAAATGCACTTGAGTTAAATATGGTTTTATTTACTGTTTTAAAGCATGAATAATGCTGGATTTTAATGCCATTGTGTTAAGGATGCACTAAGTAATTGATCCTTGTTTTATGTGATAAATGCATATGATGTTAAGCATGTTTATGCTTGTGGTAATGGAATTGTGTTTAGGCTAGTAAAATAGTGGAATATTAATGTTAAGCATGTTTTTGGTTACTTTTAATCGGATATAGTTAGCCGACTAAATGATTGGGTGCACCATGAATAAAGTCGCCTTGGATGTCGAGGGGTTGTGACTGTGATGTTATCTCCATCCAAGTACCCTAACGATTGAGGCTAAGATCACAACGGTGAATGGTTTAATCCCGTGTGTGAATCTTGTGGTATGTGTCCCGTACTCTCGTTAGTGGAATTATACAACTACCGTTGAGTGATGTTGAGGGGTTGTGATTGTGCCATTAATCTCCATCACGAGGGTTGAGGGGTTGTGAATGTTCCATGTATCTCCACCTTGTGTAGTCCGGTTGTATGTATGAAGCGTGTGGGACAACGCTTGTAATCCGCATATACGATTGTGTCTATCGAGCTGGTTTTGGTATGGTTTGAGAAATTATCACTTGTAAGCCAATATAATGTTGTTGACTAATGGTTTAAGCATGAGATGCTTGTGAATTATGCTAAAATGCATGTGATGCTAGGTAAAGAATGAGCAAAGGTTTATTTGCTATTATTAAGTGATGCATACGTGCATGTGTTTTAAAAAGTGCATTGATGCCTTGAGAGGGCATGTTTTAAGTAAAGCCATGTGTTGATAAATGGTGTTTTCCCGGTTGTTTGAAATGCATTGATGAATGTTGTTTTAGTGAACATCACTAAGCTTTGTGCTTACGCTCATTTGTTTCATCAATGCAGAGAATTAGGCTTTTGGGGCAGCAAGTAAGCAAGGGGAATCAAAGCACATTGGTCTAGCAAAGTATGTAGTTTTACTTTGGTGTAATAAGAGGCAATGGGTGGGATTTCTACTCTTGGATGTTTGAAGATCTTAATTACCTTGAGCATGTTTGGTTGCTTATCTTTGGGTTGTAAATGGCCTTTGAGGATTGATTTTTTTAATGTTGATTTTAGCTTTGTATGGCTTTGGATGAATCGGGAACATGCCTCTAGATCTAATGCTTGCTTGGATGATGCTATGTTTTAACTTGTGTTTCATAATGTTGATCTTTGATGCTTATACATGTTGTATATATTGTTACCGACTCAATTTTCAAGATCGAGTCTCCCGCACCCATAGGTGCTAAGTTCCGCGCACCATCCGCAGAACCCGACCGAGGGACTCAACGTGCTTCCATTTCCACGCACCAAGGGGCCATGCACAACGCCCTTGGTGGTGTCCGTGCCCAAGAGATCCGTCCTGGGCCAACTCATCCGCACCATGGGGCCCTATCTAGCACCCCATGTGCTGCCCGCATGCCTTGCACCCGAGGGGGCCCAACACACGCACCCGAGGGCCTTTGCTACGCACCCTCTATGCCGGCCAAGGCATAGAGCCCGAGCCCGCACCCGATGTGCGCACAATGGAGACCAAGTCCGCACACGAGGGGGCCTTTCTATCCGACCATCATGGCGCCCAAGCCATGATGCCCAAGTCCGCACCCGACGTGCACACTAAGGGGGCCAAGTCCGAATCCGAGAGGGCCTTGTCTTACATCCATGCCGCCCAAGCCATGGAGTTCAAGCCCGCACCCGACGTGCACACCTATGAGGCCGAGTCCGCACCCAATGTGCATGCCAAGAGGCCTAGGGGCTGTCCATCAGCATTGCCCACACCCCTAGGGCCCGTTTTAGCACCCAATGTGCTAAAGAGGAGGTTTTGGAGCCAATGTCCGGGCCACACCAAGCCCAATCCGCCCAAGCATCCAAGACCAAAGCCAAGGAGTCATCTTTGGACCAACGCACATGGAAAGGTATCTTCCATGGAGCCTATTCGAGGGAAGTTTCCATCCTTGAAGCCACATTCGGGGAAACAAGCCAATGCCACCAAGACAATGATGTCATTGGGCTCTTATCTTAGGCAACCATGTAATATAGTGATTTAGGTTCCATGTATAGTTGATTATCTTTCCCTCATTAGAGATTCTCTTTGTAAGACTCATCCATAGCCATTGGATCGAGTCAATCCTAGCCATTAGATCTAGGGGGCCAAGGCTATAAATAAGAGCCTTGCCCAACCATTGTAATCACTCGACATCCACTTCACTTTCACCATCTTTCTCATTTCCTTTCTTTCTTAATACAAGAGGGCTCGAGTACTCTTTTCTCCCCATCTAGGCTTAGGGGGAGTTTTTAACGAGGCTCGTTGCTTTTATAAATCCCTTGCCTCTTTATCTTTGCCTTGTTTGCCATCACCCAAATATCTTTTCCAAAGCTTCCGCACAACTCCGTCTAAGCACAATCGCTTAGCTTTTCAAAGGCTTACTTAGTCCCCGACCTAAGATCGTCGACTAAGGCCGCACGGGTTAGCGAGCAAAGCCTAGCCCCGTGACAATATGTTGTGGCATGAATTGGAATGTTTTCGAATGTGGAAAGATGTGTAAAACCAGCAAAATCTGTTGTTGCAGGGCAAGACATTTCAGAACGCCCTCATATGTATTGAAACAATGACATGTATTGGCCACGGGGTTTCGAAGCAGGTGCGATCGTTCTCGAACATTTTGCTATTGTGAAGCCTAGTTCTGAAACTAGTTTCGGAACGCACCCGAGTTTCGAAACAACCATTTCGATACAGGGTACAGTGTTTCAGAATAGGTGACCGTTGGAGTTGAATTTGAATTGTTTCAGGTTTTTGTTTTCTTGCGTTTTGGTCATTGGGTCTTAAATGCTTAATTAAATGAGTTTGGATGATCCGTTTACGATGAAATTTGACATGTGGGCATATTATATGATTAATTCTGGATTGGTAAATTTAAAACTTTTTTAGTCCTTATAATTCTAAAAATTTACATATTAGTCCCTAAAGGACGTTGGTTCTCAATTGAACCCCTAATCGAGTTCTGTTCGTTGTGTTGCTTCCGCTGAAATGATTTGCTAATCATATAGGTTAATAATGTGCATCTAGAAAAGATAAAAATGGGTCGTTAATGAAGGTTGAATTTCACGAGTTGACTTTGGTTTTCCACGTGTAATCTTCTTAGTTCGGGTCGAGCGTCTAGGACGGGCTAAGGGGGTTACAAGGCTTGGGTCTTTGCTGTTGAGCAAGACGAGGAGGTTTGGATGATGACGCGGCAACCGATAGATGTCTTGGCGGCAGACTTAGCAGGTGAGACCTTGGCTGTCCGCGGCGGCTAGACTCTCTTGGGTGTGGGATGAGGTTCTTCTTGGAGTTCCGCAGGAGGGGCTTCGCTCTCTTCTGATTTTGTGTCATCGTCCACTGGCTCGGCAGTTATGATTTGCCGCTTCCTCTTCCTAGTTTCATCCTCCGTTGGTGTTATCGAGGGGTCTATCGCCATTAGGATGGCTGCTACTTGTAGACTTTCCACAAGTTCTATCTTTTGTACACATTTCTGCTCGTATTATTGCTGTTCTTAAGCTCATTTAGGAATTTTTAGGTGCATTGCATGCATAATAACAATATTTTCTCTTTTACCATTCTTTTATTAAATATTCTATGTTTGGTTGAGAATAGATATTGTTTTAGTTTAGTTTTTATTTTTAGGTGATGTAGCTGAGTAGGGGAGAAGAGGACAAGAAAGCAGGGAGTAAAAGAAGTTGTACGGAAGCAGTTCCAGGAGCCGCCAAGGACGCTGCCGCAGCACCACTGCCGCCAAGGAAAGCAGGGAGTAGAAGGAGCTATACGGTCTCATCATGTTGAGGTGTTGACTAATTTGGCTTAGACATAAGTTAGAATTTCAGCGGCTAAAAGGAGTAACCAAACATCGTCTGCATGCGTTAGGTTTACGCCGAGATTGCTAGGTATTGCCTACATCACGCGGTGATAGAATCCTTGCCTAGACATAGGAAGGATCACTTCAGAATTGATGTGTCGAACTTGGAGTATCTTCCTAACTTGCCCCTGGGACATCCCTCCATCTCGCCTGTCGAGATAGCAAAAGTTGCTAGCGCAGAGTTCCGCTGTTGTAACCCCCTTAGCCCGGCCTAGAAGGTTGACCCGAACTACGAAGATTACACGGGGAAAACCAAAGTCAACTCGAAAGTCAACCTTGATTAACGACCCTTTTTTTTCTTTTTAATCTAATCTAGATGCACGTTAACCCTAAGTGAGCACTCATGAAACATACATGAGAAAGGCACAACGATCGAACAACAAAGAGGGACTCAATTGCTCTTATTACAAGTTTAGGGACCAAATTGTAATTTCTATAAATTATAAGGTCATAATTGATTTTAAAGTTACCAATATGAAATTAGTCATATTTCGTGCTTCCCTGTCAAATTTCACCTTAATTGGACATCTCGAACTCATACAATTGCAATTACAACCTTCGGGACTAAAACGTATAACTCGCAAACTTCAGCATCATTCAAATCGGTGCCCAACGGTCACCTGTTTCGAAACACATAACACTCGTATCGAAACGCGGGGCATTAGTCACCCGTTTTGATACTGGTTCCGTAACACGTCTCTCTCCAGTAGCCAAATCGTTTCGAAACAGTCTCTAGCCGTTTCGAAACACGAAGGCCATTACAGGCCCCCGTTTCGAAACGCCAGAGAGTGGTTCGATACGGTTTGCCCAGAAACTGCAGATTTTGCTGGTTTTTCATGCACAAACCCAATCAAACTCATCCTAATGACATCCCAAGCATACCAACAAGTCATCAAACATATAAGGCGCATGTTTAGAACCCTAATCACATTTTTAGCATCAAACATGAAATATGACATGTCTAGAGGCATGCTTCCTATTATTTAAAACCAAGTAAGCAACCAAACTTCAAACAAGCATTAAAGGCCATTTACAATCCAAATCAACCAAGGCAAACATGCCACAACCATAGGGAGTTCAACACATCTCCCAAAACACATCTTAGGTTCCCATTGCCAAATTAACCACCGTTGTGATCTTACCTCACTCGTTAGGGTACTTGGATGGAGTGTACGGTACAATCACAACCCCTCCACATCCAAGGCGACTTTATTCACGGTGCACTCAATCTTATAGTCGGCTAACTATATCCGATTCAAGTACTTTAAAACCATTACATCACTTGCCAATATACATCATTTACCATCAACAACTCACTGTTTTAAAGCATTAATCAGAGCCATTTATCATCATGCATCACTATGCATCAAAACCATATTAACAATATGTCAAACCAAGGATCCCTTACCTTGAGCATCCTTCAACACATGGCTTTCAAAACCAGCATTAACCATGCTAAAATATGCTTTCAAAACAGAATTTAAACATGCAAATTATAACCAATGCATCAAACCACCTCATGGCTCATCCAAGGGAGTTTTTCTGAAAACTTAAACTAAGCTCCCAAAACCTTCAAACAATCGTTTCAAAGCTGGAAACCAAACTCCACTCACAAATTACATTTCACAAGCTTGCCGAAACGCCGATCAAGCCTCCGGATCAACTCCAAAGGTGTCCGAAGATGCCTCCCCTATTTTAAACACATCAAAGCAGAGGATTAATGCATCATCATGCATTAAAATCTTCAGCCAACACACTTAAACTCGTTGCTCTACTTAAAACCAACATTTCGGCTACCAAACACAACCGAAATCACCTCCAAACTCTTCCAAAACTTAACCCATCCAAGATTCATCACTTCTAACCATTTCTAAACATCAATCAACATCCAAAATAAACCTAAACTCGTCCTTATACCTCCAGCTATAACATAACACCATAAACACCTCAAAAACCACCATTTTCATAAGCAAATGCTTAGGAAATATAATCTATTCGAGATTGCATTGATAAAACCTCATTTCCACATCATTATACATCCAAAATACATTTAAGAATCATCTCAAAATAGAGCCCAAACAATCACAATGAATTTCTTTAAGATTTCTTTCAAATATGGAGTTTTAAGCCAAAATCAAGTTTCTAACATTAAAACCATTTACAAAACTTAAATTAAGGATTAACAACTTGGGAATTTCAGTAAAGAACTGAGTATTTAGAGGAGAAGAATAATCTTACCTCTAAATGGTGATTTCTCCTTGTTTTGAGCCAATTTTCTTGAAAATCCAATGAGGAAATCAAAAGGATTTGATGATAGATTGATTAGGAATTAATTGATGATAGAAATCTCATCAATTGAAGTGAAGATCAATGAAAAAGTTGCTGGAGAAAAGTGTTTGGATGATGGAATTTTGAGAGAAAAAGATATGAGAAAATTTTAGGAAAATATAGTTATGAAATTCCAAAAAGTAGTTTCTCTTCTCTTTTAATTAATTAAAACATTAATTAATTCACCCAAATTAAGGAAAAATATGGAGAAATAATTTTTGGGTAAATTAGCTCCTTAATGATTCAAGTTTCAATCCTTACAAAACAGTCACCACTAAACTTTTCAAAAATCACATTTTAGTCACTATTTCAAAAATGTGATACTTCCAAACCTTATTTTGTAAAATTGACTTCACCACTCTCTTATATATATTAAAAGAGGATTTTTAGATATTTTTCCATATTTTTAAAGCATCCCGAACTAGGCTTTCCCTAAGACCACCCTTTATATTCGAACCGAAAATTAGACCGGTCCGGTTCAGACCCTACACATCTGAGCCCAAAATTGGGGTGTTACACAAACCTTATTTTGTAAAATTGATTTCACCACTCTCTTATATATATTAAAAGAGGATTTTTAGATATTTTTAAAGCATCCCGAACTAGGCTTTCCCTAAAACCTCCTATTATATTCGAACCGTTTCTCAGACCGGTCCGACCAAACCCTACACTTCTAAGCCCAAAATTGGGGTGTTACAACTCTCCCCCTCTTAAGAAATTTCGTCCTCGAAATTTACCTGGAGGAAAAAGGTAAGGAAACTACTTCTTCATGTCATCCTTTCTTTCCCACGTGGCTTCCTCAACACCACGATGCTTCCACAACACCTTAACCAATTCTGTAACCCCCGTAGCCCGGCCTAGACGGTTGGCCCGAACTACGAAGATTACACGGGGAGAACCAAAGTCAACCCGAAAGTCAACCTTGATTAACGACCCTTTTTTTTTCTCTTTTTAATCTTATCTAGATGCACATTAACCTTAGATGTGATCACACAACCACCATGCTCAAAGGTCACAAACATCAGAGATCAAACAGGGACTCAATTGAACAAATTACAACTTTAGGGACCAAATTGTAATTTCTGGAAACTTTAAGGACTTAACCAGATTTTAAGTTACCAACTTGAAATTAATCATGTTTCATGCTTCTCTGCCAAATTTCAGCTCAAACGGACATCCCGAACTCATACAATTGCACAAACAGGATTCAGGACCAAAATGCAAACATTTTGAAACATTTAACCGCCCATGTCAGCCCCCAATGGTCACCCGTTCCGAAACAGGCCAAGGCCGTTCCGAAACACGGGCCGTTCCGCAACGCGTTCCGCAACGGGGGTCTGGCAGAATGCTTTCCGTTTCGGAACGGTGACACCCGTTTCGGACGCCTGGGTTTATGCAGGGCACCCGTTCCGAAACGGTGTTGCCTGTTCCGAAACACCTAGCCCAGAATGTTGCATTTTGCTCACTCAAACACACAATTGATCATTCAAACATGCTCCAAAAGCCACCAAACTTTGCCAACATACAATTCAACATAAAAGAGACATACTTGCATCAACAATTCAACATATGATCAACACATATGAAAAGCCCCAACTCTATAGGCATGCTTCCTACTCAAGCAACCATTTAAGCTCAAACCTTTCAATTCAAACACAATCAAACCAATTCATGATTCAACATCATTAACAACAGTACTTAAACATTCTTGATCAACACATACGATCACAATAACAACAATCCGAGAGATTCTACCCCATTGCCCTTATTAACTATAGCTATTCACCGAGACATACATCTCCATTGGAGTCCACCTTGAATCCCTTGCTCCTTGCTGCCCAAACCTCAAGAATCTGCATTGATGGACAAAAAGGAGCGTAAGCACATATTGCTTAGTGAGGCATGCTCAAAACCAAAACACCATCAATGCAGCGGGTCTTTAAAACACATTAAAACCAACCCGGTTGCTTTCCAAAACCATGTTCGAAAACTCTTTTCAACATCAAGCTCAAAACATGCATAAACACCATATGCCAAGCTTAAACAAAACCATGGAAAACACATCCTTTCCACAACATACCTTTCTTTAACTTGAAAACCACATCAAGCAAGAAACCATTTAAAACCATAGTTCAATTAAACCATTTCATGCATTTAATCAATGCACTATAAAACCATAACATCATATTCACATGCCTTTAACAACAAGTCATACATGACTTCAATGCAACATAGATAATCCAAGCTCACATGCATCATTTATCAAATGATATCCAATACTTGTTCAACATACAAGTAACATGCTTCCACTAGCATTATACACATCTCATGCAACAATGCATCTTACCAAGCATCCCATGCTTCTCATGCAAACATGCATCAATTCAAGCATCTCATGCTTCACATGCAACTATGCATCATTTCAAGCAATCCCATGCTTCACATGCAACCATGCATCATTTCAAGCAATCCCATGCTCACATGCAACCATGCATCATTTCAAGCAATCCCATGCTCAACATGATCAAGAACATTATATTGGCTTCCAAGAGATCAACCATAAACACTTTCCACTTTTCAACCCGATCGGATACGCGGATTACAAGCGTGTCCCAACGCTTCCTACACCCTACCCAATCCAAGGTCTTCCAAATGGGCATCAACCTCCATTTGACCTTAACAACCTAAGGTTCCCATGCATGGACTTTTAAACACCATACAACCTTAGCTTTTCCTCAAGGTTACCATGTATGGACTTCCAACCGCCATACACCCTTGACATGCACAAGGTCTTTTCCGTATGGACTTTCAACCACCATACAACCTTTGCATAACCGATTGGTAGTTGTAGACATCATCTAACGAGGAACGGGACATCACACACAAGATCCACACATGGACTTAACCATAGCCATTGTGATCTTAACAAGTACAAGGTTCTCACATAAGGACTTTTAACCACCTTATAACCTTTACTTCACCAAGGTCCTCGAATGGGCAACAACCTCCATTATGACCTTAACAACTTAGGTCCTCGAGTGGGCAACAACCTCCACTATGACCTCTTCTCGTTAGGAATACTTGAGGGGAGTCTAACCGGTCCACACTTGACCACTCCGCCTTCAAGGCGACTTTATTCACGGTGCACCCAATCCTATAGCCGGCTAATTATACCCGATCAACGAACCAAGAACCATTCACATCTCTTGCCAACATAACCATCTTACCATAATATCCAATGTTCCACATGCATAAACACAATGCAAGGTCATCACATCATTAGCTCAATGATTCACATGCATACACATAATGCAAAACCACCACATCATTAGCTCAATGATTCACATGCATAAACAATATGCAAAAGGTACAATTATCATCATTAATCATCATCAACTCACTGTTTTTAAGCATCATACAAAGCCAATGAACAACATGCATCACTATGCATCAAAATCACAATTTCCATAAACATAACCAAGGATCTCTTACCTTGAGCATCCTTTTCAATTGACTTTCAAAACCAGCATTAAACTATGCTAAAACATGCTTACAAAACAGAATTAAACCATGCAATAACACATGCACATCAATCATCAACCACAATTGATTTTAAAACCAAATCATACACAATCCAAAAGCAAAAACCTCTTCACTTACTCTTGAGCTTAGCAAAGTTGTTTAGACTTAAACTAAGCTCCCAAAAACCTTCAAACCATGTTTCAAAAGCTGAAATCCCAACTTCACTCACCAATTACCAAACCAAGCTAGCCAACAAGCTTTCCAAACTTCCGAAACCTTCCGAAAACACCTCCAAAGCTCAAGGATCAACCTCCCCTGTTTCAAGCACATAAAAACAGAACATTAATGCATCCATATGCATTAAAGCACCAGCAACATCAACACAACTCGCTGCTCATCACAAAACTAGCAATTTGGCTACCAAACACAACCGAAATCATCTCCAAACACTTCCAAAACTTAACCCAGCCAAGATCCATCACTTCTAACCATTTTTATACATCAAATAACATGCAAAATGATCACAACCACGTCCTTATACCTCCAGGTATAACAGATCACCAAAAACACTCCAAAAACTACCAAAAACTCAAGCCAAACTTAGGAAATTCAACCTATCCGGGATTGCATTGATTAAACCTCAACTTCTAATCATTTTAGCATTCATTTAACATCATTTTAACACCTCAAAACCCTGCTTAAACAGATCACACGAAATTTTCACCAAAATCACCAAATCTTGCATTTTAGCCAAAAATCAAGATCTCAATTGAAAAGCCTTTAATAAAACATGAATCAAGGATTGAGAACTTAGGAATTTCAGTAAAGAACTGATAGTTTAGAGGAGAAGGACGTTCTTACCTCCAAACTTGAATTTCTCCATTTTAGAGCCAAAATGCTTGATGAAACAATTTGCAATTTGAGAGGTTTTGATGATGAGATGATTAGGAATCAAATGAGAGTTGAAATGAGAGATGTAGATGTCAAAACCAGAGAAAGAAATCTGGAGAATCTTGTTTGGGTAGAGAGAAAATGAGAGAAAAGAGAATTTGAGAGAAAATAGAAAATTAGTTGGAAATTGGTTAAAATGATTTCCCTCTCTTTTCTTAATCTTTAAAATCAGATTTTTGACTTAAAATATCTTAGAAAAATCTGGAGAAATCCTTTTTGGAATAATAGCTCCTTAAAGATTCAAAGTTTCAATCCTTTATAAAACTGTCCCGCAACTTTCAAAAATTACATTTTGGTCACTAGCCAAAATGTCAACCTTCCGAACCTCATTTTCCAAAATTGATTTCACAGTTCACTTTTATATATTAAAATATGATTTTAGAATATTTTTCCATATTTTTAATGCAACCCGAACTAGGCTTTCCTAAATCCACTCTTATATATTCGATCAGCACTTTGACCGAACCGGTCAACGCCAAAACTTCTGAGCCCAAAACCGGGGCGTTACAAATTCAATGGTCTTGCCTCGAAGAACTTTATGGTCCGAATCCAGAATTTCAACTGGCTCTTCATCATAGGTCAATTCTGGATTCAACTCCACATCCTCCACAGGCATTACATGTGAAGGATTCGATCTATACCTCCGAAGCATAGAGACATGAAACACATCATGTATCTTTTCCAACTCTTGTGGTAACCTAAGCTTGTACACAACAGGACCCACACGTTCAATCACCTCGTATGGTCCAATATACCGAGGGCTCAACTTACCCTTTTGGCCAAACCTCATCACCTTCTTCCAAGGCGAAACCTTCAAAAACACATGGTCACCCACCGCAAACTCAATCTCCTTACGCTTCAAATCCGTGTAAGATTTCTGTCAATCAGAAGCGGCCTTCAACCGCTCACAAATGAGCTTCACCTTCTCGGTGGTTCCTTTCAACAAAATCGACATCGAGACCAACTTCTGACCTGATTCGGCCCAGCAAAGAGCAGTTGTGCACTTCCTCCCATACAAGGCTTCATAAGGTGCCATTTGAATACTTGCCTGGAAGCTGTTATTATAAGCAAACTCCACCAAAGGCAAATGCTTCTCCCAAGAACCTTGAACCTCAATAACACAGCACCTCAACATATCCTCAAGCACTTGGATAACACGCTCGGACTGTCCATCCGATTGTGGATGATAAGAAGTATTGAAATTCAACCGTGTACTCAAAGCTTGATGCAAACACTCCTAAAAATGCGACGTAAACCTCAAATCTCAATCCGACACTATAGACTTTGGTACACCATGCAGTCGCACAATCTCAACAATGTACAACTCTACAAGCTTGTCCAAGGTATACGTAGTATGCACAGGTATAAAATGCGCACACTTCGTAAGGCGATCCACAATCACCCACACCGAATTCTTCTTTGATGGCGACAGAGGCAAACAAGACACAAAGTCTATGGTAATCCTTTCCCACTTCCACTCAGGAATCCTCAACAGTTGCAACAACCCCGAAGGAAACTGATGCTCAGCCTTAATCCGCTGACAAACCATGCACTTACTCACGTACTGTTGCGTGTAAAATAGTCTATCGCAATGGTAGTGCAAGTATACACGACGCAAGTAGTAAAGTGATACGAAGTATCATATATCGTCTCCACATGGATTGGGCTAATAGCTTCACCTTAATTCACTGCACGAAAGTAAATGAAATATTTGAGAGTTGTCACGAAAATAATAAAGAAAACATAAATAAAAGAGTAGAAATATCAAGATAGAGAGAATGGGCTGGTATTGAATTGCTCAGTAGTGCAGGTATTGCAGAGTTTAGGAAATCCAGTTCTGTCGTCGCGCCCGTCGCGGCAACACCTATCGCGGCAGCAGTCCGTTGATCGTCGCGGCAGCAAACGCTCAACTCAGTACTTTCAAGTTTGGCAAGAATCCCAGATCTGTCGATGATCACGTCTTGATGATACCTCCCGGCGTGAATCGAAGGATGAACACCGATGTGTATGAATTCTTCTTTAGCCACTTAACCTCGCCCTATCCCTAGGCACGAGATAGTTCAACTATAAACTAGAGAGCTTGCTCTTATTTCTTTCGTATACTTAACTCTCCCGATGCTAAGTAAATAGATAACCTCACAATGCTCTCCCGATGCTCTTACAAGATATTAATAACCAAAATAAGAGAACTTGAAGTTTATTTTATTGAACTGAAAATTCCTAAAACAAAACAACCCTTGCAACTACTTTACAAATCAACCTGTGGCCCTAGGAAGGATTTAGAACATGTCGACGGCGGGAAAACGGCTAGGGGTTTTGGTTATCGGTTATGGGGTATTCGATATGTCCTAGGTTAAAATACATGCCCTTATATAAGCTTTGGGCTCAAGTTATCTAATTTAACAAGGATTACAACTTTAATTAAAAGTATGATTCTAATAAAGACTAAATCTTCAAGGAATCTACTTTCCAGCCGTCTTCCTTGTTTCTTGGGATTTTCTCTCCTTGAACTTTGGGCTTGACATATCTTTTGATCAGGGGCTTGGAAAAATATAAGGTTTTCACACGATAGACGGGCCGAATTTTCTCTATCTGTCGAGGTCCACTTTGCTTTTTTTTAACACAAAATTGCTGTCGTCCTCTGCTATCACGGCAGCACCATGGCAGCATCGTCCTCTTTGTCTGCTTGTCCAGTTCAGCTCTTCTGCTTCTCTGCCCAGCACCTGCCTTCTCCATCTACAAAGGCGGCAACCTGCAAAAACAGCCATTTTTAGTAGAATCTGTGCCTTTAATATATTTGTGATGTTTTGTTGTAAACAAACCTAAATGCAATGAATAATGCTTGAATGTAGCAGAAATATGGGTTAAAACGGGTGTAAATAATAGAACTTTTACACACTCAACACACCCCCAAACTCAAGTTTTTTCTTGCCCTCAAGCAACTAAGACCTAAAAGAAAAAATGAAATATTTTTGTTTTGGCTTTCAAACAGTGAACTTACCCTTACCTGTCGTTCGTTCCCTGTGACGGCAGCAACCTGTCGGAAAATTTAGGATCTGTCTGGAATCTCACTATAGTCCTCGTGCAGTGTGTGCATGCTTGTGAACATTTATATGCTAAGACTCTATTAGTTTCACTAGAATATTCAACTCTTAACTCGAATTTTTATGCCAAAGTTTATCTTTTTGAAGGCACATTTTCATGCTTTTTTGATTTTTTTTTTGTTTTGACTCGATTTCTCTAAAGTTTTACTAGAGCAAGTTTTAGGCACCTCTAGTTAGCTTCCTAGAGCCAGTTTCGGGCACCTCTAGGGTTGTTGAGTCACTTTTGCTAAACTTCTTTCCTAGAGCCAGTGTTAGGCACCTCTAGGGGCTATTCAAGTGTTAAGCTTCCTATTCTAGTTTGGCTAAAAGAAATCTAAGCAGTATAACAATCACAATGGTGTTTAAGTTTTCAGGACTTTAAAAAGGCTCTAAACTTCTCCTTAAACTATCCTAAAGTCGCTGCCACGACAGAGCTGTCACGACAGGTAAGTGCAGTTCATAGTTTTAAGCCAAAATTTTCAATCTTTTCAGTTTTTTTAAGAGAAAAATAACTGAGTAAAAGACACCAACAATTAACTAAGATGTACTTGGACTCCATTAATATGGAGGGTTGCCACCCCCAAACTCGAGGGTTGCATTGCCCTCAATGCAAATGACAAAATATAAATGAAAACATATTAAGGCAGTACATCACAAAATATATAAGTAGCAGGCAGCAATAAGAAAATAAGAAACTTAAATTTTAAGCATTGTCTTCACTGCTGCTGCTGAGGCGAATTTGGCGGCGGATTCTGGTTCTTGGGGCGGGCTGGGGTGGTTGCTGTACAACCTGAATGTCGAAGCTGCTGCCGCTGCTGTCACTGCTGCTACTGCTGCAGCTGCTGGCCTTTGGTAGAGTTTTCTTGTTGGCCATTCTTTTCTGCCTCTTTATCGGTGTAAATTCTTTCGGCAGGTTCCTCTGAATAGAGGGTTCAACGTCGCTGTCTGCCCAGACGGATGAGGAAGAGAACCCAGCAACAAAGGCAGCAAGGTCATCTAAGGGCACCGGTCGCTTTGTTCCACGAGCGGATGTTTCGGCATGGGGGCTGCCGGCTGCCGTCGGGCAAGTGATGGTATGGAGGTAGCAGATGGTGTATGTGGTGTAGCAGCAGGTGTAGGTGTGTGGGCAGGGGTGGGGATAGTGAAGTAGTGGGCAGGGAAGGTGGGGAAGACAACATCAGGGAAATTTAAAGTATTGTGAATAAAATTTACCGTGGATGCGGCAAAGTCCTTGATGAATGTCATGAGGCCCAACTGTCTTTCCTCCATCCTTTGAATGGCAGCTAGGATCTGAGTGGAGGGATCTGTCGGAGCAATTGCGGCGGCGGTAGGTTCAGGATTTGGCTGCTCTGATGATTCAGCTGGGGTGGCAGCAGGGTTGAAAGATGAGAGAGGGGTTGCCACTGTCAGCTCCATGAGGCTGATGATATTCTTTTCTGTCCAACCCCATCCTTTCACTATGCGATCGGTGTCGGCTTCTGGCACATCATGACAGTGGCAGAGGGACGTGATGAGGTAGGGGAGACAAAGGAGGGCCGTCGGTCTATGGGCACTTTCCAAAATACTCTCTCGCATATAACTTCCCACATTAATGGGTCGTTCATTTAGAATGGAATGTATTAATGCTAACCTCTGCTGGTCAACGGTGGTGTGATGCGATGACGGCAGGATCCTCTTTTTGATGAAGGCATTCCATAGTTTTGCCTCCGGCAGCAGCTGCCCCCTCTTCACTGTGTGAGGAATTTTTCGGCTTGTATTCCATTCAGTCCCTTCTTCTGTCAGTTTTGCCATGACAGCGTCATAGGCAGCATCATCCAAAGTGTCAAGGAACTGCTGGTGAGCATCATCGTTGGGGCCTAGGTAGAGGCCATACAAAGAGTTAATGCGCTCGGCTGTGAATTGCACCTCTTTCCCTCGGACAGTTACTGATGTCGCTGTCTTGCTGCTGATGGCAGCATAAAAGTCCCTCACCAGCGTCTCGTTCATCTCCGCCGGTTGCTCCGCAAATGATTCCCATAAGAGAGCTCTAATCTTCATTGCGATGAAAGGCTTGAGGCCCAGATTAATCGCCTTTGGAGTGTAAATGAAGCCTCGTTCTTCCAATAGATCTCTGGTTGCAAAGGACTGTGGGGTAGGTGCTGCCGGTGAAGAAGTTGAAGCAGCACTGCGGCGGGTTCTTCTAGAAGACATGTTAGTGCAAGGGTTGTGAAAAGTAAAAGAAAGCAAATGAAAACTAAAGGGGAGAGCAAGTAAGAAAGGCAGAAGTGAATGAAAATGAAAATGAAACAGGGTTTTATAGAAGAGAAACTGCTGCCCGTTGAAGCTGTAACGGCAGGCATGAATAATGGGGCGACTGTTGAGCTTTAGCGTGTCTGACGCGCCAGACACGCGTTTCTGCGTCTGTTACGCGTCTGTCACACGTTTCCGCGTCTGTCGTGACAACATGGTGACAGCCTGTCTTTTCCGTGTCTGCCGCGGCAGCTGGAACGACATGCTTCAATATTGGGCTTTGTTGGGCTGATGGATGGATGATGGGCTGGGATCACTTCTCCTGTTCTTTTTGACTCCTTTATTTCCTAAAAACAATAAATATAAAAACATTATTCGAATAAAATAAACCTTATTTCCTAATAATAAATAATAATATTAAAACAAATAAAAATAAAATTTAGGTTAAGTTAGGGATGCCATGTGGGGCATCTCCTAAGGTAACCACTTCCTGCATTCTGGGGTTTCAGTCCCCTGATAATGCTTGAGGCGCTGTCCATTAACTTTGAATTAGTGCCCATCTTTTAATGATCGAATTGTGATGGCACCATGGGGAAAAACTTGTACGACTTGGAATGGGCCAGAACATCTAGATTTCAGTTTCCCTGGGAAAAGTTTCAGTCTAGAATTGAACAACAATACAAGCTGCCCTGGGCAGAACTGTCGTGGCAGCAACTTCCTGTCATGCCACTTCTTAGTTTTCTCCTTGTAAATTCTTGCATTGTCGTAGGCCATTGTCCGTATTTCTTCAATCCAATTTAGATCTAACAGCCTTTTCTGGCCTGCCTTGTCCAAGTCCATATTCACTGCCTTGATCGCCCAGTATGCTCTGTGCTCTATCTCGACAGGCAGATGACAGGTTTTCCCATAAATCAATCGGTATGGAGACATGCCCAATGGAGTCTTAAAAGCTGTCCTATATACCCATAATGCGTCATTAAGGAGTAAAGACCAATCCTTCCTAGTTGGCTTAACCATCTTCTCAAGAATGTTCTTAACTTCCCTATTAGATATTTCAGCTTGTCCATTGGTGTAACCCCCTTAACCCGGCCCAGACGGTTGACCCGAATTAAGAAAGTCACACGGGGAAAACCAAAGTCAACCTGAAACTCAACCTTGATTAACGACCCTTTTTTTTCTTTTTAATCTTGTCTAGATGCACATTAGCCCTAATTGTGATCACACAAACATCATACTCAAAGATCACAAACATCAGAGATCAAATAGGGACCCAATTGAACAAATTACAACTTTAGGGACCAAATTGTAATTTCTGAAAACTTTAAGGACTTAACCAGATTTTAAGTTACCAACTTAAAATTAATCATGTTTCATGCTTCTCTGCCAAAAATCAGCTCAAACGGACATCGCAAGCTCATACAATTGCACAAACAAGATTCAGGACCAAAATGCAAACATTCTGAAACATTTAACCGCCAATGTCAGCCCCCAACGGTCACCCGTTCCGAAACAGGCAGAGCCCGTTTCGAAACACGGGGTCGTTCCGCAACGCGTACCGCAACGGGGGTCTGGCAGTAGCCATTCCGTTTCGGAACGGTGTCACCCGTTTCGGACGCCTGGGTTGGTTCAGGGCACCCGTTCCGAAACGGTGTCAACTGTTCCGAAACACCCTGCACAGATTGCAGCAAAAAGCATACTTAAACATGCAATTGATCAACCAAACATGCTCCAAAAGCCACCAAACTTTACCAACATGCGATTCAACATATATGAGACATTCTTGCATCAACAATTCAACAAAATACCCACATATATGAAAAGCCCCAAATCTATAGGCATGCTTCCTACACAAGCAACCATTTCAAGCATAAACTTCCAAATCAATCTCATATAAGCCAAATACATGTTCCAACAACTTTAACAACATAAAACCATTCTTGTCCATACATATTCGAACACATAAACACATCCCAAGAGATTCTACCCCCATTGCCTTTATTAACTATAGCTATTCACCGAGACATACATCTCAAATGGAGTCCTCCTTGAATCCCTTGCTTCTCGCTGTCCAAACTTCAAGAATCTGCATTGATGGACACAAAAAGAAGCGTAAGCACATAATGCTTAGTGAGGAATTCTCAAAACCAAAACACCATCAATGCAGCGGGTCATAAAAACACTTTTAAAACAAACCCGATTTGTTAACCAAGCAAAGCTTGAAAACCCTTTTTCAACATCATGCTTAAAACCATGCATTGCACATACATGAAAACCAACCCTTAGCTTAGCAAGCTAAGAAAACCTTTTCAAAGCACAACTTGCAAAGTCATCCATTTAACCATTCCATGCATAAACACCATATGCAAAGTTAAATTCAAAACCTTGGAAAACACTTCCATTTCACATCATACCTTTCATATACTTGAACATCATTTCAAGCAAGAAACCTTTTAAAACCATTTACTCGATCAATCCATCACATGCATTAAACAAAGGCAACTTATGAACTACAACATCATCATCACATGCCTTTTAAAACAAGTCTTAACAAGACTCCAATGCATTTAAGAGATTCCATGCACACATGCATCATTTACCAAATGATAATCAACACTTGTTCAACTTAACAAGTAATCATGCATTCACAAGCATTAACCACATTTCATGCAACCATGCATCTTTTCAAGCATTAAACACTTTTCATGCAACCATGCATCTTTTCAAGCATCTCATGCTTCTTTATAATCAAGAACATTACATTGGCTTCCAAGTGATCATCCACATCCACTTTTCAACTCAACACCCGATCGGATACGCGGATCACAAGCGTTGTCCCCCACGCTTCATACACACTACCAATCCAAGGCCTCAAAATGGACTTTTAAACACCATTTGACCTCAACATCCTAAGGTTCCCATGTATGGACTTTTAAACACCATACAACCTTGACATGCACAAGGTTCCCATGTATGGACTTTCAAACACCATACAACCTTTGCATCACCGATTGGTAGTTGTATAACATCACTAATGAGATCCGGGACACCCTACACAAGATCCACACATGGACTTACACCTCCATTGTGATCTTAACAAGCACAAGGTTCCCATATATGGACTTTTAACCACCATATAACCTTTGCTTAACCAAGGTCCTCGAATGGGCATTCCACCTTTGCTTAACCCAATTTTCACAAACGCACTCACCGATTTCCACTTTGCTTCAAGCCAAAGCACCAAATCAAGCTTCCGGATCAACAACTCTTGGATCCAAAGATGCCTCCCCTGTTTTCAACACATCAAAGCAGAGGATTAATGCATCATCATGCATTAATTGCTTCAATGAAAGCACCTAAACTCGCTGCTCTCATCCACACACCATTTTCGGCCACCAAACACAACCGAAAATGCATCCAAACCACTTCTAAACAAAGCCCAACCATAAACCAGCAAAACCACACATCCTTAAACATCATATAACATCTAAAAACAACCTATCAACATCCTTAAACCTCCAGCAACATCAGATCCACAAGATCACCCCAAAAACAACCTTGAATCACAAGCTAAACTTAAGAAACTCAACCTATCCGGGATTGCATTAATCAAAACTCAATTCCTTATCAATTTAGAGTTCATTTAACATCAAAAACACATCTCAAATCACAGATTAATCAGATCTAACGAAAATCATCAAAAATCATCAAATCTTGCATTATAAGCCAAGATCCATTTCACCACTTAAAAACCTTTAATTAAACATCAATTAAGGATTGAACACTTAGGAATTTCAGTAAAGAACTGATAGTTTAGAGGAGAAGGACGTTCTTACCTCCAAACTTGAGTTTCTCCTCTTTTTGGAATCAAAAATCTTGTTGAATCAAGTAGCAATTAAAGAGGTTTTGAAGATATGTTGATTAGGAATCAAATGAGAGTTGAAAGGAGGGATTTAGGTGAGAAAATCAGATCCAATTCTCTGGAGAATAGGTGTTTGGGTTGAGAGAAAATGAGAGAAAGAAAATTGAGAAAAGTTGGTTACAAAATCCAAAATAGCCAAATGGCTTTCCCTCCACTTTTAATATCATTTAAAATCAGAATTTAGTCTTAAAATATCTTAGAAAAATCTGGAGAAACTCCCTTTGGGTAAATAGCTCCTTAAAGATTCAAAGTTTCAACCCTTTATAAAACAGCCACAACATGGGCTACTCCACGACCACCTTCCTCACGCCTCTGAAAATTACCACGGCCGCGCCCACGACCTCTCTGTGGTGCAGCAACAGCAGGAGCATGCATCTGATCACCAGCCAACCTCGGACAATCTCGCCTCAAGTGGTCTGCAGAACCACAATTCCAGCATCCATAACCAGCTACCGCAACAGGAGCTTGCACCTCCCTCACAGCACGAGGACAGTCACGCTTCAAGTGACCACGTGAACCACAGATCCAACAAGCACTCGGATCAGCTCTAGCATTGCCACCCCTAGCAGGTGCACCACCACCTCTCTTAGCTGAGGACTGATACCTCTGATCGCGTCCCCTCTTGTTTCGTCCACCTCTGGAACTATACTCAGCAGTTCTCTTACCAGAACTTGCTCCAGCACCTTTCGCAGACAAACCCAAGTTCATCTCTATATCCTTGGCTCGACCCACTAATACATCAAAATCATCATACTCAGTGGCCAGCACATACATCTTTACCTCCGTTACAAGACCATAACGAAACCTTTCGCACCTCTCCCGTTCATCAGGAATCAGCTCCGGTGCATACTGACTGAGTCGCACAAACTACACTTCATACTCAGCCACTGTCATACTCCCTTGGGTAAGAGTCATGAACTCACGTTTCTTCTCATCAAGATATCTCACACCAAGATATCTCCGCTTGAACACATTCTGAAAGAATGTCCAAGTCACATCAGCTTCAGCCATCCCAGAGATTGTGGTCGTCCACCATGTATATGCATCATCCTGAAGCAAGGATACCACACAACCCAACTTTTGCACATCCGTGCAACTCATCTGTCCCAAGATTCGCTTGGTACTCTCTAGCCAAGCTTCCGAACTCTCAGCAGACATACCTCTGAACTCAGTCCCACCAAGACTGCGCAGACACTCCAAAGGTAGTCTAACACCAGCATCTCCCTGATGCCCAGCTCCTTGAGCTCCAGCTACTGCTGCTCGAAAAGCACCCGCAATAGCTTGTACTAACATAGACATATCAGGCATAGCTTGCCCCTGACCAACTTCTGGTCCTGCAGCCCCAGCACCAGCTGCTGCAGCTTCAGCTCTCCCTCCCTCAGCACCACCACCAGGTGGAGGAGGAGGTAACACTGCACTACCCATGTTCTCTTTATTTTCATTCTCATTCTGAGCCGCAGCTCGCACATTACCTCGTAACTCTCTACGTGGTGCCATACTTTTACCATGCAATAACAATACAAATAAAACAAAGTCAGGCCCAGCAAAGTAAGCAATCCAAGTATTCAAGCTCAATTTCATTCAAAATCAACATCATTTCATTAGCTTTTGTTTGACAATGGGTACCCTCAACATGCTACATCACAACATACAATTCAATTACACCCAAGTCACAAGCCACTAAACATGCTTTCACACAACAAGCATACATAGCTCATATACTTCAATCATGCATACAAACATTCCCAATTACTCAAGAACTCAGCTCTGATACCACCAAATGTAACCCCCTTAACCCGGCCTAGACGGTTGACCCGAATTAAGAAAGTCACACGGGGAAAACCAAAGTCAACCCGAAAGTCAACCTTGATTAACGACCCTTTTTTTTTTCTTTTTAATCTTATCTAGATGCACATTAGCCCTAATTGTTATCACACAAACATCGTACTCAAAGATCACAACCATCAGAGATCAAACAGGGACCCAATTGAACAAATTACAACTTTAGGGACCAAATTGTAATTTCTGATAAATATGAGGACTTAACCCAAATTAAAGTTACTAGCTTGTAATTAATCAGGTTTCATGCTTCTCTGTGAAAATTCAGCTCAAAATGACTTCCCAAACTCATACAATTGCACAAACAAGATTCAGGACCAAAATGCAAACATTACAAAACATTTAACCGCCAATGTCAGCCCCCAACGGTCACCCGTTCCGAAACAGGCAGAGCCCGTTTCGAAACACGGGCCGTTCCGCAACATGTACCGCAACGGGGGTCTGGTAGAGGCCAAATCGTTTCGAAACGGTGCATACCGTTTCGGACGCCTGGGTTCATTCAAGGCACCCGTTCCGAAACGGTTCACACTGTTCCGAAACGCCCTGCACAGATTGCAGCAAAATGCATTCCAAAACATGCAATTAATCATTCAAACATGCTCCGATTGCCACCAAACTTTACCAGCATGCAATTCAACATATATAAGACTTACAAGCATCAACAAATCATCAGAACAACATCATAAGCAAAATGCCCCAATTCTATGGGCATGCTTCCTACACAAGCTAGCTATTCAAGCACAAACTTCCAAAACAAGCATGTAATGATCCAACACAAAAACCAGCATTCTCAACAACATTCAACATACTTAGGGAGTTTAAAACCTCTCCCAAAACATACACATTGGTCCCCCATTGCCAAAGTATCAAAAGCTAAATGATCTTAGGAAAACCTTCCATACTTTGAGCTTTGCTTCCACTTGAATACTTGCCTTCCTTGCTGCCCTCAAGGTTCACTAATGTTCTGCATTATTGAATTAAGAAAACGAAGAGAGCATAAGCAAAAGCTTAGTGAGGAATGCTCTTAAAACCATTCAGTAATGCATTTAAAAACATTTACAAATCATGCTTTAAATCAACCTTTGCACATGCTCAAAAGCATACTTAAAACAAGCATCTCATGCTTCAACATAATATAACATGTCATATTGGCTCAAGTGATGGATTCCATTTCATTAAAACAAGTTCATCAACTTCCCAAGGACTTTTAAACACCTTGGCCCCAAGGACTTTTAAACACCTTGGCCATGCACTTTTAAACACCATGAATGAGGACCACACAAGGACTTTTAACCACCTTTGTGTCCATAGCTTGAATCACCCCAAGGACTATTAAACACCTTGGCCCCAAGGACTTTTAAACACCTTGGCCCCATGGACTTTTAAACACCATGGAAAGGATCACCTAAGGACTTTTAACCACCTTAGTGTCCGCAACAAGAATCATCCAAGGACTTTTAACCACCTTGATGATATTAAGAATACAAGGCTAACTCAAGGACTTTTAACCACCTTAGTGACCTTAACCTTTTCAAAACATCACTTGCCAATATACATCTTTTTCATCATTTATTCCACTGTTTTAAAGCATTAAACCAAGCCATATTCAACATGCATTTAAAAGCATCAAACCACATCTTATCAATGTACAAAAACAAGGAACTCTTACCTTGAGCTTCCTTCAACATATGGCTTACAAAAATAGCAAATACCATGCTAAATCATACTTTCAAAACAGTAATTAAAACATGCAAATAACCATTTCGCATCACAACAAAATCATGGCCACCACTAGAGAGTAATTCCGAAAACTTACACTTGAGCTTAGCAAAGTTGTTTAGACTTAAGCTAAGCTCCCAAGACATTGGTTTCAAAGCCGAAAACCCAATTTTCACAAACGCACTCACCGATTTCCACTTTGCTTCAAGCCAAAGCACCAAATCAAGCTTCCGGATCAACAACTCTTGGATCCAAAGATGCATCCCCTGTTTTCAACACATCAAAGCAGAGGATTAATGCATCATCATGCATTAATTTCTTCAATGAAAGCACCTAAACTCGCTGCTCTCATCCACACACCATTTTCGGCCACCAAACACAACCGAAAATGCATCCAAACCACTTCTAAACAAAGCCCATCCATAAACCAGCAAAACCACACATCCTTAAACATCATATAACATCTAAACACAACCTATCAACATCCTTAAACCTCCAGCAACATCAGATCCACAAGATCACCCCAAAAACAACCTTGAATCACAAGCTAAACTTAGGAAACTCAACCTATCCGGGATTGCATTAATCAAAACTCAATTCCTTATCAATTTAGAGTTCATTTAACATCAAAAACACATCTCAAATCACAGATTAATCAGACCTAACGAAAATCATCAAAAATCATCAAATCTTGCATTATAAGCCAAGATCCATTTCACCACTTAAAAACCTTTAATTAAACATCAATTAAGGATTGAAAACTTAGGAATTTCAGTAAAGAACTGATAGTTTAGAGGAGAAGGACGTTCTTACCTCCAAACTTGAGTTTCTCCTCTTTTTGGAATCAAAAATCTTGTTGAATCAAGTAGCAATTAAAGAGGTTTTGAAGATATGTTGATTAGGAATCAAATGAGAGTTGAAAGGAGGGATTTAGGTGAGAAAATCAGATCCAATTCTCTGGAGAATAGGTGTTTGGGTTGAGAGAAAATGAGAGAAAGAAAATTGAGAAAAGTTGGTTACAAAATCCAAAATAGCCAAATGGCTTTCCCTCCACTTTTAATATCATTTAAAATCAGAATTTAGTCTTAAAATATCTTAGAAAAATCTGGAGAAACTCCCTTTGGGTAAATAGCTCCTTAAAGATTCAAAGTTTCAACCCTTTATAAAACAGCCACAAAACTTTCGAAAATTACATTTTGGTCACTAGCCAAAATGTCACCCTTCCGAAACTCATTTTCCAAAATTGATTTCACAGTTCACTTAATTATATTAAAAGATGATTTTAGAACATTTTTCCATATTTTTAATGCAACCCGAACTAGGCTTTCCGAATTTCACCCTGTTAGATTCGAACAGCACTTTGACCGAACCGTTCAACGCTCAAACTTCTAAGCCCAAAACCGGGGCGTTACACTTATGGCCAAGGACTATCCCTTCATCCACCATAAAGTGGCATTTTTCCCAATTTAAAACTAGGTTTGCTTTTTCACATCTTTCAAGTACCTTTTGTAGATTGTCGAGGCAGCTCTCAAAATCGTCTCCAAAGACTAAAAAATCATCCATAAAAATTTCAAGGAAGTCCTCCACCATATCGGGGAATATGGCCATCATGCACCTTTGGAAGGTGGTGGGTGCATTGCATAATCCAAACGGCATTCTCCTAAAAGCATACGTTTCGTAGGGGCATGTGAAAGTCATTTTTTCTTGATCTTCCGGTGCGATAGCAATTTGATTATAACCTGAATAACCATCAAGAAAACAATAGTAAGGTTTACCCGCTAATCTATCAAGCATTTGATCAATAAAGGGTAAAGGAAGGTGGTCCTTTCGGGTAGCTTTGTTAAGCTTCCGATAGTCCATACAAACCCTCCAACCGGTCACAGTCCTGGTTGGGATTAACTCATTATTTTCATTGGTCACCACGGTCATTCCTCCTTTCTTTGGAACACATTGCACCGGGCTCACCCATTTGCTGTCGGAGACGGCGTAAATAATACCAGCATCTAACCATTTGATTATCTCTTTACGAACCACCTCTTTCATCGCATGGTTTAGCCGCCTTTGGGTATCTATAGTCGGCTTATGATCTTCTTCTAAAAGGATTTTGTGCATGCATAACGCCGGACTAATGCCTTGAATATCGGCTATCGTCCATCCAATTGCCTTTTTGTGCTGCCGCAGCATCCCTATTAGCTGTCGTTCCTGTTCCTGTGGCAGCTTAGAAGAGATGATTACGGGCAACGTATCATTTGAACCAAGAAAAGCATATTTTAGCTGCCCTGGCAGGGGCTTAAGTTCTAAGGCAGGTGGCTCAACAGTAGATGGCTTTTGGATTGCATGGTTATACGAAGTATAATTCAAAGGTTCGAATAACTTACCTCGACGATTGCCTATCCAGTTTACCTCCTCCTGATCTTCAGTATCAGATGTATCGGAATCAGAGGAGCCGCTGTCGTCGGTGTTGTCATCAGTGCTGTCGTGACAGCCCTGTAGGTGGCTGCCGAGGTAGTGACCAATTTTTATGTCGTGACAGCCCGACCTGATGCAGGGTTGATCAAAGGCAACTTCAGTGATAGCCTTGCATTCCTCGTCTGCATCAGCATGCTTCATAGCTTGGAGAACATTCAACTTAAGCTCTTGATCATTCACTCTCATGGTGAGTTCTCCTTTCTCCACATCAATCAGTGATCTTCCCGTGGCTAAGAAGGGTCGCCCAAGGATGATTGGTGCGTTTTCGTCTGCCTCACAATCTAAAACAAGAAAGTCATCAGGAAAAATAAATTTATCCACTCTTACCAGAATATCTTCAATTTTTCCTTCCGGATGAACATAAGAGCGGTATGCCAGCTGCAGAGTTACTATCGTGGGTCGTGCCTTTCCAATACCTAATTTCTGAAAAACAGATTTTGGCATTAAATTAACACTAGCACCAAGATCGCAAAGTGCCTTACCCACGTATTTGTCTCCAATTACACAAGGTATGATGAAGCTCCCCAGATCATTCTTTTTCTGAGGTGGCTGCCGATGAAGAATACTCATGCAACCTTCTGTCATCTTAACCGTTTCAAATTCCCCAAGTTTAGATTTCTTTGACATGACATCCTTGAGAAATTTGGCATAACTGAGCATCTCCCTAACGGCATCTAACAGCGGAATATTAATATGAACCTGCTTAAAAATATCATAAATCTTTTTGAGTTGAGATTCTTGCTTAGCTTGTTGTATCCGTTGAGGAAAAGGAGGTGGGGGACGATAATCAGCAATACGTCCTTCCCACTTCATACGAATCTGAGGAGGTTTGGGTTCATCAGTTTTCTCCTCTGTCGCTTCTGCTGTTGTGACAGGCTCATCGGCAGCAGTCTGTTTGTTACCTGTCGGGGCAGCTTCCTAGGCAGGTTTGTCCGAGGCTGGTTTCCTTACTCTTTCAGCTTCCTTTTCCGGCCCTGGTAATTTCTTCCTACTCCTAGTAGTAATAGCCTTACATTGCTCATGTGTGGGCTGCCTAGCATTTTCAGTATTACTAGGGAATCCTCCAGTCTGCCTCGGCTTAATATGTTGAGATACCTGACCCATTTGTGTCTCCAAAGATTTTAGAGTAGCTTCATGATTCGTCATCCGCATCTCTGTTTTATCCATGAAATTATCTGTCTTCTTGACAAACTGATTCATATTCTCAATATAAGTACCTGTCTGGGACATAAAAGTGGCCAGAGTCTGTTCCAGTATACTGCTCGTGGCAGCTGGTTGCTGCTGTGGCTGCTGCGGCAGCAGTTGCAGCGGTAGTTGCTGTCGTGTTAGCAGTCTAGGTCCTTTCTGATTCTGATTGTGTGCTTGAGGATTCAAGGCATTATTGGGATTACTCCAAGAAAACTTGGGATCCTTCCTCCAATTGGGATTATAGTTGTTGGAATTGTAATTTCCAACATATTTTCCCTCTTCTAAATGTATAGGACACTCATCCGAACTATGTTTCCCTCAATGATTTCACAAACCTCCTCAACAGCAAATCCATGTTGTCCATCATCATTTAATAACCTTTTCATTGCTTTAGTAAGGAATGCTACTTGTGATTTCATCGTGCTGTCGGCCTCATAATCCTTGACAGCTAGTACCCGTTTACCCCCTCTTCTTGCTGTCGGAAACTGCTCCTCATTCTTAGCCAGATTTTTCAATACTTGTATTGCCTCGTCCGGATCTTTATCTAATAATAGTCTGTTTGCTGCTGAATCAATTCGAATACGAGTTTGTAAGTTGGCAGCATTATAAAACTTTGTTACCTGATTCCAGACGGGGAATCCATGCATTGGGCAGTTCCGTAGAGGAGTGGTAAATCTGTCCCAGGCCTCGTGCATCGGCTCGTCATCTTCCTGTTGAAAAGTAGCAATTTACGTAATCACTCAGATAAATGCGAAGGATTAAAACGAGATAAAAATTCACGAGATAAATCTGCCCAAGTTCTAATTGAACCTGACGTAAGTTTATTCCACCAAGTTTCAGCTTTGTCCCTCAATGAATGGGGAAATAACCGAAGCCTCAGTATCTCCAGATTAACTCCTGGCAGTCTAAACGAACCACAGATCTCCTGGAACGTTTTGGGATGCTCCCTAGCGTCCTCAGTAACAGCACCACTAAACTGCGCAGCATTGTTGATCATACTAAACATGACAGGTTTCAGCTCAAAGTTGTCAACATCAATATCCGGCAGCGTGGTCGCCAACTCTACATGATCGTTAAACATGTAGTCACGACAGGACCGTCGTCCGGCGGCGACAGCAGGGTTGCCGATAGGTGGTATAATATCGCCAACAGGTGGGTCGTCTCCATTGTGGGCCATCTTCTCTAGTTGTTCCTCAAGGTACTCGTTCATGGCTAGTAAGTGACGAAGTTGTTTCTTGAGGTTGAATGATCGTTCGATTTCCGGATCTAATGCATACTCAAGATCTTTACCTCGATTCGATCTTCGCATAAACAAGTAACCTTGTGAAAAGCAAGAGTTGAATGCACCAAAGAAAAATAAAAATAAAATAAAAATAAAAACAAAATAAAAACAAAAACGAAAAGTGCAATAAAAGAAAACGTAGAGTTATGTTGCCAATCCCCGGCAGCGGCGCCAAAAACTTGTTGCGTGTAAAATAGTCTATCGCAATGGTAGTGCAAGTATACACGACGCAAGTAGTAAAGTGATACCAAGTATCGGATATCGTCTCCACAGGGATTGGGGTAATAGCTTCACCTTAATTCACTGCACGAAAGTAAAGGAAATATTTGACAGTTGTCACGAAAATAATAAAGAAAACATAAATAAAAGAGTAGAAATATCAAGATAGAGAGAATGGGTTGGTATTGAATTGCTCAGTAGTGCAGGTATTGCAGAGTTTAGGAAATCGATTTCTGTCGTCGCGCCCGTCGCGGCAGCACCTGTCGCGGCAGCAGTCCGTTGATCGTCGCGGCAGCAAACGCTCAACTCAGTACTTTCAAGTTTGGCAAGAATCCCATATCTGCCTTGGCCTATCCCTAGGTCCAAGTCTGTCGATGATCACGTCTTGATGATACCTCCCGGCGTGAATCGAAGGATGAACACCGATGTGTATGAATTCTTCTTTAGCCACTTAACCTCGCCCTATCCCTAGGCACGAGATAGTTCAACTATAAACTAGAGAACTTGCTCTTATTTCTTTCGTATACTTAACTCTCTCGATGCTAAGTAAATAGATAACCTCACAATGCTCTCCCGATGCTCTTGCAAGATATTAATAACCAAAATAAGAGAACTTGAAGTTTATTTTATTGAACTGAAAATTCCTAAAACAAAACAACCCTTGCAACTACTTTACAAATTAACCCGTGGCCCTAGGAAGGATTTAGAACATGTCGACGGCGGGAAAACGGCTAGGGGTTTTGGTTATCGGTTATGGGGTATTCGATATGTCCTAGGTTAAAATACATGCCCTTATATAAGCTTTGGGCTCAAGTTATCAAATTTAACAAGGATTACAACTTTAATTAAAAGGTTTTCACACGACAAACGGGCTGAATTTTCTCTATCTGTCGAGGTCCACTTTGCTTTTTTTTACACAAAATTGTTGTCGTCCTCTACTGTCACGGCAGCACCATGGCAGCATCGTCCTCTTTGTCTGCTTGTCCAGTTCAGCTCTTCTGCTTCTCTGCCCAGCACCTGCCTTCTCCGTCTGCAAAGGCGGCAACCTGCAAAAACAGCTATTTTTAGTAGAATCCGTGCCTTTAATATATTTGTGATGTTTTGCTGTAAACTAACCTAAATGCAATGAATAATGCTTGAATGCAGCAGAAATATGGGTTAAAAAGGGTGTAAATAATATAACTTTTACACACTCAACACGTACTCCGCAACATCTTTCTTCAAACCCACCCAATAGTACTCATCCTTAAGATCACGATACATCTTTGTACTACCAGGGTGCATAGCAAAAGGACTACTATGAGCTTCAGTCAGAATAATACGCCTCAACTCCGCATCATTCGACACTACTATCCGACTACCAAAACTTAGAACTCCATCATCATTAAAACAGAAATCCGATGGTCTATCCTCAACAATATCCTGAACACGTGGCACCAAAGAATCATCCAACAACTGCTTATCCTTTATCAACTGAACCAAAGATGGTTTCACTTAGCCCTCCATCTTGCGAATTACTCAGGCTGGCAAACATAGCCCTTAACTCCACTGCCACCTTCCTACTCAAGGCATCCGCTACAACATTAGCTTTTCCCGGATGGTACTCGATCGTCAGATCATAATATTTAAGCAACTCCACCCAACGTCGTTGCCTAAGATTCAACTCTTTTTGAGACATCAGATACTTCAAACTTTTGTGATCTGTGTACACAATACACTTCTCACCATACAGATAATGTCTCCAGATCTTCAAAGCAAAAACTACCGCATCTAACTCTATATCATGCGTAGGATAATTGCGCTCATGCACCTTCAACTAGCGCGATGCATAAGCCACCACCTTACCCTCTTGCATTAACACAAACCCCAAACCAACATAGGATGCATCACTGTACACCACAAACTCTTTCCCTAATTCAGGTTGAACCAAGATAGGAGCTTGCGTCAAGGCTGCTTTAAACTTCTCAAAAGCTTGTTGCCTTGCTTCTGTCCACTCATACTTGACATCCTTTTGCAACAACTTCGTCAAAGGTGTAGCAATCTTCAAAAATCCATCCACAAATCTCCGGTAATATCCTGCCAACCCAAGGAAACTACGGACTTCATGAACAGACTTAGGAGGCTTCCAATTCATCACCGCCTCAATCTTCTGAGGATTAACACGAATCCTTTCAGTAGAAACCACATGACCAAGGAAAACAACTTCCTTAAGCCAGAAATCACACTTGCTCAACTTAGCATAAAGTTGATTCTTCAACAGCGCCTGCAACACAATCCTCAAATGCCCCTCATTCTCCTCCTCAGTACGAGAATACACAAGAATATCATCAATGAACACCACAACAAACTTGTCCAAGTATTCATGGAACACTCAATTCATCATGTCCATAAAAGCTACAGGAGCATTCGTCAAGCCAAACGACATCACAAGAACTCATAACGCCCATACCTCGTTCTAAAGGCTATTTTTGGTACATCCACATCCTTTACCTTAAGCTGGTAGTAACTTGACCTTAAGTCAATCTTGGAGAACACAACCGCTCCCCGAAACTAATCAAAAAGATCATCAATCCTCGTCAAAGGATACCGATTCTTGATAGTCAACTTGTTTAGTTGACGATAATCGATGCACATTCTCATAGTGCCATCCTTCTTCTTCAAAAACAAGATCGGTGCACCCCAAGGTGACACACTCAGCCGAATGAAACCATGATCAAGCAACTCCTGAAGTTGCGTCTTCAACTCTTTCAACTCCTTTGGTGTCATGCGATAGGGAGCAATAGACACTGGAGGTGTGTTTTCATAAAGATCAATTCCAAACCCCACCTCTCGACTAGGCGACAATCCACGTAACTCATCCGAAAACACTCCAGGAAACTCACGAACAGTTCTGATATCTTGAACGCGTACCTCCTTCAAACTTGGATTCATAACAAAGGCTAGATAAGCCTCGCAACCTTGCCGCAACATTCGACTCGCTTCCAACGTAGACACCATATTGGCAAGAAACTTCACATTCTCACCAACCACCACTACTTCGTAATCATCCGCGAGTTTCAACAAAACTCGCTTATTCTCAAAATCCACTACAGCTCGATGTTCAACAAGCCAATCCATACCAAGAATTACATCAAAACCATAGAATGGCAATTCTATGAGATCAACAAAAAAAACATGGTTTTGCACTTCCAAGGGGCATCTTCTATACAACTTCCGTGTCACGACTGTCACACAAAAGGAACTAGTCACACGCATACCAACATCCAAAGACTCAACAGGTAAACCAAGCAATTGGGCATGTTCACGCAATATGTATGGGTGTGTAGATCAAGAATCAATCAAGGAAAGTAATGACAAGGATTGCAAAGTAAAGGTACTTGCGATCACATCCGTATCATTCATCCCCTCACGCTGAGCATACACTCGAGCCTGGCCAGGACCATTAGGTTGAATAGCCACAACATGCGCCACATTCCTCCCACCATCATCTCTGCGCTGGAAGTTACCACGGTCGCGCCCACAACCTCTCTGTGGTGCAACTACCCCAGGAGCACGTCCCTGACCACCACCGGCCAACAAAGGACACTCCCTCCTCATGTGATCTGTCGAACCACAATTCCAGCATGAACTACCTGTCATTGCAACAAGAGCCTGAACCTCCCTCGCTGCTCGAGGACAATCTCACCTCAAATGGCCACGAGATCCACACGTCCAGCATGTGTTCTGATCAACCCTCATCCTATCTCCCTGAACAGGCGCACCATGCTCTCTATTACCACGCCTAGCAGAAGACTGATACCTCTTATCTCGTCCTCTCTTGTTCCGTCCACCACCAGAACTAAGATCAACAGCTCTTTTGCCTGAGCTAGAACTACCACCTCTGGAAGACAAACCCAAGTTCTGCTCGATGTTCTTCGCTCTACTCACAAGCACATCAAAATCTATATACTCAGCCGCAAGCATAAAAGTCTTCACGTCCGTCACCAACCCATAACGGAAATGTTCACACCTCTCCCGCTCATCAGGGATTAGGTCGGGTGCATACTGACTAAGACGGACAAACTGGATCTCATACTCAGCTACTGTCACACTTCCTTGTACAAGAGACATAAATTCTCTTTTCTTCTCATCTAGGTATCACACACCCAGATACTTCCTCTTGAACAAATTCAAGAAAAAATGTCGAAGTCACATCATTGTCCTCTATTCCAGAGATAGTGGTTGTCCACCACGTATACGCATCATCATGCAGCAGTGACACCACACAACCCAACTTCTGCACATTATTGCAGTTCGATGTCCCTCCCACACTGCAAAGACGTTCCAAAGGTAATCTCACATTAGCCTCACCCTGATGCGCAGCTCCAGCTACTGCTGCCTGAAACGCTCCAACAATAGCCTGAATCAAGACAATCATGTCAGGAGCAGCTTACCCCTACACATTTTCAGGTCCAGCGACCCCAGCACCAGCACCAACACCAGCATTATCACCTCCAGCACCACCACCGCCGGGTCATCCACCACCAGGGAGATGAGGTATATCTACAACATTCTCAGCATTTTCCTCATTCTCATTCTGAGCCATAGCTCTCGTATTCATTCTCATTTCTCTACGCGGCCCCATTTACAAGAAAACAATGTGTTGAGTTGTGAGGTGCTCGATTCGTTAAACCAATGTGGCTCACAAAGTGGTGGAGAGGTGGAATTTTGGATGGAAGGGTAGTGGAAGCTAAAATGGAAATGACACAATGATTTTAGAGTGGTTCAACCTTCTAACCAAGGTCTACATCCACTACCTTAGCTCCCCACTAAGGATTTCCAAACAATTCCACTAATTGTTCTTCCCCTTTTCTAGGCTTAGGAGGAAACCCTTACAACCGATCAAGCTTTCTACCCAAAGCCTTGATCGAAACCCTCTTTATAAAGAGACACAATAAGCAAACTTAAAACCCTCTAATAGGTGTTTGTTTGCACAATTAAGCACTCACCCAAAACCTAAAACACTTGAGAAAATTTGACAATTTTGGCTCAATAGTGTTTGTTTATACAATAAATGACAATTTAAGCTCTAAGACAATTCTTGATCATTTGATGAGTTTATAGTCGTTACTAGCCGTTGGGGATAAATTGGAGTCGTTGAGGACTTTATTTCCCTTCATTAATGATGTTCTGCAGCCTTCCGTATCGATACACTTGGACCCGTATCGGTACAGCCTTCATCAGAAACTAGCCGTTGGGCTCTTGCCAGCCTGGGCGTATCGATACGCTTGAGCGCGTATAGGTACGGTTTCACTTTTAAATGACTGTTGGGAAATAGCCGTTGGGGTTGTTGGAAAGGGGATCGGTACGCTTACTAGGCGTATCGAAACGATCCCGATCCGTATCGAAACGGCCAAGCCTGTTTCGATACGGGTTTTGGCAGTGACCAAACTGGGCAAAAAAGGTATCGATACGGGTAAGACCGTATCGGTACGGGTAGCTTGAAAAGTTAAGTTTGGCTGTTTAAAATAAAAAAAAACATTGCCAAAAACCTTTTAAGATCCCTCAAACATAAATTCAAGTTGTTTGGACTTCAAACCAAGTTTTAAATTCTTTTCAAATTAGTACAAAACATTTTCAATTATTATATCAAAACACTAGTTCTACAATCTCCTCCTTTTTGATATAATAAAACTTACTTGAAAATTGTTTGGGATTCTCCCCTTTAACTTTAAAAATGTGAATAAGAGATTGAAGATATGAAATCAAATAAAGCTCCCCCTTATTCTTTTGAAAATTCAATTTTTTCAAACCATTTCTCCCCCTTTTTATTATATCAAAAAGAATTTAAAAACATTAAGTTCAAAATAACAATAGATGTAAAAATTGACAAAAGTAAGAATTTGGTTTTTAAAATGGTTCCCCCTTACTCAAAGTATCAACAAAAATGTTAGTCCAACATATATGATCATCTAGTTGAATAAAATAAAATAAACAAATGAAATCAAAACAACTAGAATTTTTACCAACACTTGAACCCAAGGGAGGATGTGAATCCTTCCTTCTTCAAGTGTTCTTCCTTGTGTGCATGGAGCTCCCCCTCAATATTGGACTTGTTGAACATCTCTATCACACCTAGCAAAAGAAAATCAAGTAATTTTTGGTATCCAAATTTCTTTGGATCCATGAACATTAGTAGCACAAATTTTAGTCCCCTTTCGAATCCATTTTTCAATGTCATCCTTTTTCAATGAACATAAAAATTTGATTTTCCAAAATTATTTTTCTTTTCAAGTTCTTTGGAAATCAAATCTTTTTCTTCTTGAACTTTTTGAAGAAAATTTTGTAAATCAAAACATTTTAATTCAAACTCTTCGAGTTATGCTTCTAGTTCAAGTTTGGTTTTAGAAATCAAATCATTTTGAATTTTGAACTTTGAAATCACTTTATTGTTTTTCAAAATGTGATTTTTAAAGTCTAAAACCAAATCATCATAGGCATCTTGTAATTCATCAAAAGAGTAAGAACATGGAGTAGATGAATTAGAAGTTACCCTTGAATCTTCTTCGATGGCCATAAGGCAAAGGTTGGCTTGTTCATCGTCGGTGGAGTCCTCATCACTCCAAGTAGCCACATGTGCCTTCTTGTTATGGCTTGAAGTGCTTGCCGTCTCCTTTCTCTTGGGTTCTCGTTCAAGCTCTCTCAAGGCTTTCTTCATGAACGGGGCACACTTCTTGAAGAGATGAACTATCTCTTCATCTTCAGCCTCCTCTTCACTTGAGTAGACATGATGACAAGTGGACGATTTGAGAGCCATGACACTTGCATTGATGCCTAGCCCTTTGATTTTCTTCTCTCCCATAGCTCTAATTTCTTCCCTCTTCTTCTCATCTTCTTTATTCTTCTTCATGATTTGATGAGTAAGGAGTGACCCCATGAGTTCATCAAGCTTCAAGGTCTTCAAATTCTTGGCTTCGATGATGGCGGTCCTCTTTGAGTCCCAAGACTCGGGAAGTGAGTAGATGAGCTTTCAAACAAGCTTTTCCTCCGGGATGCCATCTCCATAGCCTTTGAGACCATTGGTGATAGTGGAGAACCTATCAAAAATCTTCTCGATGTTCTCTTCCGGATCCATTTTGAAGTTCTCATACTCTAAGGTTAAGAGCCCAATCTTTATCTCCTTGACTTAATTGATCCCCTCGTATGTGACTTCAGGCTTGTCCCATACCTCCTTGGCACTCTCACAAGAAGACATCTTCTCATAGATGGTTGGGCCAAAAGCACAAAACAAGATGTGCAAGGCTTTGCAATTAAGCTTCATCTTCTTGCGATCGTCGGCACTCCACTCTGCTTTGCTTCTTTGAGGCTCGAACGGACCATCTTCAACTATATCCCATAGCTTGTAATCTCTTGATTTGATGAAGAACTTCATCTTTTTCTTCCAATGGGCATAGTGGGTTCCGTCAAAGAAAGGCGGTTTGTCGATTGATTGTGTCATTTGAGCCGGTTGATGAAATAGTGATCGAGCTTGCTGGATCTTCTCAATAGGATGCAAATCACCTTCGATTGAGCCAAGCTCTGATACCAATTGTTGAGTTGTGAGGTGCTCGATTCATTCAACCAATGTGGCTCACCAAGTGGTGGAGAGGTGAAATTTTGGGTGGAAGGGTTGTGGAAGCTAAAATGGAAATGACACAATGATTTTAGAGTGGTTCAACCTTCTAACCAAGGTCTACATCCACTACCTTAGCTCCCCACTAAGGATTTCCAAACAATTCCACTAATTGTTCTTCCCCTTTTCTAGGCTTAGGAGGAAACCCTTACAACCGATCAAGCTTTCTACCCAAAGCCTTGATCGAAACCCTCTTTACAAAGAGACACAATAAACAAACTTAAAACCCTCTAATAGGTGTTTGTTTGCACAATTAAGCACTCACCCAAAACCTAAAACACTTGAGCAAATTTGACAATTTTGGCTCACTAGTGTTTGTTTATACAATAAATGACAAATTAAGCTCTAAGACAATTCTTGATCATTTGATGTTTGACAATATGAACATTAGCCTTCACTTGATGCTTGGAGGTCCCTTTTATACTCCTTGATGAGTTTATAGCCTTTGAATATGAATTGGAGTCGTTGAGGACTTTATTTCCCTTCATTAATGATGTTCTGCAGCCTTCCGTATCGATACGCTTGGACACGTATCGGTATGGCCTTCATCAGAAACTAGTCGTTGGGCTCTTGCCACCCTAGACGTATCGATACGCTTGAGGGAGTATCGGTATGGTTTCACTTTTAAATGACTGTTGGGAAATAGCCGTTGGGGTTGATGGAAAGGGGATCGGTACGCTTACTAGGCGTATCAAAACGACCCCGATCCGTATCGAAACGGCCAAGCCTGTTTCGATACGGGTTTTGGTATTGACCAAACTGGGCAAAAAAGGTATCGATACGGGTAAGACCGTATCGGTACGGGTAGCTTGAAAAGTTAAGTTTGGTTGTTTAAAATAAAAAAACACATTGCCAAAAACCTTTTAATATCCCTCAAACATAAATTCAAGTTGTTTGGACTTAAAACCAAGTTTTAAATTCTTTTCAAATTAGTCCAGAACTTTTTCAATTATTATATCAAAACTCTAGTTCTACACAATGCACTGACACAAATGCAATAAACATAATTAGGCTCAACAAGGTAAGTAATCCAAGTACTCAAGCTCATTTTCCAAAAACAATTCCTTTCATTAGTTTTGATATGGCAATGGGTTCCCCTAACATGCTTCAACATAACATAACATCACAATTGCAACCATGCATCACAATTCATAAAACATTCTTTCACTTAAAAGGTCCATCATGGAAAAACACATACATCACCCACATAACAATTCCCAATTACACGAGAACCAAGCTCTGATACCACCAAATGTAACCCCCTTAGCCCGGCCTAGACGGTTGACCCGAACTACGAAGATTACACGGAGAAAACCAAAGTTAACTCGAAAATCAACCTTGATTGACGACCCTCTTTTTCTTTTTAATCTTATCTAGATGCACGTTAACCCTAAGTGAGCAATCATGAAACATACATGAGAAAGGCACAGCGATCGAACAACAAAGAGGGACTCAATTGCTCTTATTACAATTTTAGGGACCAAATTGTAATTTCTATAAATTAGAAGGTCATAATTGATTTTAAAGTTACCAATATGAAATTAGTCATATTACATGCTTCCCTGTCAAATTTCACCTTAATTGGACATTTCGAACTCATACAATTGCAATTACAACCTTCGGGACTAAAAGGTAAAACTCGCAAACTTCAGCATCATTCAAATCGGTGCCCAACGGTCACCTGTTTCGAAACACATAACACCCGTATTGAAACGCGGGGCATTACTCACCTGTTTCGATACTGGTTCCGAAACACGGTTCTCTAGTAGCCAAATCGTTTTGAAACAGCCTCCAGCCGTTTCGAAACACGAAGGCCATTACAGGCCCCCGTTTCGAAACGCCAGAGAGTGTTTCGATACGGTTTGCCCAGAAACTACAGATTTTGCTGGTTTTTCATGCACAAACCCAATCAAACTCATCCTAATTACTTCCCAAACATACCAACAAGTCATCAAACATATAAGGCACATGTTTAGAACCCTAATCACATTTATAGCATCAAACATGAAATATGACATGTCTAGAGGCATGCTTCTTATTATTTAAAACCAAGTGTGCAACCAAACTTCAAACAAACATTAAAGGCAATTTACAATCCAAATCAACCAAGGCAAACATGCCACAACCACATGGAGTTCAACACATCTCCCAAAACACATCTTTGGTTCCCATTGCCAAATTACCAAAACTAATAGTGTATGAAAAACATCACCAGACATGAAATTGGTTTTCCTTGGACAATCATAGCTTCATTGTTGCCCTGAAACACTTCAATTATCCGCATTATTGGTAAAAGAGAGAGAGCGTATGCATAAATTCTTAGTGAGGCATGCTCTAAATAAACCAACACAATAATGCATTTTTAGAAAACACTTGCAACAAAGCTTTTAAACACACGCTCATCTCTTTTCATGCAACCTTGCATACTTTACAAGCATCTCATGCTTCATTACATTCAATACATTATATTGGCATTCAAGTGATAGTTCATAACCATTTACAACACAAAACACAATCGGATACGCAGATTACAAGCATTGTCCCACAAGCTTCATACACACTACCAGACTACACAAGGTGGAGTTTAACGGTACAATCACAAACCCTCAACATCACTCATCGATAGTTGTATAATTCCACTAACGAGAGTACGAGACACATAACACAAGATCCACACACAGACTTTCAACCACCGTTATGATCTTACCTCACTCGTTAGGGTACTTTGATGGAGTTTACGGTACAATCATAACCCCTCAACATCCAAGGCTACTTTACTTACGGTGCACCCAATCCTATAGCCGGCTAACTATATCTGATTCAAGTACTTTAAAACCAATTCATCCCTTGCCAATATACATGAAATATCATCATCAATTCACTGTTTTAAAGCATTAATCAAAGCCATTAAACATCATGCATCTACATGCATCATTACCAAATTAATAACATGCCAAAATGGATCTCTTACCTCGAGCATCCTTCAACACATGGCTTTCAAAACCAGCATTAACCATGCTAAAACATGCTTTCAAAACAGAATTTAAACATGCAATTTATAACCAATGCATCAAACCACTTCATAGCACATTCGAGGGAGTTTTTCCGAAAACATACTCTTGAGCTTAGCTAAGTTGTTTAGACTTAAACTAAGCTCCCAAAACCTCCAAATAATCGTTTCAAAGCTGGAAAACCATCTCCACTCACCAATTTCGTTTCGCTAGCTTGCCGAAACGCCAATCAAGCCCCCGGATCAACTCCAAAAGTGTCCGAAGATGTCTCCCCTGTTTTAAACACATCAAAGCAGAGGATTAATGCATCATCATGCATTGAAATCTTCAGCCAACACACCTAAACTTGCTGCTCTACCAAAAACCAACATTTCGGCTACCAAACACAACCGAAAACACCTCCAAAATCTTCCAAAACTTAACCCAGCCAAGTTCCATCACTTCTAACCATTTCTAAACATCAATTAACATCCAAAATAAATCCAAACTCGTCCTTATACCTCCAGCAATAACAAAACACCAAAAACACTTCAAAACCACCATTTTCTGGAGCAAAAACTTAGGAAACACAACCTATTCGGGATTGCATTGATAAAACCTCATTTCTAACATCATTTAATATCCAAAATACATTAAAGAACTACCTCAAAACAGAGCCCAATCAAACTCAACGAAATTCTTCAAGTTTTCTTCCAAATCTTGAGTTTTAAGCCAAAATCAGGTTTCTAACATTAAAACCATTTATAAAACTTAAAATAAGGATTTACAACTTGAGAATTTCAGTAAAGAACTGAGTATTTAGAGGAGAAGAACAATCTTACCTCTAAATGGTGATTCCTCCTTGATTTGGGCAAAATTCCATGAAAAATCAATGTGGAAATCAAAAGATTTTGTTGCTAGATTGATTATGAAACAATGAGTGATGGAAATCCCATCAAATGAGGTGAAGATCAAAGTGATTTGTGCTGGAGAAAATGTGTTTGGATGATGAGATTTTGAGAGAAAAAGAAATGAGAGAAAATTAGGAAAAGGTAGTTATGAGAATCTAAAAGTAGTTTCCATCTTTATTTTATTTAATTAAAACATTAATTAATCACCAAAATTAAGGAAAAATCTGGAGAAAACATTTTGGGTAATTAGCTCCTTAAAGATTCAAAGTTTCAATCCTTTACAAAACAGTCACCACTAAACTTTTCAAAAATCGCATTTTGGTCACTACACCGAAATGTAATATTTCCAAACCTTATTTTGTAAAATTGATTTCACCACTCTCTTATATATATTAAAAGAGGATTTTTAGATATTTTTCCATATTTTTAAAGCATCCCAAACTAGTCTTTCCCTAAAACCTCCTTTTATATTCGAATCGTTTCTCAGACCGGTCCGACCAAACCCTAAACTTCTAAGCCGAAAATTGGGGTGTTACAGCTGTGGCAGCGAAATTTGCCGCCGCTTCAATCTACCATTACCCACCGAGGCAGTAGATCGTGGCAGCGCAAAACACACTTAGACCTCACAACGCAGTCTACAGACTACTGAGCTACAACTACCTGACCTGATCTATCAACCTTATCTCTCCCTATCACTATATTAATTTTACTTATGTTTTTTTATTTTTCCACATTCAGAATCTAATTGTGCAATTTACTAATTCCTTGTGGAGGAAAAAACTCATAGTAGTTGCTTCAATCCCTGTGGGAGACGATATCTTTTATACTATAACTTGAAAAGAGTGTGCACTTGCGCTCTTAAATAGAGTACACCCAAACGCTCTACAAGTTTTTGACATCGTTGCTGGGGATTGGCAACATCAACTACGTTTGAATTTCTGGAATTCTATTTTAGTTTTTGCACTTAAATTTCTATTTATTTTATTTTATAAAAAATGCATATCGTTTTTTTTTGTGTATGTCCCGCCAGGGCGGCAGAGATGGCAGCCAGCACCCACCTGAGGAGAGGAAGGACATACATGGACGAAAAGCCAAATGTAAAGCACTTAGGAAGTGGTTATGTTTGGGATCTGCGCAACCCAATATAACCTAATTTTTATTTTTAATTTATTTTTATGCATTAGGATCAGATTTAATTTTTAGTTATTTTTATTTAATTTTTGCATTTAGTTTATTTCAGGTTTTGAATGAAGGCAAGACCAAGAGGGATAAAGAATAAAGGAGAGGCCCAACCCAACTGCAAAGGCAGCCCAAGGCAGATGAGCATGACAACTAGCAACTTCATAACGGCTAGCTGCAACAGTTACATTTGCAACACCTGGAGGAATGTTTATCTGCGTAACAGCTAGAATCGTGAAAAATGCGTTGCATTCATTGCCACATGTTGGCAGTGTGCCCGCTATGGCAGTAGAGAGAAGCGACTATAAAAGGCCAACTATTCTCTCTTCATTCTTCACTTTGCTCTCTCTTTTATTCTAAATTGTTCTTGTCATCTTTGCTTTCAAGATATCGTTTCCTTTACTTTCTTGCAATTTCTTTCTTTTTCTTTAGGAAACACAATCGTTCTCACAATTATGGCCACATTAAAACAAACCGCCTCAACCTCCAAGCCAACCTTCCAGAGGTTCTTGAATGGAGATGTAGCGGCAACCTACCGACAATGCTACACTTATCGTAAACTATAAGAAAAGATAGGATTCCAATAAACAAGGCAAGGTGGGGATCTTGGCCTTGAGCCCATCGTATTAGAAAGGTTCAACACCTTAGGATGGCACATTACCGCACGGAAGCCAGAGGAGATAAACACCAATCTAGTGCGAGAGTTTTATGCTCACATGCCTATCCCGCGAAATCCTTTTCTTTACGTCCGCAGCGAGGGTTTCAAGCTCACAGTGGCAACAATCAACAACTTCTATGGGATATCCATTTGAAAAATAGAAGTCGTATTTAATGGCAGTAGATTCTGAGAAGATCAAAAGAGAAATTTGGCACCCCAATACCAAATGGCTAACCTGCGAGAATAACGGTTCAGTTAACTGCGGTGAACTGCTGCCAGAGGTAATTCTTTGGAGTAACTTCGTCCAGCGCTGCCTAATGCCCATTTCGCACGGATATACAGTCAACAGATCGCGGATGGCCCTAATCTATAGCATAATGAAGGGGCAACCAATCAATGTTAGTGGGGTTATATTGAAGAAATCTATGCCCACGCACACGAGCCCAACTCCAAGGGACCCCTTGTCTTTCCCGCACTCATCACAGGCCTATGCGCCATCTTCCGTGTGCCGCCGCACCTAAAAGAAACCGTCATTGCCGCCATGGAAGGGTGGACAAGGAAGGCGCGCCTCCAGATGATGTATGAGCCAGAGCAGGAAACATCGACAACCACCCAGCCGCCGTCCCAACCTACCGTCACCCCAGCCGCAGCGGGAAGTACTAATGCTGCCTTCCCCTCCCCCGTGATTCCCTTACTACGAAGCCTTGTGGAGAGCTTCAAAAGGATTGGGCACAAGTAGGTAATCTTCACAAAATACGTTGCGGAGGTGCAAGAGGCGTTTGTGGCCTACTTGCTAGACAAATAGAATGATGACAGTCGAAAGTTTCCCCTTCCCATCAGAGTTAGCGGCTTCCAAACCAACCCATATCACACCTAGACCAGCTGCCACTCCAGCCACCGCCGAGAGCAAGGGGCCGCACTTCCGCCCCAAGAGAAGGACATCACCCACTCCATCCAGTTGTACAACCTCACCTCCTCGTCAAATTCTGAGAAAGAGGAGGAGACTACCGCCGCCTCCCCAGCAGCAAAGGAGGCAACTGCCAAAGAAGCTGAGGACTCAGGCATGGAGATATCTGATTCCTTCAACGATGAACCAGCCGAGGCAACAAGGAAAAGAAAGCGCCCTACCGGTGCGACAGAGCATCAAGGTGGAGGGTCTGAACCTGAGCTAGAATGACCATCAAAGAGACTGTAAAACCTATGTTTGATTTTGATATAATTAGATCTTTAAGGATCAATTTGTAAAATTTAAAATCCTTTTTTTAAGTCCCTTAATAAGTTTCAAAACACCAACACATTAAAAACTGATTTGTAAAACTCAAACTCAAAATATTTTCTAAGTGTTCCAAGGCAAAACCATTGAAAATCGTTCAGGTGTATCGATACGCTCCCAAGCGTATCGATACCTTTTTGCCAAACTTGGTTACTGTCGGAACACGTATCGAAACGGTAAACCCTCGTTTCGATACACCCCTGTGTTAAAATTCAAAGAGTTTGAATAGCTTACCGATACGGCAAACCCTCGTATCGATACGGGCTTTATAATTTTTTATATATAAAGTCGGTTTAAAAATATGACCGTTGGTGTCAGTTGGTTGGTAACCAAACTTTCAAAGGTTATTGACCCGTATCGATACGCCTAACCCCCGTACCAAAACGGATATCGATAGTGAGCTAAGTCGAGAAAAATATATCGAAACCGCCCTTACCATTTCGATACCCCGTTCCGCTACGCTTACGCGCGTATCGATACCCCTTATTTATTGCATACAACGACTCTTTCTTTTCTGAGACAGGTACCGATACACCTTCCCGCGTACCGATACTGGTAGCTGCAGAAGTGCATTTATGGTGGTAAGAGAGGGTTCCAACGGCTCAATTTATGTTCCCAACCACCCAAACGGCTAGAAATCAATGAGGAGGTATAAAAGACACATCCAAAAGCTACAACAACAACTATTGATCTTCAAGAAAACATCTATTCATCAAATCCAAGCAATTGTGCAAAAATTCCTTATTGTCTAGAAACACAAATTGTAATTTTCATTCATATCTTGTTCAATTGGGTTGAGTGTTTGTAATTGGGCTATAATTTGTATTGAGAGATACTTCATTAGCCAACAAATTTCTTTGTTCTCTTGTTGTGAGGATTGGGTTGAATTTTGGGTAGAAAATTCAACCGAAATTTTAAGGGTTGCCTCCTTAGCCTAGAAAAGGGGAAGAACAATTAGTGGAATTGTTGCAAATCCTTAGTGAAACTAAGGTAGTGGATGTAGAGTTCATTTGGAACTTGAACCACTCTAAATCCATTGTCTATTATTATTAATTTGTAATTTCCACCACAAAACCTTTAAATTCCCAATTCACCCCCTCTTGGTTTATATCGATCTTGCAATCCACTCAACAATTGGTATCAGAGCCTACCTCTTTGAGGATTAACAACCACAAGAGGAGTTCCTTGGAAGAGTGTGATCATCAAAATATCAAGAGATGACTTCAACCTCCGGTTCGGGCATGTACGAGTCACAATCCACTACAAAGCCTCCTTTCTTCAACGGTGATAACTATTCTTTTTGGAAGAATAGAATGCGTCTCTTCATCAAGTCAAATGACTATCTAGTGTGGGATGTCATTGAAGATGGGCCATATATTCCATTGAAGCAAGATGATGAAGGCAAGATGGTTTTAAAGAAGAAAGTGGAGATGAGTGAAGAGGAGAGGAAAAAGATTCAAGTTAATGATAAAGCTCTCCACATGCTATTTTGTTCTTTTGGTCCGGACATCTATTAAAAGGTCTCATCCATCGAAAGTGCCAAAGAAGTGTGGGATACTCTTGAGACTACTTATGAAGGCACCAACGATGGTAAAGAAACTAAGATTGGAATTCTCAATCTTAGTTATGAAAATTTCAAGATGGAGCCCGATGAGACAGTGTCAAAGATGTTTGATCGTTTCTCCACGATTGTAAATGGGCTAAAGGGCTTTGGAGAGATCATACCAGAAGACAAGCTTGTCTGGAAGCTACTCTATTCACTTCCCGAGTCTTGGGATGGGAAGAGAACCGCTATCATTGAAGCTAAGAATTTGAAGACATTGAAGCTTGATGAGCTTGTGGGTTCTCTCCTTACTCATGAGATCATGAAGCAAGGAAGGGAAGATGAGAAGAAGAAAGAAGAGAAAAGGGTAGAGAAGCTTGAGGTTGAGAAGAAGAAGAAGAAGATGGGAATAGCTCTCAAGGCTAAAGCTTCACAACATGATGAGAGCTCATCTAGTGAGGAGGATGAACTTGAAGAATTGTCTATGATAGCCAAACGATTCTCACGTTTTATGAGGTCCAACCGGGGAAGAAAAATCCAAAGAAAGATGGACTTCAAAAGCAAGAACAAAGAGGAAGGGAGGGATCCTATCATTTGCTTTGAGTGCAAACAACCCGACCACATACGTTCGGAGTACCCTCAACTCAAGAAGAAGGGCTTTGAGAAGAAGAAGAAGCTCAAAGCCAAGCTTGCTACTTGGAGTGATGAGGAGTCATCGGAGGATGACGAACAAGAAGTGGCTAACCTTTGCCTCATGGCACTAGAGGAAGATTCCTCCATGGTAACCTCTAACCCATCTATTTTAGATTTTGAAGAATTAAATGATGAATATGATGAGTTACAAGAGGTATATGATGAATTAGTTGAGAAATATAAGGAGTCAGTTATTAGGAATAAAAAGATTATTCTAGAACTAAATGATAAAAATGATTCACTTACTCAAGCTAATTCAAAATTTGAGAAAAAGATATTAGGATTAAAAGATGAACTAAAATTCTTTCAAGTTGAAAATGTTGATCTTAATAATCTTTTATCTCAATGTAATAGTGAACACCAAAAGGTGTTGGGTGAGCTAAATGAGCTCAAAAAGTCTTTAAAAAATGTTGGTAGTGTCAAGCATGAAGTAGGTGAATCCTCTAGAACACACCAACCTAAGAAAAAGACTAACTACTACAAACAAGGTAGCTATCCTAGACATAGTAGAGCTAAAAGAATTAGAAGTGTATGGGTTCCTAAGGAACTTGTAAAATCTAATAATATTATTGCTATGTCATCTTGGATGCCTAAGGGAACCAAGGTTTTGGGAGCTAACAGTCATGGACCCAAAATGATTTGGGTACCAAAAGCAAAAGCTTAATATCTTTGTTTGTAGGGGGAGCATTGCTACAAAGCCAAAGCACAAAGTCAAAACTCATGGTACCTTGATAGTGGATGCTCGAGGCACATGACCGAAGACAAGAGTAGATTCATGGATCTAAAGCCAAAAAGTGGAGGAGTAGTGACATTTGGTGACAACTACAAAGGCCACATTAAAGGTATTGGCTCCATAGGTAATCACTCTACTATTCTCATTGAAAATGTCTTATATGTCGATGGTCTTAAACACAATTTATTGAGCATAAGTCAATTGTGTGATAAAGGATTTCATGTTTTATTTGATAAAAATGGATGCAAAATTGTAGACATTAAATCTAATAATATTATGCTCATAGGTCATCGCATAGGGAATATATACATGGTGCATCTAGATGACATTCACACATCTCATGCATGCTTAGTTGCACAAAATGAAATTGATGCATGGTTGTGGCATAGGAAGCTAGGACATGCTAGCATAAGTGTTTTAGAAAAACTAGTCTCCCTTAATCTAGTTAGAGTTTTACCCAAAATAAAATTTTCAAATGATAAAATTTGTGATGCATGCTCAAAGGGTAAACAACATAGGTCTTCCTTTAAATCCATTAATGATGTTTCTACTAGTAGATGCTGACAACTTATTCATATGGATTTATTTGGGCCAATTAGGACTATGAGCTTGGGTGATAAGTCTTATGCTTTTGTACTTGTTGATGATTTTTCTAGATTTACTTGGGTTCTCTTTTTAAGTACTAAAGATGAGGCTTTGGAAAAATTCATCACATTTTCAAAATTAACCCAAAATGATCTTGAACTAAAAATTTCACATATTAGAAGTGATCATGGAACCGAGTTTCAAAATTTGGGGTTTGAAGATTTTTTAAATGAAAATGGTATTAGCCATAATTTTTCGGCTCCTCGAACTGCTCAACAAAATTGGGTAGTTGACAGGAAAAATAGAACTTTGCAAGAAATGGCTAGAACTATGCTTTGTGAAAACAATTTACCTAAATATTTTTGGGCGGAAGCCACAAACACCGCTTGCTATATTGTAAATCGAGTAATGATTAGGCCAATTTTAAATAAAACACCTTATGAAATTTTAAAATCTTAAAAGCCAAACATTAGCTATTTTCACCCTTTTGGTTGCAAGTGTTTTGTTTTAAATAATGGAAAAGACAACTTAGGTAAATTCGATGCAAAAAGTGATGAAGCTATTTTTATAGGTTACTCTTTAACCTCAAAATCCTATCGAGTATTTAACAAAAGAACTTTAGTAGTAGAAGAATCTATTCATGTTGTATTCGATGATAACCTCCTTCCTAGGAAGGATTCTTGTGATGATGATGATGTAGGAATCATAAATGCCTTTGATGGAGGTCAAAATTCAAAGGAGGATGAGATTCTAACAAAAGAAGAGGACACACAAAATCCACCTCTTGAAGCCTTGAAGGACTTCGCTCTTGAGGAAAAGGAAGTGAGCTACCCAAGGGAGTTGAACTATGTCAAAGATGGTGAAATCTTGGGTGATCCATCCAAGGGGGTAACCACTCGTTCTTCTCTTAGATTAATGAATCATGTTGCATTTATCTCATGCATAGAGCCTAAAAATATTAAAGAAGCATTGAAAGATGACTTTTGGATTATGGCTATGCAAGAAGAGTTAAATCAATTTGAGAGAAGTAATGTTTGGACATTAGTTGATAGGCCTAGTAATCAATCTACAATAGGAACTAAATGGGTATTTAGGAACAATCTAGATAAGAGTGGTAACATTGTAAGAAATAAAGCTAGACTTGTAGCACAAGGTTACATTCAAGAAGAGGGAATAGATTTTGATGAAACCTATGCACTCGTAGCTACAATGGAAGCCATTAGGATGTTGCTTGCATATGTATGTTATCATAATTTCACGCTTTTTCAAATGGATGTTAAAAGTGCATTTTTAAATGGTTTTATAAATGAAGAAGTGTATGTGGAACAACCACCGGGTTTTGAAGATTCAAAATTTCCAAATCACGTTTTCAAACTTATCAAAGCTCTTTATGGTTTAAAACAAGCTCCTAGAGCTCTTGGTATGAAAGACTTTCAAATTTTTTTGATTGAAAAAGGATTTGAAAAATGTAAGGTGGACACTACATTTTTTATAAAAATGTATAAAAATGACATCTTAGTAGTTCAAATTTATGTTGATGATATTATTTTTGGTTATACTGATGAATGTCATTGTCAAGAGTTTGCTAAGTTAATGCAAGGTGAATTTGAGATGAGCATGATGGGGGAGCTCTCATTCTTTTTGGGACTCCAAATCAAGCAAAAGAAGGATGGCAACTTCATCAACCAAGCAAAATACATAAAGGATATGCTCAAGAAGTTTGGCTTGGAGAATGCAAAGCCTCAAGCCACTCCTATGAGCTCATCTACAAAGCTTGACAAAGATGAAGGAGGTAAGTGTGTTGACCCTAAGCTTTATCGTTCTATGATTGGATCATTGTTTTACCTTACCGCAAGTAGACCAGATATCTTGTTTAGTGTTTTCTTGTGTGCTAGGTTTCAAGCTAGTCCTAGAGAGTCTCACCTTATAGCCATTAAGAGAATCTTTAGATACCTTAAAGATACTCCTTGTTTAGGTCTTTGATATCCTAGAGACTGTACCTTCAACCTTCATGCTTACTCGGATGCGGATTATGGGGGTTGCAAAATCTATAGGAAAAGTACTTCGGGAACTTGTCAATTATTAGGTAGTATGCTCATATCTTGGTTCTCTAAGAAACAAAATAGTGTAGCCTTATCTACCACTGAAGCCGAGTACATATCCTTAGGGAGTTGTTGTGCTCAAGTCCTTTGGATGAAGCAACAACTCTTAGATTATGGAATTAAAGTTGAAACCATACCCCTAAAATATGACAACACTAGTGCAATATGTTTAACAAAAAATCCCATCCAACACTCTAGAACCAAACACATAGAAATAAGACATCATTTCATTAGAGATCATGTCCTTAAGGAAGATGTGGTTATAGAGTATGTAGACACCTTGAATCAATTAGCGGACATACTTACAAAACCCTTAGACAAAGAGCGTTTTTGGTCCCTTAGGAGAGAGTTAGGTCTAGCTAGCCTATCTTGACCTTTTAGGACCTCTTTTGTGCTAAAATATTCTTGATTTTGTGAAATGCCATGTTTATGTGTTTAGACTCCTAATTTCATCCATGCCTATAGTTAGGGGGAGTATGCTTTTGTTAAAATATGCTTAGAACTGCTCATTCATCATTTGCATACCTTTAGGAGATGTTAAGTTCGAGCCTTTGGTTGTTCTTTGAACCAAATATGCATTTCTGGGCATACAATATCGATATGGCACTACGCGTTTCGATACTTGTTCTTCATTCTGTTTCCCAGAATTTTCTTCGCTTCACGGGTATCGATACGATTAATCTCGTATCGATACGAGTCGTTTCGATACGGATCCCTCCGTTTCGATACGACTTTCCAACGGGCATTTTTGCGGAAAAGATGATTCTATCCCCTTATCGGTGCACCCTCAAGCGTATCGATACTCGACTGCGCTGATGGCATTAAATTTGGCTTTTAATGAGTTCAACTTTTACCTAAATTCAAACTCTTCAAAACCTAATTAACCCTAGCCATTTTTGCCTATAAAAAGGCCCTTCCTCCTTCATATTTTTCACACCTCAACTCAAATCTAAAAGTGTTTTTGAATAAAGCAAGGCTTTGTGCTCTCTCTCTCATCTTTGTGCTAGTTTTTCTTCAATCTTACAAGTTTCTATCAAGGTAATCTCTCTTTTTCTTTTTCAATTTTTTTTGTTTGTTTTGTTTTGTTATTTTGTTTCATCTTTTTATCAAAACCTTTGTTTTCTTCAAAATTTTTCTTGAAATTTTTCTCAAAAATTTTTACCTTGATTTTTACTCAAATTGAAGAAATCCTTTTGCTTAATTATCTTTTAGATCATGGCACCAAAAGAACCTTCGAGGAAGCGTACAAGGGTTTCTCAAGCTGGTGAATCTTCCACCCTTGGAGCGATTGGTCGTCCAAACTACTCAATCATCTATAAGCAATGCTTTGATGGCAATTCGAGTCTCACTCATTTTCGTCAATATAAGAATTATAAGATCCGTGCCGAAAGGGTAATCTCCGTTCCTTTTCTCGACTCCGAGCGTTTTAAGTTTGAATATCTACCTTTATTTCGTCGATGGAACTTCATGGATTTAATCTCTATTCTCGGTGTTTTCTATCGCCTTTTGGTTTTGATTTTCTATGCTAATGCCAAATGTATTAGTCGTGATGGGGAAGTTGTTGCAATTAGCTCTTTCCTCATGGGGAAGAAAATTATTCTTGATGTCAAATCTATTTGTGAGGTTTTCAAACTAGATGATGAAGGTCTTGATAATGAGCATGCTTTGGGGCATGTTCTTCATGGATCCGTCACCGCCCTTAATGCTCAAGATCGGATCTTACATTTGATGGTGTCTTGATGGTTCCGTCCCTCTGGAGGAAAATATTCCACCATCCGTCAAGTGGATGATTTTTGGATTCGGTGCTTTCGTGAGAAAAGGCGACCAAATCTTGCTCGACTCATGTTCGCGGAGATCGTCTACCTCGTACAAAATCATCACACAACTCTCGTCACCTCCTTTACATATGGTACGGCTTTGAGTTATTTCTTTCTTAAAAAAGATATTGATTGCTCTTATGACTACCCAACTCCTCTCACCGATCCCATTGATGAGCGATCTCTTGCTCGGGCGAAATTTCATTATCTTAATGGTGAATGGGTACGTCTTGCCGAGTTACCACCAGAGGCCGCCGCCGTTTTTGAAGAGGCTCAAGCTCCTCAAGCCCCTCAAGTCCCACAACGCAACATGGATGCTCTCATGACCTATCTCAATGAGCAATTTACCGGGTTACGCACAGACATGAATACTCGTCTTACTTCCATGGAAACTACCTTTGATACAAAGATGACGGGTATGGAGAATCGCCTCACATCCCTTGAAAGCGGGCACAATTCTTTGAATATTTCCATTGCCGCTTTCCATGATGAGTGGCGTAATAGTATGCGGGCTAATGAGGCTATGGGAGATGATGAAGACGAAGAAGATGATTCCTAGACGTTTCTTCTTGTTTATCATGCATATCATTTTGGATTTTCTATTTTATGCACCTATGCTCTATGTTCTTAGGATTAAGTTTGTTTTAGGATTAAAACCTATGCTTTGATTTCTTTTTTGCTTTTGTTTGGATTTCAAGTATGTTGCTATGATGAATCAAATTTATATTGCTTATTATACTTTTGATTTCTTTATGCATTTAATTGTCTCAAAGATTTTTTGATCTAACAAAAAGGGGAGAAGAAACTAGCTCACACTTCAAATATTTTGATTTTAATTCAAAGGTTACCAAGCTTATATTAAGGGGGAGTTAACGTTGTAAAGTTTCTCAAAAATGACAAAAATTTTAAGTTTTAGTTTTGTTATATCAAAAAGGGGGAGATTGTAAAACCTATGTTTGATTTTGATACAATTAGATCTTTAAGGATCAATTTGTAAAACTTAAAATTGTTTTTTAAGTCCCTTAGTAAGTTTCAAAACACCAACACTTTAAAAACTGATTTGTAAAACTCAAACTCAAAATATTTTCTAAGTGTTCCAAGGCAAAACCATTGAAAATCTTTCAGGTGTATTGATACACTCCCAAGCGTATCGATACCTTTTTGCCAAACTTGGTTACTGTTGGAACACATATCGAAACGGTAAACCCTCGTTTCGATACGCCCCTGTGTTAAAATTCAAAGAGTTTGAATAGCGTACCGATACGGCAAACCCTCGTTTCGATATGGGCTTTATAATTTTTAAATATTAAGTCATTTTAAAAATATGACCGTTGGTGTCAGTTGGTTGGTAACCAAACTTTAAAAGGTCGTTGACCCGTATCGATACGCCTAACCCCCGTACCGAAACAGATATCGACAGTGAGCTAAGTCGAGAAAAAGGTATCGAAACGACCCTTACCGTTTCGATACCCCATAACGATACGCTTACGCGCGTATTGATACCCCTTATTTATTGCACACAACGACTCTTTCTTTTCTGAGACAGGTACCGATACACCTTCCCGCGTACTGATACTGGTAGCTGCAGAAGTGCATTTCTGGTGGTAAGAGAGGGTTCCAGCGGCTCAATTTATGTTCCCAACCACCCAAACGGCTAGAAATCAATGAGGAGGTATAAAAGACACATCCAAAAGCTACAACAACAACAACTATTGATCTTCAAGAAAAATCTATTCATCAAATCCAAGCAATTGTGCAAAAATTCCTTATTGTCTAGAAACCCAAATTGTAATTTTCATTCATATCTTGTTCAATTGGGTTGAGTGCTTGTAATTGGGCTATCATTTGTATTGAGAGATACTTCATTAGCCAACAAATTTCTTTGTTCTCTTGTTGTGAGGATTGGGTTGAATTTTGGGTAAAAAATTCAACCGAAATTGTAAGGGTTGCCTCCTTAGCCTAGAAAAGGGGAAGAGCAATTAGTGGAATTGTTGCAAATCCTTAGTGAAGCTAAGGTAATGGATGTAGAGTTCATTTGGAACTTGAACCACTCTAAATCCCTTGTCTGTTATTTTTAATTTGCAATTTCCACCACAAAACCTTTAAATTTCCAATTCACCCCCCTCTTGGTTTATATCGATCTTGCGATCCACTCAACATAGACCAACTCCCAACCGCATCTAGCCGCCACGTGGCAAGAAGAAGAGCACAACTGCAAAACCATCCGCCACACGCCGCCTCATCCTGCCCGCCTCTTCAAAATCCTCCTCCTACACAACAACAACAGAGGGGAACTCTCCTAGTCTATATCACCTTTTCCTTTTTATTTCTTTTTATGTTTTCTTTTAATTTTCTATTTTTCTTTTTCTTTTTCTTTTTATGTTATATTTCTTTTTTCTTTTTTATTTTATATTTTGTGTAAGTCATTGAGGACAATGCCAACCTTGAGTTTGAGGGGAATTGTCCTCTTTGTTTTCTTTAGATGCATTTAATGGCATATAAGAGCATATGTAAATTTTTCCCTAAGCACTTAATGAAATATAAAGTTTTAGCTTAAAACTTGTGCTTATGATAGTTAGCTGATTACTTATTTTCGCTCCATACTTAAAATTTAACTTAACCATGGGAAGAAGCATGAAAAATACTTAAGGCAGCCTATCTTAGTGTGGACAAATTAATTAAAGTTTTCACGGGATGACTCTATTCAAAGGGATTGGAGTTTCGTAGTGTGCACCTATCTTAGCCTCAGACTCGTATCCTTTTTCGTAATTTAATATTTTTAGCATTCTTTGTGTACTTAGTATACACATCATGTTTAGCATGGACACAGACATGCACACACTACACAGGCACTAAAGAAATTTAAATTCTAAGTTATTTCATGTTATTCCTTGTCACTAACATTAAATAGGTGCCACGACCTTGAGGTAAGAAATCAAGTTAATGGCTAAGTTTCTATTAATTTTGTGCATGGGGCATGTTTACTAGTTAGGTTGCATTGCTTGAGGATAATCAATAGTTCGAGTTTGGGGGTGTAGAGTGTCCACAAGTTCTATATTTTGTACATATTCCTGCCCGTATTATTGACGTTCTTAAGCTCATTTAGGCACATTTAGGTGCATTGCATGCATAATAATAGTATTTGCTCTTTTACCATGCTTTTATTGAATATTCTATGTTTGGTTGAGAAAAGATATTGTTGTAGTTTAGTTTTTATTTTCAGGTGTTGTAGCCGCGTAGAGGAGAAGAGGATAGGAAAGCAGAGAGTAGAAGGAGTTGTACTGAAGCAGTTCTAGGTGCTGCCGAGGACGCCGCCGCAGCAGCACTGTCGCAGATTTCCGCCTAGGTAAGAAATTATCTGAAGCCCGTAGCGGCCTGAAGAGCTGATTAAAGATTGATAAGTAAGATGACTTATCTTTACTTGCTGAAGAAGGCAACGTCCAAAGAGTCCATATTCAAGTCAAAAAGGAGTCAACATTTAATTGAAAGCTACTTTAAGGACTTCTACTCTAAGGAGGATTCAACTTAGGCTATGAGCCCTATATATACCCACGTGTGTGTGGGTATAAGGGCATATGAGAGAAGTAGATAGATAGATTTAGAGGGGTATTGGAGGTCGCGACCCAATTCTCTCTTAGGGATTAGGTTTTTGTATGTAAAGTAGTTGTGAGAAACAATTGTAATAGTTTAAGTGTGTTTTCAATAAAATTCTCTCAAGTTTGCTTAATTCAAGTTCTTCACTTCTTCATTTAGTTCCAAAAGTCCAGTTGAGGAAATCCATTTGTCGGGTACGAGAGTGTCAAACTCACGAAAGAATTAAGCATTGTCTGCTGAGGAGGTGTTTGCCACCGTTGCCCCTATGCAGGCGGGGGAACGATGTTGCTGATGCCTCTAGAGGGAGTCTGCCACCGTGTTGGAAGCAAAGGTGGCTGAGTATGAAGGGTAGTGCGTCAGAGAGGGAATCTGGCAGTGGAAGGCGACGTGGCACGCATCGGCGGCTGATGGCGTTCCTTGTACTAGGGCAGCTGCGGCAAGATCTACAAGGTATGGAGGCAGGGTGGGGCCGTCATCAGGGTACTTCTGTAGGAGATAAGCCACAAAGGCTTCTTGGACTTACCTCACATATTTCATGAACCTCAAATGCTTCTGCTCGATCCACTTGTTGTTATCGATGCGGGTGCATAGCAGAGTGAAGACTTTATTGGTTGGGGTAGCTTAAGTACTGTCGAGGGCGGCTGGAGTGGCAGGCTGGGCGATAGAGGGCTGGCTGGGGGTTATGGGCTTTTTCTCCTACATCTTTTTACAGTCGGACTTTTCTGGTCCACTCCTTCTTTTTCTGTCGTCATCTCATCTTTGGGATCGTTCGGCGCATTGAAATTGGCACAAAGGCCGGTGATGACTGACAGAAAGTATAACATGTCCTTCATCTTTTGGAAGCAATTGTGGATCTCCTTGCATATGATCTCCCCAACGTTGATGGGTCGATTCATTAGAATGTTGTGAATTAGGGCAAGACGGGACCGGCTGATAGTGGAGTTGTGGGAGGTGGGCAGCAGACGCCACTTGATGAACGTGTTCCACATCATTGCCTCAGGAAGAAAGTGGTGGTGTTGTACAGAACCACCATGCTTCCCTGCCAATCATGGTGTGTTGGGCTTGCACAGCTTGGCCTTGAGTTTCTCATAGCCGGCAACTGTCAGTGACTGCCTCCATTCTCGTGAGGGTTGTCGTCAATCTCTAAGCCGTAGAAGTTGTTGATCATGACAACATTTAGCTTGACAGTCTCCCCGCGGACATATACAAATGCCTGCTTTGGGAAGGGGTGATGTGCATAGAATTCTCTAACCACAATCACATTGGCCATCTTCGACTATCGTGCGAACATCACCCATCTCTTGCTGTGGATGGTCTTGAACAGAGAAGACTCCAAGCTAAGGTATCTCGTTTGCTTTGTGTAGTGGAAACTTTGCTCCTCCCAAATTGACTTCTTGGAGAAATGATCTATGTATTTTTCCTCATCTGCCCTGGATTAAATTCTTTGGTAGGTGGGTTTGGGCTGTGATGCGGATGCCATGTGATACAAGAATAAGATTGCAAGGAGGTGAAAGTAAAGTAAATGAATGAGTGAGAATGGTTTAAATAGAGGTTGTCGAGAGGTGTCGTGGCGGCATTAAATGTCCAATAGTCTAGTTGTATCGCGCACGTTACGAGATTTCTGCACTTTATTTCTATAGCCGTTGGCAGCTAGCCGTTAGCGAGCTACTAGCCGTGACGCGCTGTCTGCGCTGGGCCGCTCTTGGTTGTCTCGGCGGGCGGGATGTTGGACGGGCTTCTTGATGGGCCTTCTTCTTGATCCGACTCTTTTACTCCTAATCCTGAAATAAAAATAAAGATAATTAAATACTAAAATTAATTCTGAGAAATAAAAACATGGAAACTAATTTAAAACCTAATCCTAAAAAAATATATTACAATAAATTAAACTCTAATCCTAATGCATAAAATTAAAAATAAAGAAAATATAAAAATAAAAACTTAAGTTATGTTGGATGTGCATTTGGGTGCATCTCCCGGACATAACCACTTCCTGAGGTGATTTGGCTTGTCCTTCTCTCTTTGTTGTCCTCTTGTTCTTGCAGGTGATATGTTGTTGGGTCCTTCAGATTGCCCTTGGGTCTGTCACGACAGTTGCTGCCTTGGCATGTCTCTGTGCTGATTTTGGCAGCTTCAACATCTAGGAATCCTCCATGCTCCTTCTCTGAGGGTTGTAACACATTTGACTTGATGTTTAGGTTGTCCACCCTCATGGTCAGCTCCCCATGTTCCACATCTATTAAAGTTCTACCCGTGGAGAAGAATGGTCGCCGAGGATAATAGGGGCTTTTTCATCAGCCTCATAGTCTAGGATGAGGAAATCAACTGGACGAATAAGGTTGCCCACCTTCACTATGATTTCTTCGATCGTGCCCTCTAGTTGTACAAAAGAATGATCGACAAGGTTCAGCATGATGGAGGTAGGTTTGGCTTCCCCAATTCCCAGTTTGTCAAAGACTGCCTGAGACATTATGTTGATGTTGGCACCTAAGTCGCACAAGAATTTTGTTTCATGCTTTTGTTGTGCATCAGGGCTATGCACTCCTATGTTACAGCAACTGTTTCGAACTCCTCGATTCTCTTCCTTTTAGAAACTATGTCCCTAATGTGTTTGGCATAGGTGGGCATGTTCCTGAACTGGTGCGCCTGTTTCTGTTGCTTGAACCTTTAGGGGGAAAGGTGCTGGCAGGTGGATGTCCTCTACTCGTTCTTTACAAGGGAACTTTATCTATGGAGGATCATTTACTTCAGGACTACTATCTGGTTCAGCTGCTGGGGCGGCTGGTGTTGATGCTGTCGCGACAGGTGGTTCTTTTTGTGCTGGCTGTGTTTCTGGTTTCTTTTCCACCATGGGTTGAACCAATTGTTTCCCACTTCTGGTTGATATGGCCTTGCACTACTCATAAGTGGGCTTGGCTGCTGCCTCTGCACTGCTAGATGTTTCTCCCATTGTTCTGCTGCTAAAGATCTCTGTGAACTGGCCAAATTGGGTCTCCAAGTTTTTTATAGTAGCCTCTTGGTTGTTCATCTTCATCTCTGTCTTGTCCATGAAAGACTCAATTTTATCAATAAATTTATTAGTGCGAACAATAAAATCACTAGTTCTAGACATAAAAGTGTGAAGAGTTGCTTCTAGTGAATTATTTTTTGCGGCTGTTGAGCTTGCTGTATGGACAGGTTTTGCTGGTAGCCTCCCTGTTGCTGTTGTGGGTTGGTTGCAGTCTTGGGATTGCTCTAGGAGATGTTGGGATGGTTCTTTCATCATGGGTTATACGTGTTTTGGGAAGGCATGTTGTTCCTCTCGTATCATCCCTTGAAGTTGGCAGATGTTATACTTTCAGAGGAATCGTGGTTTCCTCCACACTCATTACAGAATGGGTCCACATCCTTAAACTCATAGACTTTCCCAACGGGTTTCATTATGCTCATAACCAGCTCTGTCAGCTTGTCGAGGCAGGTATTGACAGATTCTTAGGCTTCTACCTCGTTTACAGTGGCTGGCCGCTGAACTCCGCCTCTGCGGGCTGTAGGATCCTTGTAATCGTTCTTGGCGGCTTGGTTTAGAATCTGCAGTGCCTCTTCTGTGGTCTATCGAGGATGATTTCATTCGCTGAGGCATTAATCATCATCCATGTTGGGTAGTTCACCCCGTTGTAGAGCATTGACACTTGTGTCCAAGCCGGATAACCATGGAGTGGGCAGTTGTTAAGCATCTGATGGTTCCGCTCCCATGCTTCGTACATCAGCTCATCATCCCCTTTTCGGAAGGTCGTGATCTCGTTTCACAATCTATCTGTGACATTTGATGAACTGAAACGATCCAGGAAATCTTTGCACAGATCTGTCCATGTGTTGAATGACCCTGCTTGCTGGTTATTTATCCATTGCCTTGACATATCCCTTAGTGAATAGGGAAATAATCTTAGCCTCAGCACCTCTTAATGGACTCCGTATATTTTGAATGCCCTGCATATGTCTAGGAATCCTTTTAAGTGCTGCGGAGCATCTTCTGTGGCAGTCCCACCAAATTGCCCTAACGTGTTGATCATGTTGAACATCACGGGATTCAGATCAAAGTGATATGACTTAATCTCAGGTTTTGTCAATGTCGGTTCGAACCATCTAAAATCATGCTTCAAGTAAACCTTGTGGTTCGAACATATTGTGGCTGCCTGAAAGGAATAGGAAGCGGCTGCCTTGGTGGATCTTGTTGTTCTCTGGGTGGTGGGTCTTGCTGCCCATCCCTGCTATTCACAACATTGTTGGCAAGATTGTCGTTTTCCATGTTTACCTCTATGTTTCCTTCTTCTTCGGCTTTTCCTAGAGCTAATATGAGTTCTTTCTTTAGCTCTTTTTCTCTTCGTTCTATATCGTCGTAGAAAATGATTTCTCCTTTTGGATTTTCCCTAGTCATACAATAGCAAAGGAAACCGTAAAATTCTTTTTTATTTTGAAAATAAAAACTAAAAATAAAATTAAATGCAGAAAAAAAGTGCATAAATTGAAAACGAATTTCGATGTTACTAGTCCCTGGCAACGGCGCCAAAAACTTGTAGAGCGTTAAGGTGTTCTCTATTTATGAGAACAAGTGCACACTCCTGTCAAGTTATAGTATAAAAGATATCGTCTCCCACAAGGATTGGAAAACTTAATTCGAATTGTAACTTATGCACGAGAAAAAGTAAATGCACAATTAAGTTGGTTGTTTGAGAAAGATGTTAAAATAAAAACACAAGTAATTGAAAAGAAAGTGATCATATTGATAGAAAGGGTCAAGGTATGCTGCTGCTTCGTGTGAAACTGCGTTGAGGATGGCAGGTAGACTGCTGAGACCCTCTCGCTTCCTCGGCAGGAGAATGGAACTGTGTCTCGGCGGCAAACTTGGCCGAACTACAAGGCTTAGGAGAATGCTTCGAAAGTGACTCCGCTTATGTTTAAGTCAGAATTTATTTGATGCCCACTGTAGATAATACCAGTCGCGACGTGAATCATGCAAAGAAAACAATGTTGATTCATCCTCTTTTAGCCGCCTTAAACCCTTAACCTATGTCTCGACCAGATTGATCACACCGTCTAGAGATGAAATCATACTTACTCCTTTCGTGAGTTTAACTCTCTCGATAACGAACAAATGGATAGAATTCAAACAATCTTTCGTCTTAATTGAAAACTATGAAGAACATGGAATATGTAAACCTTGAAGTTTTATTTGCAAAACAAACTTCAAAATCCTAAACAATTGTTCTCACACTAATTCCAACATAACCCAAACCTAAGGATAAATTTAGAACATGATGGGGGCAAGAAAACCTAAACTATGACTAAGGAAAACATAAGGTGTTTTGAAATTGAATTACAGTGGATATATATAGGCAATAGCTAGGTCTAATCCTTCTTCAAGTAGAAGTCTTCAAAGTGGCTTTTTGCATTAAATGTTATTTTAAACTCTGTCTTCTATAAGTTAAATGTGAAGTTTATCACGTTGCCTTGCTCCGCAAGTAATCTCCGGATCCTCCTTCGGCAACTCTGCCTACTGCTACAGTTGTCGGAAAATTGAGTGGACAACATCGATAGAATCATGATTTTCTGCTTTATAGATCGCACTCCAGTTCCCCAACTCCATAGTTTGCTGTCTTGGGCTACACGTCAGGCATCGGTAGTTACTCGGCAGCTGCTATTTCTGTCTGGAATTGCATTAGTATAGCTCCTTGGTCCGCTACCTTAGCATCATGTCCTCAGCTCCTCTCTCCCTCTGTCAGCCTCTAGTACCTGAAACTAAAACTAAACTAAAACAGTAACTTTTCTTCACCAAATAAAAGATAATCTATAAAAGCATGACAAAGTAAAGAAATACTGTAAAACACAATGCATGGTGCTAATTATGCCCATAATGTACACAAAAACATCAATAATATGAGATGGAATGTGCATGAAATATAGAACTTGTAGACACCTCACACTTGTATGGTTATGCTCTCTTTTATCATCAATGCAGATAATTAGGCATTTGGAGGCAGCATCTACAAGGGATTCTTCCATGACACGGTGTAAAAGTATGTTGAGTTCGTGAACTAGTGTAATAAAGGCAATGAGGGTGTCCGATGTTATGAATGTTGTTGGTTTAGTATTTTCTCATTTGGTTCAAGTGTATTAAACTTATTTGGTAGTGTAAATGACCTTTAAACTTTTGTTTATTCTTATATTTGCAATTTGACGTTTTTGGTGCATTTTCTCCTAGGAAGCATGCCTTTAGTCTCTTTGCTATTGTTTATAGTACTATGATGATTCCTTTGCTTCGTATGCATGGTGTTTGATGTATATTCGTGATGCAAACATGTTTGGAAATTTGTCGGGATGATTTTGGATGGTTTAAATTGAGTTAAAACAACATTTATAAACATTACAGGCCCATGTGTTTCAAACACCCTTGCCTGTTTCGAAACGGTGGCTTGAAATTGCCTTTGGGTTTCGAAACGGTGAGGCTTGTTCTGAAACATTTTGCCTCTGTGAAACCTCGTTTCTGAAATGAGTCTTAAAGGGTTTCAAAACGAACTCACGTATCGAGACGATCACCTGTGTTTCAAAACAACCATTTCGATATAGGGCTCCTTGTTCTGAAACGTTCGACCATTAATTCAGTTTTTGAATTATTCTGAGTTTCTGTTTCTTACGTTTTGGTCCCTATTGTCCTTGTATGCAATTGGATGGGTTCTAGTGGCCGTTTTGAGCTGAGATTTTACCGAGAAGCATGTAATGAATCTAATTAAAGATTGGTAACCCGAATTTGGTAATAACTCTTAACATTTGTCGAATTTAAAAAATGGTCCCTAAACCTTAATATGGATATAATCAATGGGCGATTGTGATGTCGTTTTATCCATTGCTTATGTGAGTACACATAAGAACTTAAGTTGCATTTAAACAAGATAAAAAGAAAAAATAGGTCGTTTATTGAGGTAAACCTTCGTGGTCTACTTCAATATTCCCCATGTGATCCGTTCGATTTGGTCTATTGGCCAGGTCGGGTCGATGGGGTAACATTTGGTTGTATCAGAGATAAGTTATGAAAGGTTGGGATGATGGTAAGATGTTGGTAAGTAAATGTGAAGTGAATATATATTTTTGGTGAAGTATGTTTTGACCAGTTAATGTTAAAGCATATTAATGTTAAGTATGTAATGGTGATATATATGATGATTGAATATGAATGTGAGTTGTTCTATGACGTTTGATTGGGCTAAATCTTGATGCTTGAGTCACATGATGGTTGTGATATACATGTAGTATGCTTTATGCTATGTTGGGGGGGGGGGGGAATTGGGATGCCCATTGCCTTATTACCTAGTGAAATGTTTTAAATTGGTTTTGCATGTCTTGGAATCCTCGTTAAGAGCTGGTCTGGTCTTTTATTTGTTTTATGTTCATTCTTTAATGTTAACTAGAACAATGGGACCGAGACGAGAGTTACGTTCTGTAGAAATTGTTCTTTCTTAGGGGAAACGTGACCAGGAGAACGAGATTCTTCCTGGTGGAAACTTACCTCCTTCTCTACCACCGCCACTTGGGGGTGATGAGCAAGGACAACATGGACAGGCTGGTCCGGTGTTGGGAAATTAGACGTCTTTGGTACAAGCGATGATGGGAGCATTCCAAGATGCTATTGCCGGAGTGCATGTACAAGCGCCTTCTGCTGGGCAAGTGGGATTGCCATTGGAGCGCTTGAGCAGTCTAGGAGGAGTAGAATTTTGCGGTTTATCACCTTAGGCATCCGAGGCTTGGATGGCCAGCACGATCTTGATTTTGGACTTGATAGGGTGCAATGATGCACGAACGATGGGCTGTGCAGTGTCATTGTTGGATGGTGATCCATAAACATGGTGGACGATTACAGCTGCGACATTGGAGCCAAAAGAGGTGGATTGGACATTCTTGCAGTATGCTTTTAAGAGAAAGTATCTCAGAGTTAGATACTTAGATGATAAGAAGAGGGAGTTCATGTCTCTGGTTCAAGGGAACATGATTGTGGCTGAGTACGAGGTCCAGTTCGTACGATTGAGCCAATATGCTCCGGAGTATACATATTTTGATGTGCTCGTGACTCTAGCAAAATATATAGAGAAGAGCTTGGGTCTGACCTAGCGTGTGGGTGGTTCTAGTTTGGGCAAGAGAGCTGCTTATGCTAGCACTAGTGGTGGGCAGAATAAGATGAACCGGGATCGTAGATATCAGCCTGCGGCTAGGCGAGGTAACTTTGGGCGAGGTGCGCAAGCTTAGGGCAATAGGCTGAGGTTTGAGCAGAACATATATTGGACATGTGGTTCGCGTGAGCACATGAGGCGGTATTGTCCTCTTGCGGCTCGTGAGGTACAAGCTTTTGTGCTTGGGGCAAATTCGTGTTGGAACTGCGGGGCTGCTAATCATATGAGGCGTGAGTGTCCCCTGTTAGTAGGAAGTGGTCAGGGTCGTGCACCTGTAGTTACACCGCATCGAGGCCGTGGGCGTGGCCGTGGCAACTTCCAGAGGAGAGAGGATGGACAGAGAGGTGTGGCCCATGTAGTTCCTGTTCTGCAAGAGGGAGGTGGTCCCGCGAGGGTGTATACATATCACGAAGGGCGTAACGACACTGATGTGACTGCAGGTACATTTACCTTAATATCCTTGTCTTTATTAGTAATGATTGATTCTGGATCTACGTATTCATACATCTTGAGTGAGCATGCACCTTTGCTTGATATTTTTGTTGAGATGTTAGATGTAGGAATGCAAGTAACAAGTTCTTTTGGTGAGATTGTATAAGAGATGTCCATTGTCGGTTCAAGGCCATGTGTTTCTAGTTGATTTGATAGAATTGCATTTATATGGTTTTGATGTGATTCTTGGAATGGACTGGTTGGTTGAGCATCGAGCTGTGGTGGATTATGATGTTAAGCAAGTTACCCTAAGGCTTATGGACCATTACGAAGTAATAATCGTAGGCGAGAACGTGAAGTTCTTGTCTAACGCAATTTCGGCTCTTGAAGCGATTCGGATGATGGAGTTGGGATGCGAAACTTTCTTGGCATATGTGATGAATCCTGGTACGAAGGAAGTGCATGTGCAAGACATACGAACCGTATGTGAGTTTCCGGGTGTTTTTCTAGAAGAGTTGCCTGGATTGCCACCAAACCAAGAGGTTGAGTTATGTATCAAGTTGTATGAAAATACGACTCTAGTGTCCGTTGATCCTTATCACATGGCACCTAAGGAGTTGAAGGAGTTGAAGACGCAACTTCAAGAGTTGCTTGACCGAGGGTTCATAAGGTCGGGTATTTCACCTTGGGGTGTGCCGATCATGTTCGTGGAGAAGAAGGATGGTACAATGCGTATGTGCATTGATTATCGGCAACTGACAAGTTGACGATTAAGAACAAGTACCCTCTGATGAGGATCGATGATTTGTTTGACCAATTTCGCGGTGCTTCGATGTTTTTGAAGATAGATTTGAGGTCTGGATACTATCAGCTAGAGGTTAAGGATGTGGATGTACCTAAGACAACTTTTTCGGACTATGTATGGCCATTAGGAGTTTCTAGTGATGCCGTTTTGATTGAAAAATGCACCGACTGCGTTCATGGATATGATGAATAGGGTGTTCCATGAGTTTCTAAATCAGCTTTTGCTAAGCTGAGCAAGTTTGAGTTTTGGCTAAAAGAAGTGGTTTTTCTTGGACATATGGTGTCAGCTGACAGTATTCTGGTTGATCTACAAAAGGTTGAGGCCGTGATGAGTTGGAAGACGCCTAAATCAGTGACGGAAGTGCAAAGTTTCCTTGGGTTGGCAGGATATTACCGAAGGTTTGTCGAGGGTTTTTCTAAATTTGCTTCATCTTTGACCAAGTTGTTGCAAAAGAATGTTCGCTTTGAGTAGATGGATGTTAGGCAACAAGCTTTCGAGAAGTTGAAGGAGGCTTTGGCACAAGCTCCTGTCTTGATTCAACCAGAATCGGGTAAGGAGTTTGTAGTCTATAGTGAGGCATCATATGTTGGTTTGGGTTGCATATTGATGCAAGGTGGAAATGTTGTGGCTTGTGCGTCTAGACAGTTGAAGGTTCATGAGCCCAACTATGCTATGCATGATCTTGAGCTCGCTGTAGTGGTGTTTGCTTTGGAGATTTGGAGACACTACCTTTATGGTGAAAGGTGTTTGGTTTATACCGACCATAAGAGTTTGAAGTATCTTATGTCGCAAAGGGAGTTGAATCTTAGGTAGCGAAGGTGGTTGGAGTTGCTTAAGGATTATGATCTAACCATTGAGTATCATCCTGGGAAGGCTAATGTGGTGACCAATGCTTTGAGTAGAAAGGTAGTTGTTGAGCTAAGAGCTATGTTTGCTCATTTGAGTATATCGTGTGATGGTGGCTTGATAGCCGAGTTGCAACTGAAACCTTCCTTGATTCAGTTTATTAAGGAGAAGCAATAGCTGGATGATTCGTTGGTACCCCATGTTCAGGATATAGCTGATGGTAATGCAACAAACTTCTATATTAATGATGATGGAGTTCTATGTTTCAAAAGTCGAATAGTTGTGCCGGAAGATGTTGAGTTGAGGTGCAGTATTTCTACCGAAGCTCATAGCAGTCTATTTGCTATGCACCCTGGTAGTAATAAGATGTATCGTGACTTGAAGGATGAGTACAATTGGGTGGGGTTGAAAAAGGATGTTGCTGATTTTGTAAGCAAGTGTATGGTTTTCTAGCGTGTGAAGGTTGAGCATCAGTTTCCTTCCGGTTTGTTACATCGTTTGAGGATACCAGAGTGGAAATGGGAAATGATTACGATGGATATTGTGTTCGGTTTGCCTTTAACACAATTAAAGAAGAACTCCGTATGGGTTATTGTGGATCATCTTACGAAGTGTGCACATTTCTTGGCTATGCATTCAACATATACGTCAGATAAGTTAGTCGAGTTGTATATTGTTGAGATTATGCGTTTGCACGGTGTGCCAAAGTCCATACGTTTTGTGAATGTTTACATCAGGTGTTGGGTACGCGATTGAATTTCATTACTTCGTATCATTCGTAGTCGGATGGGCAGTTAGAACGAGTTATCCAGGTGCTAGAGGACATGTTGCGATGCTACGTGATTGATTTTCAAGGTTCTTGGGAAACATATATTCCTTTGGTTGAGTTTTCCTATAATAACAGCTTTCAGGCAAGTATACAAATGGCTCCGTATGAGGCTTTGTATGGGAGGAAGTGTAGAACGCCTCTTTGTTGGGCTGAGGCGGGGTAAAAGTTGCTTTCGTTGCCGGATATGCTCAAGGGAACAACTGAGAAGGTGAAGCTCATATGTGAGCGATTGAAGACTTCATCAAATCGTCAGAAGTCTTACGCAGATTTAAAGCGTAAAGAGATTGAATTTGCGGTTGGAGATCGTGTGTTCCTTACAATATCGCCTTGGAAGAAGGTGATGAGGTTCAGACGTAAGGGAAAGCTTAGTCTGAGGTTCGTTGGAACTTTATGACGTTGTGGAGCGAGTTGGTCATGTAGCTTATCGGTTGAGGTTACCTCCAAAGTTTGAAAAGATTCGTGATGTATTTCATGGATCTATGTTGCGAAGGTATAGATCGGATCCTTCGCGTGTTATGCCGGTTGAGGAAATTGAAGTAAATCCGGATTTATCCTATGATGAGGAATCAGTGAGAATTCTGGAATCGAGTAGCAAAGTTCTTCGTGGCAAAACGATTGAGCTTGTGAATGTGTTGTGGCAACATTGGGGTGTTGAGGAGGCCACGTGGGAAAGTAAGGGGGACATGCTGAGGCAATTTCCGCATCTTTTTCCTTCAGGTAAAATTTTGAGGATGAAATTTCCTAAGTAGGGGAGAGTTGTAATGCCCCGGTTTTGGGCCTAGAGGTTATGCGAGTCGGGTTGGGCCGGTGGAACCGGTGTCGCTTGTTCGAACTGTTAAAAGATTGTTTAGGGGAATCAAGGTTTGGGATATGGTAAAAATATGATAAAAATTTCCTAAAATCATATAAAATTATATTTAAGAGGTCGGTTAAATCAATTTTACAAAACGAGTTTTCAAAAGTCTTAAATTTGGGATGTGACCAAAATGTAAAGATTTAAAAGTTGGGAAAAGTGTATTTCTCAAGAAGAGTCAAAATCTTAGAATCTTTAGGGAGCTATTTGGAAATTAGTCCTTTTCTCTAATTTGGCATGCGTTTTAAATGTTTTATTAATAATTAAAAAGGCTTTTAATTGATTTAATTAGGAAGGTAGTTAATCGGTTAAAAAAAGTTGACGATCTTTTCTATAACCCCCTTAGCCCGGCCTAGACGCTTGACCCAAACTATGAAGATTACACGGGGAAAACCAAAGTCAACTCGAAAGTCAACCTTGATTAACGACCCTTTTTTTCTTTTTATCTTTTCTAGAAGTTCAATATTAATCTATATACTTAACGAATTATTACAGCAGAAGCGACACAACGAATGAACCTCAAACATGGACTCAATTGAATAAAAATGTATTTTAGGGACTAAAAGGTAAATTTCCAAAATTATAAGGATTAAACAAGTTCTAGTGTTACCATACCGGAAATAATCATATAACATGCCATCAGGTCAAATTCCAACTCAAAAGGATCATTCAAACTCATTAAATTAAGCAACCAACATTTATGGACCAAAATGTAAGAAATGGAAATTCAGAACAGCTCAAAAAATTCAAATTCAAATCCAACGGTCAGGCATTTCGATACGGATGGCCCTGTACCGAAAGGGTCGTTTTGAAATAGGGTTGACCGTTTTGATACTTGGGTGCGTTCAGAGACCCATATCGAAACACCCCCTTCTAGTACCCAAAACGTTTCGATACGCCTCCACTCGTTCCGAAACCCTATGGCCATTTCAGGCCCCTGTTCCGAAACAGGCAAGGGCGTTCCGATATGCCTTGCCCCGCAAAAGCAGATTTTGCTGGGTTTTCATGCATTTTCACACTCGAATCATTCCCGACCCATGCCACATAAAACATACATCATGGATACAAATCAACAATCTTCATTTTGAGGCATTAGCTATGATATGGTATCCAATATGCAAATATAAATTCTAAAGGCATACTCCCTAATCCACAAGAACCATAACAAGCCAAATCTACCATCCACATCCAAAATCAAACAATAATGGCCATTTACATCTCAAAAGTAACTATAAAACATGCTCAAAGTAAAAGGGAAAGCATTTTCAACCATGCGTTAGCATAAACCCCACCCATTGCCTTTTATTACACCGAAGCAAAACCACACACTTTGCAAGATTAAAAGCTTGGATTCCTCTTGCCTATTTGCTTCCTTCAAAGCCTAGTTTTCTGCATTGATGAAACAAAGGAGCGTAAGCACAAAGCTTAGTGAGGGTCGCTAAAAACCATTCATCAATGCATGTCTCATATTTTGCAAAACCAACACTTTACATCTCATGTCATTTTATAAAACATGTCTTCTCAAGACATCAATGTACTTTTTAACCACATGCTCATATGAATCATTTTAAATCAGCAAATAAACCTTTGCTCATGCTTTAACAAGCATCACATGCATTCTTGCATCATATACATATGTCTCATGCATCCTTGCATCATATACAAGCATCTCATGCTTCACATTATTCATTTACATTATATTGGCTCACAAGTGATAATCCATAAACCATTTCAACACAAGACACAATCAGATACGCGGATTACAAGCGTTGTCCCTCACGCTTCATACAAACTACCGAACTACACAAGGTGGAGATTAATGGCACAATCACAACCCCTCAACACCCGTGATGGAGATTAATGGCACAGTCACAACCCCTCAACATCACTCTTCGGTAGTTGTATAATTTCCACTAACGAGAGTATGGGACACATACACAAGACTCACACACGGGACTAACCATTCACCGTTGTGATCTTAACCTTAATCGCTAGGGTACTTGGATGGAGATTACGACACAATCACAACCCATCAATGTCGAAGGCGACTTTATTCACGGTGCACCCAATCCTATAGCAGGCTAACTATATCCGATTAAAGTAACCAAAAACCATTTTCATCACTTGCCAATATAATCATTTATCATCAATAATCCAATGTTTTACAAGCATAACCACAATGCCATTTCCACAAGCATATCATGCTTAACATCACATGCATTGAACACATGAAAACCAAGGATCACTTACCTAGGGCATCCTTAACATAATGGCATTAATAACCAGCATTAAACCATGCTTAAAAACAGTAACAAAACCCCATTTACGCTAAGTGCATTTTCATTAAACATAGCATATTTCCAAGAGGGATTTCCGAACCACTTACTCTTGAGCTTAGCTAAGTGTATCAAACTTACACTAAGCTCCCAAGATCACGCTCAAAGCGTTACAAAGCAAGAAATTTCTTTTCCACTCACCGATACGCGAAGCTTTGTTTTCCGACACAGAAATTACACCTCCGAAGCCTCCAAAATCACCTTGTTTGCTTCTGGATCAAGATCCCATATTTTCACATCATCAAAACAGAAATCTAAATGCATTAAAATGAATTCTAACACCAGCAACAATTCATAAACTCGTTGCCCACTCAAACTACACCAAAATACCCATCCAAAGCAACCGAAAACCGAATTGATTGTTTCCTAAACCAAGCCCAGCCAACATACATCACTTCCAAAGCATTATCAACATCAAAACACATCTAAAAAGCAACCTTACTCATCCTTATACCTGCAGCAAGCAAGATTCCACCATTTCACCCCAAAATCTCACATAAAACTATCAAGAAACACAAGGATCTCAATGATTTCGGGATCTATGATATCAAAACGTCATTTTAACATATAAATCAACTTAGAACTCAATTAAAATCAATACAAAACAAAGCCCAATTCATCAAGTTCGAAAATCAAAATTCCATCCATAATTTCACAAGATTTTGATCTCAAATCAAAACTATATTGAAAACTCAATCAAAAATAGTATTTAGAATCCAAATATCTTGAGAATTTCAATAAAGAACTTAGATTAGAGGTTTAGAACGAGATTTACCTCCAATCTTTGCTTTTCTCAATGTATGACAAGTTTTCCTTGGTTAATCTTGAAGAACTAGAAGAGTTTTCTTGAAAATGATTTAGGAAAGGTTGAGAGAGTTTTTGGGAGGAAGAATTCTGAAAAAAAAGATGAGTGAAATTGTGTTTGGCTGAAATGAGAAATGATTTCGGTAGTTAGGTAATTAAAAAACCAATAACTACCTTTTAATTATTTTAATATAAAACCCAATTAAAGATCATTTAATTAAAAACTCTTTTAATCCACATGTCATATTGAGTAAATGTCAAATTGACTTAAAGCCCCCTAAAGATTCTAAGATTTTGGTCTCCACATTAAAAATCACATTTTCCCAGTTTTGAAATCTTACAATTTGGTCACTTCTCAAAATGTCCATTTTCCAAAACACTTTTTGTAAAATTTACTTGACCAACCTTTTAATTATATTTTTAGTGGATTTTAGCAATTTTTACCATATTTTTATCCTATCCCGATCCTTGATTTCCTAAAATCACCTTACGCGGTTCGAACCGCTCTAGACCGGTCCGATCTGTTGTCTATAACATCTAGGCCCAAAACCAGGGCATTACATTTTCATTCCTCTTCTTCACTTCAGTCAAACACTCTTCATTTTATCTCAAATTTCTAGATATTCTTTACTCTCAAATTCTCTTTTGATTTCCATCTTTTCCTTGGTGATTTCTCTCATTTTCCTTCAAGCTCTTTCAAGATTGAGTTTTCGGTTGAGTGATCCTTAGAGTAGGGCTGCAGGATTTCTTTTGAGTGCTGGTGTTTTCAATGCATTTTAATGCATTGAACCTTTATTTTAATTTGTTGAAAACAAAAGGGATAGTTTTCCGTAATCAAACGAAGTGATTTTGAAGGCTTTGGACGATCGATAGTTGCGTCGACAAGTGTGGTTTCGCGAGTCGGTGAGTGGAACATGGTTTTCCAGTGTGGAAACATTTTAGAAAAGGTTTTGGGAATTTAGTAATAGCTTGAAACGCTTTACTAAGTTCGGAAGTAAGTAAAGTGAATTTTTCTCCGGGATTGTGCTAATTTGAGCTTTTGGTTGCAGTTGATTTTAATTGCATTTACCTACTGTTTTGAATCATGTTTTGAGTATATATAATGTGTATGATGATGCCATGTGGTTTAAGGATGCACTAGGTAAGTGATCCTTGTATGCATGTATTGATGCATGAGGTTTGAAACATGGTTTAATGTTTGGTTTATGGCTTATCATGAATGCTTTGGAAAAACAATGAGGTATGCATGAAATATGGATTATATTGGCAAGTGATGTATAAAGTGTTTTATAAATGAAATCGGATATAGTTAGCCGTCTATAGGATTGAGTGAACTATAAACAAGACGCCTTGGATGTTGAGGGGTTGTGATTGTACCGAAAACTCCATCCAAGTACCCTAACGATTGATGATTGTTTAAGGTTGCAACGGTTGAGGGTAGCTCCTAGGTGCGAACCTTGTATGTGTCACATCTCTTTAGTGGGTTATACATCTACCGATGAATGGTGTTGGAGGGTTGTTATTGTACCGAATACTCCCCCATGGGTGTCACAACGATGAAGGGTTGCTCTCGTGTGTGAGCCTTGAGATGCCGATAGAGTGTGTGAAGGGTGTGGGACAACCCTTGGTAATCTGTCTATCCGATATGATTTGTGAATGTTGTTTATCACTTGTGAGCCAATATAATGAAATGAAATATTATGGGAAATGTGGTTGATGCATATTTTGAAAGATGCATGTTTTGGTTTAAGCTTAGCATAATGGTGTTTACGCTTGGAAGGCTTGATATTTGAGTAGCAATGGTCTAATTGCTGGAAATTTATGAATCATGTTTCATGATGTTTAATACAATGATTTTCTCTCTAGTTCTCGACTTCTCACAACCAACAAACCACTCATACATGGCCTTGAAGCTAGGAAGAGGAGAGCAATCTCAAGCAACCGAGGAGCTGGTGCCCAAAACTCACCACTTCCCAAGGCAACTATTGCCATACACACAACCTTTGGCATTCAAAATTTGAATGCCAAATAATTATTACCCCTCCATTTATTTAAACCCCCTCTAAACACTCAACCATCACACCCATTATCTTCTTCATCCTTGAACTCAAAAGTTTTTCTCCTTTTATTTTCTCTCTAGTTCTCGACTTCTCACAACCAACAAACCACTCATACATTGCCTTGAAGCTAGGAAGAGGAGAGCAATCTGAAGCAACCGAGGAACTAGCCTTCAAACGGTTCACCCCATCGGAGGTAGAACAGAGATAACTCGCCAAATTTGTCGGACGACAAGTGTGGGAAGAGCAAGGTTTCCAATACTCATTATCAAACACGAATTTCAGATTGGAGCCTTTCATCTTCAACAAAATCGAGGATAAAAATGGCAAATCCTTCGCCACCAACCAGAGCCAGCCAACGTACCTTACGTAAGGGAATTCTATGCCCACTCTCCAAATCCCAATAATATATACGTACATGTTCGAGGCCAAGCCATAACAGTGGACACCAATTCCATCAATATTTACTACGGTATTCATGTGGCCAAAGATGAACACAAGGAGTATGTGGACAAACTCACAGCGGACGACTATGCTCAAGGAGTTGTGCATTACCGAAACGATATGAAACGGAGGAGTGAACAAGGGAGCGGTCATTCGCCGAATGCTTTAGTCCGAGGCTAAACTTTGGAACGCCTTTGTTAAAAGATGCATAATGCCTACATCGCACAACACCACCGTAGATAAACCAAGGCTCACACTTATTCATTCCATCTTGCATAATATAATTATTAACGTTGGATCTATTATATGAAATTAGATATTCATGTGTAGCCAAAAGGACAAGGGCCGCTTCTACTTCCCAAGTCTCTTCACCAGATTATACAAGAAAAAGAACATACCTACTGATCTAGACGATGAGGAGACACCAATGAGAAAATGATGGTCAAAGGTTCAATACTACAAAATAATGCAAATTACGGAAGCTGAGCCAGGGTCTAGTCTGGTACAAGGCATTGCCGCGGCAACCTCGTCGGGCAATGCCCCTACAACTTCACAGACTGATGCAGCGACAACAACACTTTAGCGCCTTGCACAAAACACGAGACTACGGACAAACGACAGCACCGGTTCACGCAATATATAAGGGACTTCAACAACTCAATCGTTACAGTAATCATAGAGAAGCTCCCAAAAACCACAGCGCAATTTTCGATTTTTCTTACTGACATCCTTGCCTTGGTAATGCACGGAGATTCTACATCGGCCATGAAAACAGCCACTGCCTCGGCAACCCATGGAGACACTACCTCGTCTATTCCAGTTGCCTCTGTCGTGGCAATGAAGACTGATGATGCCCCAACAACCCGAGCAGACAAGGTGAAATCACCTACAATTGAGCCAACCCAAACCAAGACATGGTCTGATTTCTCTGACTCCAATGAATCAATTGCTCTCCAAGCCAAAGTCGTCACAGTTTCACCCATCAAGAAGCGCAAAACCTCCACCTTCGAAGAAATATGCCTTGACAATGACGGTGAGGAAGAGGTGATCAAGAAAGCCGAACCAACACCTCCAACACATCACCAACCACCACAGGCAACCAAACGGATCAAGAAAATGTCAAGAAGGAAATTAATCATCCAAGATGACAACGATGACTCATCCATGTCCCCATCGTTGTATTTTTATTCTCTTGCCTTTTATTTATCTTTATATTTTGTGTATGTGCATGCATTAAAGGCAATGCTTCTTTTGAGTTTGGGGAGAAGTAGTTGTTAGTTCTTTTTGTCATATCCACTATTGGAATGCATGTTTATCGGCTGCCTTAGTCTTTAATCCAATGAAAAAAATTCCTCTACAATAGATGTCTCTCTCTTACCGTAGCCTTAAATTTTTTAGTGAACTTTCAATTTTAGGATGTGCATGGAAAAATACTTAGAATAACAATATGAGGCTGAAAATGAAAAAGTAAACTTTTGTAACTTGAATGATTGAAGGTGGTCTAGGACACTTAGGACAATTACTTACTTAGAAAAATTTGGTAATAAAAAACTTTAAGCCAGAGGTGGCTAAAACAGGCTCTAGCTTAAGGAAAAGCTTAAAATACTAGAGGTGCCCGAAATTGGCTCTAGTTTAGGCTTCAAAAAATCACTAGAGGTGCCTAAAATTAGCTCTAGATAAAATAGAAAACCCAAGGAAAGTAAGTTAGTTGTTTAAGTGTTTACATGGAACCCAGAAAATCATCTTGTTCATAATCGGACACACACTCACGAGTCTTATAGTTTGATTCTAGAGAAATCCTTGACATTCGAAGAATTGAGGGTCGAGCAAATTCATATTCACGGTTAAGAGAAGGGAAGAAAAAGTAAGTCCGAGGGCTAATTTCATGAAGATTATATCTGTGGCGATTGGCTTGTTGTTTTGCAATGCTTGAGGACAAGCAATAGTTCAAGTTTGGGGGTGTGTTAGGCGTGTAAAAGAATTCATTTTAGAATCCTTTATGACTCAATTAATGTCTGACTTAAGTCCATTTTAGATGCATTACTAGCCATACATACACAATTTCATTGTTCTTAGCATTACCATACTTGATATGTATTTTGTGCATGTGCATATTTCATTACCCACTGCCCGGGCAATTATTGCCACGACTGTGAAGGAAGGAGAAATAACGGTGCATAACCATCACTTGACGATCTAGACCAAGCTATTCTTTGATGTCAAGCCTTACTGAGGAACGATGAACCAAGAGAATCAGCCCTACCGAGCAGAAAAGACTGACAGACCAGTGTTGAGGCAATGACTAAGTCACTGACGATGCAATGCCCAAACATTTTCTGGCAAGGGAGAAAATATGCACAGTGGTAGGCAACTTGAAGCGCATAAAACACTGAATTTTTAGAGATACTTTGCATGAAGAACATAGCTAAGGAAGATCATGAAAAAGTCAAAGGTAGATCAAGGACAAGAAATCGATAAGGAAAAATAAAATAATGAATTAAAAGAAATTTATTTCTTTTATGAAGTTATGTTCAACTCCAACTTATCCTCATATTCCAAGAAGAAGTCGACAAGGCCATGCTCTATAAAAGCTAAAGCCAAGCCGCCCATTAAAAGGCCTAGAGAGAGAATGAGATTGAGAGATTCGGTAGATAATTTAGAGTGTTTTCTTATCGCCATTATGAACTAAATCTTCTTTTAGGCTAGGGTTATATTGTTTAGTAGTTGTGTGAAGATGATTGTAATTTTTTTAGATTTTTGTTAATCCAATTAAGTTCAAGGTTTACTTATTCTTGGTGTTTATTTTTTCTTGCAATTGAATCTGGAGAGGCTATTGCGATTGTATCCATTTGTCTAATATCGAGAGAGTAAGACTCACAAAACAAGTGAGAATAGTATTTATCCCAATTTGTGAAGACTAATTCGATTTAGGTATAAGTATGAGTTTCAACGGCCAAGCGAAGCGTAAGATTTGTTGGTGTTCACCCTTGGTTCACGCTGGGAGGTATTGTCAAGGCATGTACATCAATAGTGTTTCGACTTAGGGACAAGAAGGAACCATTAAAGAACGCTTTGCCGAAACTTGGAGGTTGTTGCTCAATTGCCTAGGTAGTAGCCGTGTTCTTTGCTGCGGCAATAGTTTTGCCCATTGCCGAGGCAATCAAGTTTTTGCATTCAAAACCGAGACAGTTTCATTCAATTTACACACTACGACACAACATAATTCGGCCTACTCTATAATCATATTTACTCAATCTCTTAATTTACTTGTTTTCTTTATTTTAGTTGTTTTTTCTACCAAACCAATTACTTGTGTTTTTATTTTTCTACAGTGCGAGACGATAATCTCAGGAAGTAGCCCCAATCCCTATGTAGATGATGTCTTTTATACTATAGCTTGTCAACGTGTATACTCACACTAAATTTGTGACACTGAAAACACGCAACAATATTCACAGAGGTCAAACATGAAATTAACTCTATTTTCCCATTTACAATAACCATCAGGAGCATACTTCCCTTGAAAGGAAGGTACTCTAATGTTTGGTATGGCCGAAGTGTGTGCTGTTCGCCTTGGTTCAATTTGCCTTTCTTCACAAAAATTGAACAAATGCCTTGCTTTTATCAAGGAAGGATTTTCTTGACAAGTAGAATCCAAAGTATCATGTTACTATGCATGAGGCTTCTCTTTGTGAAATATCGTGGAACACTCAAATTTAAAAAGGTGAAAAGAAAAAGAAAGAAAACTAGGAATCTCACTACACACTCCAAGAAAGAAATACTTAGCGAGACAAGTAAGTTGATCTTGTGCTCTTTAAAGACCTTCATGCCACAAGTTCAACAATGTTATAATCGGAGTTCAATCCTAACAATGAATCCTAAAGGCTTTAAGAATGCAAAGAAAAGTTTGACACAAATTGAATTAGTTGCAAGCAGAAATAAAAGTTAGCAACTTTTAATCCTACTAACATAAGGAAACAAGAAGGTGTTAGAAGATGTATAAGAAGCAAAAAAATCTAAAACAAATGAAAACTAACAATTAAGAATGAGAAAAATCAGAAAATCCGAAAAACCATGAAATTTGTAGCAACTTGATACACTTGATTCGAGGTGGTCTCGAAATCAAAAAATTCTGATTTTTTTTGTGGTGACTCCTACAATAGTGTAGACCTGATCTGGAAATTTTTCACCTTAAAATTCACTTGTTTAAAGGGGATAGGATAAAAATGTGGTAAAATTTGCTAAAATCCTCTAAAAATATATTTAAAGGGGTGGTCAAATCAATTTTACAAAAAGAGTTTTGGAAATGAGACATTTCGAGTAGTGACCAAATTGTAAAGTTTCAAAACTTTCGAAATTGTGATTTATGGCAATTTAACCTTTCCTTAATATGAGATTTGTTTTAAATGGCTTTTAATTAAATGGCTATAATTGATTTTATTTTAATTAATTAAAATGGGTAGTTAATGTGAGATTCTATTACGTAACTACCATTTCCTCTTCATTTTTAGCCAAACACGATTTGCATTCTTTTCTCTCCAAAATTCTTTTATCCCAAACACTCTCCTAATCGATTTTCAAGAAATCCTTTCAAGTTCTTCAGGATTTAGCTAAGGAAAACTTGTCATTCATTGGGGGAAAACAAGGATTAGAAGTAAATCTCGTTTTCAACCTCTAATCAAACTTATTTATTGAAATTCCCAAGATCTTTGGCTTCTAATTACTATTTTTGGTTGAGTTTTTATTATAGTTTTGATTGGAGATCAAAATCTTGTAAAGATGTGGTTGAAATTTTAATTTTCGGACTTGTTGTGTTAAGCTCTATTTTGGATTGATTTTAATTGAGTTCTGAGTTGATTATTGTGTTGAAATGAAGTCTTGATAACATAGATCCCAAAATCTCTGAGATCCTTGAGTTTCTTGTTAGTTTTAAGTGAGTTTTTTAGGTGAAATGGTGGAATCTTGCTTGCTGGAGGTATAAGGTTGGGTTAGGTTGTTTGTTAGATGTGTTTTGATTTTTATAATGGTTTGTAAGTGATGTATATTGGCTGGGCTTAGTTTAGGAAACAATCGATTGAGTTTTCGATTATTTTGGATGGGTATTTTGGTGTGGTTTGGGTGAGCATCGAGTTTGTGAATTGTTGCTGGTGTTGAAATTGTTTTTAATGCATTTAGATCTCTGTTTTGATGTTGTGAAAACAGGGGATCTTGATCCGGAAGCAAACGAGGTGTTGTTGGAGGCTCTGGAAAAGTAATTTTCGTGTCGGCGAGCAAGGCTTCACGTATCGGTGAGTAAAAATGGATTTTCATGCTTTGTGAGGCTTTGATCGTGGTTTTGAGAGCTTAGTGTAAGTTTGAAACACTTAGCTAAGCTCAAGAGTAAGTGGTTCGAAAGTCTCACTCGGAAAATGTGTTATGTTTTGATGAAAATGTAGATTTGATTACTGTTTTAAATCATGTTTTAAGCATGAATGTTGCTAGATTTTAATGCCATTATGTTGAGGATGCACTAGGTAAGTGATCCTTGGTTTTTATTTGATATATTCATATGATGTTAAGCATATTTATTCTTGTGGAAATGGCATTGTGTTTATGCTTGTAAAACAGTGGATAAATGAGGTTAAATGATTATATTTGCTAGCTATAGGATTGAAATGGTTTTTGGTTGCGTTAATCGGATATAGTTAGCCGGCTATAGGATTGGGTGCACCGTGAATATAGTCGCCTTGGATGTCGAGGGGTTGTGATTGTGTCGTAATCTTCATCCAAGTACCCTAACGATTGAGGTTAAGACCACAATGGTGAATGGTTTAATACCGTGTGTGAGTCTTGTGTATGTGTCTCGTACTCTCGTTAGTGGAATTATACAACTACCGATAAGTGATGTTGAGGGGTTGTGATTTTGCCATTAATCTCCATCACGGGTGTTGAGGGGTTGTGATTGTGTCATTGATCTCCACCTTGTGTAGTCTGGTAGTATGTATGATGTGTGTGGGACAACGCTTGTAATCCGCGTATCCGATTGTATCTTTTGTTGAAATGGTTTATCGACTATCACTTTCGAGCCAATATAATGTAAATGATTAATGTTAAGCATGAGATGCTTGTATATGGTGCTAGAATGCATATGATGCTTGGTAAAACATGAGCAAAGACTTACTTGTTGTTCTAAAATGATGCATATGAGCATGTTTTTAGAAAGTGCATTGATGTCTTGTAAGGACATTTTTTGTGTAAGGCATGTGTTGAAAGGTGGTGGTTTTGCAAATTTTGTGAAATGCATTTATGAATGTTGTTTATCAATCCTCACTAAGCTTTGTGATTACGCTCCTTTGTTTCATCAATGTAGAGAATTAGGCGTTTGAGGCACCACACAAGCAAGGGAATCTAAGCATTTGGTTTTAGCAAAGTATGTGGTTTTACTTTGGTGTAATAAGAGGCAATGCGTGGGATTTATACTTTTGGATGGTTGAGAATGATGCTTTTTACCTTGAGCATGTTTGGTTGTTTACCTTTGAGTTGTAAATGGCCTTTGAGAATTGATTTTTGGTTTGAATGTTGTTTTAGTTTTGTATGGCTTGGGAGGACTAGGGAGCATGCCTATAGTTCCAATGTTTGCATGATTGATGTCATCTTTTAGTTTATGCTTCATAATGATGATCCTTCATGCCTAAACACATTGTATGTATGTTGTGGCATGATTTGGGATGTTTTCAGATGTGGAAAGATGTGATAAACCAGCAAAATCTGCTGTTGCAGGGCAAGGCGTATCAGAACGCCCTTCCTTGTTTCGGAATAGAGGCCTGAAATGGCCATGAGGTTTCGGAACTAGTAGGAACATTCTGGAACGATTTTCCTACTGGAAATGGATGTTTAGGTATGGGTTTCGGAACGGACCCGAGTATCGAAATGGTCAACTTAGTTTCGAATCGACCGTTCCGATACAGTGTTTGGTGTTTTGAAACACCCAACCGTTGAGTTTGAATTTGAATTGTTTCAGGTTTCTGTTTCTTACGTTTTCGTCCCCGAGTCTTGATTGCTTAATTAAATGAGATTGTGTGGTCCGTTTGAGATTAATTTTAACATGTTGTCATGTTATATGATTAATTACGGGTTGGTAACATTAAAACTCGTTTAACCCTTTGAAAACTAGAAATTTACATTTTAGTCCCTAAATGGTGTTTGTATGCAATTGAACCCATACTCGAGTTCCGTTCGCTGTGTCGCTTTCGCTGAAATGTTTTTGTTAATAATGTGCATTTAGAAAAGATAAAAGAAAAAAGTGTCAAAAATCAAGGTTGACTTTAACGGGTTGACTTTGGTTTTCCCAGTGTAATCTTCTTAGTTTGGGTCGGGCGTCTAGGCCGGGCTAAGGGGGTTACAAAGCAAATGTGCATGCTCTCTCAAGAGGTAAGAATGCGTGGATCCAAATTATATCAAAGCCAACAATGATAAAGACTATAGAACCAAGGTACGTGCAATGACATCAGCATTGTTGCACTCATCGCGCTCTGCATACACCCTCGCAGGACCACCTCCTTCAGGCCGAACTGCCACAACATGAGCGATGCCACGTTGTCCCTCATCTCTCCTCTAGAAATTACCCCGACCGTGGCCACGACCTCTCTGAGGTTCCACAGCTTGCACTGGTGCTTGCCTCACCAACTGCAAACAGTCACGCTTCACGTGACCCTACACTCCACAGTGCCAGCAAGTCCCTGAATCACCCCAACACTCTCGGGTGTGATGTCTCCCAAAACATTGCAAACAGGTGCGCGAGCACCAACGTTCTGACCAGGCTGCCCTCGGCCCATTCCACTACCACCATCTCGATGATGATCTCTCTTGCTATCCTTTATCTCGAGGCCTTTTACCATGATCATGCCCGCCATCATGGTCAGCACCTCTCTTCCCTAAACTAGAGCCTCCAGACCGAGCCGTCATCCCCAGATTCAACTCTATATCCTTCGCTCGCGAGACCAACACATCGAAATCTGTGTACTCGGCTACTAACACATATGTCTTAACTTCTCATAACAATCCATAGCGGAAACATTCGCACCTCGTCCGTTCGCCCGATACTAACGCAGGTGCATACTGGCTCAGCCTCACAAATAGCACTTCATATTTGGCAACTGACATACTGCCATGTACCAAGGCCATGAATTCTCGTTTCTTCTTGTCCAGATAATGGACCCCCAAAAATATATTCTTGAAAGTGCTCTCGAAAAAGGTCCAGTCGATTTCATCCTGTTCCATCCCAGTTGTGATACTCGTCCACCATGTATATGCATCGCCATGCAACAACGACACTACACAGCCCAACTTCTGATCATTGTTACAGTTCATCTGTCTCGAGATTCGCTTGGTACTCTCGTACCAAACCTCAAACCCTTCATGAGTCAATCCTCTAAACTCAGCACCGCCCAGACTGCGTAAACACTTCAAAGGCAACCCAGGGTTGGCACCCTGCTGTGGTCCGGCAACATGAAAACCAGCTACTGCCGCCTAAAAGGCTCATGCAATAGCTTGTATCAAAACTATCATATCTGGGACATCTTCTCTCGGTGCTCCCTCAGGTTCCACACCCCCTCACCTGCTTCAGCCTTATCTCCTGCCCCACCACCTACAGGTGGTCCACTGGGGGAGGAGGTGTAACGCCCTGGTTTTGGGCCTAGATGTTTTAGACATCGGATCGAACCGGTCGAGAACGGTTCGAATCGCGTAAGGTGACTTTTGGAAATCAAGGATCGTGATAGGATAAAATTGTGATAAAATTGCTAAAATCCTCTCAAAATATAATTAAGAGGTTGGTCAAATCAATTTTACAAAAAGGGTTTTGGAAAATGGACATTTTGAGTAGTGACCAAATTGTAAAGTTTCAAAACTGGGAAAATGTGCTTTTTACGGTGGAAGCCAAAATCTTAGAATCTTTAGGGGGCTTTATGTCAATTTGACCTTTCTTCAGTATGAGATGTGATTTAAATGGAATTTTAATTAATGGAATTTTAATTAATGGATTTTAATTAAAATATTCTATTAATTAATTGGTAGTAAGTGGATTTTCATTGTACGTATCTACCAATTCTCTCTCATTTTAGCCAAACACCATTTCTCTAATATTTTCCAGAATTCTTTCTCTCAAAAGTTCTATCAACATTTTCTAAATATATTTCAAGAGATCTTCCTTAATTCTTCAAGATTTTTGCAAGGAAAACTTGTCATCTATTGAAGGAAGCAAGGATTGGAGGTAAATCCCGTTCTTAACCTCTAATCTAAGTTCTTTATTGAAATTCCCAAGATATTTGGCTTCTAATAACTATTTGTGATTGAGTTTTCAACATATTTTTGATTTGAGATCAAAATCTTATGAAAAAGTGGATGAAATCTTGTTTTTTGGACTAGATGAGTTGGGCAATGTTTTTTGTTGATTCTAATTGAATTTTAAGTTGATTTATATGTTAAGATGATGTGTTATTAACATAGATCCCGAAATCCTTGAGATCCTTGAGGTTCTTAGAAGTTTAAAGTGTGATTTTGGGGTGTAGTGGTGGAATTGTAATTGCTGGAGGTATAAGGATGAGTTAGGATGTTTAATATATGTGTTTTGATGTTGTTAATGCTTTGGAAGTGTTGCATGATGGCTGGGCTTGGTTTAGGAGGCAATCGATTGAGTTTTCGGTTGTGTTGGAAGGGTATTTTTGTGTAATTTGAGTGGGCAATGAGTCTATGGATTGTTGCTGGTGTTAGAATGCATTTTAATGCATTTAGATCTCTGTTTTGTTGATGTGAAAACATGGGATCTTGATCCGGAGGCTAACGAGGTGATTTTGGAATCTCCAGAGATGTAATTTCCGTGTCGGTGAACAAGGCTTCGTGTATCGGTGAGTGGGAATGCAATTTCTTCCTTTGTAACGACTTGAGCGTGCTCTTCGGAGCTTAGTGTAAGTTTGATACACTTAACTAAGCTCAAGTGTAAGTGTTTCGGTAATCCCTCTCTTGGAAATGTGTTAAGGTTGATGAAAATGCATTTGATGTAAGAGTGGATTTGTTTAATGTTTTTAAGCATGTTTAAGCATTGTTTAATGCTGGATTTTAATGTCATTATGTTAAGGATGCACTAGGTAAGTGATCCTTGGTTTTCATATGAAAATGCATATGATGTTAAGCATGTGTGCTTGTGGAAATGACATTGTGGTTATGCTTGAAAAACAATGGATTAATGTGGATAAATGATTATATTGGCAAGTGATGAAAATGGTTTTTGGTTACTTTAATCGGATATAGTTAGCCGGCTATAGGATTGGGTGCACCGTGAATAAAGTCGCCTTGGATGTTGAGGGGTTGTGATTGTGCCGTAATCTCATTCCAAGTACCCTAACGATTGAGGTTAAGATCACAACGGTGAATGGTTAGTCCCGTGTGTGAGTCTTGTGTATGTGTCCCATACTCTCGTTTGTGGAATTATACAACTACCGATGAGTGATGTTGAGGGGTTGTGATTGTGTCATTAGACTCCATCACATGTGTTGAGGGGTTGTAATTGTGCCATATGTATCCACCTTGTGTAGTCTGGTAGTTTGTATGAAGCGTGAGGGATAATGCTTGTAATCCGCGTATCCGATTGTGTCTTTTGTGGAAATGATTTGTGGACTATCACTTGAAAGCCAATATAATGCAAATTAACTAAGTGAAGCATGAGATGCTTGTAAATGATGCAAGGGTGCATGAGAAATATGTGTATGATGCAAGAATACATGTGATGCTTGTTGAAGTTTGAGCAAAGGTTTATTTGCTGTTGTAAATTGATGCATATGTTCATGAGGTTTCAAAAGTGCATTGAAGTCTAGAGAAGACTTGTTTTATAAAGGGCATGTGTTGTAAAGTGTTACTTTTTCAAATCATGAGTTATGCATTTATGAATGTTGTCTAGCGATCCTCACTAAGCTTATTGATTACGCTCGTTTGTTTCATCAATGCAGAAAATTGAACATTTGGAGGCAGCTCAAGAGCAAGAGGACTCCATGGTTTTGCTGAAGAAATGTATGTGGTTCACCCTTAGTGTAATAAGAGGCAATAGGTGGGAATTTATACTTTGGAATGTTTAAGCATGTTCCCTTTACTTAGAGCATATTGGTTTGACTATATTTGAATTGTAAATGGCCTTTGGAGCATGAAAAACCAGTATTTTCTTCTGTCACAGTACAGGGTGTATCGAAACACCCTTAATTGTTTCGAAACGGAGGCCAGTGGTGGCCATAGCGTTTCGGAACAGCTGAAGGTGTTTCGGAACAGTTTTGCCACTGGAGATTCCCGTTTCAATACTGGTCTGGGAACACACCCGAGTACCGAAACCGTCAACACCATTTCGATACATGCATTTCGGTACGAAGGGTTGGTGTTCCGAAACGGATTACCGTTGGATGATGATTTTGAATTGTTTTAAGTTTCCATGTTTTACGTTTTAGTCCTGATTGACGTGGATGCAATTGCTTGAGCTTGGAATGTTCTTTTTAGTATATATTTGATGGAGGAGCATTTAATATGATTAATTACATAATGGTAAGCTTAAAATATATCAAGACCTCATATTTTATGAAAATTACATTTTGGTCCCTAAAATGTGTGAATCATGCAATTGAGTCCCTATATATTTTCTGATCGCGATGTCCTTCTCTCCTATGATTCTTGCGTAATCACATATGCTTAATGAGCATTTAGAAAAGATGAAAAGAAAAAAAAAGTCGTTAATCAAGGTTGACTTTCAGGTTTACTTTGGTTTTCCTTGTGTAATCTTCGTAGTTCGGGTCAGATGTCTAGGTCGGGCTAAGGGGGCTACATTTGTTGGTATCAGAGCATGGTTTCGAAAGAATTGGGAATGTTGGTATGTGTTGTTGATGTGAGTTGAAGTATGATGTTTGAAAAGCATGTTCATGTTTGAATTTTTGAACTTATGCCATGTTGATTGATGTGAATTGCATGTGAGGTGAACATGATGGTATGATGATGATTTTGGGTGGATATGTGCTGATTTGGATTGATAGAAAGTATGGGAGCATGATATTTATGTATGCAATGCTTTGTGGGGAAATTGGGTGCCCATTGCTTTATTACACTAATCAAATGTTTCGTAAACTTGGATTCTTGCTTGCAGCTGGCCTAAATGGTTTGATTTGTTTTCGTTGTTGTGTTTGTCTAAATTAGCACATGGGACCCAGAAGGGAATTGAGGTCCAATACAATAGTGCCTGCAGCCGAGCAGGAAAACAAGGCTGAGCAGGGGGCTAATGTCCCTCCTGGTGGAGATCTACCTCCTCCGCCACCACCTAGAGGTGGGGATCAGGTGCAACAAGGACAAGCTGGTCCTGGATTTGGTAATTTGGCGCCACTAGTTGAGGCGATTACCGGAGCGTTTCAGGCTGTTGTTGCCGGAGCACAGGTGCAAGCCCTTGCAGCTGGGCAGGTGGGTCTACCCTTGGAGAGGTTGAGGAGCTTGGGAGCAGTAGAGTTCTATGGTTTGGCACCTGAGGCGTCTGAGGCCTGGTAGGCTAGTACGATCCGCATAATGGATCAAATGGGTTGTAGTGATGAGCGCAATCTTGGATGCGCAGTTTCCTTGCTACAAGGTGATGCTTACAGCTGGTGGACGACTACCACAGCTGGTATGGAACCCAATGAAGTTGATTTGGAGTTCTTCAGGGGTGCCTTTCGGAGAAAGTATCTTGGTGTAAGATACTTGGATGAGAAGAAACGGGAGTTTATGTCTCTCGTTCAAGGTAACCTATCAGTGGCTGAATACGAGGTTCAGTTCGTACGCTTGAGCCAATATGCTCCTGAGCTGGTACCTAGTGAAAGGCATCGTTGTGATCGCTTCCGGTATGGATTGGTGCAAGAGTTTAAGACGTACTTGCTATCTGCAGACTACACAGATTTTGATGTGCTTGTGTGTCGGGCAAAGGACATCGAGCAGAACCTGGGTTTGTCTTCTAAAGGTGTTGGTTCTAGCTCTGGAAAGAGAGCTGCTGAGTATAGTTCCGGATGTGGACGGAACAAGAGAGGCCGTGACAGGAGATATCAGCCTGAGGGAAGGCGTTGTGTTCCGGGTCGAGGTGGGCAGGCTCAAGGAGGTCATATGAGGTTCGAGTAGCATACATGATGGACTTGTGGTTCGAGGGACAATTTGAGGCGAGATTGTCCTTGAGCGGCTAGAGAGATTCAGGCTCCTGTTACAGTGACAGGGAACTCATGCTGGAATTGTGGTTCGACAGATCATATGAGAAGGGAGTGTCCTTTGTTGGCCGGTGGTGGCCAAGGACGTGCTCCTGTGGTGGTTGCACCTCAGAGAGACCATGGGCACGACCGTGGGAACTTTCAAAGGAGAGATGAGGGGATGCGAGGTATTGCTCACGTTGTAGCAGTTAGACTTGAGGGAGGTGGACCAGCGAGAGTGTTGCGTGTAAAATAGTCTATCGCAATTATAGTGCAAGTATACACGACGCAAGTAGTAAAGTGATACGAAGTATCGGATATCGTCTCCACAGGGATTGGGTTAATAGCTTCACCTAAATTCACTGCACGAAGTAAAGGAAATAATTATGAGAAGTTGTCACGAATAATAATGTAAAAACGTAAATAAAGGAATTGAGATATCAAGATAGAGAGAATGGGCTGGTATTGAATTGCTCAGTAGTGCAGGTATTGAATTGCTTAGGATCTCCAGTTCTGTCGTCGCACCCGTCGCCGACAGCACCTGTCGCGGCGTCTGTCCGTTAGCTGTCGCGGCAGCGAACACTAACTTAGTACTTCAAGCTTGGCAAGAATCCCAGATCTGCCTTGCCCTATCCCTAGGCACAAGTCTGTCGATGATCACGTCTTTGATGATACCTCCCGGCGTGAATCGAAGGATGAACACCGATGTGTATGAATTCTTCCTTAGCCACTTAACCTCGCCCTATCCCTAGGCACGAGATGGTTCAACTATAAACTAGAGAACGCGCTCTTATCTCTTTCGTATACTTAACTCTCCCGATGCTAAGTAAATGGATAACCTCACAATGCTCTCCCGATGCTCTTGTAAGATATTAAAACCAAGATAAAAGAACTTGAAGTTTATTTTATTGAACTTGAAAAATCCTAAAACAAAGCAACCCTTGCAACTACTTTACAAAACAACCCGTGGCCCTAGGGGGAATTTAGAACATGTCGGTGACAGGTAAACGACAGGGGTTTGGTTTCGGTTATGGGGTAATCGGTTATGCTCCTAGGTTAAATCTATGCCCTTATATAAGCTTTGGGCTCAAGTTATCTAAGGTAACAAGGATTACAACTTTAATTAAAAGTAAGATTCTAATAAAGACTAAATCTCTAAAGTCTCCTACTTTCCAGCCGCATCCTTGTTTTTAAGAATTTCTTCTCCTCGAGCTTCGGCTTGACATATCTTTTGATCCAGGGCTTGGAAAAATATTTGGCTTTCACACGATAGATGAGCAGATTTTTCTCTATCTATCGAGGTCCACTTTGCTTTTCCTCTTCATAAGTCTGCTGTCACCATGCTGTCACGAAAGGTCCATGACAGGTTCGTCTTCTTCGGCTACTTGTCCAGTTCAGCTTCCCTGCTTATCTGCCCTGCGCCTGCCTTCAACATCTACTGTGACAGATACCTGCAAAAATAGCCATCTTTCAGTAGAATCCGTGCCTTTTATATAATTGTGATGTTTTATTGAAAACTAACCTAAATGCAATGCAATGATGCTTGAATGCAGCAGAAATATGGGTTAAAAAGGGTGTAAATAATAGAACTTTTACACACTCAATAGAGAGTGTATGCTCAGTGCGAGGAGTGCAACGATACCGATGTGATCGCATGTACCTTTTCACTCCAGTCTTTATCTTTGCTGGCTTTGATTGATTCTAGATCCACGCATTCTTATATCTTGAGTGAGCATGCACATTTGCTTGATATACCTGTTGAGATGCTTGGAGTAGGAATGCAAGTGACTAGTTCTTTTGGTGAGACTGTAGTTACTAGGAAGTTGTATAGGAGGTGTCCTCTGTCTGTGCAAGGTCATGTTTTCCTTATGGATTTGATGGAATTGCCTTTCTATAGATTTGATGTAATCCTTGGCATGGATTAGTTGATGGAGCATAGAGTCGTGGTTGACTTTGATGTTAAGCGAGTCACCCTAAAGTTGGCTGACGACTATGAGGTTGTTGTCGTAGGCGAGAATGTTAAATTCTTGTCGAATGTGATTTCAGCCTTGGAAGAAAACCGTATGATGAGGTTGGGGTGTGAAGCTTACCTTGCTTATGTGATGAATCCTGGAACTAAGGATGGGTGTGTGCAGGACATCTGAACGGTTAGCGATTTTCCGAGTGTCATTCCGGAAGAATTTCCTGGATTGCCACCAAATAGAGAGGTTGAGTTTGGTATACAGTTGTACGAGAATACAATTCCGGTGTTCATTGCTCCTTATCGCATGGCACCCAAGGAGTTAAAGGAGTTTAAAACGCAGTTGCAAGAGTTGTTGGATTGAGGTTTCATCTGGCCTAGTGTGTCACCTTGGGGTGCACCAGTTTTGTTTGTACAGAAGAAAGATGGGACGATGAGGATGTGTATAGATTATCGGCAACTGAACCAGTTGAAGATCAAGAACAAGTATCCCTTTCCTAGAATTGATGATCTCTTTGATCAATTCTGGGGAGCGTTAGTGTTTTCTAAGATAGACTCGAGATCGGGGTACTATCAGCTGAAGGTGAAGGATGTGGACGTACCTAAAACTGCTTTTCGGGCGAGGTACAGGCATTATGAATTTTTGGTGATGCCGTTTGGTTTGACCAACGCGCCTGCTGCTTTCATGGACATGATGAAACGTGTGTTCCATGAATTCTTGGATCAGTTTGTGGGGGTGTTCATCGATGATATCCTTGTGTATTCGCGTGCTAAGGAGGATCATGATAAGCACTTGAGAATCGTTATACAAGCGTTGTTGGAGAATCAGTTGTATACGAAGCTGAGTAAATGTGAGTTTCGGCTTAGGGAAGTGGTCTTCTTTGGGCATGTGATATCTATTGACGGTATTCGTGTTGATCTGCAAAAAGTAGAGGCTGTGATGAGTTGGAAAGGGCCTAAGTCAGGGACTGAGGTACGAAGTTTTCTTGGTTTTGCTGGGTATTACCGCATGTTTGTTGAGGGTTTTTCAAAGATAGCAACACCTTTGACCAAGTTGTTGCAAAAGAATGTTCTCTTTGAGTGGACGGAGGCGAGGCAACAAGCTTTTGAGAAGCTGAAGGAAGCGTTGACTCAAGCTCTTGTTTTGATTCAACCTTAGTCTGGTAAGGAGTTTTTGGTCTATAGTGATGTGTCCATTGTTGGTTTGGGCTGCCTGTTGATGCAGGAGGGTAAGGTGGTGGCGTATGCATCTAGGAAGTTGAAGGTGCATGAGCGCAACTCTCCTACTCATGATCTTGAGCTTGCAGCTATGGTGTTTGCCTTAAAGATTTGGAGGCATTACCTATATGGTGAGAAATGTGTTGTGTTCATGGATCATAAGAGCTTGAAATACCTTATGTCTCAAAAGGAATTAAATCTTAGGCAACAACGTTGGGTGGAGGTGCTTAAGGATTATGATCTGGCGATTGAGTACCACCCGGGCAAAGCTAATGTTGTGGCTGATGCTTTGAGTCGGAAGGTTGCTATCGAGTTAAGAGCGATGTTTGCTCGTTTAAGCATATCACATGAAGGTGGTCTTGTGGTGGAGTTACAAGTGAAACCATCTTTGTTGCAGTTGATTAAAGAGTAGCAGTTGCTTAATGATTCTCTTGTTTCGCATGTTCAAGATATTGCGCAAGATAGACCTTCAGATTTCAGCTTTAGTGATGATGGTGTTCTGTGTTTTGGGAGTCGAATAATGCTGCCAAATGATGCTGAGTTAAGGCGCACTAGTCTGACTGAAGCTTATTGTAGTCCTTTCGCTATGCACCCGAGTAGAGTACAAAGATGTATCGTGACCTAAAGGATGAGTACTACTGGGTGGGGTTGAAAAAGGATGTTGCGGAGTTCGTTAGTAAGTGTATGGTATGTCAGCGAATGAAGGCTGAGCATCAGGTTCCTTCTGGATTGTTGCAGCCTTTGAGAATTCCATAATGGAAATGGGAGAGACACACCATGGATTTTGTGTCTGGTTTGCCTTTGTCACTGACAAAGAAAAATTCAGTTTGGGTGATTGTAGATCGGCTTACGAAGTGCGCACATTTTTTGCCTGTGCATACTACGTATACTTTGGATAAGTTGGCTGAGTTGTACATAGCTGAGATTGTGCAGTTGCATGGTGTGCCAAATTCCATTGTGTCAGATAGGTATCTGAGGTTTATAGCGTGGTTTTGGGAATGTTTGCATCAAGCCTTGGGTACACAGTTGAATTTCAGCACTTCTTATCATCCGCAGACGGATGAACAGTCAGAACGTGTTATTCAAGTGCTTGAGGACATGTTGAGATGTTGTGTGATAGATTTTCAGGGTTCTTAGGAGAAGCACTTGTTGTTGGTTGAGTTTGCATATAACAATAGTTACCAGGCAAGTATCTAAATGGCTCCATACGAGGCTTTGTATGGGAGGAGATGTAGAATCTCTCTTTGCTGGGCAGAAGCTGGGCAAAAGTTGATTTCAATGCCGACTATGCTTAAGGGAACCACCGAGAAGGTGAAGCTCATTTGTGAGCGGTTAAAAGCGGCATCGAATAGGCAAAAGTCTTATGCGGACTTGAAGCGTAAGGAAATTGAGTTCGCGGTTGGCGAACGTGTGTTCTTGAAAGTTTCACCTCGGAAGAAGGTGTTGAGATTTGGGCGTAAGGGTAAACTTAGCCCAAGGTGTAACGCCCCGGTTTTGGGCTTGGAAGTCTTGGGCGTTGACCGGTTGGTCAAAGTGCTGTTCGAATCGTAAGAGGTTAAATTAGGAAAGCCTAGTTCGGGTTGCATTAAAAATATGGAAAAATGTTCTAAAATCATCTTTTAATATAATTAAGTGAACTGTGAAATCAATTTTGGAAAATGAGTTTCGGAAGTGTGACATTTTGGCTAGTGACCAAAATGTAATTTTTGAAAGTTTGGTGGCTATTTTATAAAGGGTTGAAACTTTGAATCTTTAAGGAGCTATTTACCCAAAGGTAGTTTCTCCAGATTTTTCTAACATATTTTGACTCATAATTCTGATTTTAAAGAAAACAAAAAGGAGGGAAAACTCATTTTAAGCATTTTCTCATCTAACTTCCCATTTTCTTTCTCTCTTTTTCTCTCAACCCAAACACTTCATTTCCAGAGTTTCAATTCTGATTTTCTCACCTAAAATCCTCCTTTCAACTCTCAATTGATTGCAAATCATTGTATCTTCAAAACCTCTTCAATTGCTTCAAGTTTCATCAAGGTTTTCCATTCCAAAAAGAGGAGAAACTCAAGTTTGGAGGTAAGAACGTCCTTCTCCTCTGAACTTCAAGTTCTTTAACGAAATTCCTAAGTTTTCAATCCTAATTTGAGGTTTAATTAAAGGCTTTTAAGTTGATTTATGGATCTTGGCTAATTATGCAAGATTTTGATGATTTCACATGATTTTCGTTTGATCTGTTAAATCTGTGTTTTGAGAAGTGTTTTTGATGTTAAATGATCATTAAATTGATGTGGAAATGAGTTTTGATTGATGCAATCCCGGATAGGTTGAGTTTCCTAAGTTTAGCTTGTGTTTTAAGGTAGCTTTTGTGGTGATCTTGTGGATCTGATGTTGCTGGAGATATAAGGATGGTTGTAGGTTGTTTTTAGATGTTAAATGATGTTAATGGAAGTGAGGTTTTGCTGGTTTATGGCTGGGCTTTGTTTAGAAGTGTTTCGGATGCATTTTCGGTTGTGTTTGGTGGCCGAAAATGAAGGTTTTGTGAGAGCAGCGAGTTTAGGTGCTTTCATTGAAGCAATTAATGCATGATGATGCATTAATCCTCTGCTTTAATGTGTTGAAACAGGGGAGGCATCCTTGGATCCAAGAATTGTTGATCCGGAGGCTTGATTTGGTGCTTTGGCTTGAAACAAAGTGGAATCGGTGAGTGGATTTGTGAAAATGGTTTTCGGCTTTGAAACCAAGGTTTTGGGAGCTTAGTTTAAGTCTAAACAACTTTGCTAAGCTCAAGTGTAAGTTTTCGGATTACTCTCTAAAGTGGTGGCCATGTTTTGGTGCGATGCAAAATGATGAATTGCATGTTTTGATTACTGTTTTGAAAGCATGTTTTAGTATGATATTTGCTGATGTTTTAGCATGATATATGCTGATGTTTAAAGCCATGTGTTGAAGGTAACTCTAGGTAGGTGTACCTTGTTTTTATGCATTGTTTAAATGTGAATTTAATGCTTTGAGATGCATGATGAAATGACTTGGTTTAATGCTTTAAAACAGTGGATTATATGATGTATAAAGTGTATATTGGCAAGTGATGGTTTGTAAAAGTGAAGGTCACTAAGGTGGTTAAAAGTCCTTGAGTGAGCCTTGTTACCTAAGATCATCAAGGTGGTTAAAAGTCCTTGGATGAATCTTGTTGCGGACACTAAGGTGGTTAAAAGTCCTTAGGTGCTCCTTTCCATGGTGTTTAAAAGTCCATGGGGCCAAGGTGTTTAAAAGTCCTTGGGGCCAAGGTGTTTAAAAGTCCTTGGGGTGATTCAAGCTACGGACACAAAGGTGGTTAAAAGTCCTTGTGTGGTCCTCATTCATGGTGTTTAAAAGTCCATGGCCAAGGTGTTTAAAAGTCCTTGGGGCCAAGGTGTTTAAAAGTCCTTGGGGAAAGTTGTTGAACTTGATTTCATAAATGAAATGTATCACTTGAGCCAATATGACATGTATAGTACATTGAGATGCATGAGATGCATGTTTTAATGTTTAAGTTGAAGCATGAGATGCTTGTTTAAATGAAATGTGGAAGCATGGGAATTGCTTGATTTAAAGTATGCTTTGAGCATGTGTAAAGGTTGTTTATAAGCATGTTTTACAAATGGTTTTAATTGCATTATTGAACGTTTTTTTTAAAGAGCACTCCTCACTAAGCTTTGGCTTACGCTCTCTCGTTTTCTTGATTCAATAATGCAGAGCACTAGAGTATCTTGAAGGGCAGCAAGAAGGGCAAGAGTACAAGTACAAGTAGAGCTCAATGTATGGAAGGTTTTTGTTAAACATTTTAGCTTTTGGATGATTTGGCAATGGGGGACCAATGTGTATGTTTTGGGAGGTGTTTGGAACTCCCTAAGTATGTTGAATGTTGTTTTGAATGCTGGTTTTTGGATTGGATCCTTATATGCTTGTTTTTAAAGTTAATGCTTGAATAGTTAGCTTGTGTAGGAAGCATGCCTATAGAATTGGGGCTTTTTGCTTGTGGTGTTGTTTTGATGAATTGATGTTGCAAATATGTCTTATACATGTTGAATTGCATGCTGGTAAAGTTTGGTAGCATTTGGAGCATGTTTGAATGATTAATTGCATGTTTTGGTATGCTAGTTGCTGAAATCTGAGCAGGCGTTTCGGAACAGTGTGCACCGTTTCGGAACGGGTGCCTGGAATGAACCCAGGGGTCCGAAACGGGGTGCACCGTTTCGAAACGGTTTGGTCTCTGCCAGACCCCCGTTGCGGAACTGGTTTCGGAACGGCCCGTGTTTCGGAACAGGGTCAACCTGTTTCGGAACGGTCGACCGTTGGGGGCTGACATGGGCAGTTATATGTTTTGAAATGTTTGCGTTTTGGTCCTGAATCTTGTTTGTGCAATTGTATGAGTTTGAGAAGTCCTTTTGAGCTGAAATTTCACAGAGGAGCATGAAACCAGACTAATTTCAAGTTGGTAAGATTAATTTGGGTTAAGTCCTTTAATTTATCAGAAATTACAATTTGGTCCCTAAAGTTGTAATTTGTTCAATTGGGTCCCTGTTTGATCTCTGATGTTTGTGATATTTGAGTATGTTGTTTGTGTGACCACAATTAGGGTTAATGTGCATCTAGATAAGATTAAAAAGAAAAAAAAGGGTCGTTAATCAAGGTTGACTTTCGGGTTGACTTTGGTTTTCCCCGTGTGACTTTCTTAATTCGGGTCAACCGTCTAGGCCGGGTTAAGGGGGTTACATTTGGTGGTATCAGAGCTGAGTTCTCGAGTAATTGGGAATGTTTGTATGCATGATTGAAGCATGGTTTGGTATGTATGCTTGTTGTGTGAAAGCATGATCAGTGATTTGAGATGATGATGTGTATGTGATGCATGTTGTGATGATGCATGATGAGGGTACCCATTGCCAAACAAAAGCTAAAGAGATGATGCTGTTTTGAAAGAAATTGAGCTTGAATACTTGGAATTTGCTTACCTTGTTGGTCCTGACTTGTTTTATTTTGTATTGTTATGCATGGTAAAGTATGGCACCACGTAGAGAGTTAAGGAGTAGCGCGAGAGCTACGACCCCAGAGGGGAATGTGAATGAGGAGCATACGGGTAGTGCTGTGTTACCTCCTCCTCCACCTGGTGGTGGTGGTGCGGAGAGGGAAAGAGCTGGAGCTGAGGCAGCTGGTGCTGGAGCTGCAGGACCTGAGGTTGGTCAGGGGCAAGCGATGCCTGACATGTCTGTGCTGGTGCAAGCTATTGCGGGTGCTTTTCGAGCAGCAGTAGCTGGAGCTCAAGGAGCTGGGCATCAGGGAGATGCTGGAGCTAGATTACCCTTAGAGCGTCTGCGCAGTCTTGGTGGGACTGAGTTTAGGGGTATGTCGGCTGAGAGGTCGGAAGCATGGCTGGAGAGTACCAAGCGTGTCTTGGGACAGATGAGTTGCACTGATGTGCAAAAGCTGGGATGTGTGGTGTCTCTGCTGCAAGGTGATGCTTATACGTGGTGGGCGACCACAATCTCTGGAATGGCTGATGCTGATGTTACTTGGACGTTCTTTTAGCATGCGTTCAAGAGGAGATATCTGGGAGTTAGATATCTGGACGAGAAGAAGCGTGAATTCATGTCTCTGACCCAAGGGAGCATGAGTGTGGCTGAGTATGAGGTACAGTTCGTACGTCTTAGCCAGTATGCGCCAGAGCTGATACCTGATGAGCGCGAGAGGTGCGAAAGGTTCCGTTATGGCTTGGTGACGGAGGTTAAGACCTACATGTTGGCTGCTGAGTACAATGATTTCGATGTGTTGGTGAGTCGATCCAAGGACATTGAGATGAATCTGAGTTTGTCTGCGAAGGGTGCTGGAGCTAGTTCTGGGAAGAGAACTGCTGAGTATAGTTACGGAGGTGGACGGAACAAGAGGGGACGTGATCAGAGGTTTCAGTCCTCATCCAAGAGAGGTGGAGGTGCACCTGCTAGGGGTGGCAATGCTAGAGCTGACCCTAGTGCTTGTTGGATTTGTGGTTCCCGTGGTCACTTGAAGCGTGACTGTCCTCTTGCTGGGAGAGAGGTGCAAGCTCCTGTTGTGGCAGCTGGTTATGAGTGCTGGAACTGTGGTTCAGCTGATCATTTGAGGCGTGATTGTCCGAGGATGGCTGGTGGTCAAGAGCGTGCTCCTGTTGTTGCAGCACCGCAGAGAGGTCGTGGGCGCGGCCGTGGTAATTTTCAGAGGCGAGAGGAAGGTGGTCGTGGAGTAGCTCATATGGTAGCTATTCAACCTGAGGGTGGAGGCCAAGCGAGGGTGTATGCTCAGCGCGAGGGAAGGAATGATGCTGATGTGATTGCAGGTACCTTTACTTTGCAATCCTTGTCATTGCTTTCTTTGATTGATTCTGGATCTACGCATTCATACATTCTTCGTGAGCATGCTGAGTTGCTTGGTTTGCCTGTTGAGTCTTTGGATGTTGGAGTTAGAGTCACTAGTTCTTTTGGTGAAACTGTTGTGACTCGTAAGCTTTATAGAAGGTGTCCTTTGGTTGTCCAAGAGCATGTCTTTCATGTTGATCTTATGGAGTTGCCCTTTTATGGTTTTGATGTGATCCTTGGTATGGATTGGCTTGCTGAGCATCGTGCTGTTGTGGATTGTGAGAATAAGCGGGTTTCGCTTAAGCTTGCGGATGATTATGAAGTGGTGGTGGTTGGTGAGAATGTAAAGTTTCTTGCCAATGTTGTTTCTACCTTGGAGGCGAGCAGGATGCTGAGGCAAGGTTGTGAAGCTTTTCTGGCTTTTGTGATGAATCCTTGTTCTAAGGAGTTGAGGGTGCAGGATATCAGGGTTGTGAAGGAGTTTCCTGATGTTTTTCCTGAGGAGTTGCCTGGTTTACCTCCTAATCGCGAGGTGGAGTTTGGTATTGAGCTGTATGAGAATACCACTCCTGTGTCCATTACTCCCTATAGAATGGCACCTAAGGAGCTGAAGGAGCTGAAGACGCAGTTGCAAGAGCTGCTTGATCGTGGTTTCATCCGGCCGAGTGTTTCGCCTTGGGGTGCTCCTGTCTTGTTTGTGAAGAAGAAAGATGGCACAATGAGGATGTGCATTGATTACCGTCAGCTGAACAAGTTGACTATCAAGAATCGGTATCCTTTGCCGAGGATTGATGATCTCTTTGATCAATTTCGGGGAGCTGCTGTGTTCTCTAAGATTGACTTGAGGTCAGGGTATTATCAGTTGAAGGTGAAGGATGTGGATGTGCCTAAGACAGCTTTCAGGACAAGGTATGTGCATTATGAGTTCCTTGTGATGCCGTTTGGTTTGACAAATGCTCCTGCTGCTTTCATGGACATGATGAATCGTGTTTTTCATGAATACCTGGACAAGTTCGTTGTGGTGTTCATTGATGATATCCTCGTGTACTCGCGTACTGAGGAAGAGCACGAAGAGCATTTGAGGATTGTGCTACAGGCTTTGTTGGAGAATCAGCTTTATGCTAAGCTGAGCAAGTGTGAGTTCTGGCTTAGAGAGGTGGTTTTTCTTGGGCATGTGGTCTCAGCTGAGGGGATTCGTGTTGATCCTCAGAAGATTGAAGCAGTAATGAATTGGAAAGTTCCTAAGTCTGTTCAGGAGGTTCGTAGTTTCCTTGGTTTGGCAGGATACTACCGAAGGTTTGTGGATGGTTTTTCCAAGATTGCTGCTCCTTTGACAAAGTTGCTGCAGAAAGATGTTAAGTATGAGTGGACGGAAGCGAGACAACAAACTTTTGAGAAGCTGAAGATGGCTTTGACTCAAGCTCCTATCTTGATTTAGCCTGAATCAGGGAAAGAGTTTGTAGTCTACAGTGATGCATCCTATGTTGGTTTGGGGTGTGTGCTGATGCAAGAGGGTAAGGTTGTGGCTTATGCGTCGCGGCAGTTGAAGGTGCATGAGCGCAACTATCCTACGCATGATATTGAGTTGGCTGCAGTGGTTTTTGCTCTGAAGATTTGGAGGCATTATCTGTATGGTGAGAAGTGTACTGTGTACACGGATCATAAGAGTTTGAGGTATCTGATGTCTCAGAAGGAGTTGAATCTTAGGCAGCGACGTTGGTTGGAGTTGCTCAAGGATTATGATCTGACGATCGAGTATCATCCAGGAAAGGCCAATGTTGTTGCGGATGCTTTGAGTAGGAAGGTAGCTGTTGAGCTGAGAGCTATGTTTGCTAGCTTGAGCATATCGCAGGATGGTGGTCTTGTTGCTGAGTTGCAAGTGAAGTCATCGTTGGTTCAGTTGATCAAGGATAAGCAGTTGTTGGATGATTCCTTGGTGTCTCATGTTCAGGATATCGCGGAGGGTAGACCTTCGGATTTCTGCTTTAATGAGGATGGAGTGTTGTGTTTTGGTAGTCGGGTAGTAGTGCCTGCAGATGCTGAGTTGAGGCGTGCTATTCTAGCTGAAGGTCATAGTAGTCCTTTTTCTATGCATCCTGGTAGTACAAAGATGTATCGCGATCTTCGTGATGAGTACTATTGGGTAGGTTTGAAGAAGGATGTGGCAGAGTTCGTGAGCAAGTGTTTGGTGTGTCAGCGAGTTAAGGCTGAACATCAGGTTCCTTCTGGTTTGTTGCAACCGCTGAAAATCCCTGAATGGAAGTGGGAGAGGGTTACCATGGATTTTGTATCTGGTTTGCCTTTGTCTCCGTCGAAGAAGAATTCTGTTTGGGTGGTTGTGGATCGCCTGACGAAGTGTGCGCATTTCTTGCCTGTGCATACTACGTTTTCTTTGGATAAGTTGGCAGAGCTGTACATTGCTGAGGTTGTGAGGTTGCATGGTGTGCCTAAGTCGATCGTGTCGGATAGGGATCCGAGGTTCACATCGCGTTTTTGGCAGTGTTTGCATCAAGCTCTGGGTACAAGGTTGCATTTCAGTACATCCTATCATCCTCAGTCGGATGGCCAGTCTGAGCGAGTTATTCAGATTTTGGAGGATATGTTGAGATGCTGCGTGATAGAGTTCCAAGGTTCTTGGGAGAAGCATCTGCCTTTGGTTGAGTTCGCTTATAATAACAGTTATCAGGCGAGTATACAGATGGCACCTTATGAGGCTCTGTATGGGAGGAAGTGTAGGACTCCTCTGTGTTGGGCTGAAACTGGTCAAAAGTTGGTTTCGATGCCTGCTTTGTTGAAAGGAACCACCGAGAAGGTGAAGCTCATTTGTGAGCGGTTGAAGGCTGCTTCTGATCGGCAGAAATCTTACGCGGATTTGAAGCGTAAGGAGATAGAGTTTGCGGTGGGTGATCGCGTGTTCTTGAAGGTTTTGCCTTGGAAGAAGGTGATGAGGTTTGGTCGGAAGGGTAAGCTGAGCCCTAGATACATTGGACCGTATGAGGTTGTTGAGCGTGTGGGTCCTGTTGCGTATCGGTTGAGGTTACCTCAGGAGCTGGAGAAGATTCATGATGTGTTCCATGTTTCTATGCTCCGGAAGTATAGATCTGATCCTTCGCATGTGTTGCCTGTAGAGGAAGTGGAATTGAATCCGGATTTGACCTATGATGAGGAACCGGTGAAGGTTCTGGATTCGGATAGCAAAGTTCTTCGTGGCAAGACCATTGAGTTGGTGAAGGTGCTGTGGAAGCATCGCGGTGTTGAGGAAGCCACGTGGGAGCGGAAGGAAGATATGCTGAAGCAGTTTCCTTATCTCTTTCCTTCAGGTAAATTTCGAGGACGAAATTTCTTAAGGGGGGGAGAGTTGTAACGCCCCGGTTTTGGGCTTGGAAGTCTTGGGCGTTGACCGGTTGGTCAAAGTGTTGTTCGAATCGTAAGAGGTTAAATTAGGAAAGCCTAGTTCGGGTTGCATTAAAAATATGGAAAAATGTTCTAAAATCATCTTTTAATATAATTAAGTGAACTGTGAAATCAATTTTGGAAAATGAGTTTCGGAAGTGTGACATTTTGGCTAGTGACCAAAATGTAATTTTTGAAAGTTTGGTGGCTATTTTATAAAGGGTTGAAACTTTGAATCTTTAAGGAGCTATTTACCCAAAGGGAGTTTCTCCAGATTTTTCTAAGATATTTTGACTCATAATTCTGATTTTAAAGAAAACAAAAAGGAGGGAAAACTCATTTTAAGCATTTTCTCATCTAACTTCCCATTTTCTTTCTCTCTTTTTCTCTCAACCCAAACACTTCATTTCCAGAGTTTCAATTCTGATTTTCTCACCTAAAATCCTCCTTTCAACTCTCAATTGATTGCAAATCATTGTATCTTCAAAACCTCTTCAATTGCTTCAAGTTTCATCAAGGTTTTCCATTCCAAAAAGAGGAGAAACTCAAGTTTGGAGGTAAGAACGTCCTTCTCCTCTGAACTTCAAGTTCTTTAATGAAATTCCTAAGTTTTCAATCCTAATTTGAGGTTTAATTAAAGGCTTTTAAGTTGATTTATGGATCTTGGCTAATTATGCAAGATTTTGATGATTTCACATGATTTTCGTTTGATCTGTTAAATCTGTGTTTTGAGAAGTGTTTTTGATGTTAAATGATCATTAAATTGATGTGGAAATGAGTTTTGATTGATGCAATCCCGGATAGGTTGAGTTTCCTAAGTTTAGCTTGTGTTTTAAGGTAGCTTTTGTGGTGATCTTGTGGATCTGATGTTGCTGGAGATATAAGGATGGTTGTAGGTTGTTTTTAGATGTTAAATGATGTTAATGGAAGTGAGGTTTTGCTGGTTTATGGCTGGGCTTTGTTTAGAAGTGTTTCGGATGCATTTTCGGTTGTGTTTGGTGGCCGAAAATGAAGGTTTTGTGAGAGCAGCGAGTTTAGGTGCTTTCATTGAAGCAATTAATGCATGATGATGCATTAATCCTCTGCTTTAATGTGTTGAAACAGGGGAGGCATCCTTGGATCCAAGAATTGTTGATCCGGAGGCTTGATTTGGTGCTTTGGCTTGAAGCAAAGTGGAATCGGTGAGTGGATTTGTGAAAATGGTTTTCGGCTTTGAAACCAAGGTTTTGGGAGCTTAGTTTAAGTCTAAACAACTTTGCTAAGCTCAAGTGTAAGTTTTCGGATTACTCTCTAAAGTGGTGGCCATGTTTTGGTGTGATGCAAAATGATGAATTGCATGTTTTGATTACTGTTTTGAAAGCATGTTTTAGTATGATATTTGCTGATGTTTTAGCATGATATATGCTGATGTTTAAAGCCATGTGTTGAAGGTAACTCTAGGTAGGTGTACCTTGTTTTTATGCATTGTTTAAATGTGAATTTAATGCTTTGAGATGCATGATGAAATGGCTTGGTTTAATGCTTTAAAACAGTGGATTATATGATGTATAAAGTGTATATTGGCAAGTGATGGTTTGTAAAAGTGAAGGTCACTAAGGTGGTTAAAAGTCCTTGAGTGAGCCTTGTTACCTAAGATCATCAAGGTGGTTAAAAGTCCTTGGATGAATCTTGTTGCGGACACTAAGGTGGTTAAAAGTCCTTAGGTGCTCCTTTCCATGGTGTTTAAAAGTCCATGGGGCCAAGGTGTTTAAAAGTCCTTGGGGCCAAGGTGTTTAAAAGTCCTTGGGGCCAAGGTGTTTAAAAGTCCTTGGGGTGATTCAAGCTACGGACACAAAGGTGGTTAAAAGTCCTTGTGTGGTCCTCATTCATGGTGTTTAAAAGTCCATGGCCAAGGTGTTTAAAAGTCCTTGGGGCCAAGGTGTTTAAAAGTCCTTGGGGAAAGTTGTTGAACTTGATTTCATAAATGAAATGTATCACTTGAGCCAATATGACATGTATAGTACATTGAGATGCATGAGATGCATGTTTTAATGTTTAAGTTGAAGCATGAGATGCTTGTTTAAATGAAATGTGGAAGCATGGGAATTGCTTGATTTAAAGTATGCTTTGAGCATGTGTAAAGGTTGTTTATAAGCATGTTTTACAAATGGTTTTAATTGCATTATTGAACGTTTTTTTTAAAGAGCACTCCTCACTAAGCTTTGGCTTACGCTCTCTCGTTTTCTTGATTCAATAATGCAGAGCACTAGAGTATCTTGAAGGGCAGCAAGAAGGGCAAGAGTACAAGTACAAGTAGAGCTCAATGTATGGAAGGTTTTTGTTAAACATTTTAGCTTTTGGATGATTTGGCAATGGGGGACCAATGTGTATGTTTTGGGAGGTGTTTGGAACTCCCTAAGTATGTTGAATGTTGTTTTGAATGCTGGTTTTTGGATTGGATCCTTATATGCTTGTTTTTAAAGTTAATGCTTGAATAGTTAGCTTGTGTAGGAAGCATGCCTATAGAATTGGGGCTTTTTGCTTGTGGTGTTGTTTTGATGAATTGATGTTGCAAATATGTCTTATACATGTTGAATTGCATGCTGGTAAAGTTTGGTAGCATTTGGAGCATGTTTGAATGATCAATTGCATGTTTTGGTATGCTAGTTGCTGAAATCTGAGCAGGCGTTTCGGAACAGTGTGCACCGTTTCGGAACGGGTGCCTGGAATGAACCCAGGGGTCCGAAACGGGGTGCACCGTTTCGAAACGGTTTGGTCTCTGCCAGACCCCCGTTGCGGAACTGGTTTCGGAACGGCCCGTGTTTCGGAACAGGGTCAACCTGTTTCGGAACGGTCGACCGTTGGGGGCTGACATGGGCAGTTATATGTTTTGAAATGTTTGCGTTTTGGTCCTGAATCTTGTTTGTGCAATTGTATGAGTTTGAGAAGTCCTTTTGAGCTGAAATTTCACAGAGGAGCATGAAACCTGACTAATTTCAAGTTGGTAAGATTAATTTGGGTTAAGTCCTTTAATTTATCTGAAATTACAATTTGGTCCCTAAAGTTGTAATTTGTTCAATTGGGTCCCTGTTTGATCTCTGATGTTTGTGATATTTGAGTATGTTGTTTGTGTGACCACAATTAGGGTTAATGTGCATCTAGATAAGATTAAAAAGAAAAAAAAGGGTCGTTAATCAAGGTTGACTTTTGGGTTGACTTTGGTTTTCCCCGTGTGACTTTCTTAATTCGGGTCAACCGTCTAGGCCGGGTTAAGGGGGTTACACAAGGTTTATTGGACCTTACGAGATTGTGGAGCGTATTGGTCCTGTGGCATATCGGTTGAGATTTCCTGCTGAGTTGGAGATGATACATGATGTGTTTCATGTCTCCATGTTACGGAAGTATACATCGGATCCTTCGCATGTGATGCCTGTTGAGGAGATAGAGTTGAATCTGGACCTGTCATATGATGAGGAACCAGTGAAGGTTCTGGACGCGAGTAACAAAGTTCTTCGTGGCAAGACGATAGAGCTTGTGAAGCTGTTGTGGCGACACCGAGGAGTTGAGGAAGCCACGTGGGAAAGCAAGGCAGTTTCCGCATCTCTTTCCATTGGGTAAGAATTTCGAGGACGAAATTTCCTAAGTGGGGGAGAGTTGTAACGCCCTGGTTTTGGGCCTAGATGTTTTAGACATCGGATCAGACCGGTCGAGAATGGTTCGTATCGCATAAGGTGACTTTTGGAAATCAAGTATCGGGATAGGATAAATTTGTGATAAAAATTGCTAAAATCCTCTAAAAATATAATTAAGAGGTTGGTTAAATCAATTTTACAAAAAGGGTTTTGGAAATGGACATTTTGAGTAGTGACCAAATTGTAAAGTTTCAAAACAGGGAAATTTTGGCTTTTTAAGGTGGAAGCCAAAATCTTAGAATCTTTAGGGGGCTTTAAGTCAATTTGACCTTTCTTCAATATGACATGTGATTTAAATGGATTTTTAATTAAATGATTTTAATTAAAATATGATATTAATTAATTGGTAGTTAGTGGATTTTCATTTTACGTAATTACCAATTCCCTCTCATTTTAGCCAAACACCATTTTCTCCCATCTTTTCCAGAATTCTTTCTCTCAAAAGTTCTCTCAACATTTTCTAAATCAATTTCAAGAGATATTCCTTAATTCTTCAAGATTTTTTGCAAGGAAAACTTGTCATCTATTGAAGGAAGAAAGGATTGCAGGTAAATCTCATACTTAACCTCTAATCTAAGTTCTTTATTGAAATTCCCAAGATATTTGGCTTCTAATAACTATTTTTGATTGAGTTTTCAACATAGGTTTGATTTGAGATCAAAATCCTATGAAACAGTGGATAAAATCTTGTTTTTCGGAATTGATGAGTTGGGCATTGTTTTGTATTGATTCTAATTGATTTTTAAGTTGATTTCTATGTTAAGATGATGTGTTATTAACATAGATCCCGAAATCCTTGAGGTTCCTGGTAGTTTTAAGTGTGATTTTGGGGTGTAGTGGTGGAATTGTGATTGATGGAGGTATAAGGATGAGTTAGGATGTTTAATAGATGTGTTTTGATGTTGTTAATGCTTTGGAAGTGTGAAAACCGAGGATCTTGATCCGGAGGCTAACAAGGTGATTTTGGAATCTTCGGAGGTGTAATTTCTGTGTCGGCGAACAAGGCTTCGCGTATCGGTGAGTGGAAATGCAATTTCCTGCTTTGTAACGCCTTGAGCGTGCTCTTGGGAGCTTAGTGTAAGTTTGATACACTTAACTAAGCTCAAGTGTAAGTGTTTCAGTAATTCCTCGATTGAAAATGTGTTAAGGTTGATGAAAATGCATTTGATGTAAGAGTGTATTTGTTTATTGTTTTTAAGCATGTTTAAGCATGGTTTAATGCTGGATTTTAATGTCATTATGTTAAGGATGCACTAGGTAAGTGATTTTTAGTTTTCATATGAAAATGCATATGATGTCAAACATGTGTGCTTGTGAAAATGACATTGTGGTAATGCTTGAAAAACAGTGGATTAATGTGGATAAATGATTATATTGGCAAGTGAGGAAAATGGTTTTTGGTTACTTTAATCGGATATAGTTAGCTCGCTATATGATTGGGTGCACCGTGAATAAAGTCGCCTTGGATGTTGAGGGGTTGTGATTGTGCTGTAATCTCCATCCAAGTACCCTAACGATTGAGGTTAAAATCACAATGGTGAATGGTTAGTCCCGTGTGTGAATCTTGTGTATCTGTCCCATACTCCCGTTAGTGGAATTATACAACTACCGATGAGTAATGTTGAGGGGTTTGAAGTCTCCATCAAGGGTGTTGAGGGGTTGTGATTGTGCCATATGTCTCCACCTTGTGTTGTCCGGTAGTTTGTATGAAGCGCAAGGGACAACGCTTGTAATCCGCGTATCCGATTGTGTCTTGTGTTGAAATGATTTGTGGACTATCACTTGAAAGCCAATATAATGTAAACGAACTAAGTGAAGCATGACATGCTTGTAAATGATGCAAGGGTGCATGAGAACCATGTGTATGACGCAAGAATGCATGTGATGCTTGTTGAAGCATGAGCAAAAGTTTATTTGTTGTTGTAAATTGATGCATATGTGCATGAGGTTTCAAAAGTGCATTGAAGTCTATAGAAGACTTGTTTTATAAAGGGCATGTGTTGTAAAGTGTTGCTTTTGCAAATCATGAGTTATGCATTGATTAATGTTGTCTAGCGATCCTCACTAAGCTTATTGCTTACGCTCGTTTGTTTCATCAATGCAGAAAATTGAACATTTGGAGGCAGCTCAAGAGCAAGAGGAATCCAAGGTTTTGCTAAAGAAATGTATGTGGTTCACCCTTAGTTTAATAAGAGGCAATGGGTGGGAATTTATACTTTGGAATGTTTGATCATGTTCCCTTTACTTTGAGCATATTGGTTTGACTATATTTGAATTGTAAATGGACTTTGGAGTTTTTATTTTGGTTATTTAGAGTTTTGACTTGTTATGGTTTTGGGTGAACTAGGAAGCATGCCTTTAGCGCCTTTGCTTGGGTATTTGTTGCTATGTTTAGGCTATAGCTTCGATATGATGAATGTTGATATGTATGGATGTTGTGGCCTGTCTCGGTGTTGATTCGAGTATGAAAAAGCATAAAAACCAGCATTTTCTGTTGTCACAGTACGTGGTGTATCGAAATACCCTTAACTGTTTCGAAATGGAGGCTTGTAAAGGCCATAGCGCTTCGGAACAGCTGAAGGTGTTTCAGAACAGTTTGGCCACTAGAGAGGCATGTTTCGATACTGGTCTCGGAAGACACCCAAGTGCCGAAATGGTCAACACCGTTTTGATACAGGCGTTTCGGTACGAAGGGTTGGAGTTCCGAAACGGATGACCGTTGGATGATGATTTTGAATTGTTTTAAATTTCCATGTTTTACGTTTTGGTCCTGATTGATGTGGATACAATTGCTTGAGCTTGGAATGTCCTTTTTTGTAGAAATTTGACAGGGGAGCATGTAATATGATTAATTACATAATGGTAAGCTTAAAATCTATCAAGATCTCATATTTTATGAAAATTACATTTTGGTCCGTAAAATGTGTAAATCATGCAATTGAGTCCCTAAATGTTTTCTGATCACGATGTCCTTCTCTCTTGTAATTCTTGCGTAATCACATAGGCTTAATGATCATTTCGAAAAGATAAAATGAAAAAAGGTTGTTAATCAAGGTTGACTTTGGTTTTCCCTGTGTAATCTTCGTAGTTGTAGTCAGACGTCTAGGCCGGGCTAAGGGGGTTACAGGTGGTAGTAGATTCTCAGCTTGCTCTTCCGGCCCATTCTCGGCCATATTTCGGGCATTGCCCCTCGTCTCTCGTCTCGGACCCATGGTGAAAAATATGTACTATAACACAAACACAACAATAAAATCAATTAGGCCTTTAGTAGCAAGGACCTAAGTCACTGAACTCATTTGCTCAAAACAAAATTTATCTATTAGTAGCTTTGGCAATGGGTACCCCAATCATCCCTCAAGCACAACATAGCATATTATACCATATCATGGTCATCATGCTTTACATCATTCAACAATTAGCAAATATCAATACACATCATCATCATATCATCATATTCAACTCACATATGATTCACATAAATCAAGCATGGCATAAGCTCTAATATTCAACCAATATCATGCTTTCTAAACAACATACCTCAATACATGCCAATTTCACGTACCAACACCCTAATTCTTTGTAGACATGTCTCTGATACCAACAAATGTAACCCTTTAGCCCGGCCTAGACGCCCGACCCGAACTAAGACGATTACACGGGGAAAACTGAAGTCAACTCGTAAAATTCAAACATGATTAACAACCCATTTTATTTTCTATAGATGCACAATATTAACTTATGTGTTCAGCAAGACATTTAGAAGGAAACGGCGGAGCGATCGAAGTTCAATTAGAGGATCGATTGCATACAATTGACTATTAGGGACTAAATTGTAATTTCAAGAAAATACAGGGACTTTTCCGATTTTAAGGTTACCAATTCTTGATTAATCATGTAGCATGCCAGCATGTCAAATTTCATCACTAACAGATCATCCAAACTGAATTTATTGCACAAACATTAATAAGGGACCAAAATGCATAAATTAAGAACTTGCCCGATTCCAATAACAGAAAATAACTAACCTGTATCGATACACTTGGGTCTATATCGATACGCGGGAAGACATTAGCAAAAGATGGGAAGAGTGTATCGATACGCTTCCCTACGTATCGGTACGACCTTCAAACTAGGCTTGACGTATCAATATGCGGGCAATTTGTATTGATACCCCTGTACTGAAAAGCTTGAAATTTGCTTTAATGTATCGATACACTTCCCCGTGTATCGATACGCATAGCAGATATTCACCTTCAACAGCCACATAAACACGTTAAACATTGCCTAAACATGTTCTAATCATTTATACATGTAATAATCAACGTTGCAAACCAATATGCATCAAACATCATCCATATCATAAGCTTCAACCATGGCAATTCAATGTGAAACATTAGCTACTCAAGCATGCCTTTAAACGTAAGTCATAGCATAGCTAAAAACACCTTAAGCAAAAATATAAACCATATAGAGGCCACATACAAAACCAAATAGGTAAACCATCATATCTCAGCTAAAAAAATACCAAGATTAATCTTCCAAACCAAGGTTCTAACCCCCATTGCCAAAATCTACTTATTAAAATTATCCAAAGTTCATACTTAAGTTCGAGTGACAACTTCGGTGCCTTCACTTGCTACCTCAAGCTTAACTATCTGCACTGTTGGAAAAGGGGAGCGTAAGCACACTTGCTTAGTGAGGGTAAGCTCAAGAACACACCAACAAAGTAGTTTTTAAAACACAAGTTTGAATCATATCATGCTCAATCTCAATTCATGCTTTCAAAATCAAAGCAAACCATTCTTTAACCATATTCCACATGTATCACTAACCACATGTATTGCTTCCAATGCAAATCCACATTAAGCGCCACTTTCTCAATTCAAATGCATAGAATCATCCTATGCAACATCTCAACATCATGCATCTCATGCTAAATAAACAATTATGCATTCATTAAAAACATAATACATGGGCAACATCAATAACACGTATATTGGCATAGAGCATTCGGCATAGGCTCACCCATATCCGTTATGATAGACTCACCTCTATCACTTTCATACACAATATTAGATACACAGACTCACATAGGCTCACCCCATCTTATTGGCTACGAATAGAATTAGGCTCACCCCTAACCCATAGTGATAGGCTCACCTCTATCACCCGCAATAGGCTCACCCTATATTACGTCACATAGCTAGACATATGTACGATTTATAGATTATAGTGCACTCACATTCTATTGGTTGACCAACGTATCCGAGTATTAAAAATAGATCAAATTCTTGCCAATATATCCTTAAAAACCATGTTAACTCATTGCTTTTAATGCATCACCGAAAATCATCACATATCCCACATTAAACATGCCTTTAAATAGCAAAAACCATATCATACATGATCATACCATCTTGTATTCAAACCAAACCTTTTCATGGGATAAACACAAGCAAAACCATGCTTGAAACCATGCATAACAATGAGTAACAATCATCATCAAAACATGAGCATGATATAACATGAAGTCCATTTCAAACCCAAAAACCGAGAGAACAAGAAACCATACTTACTTCTGAGATTAGCTAAGTCTTTCAAGGTTACACTAACCTCCCAATACATCGTATCCAAGCTTACAAAGCTTTAAAAACATGTCCACTCACCGACAACACGGAAGCTTGCTCGTCGACACGAAAATCACTCTTCCGCAGCAACTAAATACAAACTCGTTGCTCACCCAAACCACAACAATTTACCCATCTGAAACAACCGAAAACTCAATCGATTGCTTCCTAAACCATGCCCAGCCAACATACATCACTTTCAATCATTTATAAACTTCAAAATACATCTAAAATCAACCTAAACCCATCCTTATACCTCCAGCAACACAACTTCATTATTTCACCTCAAAAACTCAGCTAAAACTATCATAAAACTCAAGGATCTCAAGGATTTCGGGATCTATTTCTCTAAAACACTTTCTCAACAACATAATCATCTAAAAACTCAATTAGAATCTATCTAAAATAGGGCTCATCAAAACAAATTCGAAAATCAAGAATTAAATCACAATTTTGTAAGATTTTGATCTTAAACCATAACTATTATCAAAACTCAGTTAAAAACAACATTTGAGAGTCAATAATCTTGGGAATTTCAATAAAGAACCTTTATTAGAGGTTGAGAATGGGATTTACCTCCAATCCTTGCTTTTCTCAATGGATGACAAGTTTTTACATCACAAATCTTGAAGAAATCTAGAAGGATTCTTTGAAATGAAAGAGAAATCAAGAAGAGAATGTTTGGGAGAAAATAAATCTGGAGAAAATAATTTAGAATGGTGTTTAGCTGACAATGAGAAGAGAAAGTAGTTACGTAACTAAAATCTCCTGAATTAACTATTTAATTAATAAAGTAAATAAAACCTCTTAAATCCAATTAATTAAAAATCATTTTAAACACATGTCATATTAAGGAAAGGCTTAATTTTCATAAAGCTCCCTACAGATTCTAAGACTTTGTCTCTCCCTTTTGAAAATTGCATTTTTCATAGTTTTGAAAATTTACATTTTGGTCACTACCCAAAATGTACTACCTCCAAAACTCTTTTTTGTAAAATTGATTTGACCAACCTCTTAAACATAATTTTAGATGATTTTAGCAAAATTTTCCCAAATTTTTAGCCTATCCCGATCCTTGATTTCCCTAAATATCCTAACGCGATTCGAACTGTTTCCGACTGGTCCGATCCGATGTCTAAAACATCTAGGCCCAAAACCAGGGTGTTACACATCTGGTGGTTTCTCGCAAGCTTTAGACTAGGACCATTGTCTATAATTGCGCTCCCCTTGGAGTAGCGTCCAAGTCTCTCTTATATAGGTTGTGAAACTAGGGTTTTAGAACCCTTAACGTATGCACGACTTCATTAAAGAAAGCCATTAGTTTCACGCTATATTTAATGTTACATATCTGGGAGAAAGTCCACGTGAGGAAAAGTATATTCATCTCCAACTCTTTATGTGTCGTCAGCTCCAGCCATGAGTTTCGCTACTCTTCCTCTCTAGCACTCTTCCAGCATTCACCAACATCACGCACATGAACCACAAAGCACCACCTTTCCCGTAAAAAAGACCAATATATTTGACATTTATAGCACACGTGGTGTAACTACCTATCTACATGTAATATATATAATCTAACCTAAATGCAAACTACTTGAACTTGAAAACATGCAAAAGACAAGAAAAAGGGCATACAAATAGATCCTTTACGACTCATCAAATACTCCCAAACATGAATTGTTGCTTATCCTCAAGCAATGCAAAATGAAAGTAAGAAAAATAAAAATATTAAATAGCCCATAAGTCCTAAGGTTCCACTAAGCTATGATTGCAGAGATTCCAAGTCATGCTGCAACAGTAATTCATTCCTTATATGCGTCAATGAAAACCAATGCATGAGAGCTTATAGTTTTGTTCTGAAGATCAAATCTATTGTAGATGCAGTGTGTACTAAGTTACATGCATTCATTTTTTAATAACCTTAGAGAAACTTATGAGTTTCTTTCTTTACTTGCCTCATCATATTGTTTTTCTATATTCAACACATTCATTTACTCATTTTTCTTTTTAAGTTAAAAAATTGTATCCTTGGGACTTCAACTTATGACACTTACCCTTCGGTACCTAATGACAGAGTGGAGCAAGTAGTCCATCCCCGAGCCCTACGAGTAGTGTCATCACGTGAAGACTTTCATTCACTCTTTGTCAGTACTATCATTCCTGCCAAATAAAGTTAAATAGAGCAAACACAAGTCACCTAGTGTACTAAGATAGAAAGATACATAGAAGAGCGTCTCTTAACAGTTTTGTTTGAATTATCAAGCCTTAATTAAATTTCTTGATTTTCAGGGAGTTTTAAACCTTTGTTTTTCTATATTTGGCATTAAGTTCATTCAATTTGATTCATGCTTTGGCATCAGAATGCCGACCTAGAGCTTCCCTAAGGTTTCTTAAGTGTTTAGAGTACATACAACATATGTTTTAAGGGCTACAAGGGATTCATCATTAAGTTCAAAACCTAAAGCTCTTAACACTTTGCAAAACATCAACATAGATTCATCATAGGAAGTCATGATTAATGCAGCAACAATTTCATAATCAAAAGAATTGTAGCAAATGGAACCTACCAGATATATTAGGCTATTTACAAGTTCTAATTTTTTTAAAAAAAATTACATGAATTTAACATAAAATAAATACGGGTATTGTAGGGCGTGAAGGTGTTCCCCTTTTGTAAGAGTGCAAGTGCACACTTCTGCCAAGTTATAGTATAAAAGATGTCGAATCTCGTGAGGATTGGACATCTTGTTTTGAATTGTCGTTCCTGCACAGGGAAAAGTAAATTACACAAGTAAGGATAATGTTCGAGCGGAGAAAGTAAAATAAAACAAAAAAATAGAGGAAGTAATCAAATTTATTGAGAGGGCGGGGCTATGTTGTTGCTCAGTGTGAAACTGTGTTGAAAAGGTCAAGTTGTTTTACGCTGCCATGATATGCTGCCTCAGCGAGTAATGGCGGATTGAGACTGTGTCAACTTTCCTTGCCATGACGAAACTCTGCTCTTGCAACTTTCACTGTCTCGGCAGGTGGGATGGAGATAAGTCCTGGCGACAAGTCTGGCAGATACTTCGGTAGAGCAATTATGATGTGATCCTTCCTATGTCTAGGCAAGGATTCTGTCACCACGTGATGTAGGCAATACCAATCTCAGTGTAAACCTAACACATGCAGTCGACATTTGGTTGCCCCTTTTAGCCGTTGAAACTCGAACTTATGTCTAAGCCGAATGAGTCAACATCTCGACATGATGAGACCATACTTAATTCTTTCGTTAGTTTGACACTCTCGTCATCGAAAAACGGAGTTCTTCAACTGGACTTTGGGAACTAATTGAAGAAGTGAAGAACATGAATTAAGTAAACACGAAATGTTTTATTGAAAACAAACTTGAAACCTAAACAACTATTTTCACAACTAATTTACAACATAACACCAAACCCAAGGGAAGTTTAGAACATGACGGCAACAAAGAACACCAAAGCTATGTCTATAGAAAACCAAAGATGATTTGAACTAGGAGTACACTGAGTATTTATGGACAAATAACTAGGTTTAGTCCTTCTTGAAGTAGAAGTCCTCAAAAGTAGCTTTCAACATTTAATATGACTTTAAACTCTGACTTCTTTTAGTTCAATGTTGACTTTATCGTGTTCGCCTTGTCCTTCAAGCAATCTTTAGATTTCACTTTGGCGGCTCTGCTCGCTGCTACATATGTCAGAAAATCAAGTGGTAGGCATCAATAGAATCAGGGTTTCTTAGCTCTAAAATCGCACACCGATTCTCCGTCTCCATAGTTTGCTGTTGTGGGCAGCAAAGTCGACGACAACCGCACTCAGCAGCTACTTCAGCAGCTACTATCTTCGACTGGAACTGCTTCAGTACAACTCCATGGTTCGCTGCCTCAACATCACATCCTCACCTCCTCTTTCCCTCTGTTAGTCGTTAGTACCTAAAACCAAAAGTACACTAAAATAATATCTCTTCTTCACCAAATAAAAGATAATCTATAAAAACAAGGTGGAGTGTAGAGACACTGTAAAATGCAATGCATGTTCCTAGTTATGCCTAAGATGTGCTCAAGAATGGCAATAATATGAGGTTTTTCAACCTCAAACTCGAACTATTGCTTGTCCTCAACAATGCAACCTAACATACTTGCATTGATAATAATTAGAAAGAAAAACTAGTTTCTCAACTTGGTTTCATACCTCAAGGCCGTGGCACCTAGATTAAATTAGTGAATGGAATAAAATAAGAAAATAAATTAGAATTAATTTCTCATGCCAGTGCAGTGTGTGGAGGACTATATACAGGCTGAATGTGCAGAATAACTAATTAAACAAAGGTGATGTTACGATGTATAAAATTGATGCTGAGGCAGCATAGTTGAGTACAATATTTTAATCATGGCAATGAGGGCTTCAGCTTATCACAACTACTCTTCTAGGTCTAACGTTAAGATAGGAGAAAACTATGAAGCCCTAAACCCTTAGAGTAGAGTCATCCCGTGAAGACTTTCATTCACTCATGCTTATTTGTCTGTCACTTCAAAGCTTTCAGATTCATGGACTTTGATAGCAGCGGAGTGTCCTCGCACATGATTCTTCCTAAAGCCAGTTGTGGGCACCTCTAAGGAATAAATAATAAAGAAAATGAAAACAAATAACCCCCTCAAACTCGAGATGGGCATTGCCCTCAATGCACAAAACATAAAAAATAAATAAAAGAAAAATAATGGCAGGAAAAGGGGAAGAAGACTTAGGTTGCTGTCATTGGCAGGTTACGACAGCGGGCTTGGCATTGTTGCGCTATGCTTTGCGGACTTTGATGTTTTTTGGTTTGGACCTGCATAATTAATTGTGAGACATGAATAAATAATAAAGAAAATGAAAACAAAAAAATCCTAGTCCTAAAAACTACTCCTACTAAAGCGGGAAAGGTGTGAAAAGATAAGGTTCTGTCACAGTGGAGTGGGCATCCCCCTATGTGAATACTTCATGTTCTTTTGGGGCAGAGTCTCCGGTATATTGCTTTAATCGCTGCCCGTTAACTTTGAACTCTGACCCTCCATTTAATGGTTTTATTGTCACAACACCATATGGGAAGGCTTGGATTACTTCGAACGGTCCTGACCATCTTGATTTTAGCTTCCCGAGAAACAACCTAAGGCGAGAATTGAACAGCAGCACGTGATGCCCGGGCCGGAACTGTCGCTGCTAAATCTTGCTGTCATTCCATTTTTACTTTTTCCTTGTACAGCTTGGCGTTCTCGTATGCCTCCTAACAGAATTCTTCAATTTCTATCATATTCAATAGTCTCTTTTCGCTAGCCTGTTTCCAATTCATGTTTACTGTCTTGACTGCCCAATATGCATTGTGTTCTATTTCGACAAGGAGGTGGCAAGCCTTTCTATATTCTAAATGATATAGGGACATCCCTAGTGGTGTTTTGTATGCTTTATGGTAAGCCCAAAGAGCGTCGTCTAATTTCAATGAAAAATTTGTAATGCTCCAATTTTGGGCTTAGATGTTTTGGCGAGTCGGGTTGGACCGGTGGAACCAGTGACAGTTGTTCGAACTGTTTAAAAGGTGGTTTGGGGAGATCGGAGTTCAAGATAGGATAAAAATGTGATAAAAATTCCTAAAATCCTTCAGAATGATGTTTGAGAGGTTGGTCAAATCAATTTTACAAAACAAATTTTCGAAAGTATACATTTTGGGTAGTGACCAAAATGTAAAGATTTAAAAGTTGAAAAAAGGTTTTTCAAGAAAAGTCAAAGTCTTAGAATCTTTAGGGAGCAACTTGGCAATTATGCATTTTCCCTAATTTGACATGTATTTTTAAATGCTATTAATAATTAAAAAGGTTTTAATTAAATTAATTAATGAAGGTAGTTAATCAGTTAGTGAAAACTTTTCACGAGCTTTCATTTTCTCACTTTTGCTTCAGCCATACACCCTTCTTTTCACTCAATTTTCCAGAAATCTTTAGCTCTCAAATCCTCTCTTTGATTCCTATCATTTCTCCATTGATTTCTTCCATTTTCTTTCAAGTTTCTTCAAGCAAAACTTTCCAAACTAGAGGAGAAACAAGGATTAGAGGCAATTTTTGTGCTATCCCTCTAATCTAAGTTCTTTAATGAAATTCCAAAGATATTTGACTCTTTAATACTGAATTTGAATGAGTTTTTGTTGTTAGATTGATAAACTCTTGAAATATTGATGAAAAATGTTTTTAAAATGCGATTTTCGGACTTTTATTGATTTGGCTGATTTTAGATTGTTTCTAAATGAGTTTTGAAAGGTTTTTGGTGTTGATGTAGAGTCTTAATAGTATAGATCCCGAAATCCTTGAGATCCTTAATTTTGGAAGTGTTTTTGGTTAAATTTTGGGGTGTTCTTGAGGAATTCGAGTTGCTGGAGGTATACGGTTGGTTTTAGGTTGTTTTTGGATGTTGATTAATGCATAGAATGTGTTAGGTAGGTTGGGTAATGGCTGGGCTGCGGTTTGAGGTCAATCGATTGAGTTTCGGTTGTTTTGGATGTGTGTTTTGTTGCTTTAGAAAAGGACTGCGGGATTTCTTGTGTGTGCTGGGGTTTTAGATGCATTTTAATGCATTGAACCTTTATTTTGATGTGTTGAAAACATGGGATAGTGATCCAGAAGCAAACGAGGTGTTTTCGGAGGCTTTAGAGGATCGGTAGTTGCATCGGAAAGCGTGGTGTCGCGAGTCGGTGAGTGGAATTTGGTTTTCTAGCGTGGAAACGTTTTAGAAAAGGTTTTGGGAACCTAATAAGAGCTTGAAACGCTTTATTAAGTTCGGAGGTAAGTAAATCAGAATTTCTCCATCGATTGTGCTAGTTATGAGCCTTTGGTTGCACTTGATTTTTAATGCATTCACCTACTGTTTTTAAACATGTTTTGACATTGTAAATTGAGTATGATGATGCCATTTGGTTTAAGAATGCACTAGGTAAGTGATCCTTGTATGCGTGTATTGATGCATGAGATTTTAAGCATGGTTTAATGCATGTGTATGGCTTATCATGTATGCTTTGTAAAAGCACTGAGGTACGCATGAGATATCAATTATATTGGCAAGTGATGTTGGTTAAAGTGTTTTATAAATGAAATCGCATATAGTTAGCCAGCTATAGGATTGAGTTCACTATAAAAAAGTTGCCTTGGATGGTGAGGGGTTGTGATTGTACTGAATACTCCATACATGTACCCTAACGATTGAGGGTGGTTTAAGGTTGCAACGGTTGAGAGTAGCACCTAGGTGCGAACCTTGTGTGTGTCCCATCTCTCGTTAGTGGGTTATACATTTACCAATGAGTGGTGTTGATGGGTTGTGATTGTACCGAATACTCCACCATGGGTGTCACATCGATGGAGGGTCATTCTCGTGTGTGAGCCTTGATATGCTAGTGAAGTGTATAAAGGGTTTGGGACAACCCTTGGTAATCTGTGTAATTGGCCATTGAGTATTGGTTTGTGCTTGTAATTTGTTTTTAGCCTTTTGGTGCTTTTGACATCTAGGAGGTATGCCTTTAGTCGTATAACTTGCAAGAATGATACTATGATGTAGCTTGTGCTTCGTATTGGTGGCCAAAGATGTGTATTCACGTTGTATGCATGTTGGGGCATGTGTTGGGATGGTTCTGGAGGGTAAAAGTTGATTCAAACCAGCTTTTTGGAAAGTTGCAGGCCCAGGAGTTTCAGAACGCCCTTACATGTTTCGGAACAGTGGCTTGTAATGGCCTTGGTGTTTTGGAACGGTGAGGTTCGTTCGAAAACATTCTGTCTTTGTGAACCATTGTATCGAAACATGTAATTAGGGGTTTCGAAACAAACTCACGTATCAAAACGGTCAACAATGTTTCGAAATTGCCGTTCCGATACGGGGTCTTCTGTTCCGAAACACTTGATCGTTGGATCTATATTTGAATTGTCCTGAGTTTTGTTTTCTTGCATTTTTGTCCCCATTTTCCTTGTTTGCAATTGAATGAGTTCTAAATGTCATTTTGAGCCGAGATTTCACCTTTGAGCATGTAACAAACTTAATTGAAGTTTGGTAACTTGAATTTTGCAACGGCTCTTTTAATTTATGAAATTTACAAAATGGTCCCTGAACCTTAATTGGCTTAAATTGAAAGGCGAATGTGTTGATGTCTTATCCAATGCTTGTGTACGTACACGTAGGAATCTAAGATGCATTTAGATAAGATTAAAATAAAAAAATAAAGGGTTTTTTATTGAGGTAAACTTTCCCGGTTTACTTCAATATTCCCATTGTGATCCATTCGGTTCGGTCTTTCCCGCCAGGCTGGGTCGAGGGTGTTACACAATAATTCCTACTTTGGTTTACAACTTTCTCTAAGATGGTCTTGACTTCCCTGTTCGAAATTTCTGCCTGCCCATTCATTTGTGGGTGAAACGACGTTGTAATTTTGTGCTTCACCCGAACTTTCTGGAGTACCTTGGCATTGCGTTTGTTACCGAAATGGGTGCTGTAACGCCCCGGTTTTGGGCTCGGAAGTTTTGGGTGTTGACCGGTTCGGTCAAAGTGCTGATCGAATACATAAGAGTGAATTTAGGAAAGCCTAGTTCGGGTTGCATTAAAAATATGGAAAAATGTTCTAAAATCATCTTTTAATATATAAAAGTGAACTGTGAAATCAATTTTGGAAAATGAGGTTCGGAAGGTTGACATTTTGGCTAGTGACCAAAATGTAATTTTTGAAAGTTGCGGGACAGTTTTATAAAGGATTGAAACTTTGAATCTTTAAGGAGCTATTATTCCAAAAAGGATTTCTCCAGATTTTTCTAAGATATTTTAAGGCTCAAATCTGATTTTAAAGATTTAGAAAAGGAGGGAAATCATTTTAACTAAATTTCCAACAAACTTTCCATTTTCTCTCAAATTCTCTTTTCTCTCATTTTCTCTCAACCCAAACAAAATTCTCCAGATTTCTTTCTCTGATTTTGACATCTAAATCTCTCCTTTCAACTCTCATTTGATTCCTAATCATCTCATCATCAAAACCTCTCAAATTACAAGTTGATTCATCAAGCTTTTTGGCTCTAAAATGGAGAAATTCAAGTTTGGAGGTAAGAACGTCCTTCTCCTCTAAACTATCAGTTCTTTACTGAAATTCCTAAGTTCTCAATCCTTGATTTATGTTTTATTAATGGCTTTTCAATTGAGATCTTGATTTTTGGCTAAAATGCAAGATTTGATGATTTTGGTGAAATTTTCGTGTGATCTGTTTAAGCAGGGTTTTGAGGTGTTAAATTGATGTTAAATGAATGCTAAAATGATTAGAAGTTGAGGTTTAATCAATGCAATCCCGGATAGGTTGAATTTCCTAAGTTTGGCTTGAGTTTTTAGTTGTTTTTGGAGTGTTTTTGGTGATCTGTTATACCTGGAGGTATAAGGACGTGGTTGTGATCATTTTGCATGTTATTTGATGTATAAAAATGGTTAGAAGTGATGGATCTTGGCTGGGTTAAGTTTTGGAAGTGTTTGGAGGTGATTTCAGTTGTGTTTGGTAGCCAAATTGTTAGATTTGTGATGAGCAGCGAGTTGTGTTGTTGTTACTGGTGTTTTAATGCATAAGGATGCATTAATGTTCTGTTTTTGTGTGCTTGAAACAGGGGAATTTGATCCGTGAGCTTTGGAGGTGTTTTCGGAAGGTTTCGGAAGCTTGGAAGGCTTGTTGGCTAGCTTTGTTTGGTTATCGGTGAGTGAAGTTGGGATTTCAGCTTTTAAAACAAGGTTTGAAGGTTTTGGGAGCTTAGTGTAAGTCTAAACAACTTGCTAAGCTCAAGAGTAAGTGAAAGGGGTTTTTGCTCTTGAATTGTGTATGATTTGGTTTTAAAATCAAATGTGGTTGATGATTGATATGCATGTGTTATGCATGGTTTAATTCTGTTTTGTAAGCATGTTTTTAGCATGGTTTCATGCTGGTTTTGAAAGCCATTTATGAAGGATGCTCAAGGTAAGAGATCCTTGGTTTTGTACATGGTAAATGTGGTTTTGATGCATAGTGTTGCATGTTGTTCAATGGCTTCGTATGATGCTTTAAAACAGTGAATTGATGATGATTAATGATGATAAATGCTACCTTTGCATATTGGTTATGCATGTGAATCATTGGGTTAATGAGGTAATGGTTTTGCATATTGGTTATGCATGTGTATCATTGGATTAATGATGGTTTGCATATTGGTTATGCATGTGAAACATTGAGCTAATATTGTGATGGCTTGCATTATGTTTATGCATGTGGATCATTGGTTAATATGGTAGGATGGTTATATTGGCAAGTGATGTGAATGGTTTTTGGTTCGTTGATCGGATATAGTTAGCCAGCTATAGGATTGGGTGCACCGTGAATAAAGTCGCCTAGGAGGTGGAGTGGTCAAGTGTGGGCCGGGTAAGCTCCCTTCAAGTATTCCTAACGAGATGAGGTCAGTGGAGGTTGTTGCCCACGGGAGGACCTCAGGTTGCTTAAGGTCATAGTGGAGGTTGTTGCCCACGGGAAGACCTTGGTTGAGCAAAGGTTATATGGTGGTTAAAAGTCCATATGTGAGAACCTTGTGCTTGTTGAGATCACAATGGCAGTGGTTAAGTCCATGTGTGGATCTTGTGTGTGATGTCCCGGATCTCGTTAGATGATGTCTACAACTACCAATCGGTTGTGCAAAGGTTGTATGGTGGTTGAAAGTCCATACGGGAAGACCTTGTGCATGTCAAGGTTGTATGGTGGTTAAAAGTCCATACATGGGAACCTTAGGTTGTTGAGGTCTAGTGGAGGTTGTTGCCCACGGAAGGACCTTGGATTGGGTAGTGTGTAGGGAGCGTAGGGACAACGCTCGGAATCCGCGTATCCGATCGGGTTGTTGAATTGGAAAGTGAATGTGGTTGATCTTTTGGAAGCCAATATAATGTTCTTGATCATAGTGAAGCATGAGATGCTTAGATTGACGCATTGTTGCATGAAAAGTGTATGATGCTAGTGTTGGCATGTTTACTTGTTAAGTTGAACAAGTGTTGGTGATCATTTGGTAAATGATGCATGTGAGCATGGAATATCTATGTTGCATTTGGGGTCTTGAATGATTTGTTTTTAAAGGCATGTGAAGATGTTGTTAAGGTGTTTATGTTGCCTTGATTAAATGCATGAGATGGATTATTCGGAACTATGGTTTTAAAAGGTTTCTTACTTGATGTGGTTTTCAAGTTAAAGAAAGGTATGTTGTGAAATGGTAGTGTTTTCCATGGTTTTGTTTAAGCTTGGCATATGGTGTTTGTGTATGATTTGAGCTTGATGTTGAAAAGGTTTTCAAACATGGTTTTGGTAAGCAAATCGGGTTTGTTTTAAAGTGTTTTAAAGACCCGCTGCATTGATGGTGTTTTGGTTTTGAGCATTCCTCACTAAGCATTATGTGCTTACGCTCCTTTTTGTCCATCAATGCAGATTCTTGAAGTTTGGGCAGCAAGGAGCAAGGGATTCAAGGTGGACTCCAATGGAGATGTATGTCTCGGTGAATAGCTATAATTAATAAGGGCAATGGGGTAGAACCTCTCGGATTGTTGTCTTTGTATTCGTATATGTTGTTTAAGAATGTTTAAATGCTGTTGCTATGTTGTTGAAACATGATTTGGCTTATATGAGTTTGGTTTGGAAGGTTTGAACATAAATGGTTAGCTTGTGTAGGAAGCATGCCTTTGAATTTGGGGCTTTTCTTATGTGATGGTTATATGTTGAATTGGTGATGCATTTATGGTCTTTGCATGTTGTTTATCTATGAGGAATGTTTTGGTGTTGATAATTTGATGTTTGATGCATGTTTGATGATGGTTTTTGAGTCGAAATCAGGCAGGGGTATCGGTACTCGGGTTTGCGTATCGATACGCCTGAGCCAAATATGCGCAATTCTGCCCAAGGGTATCGATACGGCTGAACAAGTATCGATACCGTATGAATGCCGTATCGGAACGAGGGAAAGCGTATCGGTACCGTTTCTGAAGTTTGGTTACTGCCTTCCCCGCGTATCGATACGACACTAGGCGTATCGATACCGGACCGTTAATTTCAGTTAAAAGTATCTTTTATGTTTCAGAATGTTTGCGTTTTGGTCCTGAATCTTGTTTGTGCAATTGCATGAGTTCGGGATGTCCGTTTGAGCTGAAATTTCACAGGGAAGCATGTAATATGATTAATTTTAAGTTGGTAACTTAAAATCTGGTTAAGTCCTTAAAGTTTTCAGAAATTACAATTTGGTCCCTAAAGTTGTAATTTGTTCAATTGGGTCCCTGTTTGATCTCTGATGGTTGTGATCTTTGAGCATGTTGTTTGTGTGATCACAATTAGGGATAATGCGCATCTAGATAAAATTAAAAAGAAAAAAAAGGGTCATTAATCAAGGTTGACTTTCGGGTTGACTTTGGTTTTCCCCGTGTAATCTTCGTAGTTCGGGCCAACCGTCTAGGCCGGGCTACGGGGGTTACATTTGGTGGTATCAGAGCCAGGTTGCGAAGGTTGGGGAAAACGGTAAGTTGTTGTGGTATGAGTGCTTGATGTTTACCTTGTTGTATGGTTGAAAGTTGGTTGAAGCATGTGTTGCTGTGTGTGCTGTTGATGTTTCTAAGCATGTTGCTGATGTATGCAAGCATGCTTTGTGGTTATAAATCTTGGTTGAGCTTATGTGGACATGTGCTGATGCTATGAGCTGATGTTATGCATGGTGAATGTGTTTTGAACATGTTATGTTGCTAACGTGCTGGTGCAATTGGATGTTGTTTGGTGTAAGCATGATCAAGGTATGTTGTTGATATGCTTGATGTTGTGATATCCATGTTGTGTTGACTGTTATGTCATGTAAAGGGGAGGATTCGGGATACCCATTGCCTTATTAATATAGCTATTGTGTTATTTTGGAGTTGGAGTTGAATCCTTGCTTAATGCTGGTCTAACTGGTTTGTTTGTTTGTTGTGATTGTATGTTTGTTGTTAGTGGTATGGCAAAGTTGATCAAAGAATGGCGGATGAGGGAGATGGTTGTTGCCTTGGGGCAGGTTGTTAAGGCAAAGAATTCACCCTTTTGTAAAGGTGTCGTGTCTCAGTCTTCTGTGCCTAGTGATGAGATGGTAAGGCAAGGGAAAGAAGCTGGTTCTGTGGTGGGAAGTTCTTTATCTGTTGTTCAGGAGGTGTTGGGAACATCTCAGGCTACGGTTGAGGTAGAATCAGTGGATGTGCTGGCTAAATGTGTGGGTTTGCCGAAGCAGCGTTTGCTTGATTTTGGTGCTGTGGAGTATCATGGTTCTTCCCCAGAGATGTTTGAGGCCTGGTTGGCCAATGTGGTTTTGATTTTGGATCAGGAAGGCTGTGACTATGCCTGTAAGCTGGGGAGTGTTGTTTCTTTGATGCTGGAGGATGCTTGTGCTTGGTGGACATCTGTGGCTGTGGCGTCACATATCCTTGATATTGATTGGGATTTCTTCGTATCTGCTTTCTATGAAAGGTATCTTGGAAGGGAATTTCCAAGGGTTAAGCAAGGTGCGGGTAGTGCTGTTGGTGAGCAAATGTTGCCTGAGCAAGGAGTGGAAGCTCAGTCATCTGTGTGTGACCGTTGTAAAAGGCAACATGTTGGAAATTGTTGGGACACAAGTGTTTGCTGGAAATGTGGTTCTAAGTTGCATGTTAAGCGTGATTGTCCTCATGGAGTGAAGTCAGCTTTGGTGTTAGCCAAAGGATCTTTGAAAGGTCGTGGGCGCGGCCGAGGCGAGGTTCAGAGGTGGCAGAAAAAGCAGAAGGTTGTGAAGAGTTTGGGAAATGAAGTTTGCTGGAAATGTGGGTCTGCTGGACACATGAGGCGTGATTGTTCGATGTTAGCTCGGAATAGCCAAGGTTCCTTACCGCAAGGAGTTGGTGGTGACCCTGGTGTGTTAGCTGGTGCTGCGATGGTGCCGCAGGAGGATGATGGTTCCGCAAGGAAGAGAGCTCGTCTGATGAAGCTTCAGGGTGGTGTTGTGTTTTCAGGTAACCTTGTTAAGTGATCTTTGCTTTAGTTACCTTAGTTTGGTTTCTGTTGGTTTTCCATGCGTGGTAAGTCTAGTCTTGTTGCTAGCATGTTTGGGGTAGTGGTAGTTGTGGTTTGGTAATATCTTGGGTGTGAAGAAGGCTTGGGTAAGTATCCTGTGGTTAATGGCTGTTGGTATGATGGAGTTAGATAAGTTAAAGGTGAGTTAGGAGGTTGTTCTTAGACAGATTTTGAGGATATTATTGGAGGGTGTGAACTGGCATTCATGCACAGTTAAAATCATTGTTATATGCTATATTATATATGTTGGTCCATGCATACATGTGGCATGACATTAGAGGTTTGCATACATGTACATCAGGCATTGATAGGGCATGTAGGTGATCATGCATACGATGTTCACGCTCGCTAATAACTAATCGAATCTGTTAGTGTTGTGGTTGGATTAGGTGGGATGGTGAGTTTTTAGAGGTTGTTTGGTGCTGAGTGAGAGTTAGAAGTGCTGGAGTTTGTTAAACTAGTTGCTAGTGATAGTGAGAGTGGAATAGCTTGTTGGTAGAAGGGTAGTGTTTGATGCCTAGAGGGTTTAGTGGTTTGGTAGTGAAGGGTATCGGTTGAGGTTAGTAACAGTTAAGTGGTTGGTTTAGCTAAAAGGAAGTGGTAGTTCCTTGGTGTTAAGTGATGTTGCAGTTTAGTGGTTGTGTTCCCAAGTGCTGAGGTGGTTTAGCTTTTAAGTTGTTGTGAAGGGTTGTGTTGGTTCTTAGCAACCTTTGAGGAGATCAGAAGCTGTTATGTGTGTTTTGGTTAAGTAATGTTCTGGTAATGCAAGTGTTTGGTTGAGGTTTGTAGTGAAAGAGCTGTGGAAGATCGAAGGTTTCGTTGGTTGTTTGGATTCTTGTGAGTGGTGGTTGGCTGGTTATGGTTAAGAAAGTTCTGTTTGAAGTCAGTTGATGGTGTGTGGGACGGCTGACGGTTACAAGTTAGGGTTGTGATGTAATTTTTGGTATTTGGGTGGATAGTCCTGGTGAGCTGTTATGGTAATGTTTTTGGTGGATGTGAAGGATTGTCGGCTTTGTTGAAGAGTTTGTGTAAACGGTTGATGTTTAAGGATTTCTGCTTGTTGGGAAAATCTTTGGAAGAGGTTTGGGAGTTTGCAAGAGTTTTAGGGGCAGAGAGGTTGCCTAGTGGCTGAGTTGGATTGGTTGTTGTCATTGTGTGGACAAGTCTTGGGAGTTGTGTATTACAGTGTTGTCTGCAGTAAGAGCTGAAGTTTTCAGGTTGATGTTGGGGTTGTGTACAATCCGGTTATGTGGAAGGTTGAGCCGTGGTTACCTTTGAGAGTTTGGATTTGTGAACAGTGTGTGGTGGAGGTTTGATGTGGAAAGTGATCAGTGGTGTTGGTTAAGGCTTTTGTGTTGTCTTGTGAGTTGCTTTTAGAAGGTTCTGTTTCTCTTTTCGCCAGTTGAAATTTCGAGGACGAAATTCCCTAAGGGGGGGAGAGTTGTAACGCCCCGGTTTTGGGCTCGGAAGTTTTGGGTGTTGACCGGTTCGGTCAAAGTGCTGATCGAATACATAAGAGTGAATTTAGGAAAGCCTAGTTCGGGTTGCATTAAAAATATGGAAAAATGTTCTAAAATCATCTTTTAATATATAAAAGTGAACTGTGAAATCAATTTTGGAAAATGAGGTTCGGAAGGTTGACATTTTGGCTAGTGACCAAAATGTAATTTTTGAAAGTTGCGGGACAGTTTTATAAAGGATTGAAACTTTGAATCTTTAAGGAGCTATTATTCCAAAAAGGATTTCTCCAGATTTTTCTAAGATATTTTAAGGCTCAAATCTGATTTTAAAGATTTAGAAAAGGAGGGAAATCATTTTAACTAAATTTCCAACAAACTTTCCATTTTCTCTCAAATTCTCTTTTCTCTCATTTTCTCTCAACCCAAACAAAATTCTCCAGATTTCTTTCTCTGATTTTGACATCTAAATCTCTCCTTTCAACTCTCATTTGATTCCTAATAATCTCATCATCAAAACCTCTCAAATTACAAGTTGATTCATCAAGCTTTTTGGCTCTAAAATGGAGAAATTCAAGTTTGGAGGTAAGAACGTCCTTCTCCTCTAAACTATCAGTTCTTTACTGAAATTCCTAAGTTCTCAATCCTTGATTTATGTTTTATTAATGGCTTTTCAATTGAGATCTTGATTTTTGGCTAAAATGCAAGATTTGGTGATTTTGGTGAAATTTTCGTGTGATCTGTTTAAGCAGGGTTTTGAGGTGTTAAATTGATGTTAAATGAATGCTAAAATGATTAGAAGTTGAGGTTTAATCAATGCAATCCCGGATAGGTTGAATTTCCTAAGTTTGGCTTGAGTTTTTGGTTGTTTTTGGAGTGTTTTTGGTGATCTGTTATACCTGGAGGTATAAGGACGTGGTTGTGATCATTTTGCATGTTATTTGATGTATAAAAATGGTTAGAAGTGATGGATCTTGGCTGGGTTAAGTTTTGGAAGTGTTTGGAGGTGATTTCGGTTGTGTTTGGTAGCCAAATTGTTAGATTTGTGATGAGCAGCGAGTTGTGTTGTTGTTGCTGGTGTTTTAATGCATAAGGATGCATTAATGTTCTGTTTTTGTGTGCTTGAAACAGGGGAATTTGATCCGTGAGCTTTGGAGGTGTTTTCGGAAGGTTTCGGAAGCTTGGAAGGCTTGTTGGCTAGCTTTGTTTGGTTATCGGTGAGTGAAGTTGGGATTTCAGCTTTTAAAACAAGGTTTGAAGGTTTTGGGAGCTTAGTGTAAGTCTAAACAACTTGCTAAGCTCAAGAGTAAGTGAAAGGGGTTTTTGCTCTTGAATTGTGTATGATTTGGTTTTAAAATCAAATGTGGTTGATGATTGATATGCATGTGTTATGCATGGTTTAATTCTGTTTTGTAAGCATGTTTTTAGCATGGTTTCATGCTGGTTTTGAAAGCCATTTATGAAGGATGCTCAAGGTAAGAGATCCTTGGTTTTGTACATGGTAAATGTGGTTTTGATGCATAGTGTTGCATGTTGTTCAATGGCTTCGTATGATGCTTTAAAACAGTGAATTGATGATGATTAATGATGATAAATGCTACCTTTGCATATCGGTTATGCATGTGAATCATTGGGTTAATGAGGTAATGGTTTTGCATATTGGTTATGCATGTGTATCATTGGATTAATGATGGTTTGCATATTGGTTATGCATGTGAAACATTGAGCTAATATTGTGATGGCTTGCATTATGTTTATGCATGTGGATCATTGGTTAATATGGTAGGATGGTTATATTGGCAAGTGATGTGAATGGTTTTTGGTTCGTTGATCGGATATAGTTAGCCGGCTATAGGATTGGGTGCACCGTGAATAAAGTCGCCTTGGAGGTGGAGTGGTCAAGTGTGGGCCGGGTAAGCTCCCTTCAAGTATTCCTAACGAGATGAGGTCAGTGGAGGTTGTTGCCCACGGGAGGACCTCGGTTGCTTAAGGTCATAGTGGAGGTTGTTGCCCACGGGAAGACCTTGGTTGAGCAAAGGTTATATGGTGGTTAAAAGTCCATATGTGAGAACCTTGTGCTTGTTGAGATCACAATGGCAGTGGTTAAGTCCATGTGTGGATCTTGTGTGTGATGTCCCGGATCTCGTTAGATGATGTCTACAACTACCAATCGGTTGTGCAAAGGTTGTATGGTGGTTGAAAGTCCATACGGGAAGACCTTGTGCATGTCAAGGTTGTATGGTGGTTAAAAGTCCATACATGGGAACCTTAGGTTGTTGAGGTCTAGTGGAGGTTGTTGCCCACGGAAGGACCTTGGATTGGGTAGTGTGTAGGGAGCGTAGGGACAACGCTCGGAATCCGCGTATCCGATCGGGTTGTTGAATTGGAAAGTGAATGTGGTTGATCTTTTGGAAGCCAATATAATGTTCTTGATCATAGTGAAGCATGAGATGCTTAGATTGACGCATTGTTGCATGAAAAGTGTATGATGCTAGTGTTGGCATGTTTACTTGTTAAGTTGAACAAGTGTTGGTGATCATTTGGTAAATGATGCATGTGAGCATAGAATATCTATGTTGCATTTGGGGTCTTGAATGATTTGTTTTTAAAGGCATGTGAAGATGTTGTTAAGGTGTTTATGTTGCCTTGATTAAATGCATGAGATGGATTATTCGGAACTATGGTTTTAAAAGGTTTCTTACTTGATGTGGTTTTCAAGTTAAAGAAAGGTATGTTGTGAAATGGTAGTGTTTTCCATGGTTTTGTTTAAGCTTGGCATATGGTGTTTGTGTATGATTTGAGCTTGATGTTGAAAAGGTTTTCAAACATGGTTTTGGTAAGCAAATCGGGTTTGTTTTAAAGTGTTTTAAAGACCCGCTGCATTGATGGTGTTTTGGTTTTGAGCATTCCTCACTAAGCATTATGTGCTTACGCTCCTTTTTGTCCATCAATGTAGATTCTTGAAGTTTGGGCAGCAAGGAGCAAGGGATTCAAGGTGGACTCCAATGGAGATGTATGTCTCGGTGAATAGCTATAATTAATAAGGGCAATGGGGTAGAACCTCTCGGATTGTTGTCTTTGTATTCGTATATGTTGTTTAAGAATGTTTAAATGCTGTTGCTATGTTGTTGAAACATGATTTGGCTTATATGAGTTTGGTTTGGAAGGTTTGAACATAAATGGTTAGCTTGTGTAGGAAGCATGCCTTTGAATTTGGGGCTTTTCTTATGTGATGGTTATATGTTGAATTGGTGATGCATTTATGGTCTTTGCATGTTGTTTATCTATGAGGAATGTTTTGGTGTTGATAATTTGATGTTTGATGCATGTTTGATGATGGTTTTTGAGTCGAAATCAGGCAGGGGTATCGGTACTCGGGCTTGCGTATCGATACGCCTGAGCCAAATATGCACAATTCTACCCAGGGGTATCGATACGGCTGAACAAGTATCGATACCGTATGAATGCCGTATCGGAACGGGGGAAAGCGTATCGGTACCGTTTCTGAAGTTTGGTTACTGCCTTCCCCGCGTATCGATACGACACTAGGCGTATCGATACCGGACCGTTAATTTCAGTTAAAAGTATCTTTTATGTTTCAGAATGTTTGCGTTTTGGTCCTGAATCTTGTTTGTGCAATTGCATGAGTTCGGGATGTCCGTTTGAGCTGAAATTTCACAGGGAAGCATATAATATGATTAATTTTAAGTTGGTAACTTAAAATCTGGTTAAGTCCTTAAAGTTTTCAGAAATTACAATTTGGTCCCTAAAGTTGTAATTTGTTCAATTGGGTCCCTGTTTGATCTCTGATGGTTGTGATCTTTGAGCATGTTGTTTGTGTGATCACAATTAGGGATAATGCGCATCTAGATAAAATTAAAAAGAAAAAAAAGGGTCGTTAATCAAGGTTGACTTTCGGGTTGACTTTGGTTTTCCCCGTGTAATCTTCGTAGTTCGGGTCAACCGTCTAGGCCGGGCTACGGGGGTTACATTTGGTGGTATCAGAGCCAGGTTGCGAAGGTTGGGGAAAACGGTAAGTTGTTGTGGTATGAGTGCTTGATGTTTACCTTGTTGTATGGTTGAAAGTTGGTTGAAGCATGTGTTGCTGTGTGTGCTGTTGATGTTTCTAAGCATGTTGCTGATGTATGCAAGCATGCTTTGTGGTTATAAATCTTGGTTGAGCTTATGTGGACATGTGCTGATGCTATGAGCTGATGTTATGCATGGTGAATGTGTTTTGAACATGTTATGTTGCTAACGTGCTGGTGCAATTGGATGTTGTTTGGTGTAAGCATGATCAAGGTATGTTGTTGATATGCTTGATGTTGTGATATCCATGTTGTGTTGACTGTTATGTCATGTAAAGGGGAGGATTCGGGATACCCATTGCCTTATTAATATAGCTATTGTGTTATTTTGGAGTTGGAGTTGAATCCTTGCTTAATGCTGGTCTAACTGGTTTGTTTGCTTGTTGTGATTGTATATTTGTTGTTAGTGGTATGGCAAAGTTGATCAAAGAATGGCGGATGAGGGAGATGGTTGCTGCCTTGGGGCAGGTTGTTAAGGCAAAGAATTCACCCTTTTGTAAAGGTGTCGTGTCTCAGTCTTCTGTGCCTAGTGATGAGATGGTAAGGCAAGGGAAAGAAGCTGGTTCTGTGGTGGGAAGTTCTTTATCTGTTGTTCAGGAGGTGTTGGGAACATCTCAGGCTACGGTTGAGGTAGAATCAGTGGATGTGCTGGCTAAATGTGTGGGTTTGCCGAAGCAGCGTTTGCTTGATTTGGGTGCTGTGGAGTATCATGGTTCTTCCCCAGAGATGTTTGAGGCCTGGTTGGCCAATGTGGTTTTGATTTTGGATCAGGAAGGCTGTGACTATGCCTGTAAGCTGGGGAGTGTTGTTTCTTTGATGCTGGAGGATGCTTGTGCTTGGTGGACATCTGTGGCTGTGGCGTCACATATCCTTGATATTGATTGGGATTTCTTCGTATCTGCTTTCTATGAAAGGTATCTTGGAAGGGAATTTCCAAGGGTTAAGCAAGGTGCGGATAGTGCTGTTGGTGAGCAAGTATTGCCTGAGCAAGGAGTGGAAGCTCAGTCATCTGTGTGTGACCGTTGTAAAAGGCAACATGTTGGAAATTGTTGGGACACAAGTGTTTGCTGGAAATGTGGTTCTAAGTTGCATGTTAAGCGTGATTGTCCTCATGGAGTGAAGTCAGCTTTGGTGTTAGCCAAAGGATCTTCGAAAGGTCGTGGGTGCGGCCGAGGCGAGGTTCAGAGGTGGCAGAAAAAGCAGAAGGTTGTGAAGAGTTTGGGAAATGAAGTTTGCTGGAAATGTGGGTCTGCTGGACACATGAGGCGTGATTGTTCGATGTTAGCTCGGAATAGCCAAGGTTCCTTACCGCAAGGAGTTGGTGGTGACCCTGGTGTGTTAGCTGGTGCTGCAATGGTGCCGCATGAGGGTGATGGTTCCGCAAGGAAGAGAGCTCGTCTGATGAAGCTTCAGGGTGGTGTTGTGTTTTCAGGTAACCTTGTTAAGTGATCTTTGCTTTAGTTACCTTAGTTTGGTTTCTGTTGGTTTTCCTTGCTTGGTAAGTCTAGTCTTGTTGCTAGCATGTTTGGGGTAGTGGTAGTTGTGGTTTGGTAATATCTTGGGTGTGAAGAAGGCTTGGGTAAGTATCTTGTGGTTAATGGCTGTTGGTATGATGGAGTTAGATAAGTTAAAGGTGAGTTAGTGTAACCCCTGTAGCCCGGCCTAGACGGTTGGCCCGAACTACGAAGATTACACGGGGAAAACCAAAGTCAACCCGAAAGTCAACCTTGATTAACGACCCTTTTTTTTTCTTTTTAATCTAATCTAGATGCACATTAACCTTAGATGTGATCACACAACCACCATGCTCAAAGATCACAATCATCAGAGATCAAACAGGGACCCAATTGAACAAATTACAACTTTAGGGACCAAATTGTAATTTCTGAAAACTTTAAGGACTTAACCAGATTTTAAGTTACCAACTTGAAATTAATCATGTTTCATGCTTCTCTGCCAAATTTCAGCTCAAACGGACATCCCGAACTCATACAATTGCACAAACAAGATTCAGGACCAAAATGCAAACATTTTGAAACATTTAACCGCCCATGTCAGCCCCCAACGGTCACCCGTTCCGAAACAGGCCAAGGCCGTTCCGAAACACGGGTCGTTCCGCAACGCGTTCCGCAACGGGGGTCTGGCAGAATGCCTTCCGTTTCGGAACGGTGGCACCCGTTTCGGACGCCTGGGTTCATGCAGGGCACCCGTTCCGAAACGGTGTTACCTGTTCCGAAACGCCTAGCCCAGAATGTTGCATTTTGCTCATTCAAACACACAATTAACCAATCAAACATGCTCCAAAAGCCACCAAACCTTGCCAACATGCAATTCAACATAAAAGAGACATACTTGCATCAACAATTCAACAAATAACCATCACATACGGAAAGCCCCAAATCTATAGGCATGCTTCCTACACAAGCAACCATTTAAGCACAAACCTTTCAATTCAACCTCAATTAAGCCAATTCATGTTTCAACAACATTAACAACAGTATTTAATCATTCATGATCAACACGTACGATCACATTAACAACAAACCGAGAGATTCTACCCCATTGCCCTTATTAACTATAGCTATTCACCGAGACATTCATCTCCATTGGAGTCCACCTTGAATCCCTTGCTCCTTGCTGTCCAAACTTCAAGATTCTGCATTGATGGACAAAAAGGAGCGTAAGCACATAATGCTTAGTGAGGAATGCTCAAAACCAAAACACCATCAATGCAGCGGGTCTTTAAAACACTTCAAAACCAACCCGATTTGCTTTCCAAAACCATGTTCGAAAACTCTTTCAACATCAAGCTCAAAACATGCATAAACACCATATGCCAAGCTTAAACAAAACCATGGAAAACACATCCTTTCCACAACATACCTTTCTTTAACTTGAAAACCACATCAAGCAAGAAACCATTTAAAACCATAGTTCAATTAAACCATTTCATGCATTTAATCAAGGCATTACAAAACCATAACATCATAATCACATGCCTTTAACAACAAGTCATACATGACTCCAATGCAACATAGGTAATCCATGCTCTCACACATCATTTATCAAATGATAACCAACACTTGATCAACTTACAAATAAACATGCCATCACTAGCATTATACACATTTCATGCAACAATGCATCTTACCAAGCATCTCATGCTTCTCATGCAAACATGCATCAATTCAAGCATCTCATGCTTCACATGCAACCATGCATCATTTCAAGCAATCCCATGCTTCACATGCAACTATGCATCATTTCAAGCAATCCCATGCTTCACATGCAACTATGCATCATTTCAAGCAATTCCATGCTTCACATGCAACATTATGCATCAAAACCACATTTTCAATGCACTAAACCAAGGATCTCTTACCTTGAGCATCCTTTTCAATTGACTTTCAAAACCAGCATTAAACCATGCTAAAACATGCTTACAAAACAGAATTAAACCATGCAATAACACATGCACATCAATCATCAACCTCAATTGATTTTAAAACCAAATCATACACAATCCAAGAGCAAAAACCTCTTCACTTACTCTTGAGCTTAGCAAAGTTGTTTAGACTTAAACTAAGCTCCCAAAAACCTTCAAACCATGTTTCAAAAGCTGAAATCCCAACTTCACTCACCGATTACCAAACAAGCCTAGCCAACAAGCTTTCCAAGCTTCCGAAACCTTCCGGAAACACCTCCAAAGCTCAAGGATCAACCTCCCCTGTTTCAAGCACATAAAAACAGAACATTAATGCATCCATATGCATTAAAACACCAGCAACATCAACACAACTCGCTGCTCATCACAAACTAGCAATTTGGCTACCAAACACAACCGAAATCACCTCCAAACACTTCCAAAACTTAACCCAGCCAAGATCCATCACTTCTAACCATTTTTATACATCAAATAACATGCAAAATGATCACAACCACATCCTTATACCTCCAGGTATAACAGATCACCAAAAACACTCCAAAAACAACAAAAAACTCAAGCCAAACTTAGGAAATTCAACCTATCCGGGATTGCATTGATTAAACCTCAACTTCTAATCATTTTAGCATTCATTTAACATCAATTTAACACCTCAAAACCCTGCTTACACAGATCACACGAAAATTTCACCAAAATCCTCAAATCTTGCATTTTAGCCAAAAATCAAGATCTCAATTGAAAAGCCTTTAATAAAACATGAATCAAGGATTGAGAACTTAGGAATTTCAGTAAAGAACTGATAGTTTAGAGGAGAAGGACATTCTTACCTCCAAACTTGAATTTCTCCATTTTAGAGCCAAAAAGCTTGATGAACCAACTTGTAAATTGAGAGGTTTTGATGATGAGATGATTAGGAATCAATTGAGAATTGAAATGAGAGATTTAGATGTCAAAATCAGAGAAAGAAATCTGGAGAATCTTGTTTTGGTAGAGAGAAAATGAGAGAAAAGAGAATATGAGAGAAAATGGAAAATTAGTTGAAAATTAGTTAAAAATGATTTCCCTCTCTTTTCTTAATCTTTAAAATCAGATTTGAGTCATAAAATATCTTAGAAAAATCTGGAGAAATCCTTTTTGGAATAATAGCTCCTTAAAGATTCAAAGTTTCAATCCTTTATAAAACTGTCCCGCAACTTTCAAAAATTACATTTTGGTCACTAGCCAAAATGTCAACCTTCCGAACCTCATTTTCCAAAATTGATTTCACAGTTCATATATACATATTAAAAGATGATTTTAGAATATTTTTCCATATTTTTAATGCAACCCGAACTAGGCTTTCCTAAATTCCCTCTTAATTATTCGATCAGCACTTTGACCGAACCGGTCAACGCCAAAACTTCTGAGCCCAAAATCGGGGCGTTACAACTCTCCCCCCCTTAGGAAATTTCGTCCTCGAAATTTCAACCGGCGAAAAGAGAACAACAACCTTTTCAAGCAACACACACAAGACAACACAAAAGCCTTAACCAACACCACTGATCACTTTCCACACAAAACTTCCACCACTCACTGTTCACAAATCCACACTCTCAAGGGTAACTACAACCCAACCTTCCACACAACCAGATTATGCACAATCTCAACATCAACCTGAAAACTTCAACTCTTACAGCAAACAACACTGTAATACACATCTTCCAAGACTTGCCTACACAAAGACAACAACCAAACCAACTCAACCACTAGGCAACCTCCCAGTCTCTAAAACTCTTGCGATTCCCAAACCTCTTCCAAAGATTTCCCAACAAGCAGAAATCCTTAACATCAACTGTTTACTCAAGCTCTTCAACGAAGCTGACCACCCTTCACATCCGTAAAAACATTACCATAACAGCTCACCAGCACCAAAAACCAAAATCACATCACAACCTCAACTTGAAACCTTCATCCGTTCTACATACCATCAACAGACTTCAAACAAAACTTCATAACCACACTAACCAACCACTGCTCACACAAAAACCCAACAACCAACAAAAACCTTCGATCTTTCACAACCCTTTCACTACAAACTTCAACCAGAACACTTGCATTACCAGAACATCACTGATCCAAAACACACATAACAGCCTCTGATCTCCTCAAAGATTGCTAAGAACCAACACAACCCTTCACAACAACTTAAAAAAAAACTAAACCACCTCAGCTGCAACAACACTTAGCACCAAGGAACAACCACTTCCTTTCAGCTAAACAAACCACTTAGCGGATACTAACCACAACCGATACCCTTCATCACCAAACCACTAAACTCTCAGAGCAACAAACACTTTCCTTTCACCAACAGGCCATTCCACTCTCACTATCACTAGCAACTAGATAACAAACTCCAGCACTTCTAACTCCACTCAGCACCAAACACCCTCTAAAAACCATCATCCCACCTAATCCAACCACAACACTAACAGATTCGATTAGTTATTAGGGAGTGTGAACATCGTATGCATGATCACCTACATGCCCTATCAATGTCTGATGTACATGTATGCAAAAACCTCTAATGTTATGCCACATGTATGCATGGACCAACATATATAATATAGTATATATCAATGATTTAACTGTGCATGAATGCCAGTTCACACCCTCCAACAACATCCTCAAAAATCTGTCTAAGAACAACCTCCTTACTCATCTTTAACTTATCTAACTCCATCATACCAACAACCATTAACCACAAGATACTCACCCAAGCCTTCTTCACACCAAAGATATTACCAAACCACAACTACCATTACTCCAACATGCTAGCAACAAGACTAAACTTACCACGCAAGGAAAAACCAACAGAAACCAAACTAAGCAACTAAAGCAAAGATCACTTAACAAGGTTACCTGAAAACACAACACCACCCTGAAGCTTCATCGAACGAGCTCTCTTCCTTGCGGAACCAACATCCTTCGGTTGCACCCTTGCAGCACCAACAAACACTCCTGGGTCACCACCAACTCCTTGCGATAAGAAACCTTGACTGTTCCGCGCCAACATCAAGCAATCACGCTTCATGTGTCCAGCAGACCCACACTTCCAGCAAACTTCATCTTCCAAACTCTTCACAACTTTCTGCTTTTTACGCCACCTCTGAACCTCGCCTCGGCCGCACCCACGACCTTTCAAAGATCCTTTGGCCAACATCAAAGCTGACTTCACTCCATGAGGACAATCACGCTTAACATGCAACTTGGAACCACAATTCCAACAAACACCTGCGCCCCAACAATTTCCAACATGTTGCCTTTTACAACGGTCACAAACAGATGACTGAGCTTCCACTCCTTGCTCAGGCAACACTTGCTCACCAACAGCATTAGCCGCACCTTGCTCAACCCTTGGAAATTCCCTTCCAAGATACCTTTCATAGAAAGCAGATACGAAGAAATCCCGATCAATATCAAGGATATGTGACGCCACAGCCACAGATGTCCACCAAGAACAAACATCCTCCAGCATCAGAGAAACAACACTCCCCAGCTTACAGGCACAATCACAGCCTTCCTGATCCAAAATGAGAACCACATTGGCCAACCAGGCCTCAAACATCTCCGGGGAAGAACCATGGTACTCCTCAGCACCCAAATCAAGCAAATGCTGCTTCGGCAAACCCACACATTTAGCCAGCACATCCACTGATTCTACCTCAACCATAGCCTGAGATGTTCCCAACACCTCCTGAACAACAGATAAAGAACTTTCCATCCCGGAACCAGCTTCCTTCCCTTGCCTTACCAACTCAACTTCAGTCACAGAAGACTGAGACAAAACACCTTTACAAAAGGGTGAATCCTTTGACTTAACAACCTGCCCCAAGGCAGCCACCATCTCACTCATCCTCCACTCTTTCATCATCTTTGCCATACCACTAACAACAAACAACATACAATCACAACAAACAAACAAAACCTGTTAGACCAGCATTAAGCAAGGATTCAATCTCCAACTCCAAAATAACACAATAGCTATATTAATAAGGCAATGGGTATCTCGAATCGTCCCCTTTACATGACATAACAGCCAACACAACATGAACATCACAACATCAAGCATATCAACAACATACCTTGATCATGCTTACACCAAACAACATCCAACAGCACTAGCACATTAACAACATAACATGCTCAAAACAAATTCATCATGCATAGCATCAGCTCATAACATCAACACATATCCATATGATCTCAACCAAGATTCATAACCACAAATCATGCTTGCATACACCAGCAACATGCTCAAAACATCAACAGCATATACAGAAACACATGCTTCAACCAGCTTTCAACCATACAACAAGGTAAACATCAAGCACACTTACCACAACAACTTACCGTTTTCCCCAACCTTCGCAACTCAGCTCTGATACCACCAAATGTAACCCCCGTAGCCCGGCCTAGACGGTTGGCCCGAACTACGAAGATTACACGGGGAAAACCAAAGTCAACCCGAAAGTCAACCTTGATTAACGACCCTTTTTTTTCTTTTTAATCTAATCTAGATGCACATTAACCTTAGATGTGATCACACAACCACCATGCTCAAAGATCACAATCATCAGAGATCAAACAGGGACCCAATTGAACAAATTACAACTTTAGGGACCAAATTGTAATTTCTGAAAACTTTAAGGACTTAACCAGATTTTGAGTTACCAACTTGAAATTAATCATGTTTCATGCTTCTCTGCCAAATTTCAGCTCAAACGGACATCCCGAACTCATACAATTGCACAAACAAGATTCAGGACCAAAATGCAAACATTTTGAAACATTTAACCGCCCATGTCAGCCCCCAACGGTCACCCGTTCCGAAACAGGCCAAGGCCGTTTCGAAACACGGGCCGTTCCGCAACGCGTTCCGCAACGGGGGTCTGGTAGAATGCCTTCCGTTTCGGAACGGTGGCACCCGTTTCGGACGCCTGGGTTCATGCAGGGCACCCGTTCCGAAACGGTGTTACCTGTTCCGAAACGCCTAGCCCAGAATGTTGCATTTTGCTCATTCAAACACACAATTAACCAATCAAACATGCTCCAAAAGCCACCAAACCTTGCCAACATGCAATTCAACATAAAAGAGACATACTTGCATCAACAATTCAACAAATAACCATCACATACGGAAAGCCCCAAATCTATAGGCATGCTTCCTACACAAGCAACCATTTAAGCACAAACCTTTCAATTCAACCTCAATTAAGCCAATTCATGTTTCAACAACATTAACAACAGTATTTAATCATTCATGATCAACACGTACGATCACATTAACAACAAACCGAGAGATTCTACCCCATTGCCCTTATTAACTATAGCTATTCACCGAGACATTCATCTCCATTGGAGTCCACCTTGAATCCCTTGCTCCTTGCTGTCCAAACTTCAAGATTCTGCATTGATGGACAAAAACGAGCGTAAGCACATAATGCTTAGTGAGGAATGCTCAAAACCAAAACACCATCAATGCAGCGGGTCTTTAAAACACTTCAAAACCAACCCGATTTGCTTTCCAAAACCATGTTCGAAAACTCTTTCAACATCAAGCTCAAAACATGCATAAACACCATATGCCAAGCTTAAACAAAACCATGGAAAACACATCCTTTCCACAACATACCTTTCTTTAACTTGAAAACCACATCAAGCAAGAAACCATTTAAAACCATAGTTCAATTAAACCATTTCATCACTACACCAAGTTTGGTATATAGCGGCACTTTTCGCGGCGTTTTTAGATTAAACGCCGCTAAACTTGTACATATCGCGGCGTTTACAGAAAAAACGCCACAGAAAATAAAACTTGCGACGTTTTTATTATAAACGCCGCTATAGAATGATATATAGTGGCGTTTTGCCACAAAACGCCGCAATAGATGCTATTTTAGTGGCGTTTATTAAAAACGCCGTAAAAATCTGATAGTGGCATAATTCTTTAATGGCGTTTGTTTTTTAAAATGTCGCGAAATCTGGTATTTTACTGGCATTTCAAATTTAAAACGTCGCCGAAGGAAGTCTTTTAACCCGAATCACAAAGTCTTTTAACCCTAATTTTCAAATTATTTCTCGATCCCTCGTGCCCCGTTCTCTCCGCCTCTGCTGCAGTGTCCGACGTTTTCATTCGAGCAGTTTCCTCAGTTTCGTTCGTAGCCAGACTCTCCTCCCTCTCTGGGTTTTTACTTTATTTAAGGTACGTCTCCCTTCCTTATAATGGGTTTTTGAGTTTTCAAACTTGAGTTGAGTGGGTTCATGTGTTCACAGTTTTAGAAACAAAAGATGAGGGTTTGATTGCTAATTTTGAAAGCATCACTGCCTTGTAGATTTCTAATTTACAGCAATTTTTTATTTATTTTCTCTCTTTTTGAAACACATGGTTTGTTTGGATCTTGAGAAAACATTTGACGAGGATTAAGCTACTATTATTCTTTGGGTGCTTGTGAATGGTTGAGTGCTTTGAATTATAAGGAAAACAAACCAATTTCATGTATTCTCTTAGAACTTTAAATTTCCTTAATATATGTTTGTTAGTGCTCCACCTTGGAGAATCAATTTGTTTTTGACTTTCATTGCTAGGAAAATTCTTGACCCTTTTCCTTTTTGCATAAAATCGTGATATTATCGAAGATATTTACCAAAATTTGATTCCATAATCTTTTCATGGTTTCATTTTCCCAGTCACTTACAGTCCTGTAGAATCTAATTTCACTTGGTCTAACTCCAATGAGGTTAAAACGATCTGGGTTGGCGACCTTGCTCATTTGATGTGTTGTTTTTCTCAAATCGGAGAGGTAAAAGTAAAAATGATACATGTATGTGTTGTTATATTTGAATCTTACTTTTAGATCTTTTTGTTGCTCTTGTTTCCTGGGGTTTAAGTATAATTAAGGTTTGAGGTTTATGCTAGATTAGAGAAAAAGCGGTAATTAATTGACAGATTCAATATGATTTATGAAGTCGGTTGCAGGCAAGAGCTTGTTTCCTATAGTTTAATTGTTCTTATCAATGTTAGGATACAAAACAATGCACCATAATTTCCTTAAACCGTATTTGTCCACAAATTATGGTTTAGTTCATATACAAGAGTCAAGAGGTAAGAAATTATATAAGTTTGTAGTTTATTTAAAGAAAAATAGTGTTTTTGATTCAAGCTAAACAGATCAATAGACATTTGTTACTTGCCATAAGAAGGTAATACTGAATAAATGCAAACATGTCTAGTTATGTTGTTGCATCTAGAGGATTAGTTACTGGTTAATATTAGGTTTTATTTCATTTAATAAACATGAATTAGAAGTGGTATGATTATATATTTAATGCCAAATACAGAGCAGCCTTGATTTGAGTATATTTGTATCTTAAACCTTGATTTGAGTTTTAATTTAAATTATTATATTTTCATTTCTTTTTTGGTTAGCTGTGATATTGGCTGGTGGATATGCATCAAATGGTGTTGAAACACAAGGTTCTCAATACGATAGTGATTCAAATAATGCTACCGTGAGTTTTTTTCCCTCATTTGCTATCTTCATGGTTTTTTTTTTCTGAAACAAGTGTTTGATCTTTAATCATGACTACATCCTTGTCCCCTAAGTAGTATTATGTATTTGGTTTTGGTTTAAGATAACATCATGCTATTACTTACGACAATGTGTGGTTGCTTTTCTTTGTTTGGTAAATGAAGAAAATAGTACAGTAAAGGGAACCTGCAGGAACTAGAGTAGTTCTTCGTAGATAACAAGTCTACAAAATATCGAACAAGTAGCTATAATTTTAAAAGGTTTTTCGTAGAGGCTACAAGGTTTTTCGTATATAACAAGTCTACAAAATATCGAACTTAGGAATCATCAGGTGCTGGTCTAGTTGGAACACTGCACGTATAAAACATGAAGAAAAGTGCATTCATTTTCTTCACATGTAAATTGTAATATAAAAAGCCCATATATTTAGGTATAGTATGAAATATTGCCCAAAAAACTTAGAGTTAAGATACTCCATTTTAGATGGCTTGTTCTCTTATAAAATTGGCTCAAAGTATAGATGGTCCAGGTCATTAATCTAGATGTGTCAGGATGGCCAAATTTGTTTTTATGGATGTCACGATAGGAACAAACAAACAAAGAGCGGAAATCCAAGGTCCTCCAAGTCAGAGTGGCTGATACCCGCAAGGTTCCAAATGAATTTGCTCTTATCTGCCACTTAGGCCTCATGTTTATGTTGAGTGCTTCTCTTGCTGTCTTATAAAAACTCCAAACCATCATATATATTTCTAAGCCACAACCAACAGCCTACAATCCTTCTTCATCCAATTTCGTTGGAAGCTTCTCTTCCAAAGGTATGCCACTTTACACACTAATTTCAGTTTCTTTCTTTTAGAACTTGGAAGTGTTTAGAATTTCAGAATTTTGTTTCCTTGTGAAATATAACCAAATATATAGATAGTTACTATAATTTGCTAGCATTTATTAGGTTTGTAATGATGAAGTCCCTGTTAGCCTTGAAATTTTAAGAAGAAAGCTTGACTCCACTATAATACATAAGGGTAACATATATAATAGATCCATCTTTTTGGTATCCTAGTGGATGTGATTATCTGGTGTTTCTCTTTGTTCATTTGGTTTTTCCCTCTGCTCTTATTCATATGATTTGAAGCCTAGAGAATGAGATTACAGATTTGATTTATTATTTGTGATTTTATTTTCAATGTTGAAGTTTAAATTCTGAAAAGTAGTGGAAATTCAAGTTGACTAATGTTTGCAAATTTTCCAGAAGCATGGAAATTGTGTTACCGTCCACACTCTGTTCGGTGGCGCTGCAGCTAACACCGAATGGTTTGGAGCAGCTTTGGCACTATTTTTCTCAGTCTAGATAGTGGGAAGCACGTCTTTCCTAGTCATGTAAATAGATTAAAGTAAGGAACCATGATGTGCTCCCTTCACATTTCAATTTCTTTTCTTTGGACGTCTAAATAAATTAACTTGGTGCAACATTTGTAAACAAATTAATGTGAGCTACCATGGTTGATTGATTATTATATAATATTAGTATTATTTTTATTTGTTTTTTTTGGAAGCATGTTGTTATTCGCGTCGTTTGTAAAAGCAAACGCCACTATAGAACAGTTTTTCGCGGCGTTTGTAAAAGCAAACGCCACTATAGAACAGTTTTTCGCGGCGTTTTTAAAAGCAAACGCCACTATAGGACAGTTTTTCGCGGCGTTTGTAAATACAAACGCCGCTAAAGGTCTTGCCCTTTTTGCGGCGTTTGTGTTTACAAACGCCACTAAAGGACAATTTTTCGCGGCGTTTGTAAAAGTAAACGCCATTATAAAATAGTTTTTCGCGGCGTTTGAAAATACAAACGCCGCTAAAGGTCTTGTCCTTTTGCGGCGTTTATTGCTAAAAAACGCCGCGAACTGTTGCGGCGCTGCTTTAAGCGGCACTTCTCGCGGCGCTTTTTTAAGCGCCGGGAATGTTTTTCGCGGCGCTAAAAAACGCCGCTATAGGACTAAAAAACGCCGCTAAAAACCTGTTTTGCTGTAGTGCATGCATTTAATCAAGGCATTACAAAACCATAACATCATAATCACATGCCTTTAACAACAAGTCATACATGACTCCAATGCAACATAGGTAATCCATGCTCTCACACATCATTTATCAAATGATAACCAACACTTGATCAACTTACAAATAAACATGCCATCACTAGCATTATACACATTTCATGCAACAATGCATCTTACCAAGCATCTCATGCTTCTCATGCAAACATGCATCAATTCAAGCATCTCATGCTTCACATGCAACCATGCATCATTTCAAGCAATCCCATGCTTCACATGCAACTATGCATCATTTCAAGCAATCCCATGCTTCACATGCAACTATGCATCATTTCAAGCAATTCCATGCTTCACATGCAACATTATGCATCAAAACCACATTTTCAATGCACTAAACCAAGGATCTCTTACCTTGAGCATCCTTTTCAATTGACTTTCAAAACCAGCATTAAACCATGCTAAAACATGCTTACAAAACAGAATTAAACCATGCAATAACACATGCACATCAATCATCAACCTCAATTGATTTTAAAACCAAATCATACACAATCCAAGAGCAAAAACCTCTTCACTTACTCTTGAGCTTAGCAAAGTTGTTTAGACTTAAACTAAGCTCCCAAAAACCTTCAAACCATGTTTCAAAAGCTGAAATCCCAACTTCACTCACCGATTACCAAACAAGCCTAGCCAACAAGCTTTCCAAGCTTCCGAAACCTTCCGGAAACACCTCCAAAGCTCAAGGATCAACCTCCCCTGTTTCAAGCACATAAAAACAGAACATTAATGCATCCATATGCATTAAAACACCAGCAACATCAACACAACTCGCTGCTCATCACAAACTAGCAATTTGGCTACCAAACACAACCGAAATCACCTCCAAACACTTCCAAAACTTAACCCAGCCAAGATCCATCACTTCTAACCATTTTTATACATCAAATAACATGCAAAATGATCACAACCACATCCTTATACCTCCAGGTATAACAGATCACCAAAAACACTCCAAAAACAACCAAAAACTCAAGCCAAACTTAGGAAATTCAACCTATCCGGGATTGCATTGATTAAACCTCAACTTCTAATCATTTTAGCATTCATTTAACTTCAATTTAACACCTCAAAACCCTGCTTAAACAGATCACACGAAAATTTCACCAAAATCCTCAAATCTTGCATTTTAGCCAAAAATCAAGATCTCAATTGAAAAGCCTTTAATAAAACATGAATCAAGGATTGAGAACTTAGGAATTTCAGTAAAGAACTGATAGTTTAGAGGAGAAGGACGTTCTTACCTCCAAACTTGAATTTCTCCATTTTAGAGCCAAAAAGCTTGATGAACCAACTTGTAAATTGAGAGGTTTTGATGATGAGATGATTAGGAATCAATTGAGAATTGAAATGAGAGATTTAGATGTCAAAATCAGAGAAAGAAATCTGGAGAATCTTGTTTGGGTAGAGAGAAAATGAGAGAAAAGAGAATTTGAGAGAAAATGGAAAATTAGTTGAAAATTGGTTAAAAATGATTTCCCTCTCTTTTCTTAATCTTTAAAATCAGATTTGAGTCATAAAATATCTTAGAAAAATCTGGAGAAATCCTTTTTGGAATAATAGCTCCTTAAAGATTCAAAGTTTCAATCCTTTATAAAACTGTCCCGCAACTTTCAAAAATTACATTTTGGTCACTAGCCAAAATGTCAACCTTCCGAACCTCATTTTCCAAAATTGATTTCACAGTTCATATATACATATTAAAAGATGATTTTAGAATATTTTTCCATATTTTTAATGCAACCCGAACTAGGCTTTCCTAAATTCCCTCTTAAATATTCGATCAGCACTTTGACCGAACCGGTCAACGCCAAAACTTCTGAGCTCAAAACCGGGGCGTTACAGTTAGGAGGTTGTTCTTAGACAGATTTTGAGGATATTATTGGAGGGTGTGAACTGGCATTCATGCACAGTTAAAATCATTGTTATATGCTATATTATATATGTTGGTCCATGCATACATGTGGCATGACATTAGAGGTTTGCATACATGTACATCAGGCATTGATAGGGCATGTAGGTGATCATGCATACGATGTTCACGCTCGCTAATAACTAATCGAATCTGTTAGTGTTGTGGTTGGATTAGGTGGGATGGTGAGTTTTTAGAGGTTGTTTGGTGCTGAGTGAGAGTTAGAAGTGCTGGAGTTTGTTAAACTAGTTGCTAGTGATAGTGAGAGTGGAATAGCTTGTTGGTAGAAGGGTAGTGTTTGATGCCCAGAGGGTTTAGTGGTTTGGTAGTGAAGGGTATCGGTTGAGGTTAGTAACAGTTAAGTGGTTGGTTTAGCTAAAAGGAAGTGGTAGTTCCTTGGTGTTAAGTGATGTTGCAGTTTAGTGGTTGTGTTCCCAAGTGCTGAGGTGGTTTAGCTTTTAAGTTGTTGTGAAGGGTTGTGTTGGTTCTTAGCAACCTTTGAGGAGATCAGAAGCTGTTATGTGTGTTTTGGTTAAGTAATGTTTTGGTAATGCAAGTGTTTGGTTGAGGTTTGTAGTGAAAGAGCTGTGGAAGATCGAAGGTTTCGTTGGTTGTTTGGATTCTTGTGAGTGGTGGTTGGCTGGTTATGGTTAAGAAAGTTCTGTTTGAAGTCAGTTGGTGGTGTGTGGGACGGCTGACGGTTACAAGTTGGGGTTGTGATGTAATTTTTGGTATTTGGGTGGATAGTCCTGGTGAGCTGTTATGGTAATGTTTTTGGTGGATGTGAAGGATTGTCAGCTTTGTTGAAGAGTTTGTGTAAACGGTTGATGTTTAAGGATTTCTGCTTGTTGGGAAAATCTTTGGAAGAGGTTTGGGAGTTTGCAAGAGTTTTAGGGGCAGAGAGGTTGCCTAGTGGCTGAGTTGGATTGGATGTTGTCATTGTGTGGACAAGTCTGGGGAGTTGTGTATTACAGTGTTGTCTGCTGTAAGAGCTGAAGTTTTCAGGTTGATGTTGGGGTTGTGTACAATCCGGTTATGTGGAAGGTTGAGCCGTGGTTACCTTTGAGAGTTTGGATTTGTGAACAGTGTGTGGTGGAGGTTTGATGTGGAAAGTTATCAGTGGTGTTGGTTAAGGCTTTTGTGTTGTCTTGTGAGTTGCTTTTAGAAGGTTCTGTTTCTCTTTTCGCTAGTTGAAATTTCGAGGACGAAATTTCCTAAGGGGGGGAGAGTTGTAACGCCCCGGTTTTGGGCTCGGAAGTTTTGGGTCTTGACCGGTTCGGTCAAAGTGCTGATCGAATACATAAGAGTGAATTTAGGAAAGCCTAGTTCGGGTTGCATTAAAAATATGGAAAAATGTTCTAAAATCATCTTTTAATATATAAAAGTGAACTGTGAAATCAATTTTGGAAAATGAGGTTCGGAAGGTTGACATTTTGGCTAGTGACCAAAATGTAATTTTTGAAAGTTGCGGGACAGTTTTATAAAGGATTGAAACTTTGAATCTTTAAGGAGCTATTATTCCAAAAAGGATTTCTCCAGATTTTTCTAAGATATTTTAAGGCTCAAATCTGATTTTAAAGATTTAGAAAAGGAGGGAAATCATTTTAACTAAATTTCCAACAAACTTTCCATTTTCTCTCAAATTCTCTTTTCTCTCATTTTCTCTCAACCCAAACAAAATTCTCCAGATTTCTTTCTCTGATTTTGACATCTAAATCTCTCCTTTCAACTCTCATTTGATTCCTAATCATCTCATCATCAAAACCTCTCAAATTACAAGTTGATTCATCAAGCTTTTTGGCTCTAAAATGGAGAAATTCAAGTTTGGAGGTAAGAACGTCCTTCTCCTCTAAACTATCAGTTCTTTACTGAAATTCCTAAGTTCTCAATCCTTGATTTATGTTTTATTAATGGCTTTTCAATTGAGATCTTGATTTTTGGCTAAAATGCAAGATTTGGTGATTTTGGTGAAATTTTCGTGTGATCTGTTTAAGCAGGGTTTTGAGGTGTTAAATTGATGTTAAATGAATGCTAAAATGATTAGAAGTTGAGGTTTAATCAATGCAATCCCGGATAGGTTGAATTTCCTAAGTTTGGCTTGAGTTTTTGGTTGTTTTTGGAGTGTTTTTGGTGATCTGTTATACCTGGAGGTATAAGGACGTGTTTGTGATCATTTTGCATGTTATTTGATGTATAAAAATGGTTAGAAGTGATGGATCTTGGCTGGGTTAAGTTTTGGAAGTGTTTGGAGGTGATTTCGGTTGTGTTTGGTAGCCAAATTGTTAGATTTGTGATGAGCAGCAAGTTGTGTTGTTGTTGCTGGTGTTTTAATGCAAAAGGATGCATTAATGTTCTGTTTTTGTGTGCTTGAAACAGGGGAATTTGATCCGTGAGCTTTGGAGGTGTTTTCGGAAGGTTTCGGAAGCTTGGAAGGCTTGTTGGCTAGCTTTGTTTGGTTATCGGTGAGTGAAGTTGGGATTTCAGCTTTTAAAACAAGGTTTGAAGGTTTTGGGAGCTTAGTGTAAGTCTAAACAACTTGCTAAGCTCAAGAGTAAGTGAAAGGGGTTTTTGCTCTTGAATTGTGTATGATTTGGTTTTAAAATCAAATGTGGTTGATGATTGATATGCATGTGTTATGCATGGTTTAATTCTGTTTTGTAAGCATGTTTTTAGCATGGTTTCATGCTGGTTTTGAAAGCCATTTATGAAGGATGCTAAAGGTAAGAGATCCTTGGTTTTGTACATGGTAAATGTGGTTTTGATGCATAGTGTTGCATGTTGTTCAATGGCTTCGTATGATGCTTTAAAACAGTGAATTGATGATGATTAATGATGATAAATGCTACCTTTGCATATTGGTTATGCATGTGAATCATTGGGTTAATGAGGTAATGGTTTTGCATATTGGTTATGCATGTGTATCATTGGATTAATGATGGTTTGCATATTGGTTATGCATGTGAAACATTGAGCTAATATTGTGATGGCTTGCATTATGTTTATGCATGTGGATCATTGGTTAATATGGTAGGATGGTTATATTGGCAAGTGATGTGAATGGTTTTTGGTTCGTTGATCGGATATAGTTAGCCGGCTATAGGATTGGGTGCACCGTGAATAAAGTCGCCTTGGAGGTGGAGTGGTCAAGTGTGGGTCGGGTAAGCTCCCTTCAAGTATTCCTAACGAGATGAGGTCAGTGGAGGTTGTTGCCCACGGGAGGACCTCGGTTGCTTAAGGTCATAGTGGAGGTTGTTGCCCACGGGAAGACCTTGGTTGAGCAAAGGTTATATGGTGGTTAAAAGTCCATATGTGAGAACCTTGTGCTTGTTGAGATCACAATGGCAGTGGTTAAGTCCATGTGTGGATCTTGTGTGTGATGTCCCGGATCTCGTTAGATGATGTCTACAACTACCAATCGGTTGTGCAAAGGTTGTATGGTGGTTGAAAGTCCATACGGGAAGACCTTGTGCATGTCAAGGTTGTATGGTGGTTAAAAGTCCATACATGGGAACCTTAGGTTGTTGAGGTCTAGTGGAGGTTGTTGCCCACGGAAGGACCTTGGATTGGGTAGTGTGTAGGGAGCGTAGGGACAACGCTCGGAATCCGCGTATCCGATCGGGTTGTTGAATTGGAAAGTAAATGTGGTTGATCTTTTGGAAGCCAATATAATGTTCTTGATCATAGTGAAGCATGAGATGCTTAGATTGACGCATTGTTGCATGAAAAGTGTATGATGCTAGTGTTGGCATGTTTACTTGTTAAGTTGAACAAGTGTTGGTGATCATTTGGTAAATGATGCATGTGAGCATGGAATATCTATGTTGCATTTGGGGTCTTGAATGATTTGTTTTTAAAGGCATGTGAAGATGTTGTTAAGGTGTTTATGTTGCCTTGATTAAATGCATGAGATGGATTATTTGGAACTATGGTTTTAAAAGGTTTCTTACTTGATGTGGTTTTCAAGTTAAAGAAAGGTATGTTGTGAAATGGTAGTGTTTTCCATGGTTTTGTTTAAGCTTGGCATATGGTGTTTGTGTATGATTTGAGCTTGATGTTGAAAAGGTTTTCAAACATGGTTTTGGTAAGCAAATCGGGTTTGTTTTAAAGTGTTTTAAAGACCCGCTGCATTGATGGTGTTTTGGTTTTGAGCATTCCTCACTAAGCATTATGTGCTTACGCTCCTTTTTGTCCATCAATGCAGATTCTTGAAGTTTGGGCAGCAAGGAGCAAGGGATTCAAGGTGGACTCCAATGGAGATGTATGTCTCGGTGAATAGCTATAATTAATAAGGGCAATGGGGTAGAACCTCTCGGATTGTTGTCTTTGTATTCGTATATGTTGTTTAAGAATGTTTAAATGCTGTTGCTATGTTGTTGAAACATGATTTGGCTTATATGAGTTTGGTTTGGAAGGTTTGAACATAAATGGTTAGCTTGTGTAGGAAGCATGCCTTTGAATTTGGGGCTTTTCTTATGTGATGGTTATATGTTGAATTGGTGATGCATTTATGGTCTTTGCATGTTGTTTATCTATGAGGAATGTTTTGGTGTTGATAATTTGATGTTTGATGCATGTTTGATGATGGTTTTTGAGTCGAAATCAGGCAGGGGTATCGGTACTCGGGCTTGCGTATCGATACGCCTGAGCCAAATATGCACAATTCTGCCCAGGGGTATCGATACGGCTGAACAAGTATCGATACCGTATGAATGCCGTATCAGAACGGGGGAAAGCGTATCGGTACCGTTTCTGAAGTTTGGTTACTGCCTTCCCCGCGTATCGATACGACACTAGGCGTATCGATACCGGACCGTTAATTTCAGTTAAAAGTATCTTTTATGTTTCAGAATGTTTGCGTTTTGGTCCTGAATCTTGTTTGTGCAATTGCATGAGTTCGGGATGTCCGTTTGAGCTGAAATTACAATTTGGTCCCTAAAGTTTTCAGAAATTACAATTTGGTCCCTAAAGTTGTAATTTGTTCAATTGGGTCCCTGTTTGATCTCTGATGGTTGTGATCTTTGAGCATGTTGTTTGTGTGATCACAATTAGGGATAATGCGCATCTAGATAAAATTAAAAAGAAAAAAAAGGGTCGTTAATCAAGGTTGACTTTCGGGTTGACTTTGGTTTTCCCCGTGTAATCTTCGTAGTTCGGGTCAACCGTCTAGGCCGGGCTACGGGGGTTACAGGTGCCCTCGTCACTAATGATTGCTCTTGGAACTCCAAACCTTGTGAATATGTTCTTTCATAAGAACCTATGGACAGTCTTTGCATCATTCTGGGGGTGGCAATGGCTTCTACCCACTTGGAAACATAGTCCACTGCTAGAAGGATGTACATATTACCGCATGAAGATGGGAAGGGTCCCATAAAATCTATACCCCACACGTCAAATAACTCAACTTCCAAGATTGTTTGTAGGGGCATTTCATTCCTTCTTGATATGTTTCATTTTCTTTGGCAGCTATTACACTGTTTGTAGTATGCTTGGGTGTCCGTATGCAGTGTCGGCCAGTAGAAACCTTATTGAAGCACTTTTGATGTCGTGTGTTGCCCTCCAAAGTGTCCTCCATATGGTGCTGCATGACACTGTGAGAGTATAGCTTGTTGTTCATACTTTGGGACACACCGTCTGATAACCTGGTCTGCACAATTTATAAACAAGAAATGCTCATCCCAAAAATAATGCTTAGCATCATGTTGGAATCGTTTCTTTCCTTGAATGTTTAGTTCATAGGGCAAAACAATAGATACTAAATAATTCAAAATATCTACATAACATGGTGTGTCTGTCGATGTTGTTGCCGCGACTTCTTCCTGGGCGGCAAGTGAGACGCCGTCAGCTTCCAAGGCCTCTACCAGAGCAGAGGCTAGTAGCAACTGTTCATCCGAGAATGCATCTTGAATTTCACTGTTGGAGATTTTCTCTTGTACATTCTCATGCGAAAGAGATGAGCTGCCATTTGATTTTCCGTGCCCTTCCTACCTCGAATTTCTACATCAAACTCTTGCAGCAGCAGGATCCAACGGATCAGGTGGGGCTTTGCATCCTTCTTTGCGAGCAGGTACCTTAAGGCAGAATGATCTGTGTGGACTATCACCTTTGTCCCAATCAGGTAGGGCCAAAACTTATCGAAGGCGAGCACTACTGCCAGCAACTCATTCTTTGTACTAGTGTAGTTGGTTTGGGCAAGATTTAGTGTTTTGTCGGCGTAGTAGATTACATGAAAGATTTTATCTTTGCATTGTCCTAGGGCGGCGTCGATGACAGTATCACAAGCATCACACTTGAGCTCAAAGGGTTGACTTCAATCAGGGGGAACTACCACAGGTGCTGTAACTAGCTTTTCTTTTAAGGTTTTGAATAGCTCCTAGCATGCCTTATCGAATTTGAACTGCTTGTCCTGTTCCAGGAAAGTACAAAGTAGTTTAGAGATTTTTGAAAAATTCTCAATAAATCTGCGATAAAAACTCGCGTGTCCTAGGAAACTCTGAATGCCCTTGACAGCGGTCAACGGCGGCAAGTTGGCAATTATTTCAATCTTTTCTTTTTCTACCTCTATTCCCTGTGAGGAAATTTTATGCCCTAGGACTATGCCTTCGTCGACCATAAAATGACACTTCTCCCAGTTAAGTACAAGGTATGTTTCTTCACATCTGGTGAGCACCTTTTCAAGGTTGCTGGGGTAGCTTTCGAAGCTGTTGCCGAAGACATAGAAGTCATCAATGAATATTTCCATGAAGTCTTCTATCATGTCGGAGAAGATAGCCATCATGCATCGCTGGAATGTGGCAGGGGCGTTGCATAGTTCGAATGGCATTCTTCGAAAAGCATAAATGCCATATGGGCAGGTGAATGTTGTTTTGGTCTGGTCCTCCAGTGCGATGACTATCTAGTTATAACCTGAATATCCATCCAAAAAGAAATAAAAAGGTTTACTAGAAAGGCTTTCAAGCATTTGATCAATGAAAGGTAATGGAAAATTATCCTTTTTTGTAGCTTTATGTAACTTGCGGTAATCCATGCATATTCTCCAACCAGTTACAGTTCTAGTTGGTATTAACTCGTTGTTGTCATTGGTTACCACAATTATACCACCTTTCTTTGGCATGCATTGTATCAAGATTACCCATTCGCTGTCCGAGATATGATATATGATGCCAACGTCTAACCACTTGATGATTTCCTTTTTGACAACTTCTCTCATAGCCTCATTTAATCCCCTCTGAGCATCTACAATAGGCTTTTGGTCCTGCTCGAGATGGATTTTGTGCATGCAGATTGTTGGGCTTATTCCCTTAATATCTGCAATGGTCCATACTATTGCTTTCTCATGATGTCGCAATAGTGTTTTCAGTTGTTGTTCTTATCTAGGCTGCAACTTGGAAGAATTTATTATTGGTAGTGTATCATTAGGTCCCAGGAAAAACATACTTAAGTTGTGCAGGTAAGACTTTTAACTCAAGAATGGGAGGTTGTTCGGTGGATGGTTTGAACATTTTACCCCCTTCTCTGTGTAATTCAATGGTTCAAAATACTTACCTGGCATGTTCTCTATCCAGTATGCCTCTTCCAATTCCTCTAATTCTTGCTATGTCCACTCGTTGCGTTGTTCATCTTCCGGGCAGATTTCTAAATGGTTGTCGAGGCAGCTGTTGAGGTTACCTCCCGGGAAGTCTTTCTATAAGTAGGGTCTGTTGTCTACAAAGTTGATGTAACCCCCTTAGCCCGGCCTAGACGTTTGACCCGAACTACGAAGATTACACGGGGAAAACCAAAGTCAACCCGAAAGTCAAACTTAATTAACGACCCTTTTTTTCTTTTTAATCTTGTCTAAATGCTTAATAACCCTAAGCGCACTCTTGAGAAAAGCATACATGAGAATCACAGCAATCGGAAAGTAACCAGGGACTCAATTGCTCAACATACATATTTAGGGACTAAAATCTAAATTCTGGAAAGATGAGGGACTTAACCAATTTCAAGATTACCAATATCAAATTAATCATATTATACACTTCCCTGTCAAATTTCACCTTAAATGGACTTTCAGAACTCAAGCAATTGCACATACAAAATTCAGGACTAAAACGTAAAGCATGCAAACCATACACCATTCAAATCAGTGCCCAACGGTCAAGTGTTTCGGAACGGGGGGTTGACCGTTCCGAAACACGGGCTCGTTTCGAAACCTGTATCGAAACAGGGCTTGGCAGTAGAAAAAGTGTTTCGAAACGACCTCTACCAGTTTCGAAACACGAAGGTCATTTCAGACCCCTGTTTCGAAACGGTAGTGCCCGTTCCGATACGGACTGCCCAGAAAGTGCAATTTTTTCTGGTTTAACATTCATTTACCCAATCAAACATATCCCTATGACCTCCTAATCATGCCAACAAGTCAACATACATTTAAGGAACATATTAGCATCATCAAAACACGATCATAGCATCAATTAGGAAAAACCACAAGACTATAGGCATGCATCCTAGTATTGAGACCAACCATTCATCAAATCATCAAAGCAAACACCAAATGGCCATTTACAAGTCTTAAACTTCAATTGCATCATGCCACAACTAGGGAGTCCATAAACATCTCCCAAACACACAACTTAGGTTCCCATTGCCAAATACCAAAAACTAATAATGTTGTAAAAATAGTCACCATACATGAGCTTAGCCTTCCCCTTGGATTCCTAACCTCCTTGCTGCCCTTAAAGCACTTCAATTCTCTGCATTATTGGTTCAAGAAAGAGAGCGTAAGCACATATGCTTAGTGAGACATGCTCTAAGGGAACAACACAATAATGCATTTTATAAACACCTTTCAAGGCCTTTAAATCCATAAACATCATTTCTCATGCAACAATGCATACACAACAAGCATCTCATTCTTCATTAACATCAACATGTCATATTGGCTTTCAAGTGATAATCCATAACCATTTTTCAACACAAAACACAATCGGATACGCGGATTACAAGTGTTGTCCCATACGCTTCATACACACTACCAAACACACAAGGTGGAGTTTACCGGTACAATCACAAACCCTCAACACCCGTGCTGGAGTTTAACGGTACAATCACAACCCCTCCACATCACTCATTGGTAGTTGTATAATATCACTAACGAGAAGACGTGACACACAACACAAGATCCTCTCATGGCATTTTAACCACCATTATGATCTTTGACATCTCGTTAGTGTACTTGGATGGAGTTTACGGTATCATTACAACCCCTCAACATCCAGGCGACTTTATTCACGGTGCACCCAATCCTATAGCCGGCTAACTATATCTGATTCAAGTACTTTAAAACCAACACATCACTTGCCAATATACATCAATTATCATCAATAATCCACTGTTTTAAAGCATTAATCAAAGCCATTAAACAATCATGCATCACTGTGCATCAAAATCAAATTTATCAATGTCAAACCAAGGATCTCTTACCCTGAGCATCCTTCAACACATGACTTTCAAAACCAGCATTAACCATGCTAAAACATGCTTTCAAAAACAGAATTTCAAGATGCAAATTAAACACATTGCATTTAACCATCTCATGGTTCATCAAAGAGAGAGTTTCTCCGAAAACATACTCCTGAGCTTAGTTAAGTTGCTTAGACTTAAACTAAGCTCCCACACCTTCAAACATTGGTTTCAAAGCTGAAAACCAAACTTCACTCACCAAATTCCGTTTCGCAAGCTTGCCGAAACGCCGATCAAGCCTACGGATCAACACCACAAGGATCCGAAGATGTCTCCCCTGTTTTAAACACATCAAAGCAGCGGATTAATGCATCATCATGCATTAAAATCTTCAGCCATTACACCTAAACTCGCTGCTCTCACCAAAACTCACATTTCGGCTACCAAACACAACCGAAATCACATCCAAACACTTCCACAACATTACCCAGCCAAGATCCATCACTTCTAAACATTCTTAGACATCAATTAACATCCAAAAAGGACCTATCACGTCCTTACACCTCCAACTATAACAGAACACCAAAATCACCCAAAAACCACCATTTTCACAAGTAAAAACTTAGGAAAATAAACCTATTCGGGATTGCATTGATTAAATATCCATTTCACATCATTTAAACATCCAAAATACATTAAAAAGACATCTCAAAACAGAGCCTAAACATCCTGTAACCCCCTTAACCCGACCCAGACGGTTGAACCGAATTAAGAAGTTTACACGGGGAAAACCAAAGTCAACCCGAAAGTCAACCTTGATTAACGACCCTTTTTTTATTTTAAGTCTTATCTAAATGCACATTAACCCTAGATACGTTCACAAGACAAACATATTCAAAGCTCACAGCAATCAGAAAACATTTAGGGACTCGATTGCACAAATTAAGAATTTAGGGACCAAAATGCAAACTCTAAAAATTATAAGGACTTAACCCAATTAAAAGTTACCAATATGAAATTAATCATCTTTCATGCTTCGCTGCCAAATTTCAGCTCAAACGGACATCTTGAACTCATTTAATTGCGTAAACAAGGTTCAGGACTAAAACGCAAAGATTTCAAAACATATAACCGTCAATTTCAGTGCACAACGGTCGAGTGTTCCGAAACAGGGAGGGAATGTTCCGCAACGCGGGACCGTTCCGAAACAAGTTCCGAAACAGGGCTTGGCAGTAGCATTTTCGTTCCGAAACGGGTCTACCCGTTTCGAAACACCAAGGCCATTTCAGGCCCTCCGTTCCGAAACGGTAGCACCTGTTCCGAAACAGGCTGCCCAGATTGCAGAAAAATAGCTGGTTTAACACACAATTGACCCATCAAACATGCTCTAAAGGCAACCAAATTATACCAGCAAGACATTACATGCATAAGGAACATAATTGCATCAACCATACTCAAACATGGCATCAATTAAGCAAATCTGTAACGCCCCGGTTTTGGGCTTAGTAGTTTTGGGCGTTGACCGGTTTGGTCAAAGTGCTGTTCGAATCTAAAGAGGCGAAATTAGGAAAGCCTAGTTCGGGTTGCATTAAAAATATGGAAAAATGTTCTAAAATCATCTTTTAATATAATTAAGTGAACTGTGAAATCAATTTTGGAAAATGAGTTTTGGAAGGGTGACATTTTGGCTAGTGACCAAAATGTAATTTTTGAAAGTTTGGTGACTGTTTTTGAAAGGGTTGAAACTTTGAATCTTTAAGGAGCTATTAATCCAAAAGTAGTTTCTCCAGATTTTTCTAAGATATTTTTGTGATATATTCTGATTTTAAAAGATGTCAAAAGAGGAAGGAAAGCCATTTGGCTATTTTGTTAACTAACTTTCCAATTTTCTTTCTCTCATTTTCTCTCAACCCAAACACTTCCTTTCCAGAGAATTGTTTCTGATTTTCTCACCTAAATCTCTCCTTTCAACTCTCTTTTGATTCCTAATCAACATATCTACAAAACCTCATCATTTGCTACTTGATTCATCAAGGTTTTTGATTCCAAAAAGAGGAGAAACTCAAGTTTGGAGGTAAGAACGTCCTTCTCCTCTAAACTATCAGTTCTTTACTGAAATTCCTAAGTTTTCAATCCTTAATTGATGTTTTATTAAAGGCTTTTAAGATGTGAATTGGATCTTGGCTTATAATGCAAGATTTGGTGATTTTTGATGATTTTCGTTTGATCTGATTAATCTGTGATTTGAGATGAGTTTTTGATGATATTTGAACATTAAATTGATAAGGAATTGAGTTTTGATTAATGCAATCCCGGATAGGTTGAGTTTCCTAAGTTTAGCTTGTGTTTCTTGGTTGTTTTTGAGATGATCTTGTGGATCTGGTGTTGCTGGAGGTATAAGGATGTTATTAGGCTCTTTTTAGATGTTAAATGATGTTAAAGGATGTTAGGTTTTGATGTTTTATGGCTGGGCTTTGTTGAGAAGTGGTTTGGATGCATTTTCGGTTGTGTTTGGTGGCCGAAAATGGAGTGTGGTTGAGAGCATCGAGTTTAGGTGCTTTCATTGAAGCAATTAATGCATGATGATGCATTAATCCTCTGCTTTGATGTGTTAAAACAGGGGAGGCATCTTTGGATCCAAGAGTTGTTGATCCGGAAGCTTGATTTGGTGCTTCGGCAAGAGGCGAAGTGGAATCGGTGAGTGAAAATGGTTTTCGGCTTTGAAACCAATGTCTTGGGAGCTTAGTTTAAGTCTAAACAACTTTGCTAAGCTCAAGTGTAAGTTTTCGGAAAGTACTCTCTAGTGGTGGCCATGATTTTGTTGTGATGCAATGTGGTTTATTGCATGATTTAAATACTGTTTTGAAAGCATGATTTAGCATGGTATTTGTTGTTGTTGTAAGCCATATGTTGAAGGAAGCTCAAGGTAAAAGTTCCTTGTTTTTGTACATTGATAAAATGTGGTTTGATGCTTTTAAATGCATGATGTATATGGCTTGGTTTAATGCTTTAAAACAGTGGATAAATTGATGATAATGATGTATATTGGCAAGTGATGTTTTGAAAAGGTTAAGGTCACTAAGGTGGTTAAAAGTCCTTGGATGATTCTTGTTATGGACACAAAGGTGGTTAAAAGTCCTTGTGTGATCCTTTCCAAGGTGTTTAAAAGTCCTTGGGGCCAAGGTGTTTAAAAGTCCTTGGGGTGAAACTTGATGTGGACACAAAGGTGGTTAAAAGTCCTTGTGTGGTCATCTTCCATGGTGTTTAAAAGTCCATGGGCCAAGGTGTTTAAAAGTCCTTGGGGCCAAGGTGTTTAAAAGTCCTTGGGGTGAAAGTTGATGAACTTGTTTTTAAAGAAATGGAACTTATCACTTGTGGCCAATATGACATGTTATGATATGAAGCATGTGATGCTTGTTTAAAGTATGCTTTTGAGCATGTGCAAATGTTGATTTGAAGCATGATTTATAAATGTTTTATAAATGCATTATTGAATGGTTTTATTGAGCATTCCTCACTAAGCTTTTGCTTACGCTCTCTTTCGCTTTCTTAATTCAATAATGCAAAACATTAAAGTACTTTGAGGGTAGCAAGGAAGGCAAGCAATCAAGTGGTGGTAAAGCTCAATGTATGGAAGGTTTTCCTAAGTTCATTTAGCTTTTGGTAAATTGGGAATGGGGGACCAATGTGTATGTTTTGGGAGATGTTTGGAACTCCCTAAGTATGTTGAATGATGTTGAGAATGATGGATTTTGTGTTTGACCTTTATATGCTTGAATTGGAAGTTTATGCTTGTATGGTTTGCTTGTGTAGGAAGCATGCCTATAGATTTGGGGCTTTTTGCATATGAGGTTGTTTTGATGTATTGTAGATGCAATTATGTCTTATATATGTTGAATTGCATGCTGGTAAAGTTTGGTGGCAATTGGAGCATGATTAGATGTTTAATTGCATGTTTAGGAATGCATTTTTGGGCAATCTGTGCAAGGTGTTTCGGAACAGTATCACCCGTTTCGGAACAGGTGCCTTAAACAAGCCCAGGCGTCCGAAACGGGAGGGACCGTTCCGAAACGGTTTGGCTACTGCCAGCCCGTGTTGCGGTACGCATTGCGGAACTGCCCGCGTTTCGAAACGGGCTCTGCCTGTTTCGGAACGGGTGACCGTTAGGGGCTGACATTGGCAGTTAAATGTTTTGTATTGTTTGCATTTTGGTCCTGAATCTTGTATGTGCAATTGTATGAGCTTGGGATGTCCTTTTGAGCTGAAATTTCACAGTGAAGCATGAAACCTGACTAATTACTAGCTGGTAACTTTAATTTGGGTTAAGTCCTCATATTTATCAGAAATTATAATTTGGTCCCTAAAGTTGTAATTTGTTCAATTGGGTCCATGTTTGATCTCTGATGTTTGTGATCTTTGAGTATGATGTTTGTGTGATCACAATTAGGGCTAATGTGCATCTAAACAAGATTAAAAAGAAAAAAAGGGTCGTTAATCAAGGTTGACTTTCGGGTTGACTTTGGTTTTCCCCGTGTGACTTTCTTAATTCGGGTCAACCGTCTAGGCCGGGTTAAGGGGGTTACAAAATCCCCAATTCTATAACAATGTTCAAAAACAAGGATCTCTTACCTTGAGCATCCTTCAACACATGGCTTATAAAATCAGCAAATAAACATGCTAAAATATGCTTTCAAGACAGAATTTAAAACATGCAAACAAATCACATTGCATTCAACCAACTCATGGTTCATCAACAAGAGAGTTTTTCCGAAAACTTACTCTTGAGCTTAGCAAAGTTGTTTAGACTTAAACTAAGCTCCCAAACCTTCATAACATTGGTTTCAAAGCTGAAAACGAAAATCCACTCACCGATTCCGTTTCGCAACTTGCCGGAACACCGATCAAGCTTCTGGATCACCACCACAAAGATCCGAAGATGTCTCCCCTGTTTTAAACACATCAAAGCAGAGGATTAATGTATCATCATGCATTAATATCTTCAATGAAAGCACCTAAACTCGCTGCTCTCATCCGCACTCCATTTTCGGCTACCAAACACAACCGAAAGCACATCCAAACAACTCCACAACACTACCCAGCCAAGATCCATCAATTCCAAACATTCTTAAACCTCAATTAACATCCAAAATGGATCTAATCACGTCCTTATACCTCCAGCTATAGAATATCATCAAGATCACTCCAAAAACAACCAAAAACTCAAGCAAAACTTAGGAAAATTAACCTATCCGGGATTGCATTGATTAAACCTCAATTCCTCATCAATTTTACATTCATTTAACATCAAAAAGACACCTCAAAACAGTGCCCAATCAATCCATACGAATTTCATCAAAAATTAACCAAATCTTGCATTTTAAAGCCAAGATCAAGAATACAATTGTAAAACCTTTAATAAAACACAAATCAAGGATTGAGAACTTGGGAATTTCAGTAAAGAACTGGGAATTTTAGAGGAAAAGGACGTTCATACCGCTAAACTTGAGTTTCTCCCTTTTTGGAACCAAGATCTTGAAAATCCAATAAGCAAATGCTAAGGTTTTGTTGAAGAATTGATTAGAGATCAAATGAAGGTTGAAATCTCATCTTTAGTTGTCAAAATCAGAGGGAATTTTGCTGGAGAAATGTGTTTGGGTTGAGAGAAAAGTTGAGAGAAAAGAAAATGGAAATTTGGAGAAAAGTTAGTTAAAAATAACAAAATATCTTTTCCCTCCTTTTTACCTTTTATTAAAACCATTAATTAATTGATTAATATCCAGAAAAATCCGGAGAAACTCTTATTGGGTAAATAGCTCCTTAAAGATTCAAAGTTTCAATCCTTTTTAAAACAGTCACCCAGTTTTCAAAAATTACATTTTAGTCACTAACCCAAAATGTCACTCTTCCAAACCTCATTTTGTAAAATTGATTTCACCATTCTCTTATATATAATAAAAGAGGATTTTAAGATATTTTTCCATATTTTTAATGCAACCCGAACTAGGCTTTCCTAAATTCACCCTTTATATTCGAACCGAAACCCGACCGGCCCGGTCCAAACCCAAAACTTCTAAGCCCAAAATTGGGGTGTTACAACTCTCCCCCCCCTTAAGAAATTTCGTCCTCGAAATTTACCTAAAGGAAAGAGGTACGGAAGCTGCTTCAGCATATCATCCTTCCGTTCCCACGTGGCTTCTTCAACACCACGATGCTTCCACAACACCTTTACCAACTCAATGGTCTTGCCTCGAAGAACCTTACTATCCGAATCCAGAATCTTCACCGGTTCCTCATCATAGGTCAAATCCGGATTCAATTCCACTTCTTCCACAGGCATCACATGTGAAGGATCCGATCTATACTTCCGAAGCATAGAAACATGAAACACATCATGAATCTTTTCCAACTCTTGAGGTAACCTCAACTTGTACGCAACAGGACCCACACGCTCAATCACCTCGTATGGTCCAATGTACCTAGGGCTCAACTTACCCTTTCGGCCAAACCTCATCACCTTTTTCCAAGGCGAAACCTTCAAAAACACACGGTCACCCACCGCATACTCAATCTCCTTACGCTTCAAATCCGCGTAAGACTTTTGCCGATCAGAAGTTGCCTTCAAACGCTCACAAATGAGCTTCACCTTCTCGGTGGTCCCTTTCAACAAAGCTGGCATCGAAACCAACTTCTGACCCGTTTCAGCCCAACAAAGAGGAGTCCTACACTTCCTCCCGTACAAAGCCTCATAAGGTGCCATTTGAATACTTGCCTGATAACTATTATTATAGGCAAACTCCACCAAAGGCAAATGTTTCTCCCAAGAGCCCTGGAACTCAATCACACAGCACCTCAACATATCCTCCAAAACCTGGATAACCCGTTCGGACTGATCATCCGACTGAGGATGATAAGATGTACTGAAATTCAACCGTGTACCCAAAGTCTGATGCAAACACTGCCAGAAACGCGATGTAAACCTCGGATCCCTATCCGACACAATCGACTTCGGCACACTATGCAGCCGCACAATCTCAGCAATGTACAACTCCGCAAGCTTATCCAAAGAGTACATAGTATGCACAGGCAAGAAATGCGCACACTTCGTCAGGCGATCCACAATCACCCACACCGAATTCTTCTTCGATGGTGACAAAGGTAAACCAGACACAAAATCCATGGTAATCCTTTCCCACTTCCATTCAGGAATTCTCAACGGTTGCAACAACCTTGAAGGAAACTGATGCTCAGCCTTAACTCGCTGACACACCATGCACTTGCTCACAAACTCAGCAACATCCTTCTTTAAACCCACCCAATAGTACTCATCACGAAGATCACGATACATCTTAGTACTACCAGGGTGCATAGCAAAAGGACTACTATGACCTTCAGTCAGAATAGCACGCCTCAATTCAGCATCATTGGGCACTACTATCTGACTCCCAAAACATAACACTCCATCATCATTAAAACAGAAATCCGAAGGCCTATCCTCCGCAATATCCTGAACATGCGGTACCAAGGAATCGTCCAACAACTGCTTCTCCTTAATCAACTGAACCAAAGATGGTTTCACTTGCAACTCAGCCACAAGACCACCATCACGCGAAATACTCAAACTGGCAAACATAGCCCTCAACTCAACAGCTACCTTTCTACTCAAGGCATCCGCTACAACATTAGCTTTTCCAGGGTTATACTCAATCGTCAAATCATAATCCTTGAGCAACTCTACCCAACGCCGCTGTCTAAGATTCAACTCCTTCTGAGACATCAGATACTTTAAACTCTTGTGATCAGTGTATACAGTACACTTCTCACCATACAGATAATGTCTTCAGATCTTCAAAGCAAAAACCGCCGCAGCCAACTCGATGTCATGCGTAGGATAATTGCGCTCATGCACCTTCAACTGCCGTGAAGCATAAGCCACCACCTTACCCTCTTGCATCAACACACATCCCAAACCAACATAGAACGCATCGCTATACACCACAAACTCTTTCCCTGATTCAGGTTGAACCAAGATAGGAGCTTGCGTCAAAGCTGCCTTAAGCTTCTCAAAAGCCTGCTGTTTCGCTTCCGTCCACTCATACTTAACATCCTTCTGCAACAACTTTGTCAAAGGTGCAGCAATCTTAGAAAACCCATCCACAAACCTCCGGTAGTATCCCGCCAAACCAAGGAAACTACGGATTTCATGAACAGACTTAGGAACCTTCCAATTCATCACCGCCTCAATCTTCTGAGGATCAACACGAATCCCCTCAGCAGAAACCACGTGACCAAGAAACACCACTTCCCTAAGCCAGAACTCACACTTACTCAGCTTGGCATAAAGCTGATTCTCCAACAAAGCTTGCAACACAATTCTCAAATGCTCTTCATGCTCCTCCTCAGTATGCGAGTACACGAGGATATCATCGATGAACACCACAATAAATTTATCCAAGTATTCATGAAATACTCGATTCATCATGTCCATGAAAGCTGCATGAGCATTTGTCAAACCAAACGGCATCACAAGGAACTCATAATGCCCATACCTCGTCCTGAAAGTTGTCTTTGGAACATCCACATCCTTCACCTTCAAGTGGTAATACCCTGACCTCAAGTCAATCTTAGAGAACACAGCTGCTCCCCGAAATTGATCAAAATGATCATCAATTCTCGGCAATGGATACCGATTCTTTATAGTCAACTTGTTAAGCTGACGATAATCAATGCACATTCTCATAGTGCCATCCTTCTTCTTCACAAACAAGACCGGTGCACCCCAAGGTGACACACTCGGCCGAATGAACCCACGATCAAGCAACTCTTGCAATTGCGTCTTCAGCTCCTTCAACTCTTTAGGTGCCATTCTATAAGGGGTAATGGACACTGGAGTTGTGTTCTCATACAGCTCAATCCCAAACTCCACTTCGCGATTAGGAGGCAATCCAGGCAACTCCTCAGGAAACACACCAGGAAACTCTCGCACAGTCCTGATATCTTGTACACGCAACTCCTTAGAACTAGGATTCATTACAAAAGCTAGGTAAGCTTCACAACCTTGCCTCAGCATCCGGCTCGCCTCCAATGTAGACACCACATTGGCAAGAAACTTTACATTCTCACCAACCACAACTACCTCATAATCATCCGCAAGCTTCAACGAAACTCGCTTATTCTCACAATCCACTACAGCTCGATGCTCAACAAGCCAATCCATACCAAGGATTACATCAAAACCATAGAAAGGCAATTCCATAAGATCAACAGGAAAAACATGATCTTGCACCACCAAAGGACATCTTCTATAAAGCTTTCGAGTCACAACAGTCTCACCAAAAGAACTAGTGACACGCATACCAACATCCAAAGACTCAACAGGCAAACCAAGCAATTCAGCATGCTCACGCGATATGTATGAGTGTGTAGATCCATAATCAATCAAGGAAAGTAATGACAAGGATTGCAAAGTAAAAGTACATGCGATCACATCCGTGTCATTCCTCCCCTCCCTCTCAGCATACACTCTATCCTGGCCGCCACCCTCAGGCTGAATAGCTACAACATGGGCCACATTACGTCCACCATCCTCCCTACGCTGGAAGTTACCACGGCCGCGCCCACGACCTCTCTGTGGTGCAACAACTACAGGAGCATGCCCTTGGCCACCAGCCAACATAGGACACTCTCTCCTCATGTGATCCGTAGATCCACAGTTCCAGCACGAATTACCAGCCGCCACAACAGGAGCTTGCACCTCCCTCGCAGCTCGAGGACAATCACACTTCATATGGCCATGCGCTCCACATGTCCAACATGCGTTCGGATCAGCTCTTGCCTTGCCTCCCTGAGTAGGCGCACCACCACCTCGCTTAGCTGAAGACTGATACTTCTGATCACGTCCCCTCTTGTTCCGTCCACCACCAGAACTATACTCAGCAACTCGCTTACCAGCACTAGAACCAGTACTTCTAGCAGATAGACCCAAGTTCATCTCAATGTCCATTGCTCGGCCAACCAGCACATCAAAATCATTATACTCGACATCCAGCATATACGTCTTTACTTCCGTCACCAAACCATAAGGGAACCTTTCACACCTCTCCCGCTCATCCGGGACAAGCTCAGGTGCGTACTGACTGAGTCGGACAAACTGAACTTCGTACTCAGCTACCGACATGCTCCCTTGGGTAAGAGACATGAATTCCCTTTTCTTTTCATCTAGGTACCTCACACCTAGATACCTTCTCTTGAACGCATTCTGAAAGAACGTCCATGTCACATCAGCATCCGCCATCCCAGAGATAGTGGTTGTCCACCAAGTGTAAGCATCGTCTTGCAACAATGACACCACACAACCCAGCTTCTGCACATCAGTGCAATTCATTTGTCCCAAGATTCTCTTGGTACTTTCCAGCCAAGACTCAGAACCTTCAGCAGACAAACCCCTGAACTCAGTCCCTCCCAGACTGTGCAAACGTTCCAAGGGTAGTCTAACACCAGCATCTCCCTGATGCCCAGCTCCTTGAGCTCCAGCTACCGCTGCTCGAAAAGCACCAGCAATAGCTTGAACCAACATTGACATGTCAGGAACAGCTTGCCCCTGACCAGCTTCAGGTCCTGCGACCCCAGCACCAGCTGCAACATCAGCTCCCTCACCCCCAGCACCACCACCACCAGGCGGAGGAGGTAAATCCACAGCATTTTCAGCATTCTCATCGCCCTCATTTTGAGCCATAGCTCGCGTATTAACCCTCAATTCTCTACGAGGTGCCATTCACTAACAATGCAATCACAATGCAACAAACAAAGTCAGGCACAGCAAGGTAAGCAATCCAAGTACTCAAGCTCATTTCCACTTAAAAACAAATCATTACATTAGCTTTGATTTGGCAATGGGTCCCCCTAACATGCTTTCACCACAGCATACACCACAATTGCAACATGCTTACAATTCACACATCATGCTTTCACTCAACAAGCATTCAAGCACTTAACACCCATTCATCAGTTCCCAATTACTCGACAACTCAGCTCTGATACCACCAAATGTAACCCCCTTAACCCGGCCCAGACGGTTGAACCGAATTAAGAAGTTTACACGGGGAAAACCAAAGTCAACCCGAAAGTCAACCTTTATTAACGACCTTTTTTTATTTTAAGTCTTATCTAAATGCACATTAACCCTAGATATGTTCACAAGACCAACATATTCAAAGCTCACAGCAATCAGAAAACATTTAGGGACTCGATTGCACAAATTAAGAATTTAGGGACCAAAATGCATACTCTGAAAATTATAAGGACTTAACCCAATTAAAAGTTACCAATATGAAATTAATCATCTTTCATGCTTCCCTGCCAAATTTCAGCTCAAACGGACATCTCGAACTCATTCAATTGCGTAAACAAGGTTCAGGACTAAAACGCAAAGATTTCAAAACATATAACCGTCAATTTCAGTGCCCAACGGTCGAGTGTTCCGAAACAGGGAGGGCCTGTTCCGAAACGCAGGACCGTTCCGAAACAAGTTCCGAAACAGGGCTTGGCAGTAGCATTTTCGTTCCGAAACGGGTCTACCCGTTTCGAAACACCAAGGCCATTTCAGGCCCTCCGTTCCGAAACGGTAGCACCTGTTCCGAAACAGGCTGCCCAGATTGCAGAAAAATAGATGGTTTAACACACAATTGACCCATCAAACATGCTCCAAAGGCAACCAAATTATACCAGCAAGACATTACATGCATAAGGAACATAATTGCACCAACCATACTCAAACATGGCATCAATTAAGCAAATCCCCAATTCTATAGGCATGCATCCTATTTAGAAAATCATTCAAGCATCATAATACCAAACCAACTTCACAAAGGCCAATTACATGTTCCATCATCAACAACAACATAAAACCAACTTAGGGAGTCCAAAACATCTCCCAAAACAACAACATAGGTCCCCCATTGCCAAATGCCAAAAGCTAATAGTGTTAAGAAACTTTCACCATACATGAGCTTAGTTCTTCACTTGGATTCTTGACCTCTTGCTGCCCTTATAAGCATTCAATGCTCTGCATTATTGGTTTAAGAAAAGAGAGAGCGTAAGCAAATAGCTTAGTGAGGAATGCTCATTTAAAACAACTCAATAATGCATTTATAAAACACCTTTATAAACCTTAGTTCAAAACAACATTTATACATGCACATAAGCATTTAAAACAAGCATTTCATGCTTCAAATTATTTACATGTCATATTGGCCACAAGTGATAATCATAATCATTTTCTATCTCAAAATACAACCAACATAAGATCCACACATGGACTTTTAACCACCATTGTGATCTTACAATTCACAAGGACCACACATGGACTTTTAACCACCATTGTGTCCTTAGCACAAGAATCACCCATGGACTTTTAACCACCATGGTGTTCTTACAATCCACAAGGTTCACACAAGGACTTTTAACCACCTTTGTGACCTTAACCAAGAATCACCCATGGACTTTTAACCACCATGGTGTTCTTAAAATACACAAGGTCCACACAAGGACTTTTAACCACCTTTGTGACCTTACAATACACAAGGCTCACACAAGGACTTTTAACCACCTTTGTGACCTTACAATACACAAGGATCACTCAAGGACTTTTAACCACCTTTGTGACCTTAGAACAAGAACCAACCATGGACTTTTAACCACCATGTTGTTCTTAACACAAGAACCACCTATGGACTTTTAACCACCATAGTGTTCTTAACCATTCTCAAAACATCACTTGCCAATATGCATCATTTAACAACAATATTCCACTGTTTTAAAGCATTTAACAAAGCCATAATCATCATGCATCGTTATACATCAAAACCACATTTAACAATGTTCAAAAACAAGGATCTCTTACCTTGAGCATCCTTCAACACATGGCTTATAAAATCAGCAAATAAACATGCTAAAATATGCTTTCAAAACAGAATTTAAAACATGCAAACAAATCACATTGCATTCAACCAACTCATGGTTCATCAATAAGAGAGTTTTTCCGAAAACTTACTCTTGAGCTTAGCAAAGTTGTTTAGACTTAAACTAAGCTCCCAAACCTTCATAACATTGGTTTCAAAGCTGAAAACCAAAATCCACTCACCAATTCCGTTTCGCAACTTGCCGAAACACCGATCAAGCTTCCGGATCACCACCACAAAGATCCGAAGATGTCTCCCCTGTTTTAAACACATCAAAGCAGAGGATTAATGCATCATCATGCATTAATATCTTCAATGAAAGCACCTAAACTCGCTGCTCTCATCCGCACTCCATTTTCGGCTACCAAACACAACCGAAAACACATCCAAACAACTCCACAACACTAACCAGCCAAGATCCATCAATTCCAAACATTTTTAAACCTCAATTAACATCCAAAATGGATCTAATCACGTCCTTATACCTCCAGCTATAGCAGATCATCAAGATCACTCCAAAAACAACCAAAAACTCAAGCAAAACTTAGGAAAATTAACCTATCCGGGATTGCATTGATTAAACCTCAATTCCTCATCAATTTTACATTCATTTAACATCAAAAAGACACCTCAAAACAGTGCCCAATCAATCCATACGAATTTCATCAAAAATTAACCAAATCTTGCATTTTAAAGCCAAGATCAAGAATACAATTGTAAAACCTTTAATAAAACACAAATTAAGGATTGAGAACTTGGGAATTTCAGTAAAGAACTGAGAATTTAGAGGAGAAGGACGTTCATACCTCTAAACGTGAGTTTCTCCCTTTTTGGAACCAAGATCTTGAAAATCCAATAAGCAAATGCTAAGGTTTTGTTGAAGAATTGATTAGAGATCAAATGAAGGTTGAAATCTCATCTTTAGTTGTCAAAATCAGAGGGAATTTTGCTGGAGAAATGTGTTTGGGTTCAGAGAAAAGTTGAGAGAAAAGAAAATGGAAATTTGGAGAAAAGTTAGTTAAAAATAACAAAATATCTTTTCCCTCCTTTTTACCTTTTATTAAAACCATTAATTAATTGATTAATATCAAGAAAAATCTGGAGAAACTCTTATTGGGTAAATAGCTCCTTAAAGATTCAAAGTTTCAATCCTTTTTAAAGCAGTCACCCAGTTTTCAAAAATTACATTTTAGTCACTAACCCAAAATGTCACTCTTCCAAACCTCATTTTGTAAAATTGATTTCACCATTCTCTTAGATATAATAAAAGAGGATTTTAAGATATTTTTCCATATTTTTAATGCAACCCGAACTAGGCTTTCCTAAATTCACCCTTTATATTCGAACTGCAACCCGACCGGCCCGGTCCAAACCCAAAACATCTAAGCCCAAAATTGTGGTGTTACACATCCAATATGAATTTCTTCAAAATTAAATCCAAATCTTGAATTTGAAGCCAAAATCAAGATCACACCATTAAAACCTTTAATAAAACTCAATTTAAGGATTGAGAACTTGGGAATCTCAGTAAAGAACTGAGTATTTAGAGGAGAAGGACATCCTTACCTCTAAATGTGCATTTCTCCTTGATTAGAGCTAAAATCCTTGAAAATTCAATAAGCAAATGAAGAGGTTTTGATGTAGAAATGATTATGATTCATTTGAGGATTGAAATCTCATCATTTGGTGTGAAAATCAAAGGAAATGTTGCTGTGGAAATGTGTTTGACTGAGGGAATTTTGAGAGAAAATGAGATGAGAAAATTTTAGCAAAAGTTGGTTATGAAAACTAAAATATGGTTTCCCTCTTTTCTTTTAATTAAATTAAACATTAAATGAGTCATTAAAATTAAGAAAAATCTGGAGAAATCCTTCCTTGGGTAAATTAGCTCCTTAAAGATTCAAAGTTTCAATCCTTACAAAACAGTCATGAACTTTTCAAAAATTACATTTTAGTCACTATTTCGAAATGTCACACTTCTAAACCTTATTTTGTAAAATTGATTTCACCACTCTCTTATATATAATAAAAGAGGATTTTTAGATATTTTCCATATTTTAATGCATCCCGTACTAGGATTTCCCTAAAACCACCCTTTTATATTCGAACCGAAAATCAGACCGGTCCGGTCCAGACCCTAAACTTCCAAGCCCAAAATTGGGGTGTTACATCTCTCCCCCCTTAAGAATTTTCATCCTCGAAATTTATCTAGAGGAAAAAGGTATGGAAACTGCTTCTCCATGTCATCCTTTCGTTCCCACGTGGCTTCCTTAGCACCACGATGCTTCCACAACACCTTTTCCAACTCAATGGTTTTGCCTCGAAGAACTTTACTATCTGAATCCAGAATTTCCACTGGTTCCTCATCATAAGTCAAGTCCGGATTCAACTCCACTTCCTCCACATGCATAACATGCGAAGGATCCGATCTATACCTCCGAAGCATAGAAACATGGAAAACATCATGAATCTTTTCCAACTCTCGTGGCAATCTCAACTTGTACGCAACAGGACCCACACGCTCAATCAACTCGTATGGTCCAGTGTACCTAGGGCTCAACTTACCCTTTCGGCCAAACCTCATCACTTTTTTCCAAGGCGAAACTTTCAAAAACACACGGTCACCTACCGCAAACTCAATCTCCTTACGCTTCAAATCCGCGTAAGACTTATGTCGATCAGAAGCTGCCTTCAATCATTCACAAATGAGCTTTACCTTCTCGGTAGTTCCTTTTAACAAAGCTGGCATCGAAACAAACTTCTGACCTGTTTCAGCCCAACAAAAAGGAGTTCTGCACTTCCTCTCGTACAAAGCTTCATAAGGTGCCATTTGAATACTTGCCTGGTAGCTATTATTATAGGCAAACTCCACCAAAGGCAAATGCTTCTCACAAGAGCCCTGAAACTCTATCACACAGCACCTCAACATATACTCCAGCACCTGGATAACACGCTCAGACTGTCCATCCGACTGTGGATGATAAGAAGTACTGAAATTCAACCGTGTACCCAAAGCCTGATGTAAACACTCCCAGAAACGCGATGTAAACCTCGGATCTCGATCCGACACTATAGACTTTGGCACACCATGCAGCCACACAATCTCAGCAATGTACAGCTCCGCAAGCCTGTCCAAAGTGTACGTAGTATGCACAGGTAAGAAATGCGCACACTTCGTAAGGCGATCCACAATCCCCCACACCGAATTCTTCTTCGATGGCGACAAAGGCAAATCAGATACAAAGTCCATGGTAATCCTTTCCCACTTCCACTCAAGAATCCTCAACGGTTGCAAAAACCCAGAAGGAAACTGATGCTCAGCCTTAACTCGCTGACAAACCATGCACTTGCTCACATACTCAGCAACATCTTTCTTTAAACCCACCAAAATAGTACTCATCACGAAGATGACGATACATCTTAGTACTACCAGGGTGCATAGCAAAAGGACTACTATGAGCTTCAGTCAAAATAGCACGCCTCAAATAAGCATCATTGGACACTACTATCCGACTCCCAAAACATAAAACCCCATCATCATTAAAGTAGAAATTCGATGGCCTATCCTCAACAATATCCTGAACATGCGACACAAAGGAATCACCCAACAGCTGCTTATCCTTTATCAACTGAACCAAGGATGGTTTCACTTGCAATTCAGCCATTAGACCGCCATCTCGTGAAATGCTTAAGCTGGCAAACATAGCCCTCAACTCCACTGCCACCTTCCTACTCAAGGCATCCGCTACAACATTAGCTTTACCCGGATGGTACTCGATCGTCAAATCGTAATCCTTAAGCAACTCCACCCAACGTCGTTTCCTGAGATTCTACTCTTTCTGAGACATCAGATACTTCAAACTCTTGTGATCTGTGTACACAGTACACTTCTCACCATACAGGTAATGTCTCCATATTTTCAAGGCAAAAACCACCGCAGCTAGCTCAATGTCATGCGTAGGATAATTGCGCTCATGCACCTTCAACTGTTGCGATGCATAATGTAACCCCCTTAACTCGGCCTAGACGGTTGACCCGAATTAAGAAGTTTACACGGGGAAAACCAAAGTCAACCCGAAAGTCAACCTTGATTAACGACCCTTTTTTTTCTTTTTAATCTTGTCTGGATGCACAATAACCCTAGATATGTTCACAAGATCAGCATACTCAAAGATCATAACAATCAGAGAACATACAGGGACTTAATTGCACAAATTAAGGAATTAGGGACCAAATTGTAAATTCTGAAAATTATAAGGACTTAACCCAATTTTAAGTTACCAATATGAAATTAATCATCTTTCATGCTTCTCTGCCAAATTTCAGCTCAAACGAACATCTCAAACTCATTCAATTGCAATAACAAGGTTCAGGACTAAAACGCAAACATTTCAAAACATATAACCATCAAATTCAGAGCCCTACGGTCGAGTGTTCCGAAACAGGAAGGACCTGTTCCGAAACGCGGGACCGTTTTGAAACGGATTCCGAAACAAGGCTTGGTAGTAGCATTTCCGTTCCGGAACGGTTCCTCTCGTTTCGGAACGCCTAGGCCATTTCAGGCCCCTGTTCCGAAACGGTAGCACCCGTTCCGATACGGCCTGCCCAGATTTGCAGATTTTTGCTGTTTAAACACACAAATGACCCGTCAAACATGCTCCAAATGCAACCAAATTATACCAGCAAGTCATTTCATGCATAAAGAACATAATTGCATCAACCCTACTCAATCATGGCATTAATTAAGCAAATCCCCAATTCTATAGGCATGCATCCTACTTAGAAAACCGTTCAAGCATCAATATACCAAAACCACCTCACAAAGGCCAATTACATGTTCCAACATCAATAACAACATAAAACCAACTTAGGGAGTCCAAAACATCTCCCAAAACAACAACATAGGTCCCCCATTGCCAAATGCCCAAAAGCTAATAGTTTTAGGAAAATGTTCACCATACATGAGCTTAAACCTTCACTTGGATGTTTGGCTTCCTTGCTGCCCCAAATGCACTTCAATGCTCTGCATTATTGGTTTAAGAAAAGAGAGAGCGTAAGCAAATAGCTTAGTGAGGAATGCTCATTTAAAACCACACAATAATGCATTTATAAACACCTTTATAAACCTTTGTTCAAATCATCATTTGTACATGCACATAAGCATTCAAAACTAACATTTCATGCTTCAAGTTTATAACATGTCATATTGGCCACAAGTGATACGATCAACATAAGATCCACACATGGACTTTTAAACACCATTGTGATCTTACAATTCACAAGGACCACACATGGACTTTTAAACACCATTGTGTCCTTAGCAAAAGAATCATCCATGGACTTTTAAACACCATGATGTTCTTACAATTCACAAGGACCACACAAGGACTTTTAAACACCTTTGGGTCCTTAACAAGAATCACCCAAGGACTTTTAAACACCTTGGTGTTCTTAAATAAACAAGGCTCACACAAGGACTATTAATCACCTTTGTGACCTTAACCAAGAACCAACCATGGAGTTTTAACCACCATGTTGTTCTTAAATACACAAGATTCACACAAGGACTTTTAACCACCTTTGTGATCTTAACCAAGAACCAACCATGGACTTTTAACCACCATGTTGTTCTTAAAACAAGAACCACCTATGGACTTTTAACCACCATAGTGTTCTTAACCATCACTTGCCAATATACATCATTTTACAACATTAATCCACTGTTTTAAAGCATTTATCAAAGCCATAATCATCATGCATCATTATGCATCAATACCACATTTAACAATGTTCAAAAACAAGAATCTCCTACCTTGAGTATTCTTCAACACATGGCTTATAAAATCAGCAACTAAACATGCTAAATATGCTAACAGGATTTAAAACATGCAAACAAATCACATTGCATCCAACCAACCATAGTTCATCATCAAGAGAGTTTTTCCGAAAACTTACTCTTGAGCTTAGCTAAGTTGCTTAGACTTAAACTAAGCTCCCAAACCTTTAAAACATTGGTTTCAAAGCTGAAAACCAAAATCCACTCACCGGTTCCGTTTCGCCACTTGCCGAAACACCAATCAAGCTTCCGGATCACCACCACAAGGATCCAAAGATGACTCCCCTGTTTTAAACACATCAAAGCAGAGGATTAATGCATCATCATGCATTAATATCTTCAATGAAAGCACCTAAACTCGCTGCTCTCATCAACACTCCCATTTCGGCTACCAAACACAACCGAAAATGCATCCAAACAACTCCACAACACTACCCAGCCATGATCCATCAATTCTAATCATTCATAAACCTCAATTAACATCCAAAAAGGATCTAACCACGTCCTTATACCTCCAGCTATAAAAGATCATCAAGATCACTCCAAAACAACCAAAAACTCAAGCTAAACTTAGGAAAATCAACCTATCCGGGATTGCATTAATTAAACCTCAATTTCTCATCAATTAAACATTCTTTTAACATCAAAAAGACACCTCAAAACAGTGTCCAATCAGATCACACGAATTTTATCAAAAATCAACCAAATCTTGCATTTTAAAGCCAAGATCAAGAGTATAATTCTAAAACCTTTAATAAAACATAAATCAAGGATTGAGAACTTGGGAATTTCAGTAAAGAACTGAGAATTTAGAGGAGAAGGACGTTCATACCTCTAAACTTGAGTTTCTCCCTTTTTGCAAACAAGATTCTTGAAAATCCAATTAGCAAATGATAAGGTTTTGTTGAAGAGATGATTAGAGATCAAAAGAGGATTGAAATCTCATATTTGGATGTCAAAATCAGAGGGAAAATGTGCTGGAGAATGTGTTTGGGTTGAGAGAAAATTGAGAGAAAAGGAAAATAGGAATTTGGAAAATTTAGTTGGAAAATGCCAAAATATCTTCCCTCCCTTTTACTTTTATTTAAAAACCATTAATTAAACCTTTAATATTTAGGAAAAATCTGGAGAAACTCCTATTGGGTAAATAGCTCCTTAAAGATTCAATGTTTCAATCCTTTTTAAAACAGTCACACAGTTTTCGAAAATTACATTTTGGTCACTAACCAAAATGTCACTCTTCCAAACCTCATTTTGTAAAATTGATTCCACCATTCTCTTATATATAATAAAAGAGGATTTTAAGACATTTTTCCATATTTTTAATGCATCCTGAACTAGGCTTTCCTAAATTCACCCTTTATATAATCGAACCGCACTCCGACCGAACCGGTCCAAACCCAAAACTTCTAAGCCCAAAATTGGGGCGTTACAACTCTCCCCCATTTAAGAAATTTCGTCCTCGAAATTTACCTAAAGGAAAGAGATACGGAAACTGCTTCAGCATGTCATCCTTCCGTTCCCACGTGGCTTCTTCAACACCACGATGCTTCCACAACACCTTTACCAACTCAATGGTCTTGCCTCGAAGAACTTTACTATCCGAATCCAGAATCTTCACCGGTTCCTCATCATAGGTCAAATCCGGATTCAATTCCACTTCTTCCACAGGCATCACATGTGAAGGATCCGATCTATACTTCCGAAGCATAGAAACATGAAACACATCATGAATCTTTTCCAACTCCTGAGGTAACCTCAACTTATACGCAACAGGACCCACACGCTCAATCACCTCGTATGGTCCAATGTACCTAGGGCTCAACTTACCCTTTCGGCCAAACCTCATCACCTTTTTCCAAGGCGAAACCTTCAAAAACACACGGTCACCCACCGCATACTCAATCTCCTTACGCTTCAAATCCGCGTAAGACTTTTGCCAATCGGAAGCTGCCTTCAAATGCTCACAAATGAGCTTCACCTTCTTGGTGGTTCCTTTCAACAAAGCCGGCATCGAAACCAACTTCTGACCCGTTTCAGCCCAACAAAGAGGAGTCCTACACTTCCTCCCGTACAACGCTTCATAAGGTGCCATTTGAATACTTGCCTGATAACTATTGTTATAGGCAAACTCCACCAAAGGCAAATGTTTCTCCCAAAAGCCCTGAAACTCAATCACGCAGCACCTCAACATATCCTCCAAAACCTGAATAACACGCTCGGACTGACCATCTGACTGAGGATGATAAGATGTACTGAAATTCAACCGTGTACCAAAGCTTGATGCAAACACTGCCAGAAACAAACCTCGGATCCCTATCCGACACAATCGACTTTGGCACACCATGCAGCCGCACAATCTCAGCAATGTACAGCTCCGCAAGCTTATCCAACGAGTACATAGTATGCACAGGCAAGAAATGCGCACACTTCGTCAGGCGATCCATAATCACCCACACCGAATTCTTCTTCGATGGTGACAAAGGTAAACCAGACACAAAATCCATGGTAATCCTTTCCCACTTCCATTCAGGGATTCTCAACGGTTGCAACAACCCTGAAGGAACCTGATGCTCAGCCTTAACTCGCTGGCACACCATACACTTGCTCACAAACTCAACAACATCCTTCTTTAAACCCACCCAATAGTACTCATCACGAAGATCACGATACATCTTAGTACTACCAGGGTGCATAGCAAAAGGACTACTATGACCTTCAGTCAGAATAGCACGCCTCAACTCAGCATCATTGGGCACTACTATCCGACTCCCAAAACACAACACTCCAACAGAAATCCGAAGTCAACCCGAACGTCAACCATGATTAACGACCTTTTTTTTTCTTTTTAATCTTGTCTAGATGCACAATAACCCTAGATATGTTCACAAGATCAGCATACTCAAAGATCATAACAATCAGAGAACATACAGGGACTTAATTGCACAAATTAAGGAATTAGGGACCAAATTGTAAATTCTGAAAATTATAAGGACTTAACCCAATTTTAAGTTACCAATATGAAATTAATCATCTTTCATGCTTCTCTGCCAAATTTCAGCTCAAACGGACATCTCAAATTCATTCAATTGCAATAACAAGGTTCAGGACTAAAACGCAAACATTTCAAAACATATAACCATCAAATTCAGAGCCCAACGGTCGAGTGTTCCGAAACAGGAAGGACCTGTTCCGAAACGCGGGACCGTTCCGAAACGGGTTCCGAAACAAGGCTTGGCAGTAGCATTTCCGTTCCGGAACGGTTCCTCCCGTTTCGGAACGCCTAGGCCATTTCAGGCCCCTGTTCCGAAACGGTAGCACCCGTTCCGATACGGCCTGCCCAGATTTGCAGATTTTTGCTGTTTAAACACACAAATGACCCGTCAAACATGCTCCAAATGCAACCAAATTATACCAGCAAGTCATTTCATGCATAAAGAACATAATTGCATCAACCCTACTCAATCATGGCATCAATTAAGCAAATCCCCAATTCTATAGGCATGCATCCTACTTAGAAAACCGTTCAAGCATCAATATACCAAAACCAACTCACAAAGGCCAATTAAATGTTCCAACATCAATAAGAACATAAAACCAACTTAGGGAGTCCAAAACATCTCCCAAAACAACAACATAGGTCCCCCATTGCCAAATGCCCAAAAGCTAATAGTTTTAGGAAAATGTTCACCATACATGAGCTTAAACCTTCGCTTGGATGTTTGGCTTCCTTGCTGCCCCAAATGCACTTCAATGCTCTGCATTATTGGTTTAAGAAAAGAGAGAGCGTAAGCAAATAGCTTAGTGAGGAATGCTCATTTAAAACCACACAATAATGCATTTATAAACACCTTTATAAACCTTTGTTCAAATCATCATTTGTACATGCACATAAGCATTCAAAACTAGCATTTCATGCTTCAAGTTTATAACATGTCATATTGGCCACAAGTGATACAATCAACATAAGATCCACACATGGACTTTTAAACACCATTGTGATCTTACAATTCACAAGGACCACACATGGACTTTTAAACACCATTGTGTCCTTAGCACAAGAATCATCCATGGACTTTTGAACACCATGATGTTCTTACAATTCACAAGGACCACACAAGGACTTTTAAACACCTTTGGGTCCTTAACAAGAATCACCCAAGGACTTTTAAACACCTTGGTGTTCTTAAATAAACAAGGCTCACACAAGGACTTTTAACCACCTTTGTGACCTTAACCAAGAACCAACCATGGACTTTTAACCACCATGTTGTTCTTAAATACACAAGATTCACACAAGGACTTTTAACCACCTTTGTGATCTTAACCAAGAACCAACCATGGACTTTTAACCACCATGTTGTTCTTAAAACAAGAACCACCTATGGACTTTTAACCACCATAGTGTTCTTAACCATCACTTACCAATATACATCATTTTACAACATTAATCCACTGTTTTAAAGCATTTATCAAAGCCATAATCATCATGCATCATTATGCATCAATACCACATTTAACAATGATCAAACACAAGAATCTCCTACCTTGAGTATTCTTCAACACATGGCTTATAAAATCAGCAACTAAACATGCTAAATATGCTTTCAAAACAGGATTTAAAACATGCAAACAAATCACATTGCATCCAACCAACCATAGTTCATCATCAAGAGAGTTTTTCCGAAAACTTACTCTTGAGCTTAGCTAAGTTGCTTAGACTTAAACTAAGCTCCCAAACCTTCAAAACATTGGTTTCAAAGCTGAAAACCAAAATCCACTCCCGATTCCGTTTCGCCACTTGCCAAAACACCAATCAAGCTTCCGGATCACCACCACAAGGATCCAAAGATGACTCCCCTGTTTTAAACACATCAAAGCAGAGGATTAATGCATCATCATGCATTAATATCTTCAATGAAAGCACCTAAACTCGCTGCTCTCATCAACACTCCCATTTCGGCTACCAAACACAACCGAAAATGCATCCAAACAACTCCACAACACTACCCATCCATGATCCATCAATTCTAATCATTCATAAACCTCAATTAACATCCAAAAAGGATCTAACCACGTCCTTATACCTCCAGCTATAACAGATCATCAAGATCACTCCAAAACAACCAAAAACTCAAGCTAAACTTAGGAAAATCAACCTATCCGGGATTGCATTAATTAAACCTCAATTTCTCATCAATTAAACATTCATTTAACATCAAAAAGACACCTCAAAACAGTGCCCAATCAGATCACACGAATTTTATCAAAAATCAACCAAATCTTGCATTTTAAAGCCAAGATCAAGAGTACAATTGTAAAACCTTTAATAAAACATAAATCAAGGATTGAGAACTTGGGAATTTCAGTAAAGAACTGAGAATTTAGAGGAGAAGGACGTTCATACCTCTAAACTTGAGTTTCTCCCTTTTTGCAAACAAGATTCTTGAAAATCCAATTAGCAAATGATAAGGTTTTGTTGAAGAGATGATTAGAGATCAAAAGAGGATTGAAATCTCATATTTGGATGTCAAAATCAGAGGGAAAATGTGCTGGAGAATGTGTTTGGGTTGAGAGAAAATTGAGAGAAAAGGAAAATAGGAATTTGGAAAAGTTAGTTGGAAAATGCCAAAATATCTTCCCTCCCTTTTACTTTTATTTAAAAACCATTAATTAAACCTTTAATATTTAGGAAAAATCTGGAGAAACACCTATTGGGTAAATAGCTCCTTAAAGATTCAAAGTTTCAATCCTTTTTAAAACAGTCACACAGTTTTCGAAAATTACATTTTGGTCACTAACCAAAATGTCACTCTTCCAAACCTCATTTTGTAAAATTTATTCCACCATTCTCTTATATATAATAAAAGAGGATTTTAAGACATTTTTCCATATTTTTAATGCAACCCGAACTAGGCTTTCCTAAATTCACCCTTTATATAATCGAACCGCACTCCGACCGAACCGGTCCAAACCCAAAACTTCTAAGCCCAAAATTGGGGCGTTACACATAAGCCACCACCTTACCCTCTTGCATCAGTACACACCCCAAACCAACGTAGGATGCGTCACTATACACCACAAACTCTTTCCCTGATTCAGGCTGAACCAAGATAGGAGCTTGCGTCAAAGCTGCCTTAAGCTTCTCAAAAGTTTGTTGTCTCGCTTTCGTCCACTCATACTTAACATCCTTCTACAACAACTTCGTCAAGGGTGCAGCAGTCTTCGAAAATCCATCCACGAACCTCGATAGTATCCTGCCAAACCAAGGAAACTACGAACTTCATTAATAGACTTAGGAGGCTTCCAATTCATCACTGCCTCAATCTTCTGAGGATCAACACGAATCCCCTCAGCAGAAACCACATGACCAAGGAACACAACTTCTCTGAGCCAGAAATCACACTTGCTCAGCTTAGCATAAAGCTGATTCTCCAACAAAGCCTGCAACACAATCCTCAAATGCCCCTCATAATCCTCCTCAGTACGAGATTACACGAGAATATCATCAATGAACACCACAACAAATTTATCCAAGTATTCATGGAACACTCTATTCATCATGTCCATAAAAGCTGCAGGGGCATCTGTCCAACCAAACGGCATCACAAGAAACTCATAATGCCCATACCTCGTTCTGAAGGTTGTTTTTGGCACATCCACATCCTTCACCTTCAACTGGTAATACCCTGACCTTAAGTCAATTTTAGAGAACACAGCCGCTCCCCGAAATTGATCAAAAAGATCATCAATCCTTGGCAATGGATACCGATTCTTGATAGTCAACTTGTTAAGCTGACGGTAATCGATGCACATTCTCATATTGTCATCCTTTTTCTTCACAAACAAGACCAATGCACCACAAGGTGACACACTCGGCCGAATGAAACCACGATCAAGCAACTCCTGAAGTTGCGTCTTCAGCTCCTTCAACTCTTTAGGTGCCATACGGTAAGGAGTAATGGACACCAGAGTTGTGTTTTCATACATCTCAAATCCAAACTCCATTTCACGATTAGGAGGCAATCCAGGCAACTCCTCCGGAAACACACCAGGAAACTATCGCACAGTCCTGATATCTTGCACTCGCAAGTCCTTAGAGCTAGGATTCATCATGAAGGCTAGGTAGGCTTCACAACCTTGCCTCAGCATTCGGCTTGCTTCCAAGGTAGACACCACATTAGCAAGAAACTTCACATTCTCACCAACCACCACCACCTCATAATCATCCGCAAGCATCAACGAAACTCGCTTGTTCTCAAAATCCACCATAACTCGATGTTTAACAAGCCAATCCATACCAAGGATTACATCAAAACCATAGAAAGGCAATTCCATGAGATCAACATGAAAAACATGGTTTTGCACAACCAAGGGACATCTTCTACAAAGCTTCTGTGTCACAACTGTCTCACCAAAAGAACTAGTTACACGCATACCAACATCCAAAGACTCAACAGGCAAACCAAGCAATTGAGCATGTTCATGCAATATGTATTAGTGTGTAGATCTAGAATCAATCAAGGAAAGTAATGACAAGGATTGCAAAGTGAAAGTACCTGTGATCACATCCGTGTAATTCCTCCCCTCCCTCTGAGCATACAATCGAGCTTGGCCACCACCCTCAGGTTGGACAGCCACCACATGAGCCACATTCCTTCCACCATCATCTCTGCGCTGGAAGTTACCACGACCGTGCCCACGACCTCTCTGTGGTGCAACAACACCAGATGCACGTCCCTGACCACCATCGGCCAACATAGGACACTCTCTCCTCATGTGGTCTGCCGAACCACAATTCCAGTACGAATTACCGGTCACCAAAACAGTAGCATGCACCTCTCTCGCTGCCCGAGGACAATCACGCCTCAAGTGACAATGCGATCCACACGCCCAGCATGTGTTCTAATCAGCTCTCGCCCTGTCTCCCTGAAGAGGCGCACCTTGCCCTCCACCACCACGCCTAGTCGAAGACTGATACCTCCTATCACGTCCTCTCTTGTTCCGTCCACCACCGGAACTATACTCAGCTGCTCTCTTGCCCACGCCAGAACCAGCACTCCTAGAGGATAAACTCAGATTCAGCTCAATATCCTTGGCTCTACTAACCAGCACATCAAAGTCAGTGTACTCAGCGGCAAGCATAAAGGTCTTTACATCCGTCACCAACCCATACCGGAAACGCTCACACCTTTCCCGCTCATTAGGAATAAGCTCAGGTGCGTATTGATTGAGACGGACAAACTGAACCTCGTACTCAGCCAATGTCATGCTCCCTTGAGTAAGAGACATGAACTCTCTTTTCTTTTCATCCAGGTATCGCACACCCAGATACTTCCTCTTGAACGCGTTCAGAAAGAACGTCCAAGTTACATCAGTTTCCTCCATTCTAGAGACAATGGTCGTCCACCAGGTCTACGCATCATCATGCAATAGCGATACCACACAGCCTAGCTTCTGCACCTCGTTGCAGTTCATCTGTCCCAAAATCTTCTTGGTACTTTCCAACCAAGATTCGGAACCCTCAGCAGACAAACCTCTAAACTCAGTCCCTCCCAGACTGCGCAAACGTTCCAAAGGTAGTCTCACATTAGCATCGCCCTGATACCCAGCTCCATGAGCTCCAGCTACTGCTGCCTCAAAGGCTCCAGCAATAGCTTGTGTCAACACTGTCATGTCAGGTGCAGCGTGCCCCTGCCCAGCTTCAGGTCCAGCGACCCCAGCACCAGCACCAACACCAGCTCCATCACCACCACCACCAGGTGGAGGAGGTAAATCCACTTCATTTTCAGCATTATTCTCATTTTCGTTTTGAGCCATAGCTCGCGTGTTAATCCTCGTCTCTCTACGAGGTCTCATTCACTAACAATGCAATAGACATAATCAGGTTCAGCAAGGTAAGAAATCCAAGTACTCAAGCTCATTTTCAAATATAAACAAGTCCTTTCATTAGTTTTGATATGGCAATGGGTCCCTCTAAAATGCTTCATCTCAGCATACATCACAATTATAACAGACTTTACAATTCACACATCATATTTCATTCACAAGGCACATCATGCATTCAAACATACATCACCCACATAACCATTCCCGTTTACTCGAGAACTCAGCTTTGATACCACCAAATGTAACCCCCTTAGCCCGGCCTAGACGGTTGACCCGAACTATGAATATTACACGGGGAAAACCAAAGTCAACCCGAAAGTCAACCTTGATTAACAACCCTTTTTTTCTTTTTAATCTTGTCTAAATGCTTAATAACCCTAAGTGCGCTCTTGAGAGAAGCATACATGAGAATCACAACAATCGGAAAGCAACCAGGGACACAATTGCTCAACATACAAATTTAGGGACCAAAATGTAAATTCTGGAAGGATGAGGGACTTAACCAATTTCAAGATTACCAATAACAAATTAATTATATTACATGCTTCCCTGCCAAATTTCACCTTAAATGGAGTTTCCGAACTCAAGCAATTGCACATACAAAATTCAGGACTAAAACGTAAAGCATGCAATCCATACACCATTCAAATCAGTGCCCAACGGTCAAGTGTTTTGGAACGGGGGTTGACCGTTCCGAAACGCGGGCTCGTTTCGAAACCTGTATGAAAACAGGGCTTGGCAGTAGCAAAAGTGTTTCGAAACTGCCTCTACCCGTTTCGAAGCACCAATGCCATTTCAGACCCCTGTTTCGAAACGATAGTGCCCGTTCTGATACGGACTGCCCAGAAAGTGCAAATTTTTCTGGTTTAACATACATTTACCCAATCAAACATATCCCTATGACCTCCTAATCATGCCAACATGTCAACATACATTTAAGGAACATATTAGCATCATCAAAACATGATCATGGCATCAATTAGGAAATACCATAAGACTACAGGCATGCATCCTAGTATTGAAACCAACCATTCATCAAATCATCAAAGCAAACACCAAATGGCCATTTACAATTCTTAAACTTCAATGGCATCATGCCACAACTAGGGAGTCCATAAACATCTCCCAAAAACACAACCTAGGTTCCCATTGCCAAATACCAAAAACTAATAATGTTGTAAAAATAGTCACCATACATGAGCTTAGCCTTCCCCTTGGATTCCAAGCCTTCTTGCTGCCCTTAAAGAACTTCAATTCTCTTCATTATTGGTTCAAGAAACAGAGCGTAAGCACATATACTTAGTGAGGCGTGCTCTAAGGGAACAACACAATAATGCATTTTATAAACACCTTTCAAGGCCTTTAAATCCATAAATATCATTTCTCATGCAACAATGCATACACAACAAGCATCTCATGCTTCATTAACATCAACATGTCATATTGGCTTTCAAGTGATAATCCATAACCATTTTCAACACAAAACACAATCGGATACGCGGATTACAAGCGTTGTCCCATGCCCTTCATACACACTACCAAACACACTAGGTGGAGTTTACCGGTACAATCACAACCCCTCAACACCCGTGATGGAGTTTAACGGTACAATCACAACCCCTCCACATCACTCGTTGGTAGTTGCATAACATCACTAACGAGAACACGGGACACACAACACCAGATCCTCTCATGTCATTTTAACCACCATTATGATCTTTGACATCTCGTTAGTGTACTTGGATGGAGTTTACGGTACCATTACAACCCCTCAACATCCAAGGTGACTTTATTCACAGTGCACCCAATCCTATAGCCGGCTAACTATATCCGATTCAAGTACTTTAAAACCAACATATCATTTGCCAATATACATCAATTATCATCAATAATCCACTGTTTTAAAGCATTAATCAAAGCCATTAAACAATGATGCATCACTATGCATCAAAACCACATTTATCAATGTCAAACCAAGGATTTCTTACCTTGAGCATCCTTCAACACATGGCTTTCAAAACCAGCATTAACCATGCTAAAACATGCTTTCAAAAACAGAATTTAAACATGCAAATTAAACACATTGCATCCAACCATCTCATGGTTCATCAAAGAGAGAGTTTCTCTGAAAACTTACTCTTGAGCTTAGTTAAGTTGCTTAGACTTAAACTAAGCTCCCAAACCTTTAAACATTGGTTTCAATGCTGAAAAGCAAACTTCACTCACAAAATTCCGTTTCGCAAGGTTGCCGAAACGCCGATCAAGCCTCCGGATCAACACCACAAGGATCCGAAGATGTCTCCCTTGTCTTCAACACATCAAAGCAGAGGATTAATGCATCAACATGTATTAAAATCTTCAGCCATTACACATAAACTCGCTGCTCTCACCAAAACTCACATTTCGGCTACCAAGCACAACCGAAATCACATCCAAACACTTCCACAACATTACCCAGCCAAGATCCATCACTTCTAAACATTCTTAGACATCAATTAACATCCAAAAAGGACCTAATCACGTCCTTATTCCTCCAGCTATAACAGAACACCAAAATCACCCCAAAAACCACCATTTTCACAAGTAAAAACTTAGGAAAATCAACCTATTCGGGATTGCATTGATTAAACCTCCATTTCACATCATTTAAACATCCAAAATACATTAAAAAGACATCTCGAAACAGAGCCCAAACATCCAATACAAATTTCTTCAAAATTAAATCCAAATCTTGAATTTTAAGCCAAAATCAAGATCACAACATTAAAACCTTCAATAAAACTCAATTTAAGAATTGAGAACTTGGGAATTTCAGTAAAAAAATTGAGAATTTAGAGGAGAAGGACATTCTTACCTCTAAATGTGGATTTCTCCTTGATTAGAGACAAAATCCTTGAAAATTCAATAAGCAAATGAAGAGGATTTGATGTAGAAATGATTAGGATTCATTTGAGGATTGAAATCTCATAATTTGGTGTGAAAATCAAAGGAAATGTTGTTGTGGAAATTTGTTTGGCTGAGGGAATTTTGAGAGAAAATGAGATGAGAAAATTTTAGCAAAAGTTGGTTATGAAAACTAAAATATGGTTTCCCTCTTTTCTTTGAATTAAATTAAACATTAAATGAGTCATTAAAATTAAGAAAAATCTGGAGAAATCCTTCCTTGGGTAAATTAGCTCCTTAAAGATTTAAAGTTTCAATCCATACAAAACAGTCATGAACTTTTCAAAAATTACATTTTAGTCACTATTTTGAAATGTCACACTTCCAAAACTTATTTTGTAAAATTGGTTTCCCCACTCTCTTATATGTATTAAAAGAGAATTTTTAGATATTTTTCCATATCTTTAATGCATCCCGAACTAGGCTTTCCCTAAAACCACCCTTTTATATTCGAACCGAAAATCAGATCGGTCTGGTTCAGACCCTAAACTTCCAAGCCCAAAATTGGGGTGTTACAGTTGAAGTCTAAGATGGCATCCATTAGTTGGCATTCTTCTAGATCAGCAGCTTGCCTCATGGCGTCAATGACTGTTTTGCCCGTACCAAGGAATGGTCCCCTCGGGATTATTGGTGTCTTTTCATCTGCTTCACAGTCTAGTACCAGAAAATCGTCATGGAAAATAAATTTGTCCACCTTTACCAGGATGTCCTCAATTTTCCTTCCGATTGTACGTATGTTCTGTTAGCCAGCTGGAGCATTATTGTTGTTGTGCGGGCGTCTCCTATTCCTAGTTTCTAGAAAACATATTTGGGCATTAAGTTGATGGTCGCCCGCAAGTCACATGGTGCTCGTACGAAGTGGTTGCTGCCTATTCTGCAAGGAATTATGAAGCTGCCCAGATCTTTCTATTTGGGCGACACGTTATTTTGTAGCATGGCCATGCTTCCTTCCGTCAATGCCACTGTTTCGAATTCCCCGATCCTTGTTCTCTTGGATACCATATCTTTTAAGAACTTGGCATAACTAGGCATTTGTTCAATCAACTCTATCAGTGGAAGATTGATTATGACTTGCTTTAGAACGTCTAAGAATTTCCTATACTGCATCTCCTGATTCTATTTCTTCAATCTTTGTGGAAATGGTGGTGGAGGTGCAGGGCTGGTAGTTTTTTCTATTATGGGTGTTCTGTCCTGGGAAGAGGTAAATGGTTCAGAATCTGGTCATTCATTATTGGTATCATACGCTAGTTCCTGTTTTGGTTCTTTGTTTCTTTCGTTTGGTGCTGCCGCGACAGGTTTTCCGGCAGCTTAAAGTGGTTCGACAGGTGTTGTTTCTCTTGCAGCAGCCATGGTTGGGTTTTGTAGTGTTATCCCGCTTCTTGTTGTTACTACTTTGCACTATTTATGGAATTTCCCTTTCTTTGTTTCAGTGTCACTAGGTAACCCACCCATTGGCCTAGTACTGATAACCTGAGCAAACTTGCTGAACTGAGTCTCTAGATTTTTTATCGCTGCCTCTTTGCTATTTATCCCGCTTTCCGTCCTGTACATGAAAGATTTAGTTTTATCAATAAAATTATTCGTATTAGAAATAAAATCATTATTACGGGATATGAAAGTATGCAGGGCAGATTCTACGGAAGATGTGTTTGTATTCTGTGGTTGTGGAGGTAGATGTTGTGACAGGTTCTGTTGATAATCTCCATGTTGTTGTGGTGGGTGTGCAGCAGTCCTTGGATTGCTCCAGGAGAAGTTAGGATGGTTCTTCCATCCAGGGTAGTAAGTGTTTTGGGCATGTCTGCTATTCCTCTCGTATCCTCCCATGTTGTTGGCAGATGCAGTGCAATCAGAGGAATCATGGTTGCCCCCACACTCGCCACAAAATGGTTCTTCAAGCTTTACTTCTTGGACCGTCTCAGCAGGTTGCACAATTTTCATGACCAACTATGTCAGTGTGTCAAGGCGGGCATTGATAGATTTTGAGGCTTCTACCTCGTTCATAGTGGACGGCCGCCTAACGCTGCCTATGCGGGCTGTTGGATATTTGTAATCATTTTTGGCGGCCTAGTTCAGAAGCATCAGTGCTACCTCTGGTAGACTGTCAAGGATGATCCCATTGGCTGAGACATCAATCACCATCCTCGTTGGGTAGTTCACCCCGTTGTAGAATATTGATACCTGAGTCCAAGTTGGAAGACCATGTAGCAGGCGGTTGTTCAGCACATGTTGGTACCGCTCTCGCGCTTCGTGCATCGGCTCATCATCCCCTTGCCTAAAGGTTGTTATCTCATTATGCAGTCTATTAGTGACACTGGATGAGCTAAATCGGTCCAGGAAATCGTTGCACAATTCCGTCCATGTGTTAAACGATCATGCTTGCTGGTTGTTCAACCACTGTTTTGCCTTGTCCCTCAGTGAATAAGGAAATAACCTCAGCCTCATGACGTCTTGGTGGACCCCATGTATTTCGAACGTGTTAAGTGTGTAAAAGTTCTATTATTTACACCCTTTTAACCCATATTTCTGCTGCATTCAAGCATCATTGCATTGCATTTAGGTCAGTTTACAGCAAAACATCACAAATATATAAAAGGCACGAATTCTACTAAAAGATGGCGTATTTTGCAGGTTGCTGCCATAGTTTACGAAGAAGGCAGGCGCAGGGCAGAGAAGCAGAAGAGCTGAGCTGGACAAGCAGACGACGAGGATGATGCTGCCATGGATCTGCCGTGACAGCAAGGTGACAGCAGCCTTATGAAGAGGAAAAGCAAAGTTGACCTCGATAGATAGAGAAAAATCTGCTCGTCTGTCGTGTGAAAACCAAATAATTTTCCAAGCCCCGGATCAAAAGATATGTCAAGCCAAAGCTCAAGAAGAGGAAATCCCTAGAAACAAGGATGGCGGCTGAAAATTAGGATACTTGGAGATTAAGTCTTTATTAGAATCTTACTTTTAATTAAAGTTGTAATCCTTGTTACCTTAGAATACTTGAGCCCAAAGCTTATATAAGGGCATAGATTTTAACCTAGGATATATCATCATGCCCCATAACCGATAACCTAAATCCCCCTGCCGTTTACCCGCCGTCGTTATGTTCTAAAAACCCCCTAGGGCCACGGGTTGTTTTGTAAAGTAGTTGCAAGGGTTGTTTTGTTTTAGGATTTTCCAAGTTCAATAAAATAAACTTCAAGTTCTCTTATTTTGGTTATTAATATCTTGCAAGAGCATCGGGAGAGCATTGTGAGGTTATCCATTTACTTAGCATCGGGAGAGTTAAGTATACGAAAGAGATAAGAGCAAGTTCTCTAGTTTATAGTTGAACTATCTTGTGCCTAGGGATAGGGCAAGGTTAAGTGGCTAAAGAAGAATTCATACACATTGGTGTTCATCCTTCGATTCACGCTGGGAGGTATCATCAAAGACTTGATCATCGACAGACTTGGACCTAGGGATAGGCCAAGGCAGATCTGGGATTCTTGCCAAACTTGGAAGTACGGAGTTGGTGTGTTCGCTGCCGCGGCAGCTAACGGACAGTCGCCGCGACAGGTGCTGTCAGCGACGGGCGCGACGACAGAACTGGATTTCCTAAGCATTGCAATACCTGCACTACTGAGCAATTCAATACCAGCCCATTCTCTCTATCTTGATATTCCAACTCTTTTATTTACGTTTTTCTTTATTATTCTCGTGACAACTTTCTAAACTATTCCCTTTACTTTTGTGCAGTAAACTAAGGTGAAGTCATTAGCCCAATCCCTATGGAGACGATATCCGATACTTCGTATCACTTTACTACTTGCGTCGTGTACACTTGCACTACAATTGCGATAGACTCTTTTACACACAACAAGTTTTTGGCGCCGTTGCCGGGGATTGGCAACATAACTTTACCTTTCTTTTATTGCACTTTTCGTTTTTTCTTTTTGTTTTTATTTTATTTTTCTTTTTATTTTATGTTTTTAGTTCGTACTTTCAACTCTTGCTTTTCATGAGGTTTTCTTGTTTATGCGCAGATCTAAAAGAGGTGAAGATCCTGGATATCCATTAGATCCGGAAGTTGAACGTTCCTTCAATCTCAAGAAACAACTTCGTCACCTTTTAGATAGGAAAGAGTACCTTGAGGAACAACTAGAGAAGATGGTTCGTAATCAGCCCGCTGGTGGAAGTATACCGCCTGTCGGCGACCCGCCCGCGGCAGACGGACGACGGTCATGTCGTGACTACATGCTGAACGATCCTGTAGAGCTGGAGACCACGCTGCCGGATATTGATGTTGATAACTTCGAGCTTAAACCTGTCATGTTTAGTATGATCAACAATGCCGGACAATTTAGTGGTGCTGTGACAGAGGATGCTAGGGAGCATCTCAAAACGTTCCAGGAGATCTGTGGTTCGTTTAGACTGGCAGGAGTTAATCCGGAGATACTGAGGCTTCGGTTATTTCCCCATTCATTGAGGGACAGAGCTAAAACTTGGTGGAATAAACTTACGTCAGGTTCAATTATAACCTGGGCAGATTTATCTCGTGAATTTTTATCTCGTTTTAATCCTTCGCATTTATCTGAGCGATTACGTAACGAAATTGCTACTTTTCAACAAGAAAATGACGAGCCGATGCACGAGGCCTGGGACAGATTTACTACTCTTCTTCGGAACTGCCCAATGCATGGATTCCCCGTCTGGAATCAGGTAACTAAGTTTTATAATGCTGCCAACTTACAAACTCGTATTCGAATTGATTCTGTAGCAAATGGACTATTATTGGATAAAGATCCAGACGAGGCATTACAAGTTTTGAAAAACCTGGCCAAGAATGAGGAGCAGTTTCCGACAGCTAGAAGAGGGGGTAAACGGGTACTTGTTGTCAAGGACTATGAGGCCGACAGCACTATGAAATCACAGGTAGCATTCCTTACTAAAGCAATGAAAAGGTTATTGAATGATGATGGTTTACAAGGATTTGCTGTTGAGGAAGTATGTGATATCTGTGAGGGAAATCATAGTCGGGATGAGTGCCCAATACAAATAGAAGAGGGAAAATATGTTGGAAACTACAAGCCGAATTATAATTCCAACAATTATAATCCCAATTGGAGAAAGGATCCCAAATTTTCCTGGAGTAATCCTAACAATGCCCTGAATCCGCAAGCACATAATCAGAATCAGGGAGGACCTAGATTGCTGACGCGACAGCAACTGCCACCGCAACTGCCGCCGCACCTGCCGCCGCAGCAGCAACAGCAGCCACCACCTGCCACGAGCAGTATATTGGAACAGACTCTGGCTACCTTTATGTCTCAGACCGGTACTTATATTGAGAATATGAATCAGTTTGTCAAGAAGACAGAGAATTTCATGGATAAAACCGAGATGAGAATGACAAATCATGAGGCCACTCTGAAATCTCTGGAGACACAAATGGGTCAGGTTTCTCAACATATTAAGCCGAGGCAGAATGGAGGATTTCCTAGCAATACTGAAAATGCTAGACCGCCCACACATGAGCAGTGTAAGGCAATTACTACTAGGAGTGGGAAGAAACTACCAGGGCCAGAAAAAGAAGCTGAAACAGAAAAGGAACCTGCCTTGGATAAACCTACCGAGGAAGCTGCCCCGACAGGTGATAAACAGACTGCTGCCGATGAGCCTGTCACGACAGCAGAAGCGACAGAGGAGAAAAAAGATGATTACCGTCCTCAGATTCGCATGCAGTGGGAAGGACGTATTGCTGATTATCGTCCCCCGCCACCATTCCCTCAACGGATACAGCAAGCTAAGCAAGAATCTCAACTTAAAAAGATTTATGATATTTTTAAGCAGGTTCATATAAATATTCCGTTGTGAGATGTTGTTAGGGAGATGCCCGGTTATGCTAAATTTCTCAATGATGTTATGTCGAAGAAATCTAAACTTGGGGAGTTTGAAACGGTAAAAATGGCAGAAGGTTGCATGAGTATTCTTCATCGGCAACCACCCCAGAAAAAGAAGGATCCGGGGAGCTTCATCATACCTTGCGTAATCGGAAATAAATTCGTGGGTAAGGCACTTTGTGATCTTGGTGCTAGTGTTAATATAATGCCCAAGTCAGTTTTTCAGAAATTAGGTATCGGAAAGGCGCGGCCCACGACAGTAACTCTGCAGCTGGCAGACCGCTCTTACGTTCATCCAGAAGGAAAAATTGAAGATATTTTGGTAAGAGTGGATAAGTTTATTTTTCCTGCTGACTTTCTTGTTTTAGATTGTGAAGTAGATGAAAACGCACCAGTCATCCTTGGGCGACCCTTCTTAGCCACGGGAAGATCACTGATTGATGTGGAGAAAGGAGAACTCACCATGCGAGTAAACGATCAAGAGATTAAGTTGAATGTTCTCCAAGCAATGAAACATGCTGATGTGGATGAAGAATGCAAGGCTATCATTGATGTTACCCTTGATCAACCCTGCATCAGGTCAGGCTGTCACGATATAAAATTTGGGCACTGCCGCGGCAACCACCTACAGGCCTGTCACGACAGCAACGACGATAGCACCAACGACAACAACTCCTCTGACTCTGATACATCTGATACTGAAGATCAGGAGGAGGTAAATTGGATATGCAATCGACCAGGTAAGTTATTCGAACCCCTGAATTATACTTCAGATAACCATTTAATCCAAAAGCCATCTATTGTTGAACCACCTGCCTTAGAATTAAAGCCCCTGCCAGGGCAGCTTAAATATGCTTTCCTTGGTTCAAATGACACACTGCCCGTAATCATCTCTTCTAAGCTACCGCAGGAACATGAACAGGAACGGCAGCTCATCGACATGTTACGGCAGCACAAAAAGGCGATTTAATGGATGATTGTAGACATTCAAGGCATTAGTCCGGCGTTATGCATGCATAAAATCATTTTAGAGGAAGATCATAAGCCGACTATTGATGCCCAAAGGCGGCTAAACCATGCGATGAAGGAGGTAGTGCGTAAAGAGATAATAAAATGGTTAGATGCTGGTATTATTTACGCCATCTCCGACAGCAAATGGGTTAGCCCGGTGCAATGTGTTCCCAAGAAAGGAGGAATGACTGTGATAACCAATGAGAACAATGAGTTAATCCCAACCAGGACTGTGACCGGTTGGAGGGTTTGTATGGACTATCGGAAGCTTAACTAAGCTACCCGAAAGGACCATTTTCCTTTACCCTTTATTAATCAAATGCTTGATAGATTAGCGGGTAAACCTTACTATTGTTTTCTTGATGGTTACTCAGGTTACAACCAAATTGCTATTGCACCAGAGGATCAAGAGAAAACGACTTTTACATGCCCCTACGGAACGTACGCTTTTAGGAGGATGTCGTTTGGACTCTGTAATGCACCTGCCACCTTCCAGAGGTGCATGATGGCCATATTCTCCGACATGGTAGAGGACTTCCTTGAGATTTTTATGGATGATTTTTCCGTCTTTGGAGACGATTTTGAGAGCTGCCTCGGCAATCTACAAAAGGTACTTGAAAGATGTGAAAAAGCTAATCTTGTTTTGAATTGGGAAAAATGCCACTTTATGGTGGATGAAGGGATAGTCCTTGGCCATAAGATTAGCTGCCGTGGGATAGAAGTCGACAGGGCCAAAATAGAAGTAATTGAGAAGCTGCCGCCGCCGACCACAGTCAAGGGCATTAGGAGTTTTTTAGGACATGCTGGTTTTTATCGGAGATTTATTGCTAATTTCTCAAAAATCACCAAGCCCCTATGCCATCTCTTAGAGCAGAACCGAACCTTTGACTTTAATGAGGAATGTACTGAAGCATTCAAGGTTCTGAAGGAAAAACTAGTAACAGCCCCCATAGTACAGCCACCAGACTAGACACAGCCATTTGAGATTATGTGTGATGCTAGTGACTATGCTGTCGGGGCAGCACTTGGGCAATGCAGAGATAAGCTGTTTCATGTCATATATTATGCCAGCAAGACATTGAATGACGCCCAAGTGAACTATACCACCACAGAAAAGGAGTTGTTAGCTGTGGTGTTCTCCATTGACAAGTTTCGTTCTTACATACTTGGGACGAAAGTAATAATACACACCGACCATTCTGCCCTAAAGTATTTGTTCGCAAAGAAGGATGCAAAGCCTAGATTGATACGGTGGATCTTGCTATTACAAGAGTTCGACCTTGAGATCAAGGACAAAAAGGGGACAGAAAATCAGGTGGCAGACCACTTGTCAAGGTTGGAGAAGGGACAGAGTCTACCAATCGACGAGACAAACATACTGGAGACCTTCCCAGATGAGCAGCTCTTTGCTGCCGCAATCGCTTCCGCGACAGCCATGGCGGCAGGTAAGTCTTCTGAACTCCCCTGGTATGCTGATTTGGTTAATTTTATAGTTAGCGGAATACCGCCTTCTGATCTTAATTATCAAGCCAGGAAGAGGTTCCAAAATGATGTTAAGCATTATTATTGGGACGAACCTCTTCTTTTCAAAATGTGTGCAGATCAGGTTATAAGAAGGTGTGTACCACAAGAAGAGCAAGAAGACATTCTCCATCACTGCCACGCTTCACAATATGGAGGTCACTTAGGAGGCAATAAAACTGCTGCCAAGGTGCTGCAGTCAGGGTTCTACTGGCCGACACTGTATAAGGATGCACAGGACTTCTACAAGAACTCTGACAGTTGCCAGCGGACAGGTAATATCTCGAGGAGAAACGAGATGCCACTACAGAACATTCTAGAAGTCGAGATCTTCGACGTTTGGGGGATTGATTTTATGGGACCCTTTCCATCTTCATGTGGAAATTTATACATCCTCCTAGCAGTGGATTATGTCTCCAAGTGGGTTGAAGCTATCGCCACTCAAAAGAATGATGCCAAGACGGTCCAAAAGTTTTTACATAAAAACATTTTTTCTAGATTTGGCATTCCTAAGGCGATCATCAGTGATGAAGGGAGACATTCTGATAATAGGGTAATTGCTGCCGCCTTGAAGAAATATTGTGTCAAGCACAGGATCGCGACAGCATACCACCCACAGACCAATGGACAAGCTGAGATATCTAATAGGGAAGTTAAGAACATTCTTGAGAAGATGGTTAAGCCAACTAGGAAAGATTGGTCTTTACTCCTTAATGATGCATTATGGGCATATCGGACAGCTTTTAAGACTCCGTTGGGCATGTCTCCATACCGATTGATTTATAGGAAAACCTGTCATCTGCCTGTCGAGATAGAGCACAAAGCATATTGGGCAATCAAGGCAGTGAACATGGACTTAGACAAGGCTGGCCAGAAAAGGCTATTAGATTTGAACGAGATCGAAGAAATACGGATAATGGCCTACGACAATGCAAGAATATACAAGGAGAAAACAAAGAAGTGGCATGACAAGAAGTTGCTGCCACGACAGTTCTGCCCAGGGCAGCTTGTGTTGTTGTTCAATTCTAGGTTGAAACTCTTCCCAGGGAAGCTAAAATCTAGATGGTCTGGCCCGTTCCAATTGGTACAAGTTTTTCCCCATGGTGCCATTACTATCCGATCATTAAAAGACGGGCACCAATTTAAAGTTAATGGACAACGCCTCAAGCATTATCAGGGGACTGAAGCCCCAGGAATACAGGAAGTGGTTACCTTAGGAAATGCCCCACAAGGCATCCCTAATTTAACCTAAGTCTTATTTTTATTTATTTATATTATTTATTATTTATTAGGTAATAAGGTTTATTTTTATTCGAATAATGTTTTTATATTTTCTGTTTTTAGGTAATAAAGGAGTCAAGAAGAAAATGAGAAGTGACCTAAGCCCACCATCCATCCATTAGCCCAACAGAGCCCATTTACTGAAGCATGTCGTTCCAGCTGCCGCGCAGACACGGATAAGACAGGCTGTTAACAAACTGACACGGCAGACGCAGAAGCGTGTGACAGACGCATAACAGACGCATAATTACGTGTCAGACGCGTCAGACACGCCAAATCTCAACAGTCGCCCTGTTATTTACGCCTGCCGTTACAGCATTAAATGGGCAGCAACTCGACCGCTATAAAACCCCGTTTTCATTTTCATTTTCCTCACTTCTGCTTATTCTTACTTGCTTTCTCCTCTCGTTTTTCTTTGTTTTTCTTTACTTTCACAACCCTTGCAACTAATATGTCGTCTAGACAGACCCGCCACAGTGCTGCCTCAGCCTCTTCTTCAGCAGCAGCGTCGCCCTTCCTCTGTCTGGGCTGACAGCGAAGTAGACCCTCCTATTCGGAGGAATTTGGAGAAGGTATTCACGCCTATCAAGAGGCAGAAACACGTGGCAGACAGAAAACTAATGCCCAAGGCCAGCGCTACCACCAGCAGCACTTGGGATAGTGGCAGCAGCTCCGACATCCAGGTCGTGGAGCAACCTGCCCAGCTTGCCCCACAGCCCATACGCCGCCGCCAGATCCGTGTCAGCAGCAGCAGTGAAGACAGCGATTGAAAATTTAAGTCTTTTATTTTTATTGCTGTCTGCTTTATATATATATATATTGTGATGTACCTGCCTTCATTTTATCTGTCATTTGCATTGAGGGCAATGCAACCCTCGAGTTTGGGGGTGGCAACCCTCCATTTTAATGGAGTCTTAGTACATCTTTAATTATTGTTGTGTCTTTTATTTATTTAAGTTCTCTAAAAAAACTGTTGGCTTAAAATTGTGAAGTAAACTTACCTGTCATGACAGCTCTGTCGTGGCAGCATCTTTAGGACAGTTTAAGGAGAAGTTTAGAGCCTTTCTATAGTTCTGAAAAACTTAAACACCTTTGTGACTGTTATATTACTTAGATTTCTTTTAGCCAAACTAGAATAGGATGCTTAGTACTTGAATAGCCCCTAGAGGTGCCTAACACTGGCTCTAGGAAAGAAGTTTAGCAAAAGAAACTCAAAAACCTAGAGGTGCCCGAAACCGGCTCTAGGAAGTTACCTAGAGGTTCCAGAAACTGGCTCTAGGAAGCTAACTAGAGGTGCCCGAAACTGGCTCTAGGAAGCTAATTAGAGGTGCCCGAAACTGGCTCTAGTAAAACTTAGCTTGCAAATAGAAGAAAAGAAGCATGAAAATGTGTCTTCAAAAAAAAACTTTGGCATAAAAATTCGAGTTAAAAAGTTGAATATTCTAGTGAAACTAAGAGAGTCTTAGCATATAACTGTTCACAAGCATGCACACACTGCACGAGAACTATAGGGAGATTCCGGACAGATCCTAATCCTTCCGACAGGTTGCTGCCGCCACAGAGAATGAGCGACGGGTAAGGGACAGTTCACTGTTTGAAAACCAACACAAAAATTTTCATTTTTCTTTTAGGTCTTAATTGCTTGATGGCAAGCAAAAACTTGAGTTTGGGGGTGTGTTAAGTGTGTAAAAGTTCTATTATTTACACCCTTTTTAATCCATATTTCTGCTGCATTCAAGCATCATTGCATTGCATTTAGGTCAGTTTACAGCAAAACATCACAAATATATAAAAGGCACGGATTCTACTAAAAGATGGCGTATTTTGCAGGTTGCTGCCATAGTTGACGAAGAAGGCAGGCGCAGGGCAGAGAAGCAGAAGAGCTGAACTGGACAAGCAGACGACGAGGATGATGCTACCATGGATCTGCCGTGACAGCAAGGTGACAGCAGCCTTATGAAGAGGAAAAGCAAAGTGGACCTCGATAGATAGAGATAAAGCTATGTGGATGTCTACGAAATCTCTCAAGTGCTGTCGAGCGTCTTCAGTGGCAGTCCCTCTGAAGTGCCCTAATGTGTTTATCATGTTAAACGTGACAGGCTTTAGCTCAAAGTGGTCCGCCTCAATATAAGGTTCTGTCATTGTCAGATCGAACCCTCTAAAGTCATTTTCGAGATAGTTTCTAGTGGTTAGGATAATTGGGGGCCGCTTGGGCAGAATAGGGGGTCCTACCTTGGTGCATCTTGCAGACCTTTGGACGCCAAGTCTTGCTGCCCATCCCTGCCATTCGCGACAATGTTGGCAGGGTTGTCGTTTTCCATGTTTACCTTTGCTTTTCCCTATTCTTCTTTGTTTTTCGCCAGGACTACACTGATCTCCTTTTTAAATTCTCTTGATTAACGCTCGATATTGTCGTAAAAGAGGAGTTCTCCTTTTGGGTTTGCCCTGATCATAAACTAGCAAAGGACACTGTAAATTTTTTTTGATTAAAAATAAAATAAAATAAAAAGAAATGTACTAGTGCTGAAATTAAAAACAAAATTTGCTATTACCAATCCCCGACAACGGCGCCAAAAACTTGTAAGGTGTGTAGGTGTTCCTCTTTTTTAAGAGTGCACGTGCACACTCCTACCAAGTTATAGTATAAAAGATGTCGAATCCCACGAGGATTGGACAACTTGTTTTGAATTGTCGTTCCTGCACAAGGAAAAGTAAATTGCACAAGTAAGGAGATTGTTTGATCAGAGAAAGTAAAATAAAACACAAGTAATAGAGGAAGTAATCAGATTGATAGAAAGGACATGGTTATGTTGCTAGTTAGTGTGAAACTGTATTGAAAATGCCAAGTTGTTTTGCGTTGCCACGATATGTTGCCTTGGCAGGTAATGGCGGATTGAGGTTGCGGCAACTTTCTTTGCAACAACGGAACTATGCTCTTGTAACTTTCGTTGTCTCGACAGGTGGGATGGAGATAAGTCCTGGCGGCAAGCCTGGCAGATACTCCAAGTTCGGCAGAGCAATTCTTAAGTGATCTTTTCTATGTCTAGGCAAGGATTCTGTCACCATGTGATGTAGGCAATACCTAGCAATCTCAGCGTAAACCTAACACAGGCAGTCAATGTTTGGTTGTCCCTTTTAGCCATTGAAACTCAAACTTATGTCTAAGCCGAATTAGTCAACACCTCGACATGATGAGACCGTACTCCATTCTTTCGTAAGTTTGACACTCTCGTGCCCGACAAATGGATTTCTTCAACTGGACTTTTGGAACTAATTGAAGAAGTGAAGAACATGAATTAAGTAAACTTGGAATATTTTTATTGAAAACAAACATGAAACCTAAACAACCGTTTTCACAACTAATTTACTATATAACCCCAAAACCAATGGAAGTTTAGAACATGACGGCGGTAAAGAACACCCGAGAACAACCTCTTACCCTATTTCTGACTTTTTTAGCCCTACCATTCTAATAACTCACTAATAACAAACTACTCCAACTACTTCACTTTCGCCACCAATATTGTTCTCAAATACAACACCGATTATTACCCAAACTCACTAACTATAGTACCTTATATACTCACAAGACGACCTAAAACCAGAACTAAACAAAGATAACAATGACAGAGATTGCATAGTAATGATACTTGCAATCACATCATTGTCCTGGAGCTCAAAGTTACGAGCACTCTCTCCCATAGAACCACAATTCTCCGGCTGCACCACCATAACATCGACCAAAACCCCGAGGTCACCATCGTCTCCTTGCTGTAAAAAACCATTATTGCACTCGCGATCACAAGGGGCTTCAACAGACATCCCACCTCGACCACCCTGAGCTAGCTCCGAACAATCTTGCCTCAAATGTCCAGCAGACCCACAATTCCAACAAGATTCAACCATCATACACCACGCACATCTCTACCCTTCTTGCCACCTCCGAACCATGTCTTGGCCGTGCTTACGACACCTTTGAGGCTCATTTGCACGCGCTGGAGCTGGTTCCGCTACCTGAGGACAATTACGCTTCACATGCTCCATTGCACCACAGTTCCAACAAGCTCCAACACCCCCACCAAACCCCAATATGTCGCCTTCCACAACGGCTGCACTCCAGTAAACGAACTACCACTCTCTGGCCTTAATGCACTTGACCCACATTACCACCACCACCAAAACTCTGATTCAGGACAATTATTCGGTCACGAAGTCTCTTACGCTGCCCACTCTCGAGGCCAGAACTCGAAGCCCTTTTCCTCGCATTTTCCTCACCAATATAAACAGAAGCTATACTCTTACGCTGCCGAGACAGTTGTACACCAACTACAAACATCATCCAGCATTAACGAGACAACGCTTCCCAACTTACAGGCGTTGTCACACCCTTCCTGATCCAGGATTAGGATTGTACTGGATAACCAAGTCTCGAACACCTCCGACGTCAACCCATGATACTCAACAACTCCCAACTCATACAGGTGTTGCTTTGGCAAACTAGTTTGTCCTACAACCAGCACATACGCATGCCCTACATTCACCGCGGCATGAGATGTTCCCGACATCTCTTGAACCACGGACAACTAATTTTTCATCTCAGGGCCAGCTCCCTCATGCTGACCTATCGCCTCAACTCAAGGCACTAACGACTGGAAAGACAAATTCTCACCAGATGGTGACTTCCACTTCCCAACAACCTGCTCTAAAGTAGCAACAATCGTACCCGATTGCAAATCTCTCTTCGATTCCATTGTGTTATTATTAACAAGGCAATGATAACAAAGTAAACAAATCTGTAACCCCCTTAGCCCGGCCTAGACGCTTGACCCGAACTACGAAGATTACACGGGGAAAACCAAAGTCAACCTGAAAGTCAACCTTGATTAACGATCCTTCTTATATTTTTTTATCTTTTCTAGATGCACATTTAGCCTATGTGATTACTCAAGAATCAAATGAGAGAAGGAAACATCGAACAAAAATCATTTAGGGATTCAATTGCATGAATTACACTTTTAGGGACCGAAATGTAATTTCTAGAAAATAAAAAGACTTTGCAGATTTTAAGTTTACCAATATGTAATTAGTCATATTTCATACACCTCAGTCAAATTTCAACTTAAAAGGACATTCCAAGTTTAAGCAATTGCATCCACAACATTCATGACTAAAATGTAAGACATGAGAACTTAAAACAATTCAAATCATCATCCAACAGACACGCGTTTCAGAACACTGGCCTTCGTACCAAAACACTCGTATCGAAACGGTGTTGACCGTTTCGGTACTCGGGTGCGTTCCGAGACTGGTATCGAAACTGGCCTCTCCAGTAGCCAAAATGTTCTGAAACACCTTCAATCGTTCCTAAACACTATGGCCATTACAGACCCATATTTCGAAACAGTTAAGGGTGTTTCGATACACCCTTCCCTGCAACAGCAGAAAATGCTTGTTTTTCACCTCTTAACTCACCCAAATATGCTTCAAAGCATACCATATCATACCAACAACTTGTCTAGACATTAAATATCAAAATTAGGAGACATAAGCTAGAGCATAGCATCGAACACATGAACATTCTATCTATATGCATGCTTCCTAGCCACAAATCCAAATATAAGCTTTCGAACCTCAAATCACACAAACAAACCCATATACAACCACCAAAAGCCACACCAAACTTATTGCAACCATAGGGAATTCCAAAACACATCTCCCAACTACAACCATGAAACCCCATTGCCAATTATCAATACTAAAGTATGTAAAACATCACCATACATGAGCTTTGCATTTCCTTGGATGTTCTTAAGCTTCTTGCTGCCAAAAACACTTCAATTATTTGCATTGTTGGTAAAAGAGAGCGTAAGCATATTTGCTTAGTGAGGCAAGCTCCAAAGAAAACCAACACAACAATGCATTTTTCAAAACACTTTCTCAAAAGCCTTTTCTACAACATGCTCATTCTATCTCATGCTTGAAAACCATTTCAAAGCAAATCTCCATTGAAAACACATGTACCTCAATTCTATCTCATGCATTTAAATCAATGCAAACCTCATGGCAAGGCCATACACATGCTTGTGAAAACTAAAGCATTTCATATACAAATCTTATATGCATTTCTCATAGCATAAATCATCTCATCAATAGGTACATGTGAATCAAAAGCATTTTCATATATTATATATGCATTTCACATCTCATTATTACTCAGATATGCAGACAACATTCTCAAACCCACTAGACACTTCCGGTGGAATCTCACATCACCGTACTCACTCGTCTAGTAAACATAATTTCCGGTGGAATCTCACATCACCGTACTCACATGGCAGAATCTCTCATCGCCACAAAGCTTGGGTATTTCACCAAGTCCTACCCGATAGAATGCCCATCATCGGTCTCTCCCTTTGGATTGAATCCAAAGAGCACGTACGAATTTTTAGTTTATAATGCACTCTCATCCTATTGATCGATCAATTATATCCGGTAAGTATCTCATCTTCTAGGCTAATATATTATGTCAAAACATCATCTCACCTACTGTTTTAATGCAACATTTCCCAAAGCTTTCTCATCTCATTCAAAATCATAACATTTTCCTTGCTTTAAAACAAAACCTCAAAACTCATCAATGCAACATGTTATTTCATGAAATCTTTTGAAGCATCATCTCCTGCTACAAAATCATGCATAAAAACAGTAGGAATTTATCTATCTCAAAACATGAGCAGGTAAAAGCATTTTAGGGAACTGCCACATATACAAGAGTAATCTAGCCAACACTTACCTTCGGGCTTAGGAAGGTGTTTCAAACCTTTCCTAAATCCCCAAACCTTGTTTCTTTGTCCCTCAAGGACTTCTAAAAACATTCACACTCACCGATTACGTTTCGCTTGCTCACCGAAACGCTATCTAAGCTCTCGGATCAACACCAAAGGCGTCCGAAGATGTCTCCCTTGTTTATAACACATAAGAGCAGAGGATTAATGCATCATCATGCATTGAAATCATCAGCCACACACCTAAAACAAAGCACAACCAAGATCTATCACTTCTAATCATTTCTAAACATCAATCAACATCAAAAACCACCACAAAGTCGTCCTTATACCTCCATCTATAACAGAGCACCAAAACCACCCCAAAAACCACCATTCTAGCATGCAAAGCTTAGGAATCCAATCCTATTCGGGATTTGATTGATAAAACCTCATTTATAACATCAATTATCATCCAAAATACATTAGAAAACAACCTCAAAACAGAGCCTAACCAACAACCACGAAAATCATCAAGATCTCTCCAAGAACCTTGAGTTTTTATACAATTTCTTGTTTCTAACATTAAAGCAACTAAAAAATCATCAACAAAAGGATTGATAACTTGGGAATTTCAGTAAAGAACTGATCATTAGAGGAGAAGGACGAAGCTTTACCTCTAATGGCTGATTTCTCCTTGATTTGGGCAAGTTTTCTTGAAAATCCAATGTGAAAACAAGAGGATTTGGTGAGGAAAAGATTAGGAATCAAAAGGATATTGAAATCTCATCAAAATGAATGAAAATCAGAGGCTAATTGATGGAGGAAATGTGTTTGGCTGAAAAGAAATTGAGAGAAAATGAAATGAGAGAAAATTGACGTAAGGTAGTTATGAAAAGCCAAATATGGTTTTTCCTTTTAATTATATTTATTTCCCTTAATTAAAACATTATTAAAATCACCCAAAATAAGGAGAAATCTGATTAAAAACATTTTGGTGAAATTAGCTCCTTAAAGATTCAAAGTTTCAATCTTTTACAAGACAATCACTATTTAACTTTTGCAAAAACTGCGATTTGGTCACTACACCAAAATGTAGTATTTCCAAACCTTATTTTGTAAAATTGTTTTCACTATAATCTTTCATATAATAAATGTGGATTTTTAGGTATTTTCCCATATTTTTAAAGCATCCCGAACTAGGTGTTCCCTAAATCTCCCTTTAAGACTTGAACCCTTCTCGACTGATCCGATTCGAACTCTAAAACATTTAGGCCAAAAATTGGGGCGTTACAAAAACGATCAGGCCAGCTTCAAGCAAGGATTAAAGACTCCAACTTCAAGTTAACACATTTTCTATAGTATTAAGGCAATTGGTATCCCGAATTTTCACCTATTCTGTGACATAATAATCAATATTAACATTGATATCACAAACACTGTGTATATCAAACAACAAAATTCAATCATAAACACCGATCATGCTATCATAAAACAACATTCACCTTCAGCATCATAATAGAAACCTATCACACTCATAATACTTTTCATCATTCAAAATCAACTTACCACGTCATCGTATCACCAATACATGTTCACACTAACTCACGTATGATTCATAACAATTAAGCATGATATAAACATTAACATTTCACCCAAAAACATATTTTTCAACCAACTTGCCATCCTACACAAGATAGACATCCAAACATACCATGACGACTTACCACAAACTTACCATCGCCCCAAATGCTCGCAAACCTGGATTTGATACCAACAAATGTAATCCTCTTAACCCGGTCTAGACGTTTGACCCAAACCGAGGTGATTACACGGGGACAACTGAAGCCAACTCGTTAAAGCCGACTCCGATTGACCACCCTTTTTTTCTTTTTATCTTTACTAGATGTAAATTAGGTCCTATGTGATCACCAAAGAGCATAGGAAGAAACGACACATCGATCGGGATTTATTTAGGGGTTTAATTGCACAATTTAAGCTTTTAGGGACTTAAATGTTATTTATACAAATTACTAGGGCTTTTCAGATTTTAAGGTTACAATTATCCAATTAATCACATTTCATAATTCTCTGCAAATTTTTATGTCAAACGGATCATCCAAACTCATTCAATTGCATACACAACATTTAGGGACTAAAATGCATCTTTTAAAAGCTTTTAAAGATGCTTATAATTGTTTTTAACGGTCGCGTATCGGTACGCCTAGAGGGATGTATCGGTACGCGGGGAGGTAGTGACCAAACTCGGAGAAATGGTATCGATACGCTCTCCCATGTATCGATACACCCTTCAAACTTGGCCTACTCGTATCGATACACTTCCCAACCGTACCGATACCCATGTACAAATTTGCACAAGTTTGGCTTATGCGTATCGATACGCATACCAGAAGTAACCCAAAAACAGTCCCAAATTCATGTTTAACATCAACAAATCATCACCCAATCATGTGGACATGTCTATAGCATCAACTCTAACATATTTGCATAAAAAACTAGTCACATTGCAAGCATTTAGCACATCAACTCATATAGCATATGAAACTAGAATGAACATGCTTTAACCATAAGCCATAACAAAACTAAAATGCAAAAAGAGGATCCAAAAACCACATAATGACCATATACAAGTCTCAAACCATAAACCAAACTTGTTCTTAGTAATCAACCTCATCACACATCAAAGTAAAGGATTTCCCCCATTGCACTTATTATCTATAGCTACAATTCAAAACATACTTTCCAAGTGGAGTTCTTCTTAAATCTCTTGCTTCTTGTTGTCCCAAATTCAACTATCTGCATTGATGGACAAAAAGAAGCGTTAGCACGGAATGCTTAGTGAGGAATGCTCAAAACCAAAACACCATCAATGCAGCGAAACCATGAAACTCCCCTTTACTTGAAATCGCATCTCTAAAAACTAATATATTGTTTGAAAACTTCATTTGAAAATATTATTGCCTTAAAGCTTGCATCGCTCAACATATAAAACCAGCATTAAACCCAGATGAAACATGTATCTCAATCTTAAACATCATCCATGTATTTACTTCAATTTAAATCTTCTCATGCATAAACGGTATATGCAAGGTATAAACCATTTTCCTGGGAAACCATTTCTACACCATGCTATTTCGTTCTCATGCTTAAAAATCATTTGAAGCAATGCTCATCTTGAAAACCACATGTACCATATATCTACCTTGTAAATTCAACCACTACAATTCTTATGGCAAGGTCAAACATGCTTGATGCACAAAGGTATTTCACAATCTCATTAGCTCATATGCATTTCTCATTGCATAAAATCATTCAAAACATTGGTACTTGTGAAACACATTTCATTCTCATATATTGGCATTTTCATATTCTACTTTACACGGATATGCAGATAGCTTGACTCGAGGTCAAGTCCTACCCTGGTGGGATCTCGCCATCGGAATCTACTTTCTACGAAGCTTGGGTATTCCACCAAGTCCTACCCCGGTGGTATCTCCATCACCAGACTCTATATTTCTTTAAAGCTTGGCTATTTCACCAAGTCCTACGCTGATGGAATCTACAACATTGGTTTCTCATGGCGATAACATTTGTTACCATAAAGCTTGGGTCTTTCACCAAGTCCTACTCCGATGGAATCTACATCATCGGTCTCTCATGGCGGTACCATTTAATGCCATTAAGCTTGGGTATTTCACCAAGTCCTATCTGATGGAATTTACATCATCAACCTCTCTCTTCAGAACGAATCCAAAGAGCACGTTCGAATTTTATTGTTTAGAGTGCACTTTATATCCTATTGGTCGACCAATTATATCTGGTAACATCTCATCATTAATGTCAATATATCATATTAAAATCATTAATACTTCTATTATTTTCAAAGCATGCAACATCATCAAGGCCAAAATGTTAAACCATGACTTTAAAACACAAGTTAACACCACATACTCTCAAGGATCATTAGTTTCATGCTTCCTTCATCAAACCAAGTTTGATAACCAACTCTCGTGCTAAAAAAATCATACTTAAACAAAAAATCAAACCACATTGCTAAATCGGTAGATCAAAACAAATTTTTATATTCTCAAAACCATAATAGCACCAATCTAGAGAGAAATCTACTTCATTTACTTCCGAACTTAAACTGTCGTTTCAAGCCTAGGTTTAAGTTCCCAAACCTCTTTTCAAAATTATTCCAAAGCTGGAAAACGCATTCTCACTCACCGATACGCAACACTACGCTAGTCGACGAGCCAACCAAGCGTCTTAAGCCTCCAACGCTACCTCGTTTGCTTTCGAATTACTCTCCCTTGTTTTTAGCACATAAGAGCAGAGGATTAATGCATCACCATGCATTAAAATCACCAGCCTCTCAATCCAACCCGCTGCTCTACACAAAACTAGCATTTCGGCTATTCGAAATAACCGAAAACATAATCAAATATGCACCAAACAAAGCCCGGCTAAGGTCTATCCATTCTAACCTTTTCTAAACATCAATTAACATAAAAAATCAACATAAACACGACCTTATACCTCCAGCAATAGCATACCATCAAAAACCGCAATTCTAACATCATAAAAATAGGTACCCAAACCTATTCGGGGTGATTACACGGGGAAAACCAAAGCCAACTCGTTAAAGCCGACTCCGATTGACCACCCTTTTTTTCTTTTTATCTTTACTAGATGTAAATTAAGTCCTATGTGATCACCAAAGAGAATAGGAAGAAACGACACATCAATCGAGATTTATTTAGAGGTTTAATTGCACAATTTAAGCTTTTAGGGACGGAAATGTTATTTCTAGAAATTACTAGGGCTTTTCAGATTTTAAGATTACAATTATCCAATTAATCACATTTCATGATTCTCTGCAAATTTTCATGTCAAACGGATCATCCAAACTCATTCAATTGCATACACAACATTCAGGGACTAAAATGCATCTTTTAAAAGATTTTAAAGATGCTTATAAATGTTTTTAACGGTCGCTTATCGGTACGCCTAGGGGACGTATCGGTACGCGGGGAGGCAGTGACCAAACTCGGAGAAATGGTATCGATACGCTCTCCCGTGTATCGATACACCCTTCAAACTTGGCCTACTCGTATCGATACACTTCCCAACCGTACCGATACCCATGTACAAATTTGCACAAGTTTGGCTTATGCGTATTGATACGCATACCAGAAGTGACCCAAAAACAGCCCCAAATTCATGTTTAACATCAACAAATCATCACCCAATCATGTGGACATGTCTATAGCATCAACTCTAACATATTTGCATAAAAAACTAGTCACATTGCAAGCATTTAGCACCTCAACTCATATAGCATATGCAACTAGAATGAACATGCTTTAACCATAAGCCATAGCAAAACTAAAATGCAAAAAGAGGATCAAAAAACCACATAATGACCATATACAAGTCTCAAACCATAAACCAAACTTGTTCTTGGTAATCAACCTCATTACACATCAAAGTAAAGGATTTCACCCATTACCCTTATTATCTATAGCTACAATTCAAAACATACTTTCCAAGTGGAGTTCTTCTTAAATCTCTTGCTTCTTGTTGTCCCAAATTCAACTATATGCATTGATGGACAAAAAGAAGCGTAAGCACGAAATGCTTAGTGAGGAATGCTCAAAACCAAAACACCATCATTGCAGCGAAACCATGAAACTCCCCTTTACTTGAAATCACATCTCTAAAAACTAATATATTGTTTGAAAACTTCATTTGAAAATATTATTGCTTTAAAGCATGCATCGCACAACATATAAAACCAGCATTAAACCCAGATGCAACATGTATCTCAATCTTAAACATCATCCATGTATTTACTTCAATTTAAATCTTCTCATGCATAAATGGTATATGCAAGGTATAAACCATTTTCCTTGGAAACCATTTCTACACCATGCTATTTCGTTCTCATGCTTAAAAACCATTTGAAGCAATGCTCATCTTGAAAACCACATGTACCATCTATCTACCTTGTAAATTCAACCACTACAATTCTCATGGCAAGATCAAACATGCTTGATGCACAAAGGTATTTCACAATCTCATTAGCTCATATGCATTTCTCATTGCATAAAATCATTCAAAACATTGGTACTTGTGAAACACATTTCATTCTCATATATTGGCATTTTCATATTCTACTTTACACGGATATGCGGATAGCTTGACTCGAGGTCAAGTCCTACCCTGGCGGGATCTCGCCATCAGACTCTACTTTCTATGAAGCTTGGGTATTCCACCAAGTCCTACCCTGATGGTATCTCCATCACCGGACTCTATCTTTCTTTAAAGCTTGACTATTTCACCAAGTCCTACGCCGATGGAATCTACAACATTGGTTTCTCATGGCGATAACATTTGTTACCATAAAGCTTGGGTCTTTCACCAAGTCATACTCCGATTGAATCTACAGCATCGGTCTCTCATGGTGGTACCATTTAATGCCATTAAGCTTGGGTATTTCACCAAGTCCTATCCGGTGGAATTTACATCATCAGCCTCTCTCTTCAGAACGAATCCAAAGAGCACGTTCGAATTTTATTGTTTAGAGTGCACTTTATATCCTATTGGTCGACCAATTATATCTGGTAACATCTCATCATTAATGTCAATATATCATATAAAAATCATTAATACTTCTATTATTTTCAAAGCATGCAACATCATCAAGGCCAAAATGTTAAACCATGACTTTAAAACACAAGTTAACACCACATACTCTCAAGGATCATTAGTTTCATGCTTCCTTCATCAAACCAAGTTTGATAACCAACTCTCATGCTAAAAAAATCATGCTTAAACAAAAAATCAAACCACATTGCTAAATCGGTAGATCAAAACAAATTTTGATATTCTCAAAACCATAATAGCACCAATCCAGAGAGAAATCTACTTCATTTACTTCCGAACTTAAATTGTCGTTTCAAGCCCAGGTTTAAGTTCCCAAACCTCTTTTCAAAATCATTCCAAACTGGAAAACGCGTTCTCACTCACCGTTACGCAACACTACGCTAGTCGACGAGCCAACCAAGCATCTTAAGCCTCCAACGCTACCTCGTTTGCTTTCGAATTACTCTCCCTTGTTTTTAGCACATAAGAGCAGAGGATTAATGCATCACAATGCATTAAAATCACCAGCCACTCAATCCAACCCGCTGCTCTATACAAAACTAGCATTTCGGCTATCCGAAATAACCAAAAACATAATCAAATATGCACCAAACAAAGCCCGGCTAAGGTCTATCCATTCTAACCTTTTCTAAACATCAATTAACATAAAAATCAACATAAACGCGACCTTATACCTCTAGCAATAGCATACCATCAAAAACCACAATTCTAACATCATAAAAATAGGAACCCAAACCTATTCGGGATTTATTTGTTAAAACCTTACTCTCAACATCAAATAACATCCAAAATATGTTAAAAATCAACCTCAACTTAGAGCTTAACATAGAAATACGAAAATCACCAAGATCTCATTAAGAATCTTGAATTTAACAACTATTACATGTTTATAACATTAAAACAACTTAAAAACCATTAACAAAGGATTGATAACTTGGGAATTTCAGTAAATAACTTATTATTAGAGGAGAAAAAATGAAGCTTACCTCTAATAGTTGATCTCTCCTTAATTTGGGCAACTTTTCTTGAAAAACCAAAACAAAATCAAAAGGATTTGATGAAACAAAGATAGGAAATCTTTTAGGAAGATGAAATCTCAACAAACAAAATGAAAATCAGAGGTTCTTTGTAACCCCCGTAGCCCGGCCTAGACGGTTGGCCCGAACTACGAAGATTACACGGGGAGAACCAAAGTCAACCCGAAAGTCAACCTTGATTAACGACCCTTTTTTTTTCTCTTTTTAATCTTATCTAGATGCACATTAACCTTAGATGTGATCACACAACCACCATGCTCAAAGGTCACAAACATCAGAGATCAAACAGGGACTCAATTGAACAAATTACAACTTTAGGGACCAAATTGTAATTTCTGGAAACTTTAAGGACTTAACCAGATTTTAAGTTACCAACTTGAAATTAATCATGTTTCATGCTTCTCTGCCAAATTTCAGCTCAAACGGACATCCCGAACTCATACAATTGCACAAACAGGATTCAGGACCAAAATGCAAACATTTTGAAACATTTAACCGCCCATGTCAGCCCCCAACGGTCACCCGTTCCGAAACAGGCCAAGGCCGTTCCGAAACACGGGCCGTTCCGCAACGCGTTCCGCAACGGGGGTCTGGCAGAATGCTTTCCGTTTCGGAACGGTGACACCCGTTTCGGACGCCTGGGTTTATGCAGGGCACCCGTTCCGAAACAGTGTTGCCTGTTCCGAAACACCTAGCCCAGAATGTTGCATTTTGCTCACTCAAACACACAATTGATCATTCAAACATGCTCCAAAAGCCACCAAACTTTGCCAACATACAATTCAACATAAAAGAGACATACTTGCATCAACAATTCAACATATGATCAACACATATGAAAAGCCCCAACTCTATAGGCATGCTTCCTACTCAAGCAACCATTTAAGCTCAAACCTTTCAATTCAAACACAATCAAACCAATTCATGATTCAACATCATTAACAACAGTACTTAAACATTCTTGATCAACACATACGATCACAATAACAACAATCCGAGAGATTCTACCCCATTTCCCTTATTAACTATAGCTATTCACCGAGACATACATCTCCATTGGAGTCCACCTTGAATCCCTTGCTCCTTGCTGCCCAAACCTCAAGAATCTGCATTGATGGACAAAAAGGAGCGTAAGCACATATTGCTTAGTGAGGCATGCTCAAAACCAAAACACCATCAATGCAGCGGGTCTTTAAAACACATTAAAACCAACCCGGTTGCTTTCCAAAACCATGTTCGAAAACTCTTTTCAACATCAAGCTCAAAACATGCATAAACACCATATGCCAAGCTTAAACAAAACCATGGAAAACACATCCTTTCCACAACATACCTTTCTTTAACTTGAAAACCACATCAAGCAAGAAACCATTTAAAACCATAGTTCAATTAAACCATTTCATGCATTTAATCAATGCACTATAAAACCATAACATCATATTCACATCCCTTTAACAACAAGTCATACATGACTTCAATGCAACATAGATAATCCAAGCTCACATGCATCATTTATCAAATGATATCCAATACTTGTTCAACATACAAGTAACATGCTTCCACTAGCATTATACACATCTCATGCAACAATGCATCTTACCAAGCATCCCATGCTTCTCATGCAAACATGCATCAATTCAAGCATCTCATGCTTCACATGCAACTATGCATCATTTCAAGCAATCCCATGCTTCACATGCAACCATGCATCATTTCAAGCAATCCCATGCTCACATGCAACCATGCATCATTTCAAGCAATCCCATGCTCAACATGATCAAGAACATTATATTGGCTTCCAAGAGATCAACCATAAACACTTTCCACTTTTCAACCCGATCGGATACGCGGATTACAAGCGTGTCCCAACGCTTCCTACACCCTACCCAATCCAAGGTCTTCCAAATGGGCATCAACCTCCATTTGACCTTAACAACCTAAGGTTCCCATGCATGGACTTTTAAACACCATACAACCTTAGCTTTTCCTCAAGGTTACCATGTATGGACTTCCAACCGCCATACACCCTTGACATGCACAAGGTCTTTTCCGTATGGACTTTCAACCACCATACAACCTTTGCATAACCGATTGGTAGTTGTAGACATCATCTAACGAGGAACGGGACATCACACACAAGATCCACACATGGACTTAACCATAGCCATTGTGATCTTAACAAGTACAAGGTTCTCACATAAGGACTTTTAACCACCTTATAACCTTTACTTAACCAAGGTCCTCGAATGGGCAACAACCTCCATTATGACCTTAACAACTTAGGTCCTCGAGTGGGCAACAACCTCCACTATGACCTCTTCTCGTTAGGAATACTTGAGGGGAGTCTAACCGGTCCACACTTGACCACTCCGCCTTCAAGGCGACTTTATTCACGGTGCACCCAATCCTATAGCCGGCTAATTATACCCGATCAACGAACCAAGAACCATTCACATCTCTTGCCAACATAACCATCTTACCATAATATCCAATGTTACACATGCATAAACACAATGCAAGGTCATCACATCATTAGCTCAATGATTCACATGCATACACATAATGCAAAACCACCACATCATTAGCTCAATGATTCACATGCATAAACAATATGCAAAAGGTACAATTATCATCATTAATCATCATCAACTCACTGTTTTTAAGCATCATACAAAGCCAATGAACAACATGCATCACTATGCATCAAAATCACAATTTCCATAAACATAACCAAGGATCTCTTACCTTGAGCATCCTTTTCAATTGACTTTCAAAACCAGCATTAAACTATGCTAAAACATGCTTACAAAACAGAATTAAACCATGCAATAACACATGCACATCAATCATCAACCACAATTGATTTTAAAACCAAATCATACACAATCCAAAAGCAAAAACCTCTTCACTTACTCTTGAGCTTAGCAAAGTTGTTTAGACTTAAACTAAGCTCCCAAAAACCTTCAAACCATGTTTCAAAAGCTGAAATCCCAACTTCACTCACCAATTACCAAACCAAGCTAGCCAACAAGCTTTCCAAACTTCCGAAACCTTCCGAAAACACCTCCAAAGCTCAAGGATCAACCTCCCCTGTTTCAAGCACATAAAAACAGAACATTAATGCATCCATATGCATTAAAGCACCAGCAACATCAACACAACTCGCTGCTCATCACAAAACTAGCAATTTGGCTACCAAACACAACCGAAATCATCTCCAAACACTTCCAAAACTTAACCCAGCCAAGATCCATCACTTCTAACCATTTTTATACATCAAATAACATGCAAAATGATCACAACCACGTCCTTATACCTCCAGGTATAACAGATCACCAAAAACACTCCAAAAACTACCAAAAACTCAAGCCAAACTTAGGAAATTCAACCTATCCGGGATTGCATTGATTAAACCTCAACTTCTAATCATTTTAGCATTCATTTAACATCATTTTAACACCTCAAAACCCTGCTTAAACAGATCACACGAAATTTTCACCAAAATCACCAAATCTTGCATTTTAGCCAAAAATCAAGATCTCAATTGAAAAGCCTTTAATAAAACATGAATCAAGGATTGAGAACTTAGGAATTTCAGTAAAGAACTGATAGTTTAGAGGAGAAGGACGTTCTTACCTCCAAACTTGAATTTCTCCATTTTAGAGCCAAAATGCTTGATGAAACAATTTGCAATTTGAGAGGTTTTGATGATGAGATGATTAGGAATCAAATGAGAGTTGAAATGAGAGATGTAGATGTCAAAACCAGAGAAAGAAATCTGGAGAATCTTGTTTGGGTAGAGAGAAAATGAGAGAAAAGAGAATTTGAGAGAAAATAGAAAATTAGTTGGAAATTGGTTAAAATGATTTCCCTCTCTTTTCTTAATCTTTAAAATCAGATTTTAGACTTAAAATATCTTAGAAAAATCTGGAGAAATCCTTTTTGGAATAATAGCTCCTTAAAGATTCAAAGTTTCAATCCTTTATAAAACTGTCCCGCAACTTTCAAAAATTACATTTTGGTCACTAGCCAAAATGTCAACCTTCCGAACCTCATTTTCCAAAATTGATTTCACAGTTCACTTTTATATATTAAAATATGATTTTAGAATATTTTTCCATATTTTTAATGCAACCCGAACTAGGCTTTCCTAAATCCACTCTTATATATTCGATCAGCACTTTGACCGAACCGGTCAACGCCAAAACTTCTGAGCCCAAAACCGGGGCGTTACAACTCTCCCCCCCTTAGGAAATTTCGTCCTCGAAATTTCAACCGGCAAAAGAGAACAACAACCTTCTCAAGCAACACACAAGGCAACACAAAAGCCTTAACCAACACTACTGATCACTTTCCACACAAAACTTCCACCACTCACTGTTCATAAATCCTCACTCTCAAGGGTAACCACAACCCAAACTTCCACACAACCAGATTATGCACAATCCCAACATCAACCTGAAAAACTTCAGCTCTTACAGCAAACAACTCTGTAATACACATCTTCCAAAACTTGTCTACACAAAGACAACAACCAACCCAACTCGGCCACTAGACAACCTCTCAGCTTCTAAAACTCTTGCGATTCCCAAACCTTTTCCAAAGATTTTCCCAACAAGCAGAAATCCTTAAACATCAACTGTTTACACAAACTCTCCAACGAAGCTGACAATCCTTTACATCCATCAAAAACATTACCATAACAGCTCACCAGCACCAAAAACCAGAATCACATCACAACCTCAACTTGAAACCTTCAGCCGTTCCACATACCATCAACAGACTTCAAACAAAACTTCTTAACCACAACTAGCCAACCACTGCTCACACAAAAACCCAACAACCAACAAAAACCTTCGATCTTTCACAACCCTTTCACTACATACTCAACCAGAACACTTGCATTACCAGAACATCACTGAACCAAATCACACACAACAACTTCAGAACTCTTTAAAGATTGCCAAGAACAAACACAATCCTTTCGCAACAACTTAAAAGCTAAACTACCTCAGCACTTGGGAAACACAACTTCAAACTGCAACTTCACTTAGCACCAAGGAACAACCACTTCCTTTCAGCTAAACAAACCACTTAGCAGATACTAACCTCAAACAGATACCCTTCACCACCAAACCATTAAACTCTCAGAGCATCAACCAATATCCTTTACCAACAGGCCATTCCACTCTCACTACCACTAGCAACTAGTTAACAAACTCCAGCACTTCACTCTTAGCACCAAACAACCTCTAAAAACCCATCATCACACCTAACTCAACCACAACACTAACAGATTCGATTAGTCATTAGCGAGCGTGAACATCGTATGCATGATCACCTACATGCCCTATCAATGTCTGATGTACATGTATGCAAAACCTCTAATGTCATGCCACATGTATGCATGGACCAACATATATAATATAGTATATATCAATGCTTTTAACTGTGCATGAATGCCAGTTCACACCCTCCAATAACATCCTCAAAATCTGTCTAAGAACAACCTCTTACTCACCTTTAACTTATCCAACTTCATCATACCAACAACCATTAACCGCAAGATACTTACCGAGCCTTCTTCACACCAAAGATAATACCAAACCACAACTACTATTACCCCAAACATGCTAGCAACAAGACTAAACTTACCACGCAAGGAAAAACCAACAGAAACCAAACTAAGCAACTAAAGCAAAGATCGCTTAACAAGGTTACCTGAAAACACAACACCACCCTGAAGCTTCATCGAACGAGCTCTCTCCCTTGCGAAACCATCATCCTCCCGCGGCACAACTGCAGCACCAACAAACACACCAGTGTCACCACCAACTCCTTGCGATAAGAAACCTTGACTGTTCCGCGCCAACATCAAGCAATCACGCTTCATGTGTCCAGCAGACCCACACTTCCAGCAAACTTCATTTCCCAAGCTCTTCACAACCTTCTGCTTTTTCTGCCACTTCTGAACCTCGCCTCGGTCGCGCCCACGACCTTTCAAAGATCCTTTAGCCAACATCAAAGCTGACTTCACTCCATGAGGACAATCACGCTTAACATGCAACTTGGAACCACAATTCCAACAAACACCTACGCCCCAACAATTTCCAACATGTTGCCTTTTACAATGGTCACAAACAGATGACTGAGCTTCCACTCCTTGCTCAAGCAACACTTGCTCACCAACAGCATTAGCCACACCTTGCCCAACCCTTGGAAATTCCCTTCCAAGATACCTTCCATAGAAAGCAGATACGAAGAAATCCCAATCAATATCAAGGATATGTGACGCCACAGCCACAGATGTCCACCAAGAACAAACATCCTCCAGCATCAGAGAAACAACACTCCCCAGCTTACAGGGATAATCACAGCCTTCCTGATCCAGAATCAGAACTACATTGGCCAACCAGGCCTCAAACATCTCCGGGGAAGAACCATGATACTCCTCAGCACCCAAATCAAACAAATGCTGCTTCGGCAAACCCACACATTTAGCCAGCACATCCACTGTTTCCACCTCAACCATAGCCTGAGATGTTCCCAACACCTCCTGAACAACAGGTAAAGAACTTTCCATCCCGGAACCAGCTTCCTTCCCTTGCCTTACCATCTCAACTTCAGTCACAGAAGACTGAGACAAAACACCTCTACAAAAGGGTGAATCCTTTGACTTAACAACCTGCCCCAAGGCAGCAACCATTTCACTCATCCTCCACTCTTTCATCATCTTTGCCATACCACTAACAACAAACAACATACAATCACAACAAACAAACAAAACCTGTTAGACCAGCATTAAGCAAGGATTCAAACTCCAACTCCAAAATAACACAATAGCTATATTAATAAGGCAATGGGTATCCCGAATCCTCCCCTTTACATGACATAACAGCCAACACAACATGAGCATCACAACATCAAGCATATCAATAACATACCTTGATCATGCTTACACCAAACAACATCCAACAGCACTAGCACATTAGCAACATAACATGCTCAAAACACATTCATCATGCATAACATCAGCTCATAACATCCACACATATCCATATGATCTCAACCAAGATTCATAACCACAAATCATGCTTGCATACTCCAGCAACATACTCAAAAACATCAACAGCATATACAGAAACACATGCTTCAACCAGCTTTCAACCATACAACAAGGTAAACATCAAGCACACTTACCACAACAACTTACCGTTTTCCCCAACCTTCGCAACTCAGCTCTGATACCACCAAATGTAACCCCCGTAGCCCGGCCTAGACGGTTGGCCCGAACTACGAAGATTACACGGGGAGAACCAAAGTCAACCCGAAAGTCAACCTTGATTAACGACCCTTTTTTTTTCTCTTTTTAATCTTATCTAGATGCACATTAACCTTAGATGTGATCACACAACCACCATGCTCAAAGGTCACAAACATCAGAGATCAAACAGGGACTCAATTGAACAAATTACAACTTTAGGGACCAAATTGTAATTTCTGGAAACTTTAAGGACTTAACCAGATTTTAAGTTACCAACTTGAAATTAATCATGTTTCATGCTTCTCTGCCAAATTTCAGCTCAAACGGACATCCCGAACTCATATAATTGCACAAACAGGATTCAGGACCAAAATGCAAACATTTTGAAACATTTAACCGCCCATGTCAGCCCCCAACGGTCACCCGTTCCGAAGCAGGCCAAGGCCGTTCCGAAACACGGGCCGTTCCGCAACGCGTCCCGCAACGGGGGTCTGGCAGAATGCTTTCCGTTTCGGAACGGTGACACCCGTTTCGGACGCCTGGGTTTATGCAGGGCACCCGTTCCGAAACGGTGTTGCCTGTTCCGAAACACCTAGCCCAGAATGTTGCATTTTGCTCACTCAAACACACAATTGATCATTCAAACATGCTCCAAAAGCCACCAAACTTTGCCAACATACAATTCAACATAAAAGAGACATACTTGCATCAACAATTCAACATATGATCAACACATATGAAAAGCCCCAACTCTATAGGCATGCTTCCTACTCAAGCAACCATTTAAGCTCAAACCTTTCAATTCAAACACAATCAAACCAATTCATGATTCAACATCATTAACAACAGTACTTAAACATTCTTGATCAACACATACGATCACAATAACAACAATCCGAGAGATTCTACCCCATTGCCCTTATTAACTATAGCTATTCACCGAGACATACATCTCCATTGGAGTCCACCTTGAATCCCTTGCTCCTTGCTGCCCAAACCTCAAGAATCTGCATTGATGGACAAAAAGGAGCGTAAGCACATATTGCTTAGTGAGGCATGCTCAAAACCAAAACACCATCAATGCAGCGGGTCTTTAAAACACATTAAAACCAACCCGGTTGCTTTCCAAAACCATGTTCGAAAACTCTTTTCAACATCAAGCTCAAAACATGCATAAACACCATATGCCAAGCTTAAACAAAACCATGGAAAACACATCCTTTCCACAACATACCTTTCTTTAACTTGAAAACCACATCAAGCAAGAAACCATTTAAAACCATAGTTCAATTAAACCATTTCATGCATTTAATCAATGCACTATAAAACCATAACATCATATTCACATCCCTTTAACAACAAGTCATACATGACTTCAATGCAACATAGATAATCCAAGCTCACATGCATCATTTATCAAATGATATCCAATACTTGTTCAACATACAAGTAACATGCTTCCACTAGCATTATACACATCTCATGCAACAATGCATCTTACCAAGCATCCCATGCTTCTCATGCAAACATGCATCAATTCAAGCATCTCATGCTTCACATGCAACTATGCATCATTTCAAGCAATCCCATGCTTCACATGCAACCATGCATCATTTCAAGCAATCCCATGCTCACATGCAACCATGCATCATTTCAAGCAATCCCATGCTCAACATGATCAAGAACATTATATTGGCTTCCAAGAGATCAACCATAAACACTTTCCACTTTTCAACCCGATCGGATACGCGGATTACAAGCGTGTCCCAACGCTTCCTACACCCTACCCAATCCAAGGTCTTCCAAATGGGCATCAACCTCCATTTGACCTTAACAACCTAAGGTTCCCATGCATGGACTTTTAAACACCATACAACCTTAGCTTTTCCTCAAGGTTACCATGTATGGACTTCCAACCGCCATACACCCTTGACATGCACAAGGTCTTTTCCGTATGGACTTTCAACCACCATACAACCTTTGCATAACCGATTGGTAGTTGTAGACATCATCTAACGAGGAACGGGACATCACACACAAGATCCACACATGGACTTAACCATAGCCATTGTGATCTTAACAAGTACAAGGTTCTCACATAAGGACTTTTAACCACCTTATAACCTTTACTTAACCAAGGTCCTCGAATGGGCAACAACCTCCATTATGACCTTAACAACTTAGGTCCTCGAGTGGGCAACAACCTCCACTATGACCTCTTCTCGTTAGGAATACTTGAGGGGAGTCTAACCGGTCCACACTTGACCACTCCGCCTTCAAGGCGACTTTATTCACGGTGCACCCAATCCTATAGCCGGCTAATTATACCCGATCAACGAACCAAGAACCATTCACATCTCTTGCCAACATAACCATCTTACCATAATATCCAATGTTACACATGCATAAACACAATGCAAGGTCATCACATCATTAGCTCAATGATTCACATGCATACACATAATGCAAAACCACCACATCATTAGCTCAATGATTCACATGCATAAACAATATGCAAAAGGTACAATTATCATCATTAATCATCATCAACTCACTGTTTTTAAGCATCATACAAAGCCAATGAACAACATGCATCACTATGCATCAAAATCACAATTTCCATAAACATAACCAAGGATCTCTTACCTTGAGCATCCTTTTCAATTGACTTTCAAAACCAGCATTAAACTATGCTAAAACATGCTTACAAAACAGAATTAAACCATGCAATAACACATGCACATCAATCATCAACCACAATTGATTTTAAAACCAAATCATACACAATCCAAAAGCAAAAACCTCTTCACTTACTCTTGAGCTTAGCAAAGTTGTTTAGACTTAAACTAAGCTCCCAAAAACCTTCAAACCATGTTTCAAAAGCTGAAATCCCAACTTCACTCACCAATTACCAAACCAAGCTAGCCAACAAGCTTTCCAAACTTCCGAAACCTTCCGAAAACACCTCCAAAGCTCAAGGATCAACCTCCCCTGTTTCAAGCACATAAAAACAGAACATTAATGCATCCATATGCATTAAAGCACCAGCAACATCAACACAACTCGCTGCTCATCACAAAACTAGCAATTTGGCTACCAAACACAACCGAAATCATCTCCAAACACTTCCAAAACTTAACCCAGCCAAGATCCATCACTTCTAACCATTTTTATACATCAAATAACATGCAAAATGATCACAACCACGTCCTTATACCTCCAGGTATAACAGATCACCAAAAACACTCCAAAAACTACCAAAAACTCAAGCCAAACTTAGGAAATTCAACCTATCCGGGATTGCATTGATTAAACCTCAACTTCTAATCATTTTAGCATTCATTTAACATCATTTTAACACCTCAAAACCCTGCTTAAACAGATCACACGAAATTTTCACCAAAATCACCAAATCTTGCATTTTAGCCAAAAATCAAGATCTCAATTGAAAAGCCTTTAATAAAACATGAATCAAGGATTGAGAACTTAGGAATTTCAGTAAAGAACTGATAGTTTAGAGGAGAAGGACGTTCTTACCTCCAAACTTGAATTTCTCCATTTTAGAGCCAAAATGCTTGATGAAACAATTTGCAATTTGAGAGGTTTTGATGATGAGATGATTAGGAATCAAATGAGAGTTGAAATGAGAGATGTAGATGTCAAAACCAGAGAAAGAAATCTGGAGAATCTTGTTTGGGTAGAGAGAAAATGAGAGAAAAGAGAATTTTAGAGAAAATAGAAAATTAGTTGGAAATTGGTTAAAATGATTTCCCTCTCTTTTCTTAATCTTTAAAATCAGATTTTAGACTTAAAATATCTTAGAAAAATCTGGAGAAATCCTTTTTGGAATAATAGCTCCTTAAAGATTCAAAGTTTCAATCCTTTATAAAACTGTCCCGCAACTTTCAAAAATTACATTTTGGTCACTAGCCAAAATGTCAACCTTCCGAACCTCATTTTCCAAAATTGATTTCACAGTTCACTTTTATATATTAAAATATGATTTTAGAATATTTTTCCATATTTTTAATGCAACCCGAACTAGGCTTTCCTAAATCCACTCTTATATATTCGATCAGCACTTTGACCGAACCGGTCAACGCCAAAACTTCTGAGCCCAAAACCGGGGCGTTACATTCTTTGATGAGAGAAAAGTGTTTGGCCGATTGGAAGTTGAGAGAAAATGAGAAGAGAAAATCTATCGTAATGTTGGTTATGAAAAGTCAACATTTAATTTCCTTTTTAATTCCCTTTTATTCCTTTAATAAAATAATTATTAAAAGCCCCCAAATTAAAGAGAAATCTGATGAAAACAAATGGTAAAATTAGCTCCTTAAAGATTCAAAGTTTCAATCCTTTACAAAACAATCTCTAGTCAACTTTTGCAAAAACTACATTTTGGTCACTATACAAAAATGTAATATTTCCCAAGCTCATTTTGTAAAATTGTTTTTGCCATAATCATTTACATATTAAATAATGATTTTTAGAAAATTTTCCATATTTTTAAAATATCCCAAACTAGGTTTTCCCTGAACCAACCTCAAGGATTCGAATTGTTCCTGACCGGCCCGATCCAACGTAAAAAACAACTAGGCCAAAATCTAGGGTGTTACAATCGACATGTGCTTATTGCTATTTCCTATTGCTATGACCATGTGATTGATGAGATATTGCTATTGAATAATTGATATTGAACTATTGTCATTGAATCATTAATATCAAGCTATTGTTATCGGACCTTGGGATCGAAGTATTTGATACAATTGGCATGCCATAGAATTTATGAGCTCAGTGGTACGGAGATTATAAGGTGTAGTGGAGGGATGTGATTTGTATTGGTCAAAACGGTGTAGTGGAGGATATTGGATTATATTGTTCATTGTTGGTGTAGTGTTGGAATTCGTGTATCCAAATATGGTTGAAATCGATCCAAGGAAGAATATAGATTATTGATATTGTCATTGATGAAATGATTATGATATTGCATTGTCATGATATTGAGTTATCGATATTGATATGTTCGTTGTTTGGCTAGTGTCATGAAAGTCATTAAAGCATGAAAATATACAAAGTGCATTTATTGTTATTGGCTACCTCACTTAGACTATGTAAGTCTAATGCATTCATTGTCCATACATTTCAGGATAAATAAGTATCGGATCAAGATCGGGATTCGCTGGAAGATTGGCAAGTCACCCCGCGATTAATGTAAACTACTTTTGTCCCTTTGAACTCCTAGTATGGTGGCAAAGTAGCTGAAGTAGCCAATGAGGGTGTTTTGATTATATGTATAAAGGCTATATGTTTTGTGTGGCTAAAGTGCCATAAATGACTAGATATGTTTGCTTAAAAATTGCTTAAATGCATGTTTTGGCACTAAAAGGTAAAAAATTGGGTAAATGGATTCGTATAGCTCTAAAATTTGGCATGGTAGTAGTTCAAACCATTGAAATATTGTGTGTGAAATTTCATTGGATTTGAACATCGTTCAACATGTTAAATTGAAGAAAAACCAGCAAGAATTTGTCATTACAGCTCAAGTCGTATCTAAACGGGTGATGATGTTTCGATACGGGTATGCATAATTAAGCTTGACTAAATAGGGTGTACCGAAATGAGTTAGGGATGTTCCGAAACATTTTGTCACTAGAGACCTCTGTTTTGATACAGGTCCATAGCGTATCCAAACGGGTCAAAGTCAAAGTCAAAGGCAGTCAACATGTACCGATACAGGTCTTGCTGTATCGATACAGTTATAAAAGAAAGATTCAACAAGGTTGACCATTATCCTCCCATACCAAAACTGCCATGACCGTTTCGATACATGGTTAGTTAAAGTGGTTAAAAGCCTAATCAGAAAATCTACATTGTTTACATTTTGGTCACTAATTTTTGTATGAGTAAATTGAGTGAGTAAATGGTCACCATTAAGCATGAAATTTTGAAGGCTAATTATTTTTACCTTGAATTTCATTATGATATTGTTTAATGAATCAAAGGACCTCTAGTTTGTATGATTTACAAATTTGTCCCTAAAACTTGTAAAAGTTACAAAATGGACCTAAATGGTTAAATGTGGTCCTTTATGATTGAATTGGACTAATGTGTATATTGGTAATGTTTCGTTTGTGTAATTTCAATTCAGTATTGATAATAAGATTGAAATTTTATAGCACCGATAACCGCATTGTTCACTAGTAACACGCTCTGACTCGGTTCTCTACTAGGTCGAGAAGTTGGTGTTACATTTGTGGTTTAAGAGCTAGAGTTTAGTCGGTTTTGGACTAAGCATGTTGGTATTGTTTGTTATGTTACTTTCCCACCTAGGAGTTATATTGTTGTATTTTGTGACTTGCCAGCTAATATGATCTTTTATTTATATATGTCTAATTCTAATCAAGCTCAAATAGTTGAGCATAGTATTGATTCCTCAACTCATGGTGAGGAAGTTAGAAGGAAGAATCCTTTGAATCCCCAAAACCTTCTCATACAAAATCTTGAGCTCGAAATACAAACGGCTCAAACCGAATGCTTTAGAAACATGGCTGATATGTTCAAGGTATTCATGAAATCGATGGGAGTCGACCAAGCTTCTCAATCTCCCACTATTGCTAATTCGAGTACCAGAGCTCCTATTGATACGTTACCTCAACATCGGGCTTACTCGTTTACTGGGCAAAATGATGAAAACCCTGAAATTGCGGAGTATTGGTTACACAATACTTTACGGATTCTAGTTGTAGTGTTATGAGGAACATAAACTCGAATGTTCCCTTTCTTTGCTAGCTGATGAAGCACTGACTTGGTTGGAATCAATGGCCCTGACAGTCCCCGAAGAGACTGTGAATTGGGAGTTCTTCTTGCAAGAGTTTCGAAAGAAGTACATCAACAAATACTACCTTGCCGAGAGACGTGACATATTACTTCACCTAAAGCAAGGAGATCGGCCTATCGAATCGTATATCAATGATTTTTGTAAATATTGTCGATACGGGGCTGAATACGTTATGTAACGCCCCGGTTTTGGGCTTGGAAGTCTTGGGCGTTGACCGGTTGGTCAAAGTGATGTTCGAATCGTAAGAGGTTAAATTAGGAAAGCCTAGTTCGGGTTGCATTAAAAATATGGAAAAATGTTCTAAAATCATCTTTTAATATAATTAAGTGAACTGTGAAATCAATTTTGGAAAATGAGTTTTGGAAGTGTGACATTTTGGCTAGTGACCAAAATGTAATTTTTGAAAGTTTGGTGGCTGTTTTATGAAGGGTTGAAACTTTGAATCTTTAAGGAGCTATTTACCCAAAGGGAGTTTCTCCAGATTTTTCTAAGATATTTTGACTCATAATTCTGATTTTAAAGTTAACAAAAGGAGGGAAATCATATTTTAGTCATTTTCTCAACTAACTTCCCGTTTTCTTTCTCTCTTTTTCTCTCAACCCAAACACTCCATTTCCAGAGTTTTAATTCTGATTTTCTCACCTAAAATCCTCCTTTCAACTCTCAATTGATTGCAAATCAACATATCTTCAAAACCTCTTCAATTGCTACAAGTTTCATCAAGGTTTTCCATTCCAAAAAGAGGAGAAACTCAAGTTTGGAGGTAAGAACGTCCTTCTCCTCTGAACTTCAAGTTCTTTACTGAAATTCCTAAGTTTTCAATCCTAATTTGATGTTTAATTAAAGGCTTTTAAGTTGATTTATGGATCTTGGCTAATTATGCAAGATTTTGATGATTTCACATGATTTTCGTTTGATCTGTTAAATCTGTGATTTGAGAGGTATTTTTGATGTTAAATGATCTCTAAATTGAAAAGGAAATGAGTCTTGATTGATGCAATCCCGGATAGGTTGAGTTTCCTAAGTTTAGCTTGTGTTTTAAGGTGGTTTTTGTGGTGATCTTGTGGATCTGGTGTTGCTGGAGGTATAAGGATGGTTGTAGGTTGTTTTTAGATGTTAAATGATGTTAGTGGAAGTGAGGTTTTGCTGGTTTATGGCTGGGCTTTGTTTAGAAGTGTTTTGGATGCATTTTCGGTTGTGTTTGGTGACCGAAAATGGAGGTTTTGTGTGAGCAGCGAGTTTAGGTGCTTTCATTGAAGCAATTAATGCATGATGATGCATTAATCCTCTGCTTTAATGTGTTGAAACAGGGGAGGTATCCTTGGATCCAAGAATTGTTGATCCGGAGGCTTGTTTTGGTGCTTTGGCTTGAAGCAAAGTGGAAATCGGTGAGTGCATTTGTGAAAATGGTTTACGGCTTTGAAACCAAGGTTTTGGGGGCTTAGTTTAAGTCTAAACAACTTTGCTAAGCTCAAGTGTAAGTTTTCGGATTTCTCTCTAAGTGGTGGCCAAGTTTTGGTGTGATGCAAAATGAAGATTTGCATGTTTTGATTACTGTTTTGAAAGCATGATTTAGCATGATATTTGCTGATGTTTTAGCATGATATTTGCTGATGTTTAAAGCCATGTGATGAAGGTAACTCTAGGTAGGAGTACCTTGTTTTTATGCATTGATTAAATGTGGATTTGATGCTTTGAAATGCATGATGAAATGGCTTGGTTTAATGCTTTAAAACAGTGGATTATATGATGTATAAGATGTATATTGGCAAGTGATGTTTTGTAAAAGTGAAGGTCACTAAGGTGGTTAAAAGTCCTTGAGTGAGCCTTGTTACTTAAGATCATCAAGGTGGTTAAAAGTCCTTGGATGAATCTTGTTGCGGACACTAAGGTGGTTAAAAGTCCTTAGGTGCTCCTTTCCATGGTGTTTAAAAGTCCATGGGGCCAAGGTGTTTAAAAGTCCTTGGGGCCAAGGTGTTTAAAAGTCCTTGGGGTGATTCAAGCATTGGACACAAAGGTGGTTAAAAGTCCTTGTGTGGTCCTCATTCATGGTGTTTAAAAGTCCATGGCCAAGGTGTTTAAAAGTCCTTGGGGCCAAGGTGTTTAAAAGTCCTTGGGGAAAGTTATTGAACTTGTTTTATAAATGAAATGTATCACTTGAGCCAATATGACATGTATAGTACAATGAGATGCATGAGATGCATGTTTTAATGATTATGTTGAAGCATGAGATGCTTGTTTAAATGTATTGAAGCATGGAATTGCTTGAGTTAAAGTATGATTTGGGCATGTACAATGGTTGACTATAAGCATGTTTTGTAAATGGTTTTAATTGCATTATTGAATGGTTTTAAAAGAGCACTCCTCACTAAGCTTTTGCTTACGCTCTCTCGTTTTCTTAATTCAATAATGCAGAGCATTAGAGTACCTTGAGGGGCAGCAAGAAAGGGGAAGCAATCAAGTTCAAGTAAAGCTCAATGTATGAAGTTTTTATAAGTTCTTTTAGCTTTTGGTTGATTTGGCAATGGGGGACCAATGTGTATGTTTTGGGAGGTGTTTGAGACTCCCTGAGTTTGTTAAATGTTGATGAAATTGCTGGTTTTGTGATTGGCTTTATATTGCTTGTTTATGAAGGTTTATGCATGAATGGTTAGCTTAAGTAAGAAGCATGCTATTCAAATTGGGCTTTTCATATGTGTTGTTTAAATGCTGAATTGATGATGCAATTATGGTCCTTGCATGTTGTATGAACAAGTGATATGGTTTGGTGATGTTAATTTGATGTTTGAAGCATGTTTGATGTTGGTTTTGAGTCGAAATCAGGCAGGGGTATCGGTACTCGGGCTTGCGTATCGATACGCCTGAGCCAAATATGCTCATTTCTGCCCAGGCGTATCGGTACAGTTGAACAGGTACCGATACCGTATGAAGGCCGTATCGATACAGGAAAACTCGTATCGATACCGTTGCTGAAGTTTGGTTACTGCCTTCCCCGTGTATCGATACGACACGTGGCGTATCGATACCAGACCGTTAAATTCAGTTAAAAGTATCTTTATGTGTTTTGTTTTGTTTACGTTTTGGTCCTGAATCTTGTTTGTTCAATTGAATGAGTTTGAGAAGTCCTTTTGAGCTGAAAATTCACAGGGAAGCATGAAACCTGCTAAATTTCAAGATGGTAACTTTAATTTGGGTTAAGTCCCTTAATTTATCAGAATTTACAATTTGGTCCCTAAAGTTGTAATTTGTTCAATTGGGTCCCTGTTTGATCTCTGATGTTTGTGACCTTTGAGTATGTTGTTTGTGTGATCACAATTAGGGTTAATGTGCATCTAGATAAGATTAAAAAGAAAAAAAGGGTCGTTAATCAAGGTTGACTTTCGGGTTGACTTTGGTTTTCCCCGTGTGACTTTCTTAATTCGGGTCAATCGTCCAGACCGGGTTAAGGGGGTTACATTTGGTGGTATCAGAGCTGAGTTCTCGAGTAATTGGGAATGTTTGTATGCATGATTGAAGCATGGTAAGGTTTGTATGCTTGTTGTATGAAAGCATGTTCAGTGGTTTGAGATGATGATGTTTTGAGATGTATGTTGTGATGATGCATGATGAGGGTACCCATTGCCAAACAAAAGCTAAAGAGATGATGTTGTTTTTGAAAGAGATTGAGCTTGAATACTTGAAATTGCTTACCTTGCTGGTCCTGACTTGTTTTATTTTGTATTGTTATGCATGGTAAAAGTATGGCACCACGTAGAGAGTTAAGGAGTAGCGCGAGAGCTACGACCCCGGAGGGGAATGTGAATGAAGAGAATACGGGTAGTGCTGTGTTACCTCCTTCTCCACCTGGTGGTGGTGGTGCGGAGAGGGAAAGAGCTGGAGCTGAGGCAGCTGGTGCTAGAGCTGCAGGACCTGAGGTTGGTTAGGGGCAAGCGATGCCTGACATGTCTGTGCTGGTACAAGCTATTGCGGGTGCTTTTCGAGCAGCAGTAGCTGGAGCTCAAGGAGCTGGGCATCAGGGAGATGCTGGAGCTAGACTACCCTTAGAGCGTCTGCGCAGTCTTGGTGGGACTGAGTTTAGGGGTATGTCAGCTGAGAGGTCGGAAGCTTGGCTGGAGAGTACCAAGCGTGTCTTGGGACAGATGAGTTGCACGGATGTGCAAAAGCTGGGATGTGTGGTGTCTCTGCTGCAAGGTGATGCTTATACGTGGTGGACGACCACAATCTCCGGGATGGCTGATGCTGATGTTCCTTGGACGTTCTTTCAGAACGCGTTCAAAAGGAGATATCTGGGAGTAAGATATCTGGATGAGAAAAAGCGGGAATTCATGTCTCTGACCCAAGGGAGCATGAGTGTGGCTGAGTATGAGGTACAGTTCGTACGTCTCAGTCAGTATGCACCGGAGCTGATACTTGATGAGCGAGAGAGGTGCGAAAGGTTCCGTTATGGCTTGGTGACGGAAGTTAAGACCTACATGTTGGCTGCGGAGTACAATGATTTTGATGTGTTGGTTAGTCGGTCCAAGGACATTGAGATGAATCTGAGTTTGTCTGCGAAGGGTGCTGGAGCTAGTTCTGGGAAGAGAGCTGCTGAGTATAGTTCCGGAGGTGGACGGAACAAGAGGGGACGTGTTCAGAGGTTTCAGTCCTCATCTAGGAGAGGTGGAGGTGCACCTGCTAGGGGTGGCAATGCTAGAGCTGACCCTAGTGCTTGTTGGATTTGTGGTTCGCGTGGTCACTTGAAGCGTGACTGTCCTCGTGCTGGGAGGGAGGTGCAAGCTCCTGTTGTGGCAGCTGGTTATGAGTGCTGGAACTATGGTTCTGCTGACCACTTGAGGCGAGATTGTCCGAGGATGGCTGGTGGTCAAGAGCGTGCCCCTGTTGTTGCAGCACCGCAGAGAGGTCGTGGGCGCGGCCGTGGTAATTTTCAGAGGCGTGAGGAAGGTGGTCGCGGAGTAGCTCATGTTGTAGCTATTCAGCCTGAGGGTGGAGGCCAAGCGAGGGTGTATGCTCAGCGCGAGGGAAGGAATGATGCTGATGTGATTGCAGGTACCTTTACTTTGCAATCCTTGTCATTGCTTTCTTTGATTGATTCTGGATCTACGCATTCATACATTCTTCGTGAGCATGCTGAGTTGCTTGGTTTGCCTGTTGAGTCTTTGGATGTTGGTGTTAGAGTCACTAGTTCTTTTGGTGAAACTGTTGTGACTCGTAAGCTTTATAGAAGGTGTCCTTTAGTTGTTCAAGAGCATGTTTTTCATGTTGATCTTATGGAGTTGCCCTTTTATGGTTTTGATGTGATCCTTGGTATGGATTGGCTGGGTGAGCATCGTGCTGTTGTGGATTGTGAGAATAAGCGGGTTTCGCTTAGGCTTGCGGATGATTATGAAGTGGTGGTGGTTGGTGAGAATGTGAAGTTTCTCGCCAATGTTGTTTCTACCTTGGAGGCGAGTAGGATGTTGAGGCAAGGCTGTGAAGCTTTTCTGGCCTTCGTGATGAATCCTTGTTCTAAGGAGTTGAGGGTGCAGGATATCAGGGTTGTGAAGGAGTTTCCTGATGTTTTTCCTGAGGAGTTGCCTGGTTTACCTCCTAATCGCGAGGTGGAGTTTGGTATTGAGCTGTATGAGAATACCACTCATGTGTCCATTACTCCCTATAGAATGGCACCTAAGGAGCTGAAGGAGCTGAAGACGCAGTTGCAAGAGCTGCTTGATCGTGGTTTCATCCGGCCGAGTGTGTCGCCTTGGGGTGCTCCTGTCTTGTTTGTGAAGAAGAAAGATGGCACTATGAGGATGTGCATTGATTACCGTCAGCTGAACAAGTTGACTATTAAGAATCGGTATCCTTTGCCGAGGATTGATGATCTCTTTGATCAATTTCGGGGAGCTGCTGTGTTCTCTAAGATTGACTTGAGGTCAGGGTATTATCAGTTGAAGGTGAAGGATGTGGATGTGCCTAAGACAGCTTTCAGGACAAGGTATGGGCATTATGAGTTCCTTGTGATGCCGTTTGGGTTGACAAATGCTCATGCTGCTTTCATGGACATGATGAATCGTGTTTTTCATGAATACCTGGACAAGTTCGTTGTGGTGTTCATTGATGATATCCTTGTGTACTCGCGTACTGAGGAAGAGCACGAAGAGCATTTGAGGATTGTGCTGCAAGCTTTGTTGGAGAATCAGCTTTATGCTAAGCTGAGCAAGTGTGAGTTCTGGCTTAGAGAGGTGGTGTTTCTTGGGCATGTGGTCTCAGCTGAGGGGATTCGTGTTGATCCTCAGAAGATTGAAGCGGTGATGAACTGGAAAGTTCCTAAGTCTGTTCAGGAGGTTCGTAGTTTCCTTGGTTTGGCAGGATACTACCGAAGGTTTGTGGATGGTTTTTCCAAGATTGCTGCTCCTTTGACGAAGTTGTTGCAGAAAGATGTTAAGTGTGAGTGGACAGAAGTGAGACAGCAGGCTTTTGAGAAGCTGAAGATGGCTTTGACGCAAGCTCCTATCTTGATTCAGCCTGAATCAGGGAAAGAGTTTGTGGTCTACAGTGATGCATCCTATGTTGGTTTGGGGTGTGTGCTGATGCAAGAGGGTAAGGTTGTGGCTTATGCGTCACGGCAGTTGAAGGTGCATGAGCGCAATTATCCTACGCATGATATTGAGCTGGCTGCAGTGGTTTTTGCTCTGAAGATCTGGAGGCATTATCTGTATGGTGAGAAGTGTACGGTGTACACAGATCACAAGAGTTTGAGGTATCTGATGTCTCAGAAGGAGTTGAATCTTAGGCAGCGACGTTAGTTGGAGTTGCTCAAGGATTATGATCTGACGATAGAGTATCATCCTGGAAAGGCCAATGTTGTTGCGGATGCCTTGAGTAGGAAGGTAGCTGTTGAGCTGAGAGCTATGTTTGCTAGCTTGAGTATATCGCGAGATGGTGGTCTTGTTGCTGAGTTGCAAGTGAAACCATCGTTGGTTTAGTTGAACAAGGATAAGCAGTTGTTGGATGATTCCTTGGTGTCTCATGTTCAAGATATCGCGGAGGGTAGACCTTCGGATTTCTGCTTTAATGAGGATGGAGTGTTGTGTTTTGGTAGTCGGATAGTAGTGCCTGCTGATGCTGAGTTGAGGCGTGCTATTCTGACTGAAGGCCATAGTAGTCCTTTTGCTATGCATCCTGGTAGTACAAAGATGTATCGCGATCTTCGTGATGAGTACTATTGGGTAGGTTTGAAGAAGGATGTTGCAGAGTTCGTGAGCAAGTGTTTGGTGTGTCAGCGAGTTAAGGCTGAACATCAGGTTCCTTCTGGTTTGTTGCAACCGTTGAAAATCCCTGAATGGAAGTGGGAGAGGGTTACCATGGATTTTGTATCTGGTTTACCTTTGTCTCCGTCGAAGAAGAATTCTGTGTGGGTGATTGTGGATCGCCTGACGAAGTGTGCGCATTTCTTGCCTGTGCATACTACGTTTTCTTTGGATAAGCTGGCAGAGCTGTACATTGCTGAGGTTGTGAGGCTGCATGGTGTGCCTAAGTCGATCGTATCGGATAGGGATCCGAGGTTCACATCGCGTTTTTGGCAGTGTTTGCATCAAGCTCTGGGTACAAGGTTGCATTTCAGTACATCCTATCATCCTCAGTCGGATGGCCAGTCTGAGCGAGTTATTCAGATTTTGGAGGATATGTTGAGATGCTGCGTGATAGAGTTCCAAGGTTCTTGGGAGAAGTATCTGCCTTTGGTTGAGTTCGCTTATAACAACAGTTATCAGGCGAGTATACAGATGGCACCTTATGAGGCTCTGTATGGGAGGAAGTGTAGGACTCCTCTTTGTTGGGCTGAAACTGGTCAAAAGTTGGTTTCGATGCCTGCTTTGTTGAAAGGAACCACCGAGAAGGTGAAGCTCATTTGTGAGCGGTTGAAGGCTGCTTCTGACCGGCAGAAATCTTACGCGGATTTGAAGCGTAAGGAGATAGAGTTTGCGGTGGGTGATCGTGTGTTCTTGAAGGTTTCGCCTTGGAAGAAGGTGATGAGGTTTGGTCGGAAGGGTAAGCTGAGCCCTAGATACATTGGACCGTATGAGGTTGTTGAGCGAGTTAGTCCTGTTGCGTATCGGTTGAGGTTACCTCAGGAGCTGGAGAAGATTCATGATGTGTTCCATGTTTCTATGCTCCAGAAGTATAGATCTGATCCTTCGCATGTGATGCCTGTGGAGGAAGTGGAATTGAATCCGGATTTGACCTATGATGAGGAACCGGTGAAGGTTCTGGATTCAGATAGCAAAGTTCTTCTTGGCAAGACCATTGAGTTGGTGAAGGTGCTGTGGAAGCATCGCGGTGTTGAGGAAGCCACGTGGGAGCGGAAGGAAGATATGCTGAAGCAGTTTCCTTATCTCTTTCCTTCAGGTAAATTTCGAGGACGAAATTTCTTAAGGGGGGGAGAGTTGTAATGCCCCGGTTTTGGGCTTGGAAGTCTTGGGCGTTGACCGGTTGGTCAAAGTGCTGTTCGAATCGTAAGAGGTTAAATTAGGAAAGCCTAGTTCGGGTTGCATTAAAAATATGGAAAAATGTTCTAAAATCATCTTTTAATATAATTAAGTGAACTGTGAAATCAATTTTGGAAAATGAGTTTTGGAAGTGTGACATTTTGGCTAGTGACCAAAATGTAATTTTTGAAAGTTTGGTGGCTGTTTTATAAAGGGTTGAAACTTTGAATCTTTAAGGAGCTATTTACCCAAAGGGAGTTTCTCCAGATTTTTCTAAGATATTTTGACTCATAATTCTGATTTTAAAGTTAACAAAAGGAGGGAAATCATATTTTAGTCATTTTCTCAACTAACTTCCCATTTTCTTTCTCTCTTTTTCTCTCAACCCAAACACTCCATTTCCAGAGTTTTAATTCTGATTTTCTCACCTAAAATCCTCCTTTCAACTCTCAATTGATTGCAAATCAACATATCTTCAAAACCTCTTCAATTGCTACAAGTTTCATCAAGGTTTTCCATTCCAAAAAGAGGAGAAACTCAAGTTTGGAGGTAAGAACGTCCTTCTCCTCTGAACTTCAAGTTCTTGACTGAAATTCCTAAGTTTTCAATCCTAATTTGATGTTTAATTAAAGGCTTTTAAGTTGATTTATGGATCTTGGCTAATTATGCAAGATTTTGATGATTTCACATGATTTTCGTTTGATCTGTTAAATCTGTGATTTGAGAGGTGTTTTTGATGTTAAATGATCTCTAAATTGAAAAGGAAATGAGTCTTGATTGATGCAATCCCGGATAGGTTGAGTTTCCTAAGTTTAGCTTGTGTTTTAAGGTGGTTTTTGTGGTGATCTTGTGGATCTGGTGTTGCTGGAGGTATAAGGATGGTTGTAGGTTGTTTTTAGATGTTAAATGATGTTAGTGGAAGTGAGGTTTTGCTGGTTTATGGCTGGGCTTTGTTTAGAAGTGTTTTGGATGCATTTTCGGTTGTGTTTGGTGGCCGAAAATGGAGGTTTTGTGTGAGCAGCGAGTTTAGGTGCTTTCATTGAAGCAATTAATGCATGATGATGCATTAATCCTCTGCTTTTAATGTGTTGAAACAGGGGAGGTATCCTTGGATCCAAGAATTGTTGATCCGGAGGCTTGTTTTGGTGCTTTGGCTTGAAGCAAAGTGGAAATCGGTGAGTGCATTTGTGAAAATGGTTTACGGCTTTGAAACCAAGGTTTTGGGGGCTTAGTTTAAGTCTAAACAACTTTGCTAAGCTCAAGTGTAAGTTTTCGGATTTCTCTCTAAGTGGTGGCCAAGTTTTGGTGTGATGCAAAATGAAGATTTGCATGTTTTGATTACTGTTTTGAAAGCATGATTTAGCATGATATTTGCTGATGTTTTAGCATGATATTTGCTGATGTTTAAAGCCATGTGATGAAGGTAACTCTAGGTAGGAGTACCTTGTTTTTATGCATTGATTAAATGTGGATTTGATGCTTTGAAATGCATGATGAAATGGCTTGGTTTAATGCTTTAAAACAGTGGATTATATGATGTATAAGGTGTATATTGGCAAGTGATGTTTTGTAAAAGTGAAGGTCACTAAGGTGGTTAAAAGTCCTTGAGTGAGCCTTGTTACTTAAGATCATCAAGGTGGTTAAAAGTCCTTAGGTGCTCCTTTACATGGTGTTTAAAAGTCCATGGGGCCAAGGTGTTTAAAAGTCCTTGGGGCCAAGGTGTTTAAAAGTCCTTGGGGTGATTCAAGCATTGGACACAAAGGTGGTTAAAAGTCCTTGTGTGGTCCTCATTCATGGTGTTTAAAAGTCCATGGCCAAGGTGTTTAAAAGTCCTTGGGGCCAAGGTGTTTAAAAGTCCTTGGGAAAGTTATTGAACTTGTTTTATAAATGAAATGTATCACTTGAGCCAATATGACATGTATAGTACAATGAGATGCATGAGATGCATGTTTTAATGATTATGTTGAAGCATGAGATGCTTGTTTAAATGTATTGAAGCATGGAATTGCTTGAGTTAAAGTATGCTTTGGGCATGTACAATGGTTGACTATAAGCATGTTTTGTAAATGGTTTTAATTGCATTATTGAATGGTTTTAAAAGAGCACTCCTCACTAAGCTTTTGCTTACGCTCTCTCGTTTTCTTAATTCAATAATGCGGAGCATTAGAGTACCTTGAGGGGCAGCAAGAAAGGGGAAGCAATCAAGTTCAAGTAAAGCTCAATGTATGAAGGTTTTATAAGTTCTTTTAGCTTTTGGTTGATTTGGCAATGGGGGACCAATGTGTATGTTTTGGGAGGTGTTTGAGACTCCCTGAGTTTGTTAAATGTTGATGAAATTGCTGGTTTTGTGATTGGCTTTATATTGCTTGTTTATGAAGGTTTATGCATGAATGGTTAGCTTAAGTAAGAAGCATGCTATTCAAATTGGGCTTTTCATATGTGTTGTTTAAATGCTGAATTGATGATGCAATTATGGTCCTTGCATGTTGTTTGAACAAGTGATATGGTTTGGTGATGTTAATTTGATGTTTGAAGCATGTTTGATGTTGGTTTTGAGTCGAAATCAGGCAGGGGTATCGGTACTCGGGCTTGCGTATCGATACGCCTGAGCCAAATATGCTCATTTCTGCCCAGGCGTATCGGTACGGTTGAACAGGTACCGATACCGTATGAAGGCCGTATCGATACAGGAAAACTCGTATCGATACCGTTGCTGAAGTTTGGTTACTGCCTTCCCCGTGTATCGATACGACACGTGGCGTATCGATACCAGACCGTTAAATTCAGTTAAAAGTATCTTTATGTGTTTTGTTTTGTTTACGTTTTGGTCCTGAATCTTGTTTGTTCAATTGAATGAGTTTGAGAAGTCCTTTTGAGCTGAAAATTCACAGGGAAGCATGAAACCTGCTAAATTTCAAGATGGTAACTTTAATTTGGGTTAAGTCCCTTAATTTATCATAATTTACAATTTGGTCCCTAAAGTTGTAATTTGTTCAATTGGGTCCCTGTTTGATCTCTGATGTTTGTGATCTTTGAGTATGTTGTTTGTGTGATCACAATTAGGGTTTATGTGCATCTAGATAAGATTAAAAAGAAAAAAAAAGGGTCGTTAATCAAGGTTGACTTTCGGGTTGACTTTGGTTTTCCCCGTGTGACTTTCTTAATTCGGGTCAATCGTCCAGACCGGGTTAAGGGGGTTACACGTTAAGAAAGAAGAAGAAAGTGTAAGATGTTCATCAACGGTTTGAACAATGACCTACGTCCAATATTTATGGCTTTGTGCATCACTGATTTTCAAACCCTTGTGAATAGAGTCAAAGCCACTGAAAGTGCTCAAAAGGCTCACAAGAATAGAGGGACGAGCAAATCCGAGAAAAGACATAGAGATGAACCTTATGAATCTTTTTAAAATGGGAAGAATCAAGATCCGACACCGAATGTGTACTTACAGTCTTCTAAGTATGCATACTTTACTAAATCACAAACTGTAACACAGTTCTTCCCTAGTGCCAAATATGTTGAAAGCATTGGTGGTTCGGAACAAGGAACAAAGTTTCCAGATTGTAGCTCTGAAGGGAAATGTAGCAAGAAATCTGAAGCTTGTTTCTTTTGTGGTGAGATGGAGAACCTTATACGAGATTGTCCTAAAAATAAGTTTGCTAATTCATCCCCTGCCCAATCCTTTCGAGGCAAGGGATCAAGACAAGGGTCCTTCGGAAAGTCCAGAGCTTCATCCAAAACATCACATCGACCTGAATCGAATGCTTCTACACATATGTACCGTGTGAGAGGCAAGGAACAAGTGGATGATCATGATATCTTGCATGGTAAAAATTCGAGGACGAATTTTTCTTAAGGGGGAGAATTGTAACACCCCGAAAACTAGTCTAGTTAGAATTGGATTCTGATGATCGGAATATTGATGTTAAATATTGAAATATTGAACCCTTGTTATAGATTATATTGTTAAGAATCTTAATTGTACTCATTCATAGCTTGGAACCTTAATGAAAGTGCTTAAAACCATGTAATTGAACTAGGCGTTTCAATATAGCCAGACTCGTACTGAAACGGTCTAGGTAAGGCGTTTCGAAACAATTGTATGTGTTCCGATACAATTCCAACGATTTTAACTAACTTTTGGACTTTTCCTTAACCGTTTCAATACGGTCTCGCTCGTATCGAAACGGGTCCCCTATTTTGAATATGTTTAAAGGAAAAATCGAGAAGAAAAGGATATTGTGATGACTCACCTGTGTATTGCTACCCTCCCCATGTGTTTTGGTCAAAAGAAATGACTTATGGTCATCTATATATCTCTTTTTGGAAAGGATAAAGGATAGATAAATTATATTAAAAGCTTACCTTAGTTAGGGGGAAACTTTTTTATAGGTTTAAGGGGAGGTGGAGAAATGATTAAAGGATATGAGTGTTAAAAATAATAAAAATAAAGATCTCCTCTTTGTGTTATCTCACTGAAACTAAAAGCTCATATTTTGATTTAAAAGATTAGGCTTACACCTCCATTGTCATCTTCAACCTTGAGCTTAAGCACACACCTCTTTAATTGGTAGCAATAAGCTTAGGTTGTCCTTAATTTAAGAATATTGATTCATAGCCATCGATCGGGTAAGTGAAAGCCCTGAGCTAATCATTGATTTTCTTGGCTATTGATTGCCCAATTTCAGGCTCTAAGTTGAACTTTTCTTATTGGTTAATGGTTATTCAAGTATTGACATATTGATTCTATTAATACCTTACCGTTTTTCCTAGCTCAAGAAGTGGAAAAGATTAAACCGCTGCCTTCATCGAAAGCTAGAGATAAGGGAATCGCCATCCTAGAGCCTTAGGAGCTTCAGATTGTCAAGGTGAGTGTAGATGCATTTGTCTCGGGTGACACGATGTCATTCTGATCTTTGATTCTAAGATGTGATATGTGAGTGTAGTCAGAGTCTCGAAATTCGGTGAAGAGCCTTTCTAAATTTATCGCTAACGATTTCGTATGAAGTACTAACCATTAAATTAAATAGGGTATTGTATAAAGCATTATTGAAAACCATATTGGTAAGTTGGGTAAGTATTTTATCGATTCATTGTCTAAAGCATTACTATTATTGTTATGGAAATCATTGAAGCATTGACATGTAGAAATTATTGACATGTGTTTATTGCTATTGCCTATTGCTATGACCATGTGATTGATGGGATATTGCTATTGAATCATTGATATTGAACTATTGTCATTGAATCATTGATATCAAGCTATTGTTATCGGACCTTGGGATCGAAGTATTGGATACAATTAGCATGCCATAGAATTCATGAGCTGAGTGGTACAGAGATTATACGGTGTAGTGGAGGGATGTGATTTTTGTTGGTCAAAACGGTGTAGTGGAGGATATTGGACCATATTGTTCATTGTTGGTGTAGTGTTGGAATTCGTGTATCCAAATACGGTTGAAATTGATCCAAGGAAGAATATTGATTATTGATATTGTCATTGATGAAATGATTATGGCATTGCATTGTCGTGATATTGAGTTATCGATATTGATATGTTCATTGTTTAGCTAATGTCATGAATGTCATTAAAGCATAAAAATATACAAAGCACAATTAATGTTATTGGCTACCTCACTTAGACTATGTAAGTCTAATGCATTCATTATCCATACATTTCAGGATAAAGAAGTATCAGATCGAGATCGGGATTAGATGGAAGATTGCAAAGTCACCACGGGATTAATGTAAAGTACTTTTGTCCCTCTGAACTCCTAGTATGGTGGCAAAGTAGCTAAAGTAGCCAATGAGGGTGTTTTGATTATATGTATAAAGGTTATATGTTTTGTGTGGCTAAAGTGCCTGAAATGACTAGATATGTTTGCTTAAAATGGCTTGAATACATGTTTTGGCACTAAAACGTTGTAACCCCCTTAGCCCGGTCTAGACGCTTAACCCGAACTACGAAGATTACACGGGGAAAACCAAAGTCAACCTGAAAGTTAACCTTGATTTACGACCATTTTTTTCTTTTTATCCGATCTAGATGCTCATTATTATCCATTGTGTTTAGCAAGGCACTCAGAAGGAAAGGAAACATCGATCGGAGTTCAAATAGGGGTTCAATTACATACATTTGACTTTTAGGGACTAAACTGTAATTTCCATAGAATATAGAGAATTTCAAGATTTTAAAGTTACCAATCTTCAATCAGACATGTAGCATGCCTACATGTCAAATTTCAACTCAAACGGATCGTCTAAACTCATTCAATTAAGCATTCCAAATCCAGGGACCAAAAGGTAAGAAACATAAACTTGAAACAGTTCAAAATTAAAACCCAACGGTCATGCATTCCGGTACGGATGACCCTGTACCAAAACGGTCGTTTCAAAACAGGGTTAATCGTTTCGATACTCGGGTGCGTTCCGAGACCCGTATCAAAACACCCACTAGTAGCAAAACTATTTCGATACGTCCCCACCCGTTCTGAAACCTCTTAGCCATTTCAGGCTTCTGTTCCGAAATAGGCAAGGGCATTTCGATACGCCTTGCCCTGCAACAGCAAATTTTGTTGGTTATTCATGTCTTTTCGTATTCGACACATTTCCGTGACATCCCACAACATACATACAACTCATTTATGCGCAAATGACCATATCTATGAAACATAAACTAAAACATAGCGTCAATCACGCAATCGTAGGTACTAAAGGCATGCTCCCTAGTCCACCAAACCACAACAAGCTAAAACAACATTCATACCAAAATCCAAACATCAAAGGCCATTTACAGCTCCAGTATAAGCAATCTAACATGCTCAAAGTGAAGGGAAACATCCTCAATCATTCAAAAGTATAAATCCCACCCATTGCCTTTTATTACACCAGAGTAAAGCCACATACTTTGCAAAATCAAGAGCTTGGATTCTTCTTGCTTACTTGCTGCCTTGAATGCCCAATTTTCTGCATTGATGAAACAAAAGAGCATAAGCACAAAGCTTAGTGAGGACCGCTATGCAACATTCATCAATATGTTTCACACTATTGGAAAAACCACCATTTTACAACTTATGCCTTTTCATAAAACATGTCTTCATAAGACCTCAATGCACTTTATAAACACATGTTAATATGCATCACTCTAAAGCAGCAAATAAACCTTTGCTCATGATTTACCAAGCATCTCATGCATCCTTGCATCTTTTAAAAGAATCTCATGCTTCACATTATTCATTTACATTATATTGGCTCGCAAGTGATAATCCATAAACCATTTCAACACAAGACACAATCGGATACGAGGATTACAAGTGTTGTCCCACACGCTTCATACACACTACCGGACTACACAAGGCTCACACACGAGAGCAACCCTCCATCATTGTGACACCCGTGGTGGAGTAGAACAGTACAATCTCAACCCCTTAACACCACTCATCGGTAGTTGTATATTTCCACTAACGAGAGCACAGGACACATAATACAAGATCCACACACGGAATTAACAACCACCGTTGTGATCTTAACCTCAATCGTTAGGGTACTTGGATGGAGTATACGGTACAATCACAACCCCTCGACATCCAAGGCGAGATTATTAACGGTGCACCCAATCCTATAGTCGGCTAACTATATTCGATTAAAGTAACCAAAAACCATTTACATCACTTACCAATATAGTCATTTATCGTCATTAATCCACCGTTTTACAAGCATAACCACAACGCCATTTCCACAAGCATAACATGCTTAACATCATATGCATTCAACACATGCAAACCAAGCATCACTTACCTAGTGCATCCTTAACATAATGTCATTAAAATCCACTATTAGACCATGCTTAATAATGCTCAAAACAGTAAACAAAAATCACATTCATCTCAAGTGCATTTTCTTCAAAACATAGCACATTTCCAAGAGAAAACATTCAAACCACTTACTCTAGAGCTTAGCTAAGCGTTTCAAACTTATACTAAGCTCCCAAGACCACGCCCAAAGCGTTTCAAAGATAGAAATTGCATTTCCACTCACCGATATGTGAAGCTTGCTCGTCGACACGAAAATTACCCCTCCGGAGCCTCCAAAATCACCTTGTTTACTCCCGAACCAAGATCCCCTTTTTCACATCATCAAAACAGAGATCTAAATGCATTAAAATTCATTTCAACACCAGCAACAATTCACAAACTCGTTGCTAAACCAAACTACACCAAATTACCCATCCAAAACAACCGAAAACTCAATCGATTGCTTCCAAAACCAAGCCTAGCCATCATAGATCACTTCCAAACAATTATCAACATCAAAACACGTCTAATAATCAACCTAACTAATCCTTATACCTCCAGCAAGCAAGATTCCACCATTTCACCCCAAAATCTAACTTAAAAGTATCAAGAACTTCAAGGATCTCTAGGATTTCGAGATCTATGTTATCAACACCTCATTTTAACATATAAATCAACTCAAAACTCAATTTAAATCAACACAAAACAGAGCCTAACTCAACAAGTCCGAAAAATAAGATTTCAACCATAATGAAAACACAACCAAAAATAGTATTTAGAAGCCAAATATCTTGGGAATTTCAATAAAGAACTTAGATTAGAGGTTGAGAACGAGATTTACCTCCAATCCTTGCTTCCCCCAATGAATGACAAGTTTTCCTTAGCAAAATCTTGAAAGATTAGAAAGGATTTCTTGAAAATGGTTTATAAAATGTTGAGAGAGTTTTTGGGAGAAAGAATTCTGGAAAAAGATGAGTGAATTATCGTTTTGCTGAAAATGAGAAAGAGTTGGTAGTTACGTAATTGAAAATCTCACATTAACTAACTTTATTAATTAATTAATATAAACCCAATTAAATCCATTTAATTAAAAGCCTTTTAAAACACATGTCATATTGAGAAAAGGTCATATTGACTTAAAGCATCCTAAAGATTCTAAGATTTTGACTCCCATATTAAAAAAATCACATTTTTCCCAGTTTTGAAACTTTACAATTTAGCCACTACTCAAAATGTCCCATTTTCGAAATTCATTTTGAAAAATTGACTTGACCAACCTCTTAAACATATTTTTAGAGGATTTTAGCAATTTTTACCATATTTTATCCTATCCTAATCCTTGATTTCCTTAAATTACCTTACACGATTCGAATCGTTCTCGACCGGTCCGATCCGATGTCTAAAACATCTAGGCCCCAAACCAGGGTGTTACAACTCTCCCCCACTTAGGAAATTTCTTCCTAGAAATTCTTACATGATGGAAAGAGATGCTGAAACTGCTTCAGCATGTCTACCTTGTTCTCCTATGTGGCCTCCTCAACTCCTCGGTGTCGCCACAACACCTTCACAAGCTCTATCATCTTGCCATGAAGAACTTTGCTACTCACATCCAGAATCTTCACTAGTTCCTCATCATACGACATATCCGGATTCAACTCTATCTCCTCAACAGGCATCACATGTGATGGATCCGATCTGTATTTCCGTAATATAGAGGCATGAAACACATCATGTATCTTCTCCAACTCTGGAGGCAATCTTAACCGATATGCCACAAGACCAATACGCTCCACAATCTCGTAAGGTTCAATGAACCTTGGGCTAAGCTTACCCTTACGCCCAAACCTCATCACCTTCTTCCAAGGTGACACCTTCGAAAACACATGTTCGCCAACCGCGAACTCAATTTCCTTATGCTTCAAGTCCGCGTAAGACTTGTGCCTATCCGATGCTGCTTTTAAACGCTCACAAATGAGCTTCAACTTCTCAATGGTTCCCTTTAACATAGCCGTCATCGAATTCAACTTTTGCTCAGCCTCTGTCCAACAAAGAGGGGTTCTACACCTTCTCCCATAAAAAGCCTCGTGTGGAGCCATTTGAATATTTGCCTGATAACTGTCATTATACACAAACTCAACCAACGGCAAGTGCTTCTCCCAAGAATCCTGAAAATCTATCATGCAACATCGTAACATGTCCTCAAGCACTTGGATCACACGTTCCGACTGTCCATTCGTATGAGGATGATAAAAAGTACTAAAATTTAACCGTGTACCCAAGGCTTGATGCAAACATTCCCAAAATCGCGTTGTAAACCTCAAATCTCTATCTGACACAATGGACTTTGGCACACCGTGCAACCGCACAATCTCAGCTATGTACAGCTCAACGAACTTATCCAAGGTATACGTAGTATGCACATGCAGAAAATGTGCACACTTCGTGAGCCGATCTACAATCACCCAAACTGAATTCTTCTTTGACGGTGACAAAAATAATCCAGACACAAAATCCAAGGTAATTCTCTCCCACTTCCATTCCGAGATTCTCAAAGGTTGCAACAACCCAGAAGGAACCTGATGCTCAGCCTTCACTCGCTGACACACCATGCACTTACTAACGAACTCAACCATGTCCTTATTCAATCCCACCTAGTAGTACTCATCTTTCAAATCATGATACAACTTTGTACTACCATGATGCATAGCAAAAGGACTACTATGAGCTTCAGTCAGAATAGTACGCCTTAACTCATCATCATCTGGCACCACTATTCGACTCCCAAAGCACAAAACACCCTCTTCACTAAAGCTGAAATCCGAAGGTCTACCCTCCGCAATGTCCTGAACATTCAAAACAAGAGAAACATCAAGCAATTGCTTATCTTTGATCAACTATAACAAAGATGGTTTCACTTGCAATTCTGCAATAAGACCACCATCACGCGATATGCTCTAGCGAGCGAACATCGCTCTAAACTCCACCGCCACTTTCTGACTCAAAGCATCGGCTACAACAATAGCCTTACCCGGGTGATACTCAATCGTCAGGTCATAATCTTTAAGCAACTCTACCCACCGACGTTGCCTAAGATTCAACTCTTTTTGAGACATGAGATACTTTAAGCTCTTATGATCTGTAAACACAATACACTTCTCACCATACAGGTCATGCCTCCAAATTTTCAAGGCAAACACCACAGCCGCAAGCTCAAGATCATGAGTAGGGTACTTGCGCTCATGCACCTTCAACTGCCTAGATGCATAGACCACTACCTTACCCTCATGCATCAACACGCAGCCCAAACAAACAATGGAGGCATCACTATAAACCACAAACTCCTTACCAGACTCAGGTTGAATCAGAACAAGAGCTTGCATCATGGCTTCTTTCAGCTTCTCAAAAGCTTGTTATCTCACATCAGTCCATTCAAAATGAACATTCTTTTGTAGCACCTTGGTTAAAGGTGTTGCTATCTTCGAGAAACCCTCGACAAATCTACGGTAGTACCTAGCTAATCCAAGAAAACTCCGCAACACTGTCGCTGGCTTAGATATTTTCCAACCCATCACAGCCTCTACCTTGTGCAGATCAACGCGAATACCCTCAACTGACACAACATGCCCGAGAAAGACCACCTTCCTAAGCCAGAATTCAGACTTACTCAGCTTGGCATACAATTGATTTTCCAGCAACGCTTGCAAAACAATTCTCAAGTGTCTATCATGATCCTCCTCGGTACGCGAATACACAAGGATATCATCGATGAACACCACCACAAATTAATCCAGGAATTCATGCAATACACGATTCATCATGTCTATGAAAGCAGCATGCGTGTTGGTCAAACCAAACGGCATCATTAAGAATTCATAATGTACGTACCTCGTCCGAAAAGCTGTCTTAGGTACGTTCACATCCTTCACCTTCAGCTGATAATACCCCGATCTCAAATCTATCTTAGAAAACACTGAGGCTCCCCGAAACTGATCAAGGTGATCAACAATTCTAGGCAAGGGATATTTGTTCTTGATCGCCAAATTGTTCAGTTGCCGATAATATATGCACATTCTCATTGTCCCATCTTTCTTCTTTACAAACAAGACCGGTGCACCCCAAGGTGACACACTCGGCCGAATGAACACTCGATCCAACAACTCCTGCAATTGCATTTTCAACTCTTTGGGTGCCATACGATAAGAAGCAATGGACACCAGAGTTGTATTCTCGTACAACTCTATACAAAACTCAATTTCCCTTTTTGGTGGCATCCAAGGCAATTCTTCTAGAAAGACACCCGGAAAATCGTGAACGGTTCGGATGTCCTGCACACGCACATCCTTGTTGCCAGGATCCATCACATAGGAAAGGTAAGCCTCACAACCCAACCTCATCATTCGGTTTGCTTCCAAAGTTGAAACCACATTCGACAAGAATTTCACATTCTCGCCTACTACTACTACCTCATAATCAACGACGAGCTTTAAGGTGACTCGCTTGACATCAAAGTCAACCACCGCCTTATGCTCCGACAACCAATCCAGGCCAAGGATTACATCAAATCCGTAGAAAGGTAACTCCATCATATCCACAAGGAAAACATGTCCTTGTACAGACAAAGGGCATGTCTTATATAACTTCCTAGTGAGTATAGTCTCACCAAAATAACTAGTCACTTGCGTTCCTACCTCAAGCAACTCAACAGGTATATCGAGCAAATGTGCATGCTCACTCAATATAGAGGAATGCGTGGATCTGGAATCAATCAAAGCCATTAAAGATAAAGACTTGAGAGAAACGGTACCTGCGATGACGTCGGTATCACTGTGCTCCTCGCGCTGCGTATAAACCCTTGCTGGTCCACCTCCCCCAAGTCGAACAACTACTACATGAGCAATACCCTACTGCCCCTCGTCTCTTCTCTGACAGTTCCCACAGTCGCGCCCATGGCCTCTCTGAGGTGCAGCTACCACATGAGCACATCCTTGGCAACTACCAGCCAACAAAGAACACTCCATCCTCATGTGATCCGTCGAACCACAATTCCAATACGAGTTCTCTGTCACCACAACAGGAGTCTGAACCTCTCTAGCTGCCCGAGGATAATCTTGCTTCAAATGGCCACGAGAACCACACGTCCAACACGTGTTCTGTTCAGCCCTCATCCTATCTCCTTGAGCAGGTGCACGATGTCCACCATTACCCCGCCTAGCAGCAGGCTGGTACCTCCTATCTCGTCCCCTCTTGTTTCGTCCACCACTGGAACTAGACTCAGCTGCTCTTTTCATAGAGCTATAACCAACACCTCGAGAGGACAAACCAAAATTTTACTTGATGTCCTTCGCTCAACAAACAAGGACATCAAAATCAGTATAGTCTCCAGCCATCATATATGTCTTAACTTCCTATACCAACCCGTACTAGAAGCGATCACATCGGTGCCTCTCACTAGGTACCAACTCAGGAGCATATTAACTTAAGCGTACGAACTGGACCTCGTACTCAGCCACAGACAGGTTGCCCAGAACAAGCAACATAAATTCTTGTTTCTTCTCATCCATGTATCTCACCCCAAGATACTTTCTCCTTAAGGCACCTCTGAAAAACTCCCAATCAACCACATTGGGTTCCATACCAACTGTGGTAGTCGTCCACCAGCTGTCGGCATCGCCTTGCAAGAAAGAAACTGTGCATCCCAGGTTGGGCATATCATTGCAGCCCATCTAATCCATGATGTTGATCGTGCTCACTAACCAGGCCTCGAACACCTCAGGAGACATACCAAAGATCTCCACAGCTCCTAGGCTCTTCAATCTCTCTAATGGTATGCCCGCCTACCCAGCTGCAGGGTCCTACACATGCGCTCCGGCAATAGCAGCCTGAAACGCTCCAGTGATCGCCTGAACGAGTGGCGCCAAATCACCAAAACCAGGACCAGCAGGTCCTTGCTGCACCTGCACCACACCTCCAGGTGGTGGCGGAGGAGGTAGATTTCCACCAGGAGGGACATCAGTCCCTTGTTCACCATGGTCACCCTTCTCAGCCGCAGGCAATATCGTATTCGACCTCAGTTCTCTTCTTGGAGCCATAGTGCTATTTTAACAAAGCATAACAACAAAACAAGTCAAACCATTTAGGCCAGCTGCAAGCAAGAATCCAAGTTTACAAAACGTTTGATTAGTGTATTAAGGTAATAGGTACCCCAATTCCCCTCAACATAGTATAGCATACATGAAACATCATGCTCAACATGCTTTTCATCATCCAAAATCAGCACATAACAACATTACATCAACGCCACGCAATCACATTCATTCCACATGTGATTCACATAGATCAAGCATAGTATAAACTTCAAAATTCAACCAATCGCAGGATTTTCAAACATCATACTTCAACACATGGCAATTTCACATGCCAACATTCCCAATTCTTTCGTAACCTGGCTCTGATACCAACAAATGTAACCCCCTTAGCCCGGTCTAGACGCTTAGCCCGAACTACGAAGATTACACGGGGAAAACCAAATTCAACCTGAAAGTCAACCTTGATTTATGACCCTTTTTTTTCTTTTTATCTTATCTAGATGCTCATTATTATCCTATGTGTTCAGCAAGGCACTCAGAAGGAAACAACACAGTGATTGGAGTTCAAATAGGGGTTTAATTACATACATTTGACTTTTAGGGACGAAACTATAATTTCCATAAAATACAGAGACTTTCAAGATTTTAAAGTCACCAATCTTCAATTAATCATGTAACATGCCTACATGCCAAATTTCAACTCAAACGGGTCATCCAAACTCATTCAATTAAGCATTCCAAATTCAGGAACCAAAACGTAAGAAACAGAAACTTGAAACAATTCAAAATTCAAACCCAACGGTCAGGCGTTCCGGTACGGATGGCCCTGTACCGAAACGATCATTTTGAAATAGGGTTAACCGTTTCGATACTCGGGTGCGTTTCGAGACCCGTATCGAAACACCCTCTTCCAGTAGCCAAACTGTTTTGATACGTCCCCGCCTATTCCGAAACCTCTTAGCAATTTCAGGCTTCTATTCCGAAACAGGCAAGGGCGTTCCGATACGCCTTGCCCTGCAATAGCAGATTTTGCTTGTTTTTCATGTCTTTTCGTATCCGAAACATTTCTGAGACATGCCACAATATACATACAGCTCATTTATGCATCAAGGACCATATCTATGAAACATAAACTAAAACATGGCATCAATCATGCAACCGTAAGTACTAAAGGCATGCTCCCTAGTCCACCAAACCACAACAAGCTAAAACAGCATTCAAACCAAAATCCAAACATCAAAGGCCATTTACAACTCAAGTATAAGCAATCTAACATGCTCAAAGTAAAGGGAAATATCCTCAATCATTCAAAAGTATAAATCCCACCCATTGCCTTTTACTACACCGGAGTAAAGCCACATACTTTGCAAGATCAAGAGCATAGATTCTTCTTGCTTACTGATGAAATAAAAGAGCGCAAGCACAAAGCTTAGTGAGGACCGCTATGCAACATTCATCATTACGTTTCACACTATTGGCAAAACCACCATTTTACAACTGATGCCTTTTCATAAAACATGTCTTCACAAGACCTCAATGCACTTTATAAACACATGGTCATATGCATCACTCTAAAACAACAAATAAACCTTTGCTCATGCTTTACCAAGCATCACATGCATCCTTGCATCATTTACAAGCATATCATGCTTCACATTATTCATTTATATTATATTGGCTCGCAAGTGATAATCCATAAACCATTTCAACACAAGACACAATCGGATACGCGGATTACAAGTGTTGTCCCACACACTTCATACACACTACCGGGCTACACAAGGCTCACACATGAGAGCAACCCTCCATCGTTGTGACACTCGTGGTGGAGTATAACGGTACAATCTCAACCCCTCAACTCCACTCATCTGTAGTTGTATAATTCCACTAACGAGAGCACGGGACACATAATACAAGATCCACACGCGGAATTAACAACCACCGTTGTGATCTTAACCTCAATCGTTAGGGTACTTGGATGGAGTATACGGTACAATCACAACCCCTCGACATCTAAGGAGACTTTATTCACGGTGCACCCAATCCTATAGATGGCTACCTATATCCGATTAAAATAACCAAAAACCATTTACATCACTTGCCAATATAGTCATTTATCCTCATTAATCCACTGTTTTACAAGCATAACCACAACGCCATTTCAACAAACATAACATGCTTAACATCATATGCATTCAACACATGCAAACAAAGGATCACTTACCTAGTGCATCCTTAACGTAATGGCATTAAAATCCAGCATTAGACCATGCTTCATCATGCTCAAAACAGTAAACAAAATCACATTCATCTCATGTGCATTTTCATTAAAACATAGCACATTTCCAAGAGAAAACATTCGAACCACTTACACTTGAGCTTAGCTAAGTGTTTCAAACTTACACTAAGCTCCCAAGACCACACCCAAAGCGTTATAAAGCAAGATCCCTTGTTTGCCCTCGGAAGCCTTCAAAATCACCTCATTTGCATTAAAATGAGTTATCAAGCAAGATCCCTTGTTTCAAACTTATACTAAGAGTTATCAAACTCACCGATATGTGAAGCCTTGCTTGCCGACACGAAAATTACCCCTCTGAAGCCTTCAAAATCACCTCATTTGCCCTCATATCAAGATTTCTTGTTTTCACATCATCAAAAAAGAGATCTAAATGCATTAAAATGCATTTCAACACCATCAACAATTCACAAACTCGTTGCTCACCCAAACTACACCAAATTACCCATCCAAAACAACCGAAAACTCAATCGATTGCTTCCAAAACCAAGCCTAGCCATCATACATCACTTCCTAACAATAATCAACATCAAAACACATCTAATAATCAACCAAACTCATCCTTATACCTCCAGCAAGCAAGATTCCACCATTTCACCCCAAAATCTCACTTAAAATTATCAAGTACTTCAAGGATCTTAAGGATTTCGGGATCTATGTTATCAACACCTCATTTTAACATATAAATAAACTCAAAACTCAATTAAAATCAACACAAAACAGAGCCTAACACAACAAGTTTGAAAATTAAGATTTCAACCGTAATTTCACAAGATTTTGATCTCCAACCAAAACTATAATGAAAACTCAACCAAAAATAGAATTTAGAAGCCAAATATCTTGAGAATTTCAATAAAGAACTTAGATTAGAGGTTGAGAACGAGATTTACCTCCAATCCTTGCTTCCCTCAATGAATGACAAGTTTTCCTTAGCAAAATCTTGAAAGATTAGAAAAGATTTATTGAAAATGGTTTAGAAAATGTTGAGAGAGTTTTGGGAGAAAGAATTCTGGAAAAAGATGAGTGAATTAGTGTTTGGCTGAAAATGAGAAAGAGTTGGTAGTTATGTAATTGAAAATCTCACATTAACTAACTTTATTAATTAATTAATATAAACCCAATTAAATCTATTTAATTAAAAGCCTTTTAAAACACATGACATATTGAGGAAAGGTCAAATTGACTTAAAGCCCCCTGAAGATTCTATGATTTTGGCTCCCATATTAAAAAATCACATTTTTCCCAGTTTTGAAACTTTACAATTTAGTCACTACTCAAAATGTGTCATTTCCGAAATTCATTTTGTAAAATTGACTTGATCAACCTCTTAAACATATTTTTAGAGGATTTATCAATTTTTAACTCATTTTTATCCTATCCCGATCCTTAATTTCCTTAAATCACCTTACACGATTCGAACCGTTCTCGACCGGTCCAATCCGATGTCTAAAACATCTAGGCCCAAAACCAGGGCGTTACAAAGGTAAAAAATTGGGTATATGTATTGGTATAGCTCTAAAATTTGGCATGGTAGTAGTTTAAACCATTGAAATATTGTGTGTGAAATTTCATTGCATTTGGACATCATTCAACATGTTAAATTGAAGGGAAAACGAGCATGAATCTGTCATTACAGGTCAGGCCATATCGAAACGGGTGATGCCGTTTCGATACGGGTAAGCATAATTAAGCTTGAATAAATTGGGTGTACCGAAACGGGTTAGGGATGTTCTGAAACATTTTGTCACTAGAGACCTATGTTTCCATACGGGTTCATAGCGTATCGAAACGGGTCAAAGTCAAAGTCAAAGGTAGTCAACCCGTACCGATACAGGTCTTGCCGTATCGATACGATTATAAAAGAAAGAGTCAACTAGGTTAACCATTATCCTCCCGTACTGAAACTGCCCTGAGCGTTCCGATACAGGTTTAGTTAAAGTGGTTAAAAGCCTAATCAGAAAATCTGCATTGTTTACAATTTGGTCACTGAGTTTTGTATGAGTAAATTGAGTGAGTAAATGGTTACCATTAAGCATGACATTTTGCAGGCTAATTATTGTTACATTGAATTTCACTATGGTATTGTTTAATGCATCGAACGACATCTAGTTTGTAAGATTTATAGATTTGTCCCTAAAACTTGTAAAAGTTACAAAATTGTCCTAAATGGTTAAATGTGGTCCTTTGTGATTGAATTGGACTAATGTGTATATTGGTAATGTTTCGTTTGTGTAATTTTGGCTAAGGCGGTTACTTGAACCGATCTTCCAACGAACAAACCTTCTTAACCTGAAAATGCATGAGATGATACACGTTAGGCATACTTTGCCTAGTGAGGTAGTCACAAACACTATAACTAATGGAAATGTTGTTTTTACAATGATACATAATCTCATGCCAACATTATTAATTCCATGTAACAACGCACAAAATAATAAACATGTTCCTTTTCATTTGTAGTCCTTGGATTGAATCAAGATCGTGGATACGCGAATTTCTACGCCTCGCCAAATCAAAGAATGGTCTAATCCCTCTGCCTCCCCAATATGACCAATAACAATACTGTAACACCCCAATTTTGGGCTTAGAAGTTTTGGGTTTGGACCGGGCCGGTCAGAGTGCGGTTCGAATATAAAAGGTGATTTTTAGGAAAGCCTAGTTCGGGTTGCATTAAAAATATGGAAAAATGTCTTAAAATCCTCTTTTATTATATATAAGAGAAAGGTGAAATCAATTTTACAAAATGAGGTTTGGAAGAGTGACATTTTGGGTTAGTGACCAAAATGTAATTTTTGAAAACTGGGTGACTGTTTTAAAAAGGATTGAAACTTTGAATCTTTAAGGAGCTATTTACCCAAAAGAGTTTCTCCAGATTTTTCTGAATATTAATCAATTTAATTAATGGTTTTAATTAAGTGTAAAAAGGAGGGAAAATATATTTTGGCATTTTAACTAACTTTTCTCTAAATTTCCATTTTCTTTTCTCTCAACTTTTCTCTCAACCCAAACACATTTCTCCAGCAAAATTTCCTCTGATTTTGATAACTAAAGATGAGATTTCAATCCTCATTTGATCTCTAATCAATTCTACAACAAAACCTTGGCATTTGCTTATTGGATTTTCAAGAATCTTGGTTCCAAAAAGGGAGAAACTCAAGTTTAGAGGTATGAACGTCCTTCTCCTCTAAATTCTCAGTTCTTTACTGAAATTCCCAAGTTCTCAATCCTTGATTTGTGTTTTATTAAAGGTTTTACAATTGTGTTCTTGATCTTGGCTTTAAAATGCAAGATTTGGTTAATTTTGATGAATTTCGTGTGATCTGATTGGGCATTGTTTTGAGATGTCATTTTGATGTAAATGAATGTATAATTGACGAGAAATTGAGGTTTAATCAATGCAATCCCGGATAGGTTGATTTTCCTAAGTTTTTACTTGTGAAAATGGTGGTTTTTGGGGTGATCTTGGTGTTTTGTTAATGCTGGAGGTATAAGGACGTGGTTGGGATCATTTTGGATGTTAATTGATGTTTAAAAATGGTTAGAAGTGATGGATCTTGGCTGGGTTAAGTCTTGGAAGTGTTTGGAGGTGATTTCGGTTGTGTTTGGTAGCCGAAATGTTGGATTTGCAAAAAGCAGCGAGTTTAGGTGTGTTGCTGGTGTTTTTAATGCATTATGATGCATTAATCCTCTGTTGTTATGTGCTTGAAATAGCGGAGAATGATCCGTGAGCAATAGAGGTGGCGTTGAAGGTTTCGGATGCTTGGAAGGCTTGTTGGCTAGCCTTGTTTTGTGTATCGGTGAGTGAAGTTGGGTTTTCGGCTTTAAAACCAAGGTTTGAAGGTTTTGGGAGCTTAGTTTAAGTCTAAACAACTTAGCTAAACTCAAGAGTAAGTAAATGGAATTTCTCTCTTGGTTTGTGTATGAATTGGTTTTTAAGCACTTGTGATTGTTGGATGCAATGCATGTGATTTGCATGTTTTAAATTCTGTTTTGAAAGCATATTCTAACATGGTTTAATGCTGGTTTTGAAAGCCATGTGTGAAGGATGCTTAAGGTAAGAGATCCTTGGTTTTGTACATTGGAATTGTGGAATTGTTGCATAGTGTTGCATGTTGTTTAATGGCTTTGTGTAATGCTTCAAAAACAGTGGATTGATGATGGTAATTGGTGGTTTTGACATTTTGGTTATGCTTGTAAAACAATGGATTAATGTGGTAAAATGGTTATATTGGCAAGTGATGTAAGTGGTTCTTGGTTACTTGAATCGGATATAGTTAGCCGGCTGTAGGATTGGGTGCACCGTGAATAAAGTCGCCTTGGATGTGGAGTGGTTGTGATTGTACCGGTAACTCCATCCAAGTACACTAACGAGATGGTTAAGAACACCATGGTGGTTAAAATTCCATGGGGTGGGTCTTGTGTTAAGGTCATAATGGTGGTTAAAGTTCCATTTGAGGACCTTGTGTATGTTAAGGTCATAATGGTGGTTAAAATTCCATTTGAGGACCTTGTGTATGTTAAGGTCATAATGATGGTTAAAATTCCATTTGAGGACCTTGTGTTTGTTAAGATCACAATGGTGGTGTAAAGTCTATGTGTGGATCTTGTGTTGTATGTCCCGTGATCTCGTTAGTGATGTTATACAACTACCAATGGGTGATGGTAAGGTCGTAATGGTGGTTAAAATTCCATTTGAGGACCTTGTGAATGTTAAGGTCATATGGTGGTTAAAAGTCCATATGAGGACCTTGTGTATGGTAAGGTCATAATGGTGGTTAAAATTCCATTTGGGGACCTTGAGATTGGTAGTGTGTATGAAGCGTGGGGACAACGCTTGTAATCCGCGTATCCGATTGTGTCTTACGTTATGATGGTTTTTGAATTATCACTTGGAAGCCAATATAAAGTTCTTGAATATGATGAAGCATGAGATGCTTGAAATGATGCATGGTTGCATGAGAAGTGTGTAATGTTCTATGAATGCATGTATTACTTGTTAGCTTGAACAAGTGTTTATTATCTATTGAGAATGGTGCATGTGTGCATGAAATCTTTTTAGTGCATTGAAGTCTTGCAAAGACTTGTTTTTAAAGGCATGTGATGCAAATATTGATTTTGTGGTTCATATGTTGCATTTGTTTATTGCACGTGTTAGATTGAATGAGTAAGTGGTTTTTAAAGGTTTCTTGCTTTGAAATGATTTTCAATGTATGAGAAAAGTATGATGTGAAGTGGAAGTGTTTTCCAAGGATCTTGTATTTAACTTTGCATATGATGTTCATGCATGGAATGGTTAAATTGATGGTTTTGCAAGGTTGTGCTTTGAAGTGAATTACTTAGCTTTTCTAAGTTAAGGGTTGCTTTTCATGTTTGAGCAATGCATGATTTAAAGCATGTTGTTAAAAAGGGTTTTCAAACATTGCTTTGGTTTATCGAATTATGTTGCTTTTAAAATAGGTTTTATGACTAGCTGCATTGATGGTGTTTTGGTTTTGAGCATTCCTCACTAAGCATTATGTGCTTACGCTCCTTTTTGTCCATCAATGCAGATATTTGAAGTTGGAACAGCGGGGAGCAAGGGATTCAAGGAGAGCTCCACTTGAGATGTTTGTCTCGGTTAATAGCTATAGATAATAAAGGCAATGGGGGGGAGAATCTCTTATGTTGATGTTTAATGAGATTGTGTATGTTGGACAAGTTTGGTTTATGTTCTTGAACTATGTGGTTTAACGCTTGCAACGTTTGAATCTTCTTATTCTTAAGTCGTTATGCTATGCTTCTTGTTTTAAAAGCATGATTAATTGTTAAATGTGTTGGATGAGTTGGTGCACCTAGGGGTGGTTTTGTATCTAGATTTTGATGCAATTTGGTAGGTATGATGTTTGGCATGTTGTTGATTTATGGTGGAATGGTTTGGAGCATGTTTGATGGGGGTTTAAAGGTGTTAAAGCAGGCCAATCTGCTTTTTCTGGGCAGGGTGTTTCGAAACACCCTTGCCTGTTTCGAAACAGGCCCTTGTTTTGGCTTGGGTGTTCCTGAACGGCCTAGCCCGTTTCTGAACACTTTGGCTACTGCCAAGGGGTGTTCCTGAACGGCCTAGACCCGTTTCGGAACACCTGACCGTTGGGCATAAAATTTGAATTGTTTTGAGGTTTGCAAGCTTTACGTTTTAGTCTTGATTCTTGTATGTGCAATTGCTTGAGTTTGAGATGTCCATTTGAGTTGAAATTTGGCAGAGAGGCATGAAACATGACTAATTTCATAATGGTAACTTAAAAATTGGTAAAGTCCTTTTAATTTTCAGAATTTACAAATTGGTCCCTAAATTCGTATTTTGTGCAATTGGGTCCCTTATTGTTTTCCGATTGCTGTGATTTTTGAGTATGCTTATCTCAAGAGTATGCCTAGGTTTAATGTGTGTCTATACAATTTTAAAAAGAAAAAAAAAGGGTCGTTAATCAAGGTTGACTTTCAGGTTGACTTTGGTTTTCCCCGTGTAATCTTCGTAGTTCGGGTCAACCGTCTAGGCCGGGCTAAGGGGGTTACAAATACACATCCCTCCACCTCACCAAATCAATATAGGCCCTAGCCTTAGGACCGTAGTCCACCCGTACACTGAGCTCATGATTTCTATGGCATGCCAATTGTATCTTGAGTCCATTCAAATCCAAGGTTGCAATATACATATTCATTTCAATAGTCAATGATAAATCAATGTCCAATGAATTCAATGTTGTCGATGATCAATATTTGTGTCTTAGTATCTCAAAGATTGGTATGCATATCAATGTTCGATGACTTCAATGGAATAATCCAATGACAATGCTTATGTCGATGACTATATACAATGACAATAATCAATGTTCAATGGCAACTTATCGACACTTACCAAAGTGTCCGATTAATCATCCAATGCAATTGCTTCAAGAACGGTGTTAGCGAAATAATCTAAAATAAAAAATAATGATCCGGGGAGGCCTTTTGCCTAACCTGACATTCCGACTACACTCACCTTGACAATCCGAAGCTTCGAGGCTCTCGGATAGCAATCCATTTGTTCCTAGCTTGTGATGGAGATGGTGAAACCTCTTTCTCCACTTCTTGAGCTAGAAAAATTAATAGAAAACTATTAGGATCGATGTTTCGATATCAAAATCATTGTAACGATATCAAAATCAATATCTGACTTAAATAGAGAGGACAACGATGAGATATCCATGGATAGTCAAAACCCTAGATTAGATTACACTATATATACTCATGGAATCCATCAATTGATTCAGGAATATAGCTTACTCGATCGATAGCAACGATTCGATATCGATAAAATAAAGAAATAGCAAAGCTTGAAATTCCACTAATGGAGGTGTGTGCTTAGTTGGAGAAGATGATGAAAGTGAGAGGTGCTAGCTTGGGAGTGTTCTCGGGTAAGCTATCTCCACTTCTTTTGTTTCTACTTTTAATTCAAAGTTTTCCTTTAATTGAAGGAAATTCATCATATAACTCCGCGTAAGTGGAGAATTTAATTAAAGATGGCTAATCGCGAGGTTAGTCCCTCACTTTTCATACAATTTTGGTTTTGCCCTCCAACTTACACTTCTTCCATTTTAGCCACTAAAAGCTCAATATTAATTCATAAAGTTCAAACACGATGTTTTAAGGCCAATTAGGGTTCGATAAAAATAATTAACTAGCCAATGAAATCTTTAAGCTTTGTCAATGTAGGATTTCTGATCATCGGAAATAAATTCCAACTAGACCGGATTTTAGGGTGTTACAAGTCCGAAAGCTACTGTATTCAACTCTTGAGTCATGGGATGGGAAGAGAACCACAATCATCGAGGATAAGAATTTCAAGACCTTGAAGCTCGATGAGGTAGTAGGATCTCTCCTTACTCGTGAGATCATGAAATAAGGGAGAGAAGAAGATAAGAGAAAAGAAGAGAGAAGAGTAGTCAAAAAAGAGGTAGGGAAGAAAAACAAGGAGTTGCTCTCAAAGCCTCTCTACCAATAAAGGTGAACACTTCTAATGGGGAAGAAGAGTTTGAAGAATTGGCTATGATAGCCAAAAGATTCTCAAGGTGCATGAAGTCCAATCGTGGTAGAAAGTTTTGAAGGAGAAAAGACTTCAAGAACAAGATTAAAGAAGAAGAAAAATATCAACTCATTTGCTATGAGTGCAAGAAGTCGGGTCACATTCACATTGATTGTACTCAATTAAAGAATAAGAGCTTTGAGAAGAAGAAGAAGCTCAAGGCTCAAGTAGAAACTTGGAGTGATAAGGATTCATCATCCGAGGATGAGGAGCATGAAGTGGCTAACCTTTGGCTCATGGCCCTTGAGAAGGAATATATGGTAAACTCTAACTCACCATCTCTTACTTATGATGAACTATATGATCCCTATGATGAGTTGCGAGAATTTTACGATGAATTGGTTAAGAAATATAAAGAATCTATTTTTAAAAACAAGAAATATATTTTCGATTTGAAAAACATCTAAATTGGAAAAGAATGTTTTAAACTTGATAAATATTTCAAATGAGATTAAAAAAATCTTGATGTTGAAAAACATCTTTCCTATTTCAAAGATTATCACACTATGGAAGTGGATAATCTTAGTACTTGGGAAAATGGTTTTAACAAGGGTAGTTCTTCCAAAACCCAATATTTAAAGAGAAAGGATTTTAACTACAAACAAAGTGGCTCTCAAAGGCATTCTAGAGCTAAGATGTAACGCCCCGGTTTTAGGCGTAGGTGTTTGTGAGTCGAGTTGAGCCGGTGGAACCGATACAAGTTGTTCGAATCATTAAAAGGTGGTTTAGGGAAATCAAGGTTCGGGATGGGATAAAATATGATAAAAATTCCTAAAATCCTCTAAACTTATATTTAAGAGTTTGGTTAAATTTTACAAAACGAGTTTCGGAAGTATACATTTTGGGTAGTAACCAAAATGTAAAGATTTAAAAGTTGGGAAAAATGTGTTTATCAAGAAGAGTCAAAATCTTAGAATCTTTAGGGAGCTATTTGGCAATTAAGCCTTTGCCATAATTTGTCATGTGTTTTAAATGGTTTATTAAATAATTAAAATGACTTTGATTAATTAAATTAGAATGTTAGTTAATCGGTTAAAATATTTTTCACGATCATTTTCATTTCTTTTCTTCACTTCAGCCAAACACTCTTCATTTTCTCTCAAATTCCAAATTGTCTTCGCTCTCAAATCCTTTCTTGATTTCCAACTTCGTCTTTGTGATTTCTCTCAATTTTCTTCAAGTTCTTTCAAGCTAAACTTGCCAAATTAGAGGAGAAGTAATGATTGGAGTTAAATTTCATGCTAACCCTCTAATCAAGGTTCTTTAATGAAATTCCAAAGATATTTGACTCTTTATCTATGTTTTTGATTGAGGTTTTGTTGTTAGTTTGATAAAATATTGAAATCTTGATAGAAAAGTGATTTCCAGAGTTTGGTTGATTTGGCTGGTTTGAGATGATTTCTAAATGAGTTTTGAAAGGTTTGTGGTGTTGAAGTGGAGTCTTAACCATAGAGATCCCGAAATCCTTGAGATCATTTGTTTTTGAAGTGTTTTTGGTTGGGTTTTTTGGGTGTTTTTGTGGAATCTGAGTTGTTGGAGGTATGAGAATGGTTTTAAGTTGTTTTTGGATGTTGATTGATGCTTAAAATGTGTTGTATGTGTTGGGTAATGGTTGGGCTGAGGTTAGAGGTCAATCGATTGAGTTTTCGGTTGTTTTGGATGGGTGATTTGATGCTTTAGAGCAAGGCTGCATGATTTCTTTTGAGTGCTGATGTTTTGGACGCATTTTAATGCATTGAACCTCTGTTTTAATGTGTTGAATACAGGGGATAGTATTCTAGAATCAAACAAAGTGGTTTTGGAGGCATGAGTTGGTCAGTGGAACTTGGTTTTCTAGCGTGGAAACGTTTTAGAAAAGGTTTTGGGAACTTAATAAGATCTTGAAATGCTTTATTAAGTTTAGAAGTATGTAAAGCGAATTTCTCTCCCAATTTGTGCTAGTTTGAGCCTTTGGTTGCACTTGATTTTAATTGCATTTACCTACTATTTTAAATCATGTTTTGAGTATATAAAATGTGTATGATGATGTCATGTGGTTTAAGGATGCACTAGGTAAGTGGTCCTTCTATGCATGAGTTGATGCATGAGGTTTGAAGCATGATTTAATGCTTGATTTATGGCTTACAATAAATGCTTTGGAAAAATAGTGAGGTATGCATGAAATGTGGATTATATTGGCAAGTGATGTTGTATAAAGTGTTTTATAAATGAAATCGGATATAGTTAGCCGGGTATAGGATTGAGTGCCCTATAAACAAGTCGCCTTGGATGTTGAGGGGTTGTGATTGTACCAAAAACTCCATCCATGTACTAACTAATAAGGATTGTTAAAGGTTGCAATGGTTGAGGGTAGCTCCCGAGTGCGAACCTTGTGTGTGTCCCGTCTCCCGTTAGTGGGTTATACATCTATCGATGAGTGGTGTTGAGAAGTTGTAATTGTATCGAACACTCCACCACGGGTGTCACAACGATGGAGGGTTGCTCTCTTGTGTAAACCTTGAGATGTCGGTAGAGTTTATGAAGGGTGTGGGACAACCCTTGGTAATCCGTGTATGCGATATGTTTTGTGAATGTTGTTATCACTTGTTAGCCAATATAATGGAATTGAATGTTATGGAAGTGATGTTAATGCATATTTTGAAAAGTGCATGTTTTTGTTTAAGCTTAGCATAATGGTGTTATGCTTGGAAGGCTTGGTATATGTTTAGCAATGGTATAATTGCTGGAAATTGCATGAGATATGATGCATGTTGATTTTCATGGTACAATGCATTGTTTATTAAAGAAGGCATGATGGTTTTGGGAAAAGTGAAAAAAATGGTTTTGTGCATTAATGATGTTTGAGGTTTTGAGCAATCCTCACTAAGGTTGTATGTTTATGCTCTTTTTGTTCATCAATACAGACAACTAGGAATTTGGAGGCAGCATCTACAAGGCATTCTACCAACACTCACTTTAAAAGTATGTTGAGTTCATGAACTAGTGTAATAAAGGCCATCCAATGCTATGAATGTTAACGTTTGGTAATTTTTGGTTTGGGGCAAGTTTAATATGCACATTTGGTTGTGTAAATGGCCTTTAAGTTTTGGTTTATGCTTGAAATTGGATTTTGACCATTTGGTGTTTTTAACTCTAGGAAGCATGCCGTTAGTGCTCATGATGTTGTGAATGATGCTATGTTGATGCGTTTGCAATGTATACTTGATCGTTGATGTATATTTGAGTGGCTAATATGTTCGGGCATATATTGGGATGGTTTCAGATAGTTTAAATTGAGTTAAAACAAATTTTAAAAACATTGCAGGCCCAGGTGTTTCGAAACACCCTTGTCTGTTTTGAAACGGTGGCTTGAAAGGGACTTGGTGTTTCGAAACGGTGAGGCCTATTTCGAAACATTTTGCCTCTGTGAAACCTTGTTCTGAAACGGGTATTAAAGGGTTTCGAAATGAACCCGCGTATCGAAACTATCAACTGTGTTTTGAATCAACCTTTCCGATACGGGGCTCACCGTTTTAGGAGATTTGACGCCTTTGGTACAGGCGATGACGGGAGCATTCCAGGCTGTTGTTGCCGGAGTGCATGTGCAAGCGCCTGCCGCTAGGCAAGTGGGATTGCCATTGGAGCGCTTGAGGAGTTTGGGAGGAGTAGAATTTCACGGATTATCACCTAAGGCATCCGAGGCTTGCATGGCTAGCAGGATCCAGATATTGGATCAAATGGGGTGCAATGACGCAATGAAATGGGGTTGTTCAGTGTCATTATTGCATGGTGAAGCATACACATGGTGGACGCCTGTGACCACGAAATTGGAGCCGAAAGAGGTGGATTGGACATTTTTCCAGTCTGCATTTAAGAGAAAGTATGTTGGAGTTAGATACTTGGACGATAAGAAGGCGGAGTTCATGTATCTGGTTCAAGGGTACATGATTGTGGCTAAGTAGAAGGTCCAGTTCGTACGATTGAGCCAGTACGCTCTGGAGTTGGTGTTGCGTGACATTTATCATTGTGACCATTTCTGGTATAGCCTGGTGCATGACGTAAAGATGTTCATGCTAGCAATGGATTATACAGATTTTGATGTGCTCGTGACTCTAGCCAAAGATATAGAGCAGAGCTTGGGTCTAACCTCGCGTGTGGGTGGTTCTAGTTTGGGCAAGAGAGCTGCTGATGTTGGACCTAGTTGTGGGAAGAGTAAGAGGAACTGGGATCGTAGATATCAACCTACGGCTAGGCGAGGTAACTTTAAGCGAGGTGCATTGGCTCAGGGTAACAGGCTGAGGTTTGAGCAGAATATTGTTGGTCGTGTGGCTCGCGGGAGCACTTGAGGAGGATTTCCCTCGTGCGGCTCGTGAGGTGCAGGCTCCTATGGTTGGGGCTAATTCGTGTTGGAACTACATATCTGCTGATCATATGAGACGTGAGTGTCCCCTGTTAGCGGGAGGTGGTCAGGGTCGTTCACCTGTAGTTGCATCGCAGAGAGGCCGTGGGCGCGGCCGTGGCAACTTTCAGAGGAGAGAGGATGGGCAAAGAGGTGTGGCATATGTGGTTGTTGTTTAGCCATAGGGAGGTGGTCCTGTGAGGATATATGCACATCGCGAAGGACATAACGACGTCGATGTGATTACAGGTACATTCACCTTGCAATCCTTGTTTTTGTTAGCTTTGATTGATTCTGGATCTACGCATTCATACATCTTGAGTGAGCATGCACATTTGCTTGATATTCCTATTGAGATGCTAGATGTAGGAATGCAAGTAACAAGTTCTTTTGGCGAGACTGTTGTTACAAGGAGAATGTATAGGAGATGCCCATTATCTGTTCAGGGGCATGAGTTTTCGGTTGATTTATAGAACTTCCTTTTTATGATTTTGATTTGATTCGTGGAATGGACTAGTTGGTTAGGCATCAAGCTATGGTAGATTTTGATGTTAAGAGAGTCACCCTGAAGCTTGTGGATGATTACGAGGTAGTAATCGTAGGCGAGAACGTGAAGTTCTTGTCTAACACAATTTTGGCTCTTGAAGCGAGTTGGATGTTGGAGTTGGGATGCGAAGCCTTCTTGGCATATGTGATGAATCCTGATACGAAGAAAGTGCGGGTGCAAGACATACGAACCGAATGTGAGTTTCTTGGTGTTTTTCCAGAAGAGTTACTTGGGTTGCCACCCAACCGAGAGGTTTAGTTTGGTATTGAGTTGTATGAGAATACGAATCCAATGTACATTTCTCCTTATCGCATGGCAACTAAGGAGTTGAAGGAGCTGAAGACGCAACTTCAGGAGTTGCTTGACCGGGGATTCATAAAGCCGAGTATTTCACCTTGGGGTGTGCCGATCTTGTTCGTAAAGAAGAAGGATGGTATAATGCATATGTGCATTGATTATCGCCAACTGAACAAGTTGACGATTAAGAATAAGTACCCTTTGCCGAGGATCGATGATTTGTTTGACCAGTTTCGTGGTGCTTTGGTGTTTTCGAAGATAGATTTGACGTCTGGGTACTATCAGCTAATGGTTAAAGATGTGGATGTACCTAAGACAACTTTTCGAACTAGGTATGGCCATTATGATGTCTTCGGTGATGTCGTTTGGATTTACAAATGCACTAGATGCAGTCATGAATATGATGAATAGGGTGTTCCATGAGTATCTGGATCATTTCGTGGTGGTGTTTATCGATGATATGCTCGTGTACTCGCGTACCGAGAAGGATCATGACAAGCACTTGAAAATTGTGTTACAAGTGTTGTTGGAGAATCAACTTTATGCTAAGTTCAGCAAGTGTGAATTTTGGCTCAATGAGGTGGTTTTTCTTGGACATGAGGTGTCAGCCGAAGGTATTCGAGTTGATCCACACAAGGCTGAGGCAATGATGAGTTGGAAGACGCCTAAATCAGTGACGGAAGTGCGTAGTTTCCTTGGGTTGGTTGGTTACTACCGAAGGTTTGTCAAAGGTTTCTCTAAGATTGATGCACCTTTGACCAAGTTGTTGCAAAAGAATGTTCGCTTTGAGTGGACGGATGTTAGGCAACAAGCTTTGACGCAAACTCATGTCTTGATGCAACCAGAATCGGGTAAGGAGTTTGTAGTCTATAGTGATGCATCATATGTTTGTTTGGGTTGTGTATTGATTATAGGTGGGAAGGTTGTGGCTTATGCGTCTAGACAGTCGAAGGTGCATGAGTGCAACTACCCTACACATGATCTAGAGCTCGCTGCAGTGGTCGTTGCTTTTAAAATTTGGAGACACTACCTTTATGGTGAAAAGTGTATGGTTTACACCGACCATAAGGGTTTGAAGTATTTTATGTCGCAGTGAGAGTTGAATAGGCAACGAAGGTGGTTAGACTTGCTTAAGGATTATGATCTGACCATTGAGTATCATCCTCGAAAGGCTAATGTTGTGGTTGATGCTTTGAGTAGGAAGGTAGCTGTTGAGCTGAGAGCTATGTTTGCTCGTTTGAGTATATCGCGTGATGGGGGCTTGGTAGACGAGTTGCAAGTGAAACCTTCCTTGATTCAGTTGATCAAGGAGAACCAGTTGTTGGATGATTCATTGGTGCCTCATGTTCAGGGCATAGCTGATGGTAAGGCAACAAACTTTTGTTTTAATGATGATGGGGTTCTATGTTTCAAAATTCTGATAGTTGTGTCGGAAGATGTTGAGTTGAAGCACACTATTTTGACCGAGGCTCATAGCAGTCCTTTTGCTATGCACCCAGGTAGTACTAAGATGTATCGTGGCCTGAAGGATTAGTACTACTGGGTGGGGTTGAAAAAGGATGTTGCTGAATTTGTAAGCGAGTGTATGGTTTGCCAGCGTTTGAAGGTAGAGCATCATTTTCCTTCTGGGTTGTTACAACCTTTGAGGATACCGGAGTGGAAATGGGAAAGAATTACGATAGATTTTGTGTTTGGCCTTCCTTTGACACCATCTAAGAAGAACTCTGTATGGGTGATTGTGGATCGTCTTGCGAAGTGTGCACATTTCTTGCTTGTGCATACTGCGTATACGTTGGATAAGTTAGCATAGTTGTATATTCATGATATTGTGTGTTTTCACGGTGTGCCCATGTCTATAGTGTCGGATAGGGATCCAAGATTCATATCATGGTTCTGGGAATGTTTACGACAGGGATTAGGTACGTAGTTGAATTTCAGCACTTCATATTATCCCCAGTCAGATGGACAGTCAGAACGAGTTATCCAGGTGCTGGAGGATATGTTGCGATGTTGTGTGATTGATTTCCATGGTTCTTGGGAAAAACATCTGCCTTTGGTTGAGTTTTCCTATAATAACAGTTTTCAGGCAAGTATACAAATGGCTTCGTATGAGGCCTTGTATGCTCAAGGGAACAACTGAGAAGGTGAAGCTCATATGTGAGCGGTTGAAGGCTGCATCGGATCGTAAGAAATCTTACGCACATTTAAAGCGTAGAGAGATTGAATTTGCGATTGAAGATTTCGTGTTTCTTAAGGTATCGCCTTGGAAGAAGGTGATGAGGTTCAGACGTAAGGGAAAGCTTACTCCGAGGTTTATTGGAGCTTATGAGGTTGTGGAGCGAGTTGGTCCTGTAGCTTATCGGTTGAGGTTGCCTCCCGAGTTAGAAATGATCCATGATGTGTTTCATGTATCTATGTTGCGGAGATATAGATCAGATCCATCTCATGTTATCCAGTTGAGGAGATTGAGTTGAATCCGGATTTATCCTATGATGACGAACTAGTGAGAATTCTATATTCGAGTAGAAAAGTTCTTCGTGGCAAGACGATAGAGCTTGTGAAGGTTGTAATGCCTTTGTTTTGGGCCTAGATGTTTTAGACATCGGATCAGACCGATCGAGAACGATTCGAAACGCGTAAGGTGATTTAAGGAAATCAAGGATCGAGATACGATAAAAATGTGGTAAAAATTGGTAAAATCCTATAATAATATGTTTAAGAGGTTGGTCAAGTCAATTTTACAAAAAGAGTTTCGGAAATGGGACATTTTGAGTAGTGACCAAATTGTAAAGTTTTAAAACTGTGAAAAATGCGATTTTTAAAGAAGAATCCAAATTCTTAGAATCTATAGAGGGCTTTATGGCAATTTAGCCTTTCCTTGATATGACATGTGTTTAAAATGATTTTTAATTAAATAGCTTTAAATGGATTTGATTTAATTAATTTAGGTGGTTAACTTGAGATTTCCAACTACGTAACTACCAACTTCTTTTAATTTCCAGTCAAACACTATTTTCATTAATTTTCTCCAGAATTCTTTTCTCCCAAACACTCTCCCAATATTTCCTAAGCAATTTTCAAGAAAACCTTTCTTGTTCTTCAAGATTTTTCAAAGGAAAACTTGTCATTCATTGAGGGAAGCAAGGATTGGAGGTAAATCTCATTCTCAACCTCTAATCAAAGTTTTTTATTGAAATTCCAAAGATATTTGGCTTCTAATTACTATTTTTGGTTCAGTTTTCATTATAGTTTTGATTGGAGATCAAAATCTTGAAAAATATGGTTGAAATCTTAATTTTCGGACTTGTTGTATTAAGCTCTGTTTTGGATTGATTTTAATTGAGTTCTAAGTTGATTATTGTGTTGAAATGAAGTCTTGATAACATAGATCCCGAAATCCTTGAGATCCTTGAGTTTCTTGTTAGTTTTAAGTGAGTTTTTGAGGTGAAATGGGGGAATCTTGCTTACTGGAGGTATAAGGTTGGGTTAGGTTGTTTGTTAGATGTGTTTTGATGTTTATAATGGTTTGGAAGTGATGTATGTTGGATGGGCTTGGTTTAGGAAGCAATCGATTGAGTTTTCCGTTGTTTCGGTTGGGTAAATTGGTGTAGTTTGGGTGAACAACGAATTTGTGAATTGTTGCTGGTGTTGAAATGCATTTTAATTCATTTAGATCTCTGTTTGATGATGTGAAGACAGGGGATCTTGATCCGGAAGCAAACGAGGTGTTGTTGGAGGCTCCAGAAGAGTAATTTTCATGTCGGCGAGCAAGGCTTCACGTATTGGTGAGTTGAAATTGATTTTCCAGCTTTGTGACGCTTTGATTGTAGTCTTGGGAGCTTAGTGTAAGTTTGAAACACTTAGCTAAAGCTCAAGAGTAAGTGGTTCGAAAGTCTCTCTTGGAAATGTGCTATGTTTTTATGAATATGCACTTGATTTAATTATGGTTTTGATTACTGTTTTAAAGCATGTTAGAAGCATGAGTAATGCAGGATTTTAATGCCATTGTGTTAAGGATGCACTAGGTAAGTGATCCTTGGAATTATGTGATAAATGCATATGATGTTAAGCATGTTTATGCTTGTGGAAATGGCATTGTGTTTATGCTTGTAAAACAGTGGGAAATTGATGTTAAATGATTATATTGGCAACTGATGAAAGTGGTTTTGGTTACTTTAATCGGATATAGTTAGCCGGCTATAGAATTGGGTGCACCGTAAATAAAGTCGCCCTGAATGTTGAGGGGTTGTGATTGTGCCATAATCTCTATCCAAGTACCCTAACGATTGAGGCTAAGATCACAACGGTGAATGGTTTAATCCCGTATGTGAGTCTTGTGAATGTGTCGCGTACTCTCGTTAGTGGAATTATACAACTACCGATGAGTGATGTTGAGGGGTTGTGATTGTGCCATTAATCTCCATCACGGGTTTTGAGGGGTTGTGATTGTGTCATAGATCTCCACCTTGTGTAGTCCTATAGTATGTATGAAGCGTGTGGGACAACGCTTGTAATCTGCGTATCCGATTGTGTCTTTTGTTGAAATGGTTTATGGATTATCACTTGCGAGCCAATGTAATGCAAATGATTAATGTAAAGCATTAGATGCTTGTAAATGATGCTAGAATGCATGTGATGCTTGGTAAAGCATGAGCAAAGACTTACTTGCTGTTTTAGAATGATGCATATGAGCATGTGTTCAGAAAGTGCATTGATGTCTTGAAAAGGATATGTTTTATGTAAAGGCATGTGTTGGAAAGTGGTGGTTTTGCATTCTGTGTGAAGTGCATTGTTGAATGTTGTTTAGCGATCCTCACTAAGCTTTGTGCTTACGCTCATTCATTTCATCAATGTAGAGAATTAGGCGTTTGAGGCAGCACACAAGCAAGGGAATCCAAGCTTTTTGGTTTAGCAAAGTATCTGGCTTTTCTTTGGTGTAATAAGAGGCAATGGATGGGATTTATACTTTTGGATGGTTCAGGATGTTGCTATTTACCTTAAGCATATTTGGTTGTTTACCTTTGGTTCTTAGGTTTGGTTGTTTACCTTAAGCTTTTGGTTGTTTACCAAAGTATTTGGCCTTTTCCGATTGGTTTTTGGTTTGAATGTTGATTTTAGTTTTGTATGGCTTTGGTGGACTAGAGAGCATGCCTATAGTTCCAATGTTTGCATGATTGATGCAATGTCTTAGTTTATGCTTCATAATGATGATCTTTGATGCTTAAACATATTGAATGTACGTTGTGGCATGAATTGGAATGTTTTTAGATGTGAAAACCAGCAAAATTTGTTGTTCAGGGCAAGGCGTATCAAATTACCCTTACATGTTTCGGAATAGAGGACTGAAATGGCCACGAGGTTTCAGAATGGGTAGGAACGTTCCTGAACGATTTTGCTACTGGAAAGGGGTGTTTCGGTACGGGTTTCGGAACGCACCTGAGTATCAAAATGGTAAACCTGGTTTCGAAACGAACATTCCAATACAGAGTCTAGTGTTTCGAAACACTCAACCGTTGAGTGTGAATTTGAATTGTTTCAGGTTTCTTTTTCTTAAGTTTTGGCCCCTAAGTCTTGATTGCTTAATTAAATGAGATTGTGTGGTCCATTTGAGATGAATTCTAATACAATTTCACGTGATATGATTAATTACGGATTGGTAACATTAAAACTTGTTTAGTTCTTTGAAAACTGGAAATTTACATTTTAGTCCCTAAATGACGTTTGTATGCAATTGAACCCCTATTTGAGTTTCATTCGTTGTGTCGCTTCCGCTAAAGTGTTTCGCCCTTCACATAAGTTAAATGTGTGCATCTAGTAAATTTAAAAGGAAAAAAGGTCGTTAACCAAGGTTGACTTCCGAGTTGACTTTGGTTTTCCCCGTGTAATCTTCTTGGTTCGAGTCGGGCGTCTAGGCCGGGCTAAGGGGGTTACATTTGTTGGTATCAAAGCCAAGTTACGAAAGAATTGGGGATGTTGGTATGAGAAATTGATATGTGTTGACGCATGTTGGGTGAAAAGTATGCAATTGGTTGAATCTTGAAACTTATGATATGCTGAATTGATTTGAGTCGTATGTGAAATGAATATGATTGTATGATGATGATGCAATGTTGTTATGTGCTGATTTTGGATGATGGAAAGCATGTTGAGCACGATGTGATTGCTATGCTATGTTGAGGGAAATTGGGGGTACCCATTGCCTTATTACACTAAACAAATGTTTTTGTAAACTTGGATTCTAGCTTACAACTGGCCTAAATGGTTTGACTTGTTTTGTTGTTATGCCTTATTTAAAATAGCACTATGGGTCCGAGAAGAGAACTGAGGTCGAATACTATGGTACATGCGGCTGAGTAGGGTGAGCCAGGGGCTGATGTTTCTCCTGGTGGAAACTTACCCCCTCTGCCACCACTTGGAGGTGGGGAGCAGGTGCAGCAAGGGCCTGCTTGTTCGGGATCGGGTGATCTAACGCCATTGGTTCAGGCGATCATCGGGGTGTTTCAGGCTGTTTTTGCCGCAGCGCATGTACAGGCCCCTGCAGCTGGGCAGACGGGCTTACCTTTGGAGAGGTTGAGGAGCTTAGGAGCTGTGGAGTTCTATGGTATGTCTCCTGAGGTGTCAGAAGCCTGGTTAGCAAGTACGATCCGTATCATGGATCACATGGGCTGTAATGATGTGTGCAAGCTGGGATGCGCAGTTTCTTTGTTGCAAGGCGATGCCTACAGCTGGTGGACGACTACCACTACCGATTTGGAGCCCAATGAAGTAGATTGGGAGTTTTTTAAGGGTGCCTTCAAGAGGAAGTATCTAGGGGTGAGATACTTGGACGAAGAGAAACGTGAGTTTATGTGGTTGGATCAGGGCAACCTATTTGTGGCTGAGTATGAGGTCCAGTTCGTACGCTTGAGCCAATATGCTCCTGAGCTGATACGTAGTGAGAGGCACCGATGTGATCGCTTCCGGTACGGGCTGGTACAGGAAGTTAAGACGTATATGTTTGGCTGCAAACTATACTGACTTCGATGTGCTTGTTTGTCGAGCCAAAGACATCGAACAGAACTTGGGTTTGTCGTCTCGAGGTGTTGGTTCTAGCTCTGGGAAGAGAGCAGCTAAGTATAGTTCCGGAGGTGGACGAAACAAAAGAGGTCAAGATAGAAGACATCAGCCTGAGGGAAGAGAGGTGCTCCGGGTCGAGGTGGTGAGTGTTGGGTCACGTCGGCACGCCCCGTGGCGCAGCTGAAAAATTAATTTGACGTAATCCAACCAGGATCCATGTACAGGAACGAATCCGGGGTGAAAAGATGAAGAGTTACCTTTTAAAACTCTAGAAACTGGAAAACCGACGGTATGTCGGAATAACCACGTCCAGTAAAACCGGAATCGTCACAGGTTCGCAACGACCTCTACGGAGTCTACCCGAACAAAACGAACAAAGTTTCCGCCTCCCTAACACTTAGGGATAAATTTCGACATGTTTGAACACCTTCCAAGGAGAAGTCGAAATCCCTCCAGGGATTCCTGAGGGAGTCTGAAATCGACCAGGGGTTCTACCGGGACTTGTATACGATCTAGGAAATCGCCAGGTATTTGCCAGGGGGCAAGAGGAACACCAGAAAAATATCGAACAGCTTCTCAGAAGAAATATGGGACTTGTCAAAAATTCCACAGGGCAATTCCCAGGGACTTGTTGAAATAGTATTCAGAGACTTAATTCTAGTTGAATAGCTTCAATCGAAGTTCAACCAAAATTCATAGAATCTAATTCTACTTGAAATTGGTATATATTAAATATACATTATATTTAATAATATTAAATGAAATATATATATTTAATTATGTAGAATCTTATTCTACATAAAACATGGATTTAAATATACATTATATTTAATCCAAATATATATATATATATTATATAGAATCTCATTCCATCTTTACTTGGATTTAAATATATTCAAATATATATTTTTTAATTATGTAGAATCTAACTCTACCTAAACTTGGAATTAAATATACATTATATAAATTCCAAATATATATTTAAATTTCTAGAATCTTATTCTATAATATTTAAGTCTCTAAATATTTTCCATACTCTAAATAATATCTGATAAATACAATATTTATCCAATATTATTCCCATTTAAGGGAGTTGCCGATTTCCCCTATCCCAGAGGGGATTTTCGGCAACCTCCCTAAAATAGGGAGTATGGTTTCCATTTTTGTTCGTTTTATTCGAAGGGTGTGACCCTTGTAGGTTCATGCAACGTTAGCAGCAAAATTAGAACTGTTCTAATTTTACAAACAATGAGTGGCATCTAGCAATACATCATTGCTACCTAAGTTGCATGAAGTCATGGTTTGACTTTCCTAATTCCTGAATAAACTTTCTTTATGTATTTTATCCTTTTGTCCTTTATATCTTAGATGAACACAAGTCATGGGTTAGTCACACTTGCGTTGTCCATCTAGTGTTTCTTGATGTCTTGAGTAGATTATTATAAATGAATCTCTATGATATCTCATATTATAATATTCCAGCATGGCCATGCATTTTCTAATCTCACTTAATCAAGTGGCCGAAGATATTTCTCCCTTTATGTAGGAGGGACAACTCCATTCTTGATCAACCATATTTCACTACACAGGTCAACACGTATCCAATCATCAGTCTTTATAATGTAGTTAGTTACGACTCACGTTTGACTATGTCAAAATACGTAAATCTTTATGCTGAAATCATGTTGATCTCAAGTCTGAGGATTATACATATGTTTATCATGAGCAATGTTGTGACTGTCACATAATTACCCAAGAAACATGCTCATAGCGGGTCAATTCAGTATGTTGTTCTCTAACAAATACTTATGTGTTGATTTTGACATCTCTATGTCAATGACAACACTTGTTATCAATCAACCACATATTAGTCTTTAAATATTATCACTGTGCATACCCATAATAATATTCGACTAAGGATCCTATTTAACAATAATCGTATTATTGTATGGACATTATTATCCAATGGTTAGTTTGATGCACAGAAACATACCAAATGATGATAACGACAATGCCATTACTTGATAAATCTAGTAAAATAGTTTGTCTATTCAATCATCATATAATTGGTCTTTGGGCATACTCCAACAGCCAGGCCTATAGAGGTCGAGTGAGATCTAAGCAGCATACTTGATGGACATGTGGGTCGAGGGACCATTTGAGGCGAGATTGTCCTCGAGCATCTAGAGAGGTCCAGGCTCCTATTGTGGTGATAGGGAATAAATGTTGGAATTGTGGTTCGACAGATCACATGAGGAGGGAGTGTCCCTTATTGGCTGGTGGAGGTCAGAGACGTGCTCCTGTAGTGGCTGCACCTCAGAGAGGCGGTGGGAAATTTCAGAGGAGAGATGAGAAGCAGCGAGGTATTGCTCATGTAGTAGCCGTCCGACCTGAGGGAGGTGGACCAGCGAGGGTTTATGCTCAGCGCAATGAGCGCAATGATATCGATTTCATCGCAGGTACCTTTGTTCGTCAGTCTTTATATTTGCTGGCTTTGATTGATTTTGGATCCATGCATTCTTTTGGTGAGATGCTTGATATACCTGTTGAGATGCTTGAAGTAGGAATGCAAGTGACTAGTTCTTTTGGTGAGACTGTAGTCACTAGGAGACTATATAGGAGATGTCCTTTATCTGTGCAAGGACATGTTTTTCTTGTGGATTTGATGGAGTTACCCTTCTACTGTTTCGATGTAATCCATGGTATGGATTGGTTGACGGAGCATAGAGAGGTGCTTGACTTTGATGTCAAAAGGGTGACCCTAAAGCTGGTCGATGACTATGAAGTGGTGGTGGTAGGCGAGAACGTGAAATTCTTGTCGAATGTGATTTCGGTTCTAGAAGCAAACCGTAAGATGAAGATGGGTTGTGAGGCATATCTTGCTTATGTGAAGAATCTTGGCACCAAGGATGTGCATGCACAGGACATCCGAACTGTTCATGATTTTTCGGGTGTCTTTCCAGAAGAATTGCCTGGGTTGCCACCAAACAGGGAAGTTGAGTTTGGTATCGAGTTGTACGAGAATACGACTCTAGTGTCCATTTCCCCTTATCGCATGGAACCTAAAGAGCTGAAAGAGTTGGAAACAAAATTGCAGGAGTTGTTGGATCGAGGTTTCATCCGCCCGAGTGTGTCACCTTGGGGTGCACCGGTCTTGTTTGTAAAGAAAAAAGATGGGACAATGTGGATATGCATCGATTATCGGCAACTGAACAAGTTGACGATCAAGAACAAGTATCCCTTGCCTAGAATCAATGATCTCTTTGATCAGTTCTGGGGAGCCTCAGCGTTTTCTAAGATAGACTTGAGATCAGGGTATTATCAGCTGAAGGTGAAGGATTTGGACGTACCTAAGACAGCTTTTGGGACGAGGTATGGACATTATGAATTCTTGGTGATGCCGTTTGGTTTGACCAACGCGCCTGCTGCTTTCATGGACATGATGAATCGAGTCTTCCATGAATTCTTGGATCAGTTTGTAATGGTGTTCATTGATGATATCCTTGTGTATTCGCGTACCGAGGAGGATCATGATAGACACTTGAGAATTGTTTTCCAAGCGTTGTTGGAAAATCAGTTGTATGCCAAGCTAAGTAAGTATAAGGTTTGGCTTAGGGAGGTGGTCTTCCTTGGGCATGTTGTTTCAACTGAGGGTATTCGCGTTGATCCGCAAAAGGTAGAGGCTGTGATGGGATGGAAGGTACCTAAGTCAGTGACGGAGATGCGAAGTTTTCTTGGTTTAGTTGGGTATTACCGTAGATTTGTTGAGGGTTCTCGAAGATAGCTGCATCGTTAACCAAGTGGGAGATGAGTACAAAAATGTATCGTGATTTGATAGATGAGTACTACTGGGTGGGGCTGAAAAGGAGGTGGCAGAGTTCGTTAGTAAGTGCATGGTGTGTCAGCGAATGAAGGCTAAACATCTGGTTCCTTCTGGGTTGTTGCAACCTTTGAGAATCCTGGAGTGGAAGTGGGAGAGAATCACTATGGATTTTGTGTCTGGATTGCCTTTGTCACCGTTAAAGAAGAATTCAGTTTGGGTGATTGTAGACCGACTCACGAAGTGTGCACATTTTCTGCATGTGTATACTACGTATACCTTGGATAAGCTGGCTGAATTGTACATTGTTGAGATTGTACGGTTTCTCAGTGTGCCAAAGTCTATAGTGTCGGATAGGGATCCGAGGTTTACGGCGTGATTTTGGGAATGTTTGCATCAAGCCTTTGGTACACGGTTGAATTTCAGTACTTCTTATCATCCTAGACGGATGGACAGTCGGAACGTGTGATCCAAGTGCTTGAGGACATTTTGCGATGCTACGTGATAGATTTTCAGGGTTCTTGGGAGAAACACTTGATGTTCGTTGAGTTTGCGTATAATAACAATTATCAAGCGAGTATTCAAATGGCTCCATACGAGGCTTTGTATTGGAGAAGATGTAGACCCCCTCTCTGTTAGGCAAAAGCTGGGCAAAAGTTGATCTCGATGCCAGCTATGCTAAAGGGAACCACAGAGAAGGTGAAGCTCATTTGTGAGCATCTGAAGGCAGCATCAGATAGACAAAAGTCTTACGTGGACCTGAAGCATAAAGAGATTGAGTTCGCGGTTGGCGAACGTGTGTTTTTGAAAGTGTCACCTTGGAATAAAGTGATGAGATTTGGGCGTAAGGGTAAGCTTAGCCCAAGATTCAGTGGACCTTACGAGGTTGTGGAGCGAATTGGTCCTGTGGAATATTGGTTGAGATTGCCTACGGAGTTGGAAAAGATACATGATGTGTTTCATGTCTCTATGTTACGGTGGTACAGATCAAATCCTTCGCATGTGATGCCTGTTGAGGAGATAAAGTTGAATCCGAATCTGTCGTATGATGAGGAACCTGTGAGAGTTCTAGATGTGAGTAGCAAAGTTCTTTGTGGCAAGACGATGGAGGTTGTGAAGGTGTTGTGGCGACACAGAGGATTTGAGGAGGCCACGTGGGAATGCAAGGCGGACATGCTGAACCAGTTTCCGCACCTTTTTCCATCAGGTAAAAATTTCGAGGACGAAATTTCCTAAGTGGGGGAGAGTTGTAACGCCCTGGTTTTGGGCCTAGATGTTTTAGACATCGGATCGAACTAGTCGTGTAACCCCCTTAACCCGGCCTAGACGGTTGACCCGAATTAAGAAAGTCACACAGGGAAAACCAAAGTCAACCCGAAAGTCAACCTTGATTAACGACCCTTTTTTTTCTTTTTACTCTTGTATAGATGCTCATTAACCCTAGTTATGATCACTCAAACAACATACTCAAAGATCATAAACATCAAAGATCAAACAGGGACCCAATTGAACAATTTACAACTTTAGGGACCAAATTGTAAATTCTGCAAATTATGAGGACTTAACCCAAATTAAAGTTACCTTCTTGAAATTAGTCAGGTTTCATGCTTTTCTGTAAATTTTCAGCTCAAAAGGACTTCCCAAACTCATACAATTGCACAAACAAGAATCAGGACCAAAATGTAAACATTCCAAAACATTTAACTGCCTATGTCAGCCCCCAACGGTCAGACGTTCCGAAATAGGAGGAGCCTGTTTCGAAACGCGGGGCCGTTCCGCAACGCGTACCGAAACGAGGGCTGGCAGAGGGCTTCCTGTTTCGAAACGGTGCCTACCGTTTCGGACGCCTGGGCTTATTCAAGGCACCCGTTCCGGAACGGTAACCACTATTCCGAAACAACCTGCACAGAATGCAGCAAAAAGCTTCCTTAAACATGCAATTGACCAACCATACATGCTCCAAATGCTACCAAACTTTACCAGCATGAAATTCAACATACAAGAGACATATTTGCATCAACCATTCAGCAAAAAAAAAAAACATCATATATGAAAAGCCCCAATTCTAATGGCATGCTTCCTACACAAGCAAACCATTCAAGCATATAACCTCCAAAACAACATGTAAAGGCCAATTACAAAATCCAGCATATTAACAACATTAAGCAAAACTTAGGGAGTTCAAAACATCTCTCAAAACATCCATAATGGTCCCCTATTGCCAAATGCCAAAAGCTAAAGTGTATAAGAAAACCTTCCCATACTTTGAGCTTAACTTCCACTTGATTGCTTGCCTTCCTTGCTGCCCTCAAAGTACCTTAATGATCTGCATTATTGGTTTAAGAAAACGGAAGAGAGCGTAAGCAAAAGCTTAGTGAGGAATGCTCATTAAAAACCATTCAATAATGCATTATAAAACTCATTTATAAATCATACTTCAAAACATCATATATACATGCTCACTAGCATTCTTAAACAAGCAAAACATGCTTCCATTTCATTACATGTCATATTGGCCACAAGTGATAAGTTCCATCTTTTAAAAACAAGATCAACATAAGACTCACACATGGACTTTTAAACACCATTGTGATCTTATAATTCTCAAGAACCACACATGGACTTTTAACCACCTTTGTGTTCTTACAAGTTTCACCCCAAGGACTTTTAAACACCTTGGCCCCAAGGACTTTTAAACACCTTGGCCCATGGACTTTTAAACACCATGGCAAGGACCACACAAGGAATTTTAACCACCTTTGTGTCCTTAACAAGAACCATCCAAGGACTTTTAACCACCTTGATGTTCTTAAGTAACAAGGCTCACTCAAGGACTTTTAACCATCTTAGTGACCTTAACAAGAATCATCATGGACTTTTAACCACCATGAAGTTCTTAGAATCCACAAGGCTCACTCAAGGACTTTTAACCACCTTAGTGACCTTAACCTTTTTCAAAACATCACTTGCCAATATGCATCATTATCATCAAATAATCCACTGTTTTAAAGCATTTAACCAAGCCATAAACATCATGCATTTATAAGCATCAAACCACATTTTAACAATGCTCAAAAACAAGGAACTCTTACCTTGAGCTTCCTTCAACATATGGCTTACAAAATCAGCAATAACCATGCTAAATCATGCTTTCAAAACAGAATTTAAAACATGCAATAAACCACATTGCATAACAACCAAACCATGGCCACCACTAGAGAGTTTTTCCGAAAACTTACACTTGAGCTTAGCAAAGTTGTTTAGACTTAAACTAAGCTCCCAAGACATTGGTTTCAAAGCCGAAAACCCAATTTCACTCACCGATTCCACTTCGCCTCTTGCCGAAGCACAAATCAAGCTTCTGGATCACCACCACTTGGATCCAAAGATGACTCCCCTCCAAACTTGAGTTTCTCCCCTTTTAGAACCAAAAACCTTGATGAAACAACTAGCAAATGGTGAGGTTTTGTTGATGTGATGATTAGGAATCAAAGGAGGATTGAAAAGAGAGATTTGAGTGACAAAATCAGAAGAAATTCTCTGGAGAGAAAGTGTTTGGGTTGAGAGAAAATGAGAGAAAAGGAAAATTGGAAAATATGGAAAGTTAGTTACAAAATAGCCAAAATGATTTCCCTCCACTTTTCTTTTGTTTTAAAATCAGAATTAAACATTAAAATATCTTAGAAAAATCTGGAGAAATTCCCTTTGGGTAAATAGCTCCTTAAAGATTCAAAGTTTCAATCCTTTTTAAAACAGTCACGCAACTTTCAAAAATTACATTTTGGTCACTAGCCAAAATGTCACCCTTCCAAACCTCATTTTGTAAAATTGATTTCACAGTTCACTTATATATATTAAAAGATGATTTAAGAACATTTTTCCATATTTTTAATGCAACCCGAACTAGGCTTTCCTAATTTCACCTTTTTAGATTCGAACAGCACTTTGACCGAACCGGTCAACGCTCAAAACTTCTAAGCCCAAAACCGGGGCGTTACAACTCTCCCCCCCTTAAGAAATTTCGTCCCCGAAATTTACCTGAAGGAAAGAGATAAGGAAACTGCTTCAGCATGTCTTCCTTCCGCTCCCACGTGGCTTCCTCAACACCTCGATGCTTCCACAGCACCTTCACCAACTCAATGGTCTTGCCACGAAGAACCTTGCTATCCGAATCCAGAACCTTCACCGGTTCCTCATCATAGGTCAAATCCGGATTCAATTCCACTTCCTCCACAGGCATCACATGCGAAGGATCAGATCTATACTTCCGGAGCATAGGAACATGAAACACATCATGAATCTTCTCCAACTCTTGAGGTAACCTCAACTTGTACGCAACAGGACCCACACGCTCAACCACCTCGTATGGTCCAATGTACCTAGGGCTCAACTTACCCTTCCGGCCAAACCTCATCACCTTCTTCCAAGGCGAAACCTTCAAGAACACACGGTCACCCACAACATACTCAACCTCCTTAAGCTTCAAATCCGCGTAAGACTTTTGCCGATCAGAAGCTGCCTTCAGACGCTCACAAATGAGCTTCACCTTCTCGGTGGTTCCTTTCAACAAAGCCGGCATCGAAACCAACTTCTGACCTGTTTCATCCCAACAAAGAGGAGTCCTACACTTCCTTCCGTACAAAGCCTCGTAAGGTGCCATCTGTTTGCTCGCCTGATAACTATTGTTATAAGCAAACTCCACCAAAGGCAAATGCTTCTCCCAAGAGCCCTGAAACTCAATCACGCAGCACCTCAACATATCCTCCAAAATCTGAATAACACGCTCAGACTGGCCATCCGACTGAGGATGATAGGATGTACTGAAATTCAACCTTGTACCCAAGGCTTGATGCAAACACTGCCAGAAACGTGATGTGAACCTCGGATCCCTATCCGACACAATCGACTTAGGCACACCATGCAGCCGCACAATCTCAACAATGTACAGCTCTGCGAGCTTATCCAAAGAAAACGTAGTATGCACAGGCAAGAAATGTGCACACTTCGTCAGGTGATCCACAATCACCCAAACCGAATTCTTCTTCGACGGAGACAAAGGTAAACCAGATACAAAATCCATGGTAACCCTTTCCCACTTCCATTCAGGGATTCTCAACGGTTGCAACAACCCTGAAGGAACCTGATGCTCAGCCTTAACTCGCTGACACACCAAACACTTGCTCACAAACTCCGCAACATCCTTTTTCAAACCCACCCAATAGTACTCATCACGAAGATCACGATACATCTTAGTACTACCAGGGTGCATAGCAAAAGGACTACTATGACCTTCAGTCAGAATAGCACGCCTCAATTCAGCATCATTAGGCACTACTATCCGACTACCAAAACACAACACACCATCATCATTAAAACAGAAATCCGAAGGCCTACCCTCCGCGATATCCTGAACATGCGGTACCAAAGAATCATCCAGCAACTGCTTTTCTTTGATCAACTGAACCATAGATGGTTTCACTTGCAACTCAGCTATAAGACCACCATCACGCGGAATACTCAAGCTAGCAAACATAGCCCTCAGCTCAACAGCTACCTTCCTGCTCAAGGCATCCGCAACAACATTAGCTTTTCCAGGATGGTACTCAATCGTCAGATCATAATCCTTGAGCAACTCCAACCAACGCCGCTGCCTAAGATTCAACTCCTTTTGAGACATCAGATACCTCAAACTCTTGTGATCCGTGTACACTGTACACTTCTCACCATACAGATAATGCCTTTAGATCTTCAGAGCAAAAACCACTGCAGCCAACTCAATATCATGCGTAGGATAATTGCGCTCATGCACCTTCAACTACCGCGATGCATAAGCCACAACCTTACCCTCCTGCATCAGCACACATCCCAAACCAGCATAGGACGCATCACTGTAGAGCACAAACTCTTTCCTTGATTCAGGCTGAACCAAGATAGGAGCTTGCGTCAAAGCCGCCTTAAGCTTCTCAAAAGCCTGCTGTCTCGCTTCTGTCCACTCATACTTAACATCTTTCTGTAACAACTTCGTCAAAGGTGCAGCAATCTTAAAAAAACCCATCCACAAACCTCCGGTAGTATCCCGCCAAACCAAGGAAACTACGGACCTCATGAACAGACTTAGGAACCTTCCAGTTCATCACCGCCTCAATCTTCTGAGGATCAACACGAATCCCCTCAGCAGAAACTACATGCCCAAGAAACACCACCTCCTTAAGCCAGAACTCACACTTGCTCAGCTTAGCATAAAGATGATTCTCCAACAAAGCTTGCAAAACAATCCTCAAATGCTCTTCATGCTCCTCCTCAGTACGCGAGTACACGAGGATATCATCAATGAACACCACAACAAACTTGTCCAGGTATTCATGAAACACACGGTTCATCATGTCCATAAAAGCAGCAGGAGCATTTGTCAAACCAAACGGCATCACAAGAAACTCATAATGCCCATATCTTGTCCTGAAAGCTGTCTTAGGCACATCCACATCCTTCACCTTCAACTGGTAATACCCTGACCTCAAGTCAATCTTAGAGAACACAGCTGCTCCACGAAATTGATCAAAGAGATCATCAATCCTCGGCAAAGGATACTGATTCTTGATAGTCAACTTAATCAGCTGACGGTAATCAATGCACATTCTCATAGTGCCATCCTTCTTCTTCACAAACAAGATCGGTGCTCCCCAAGGCGACACACTTGGCCGGATAAAACCACGATCAAGCAGCTCTTGCAACTGCGTCTTCAGCTCCTTCAGCTCCTTAGGTGCCATTCTATAAGGGGTAATGGACACAGGAGTCGTATTCTCATACAGCTCAATTCCAAACTCCACCTTGCGATTAGGAGGTAAACCAGGTAACTCCTCATGAAACACTCCAGGAAACTCCTTCACAACTCTGATATCTTGCACCCGCAACTCCTTAGAGCTAGGATTCATCACAAAAGCTAGATAGGCTTCACAACCTTGCCTCAGCATCCTGCTCGCCTCCAAGGTAGACACCACATTGGTAAGAAACTTCACATTCTCACCAACCACAACAACTTCGTAATCATCCGCAAGCTTCAGCGAAACTCGCTTATTTTCACAATCCACACAGCACGATGCTCAGCAAGCTAATACATACCAAGGATTACATCAAAACCATAGAAAGGTAGCTCCATAAGGTCAACATGAAAAACATGATCTTGAACAACCAAAGGACACCTTCTATAAAACTTTCGAGTCACAACAGTCTCACCAAAAGAACTAGTGACACGAACACCAACATCAAAGACTCAACAGGCAAACCAAGCAATTCAGCATGCTCACGCAAAATGTATGAATGCGTAGATCCAGAATCTATCAAGGAAAGTAATGACAAGGATTGCAAAGTAAAGGTACCTGCAATCACATCCGCATCATTCCTTCCCTCACGCTGAGCATACACCCTAGCTTGACCACCACCCTCAGGCTGAATAGCCACAACATGGGCCACTCCTCTGCCACCTTCCTCTCTCCGCTGGAAATTACCACGGTCGCGCCCACGACCTCTCTGCGGAGCAGCAACAACAGGAGCACGCACTTGGCCACCAGCCAACATAGGACAATCTCGCCTCAAGTGGTCCGCAGATCCGCAATTCCAGCATCCATTACCAGCTGCCACAACAGGAGCTTGCACCTCCCTCACAGCACGAGGACAGTCACGCTTCATGTGACCACGTGAACCACATATCCAACAAGCACTCGGTTCAGCTCTAGCATTGCCTCCTCTAGCAGATGCACCACCACCCCTCTTAGCTGAGGACTGATACTTCTGATCACGTCCCCTCTTGTTCCGTCCACCACCGGAACTATATTCAGTTGCTCGCTTTCCAGCACTTGAACCAGCATTCTTAGCAGATAAACCCAAGTTCATCTCAATATCTGTAACGCCCCGGTTTTGGGCTTAGTAGTTTTAGGCGTTGACCGGTTTGGTCAAAGTGCTGTTCGAATCTAAAGAGGCAAAATTAGGAAAGCCTAGTTCGGGTTGCATTAAAAATATGGAAAAATGTTCTAAAATCATCTTTTAATATAATTAAGTGAACTGTGAAATCAATTTTGGAAAATGAGTTTTGGAAGGGTGACATTTTGGCTAGTGACCAAAATGTAATTTTTGAAAGTTTGGTGACTGTTTTCGAAAGGGTTGAAACTTTGAATCTTTAAGGAGCTATTAATCCAAAAGTAGTTTCTCCAGATTTTTCTAAGATATTTTGAGATTTATTTCTGATTTTAAAATATGTCAAAAGAGGAGGGAAAGCCATTTTGGCTATTTTGTTAACTAACTTTCCAATTTTCTTTCTCTCATTTTCTCTCAACCCAAACACCTTCATTCCAGAGAATTGTTTCTGATTTTCTCACCTAAATCTCTCCTTTCAACTCTCTTTTGATTCCTAATCAACATATCTACAAAACCTCATCATTTGCTACTTGATTCATCAAGGTTTTTGGTTCCAAAAAGAGGAGAAACTCAAGTTTGGAGGTAAGAACGTCCTTCTCCTCTAAACTATCAGTTCTTTACTGAAATTCCTAAGTTTTCAATCCTTAATTGATGTTTTATTAAAGGCTTTTGAGTTGTGAATTGGATCTTGGCTTATAATGCAAGATTTGGTGATTTTTGGTGATTTTCGTTTGATCTGTCAAATCTGTGATTTGAGATGTGTTTTTGATGATATTTGAACTCTAAATTGATAAGGAATTGAGTTTTGATTAATGCAAACCCGGATAGGTTGAGTTTCCTAAGTTTAGCTTGTGTTTCTTGTTTGTTTTTGAGGTGATCTTGTGGATCTGATGTTGCTGGAGGTATAAGGATGTTAATAGGCTCTTTTTAGATGTTAAATGATGTTAAAGGATGTTAGGTTTTGATGGTTTATGGCTGGGCTTTGTTGAGAAGTGGTTTGGATGCATTTTCGGTTGTGTTTGGTGGCCGAAAATGGAGTGTGGATGAGAGCAGCGAGTTTAGGTGCTTTCATTGAAGCAATTAATGCATGATGATGCATTAATCCTCTGCTTTGATGTGTTAAAACAGGGGAGGCATCTTTGGATCCAAGAGTTGTTGATCCGGAAGCTTGATTTGGTGCTTCGGCAAGAGGCGAAGTGGAATCGGTGAGTGAAATTGGGTTTTCGGCTTTGAAACCAATGTCTTGGGAGCTTAGTTTAAGTCTAAACAACTTTGCTAAGCTCAAGTGTAAGTTTTCGGAAATACTCTCTAGTGGTGGCCATGATTGATTGTTGTGCAATGTGGTTTATTGCATGTTTTAAACTATGTTTTGAAAGCATGATTTAGCATGGTTAATGCTGTTTTTGTAAGCCATATGTTGAAGGAAGCTCAAGGTAAGAGTTCCTTGTTTTCGTACATTGATAAAATGTGGTTTGATGCTTTAAAATGCATGATGTATATGGCTTGGTTTAATGCTTTAAAACAGTGGATAAATTGATGATAATGATGTATATTGGCAAGTGATGTTTTGAAAAGGTTAAGGTCACTAAGGTGGTTAAAAGTCCTTGAGTGAGCCTTGTTTACTTAAGAACATCAAGGTGGTTAAAAGTCCTTGGTGGTTCTTGCTATGGACACAAAGGTGGTTAAAAGTCCTTGTGTGATCCTTTCCATGGTGTTTAAAAGTCCATGGGGCCATGGTGTTTAAAAGTCCATGGGGCCAAGGTGTTTAAAAGTCCTTGGGGCCAAGGTGTTTAAAAGTCCTTGGGGTGATACTTGATACGGACACAAAGGTGGTTAAAAGTCCTTGTGTGGTCCTTTCCATGGTGGTTAAAAGTCCATGGGCCAAGGTGTTTAAAAGTCCTTGGGGCCAAGGTGTTTAAAAGTCCTTGGGGTGAAAGTTGATGAACTTGTTTTTAAAGAAATGGAACTTATCACATGTGGCCAATATGACATGTTATGATATGAAGCATGAGATGCTTGTTTTAAGTATGCTTTTGAGCATGTGCAAATGTTGATTTAAAGCATTATTTATAAAGTGTTTTATAAATGCATTATTGAATGGTTTTATGGGCATTCCTCACTAAGCTTTTGCTTACGCTCTCTTTCGTTTTCTTAATTCAATAATGCAGAACATTAGAGTACTTTGAGGGCAACAAGAAGGGCAAGCATTCAAGTGAAAGTAAAGCTCAAAGTATGGAAGGTTTCTTAAGTACATTTTTAGCTTTTGGTAATTTGGCAATGGGGGACCTATGTGTATGTTTTGGGAGAGGTTTTGAACTCCCTAAGTATGTTGAATGTTGATGAGAATGCTGGTTTTAGTGTTTGGCCTTTATATGCTTGAATTGGAAGTTTATGCTTGTATGGCTTGCTTGTGTAGGAAGCATGCCTATAGATTTGGGGCTTTTCGTATGTGATGTTGTTTAGATGAATTGTTGATGCAAGTATGTCTTATGTATGTTGAATTGCATGCTGGTAAAGTTTGGTGGCAATTGGAGCATGATTGGATGTTTAATTGCATGTTAAGAATGCATTTTGGGGCAATCTGTGCAGGGTGTTTCGGAACAGTGCCACCCGTTTCGAAACAGGTGCCTTAAACAAGCCCAGGCGTCCGAAACGGGAGAGACCGTTCCGAAACGGTTTGGCTACTGCCAGCCCGTGTTGCGGTACGCGTTGCGGAATGGCCCCGCGTTTCGAAACGGGCTGTGCCTGTTTCGGAACGGGTGACCGTTAGGGGCTGACATTGGCAGTTAAATGTTTTGAAATGTTTGCATTTTGGTACTGAATCTTGTTTGTGCAATTGTATGAGCTTGGGATGTCCTTTTGAGCTGAAATTTCACAGTGAAGCATGAAACCTGACTAATTACAAGTTGGTAACTTTAATTTGGGTTAAGTCCTCATATTTATCAGAAATTACAATTTGGTCCCTAAAGTTGTAATTTGTTCAATTGGGTCCCTGTTTGATCTCTGATGTTTATGATCTTTGAGTAAGCTGTTGTATGATCATATCTAAGGTTTAATATGCATCTAGACAAGAGTAAAAAGAAAAAAAGGGTCGTTAATCAAGGTTGACTTTCGGGTTGACTTTGGTTTTCCCCGTGTGACTTTCTTAATTCGGGTCAACCGTCTAGGCCGGGTTAAGGGGGTTACATTTTGTGGTATCAGAGCTGAGTTCTCGAGTAATTGGGAATGAATGTGTGCATGATTGAAGTATGTATGCCTTGTATGCTTGTTGTTTGAAAGCATGTTTAGTGGCATGTGTTTTGGATGCAATTGAGTTGTATGCTGTGATGTAGCATGTTGTGGGTACCCATTGCCAAATAAAAGCTAATGAAATGATATTGATTTTGAATGAAATTGAGCTTGAATACTTGGATTGCTTACCTTGCTGGGCCTGACTTTGTTTTATTTGCATTGTGATTGCATGGTAAAAGTATGGCACCACGTAGAGAGTTACGAGGTAATGTGCGAGCTACGGCTCCTAATGAGAATGAGAACGAGGAAAATACGGGTAGTGCGGTGTTACCTCCTCCTCCACCTGGTGGTGGTGGTGCTGAGGGAGAAAGAGCTGAAGCTGCAGCTGGTGCTGGAGCTGCTGGACCAGAGGTTGGTCAGGGGCAAGCTATGTCTGATATGTCTATGTTAGTACAAGCTATTGCGGGTGCGTTTCGAGCAGCAGTAGCTGGAGCTCAAGGAGCTAGGCATCAGGGAGATGCTGGAGTTAGACTACCTTTGGAGCGTCTGCGCAGTCTTGGTGAGACTGAGTTCAGGGGTATGTCTGCTGAGAGTTCTGAAGCTTGGCTAGAGAGTACCAAGCGAATCTTGGGACAGATGAGTTGCACGGATGTGCAAAAGCTGGGTTGTGTTGTGTCCTTGCTGCAGGACGATGCGTATACGTGGTGGACGACCACCATAGCTGGAATGGTTGAAGCTGATGTGACTTGGACATTCTTTCAAAATGTGTTCAAGCGGAGATATCTTGGTGTGAGATATCTTGATGAGAAGAAGCGTGAATTCATGTCTCTTACCCAAGGGAGCATGAGTGTGGCTGAGTATGAAGTGCAGTTTGTGCGACTCAGTCAATATGCACCTGAGCTGATACCTGATGAGCGGGCAAGGTGCGAGAGGTTCTGTTATGGTCTTGTGACGGATGTTAAGATGTATGTGCTGGCCACCGAGTATGATGATTTTGATGTGTTGGTGGGCCGAGCCAAGGACATTGAGATGAACTTGGGTTTATCTGCGAAAGGTGCTGGAGCAAGTTCTGGCAAGAGAGCTGCTGAGTTTAGTTCCGGTGGTGGACGGAACAAGAGGGGACGAGATCAGAAGTATCAGTCCTCAGCTAAGAGAGGTGGTGGTGCACCTGCTAGAGGAGGCAATGCTAGAGCTGACCCTAGTGCTTGTTGGATCTGTGGTTCATGTGGTCACATGAAGCGTGACTGTCCTCGTGCTGTGAGAGAGGTGCAAGCTCCTGTTGCGGCAGCTGGTAATGGATGCTGGAATTGTGGTTCTGCAGACCACTTGGGGTGAGATTGTCCTAGGTTGGCTGGTGATCAAGTGCGTGCACCTGCTGTTGCTGCACCACAGAGAGGTCGTGGGCGCGGCCGTGGAAATTTCCAGAGGAGAGAGGAAGGTGGTCGTGGAGTAGCCCATGTTGTGGCTATTCAGCCTGAAGGTGGAGGCCAAGCGAGGGTGTATGCTCAGCGTGAGGGAAGGAATGATGCAGATGTGATTGCAGGTACCTTTACTTTGCAATCTTTGTCATTGCTTTCTTTGATTGATTCTGTGTAACGCCCCGGTTTTGGGCTCAGAAGTTTTGGCGTTGACCGGTTCGGTCAAAGTGCTGATCGAATATATAAGAGTGAATTTAGGAAAGCCTAGTTCGGGTTGCATTAAAAATATGGAAAATATTCTAAAATCATCTTTTAACATATAAAAGTGAACTGTGAAATCAATTTTGGAAAATGAGGTTCGGAAGGTTGACATTTTGGCTAGTGACCAAAATGTAATTTTTGAAAGTTGCGGGACAGTTTTATAAAGGATTGAAACTTTGAATCTTTAAGGAGCTATTATTCCAAAAAGGATTTCTCCAGATTTTTCTAAGATATTTTAAGTCTAAAATCTGATTTTAAAGGTTATGAAAAGGAGGGAAATCATTTTTAACCAATTTCCAACTAATTTTCCATTTTCTCTCAAATTCTCTTTTCTCTCATTTTCTCTCTACCCAAACAAGATTTCCTCAGATTTCTTTCTCTGATTTTGACATCTTAATTCCTCATTTCAACTCTCATTTGATTCCTAATCATCTCATCATCAAAACCTCTCAAATTGCAAATTGTTTCATCAAGCATTTTGGCTCTAAAATGGAGAAATTCAAGTTTGGAGGTAAGAACGTCCTTCTCCTCTAAACTATCAGTTCTTTACTGAAATTCCTAAGTTCTCAATCCTTGATTCATGTTTTATTAATGGCTTTTCAATTGGGATCTTGATTTTTGGCTAAAATGCAAGATTTGGTGATTTTGGTGAAAATTTCGTGTGATCTGTTTAAGCAGGGTTTTGAGGTGATAAATTGATGTTAAATGAATGCTAAAATGATTAGAAGTTGAGGTTTAATCAATGCAATCCCGGATAGGTTGAATTTCCTAAGTTTGGCTTGAGTTTTTGGTTGTTTTTGGAGTGTTTTTTGTGATCTGTTATACCTGGAGGTATAAGGACGTGGTTGTGATCATTTTGCATGTTATTTGATGTATAAAAATGGTTAGAAGTGATGGATCTTGGCTGGGTTAAGTTTTGGAAGTGTTTGGAGATGATTTCGGTTGTGTTTGGTGGCCAAATTGCTAGTTTTGTGAAGAGCAGTGAGTTGTGTTGATGTTGCTGGTGTTTTAATGCATATGGATGCATTAATGTTCTGTTTTTATGTGCTTGAAACAGGGGAGGTTGATCCTTGAGCTTTGGAGGTGGTTTCGGAAACTTGGAAAGCTTGTTGGCTAGCTTGTTTGGTAATCGGTGAGTGAAGTTGGGATTTCAGCTTTTGAAACATGGTTTGAAGGTTTTTGGGAGCTTAGTTTAAGTCTAAACAACTTTGCTAAGCTCAAGAGTAAGTGGATGGGTTTTGCTCTTGGATTGTGTATGTTTTGGCTTTAAAAATCAAAAGTGGTTGATGATTGATATGCATGTGATTTGCATGGTTTAATTCTATTTTGTAAGCATGTTTTAGCATGGTTTAATGCTGGTTTTGAAAGTCAATTGAAAAGGATGCTCAAGGTAAGAGATCCTTGGTTATGTTTATGAAAGTTGTGATTTTGATGCATGGTGATGCATGTTGTTCATTGGCTTTGTATGATGCTTAAAAACAGTGAATTGATGATGATTAATGATGGTTTTGCATATTGGTTATGCATGTGTATCATTGGATTAATAATGGTTAGCATATTGTTTATGCATGTGAATCATTGAGCTAATGATGTGATGGCTTTGCATTATGTGTATGCATGTGAATCATTGAGCTAATGATGTGATGACCTTGCATTGTGTTTATGCATGTGGAACATTGGATATTATGGTAAGATGGTTATGTTGGCAAGAGATGTGAATGGTTCTTGGTTCGTTGATCGGGTATAATTAGCCGGCTATAGGATTGGGTGCACCGTGAATAAAGTCGCCTTGAAGGCGGAGTGGTCAAGTGTGGACCGGTTAGACTCCCCTCAAGTATTCCTAACGAGAAGAGGTTATAGTGGAGGTTGTTGCCCACTCGAGGACCTAAGTTGTTAAGGTCATAATGGAGGTTGTTGCCCATTCGAGGACCTTGGTTAAGTAAAGGTTATAAGGTGGTTAAAAGTCCTTATGTGAGAACCTTGTACTTGTTAAGATCACAATGGCAGTGTTTAAGTCCATGTGTGGATCTTGTGTGTGATGTCCCGTACCTCGTTAGATGATGTCTACAACTACCAATCGGCTATGCAAAGGTTGTATGGTGGTTGAAAGTCCATACGGAAAAGACCTTGTGCATGTCAAGGGTGTATGGCGGATGGAAGTCCATACATGGTAACTTTGAGGAAAAGCTAGGGTTGTATGGTGTTTAAAAGTCCATGCATGGGAACCTTAGGTTGTTAAGGTGAAATGGAGGTTGATGCCCATTTGGAAGACCTTGGATTGGGTAGGGTGTAGGAAGCGTTGGGACACGCTTGTAATCCGCGTATCCGATCGAATCGATAAGTTGGAAAGTGAATGTGGTTGATCTCTTGGAAGCCAATGTAATGTTCTTGATCATGTGAAGCATGGGATTGCTTGAAATGATGCATGGTTGCATGTGAAGCATGAGATGCTTGAATTAATGCATGTTTGCATGAGAAGCATGAGATGTTTGGTAAGATGCATTGTTGCATGAGATGTGTAAATGCTAGTGGAAGCATGTTACTTGAATGATGAACAAGTGTTGGTTATCATTTGATAAATGATGCATGTGAGCATGGATTATCTATATTGCATTGGAGTCATGTATGACTTGTTGTTAAAGGCATGTGATGATGATGTTATGATATTTTGTTGCCTTGGTTAAATGCATGTGAAAGGATATTTGAATTATGGTTTTAATGGTTCCTTACTTGATATGGCTTTCAAGTTATGAAAGGTATGTTGTGAAATGGAGGTGTTTTTCCATGGTTTGGTTTAAGCTTTGCATATGGTGTTTATGCATGTTTTGAGCTTGATGTTGAAAAGAGTTTTCGAACATGGTTTTGGAAAGCAAATCGGGTTGGTTTTAAAGTGTTTTAAAGACCCGCTGCATTGATGGTGTTTTGGTTTTTGAGCATTCCTCACTAAGCATTATGTGCTTACGCTCCTTTTTGTCCATCAATGCAGATTCTTGAGGTTTGGGCAGCAAGGAGCAAGGGATTCAAGGTGGACTCCAATGGAGATGTATGTCTCGGTGAATAGCAATAGTTAATAAGGGCAATGGGGTAGAATCTCTCGGATTGTTGTTATTGTGATCGTATGTGTTGATCAAGAATGTTTATGTACTGTTGTTAATGATGTTGAATCATGAATTGGTTTGTTTGTGTTTGAATTGAAAGGTTTGTGCTTAAATGGTTGCTTGAGTAGGATGCATGTCTATAGAATTGGGGCTTTTCATGTGTGATGGTTATGAGTTGAATTGTTGATGCATTTATGATCCCTGCATGTTGTATATCTATGTGGTATGATTTGGTGATGTTAATCTGAGGTTTGAAGCTTGAGCGGTATGAATTTCAAGTCGATTTCAGACAGGGGTATCGGTACTCGGGCTCGCGTATCGATACGCCTGAGCCAAATATGCTCTTTTCTGCCCAGGCGTATCGGTACAGTTGTGGGGGTATCGATACTCATCTGGGTAAAGTTTGAATGCCGTATCGGTACAGGGGATATCGTATCGATACCGTTGCTCGAGTTTGGTTACTGCCTTCCCCGCGTATCGATACGACTTCAGGCGTATCGATACGTGTTCTGTTGTTTCGGTTAAAAGTATCTTTGATGTTTGTAAAGTTTGCATTTTGGTCCTGAATCTTGTTTGTGCAATTGTATGAGTTCGGGATGTCCGTCTGAGCTGAAATTTGGCAGGGAAGTATGAAACATGACTAATTTCAAGTCGGTAACTTAAAATCTGGTTAAGTCCTTAAAGTTTTCAGAAATTACAATTTGGTCTTTAAAGTTGTAATTTGTTCAATCGGGTCCCTGTTTGATCTCTGATGTTTGTGATCTTTGAGCATGGTGTTTGCGTGATCACACATAGGGTTAATGTGCATCTAGACAAGATTAAAAGGAAAAAAAAAGGGTCGTTAATCAAGGTTGACTTTCGGGTTGACTTTGGTTTTCCCCGTGTAATCTTCGTAGTTCGGGTCAACCGTCTAGGCCGGGCTACGGGGGTTACATTTGGTGGTATCAGAGCTGAGTTGCGAAGGTTGGGGAAAATGGTAAGTTGTTGTGGTAAGTGTGTTTGATGTTTACCTTGTTGTATGGTTGAAAGCTGGTTGAAGCATGTGTTTCTGAGTATGCTGTTGATATTTTTGAGCATGTTGCTGATGTATGCAAGCATGTTTTGTGGTTATGAATCTTGGTTGAGTTCATGTGGATATGTGCTGATGCTATGAGCTGATGCTATGCATGATGAATGTGTTTTGAGCATGTTATGTTGTTAATGTGCTGGTGCTATTGGATGTTGTTTGGTGTAAGCATGATCAAGGTATGTTGTTGATATGCTTGATGTTGTGATATCCATGTTGTGTTGACTGTTATGTCATGTAAAGGGGGAGGATTCGGGATACCCATTGCCTTATTAATATAGCTATTGTGTTATTTTGGAGTTGGAGTTTGAATCCTTGCTTAATGCTGGTCTAACAGGTTTTGTTTGTTTGTTGTGATTGTGTGTTGTTTGTTGTTAGTGGTATGGCAAAGATGATGAAAGAGTGGAGGATGAGTGAAATGGTTGCTGCCTTGGGGCAGGTTGTTAAGTCAAAGGATTCACCCTTTTGTAAAGGTGTTTTGTCTCAGTCTTCTGTGACTGAAGTTGAGATGGTAAAGCAAGGGAAGGGAGCTGGTTCCGGGATGGAAAGTTCTTTACCTGTTGTTCAGGAGGTGTTGGGAACATCTCAGGCTATGGTTAAGGTGGGATCAGTGGATGTGCTGTCTAAATGTGTGGGTTTGCCGAAACAGTATTTGTTTGATTTGGGTGCTTTGGAGTACCATGGTTCTTCCCCGGAGATGTTTGAGGCTTGGTTGGCCAATGTGGTTCTGATTTTGGATCAGGAGGGCTGTGATTATGCCTGTAAGCTGGGGAGTGTTGTTTCTCTGATGCTGGAGGATGCTTGTTCTTGGTGGACATCTGTGGCTGTGGCGTCACATATCCTTGATATTGATTGGGGTTTCTTTGTATCTGCTTTCTATGAAAGGTATCTTGGAAGGGAATTTCCAAGGGTTGAGCAAGGTGTGGCTAATGCTGTTGGTGAGCAAGTGTTGCTTGAGCAAGGAGTGGAAGCTCAGTCGTCTGTGTGTGACCGTTGTAAAAGACAACATGTTGGAAATTGTTGGGGCGCAGGTGCTTGTTGGAATTGTGGTTCCAAGTTGCATGTTAAGCGTGATTGTCCTCATGGAGTGAAGTCAGCTTTGAGGTTGGCAAAAGGATCTCAGAAAGGTCGTGGGCGCGACCGAGGCGAGGTTCAGAGGTGGCATAAAAAGCAGAAGGTTGTGAAGAGTTTGGGAAATGAAGTTTGCTGGAAGTGTGGGTCTGCTGGACACATGAAGCGTGATTGCTTGATGTTGGCGCGGAACAGTCAAGGTTTCTTATCGCAAGGAGTTGGTGGTGACCCAGGAGTGTTTGTTGGTGCTGCAAGGGTGCAACCGAAGGATGTTGGTTCCGCAAGGAAGAGAGCTCATTCGATGAAGCTTCAGGGTGGTGTTATGTTTTCAGGTAACCTTGTTAAGTGATCTTTGCTTTAGTTGCTTAGTTTGGTTTCTGTTGGTTTTCCCTTGCGTGGTAAGTTTAGTCTTGTTGCTAGCATGTTTGGGGTAATGGTAGTTGTGGTTAGTAATATCTTGGGTGTGAAGAAGGCTTGAGTAAGTATCTTGTGGTTAATGGTTGTTGGTATGATGGAGATAGTTAAGTTAAAGATGAGTAAGGAGGTTGTTCTTAGACAGATTTTGAGGATGTTATTGGAGGGTGTGAACTGGCATTCATGCATAGTTAAAAGCATTGATATATACTATATTATACATATGTTGGTCCATGCATACATGTGGCATGACATTAGAGGTTTTGCATACATGTACATCAGACATTGATAGGGCATGCAGGTGATCATGCATACGATGTTCACGCTCGCTAATAACTAATCGAATCTGTTAGTGTTGTGGTTGGATTAAGTGGGATGATGGGTTTGTGGTGGTGTTTGGTGCTAAGAGTGTGAGTTAGAAGTGCTGGAGTTGTTAAATCAGTTGTTTGTGATGGTGAGAGTGGAATGGCTTGTTGGTAGAAGGAAAGTGTTTGTTGCTTTGAGAGTTTAGTGGTTTGGTGGTGAAGGTATCAGTTGTGGTTAGTATCAGCTAAGTGGTTTGTTTAGCTAAAAAGAAGTGGTAGTTCCTTGGTGCTAAGTGATGTTGCAGTTCGGGGTTGTGTTTCCCAAGTGCTGAGGTAGTTTAGCTTTTAAGTTGTTGTGAGGGGTTGTGTTGGTTCTTAGTAATCTATGAAGAGTTCTGAAGCTGTTGTGTGTGTTTGGGTCAGTAATGTTCTGGTAATGCAAGTGTTCTGGTTGAAGTTTGTAGTGAAAGGGTTGTGAAAGATCGAAGGTTTTTGTTGGTTGTTGGGTTTTTGTGTGAGCAGTGGTTGGCTAGTGTGGTTAAGAAGTTTTGTTTGAAGTCTGTTGATGGTATGTGGAATGGCTGAAGGTTTCAAGTTGAGGTTGTGATGTGATTTTGGTTTTTGGTGCTGGTGAGCTGTTATGGTAATGTCTTTGGCAGATGTGAAGGATTGTCAGCTTCGTTGGAGAGTTTGTGTAAACAGTTGATGTTTAAAGATTTCTGCTTGTTGGGAAAATCTTTGGAAAAGGTTTGGGAATCGCAAGAGTTTTAGAGGTTGAGGGGTTTGCCTGGTGTGGCTAAGTTGGTTTAGTTGTTGTTTCTGTATAAACCAGTCTTGGGAGTTGTGTGTTACAGTGTTGTTTGCTGTAAGAGCTGAAGTTTTTTCAGGTTGATGTTGGGTTTGTGTATTGTCTGGTTGTGTGGAAGGTTAAGTCGTGGTTACCTTTGAAAGTTTGGAATTGTGAACAGTGTATGGTGGAGGTTTTGTGTAGGATGTGATCAGTGATGTTGGTTAAGGCTTTTGTGTTGCTTTGTGTGTTGCTTGAGAAGGTTCTGTTCTCTTTTCGCCGGTTGAAATTTCGAGGACGAAATTTCCTAAGGGGGGGAGAGTTGTAATGCCCCGGTTTTGGGCTCAGAAGTTTTGGCGTTGACCGGTTCGGTCAAAGTGCTGATCGAATATATAAGAGTGAATTTAGGAAAGCCTAGTTCGGGTTGCATTAAAAATATGGAAAAATATTCTAAAATCATCTTTTAACATATAAAAGTGAACTGTGAAATCAATTTTGGAAAATGAGGTTCGGAAGGTTGACATTTTGGCTAGTGACCAAAATGTAATTTTTGAAAGTTGCGGGACAGTTTTATAAAGGATTGAAACTTTGAATCTTTAAGGAGCTATTATTCCAAAAAGGATTTCTCCAGATTTTTCTAAGATATTTTAAGTCTAAAATCTGATTTTAAAGGTTATGAAAAGGAGGGAAATCATTTTTAACCAATTTCCAACTAATTTTCCATTTTCTCTCAAATTCTCTTTTCTCTCATTTTCTCTCTACCCAAACAAGATTTCCTCAGATTTCTTTCTCTGATTTTGACATCTTAATTCCTCATTTCAACTCTCATTTGATTCCTAATCATCTCATCATCAAAACCTCTCAAATTGCAAATTGTTTCATCAAGCATTTTGGCTCTAAAATGGAGAAATTCAAGTTTGGAGGTAAGAACGTCCTTCTCCTCTAAACTATCAGTTCTTTACTGAAATTCCTAAGTTCTCAATCCTTGATTCATGTTTTATTAATGGCTTTTCAATTGGGATCTTGATTTTTGGCTAAAATGCAAGATTTGGTGATTTTGGTGAAAATTTCGTGTGATCTGTTTAAGCATGGTTTTGAGGTGATAAATTGATGTTAAATGAATGCTAAAATGATTAGAAGTTGAGGTTTAATCAATGCAATCCCGGATAGGTTGAATTTCCTAAGTTTGGCTTGAGTTTTTGGTTGTTTTTGGAGTGTTTTTGGTGATCTGTTATACCTGGAGGTATAAGGACGTGGTTGTGATCATTTTGCATGTTATTTGATGTATAAAAATGGTTAGAAGTGATGGATCTTGGCTGGGTTAAGTTTTGGAAGTGTTTGGAGATGATTTCGGTTGTGTTTGGTGGCCAAATTGCTAGTTTTGTGAAGAGCAGTGAGTTGTGTTGATGTTGCTGGTGTTTTAATGCATATGGATGCATTAATGTTCTGTTTTTATGTGCTTGAAACAGGGGAGGTTGATCCTTGAGCTTTGGAGGTGGTTTCGGAAACTTGGAAAGCTTGTTGGCTAGCTTGTTTGGTAATCGGTGAGTGAAGTTGGGATTTCAGCTTTTGAAACATGGTTTGAAGGTTTTTGGGAGCTTAGTTTAAGTCTAAACAACTTTGCTAAGCTCAAGAGTAAGTGGATGGGTTTTGCTCTTGGATTGTGTATGTTTTGGCTTTAAAAATCAAAAGTGGTTGATGATTGATATGCATGTGATTTGCATGGTTTAATTCTATTTTGTAAGCATGTTTTAGCATGGTTTAATGCTGGTTTTGAAAGTCAATTGAAAAGGATGCTCAAGGTAAGAGATCCTTGGTTATGTTTATGAAAGTTGTGATTTTGATGCATGGTGATGCATGTTGTTCATTGGCTTTGTATGATGCTTAAAAACAGTGAATTGATGATGATTAATGATGGTTTTATATATTGGTTATGCATGTGTATCATTGGATTAATAATGGTTAGCATATTGTTTATGCATGTGAATCATTGAGCTAATGATGTGATGGCTTTGCATTATGTGTATGCATGTGAATCATTGAGCTAATGATGTGATGACCTTGCATTGTGTTTATGCATGTGGAACATTGGATATTATGGTAAGATGGTTATGTTGGAAAGAGATGTGAATGGTTCTTGGTTCGTTGATCGGGTATAATTAGCCGGCTATAGGATTGGGTGCACCGTGAATAAAGTCGCCTTGAAGGCGGAGTGGTCAAGTGTGGACCGGTTAGACTCCCCTCAAGTATTCCTAACGAGAAGAGGTTATAGTGGAGGTTGTTGCCCACTCGAGGACCTAAGTTGTTAAGGTCATAATGGAGGTTGTTGCCCATTCGAGGACCTTGGTTAAGTAAAGGTTATAAGGTGGTTAAAAGTCCTTATGTGAGAACCTTGTACTTGTTAAGATCACAATGGCAGTGTTTAAGTCCATGTGTGGATCTTGTGTGTGATGTCCCGTACCTCGTTAGATGATGTCTACAACTACCAATCGGCTATGCAAAGGTTGTATGGTGGTTGAAAGTCCATACGGAAAAGACCTTGTGCATGTCAAGGGTGTATGGCGGATGGAAGTCCATACATGGTAACTTTGAGGAAAAGCTAGGGTTGTATGGTGTTTAAAAGTCCATGCATGGGAACCTTAGGTTGTTAAGGTCAAATGGAGGTTGATGCCCATTTGGAAGACCTTGGATTGGGTAGGGTGTAGGAAGCGTTGGGACACGCTTGTAATCCGCGTATCCGATCGAATCGATAAGTTGGAAAGTGAATGTGGTTGATCTCTTGGAAGCCAATGTAATGTTCTTGATCATGTGAAGCATGGGATTGCTTGAAATGATGCATGGTTGCATGTGAAGCATGAGATGCTTGAATTAATGCATGTTTGCATGAGAAGCATGAGATGTTTGGTAAGATGCATTGTTGCATGAGATGTGTAAATGCTAGTGGAAGCATGTTACTTGAATGATGAACAAGTGTTGGTTATCATTTGATAAATGATGCATGTGAGCATGGATTATCTATATTGCATTGGAGTCATGTATGACTTGTTGTTAAAGGCATGTGATGATGATGTTATGATATTTTGTTGCCTTGGTTAAATGCATGTGAAAGGATATTTGAATTATGGTTTTAATGGTTCCTTACTTGATATGGCTTTCAAGTTATGAAAGGTATGTTGTGAAATGGAGGTGTTTTTCCATGGTTTGGTTTAAGCTTTGCATATGGTGTTTATGCATGTTTTGAGCTTGATGTTGAAAAGAGTTTTCGAACATGGTTTTGGAAAGCAAATCGGGTTGGTTTTAAAGTGTTTTAAAGACCCGCTGCATTGATGGTGTTTTGGTTTTTGAGCATTCCTCACTAAGCATTATGTGCTTACGCTCCTTTTTGTCCATCAATGCAGATTCTTGAGGTTTGGGCAGCAAGGAGCAAGGGATTCAAGGTGGACTCCAATGGAGATGTATGTCTCGGTGAATAGCAATAGTTAATAAGGGCAATGGGGTAGAATCTCTCGGATTGTTGTTATTGTGATCGTATGTGTTGATCAAGAATGTTTATGTACTGTTGTTAATGATGTTGAATCATGAATTGGTTTGTTTGTGTTTGAATTGAAAGGTTTGTGCTTAAATGGTTGCTTGAGTAGGATGCATGTCTATAGAATTGGGGCTTTTCATGTGTGATGGTTATGAGTTGAATTGTTGATGCATTTATGATCCCTGCATGTTGTATATCTATGTGGTATGATTTGGTGATGTTAATCTGAGGTTTGAAGCTTGAGCGGTATGAATTTCAAGTCGATTTCACACAGGGGTATCGGTACTCGGGCTCGCGTATCGATACGCCTGAGCCAAATATGCTCTTTTCTGCCCAGGCGTATCGGTACAGTTGTGGGGGTATCGATACTCATCTGGGTAAAGTTTGAATGCCGTATCGGTACAGGGGATATCGTATCGATACCGTTGCTCGAGTTTGGTTACTGCCTTCCCCGCGTATCGATACGACTTCAGGCGTATCGATACGTGTTCTGTTGTTTCGGTTAAAAGTATCTTTGATGTTTGTAAAGTTTGCATTTTGGTCCTGAATCTTGTTTGTGCAATTGTATGAGTTCGGGATGTCTGTCTGAGCTGAAATTTGGCAGGGAAGTATGAAACATGACTAATTTCAAGTCGGTAACTTAAAATCTGGTTAAGTCCTTAAAGTTTTCAGAAATTACAATTTGGTCTTTAAAGTTGTAATTTGTTCAATCGGGTCCCTGTTTGATCTCTGATGTTTGTGATCTTTGAGCATGGTGTTTGCGTGATCACACATAGGGTTAATGTGCATCTAGACAAGATTAAAAGGAAAAAAAAAAGGGTCGTTAATCAAGGTTGACTTTCGGGTTGACTTTGGTTTTCCCCGTGTAATCTTCGTAGTTCGGGTCAACCGTCTAGGCCGGGCTACGGGGGTTACATTCTGGATCTACGCATTCATACATTTTGCGTGAGCATGTTGAATTGCTTGGTTTGCCTGTTGAGTCTTTGGATGTTGGTGTCCGTGTCACTAGTTCTTTTGGTGAAACTGTTGTGACTCGAAAGCTATATAGAAGGTGTCCCTTGGTTGTTCAAGAACATGTTTTTCATGTTGATCTTATGGAGCTGCCCTTTTATGGTTTTGATGTGATCCTTGGTATGGATTGGCTTGCTGAGCATCGTGCTGTTGTGGATTGTGAAAATAAGCGAGTTTCGCTTAAGCTTGCGGATGATTATGAAGTTGTTGTGGTTGGTGAGAATGTGAAGTTTCTTGCCAATGTGGTGTCTACCTTGGATGCGAGTAGGATGCTGAGGCAAGGTTGCGAAGCTTATCTAGCTTTTGTGATGAATCCTAGCTCTAAGGAGTTGAGGGTGCAAGATATCAGAGTGGTGAAGGAGTTTCCTGGTGTTTTTCCTGAGGAGTTGCCTGGTTTACCTCCTAATCGCGAGGTGGAGTTTGGAATTGAGCTGTATGAGAATACAACTCCTGTGTCCATTACTCCCTATAGAATGGCACCTAAGGAGCTGAAGGAGCTGAAGACGCAGTTACAAGAGCTGCTTGATCGTGGTTTCATCCGGCCGAGTGTGTCACCTTGGGGAGCACCGGTCTTGTTTGTGAAGAAGAAGGATGGCACTATGAGGATGTGCATTGATTACCGTCAGCTGAACAAGTTGACTATCAAGAATCGGTATCCTTTGCCGAGGATTGATGATCTCTTTGATCAATTTCAGGGTGCTGCTGTGTTCTCTAAGATTGACTTGAGGTCAGGGTATTACCAGTTGAAGGTGGAAGATGTGGATGTCCCTAAGACAGCTTTCAGGACAAGGTATGGGCATTATGAGTTCCTTGTGATGCCGTTTGGTTTGACAAATGCTCCTGCTGCTTTCATGGACATGATGAATCGTGTGTTTCATGAATACCTGGACAAGTTCGTTGTGGTGTTCATTGATGATATCCTTGTGTACTCGCGTACTGAGGAGGAGCATGAAGAGCATTTGAGGATTGTTTTGCAAGCTTTGTTGGAGAATCAGCTTTATGCTAAGCTGAGCAAGTGTGAGTTCTGGCTTAAGGAGGTGGTGTTTCTTGGGCATGTGGTCTCAGTTGAGGGGATTCGTGTTGATCCTCAGAAGATCGAGGTGGTGATGAATTGGAAGGTTCCTAAGTCTGTTCATGAGGTCCGTAGTTTCCTTGGTTTGGCGAGATACTACCGGAGGTTTGTGGATGGTTTTTCCAAGATTGCTGCTCCTTTGACGAAGCTGTTGCAGAAGGATGTTAAGTATGAGTGGACGGAAGCGAGACAGCAGGCTTTTGAGAAGCTGAAGGCGGCTTTGACGCAAGCTCCTATCTTGGTTCAGCCTGAATCAGGGAAAGAGTTTGTGGTCTATAGTGATGCATCCTATGTTGGTTTGGGGTGTGTGCTGATGCAAGAGGGTAAGGTGGTGGCTTATGCATCGCGGCAGTTGAAAGTGCATGAGCGCAATTACCCTACGCATGATATTGAGCTGGCTGCAGTGGTTTTTGCTCTGAAGATCTGGAGGAATTATCTGTATGGTGAGAAGTGTACTGTGTACACGGATCACAAGAGCTTGAGGTATCTGATGTCACAGAAGGAGTTGAATCTTAGGCAGCGTCGTTGGTTGGAGTTGCTCAAGGATTATGATCTGACGATTGAGTACCATCCTGGAAAGGCTAATGTTGTTGCGGATGCCTTGAGTAGGAAAGTAGCTGTTGAGCTGAGGGCTATGTTTGCTAGCTTGAACATATCGCGAGATGGTGGTCTTGTTGCTGAGTTGCAAGTGAAACCATCGTTGGTTTAGTTGATCAAGGAAAAGCAGTTGCTCGATGATTCCTTGGTGTCTCACGTTCAGGATATCGCGGAGGGTAGACCTTCGGATTTCTGCTTTAATGATGATGGGGTGTTGTGTTTTGGGAGTATGATAGTAGTGCCCAATGATGCTGAGTTGAGGCGTGCTATTCTGACTGAAGGTCATAGTAGTCCTTTTGCTATGCACCCTGGTAGTACTAAGATGTATCGTGATCTTCGTGATGAGTACTATTGGGTGGGTTTGAAGAAGGATGTTGCAGAGTTTGTGAGCAAGTGTTTGGTGTGTCAGCGAGTTAAGGCTGAACATCAGGTTCCTTCTGGGTTGTTGCAACCGTTGAAAATCCCTGAATGGAAGTGGGAGAGGGTTACCATGGATTTTGTATCTGGTTTACCTTTGTCTCCATCGAAGAAGAATTCGATTTGGGTGATTGTGGATCGCCTGACGAAGTGTGCGCATTTCTTGCCTGTGCATACTACGTTCTCTTTGGATAAGCTGGCAGGGCTGTACATTGCTGAGATTGTGAGGCTGCATGGTGTGCCTAAGTCGGTTGTGTCGGATAGGGATCCGAGGTTCACATCGCGTTTCTGGCAGTGTTTGCATCAAGCTCTGGGTATAAGATTGCATTTTAGTACATCCTATCATCCTCAGTCGGATGGTCAGTCTGAGCGAGTTATCCAGATTTTGGAGGATATGTTGAGGTGCTGCGTGATTGAGTTCCAAGGTTCTTGGGAGAAGCATCTGCCTTTGGTTGAGTTCGCTTATAACAATAGTTATCAGGCGAGTATACAGATGGCACCTTATGAGGCTTTGTACGGGAGGAAGTGTAGGACTCCTCTTTGTTGGGCTGAAACTGGTCAAAAGTTGGTTTCGATGCCGGCTTTGTTGAAAGGGACCACTGAGAAGGTGAAGCTTATCTGTGAGCGGTTGAAGGCTGCCTCTGATCGGCAAAAGTCTTACGCGGATTTGAAGCGTAAGGAGATAGAGTATGCGGTGAGTGACCGTGTGTTATTGAAGGTTTCACCTTGGAAGAAGGTGATGAGGTTTGGCCGGAAGGGTAAGTTGAGCCCTAGGTACATTGGACCATATGAGGTTGTTGAGCGTGTGGGTCCTGTTGCGTATCGGTTGAGGTTACCTCAAGAGTTGGAGAAGATTCATGATGTGTTCCATGTTTCTATGCTCCGGAAGTATAGATATGATCCTTCGCATGTGATGCCTGTGGAGGAAGTGGTTTTGAATCCGGATTTGACCTATGATGAGGAACCGGTGAAGGTTCTGGATTCGGATAGCAAGGTTCTTCGTGGCAAGACCATTGAGTTGGTGAAGGTGCTGTGGAAGCATCGAGGTGTTGAGGAAGCCACGTGGGAGCGGAAGGAAGACATGCTGAAGCAGTTTCCTTATCTCTTTCCTTCAGGTAAATTTCGAGGACGAGATTTCTTAAGGGGGGAGAGTTGTAACGCCCCGGTTTTGGGCTTAGTAGTTTTGGGCGTTGACCGGTTTGGTCAAAGTGCTGTTCGAATCTAAAGAGGCGAAATTAGGAAAGCCTAGTTCGGGTTGCATTAAAAATATGGAAAAATGTTCTAAAATCATCTTTTAATATAATTAAGTGAACTGTGAAATCAATTTTGGAAAATGAGTTTTGGAAGGGTGACATTTTGGCTAGTGACCAAAATGTAATTTTTGAAAGTTTGGTGACTGTTTTCGAAAGGGTTGAAACTTTGAATCTTTAAGGAGCTATTAATCCAAAAGTAGTTTCTCCAGATTTTTCTAAGATATTTTGAGATTTATTCTGATTTTAAAATATGTCAAAAGAGGAGGGAAAGCCATTTTGGCTATTTTGTTAACTAACTTTCCAATTTTCTTTCTCTCATTTTCTCTCAACCCAAACACCTTCATTCCAGAGAATTGTTTCTGATTTTCTCACCTAAATCTCTCCTTTCAACTCTCTTTTGATTCCTAATCAACATATCTACAAAACCTCATCATTTGCTACTTGATTCATCAAGGTTTTTGGTTCCAAAAAGAGGAGAAACTCAAGTTTGGAGGTAAGAACGTCCTTCTCCTCTAAACTATCAGTTCTTTACTAAAATTCCTAAGTTTTCAATCCTTAATTGATGTTTTATTAAAGGCTTTTGAGTTGTGAATTGGATCTTGGCTTATAATGCAAGATTTGGTGATTTTTGGTGATTTTCGTTTGATCTGTCAAATCTGTGATTTGAGATGTGTTTTTGATGATATTTGAACTCTAAATTGATAAGGAATTGAGTTTTGATTAATGCAAACCCGGATAGGTTGAGTTTCCTAAGTTTAGCTTGTGTTTCTTGTTTGTTTTTGAGGTGATCTTGTGGATCTGATGTTGCTGGAGGTATAAGGATGTTAATAGGCTCTTTTTAGATGTTAAATGATGTTAAAGGATGTTAGGTTTTGATGGTTTATGGCTGGGCTTTGTTGAGAAGTGGTTTGGATGCATTTTCGGTTGTGTTTGGTGGCCGAAAATGGAGTGTGGATGAGAGCAGCGAGTTTAGGTGCTTTCATTGAAGCAATTAATGCATGATGATGCATTAATCCTCTGCTTTGATGTGTTAAAATAGGGGAGGCATCTTTGGATCCAAGAGTTGTTGATCCGGAAGCTTGATTTGGTGCTTCGGCAAGAGGCGAAGTGGAATCGGTGAGTGAAATTGGGTTTTCGGCTTTGAAACCAATGTCTTGGGAGCTTAGTTTAAGTCTAAACAACTTTGCTAAGCTCAAGTGTAAGTTTTCGGAAATACTCTCTAGTGATGGCCATGATTGATTGTTGTGCAATGTGGTTTATTGCATGTTTTAAACTCTGTTTTGAAAGCATGATTTAGCATGGTTAATGTTGTTTTTGTAAGCCATATGTTGAAGGAAGCTCAAGGTAAGAGTTCCTTGTTTTTGTACATTGATAAAATGTGGTTTGATGCTTTAAAATGCATGATGTATATGGCTTGGTTTAATGCTTTAAAACAGTGGATAAATTGATGATAATGATGTATATTGGCAAGTGATGTTTTGAAAAGGTTAAGGTCACTAAGGTGGTTAAAAGTCCTTGAGTGAGCCTTGTTTACTTAAGAACATCAAGGTGGTTAAAAGTCCTTGGATGGTTCTTGCTATGGACACAAAGGTGGTTAAAAGTCCTTTTGTGATCCTTTCCATGGTGTTTAAAAGTCCATGGGGCCATGGTGTTTAAAAGTCCATGGGGCCAAGGTGTTTAAAAGTCCTTGGGGCCAAGGTGTTTAAAAGTCCTTGGGGTGATACTTGATACGGACACAAAGGTGGTTAAAAGTCCTTGTGTGGTCCTTTCCATGGTGGTTAAAAGTCCATGGGCCAAGGTGTTTAAAAGTCCTTGGGGCCAAGGTGTTTAAAAGTCCTTGGGGTGAAAGTTGATGAACTTGTTTTTAAAGAAATGGAACTTATCACTTGTGGCCAATATGACATGTTATGATATGAAGCATGAGATGCTTGTTTTAAGTATGCTTTTTAGCATGTGCAAATGTTGATTTGAAGCATGATTTATAAAGTGTTTTATAAATGCATTATTGAATGGTTTTATGAGCATTCCTCACTAAGCTTTTGCTTACGCTCTCTTTCGTTTTCTTAATTCAATAATGCAGAACATTAGAGTACTTTGAGGGCAGCAAGAAGGGCAAGCATTCAAGTGAAAGTAAAGCTCAAAGTATGGAAGGTTTCTTAAGTACATTTTTAGCTTTTGGTAATTTGGCAATGGGGGACCTATGTGTATGTTTTGGGAGAGGTTTTGAACTCCCTAAGTATGTTGAATGTTGATGAGAATGCTGGTTTTAGTGTTTGGCCTTTATATGCTTGAATTGGAAGTTTATGCTTGTATGGCTTGCTTGTGTAGGAAGCATGCCTATAGATTTGGGGCTTTTCGTATGTGATGTTGTTTAGATGAATTGTTGATGCAAGTATGTCTTATATATGTTGAATTGCATGCTGGTAAAGTTTGGTGGCAATTGGAGCATGATTGGATGTTTAATTGCATGTTAAGAATGCATTTTGGGGCAATCTGTGCAGGGTGTTTCGGAACAGTGCCACCCGTTTCGGAACTGGTGCCTTAAACAAGCCCAGACGTCCGAAACGGGAGAGACCGTTCCGAAACGGCTTGGCTACTGCCAGCCCGTGTTGCGGTACGCGTTGCGGAACGGCCCCGCGTTTCGAAACGGGCTGTGCCTGTTTCAGAACGGGTGACCGTTAGGGGCTGACATTGGCAGTTAAATGTTTTGAAATGTTTGCATTTTGGTCCTGAATCTTGTTTGTGCAATTGTATGAGCTTGGGATGTCCTTTTGAGCTGAAATTTCACATTGAAGCATGAAACTTGACTAATTACAAGCTGGTAACTTTAATTTGGGTTAAGTCCTCATATTTATCAGAAATTACAATTTGGTCCCTAAAGGTGTAATTTGTTCAATTGGGTCCCTGTTTGATCTCTGATGTTTATGATCTTTGAGTAAGCTGTTGTATGATCATATCTAAGGTTTAATATGCATCTAGACAAGAGTAAAAAGAAAAAAAAAAGGTCGTTAATCAAGGTTGACTTTCGGGTTGACTTTGGTTTTCCCCGTGTGACTTTCTTAATTCGGGTCAACTGTCTAGGCCGGGTTATGGGGGTTACAATATCCTTAGCTCGGCCCACCAGCACATCAAAATCATCATACTCAGTGGCCAGCACATACATCTTCACATCCGTCACTAAACCATAACGGAATCTTTCGCACCTCTCCCGCTCGCCAGGTACCAGCTCAGGTGCATACTGACTGAGTCTAACAAACTGAACTTCATACTCAGCCACTGTCATGCTCCCCTGGGTAAGAGACATGAACTCACGCTTCTTTTCATCCAGGTACCTCACACCAAGATACCTTCTCTTGAACACATTCTGAAAGAATGTCCAAGTTATGTCAGCTTCAGCCCTTCCAGCTATAGTGGTCGTCCACCACGTATAAGCACCATCCTGTAGTAAAGATACTACACAACCCAGCTTTTGCACATCCGTGCAACTCATCTGACCCAAGATCCTCTTGGTACTCTCTAACCAAGCTTCAGATCCTTCAGCAGACATACCCCTGAACTCAGTCCCACCAAGACTACGCAAACGCTCCAAAGGTAGTCTAACCCCAGCATCTCCCTGATGCCCAGCTCCTTGAGCTCCAGCTACTGCCGCTCGAAAAGCACCCGCAATAGCTTGTACCAACATAGACATGTCAGGCATAGCTTGCCCCTGACCAACCTCAGGACCAGCAGCTCCAGCACCAGCTGCAGCTTCAGCTCTTTCTCCCTCAGCAACACCACCACCAGGTGGAGGAGGAGGTAACACTGCACTACCCGCATTTTCCTCATTTTCATTCTCATTCGGAGCCGTAGCTCGCACATTACTTCTCAACTCTCTACGTGGTGCCATACTTTTACCATGCAATCACAATGCAAATAAAACAAAGTCAGGTCCAGCAAGGTAAGCAATCCAAGCACTCAAGCTCAATTTCATTTAAAATCAACATCATTTCATTAGCTTTGATTTGGCAATGGGTACCCACAACATGCTTCATCACAGCATATAGCTCAATTGCATCACATGCACAAACTACTCATCATGCTTTCACTCAACAAGCATACAAGGCATACATACTTCAATCATGCACACATTCATTCCCAATTACTCGAGAACTCAGCTCTGATACCACCAAATGTAACCCCCATAACCCGGCCTAGACGGTTGACCCGAATTAAGAAAGTCACACGGGGAAAACCAAAGTCAACCCGAAAGTCAACCTTGATTAACGACCCTTTTTTTTCTTTTTACTCTTGTCTAGATGCTCATTAACCCTAGTTATGATCACTCAAACAACATACTCAAAGATCATAAACATCAAAGATCAAACATGGATCCAATTGAACAATTTACAACTTTAGGGACCAAATTGTAAATTCTACAAATTATGAGGACTTAACCCAAATTAAAGTTACCTTCTTGAAATTAGTCAGGTTTCATGCTTTTCTGTAAATTTTCAGCTGAAAAGGACTTCCCAAACTCATACAATTGCACAAACAAGATTCAGGACCAAAATGTAAACATTCCAAAACATTTAACTGCCTATGTCAGCCCCCAACGGTCAGACGTTCCGAAACAGGAGGAGCCTATTTCGAAACGCGGGGCCGTTCCGCAACGCGTACCGAAACGAGGGCTGGCAGAGGGCTTCCCGTTTCGAAACGGTGCCTACCGTTTCGGACGCATGGGCTTATTCAAGGCACCCGTTCCGGAACGGTAGCCACTGTTCCGAAACAGCCTGCACAGAATGCAGCAGAAAGCTTCCTTAAACATGCAATTGACCAACCATACATGCTCCAAATGCTACCAAACTTTACCAGCATGAAATTCAACATACAAGAGACATATTTGCATCAACCATTCAGCAAAAAAAAAACATCATATATGAAAAGCCCCAATTCTAATGGCATACTTCCTACACAAGCAAACCATTCAAGCATATAACCTCCAATACAACATGTAAAGGCCAATTACAAAATCTAGCATATTAACAACATTAAGCAAAACTTAGGGAGTTCAAAACATCTCCCAAAACATCCATAATGGTCCCCCATTGCCAAATGCCAAAAGCTAAAGTGTATAAGAAAACCTTCCCATACTTTGAGCTTAACTTCCACTTGATTGCTTGCCTTCCTTGCTGCCCTCAAAGTACCTTAATGATCTGCATTATTGGTTTAAGAAAACGGAAGAGAGCGTAAGCAAAAGCTTAGTGAGGAATGCTCATTAAAAACCATTCAATAATGCATTATAAAACTCATTTATAAATCATACTTCAAAACATCATATATACATGCTCACTAGCATTCTTAAACAAGCAAAACATGCTTCCATTTCATTACATGTCATATTGGCCACAAGTGATAAGTTCCATCTTTTAAAAACAAGATCAACATAAGACTCACACATGGACTTTTAAACACCATTGTGATCTTATAATTCTCAAGAACCACACAAGGACTTTTAACCACCTTTGTGTTCTTACAAGTTTCACCCCAAGGACTTTTAAACACCTTGGCCCCAAGGACTTTTAAACACCTTGGCCCATGGACTTTTAAACACCATGGCAAGGACCACACAAGGAATTTTAACCACCTTTGTGTCCTTAACAAGAACCATCCAAGGACTTTTAACCACCTTGATGTTCTTAAGTAACAAGGCTCACTCAAGGACTTTTAACCACCTTAGTGACCTTAACAAGAATCATCATGGACTTTTAACCACCATGAAGTTCTTAGAATCCACAAGGCTCACTCAAGGACTTTTAACCACCTTAGTGACCTTAACCTTTTTCAAAACATCACTTGCCAATATGCATCATTATCATCAAATAATCCACTGTTTTAAAGCATTTAACCAAGCCATAAACATCATGCATTTATAAGCATAAAACCACATTTTAACAATGCTCAAAAACAAGGAACTCTTACCTTGAGCTTCCTTCAACATATGGCTTACAAAATCAGCAATAACCATGCTAAATAATGCTTTCAAAACAGAATTTAAAGCATGCAATAAACCACATTGCATAACAACCAAACCATGGCCACCACTAGAGAGTTTTTCCGAAAACTTACACTTGAGCTTAGTAAAGTTGTTTAGACTTAAACTAAGCTCCCAAGACATTGGTTTCAAAGCCGAAAACCCAATTTCACTCACCGATTCCACTTCGCCTCTTGCCGAAGCACAAATCAAGCTTCCGGATCACCACCACTTGGATCCAAAGATGACTCCCCTCCAAACTTGAGTTTCTCCCCTTTTAGAACCAAAAACCTTGATGAAACAACTAGTAAATGGTGAGGTTTTGTTGATGTGATGATTAGGAATCAAAGGAGGATTGAAAAGAGAGATTTGAGTGACAAAATCAGAAGAAATTCTCTGGAGAGAAAGTGTTTGGGTTGAGAGAAAATGAGAGAAAAGGAAAATTGGAAAATATGGAAAGTTAGTTACAAAATAGCCAAAATGATTTCCCTCCACTTTTCTTTTGTTTTAAAATCAGAATTAAACAATAAAATATCTTAGAAAAATCTGGAGAAACTCCCTTTGGGTAAATAGCTCCTTAAAGATTCAAAGTTTCAATCCTTTTTAAAACAGTCACGCAACTTTCAAAAATTACATTTTGGTCACTAGCCAAAATGTCACCCTTCCAAACCTCATTTTGTAAAATTGATTTCACAGTTCACTTATATATATTAAAAGATGATTTAAGAACATTTTTCCATATTTTTAATGCAACCCGAACTAGGCTTTCCTAATTTCACCTTTTTAGATTCGAACAGCACTTTGACCGAACTGGTCAACGCCCAAAACTTCTAAGCCCAAAACCGGGGCATTACAAGTCGAGAACAGTTTGAATCGCGTAAGGTGATTTAAGGACATCAAGGATCAGGATAGGATAAAAATGTGGTAAAAATTGCTAAAATCCTCTAAAAATATGTTTAACAGGTTGGTCAAATCAATTTTACAAAAAGAGTTTCGGAAATGGGACATTTTGAGTAGTGACCAAATTGTAAAGTTTCAAAACTATGGGAAATGTGATTTTTAAAGAAGAAGCCAAATTTTTAGAATCATTAGGGGCCTTTATGGAAATTTTGCCTTTCCTTAATATGACATGTGTTTAAAATGATTTTTCATTAAATAGCTTTAAATGGTTTTGATTTAATTAATTTAGGTGGTTAACTTGAGATTTCCAATTACGTGACTACCAACTTCTTTTCATTTTCAGTCAAACACTATTTTCATCAATTTTCTCCAGAATTCTTTTCTCCCAAACACTCTCTCAATATTTCCAAACAATTTTCAAGAAAACCTTAATTTTCGGACTTGTTGTGTTAAGCTCTGTTTCGAATTGATTTTAATTGACTTCTAAGTTGATTATTGTGTTGAAATGATGTCTTGATAACATAGATCCCGGGATCCTTGAGATCCTTGCGTTTCTTGTTAGTTTTAAGTGAGTTTTGAGGTGAAATGGTGGAATCTTGCTTGCTGGAGATATGAGGTTGGGTTAGGTTGTTTTTTAGATGTGTTTTAATGTTTATAATGGTTTGGAAGTGATGTATGTTGGTTGGGCTTGGTTTGAAAGTGATGTATGTTGGCAGGGCTTGTTTTAGGAAGCAATTGATTGAGTTTTCGGTTTTTTCAGTTGGGTAAATTGGTGTAGTTTGGGTGAGCAACGAGTTTGTGAATTTTTTCTGGTTTTGAAATGCATTTAGATCTCTGTTTTGATGATGTGAAAACATGGGATCTTGATCCGAAAGCAAACGATGTTTTGGTGGAGGCTCCGGACGAGTACTTTTTGTGTCAGCGAGCAAGGCTTCATGTATCGGTGAGTGGAAATGGATTTTCCAGCTTTGTAACGCTTTGAGCGTGGTCTTGGGAGCTTAGTGTAAGTTTGAAACACTTAGATAAGCTCAAGAGTAAGTGGTTAGAAAGTCTCTCTTGGAAATGTGCTATGATTTGATGAAAATGCACTTGTGTTAATTATGGTTTTGATTACTGTTTTAAAGCATGTTAGAAGCATGAGTAATGCATGATTTTAATTCCATTGTGTTAAGGATGTAATAGGTAAGCAATCCTTGGATTTATGTGATAAATGCATATGATGATAAGCATGTTTATGCTTGTGAAAATTGCATCGTGTTTATGCTTGTAAAAGAATGGGAAATTGATGTTAAATGATTATATTAGCAAGTGATGAAAGTGGTTTTCGTTACTTTAATCGGATATAGTTAGCCGACTATAGGATTGGGTGCACTGTGAATAATGTCGCCTTGGATGTTGAGGGGTTGTGATTGTGTCGTAATCTCCATCCAAGTACCCTAACGATTGAGGCTAAGATCACAACGATGAATGGTTTAATCCCGTGTGTGAGTCTTGTGTATGTGTCTCGTACTCTCGTTAGTGGAATTATACAACTACAGATGAGTGATGTTGAGGGGTTGTGATGGTGACATTAATCTCCATCACGGGTGTTGAGGGGTTGTGATTGTGCCATAGATCTCCCACCTTGTGTAGTCCGTTAGTATGCATGAACCGTGCGGGAGAATGCTTGTAATCCGCGTATCCGATTGTGTCTTTTGTTGAAATGGTTTATGGATTATCACTTGCGAGCCAATGTAATGTAAATGATTAATGTTAAGCATGAGATGCTTGTAAATGATGCTAGAATACATGTGATGCTTGGGAAAGCATGAGCAAGGACTTACTTGCTGTTTTAGAATGATGCATATGAGCATGTGTTTAGAAAGTGCATTGATGTCTTGAAAGGACATGTTTTGTGTAAAGGCATGTGTTGGAAAGTGATGGTTTTGCATTTTGTGTGAAGTGCATTGTTGAATGTTGTTTAGTGATCCTCGCTAAGCTTTGTGCTTACGCTCATTCATTTCATCAATGTAGAGAATTAGGCGTTTGAGGCAGCACACAAGCAAGGGAATCTAAGCTTTTCGGTTTAGCAAAGTATGTGGCTTTACTTTTGTGTAATAAGAGGCAATGGGTGGGATTTATACTTTTGGATGGTTGAGGATGTTGTTGTTTACCTTGAGCATGTTTGGTTGTTTACCTTTGGGTTGTAAATGGCCTTTGAGGATTGGTTTTTGGTTTGAATGTTGATTTTTGTTTTGTATGGCTTTGGTGGACTAGGGAGCATGCCTATAGTTCCAATATTTGCATGATTGATGCCATGTCTTAGTTTGTGCTTCATAATGATGATCTTCGATGCTTAAACATGTTGAATGTACGGTGTGGCATGAATTGGAATGTTTTCGGATGTGGCAAGATTTGAAAAACCAAGAAAATCTGTTGTTGCAGGGCAAGGCTTATCGGAACGCCCTTACCTATTTCGGTACAGAGGCCTGAAATGGCCATGAGGTTTCGAAACGGGTAGGAACGTTACCGAAAGATATTGCTACTGGAAAGGGGTGTTTAGGTACGGGTTTCGAAACGCACCCGAGTATCGAAACGGTCAACCTAGGTTCGAAACGACCGCTCCGATACAGAGTCAGGTGTTTCAAAACACTCGACCATTGAGTGTGAATTTGAATTGTTTCAGGTTTCTTTTACTTACGTTTTGGCCCCTAAGTCTTGATTGCTTAATTAAATGAGATTGTGTGGTCCGTTTGAGATGAATTTTGACAGTTCATCATGTGATATGATTAATTACGGATTGGTAACATTAAAACTTGTTTAGTCATTTGAAAACTGGAAATTTACATTTCAGTACCTAAATGACGTTTGTATGCAATTGAACCCCTATTTGAGTTCCGTTCGCTGTGTCGCTTCCGCTAAAGTGTTTCGCCCTTCACATAGGTTAAATGTGTGCATCTAGTAAAGTTAAAAGGAAAAAAAGGGTCGTTAATCAAGGTTGACTTTCGAGTTGACTTTGGTTTTCCATGTGTATTCTTCTTGGTTCGAGTCGGGCGTCTAGTTCGGGCTAAGGGGGTTACAAAGGTGTTGTGGCAACACCGAGGAGTTGAGGAGGCCACGTGGGAAAGCTAGGCGGACATGCTGAGGAAATTTCTGCATCTTTTTTCCTTTAGGTAAAAATTTCGAGGAAGAAATTTCATAGGTGGGGGAGTTGTAACGCCTCGGTTATGGGCCTAGGTGTTTTGCGAGTCGGGTTGAGCCGGTGGAATCGGTGCCGGTTGTTCTAACCGTTAAAATGTGGTTTAGGGAAATCAAGGTTCGGGATGGGATAAAAATATGATAAAAAAATCCTAAAATCCTCTAAAATTATATTTAAGAAGTTGGTTAAATCAATTTTACAAAACATGTTTTCGGAATTATACATTTTGGGCAGTGGTCAAAATGTAAAGATTTAAAAGTTGAGAAAAATGTGTTTTTCAAGAAGAGTCAAAATCTTAGAATCTTTAGGGAGCTATTTGGCAATTAATCCTTTTCCCTAATTTGGCATGTGTTTAAAATGGTTTATTAAATAATTAAAATGGCTATGATTAATTAAATAGAAAGTTAGTTAATCAGTTAAAAGATTTTTCACGATCATTTTCATTTCTCTTCTTCACTTCAGCCAAACACAATTCATTTTTTCTCTCAAATTCCAGATTTTCTTCACTCTCAAATCCACTCTTGATTTCCAACTTCATCTTTGTGATTTCTCTCAATTTTCTTCAAGTTCTTTCAAGCTAAACTTGCCAAATTAGAGGAGAATCAAGGATTGAAGGTAAATTTCGTGTTAAACCTCTAATCAAGTTTCTTTAATGAAATTCCAAAGATACTTTATCTATATTTTTTATTGAGATTTTTGTTAGTATGATAAAATATTGAAATCTTGATAGAAATATGATTTAAAATGTGATTTTCGAAGTTTGGTTGACTTGGCTGGTTTGAGATGATTTCTAAATGAGTTTTGAAAGGTTTTTTGTGTTGAAGTTGAGTCTTAATCATAGGGATCCCGAAATCATTGAGATCATTGGTTCTTGAAGTGTTTTTGGTTGGGTTTTGGGGGTGTTTTTGTGGAATCTGAGTTGTTGGAGGTATAAGGATGGTTTTAAAATGTTTTTGGATGTTGATTGATGCTTAAAATGTGTTGGATGTGTTAGGTAATGGATGGGCTGAGGTTAGAGGTCAATCGATTGAGTTTTCGGTTGTTTCGGATGGGTGATTTGATGCTTTAGAGCAGGGCTGCGGGATTTCTTTTGAGTGCTCGTGTTTTGGATGGGTTATAGTATTTTAATGCACCAAACGATCGATAGTTGTGTCGGCAAGTGTTTTTCAGGAGTTGGTGTGTGGAACTTGGTTTTCCAGCGTGGAAACATTTTACAAAAGGTTTTGGGAACTTAATATGAGCTTGAAACACTTTATTAAGTTCGGAAGTAAGTAAAGTGAATTTCTCTCCTGGTTTGTGCTAGTTTGAGCCTTTGGTTGCACTTGATTTTAATTGCGTTTACCTACTGTTTTAAAGCATGTTTTGAGTATGCAAAATGTGTGTGATGATGCCATGTGGTTTAAGGATGTGCTAGGTAAGTGGTCCTTGTATGCATGAGTAGATGCATGAGGTTTGAAGCATGGTTTAATGCTTGATTTATGGCTTATCATGAATGCTTTGGAAAAACAGTGAGGTATGCATGAAATGTGGATTATATTGGCAAGTGATGTTGTATAAAGTGTTTTATAAATGAAATATGGTATAATTAGCTGGCTATAGGATTGAGTGCACTATAAACAAGTCGCATTGGATGTTGAGGGGTTCTGATTGTACCGAAAACTCAATCCAAGTACCCTAACGGTTGAGGATTGTTTAAGGTTGCAACAGTTGACGGTAGCTCCCGGTTGCAAACCTTGTGTGTGTCCTGTCTCTCGTTAGTGGGTTATACATCTATCGATGAGTGGTGTTGAGTGGTTGTTATTGTATCGAATACTCCACCACAAGTGTCACAATGATGGAGGGTTGTTCTCGTGTGTGAACCTTGAGATGCCGGTAGAGTGTATGAATGGTGTGAGACAACCCTCGGTAATCCATATATCCGATATGTTTTTTGAATGTTGTTATCACTTGTGAGCCAATATAATAGAATTAAATGTCATGGAAAGTGATGTTAATGCATATTATGAAAAGTGCATGTTTTGGTTTAAGCTTAGCATAATGGTGTTATGCTTTGAAGGCTTGGTATATGTTTAACAATGGTATAGTTGCTGGAAATTGCATGAGATATGATGCATAATGATTAGCATGCTGATTTTGATGATAAAATGCATGGATGTCCTTGTATGCTTGTATAAATTGAAGCATAACACCATTATGCTTGAAATGAGGATGTCCAATGCCATGAATGTTAGTGGTTTGGTATTTTCTGGTATAGGGCAAATTTAATATACACATTTGGCTGTGTAAATGGCCTTTAAGTTTTGGTTTATACTTGAAATTGGATTTTGACCTTTTGGTGTTTTTAACTCTAGGAAGCATCCCGTTAGTGCTCATGATGTTGTGAATAATGTTATGTTGATGCTTTTGCAATGTATACTTGATGGTTCATGTAGATTTTAGTTGCTAATATGTCTGGGCATATATCGGGATGGTTTCAGATAGTTTAAATTGAGTTAAAACAGCTTTTAAAAATATTGCAGGTCCATGTGTTTTAAAACACCCTTGCATGTTTCGAATCGGTGGCTTGTAATGGCCTTGGAGTTTCGAAACGGTGAGGCCCGTTTCGAAACATTTTTCCTCTGTGAAACCTTGTTTCGAAACGAGTCTTAAAGGGTTTCGAAACAAACCCGCCAATCGAAACAAACATCTGTGTTTCGAGATGACCGTTATGATACGGGTCTCACCGTTCCGAAACGTTCGATCGTTAATTCGGGTTTTTAATTAGTCTGACTTTATGTTTCTTATGTTTTGGTCCTTGTTTGCCTTCTTTGCAATTGGATGGGTTTTAAAGGTCGTTTTGAGCTACATTTTTACCGAGAAGCATGTAATGAACCTAATTAAAGATTGGTAACTCGAATTTGGTAATAACCCTTCTAAACTGTCAAATTTACAAAATGGTCCCTAATCCTTAAATTGGTTATAATCAGTGGGCGATTGTGATGTTGTTTTATCCGCTACTTATGTGCTTACTCATAGGAATCTAAGTTGCATTTAGACAAGATAAAAAGAAAAAAGGTATTTTTTGAGGTAAACCTTCCTGGTTTACTTCAATATTCCCCGTGTGATCCGTTTGGTTCGGTCTATCAGCTAGGTCGGGTCGAGGGGGTTACATAAGAGGATTAGAAGTGTATGGGTTCCAAAGGAACTTGTAGCTTCTAATAATATTGTTGCTATTTCATCTTGCATTCCTAAGGGAAGTAAGTTTTTGGGAGCTAATATTTATAGACCAAAAATGGTTTGGGTAGCAAAATCAAAGAACTAATCTTTGTTTGTAGGGGGAGCATTGCTACAAGGCCAAAGCATCAAGTCAAAACACATGGGACCTTGATAGTGGAAGCTCAAGACATATGACTGGAGACAAGAGTAGATTCATAGAGCTCAAGCCAAAGCATAGTGGAGTGGTAACTTTCGGTGACAACTCCAAAGGCTATATTTAGGGCAATGGCTATATTGGTAATCTCTCATTAGTCAACTATGTTACAAAGGTTTTGATGTTCATTTTGATACAAATGGGTGTAAAATTGTGAGCATTAAAACAATGAAAATAATGCTCATTGGTCATCGCATATGATACATTTATATGGTGCATTTAGATGGCATACATTCACCCCATGCATGTTTAGTTGCACATGATGAGAATGATGCACAGTTGTGACATATGAAACTAGGGCATGCTAGCATAAGTGTTTTAGAAAAGTTGGTTTCCCAAAATCTAGTTAGAGGTTTACCTAAACTAAAATTTTCATTACATAAAATATGTGATGCTTGTGCTAAGGGTAAACAAAAGAGAACCCCATTTAAACCAATTAATGATGTTTCAACTAGTAGGGTGTTACGATTAATCCACATGGATTTATTTGGGCCTATTAGAACTATGAGTTTGGGTGGTAAGTTGTATGCATTTGTATTGGTAGATGACTTTTCTAGATACACTTGAGTTCTATTCTTAAGTACTAAGGATAAGGCTTTAGAAAATTTTATCACATTTACAAAAATTATCCAAAATGATCTTGATCTTAAAATCTCACACATTAGAAGTTATCATGAAACCGAGTTTCAAAATATGGGTTTTGAAGATTTTTGTAATGAAAACGATTTTAGCCATAATTTTTGGCTCGTCACACTCCTCAACAAAATTGGGTAGTTGAGAGGAAAAATAGAACTTTAGAAGAGATAGCTAGGATCCTGCTTTGTGAAAACAATTTACCTAAGTATATTTGGGCGGAAGCCACTAATACGACTTGTTATATTATTAATAGAATAATGATTAGGCCTATTTTAAAGAAAACACCTTATGAGATTTTGAAATCCAAAAAGGCTAACATTAGCTATTTCCACCCTTTTGGTTGTAAATGTTTTGTTTTAAATAATGGAAAAGACAACTTAGGTAAATTCGATGCTAAAAGTGATGAAGCAATATTTCTGGGTTATTCCTTAAATTTTAAAGCTTACTGGTATTTAATCAAAGAACTTTGGTTGTTGAAGAGTCTATACATGTTTTCGATGATAACCTCATTTTGGGGAATGAATCTTGTGATGATTTTGTTGTAGGGATCATTGAAGTCATTGATGGGGGACAAACATCATAGGTGGATGAGATTCCAACTAAAGAAGAGGAAGCACAAAATCCACCTCTTGAAGCCTTGAAGGACTTGGCTATTGAGGAAAAGAAGGTGACATACCCAAGGGAGTTCAACTATGTCAAAGGTGGTGAAATCTTGGGTGATCCATCCAAGGGGGTAACTACTAGATCCTCTCTCAAACTTATGAATCATGTTGCATTCAACTCATGCATAGAGCCTAAAAATATCAAAGAAGTATTAAAAGATGATATTTGGATATTGGATATGCAAGAGGAACTTAATCAATTTGAGAGACGTAGAGTATAGACATTAGTTGACATGCCTAGTAATCAATCTACTATAGGAACTAAGTGGTTTTTGATAAACAAACTAGATGAGAGTGGTAATATAGTGAGGAAAATTGCTAGGCTTGTTGCTCAAGGTTACACTCAAGAAGAGGAAATTGATTTTGATGAAACATATGCACTCGTAGGTAGAATGGAAGCTATTAGGATGCTTCCTGCATTTACATGCTATCATGATTTCAAGTTTTTTCAAATGAATGTGAAAAGTGCTTTTCTAAATGGTTTTATAAATGAAGAAGTGTATCTTGAACAACCACTGGGTTTTGAAGATCCACAATTTCCAAATCATGTTTTCAAACTAAATAAAGCTCTATATGGTTTAAAGCAAGCTCCTAGAGCTTGGTGTGAAAGGCTTTCAAACTTTTTAACTCAAAAAGGTTTTGAAAAAGGTAAGGTGGATACTACACTTTTCATTAAAAGATATGACAATGACATCTTAGTAGTTCAAGTATATGTTGATGATATTATTTTTGGTTCTACGAATGAATTTTATTGCCAAGAATTTTAAAAGCTAATGCAAGGTGAATTTGAGATGAGCATGATGGGAGAATCACACCTAGTTGTCATTCCAATGAGCTCATCAATCAAGCTTGACAAAGATGAGGGAGGTAAGTGTATCAATCACACCTATAGCCGTTTCAATACGGTCCATTTTTACACATAGCGACTCTTTCTTTTTTAATGGTTGTTTCGATACAAGGCCACGTGTTCCGATACGAGTAGTTGCAGAACTGCATTTATGGAGGGAAGAGAGAGCCCCAATGACTCTATTGTTGATCTTAACCACCCAAACAATTAGAAATCAATGAGAATGTATAAAAGAAAGCCTCAAAAGCACCAACAACAACTATTGAACCTCAAAGCAACATCCAAGCAATCATATTCAAACCCTAGCACTTATTGTAAAATTCTTGTACTCAACTCTTAGAGTTCTTAGTGTAAATCAAATTTGAGAGTTTGGGAGTGTTTGTAAGCTTTTTGGGCAATATTTATATTGTGAGAGATCAAATGTAATATCCAACATCTTCTTTGTAAGTTGATAGTCTTGTGGTTCAATCTTTGGGTAGAAAGATTGAACATTTGTCAAGGAAGCAACCTTAGCCTAGTAAAATGGAAGAACAAATTAGTGGAGAGTTTGTTGAAAATCCTTAGTGGGATCTATGATAGTGGATGTAGAGCTTGTTTAGAAGCTTGAACCACTATAATTGTCTTGTCTATCATTTTTAATTGTTCATTTTGCTCCCTTCAATTTTTAAAGTGTCAATTCACCCCCCTTTTGATCATATCAGTTAATTTGATCCACTTAACAGAGAGAAAAGAAATTTATTTACTTTCCATCCTCTCAACCAAGCAGATCGATGATATATATATATATATATATATATATATATATATATATATATATATTCCATCCTTCCATTTTTCCATCACATCAATTTTCTATCCTTCAAATTCTCTTTTTTCTCTACCAAGAAAAGCCAAAATTATTCAATTATGTGATCAATTCCACGAATGACTTGTAATATTAAATCAGACAAAATTACATGACAAAAAAATAAAAATAAGCAAAACATTAAAAATTAAGAAGAAAATGCATGACATTATATAGATAATTCTCGAAATATAAATATATTTTTATAAAACAGTACAATTTTCAAACAATTATTTATTGAAATACATAAACACTTTAAACAAAATTTACATAGTGTAATAAAAATAATTTTATGAATTATTATGTGAATATTTTAAATTTGATATTGAAGTTTAACTTGTTAGAAAGAAAATATATTATAAGGACAATTTGGTAAATTTTACTTTCAAGTAATCCTATATTCTTCCAACGAAATAATGTCAACTAACATTACTTCCAAATAAACCAAACAAGGTAATATAAATCATTCACATGAACGTGTCACGTAATGTTACACTATGAGAATCCTATTCGCCAGAGTAATGTGTATTAGACCACTTTATTGATATTTTTTAATCTTTATTAACAAACTCTTTATTTGAGACTTGTGTTCCATTTTACTTTGTGTTTGTAAAATAAAAAGTGAAATATCTTTTCTTTTAAAGTAAACTATAGTCAATTGTCTATGTGTTAGCGAATTAAAGTTAAACACATAGACTAGAATTTTAGACGCTGAACAATTACAGTTTATAATCGTTCATATCAATTTTCTTAAAAAAAAATTATTGAATCAAATATGGAGATGATACTTTAAAGAAGGAAATATGATATTAAACTACTAAACTAAATGATGGTTCACTAGTAGTATAATACAAAAGGAGAATACAACCTATATCATTTTATTATTTATCACATTGCGAATATGGATACAAATAAAAATAAATTAATGAGGTGGCTCCAACAAAACTTTCATCAGTTAGTCAAAAACTGCTTTGAAAAAGATGTATAGACAATCACAGAAGCGTAGAGTTATCGGATAATAGGGGGTTCTGATGCCCGAAAAATCTCATAACCGATTGCATACATTGTGGTTGCGTTACCTCATAGATTTTGAAGAAGTTAACAGATTGAACTGAGGATCAACAGTTTTGAGTCTTTTGATGTTTCATTTTACTCAAATGTGTAGGACAATCGATCAAAAAAAATGCTATTGATGAATGCCTACTGCTTTTGCATTTGTGGGTGTGGTCTCGCCTATTTTTTCGATGTCTAGCCATTCATCTTTCCTCTCGTAGTTAGGTAATTGCACTTCTTATTTGATCAGTAGATAAATCATTATTTGAATTGTGCCGCGACCTTTTTTTTAAAACCGTTTGTCTAAAAATAGTCTGACAATTAGGGTTTCAAAAATCGGAGTTTTTATCATTTTTAATTGGATATTGAAATTAGGTTTTTTTAATATTAAATCTAATTTCTGTTATTTATTCTTGAAAATCAACTTGGAGTCACCACCAGTCAGTTTGGTAGACCAGACACCATAAAAATGAACCATAGATTCTTTTAATAAAATTCGGGTTCAAGAGTCGGTTAAATGTAGGGAAGGGTTAGCACCCTTACAACGTCCGTTATCGGTACCTTATTAATTCCACCGGTCAGTTTGTCTAAAAATGTTTTGGACGAATATAAGTTTTGAAATGTCCAAATACATTAGGACACTTCAATTTATATTCAAAATGTATATTGTTCAGTGTATAAAAGTCCTACATTTTCACCCTTTTTCTTTGACGATTATTGCTAAAATTGCACTCTCTTTAGTTGTATTGTAGCATTTTTGCATCAATCACAGTAATCTCATGATTATTCTGCTTGACCCTTATGTTTCGATTATTTGGTGGAAAAAGAGGTATTGTTTTGGTGTATTCTGTGCTTGCAGGTTTCACTGACCGCCAAGGCAACCACTGCCTGCAGCGAAGGAAAAAGGAGCAGTGCAAAAATCATCCCTTGATGGTCCAAAACGAGCTAGTTTCTACTGAGGGAAGCTGAACCAAGAAGTCGAAGCCCTGTTGAGCTGAGGAAATTGACAGATTATTGCCGAGGCAGCAGATAAATCGTTGTCGCGGCAATAACCAGACATAATTGACAAGGGAAAAATATGCAAAGTGGGACGTGTATTGAAGAGCATAAAAAGCTGAATTTTTCTGCGTGCTTTGCATGAAGATTGGACCACAGGAAGAGCACGAAAAGCCGAAGGAAGTTCAAGGGAGCATTCAACGCAAATAGGAGGAATTTAAGGAAGGGAGTTATAATACTTAAAAGAAGATCTTTTCGTTTAAATTATTTAAGTCTAACTTTACTTCCTCCTCAAGAAGGACTTGACCTAGACATCATCTATAAATACAAGACCAGGGCCTTGTATTGAGATATCTTAGCTTCCTTAGGAATTGGGGAGAGAGCTTTTGATTATCACCATGTTCTAATTTCTCTTAGGGTTAAGGTTGTGTTGTTAAGTAGTTGTGAGAAAACAAGTGTACTTTGTTTAAGTTTTATTTAATGCAATTTAGTTCAAGGTTTGCTTATTCTTGGTAATGATTCTATTCTTGCAATCTTATCGGAAGATAGTATTGTGAGGCTATCTATTTGATTAATATCAGAAGAGTTAAACTCAGGAAACGAATAAGCATGGTTTTTATCCCAATGGTGGAAGCTATCTCGGCTTAGGGATAAGTTGGAGTTTCAACGGCTAAAAGGATCGTGAGATTGGTTGGTATTCACTCTTGTTTCACGATGGGAAGTATTATCAAGACTTGGACAACATTACTGTTTTGACTTAGGGATCAGAAGAAGCCACAGATGGACGTTCTGCCGAACCTTGAATGTACCATTGGTTGCCGAGGTAGCTACTGAGTTTCCTCTCTACCGCGGCAGCAGCGAAGGCTGTTAACAAGGCAGATTGGTGTTGTTGCATTCAAAAGCCAAGACAAGTTCAATTGTCTTCCACATTACAACACAACACAATCTGACCAATTCACTCATCTTAATTTCTCAACTTTTACTTGTTTACTTTAGTTTATGATTTTTAGTTTAATTAAAACCTAAAACTCCTCTACTTGTGTTTTTACATTTAATTTTCTTTTTCAGTGCGAGAAGATAAATGAAGGAAGCCATCCCAATCCCTGTGGAGACGATATTCTAATACTCATCATTATATTACTTGAGACGTGTACTCTTGCACTAATTGCGAAGCACTATTTACACGCAACATATCTCAACACGGAAGGTTTAATGCATGTTCAGTTATTGTCTCGTCACTTTTAAGTAAAAACCTAATTAGGGCTCCATTGATTTAATCAATTAAAATCTATTAATATTGCCAAGTGTAGGACTTATGTGATAACACCCAAGAAATTTGAGCACTACCCATACTTGCCCTAAATTAACAATATTCCTATCATTAATGTTTCTAATTATTTAATCCGAATTCCAATTTTATTAAGCTAACTACATGTGATTTCCATTTTTTATATTCAAATAAAGTATTGAATCTTTTACCTAAATTTCCCCTTGATTAGCATCACATTGCAATGTGATACTAATCAACTTAGGATATTTAATCTTTCATTCAATATCCATTTATTTTCTATAATGTCCTATCCTATTAAATTAATTAAATTTAATTAAAGAACTTAATCCTAAAAGTCTCTAATTTTATTATACTAGGTGAATTGAATTCCCCTAAACAAGTATTCTTTATGCTTATTTAAAAAACATGCATACAAGATAAATAGATATTTGCAATTAAATTATCAAATCTATAAATGAACAAATTGAATAAAATTAAAACTCAAGGCATAGTTAAATGGGACTAAATTGAATTACTATTTCAATTCGGGTGCCAATTTACAAGGTTTTAGTGACTGAATTGCAAGGAAAATAAAACTTGAAAGCTCTAAGTAGGAAAAGGGGAAAGAATGGTGTGAATCCTCTACCCGGGTCCGAATCACTCGTGCGGGTCGAGCCAACCTGGTGCCAAAACAACATCGTTTCGACTCGGGTACTTAAACCTCTCGACCGATTTAAATCGAACATTTTCGCAAACACACACTCTCTCTCCTCCCATCGAATCCTATCTCTCTCTCTCTCCACAAACACCTGCAAACCCAAATTTCTCTTCCTATTTTCGATCAAAACCCCTCATTTATCCACAAATTCATCCTAGTTCTTCATTTTTCCCGTGTTCGATCCCCACAAACATATAAAAATTTTCATTTCTTTGTTTTTCGGATCAAAACACATTTCTCATCCCTTGTTCTTGCCACGTTCTTCATTTTTTTTCATCTTTAATCTGCCACAAACACTTAACACTCGCCAATTCATGTTTCGTTTCGATCAAACAAATCATTTTCTTAAGAACACACACCATTTCTCTTCATTTCCCTCATTTGATCCTGAACCGACATTAAACCCCAACCCAACTTGTTTCCTACACATCGAAGGCGACGCCGGATACCAGTCGTCGACTCCGATCATCTCTTTCCTTTCTCTGGTCATCAGAAACTTTCCAATCATCTTCTTCTATCGAACTTCTACCTCCAGTCATCTTCTCCGACCAAACCTGCAACTCCAACCGACGTGCTCCGCCCCTGGAGCGATTTCTCGCCGCCGTCTGTCGCACCAAAATCCTAAAAACTCCAAAAATGCTTCATTTTCTGTCTTAAACCGTAATCTAAGTCTCGTTTCAATAGAAACATTCGTCTTCCCCATCCTAAACTACCTACCCAAACCAAAATCATCTATCATTTTTAACTCTGGCCAAAATCCTAGACCTACAACACTTCGGTGACACTCATATCGACTCCATTTTTAGGTAAGTGCTCAGAAATCTTTAAACATTGATTTTGTTTAAGCCTTAGATCTAGGGTTTTATATGTTTGAGCTACTTTTTTTAATTTTTAAAGCCTAAATCTGATTTATTTAGTGTTTAAATGCAAGAAAAAAGATAAGGAGAAGAGGAGCTACCTCTTGACGTACTTAGACGATGTTGCGGTGGTTTCGGCTATCTTCTCTAACTATCGGCATGACTTCTCATCTTCTGGTGACTTCTTCTCTTCCTTTTCTATCTCATCCAATTAATTGTCCCAATTATTATGTAATTGAAACTGCCTCCCACTAACTCTTTCTCTTCTATTTATAGCAGATGTTAGCGACAACTTCATCGGGACCTTAATTCGTAGGAGACAAAATGGGAGAATAAGAGGCTGCCACGTGGAATTTTTGGCGGGCCAAAGAAACACAATTGTGTTTCTTTTGGGCCTTGCCAGTTTTAGGAGACAAAATGGGCATGTTGTAAAGTATTCATTAGTTCTATATTTTGTGCACATTCCATCTCATATTATTGATGTTCTTAAGTACATTTTAGGCATAATTAGGTCCATAAATTGCATATTACAATATTCTTTACTTTTCCATACTTTTATTGATTATCTTTTATTTGGTAAGGAAAAGATGTTGTTTTAGTTTAATTTTAATTTTAGGTACTAAAAGTTGGTAGAAGGAGAGAGGAGCTGATGTTGAGGCAGCAGACCAAGGAGTTGTACTGAAGCAGTTCCAGAGAGAGACAACCATTGCCGAGTAGCTTCTATCGCCATACCTGCCGCCCAGGGCAGCAAGATGAGGAATTGGAAAACTGGAGTGCGATCTGTAGAGCAAAAAATCCTGATTCCAATGATTCCATCCACTCAATTTTCTGATGCCTAGAGCAGCGCACAGAGCTGCCGAATGAAGAGAACAAGATGACTTCTGGTGCAAGGCAACGAGAAGGAGTCCACATTCCACTCAAAGAAGTCAAAATTGAAGGTTGCATTTAATGCAAAAGCTACATTGAAGACTTCTACTACAAGGAGGACTTGGCCTAGCTAATGCATATATATACTTGACATATATTGTAATTCAAGACAACTTAGGTTTTCCTTTAGGCATAGTTTAGGTTTTCTTGCCGCCAATTATGTTCTAAATTCTCTTTTGGGTTTAGGTTATGTTGTAAACTAGTGTGAGAACGGTTTTTTTAGGAATTAATTTTGTTTTTGCAATAAAACTTCAAGGTTTGCTTATTCCATGCTCTTCATAGTTTTTAATTGAGTTCGAACGATTAGTTGTTAACTATCCATTTGTTCGGTATCGAGAGAGTCGAACTCACGAAAGGTATAAGTACGATCCTCACTCTAATCAAGTGTTGATCAATCCAGCCTAGAAATAGGTTAGGATTTAAGGCGGCTAAAGAAGAACGAACCAAGGTTGTTGTCTTTGTAAGATTCACGTCGTGACGGGTATCATCTACAGCAGGAAAACAACAACATTCTTGCTTAGACATAAGTGGGATCACTTTCGAAGTGTTCTTCCAAGCCTTGAAGAATTGCCGAGTTTGCCACCGAGCCATACGTCTGTTCCACTATTGAGGCAAAGAAAGCGTCAAAGAAGCCAATCTGCCATCCTCTGCTGAGGTAGCATAGTCTGGCAGCGCAGAGCAACTTAACCTATTCAACGTAGTTTAGCACTACTCAGTAGCATAACCTCACCCATAGATATTTTCATTTTTTGAAGCGCCATTTCGGGGTTTTCACTCCGCTTTTACTTTTTCTTTTTTTCATTTTCATTTTGAATTATAGAAGTATAATATTTCTTGACTGAATCTGAGTTCACTGGCTTATGTACCTCCTTACTGTCAATTTTAGTCAGCATCAACGCTCCCAAAGAGAAAGCCTTTTTGACAACATAAGGCCCTTCCCAGTTAGGCATCCATTTTCCACGATCATAACGATGTATTTGCAAGACCTTTTTCAACACAAGATCTCCCTCTTGGAACTCTCTTAGGCGCACCTTTTAATTATATGCCTGCATCATTCTTTTCTGGTACATCTGGCTCTGGCAGATTGCCTTCAACCTCCTTTCCTCGAGAAGATTTAACTGGTCAAATTGAACCCTTAACCATTCTTCATCATCTAACTTCACTTCGGACAAAACACGAAAAGATGGAATTTCGACCTCAATGGGAAGTACTACTTCTGTCCCGTAGACCAAAAAGTAAGGTGTTGCCCCAGTTGAGGTTCGTATTGAAGTTTGATATTCAAATAATGCAAAGGGTAGTTTCTCATGCCAATCTTTGTATGTTTATGTTGTTTTCGATATGATATTCTTGATGTTCTTATTTGCCGGCTCCACAGCCTCATACATCTTAGGGTGGTAAGTCGCAGAATTGTGGTGCATGATTTTAAATTGCTCACATACTTCTGTTATTATTTTTTTGTTGAAATTGGTGGCATTATTAGTAACGACTCTTTCCGGCAAACTATACCGGCAAATTATCTATTTCTTCAAGAACTTGCAAAATGTCGTTCTTACGATATTGGCATAAGAAGTTGCTTCTACCCACTTGGTGAAGTAATGTATGGCCACAATAATGAAACGAGGTCCATTAGAAGCTTTTGGGTGGATCTGCCTAATAACATACATGCCCCAAACAACAAAAGGCCATGGCAAATTTATTGTATGAAGAGGTATTGGAGGAGAATTAATCTTGTCAGCATATATCTGACACTTATGACACTTTTTGGCATATTCAATGCAGTCTTCTTCCATTGTTGTCCAATAATAGCTATATCTCATGATCTTCCTGCTATTAAGAATCCATTTGCATGTGTTCCACATATTCTGTCATGCATTTTCGCGTGATGCTTCTTGCTTAATTGGCATTGACACACCTTAGAAGGATTTGATCTTTTCCTCTTTTATAAAGGATCTCTCTATCGAGCACATACCCGGAAGCCATTCTTCTAATAGTTCTTTTATCATTGTCATTTGCCCCCAAGGGATAAGTTTGAAATTTAAGGTATTGCAGGATGCCATATTCCCAAGGATGTTTATCTGCTTCCTCTTTTATGCTACAACAATGAGCATAGGTCTCATAACTCTGAATTCGAATTGCCATGATGTCTTCTGGGTTTATTTGCTAGAAATACCGAAGCTAGTGAAGCTAAGGCATCCGCCAATTGGATTTCTTCAAATTCTTCCATTAGCTCCAGGATTAATTTTCGGAACCCAATCAACTTTATGTCCTTTGTTTCCCATTCTCCATGTAGTTGGTAAATCACCAATGTTGAATCTCTATTTTTCTTTCAATAGCAGCTCACAGACCCATGACACAAGTTTCATATTTTTCCATGTAGTTGGTACAAAGAAATTCCAGCTTATTTGTAAACGGATAGTGCACATTATTTGGAGAAATTAATGTCGCTCCAATTCTACGTCCAAGGGCGTTTGGTACTCCTTCAAAATTCAATTTCCAAATTCCATTTTTGGGGATTCCAATTTTTGTTGTGGAGATACTCATCACATCCTCTTTTGGGAAATCAATGTTTAGGGGCTCATAATCTTCCGATGCACGACTAGCTAGGAAATATGCTATAGCACTTCTCTTTATCACTTTCTGGCTCACATATACAATATGAAACTCTGACAACAACATTTGTCAGCGTGCCAACCTTCCAGTCAATGCTGGCACTTCCATCATAAATGTCAACGAATCAAGGCGAGAAATTAGCCATGTAGTGTGGTATAACATATAATGCCCGAGCCTACGAGTTACCCATACCAAGGCACAACATAACTTTTGGATTGGAGGGTATCGTACTTCACATTCTGTATTTTTTTTGCTGAAATAGTAGATGGCTATTTCTTTCGTTCTCGTTTCATCATGCTACCCCAGCACACATCCATTGAATTCTCATATACCGTCAAATAAAGGATTAGCGATCCGTCTGGATTTAGTGCGACTAATATTAGAGCATCCGTTAAGTACCTTTTAATTTTATCAAATGTCTCTTGGCATTCTTCATTCCACTCTCTGGGTTATTCTTTTTAAGCAACTTGAAGATTGGATCACATTTATCGGTCATTTGTGAGATGAACCGAGAGACATAATTCAACCTCCCAAGGAATCTGCAGACTTCTTTTTGTGAGTTGGGTGGTAGGAAATTCTGAATGGCCTTCACCTTATCCGGGTCTATTTCAATTCCTTTTCTGCTAAAGATGAACCCTAGGAGTTTTCTCGATGTTACTCCAAAAGTGCATTTGTTGGGATTGAGTTTCAACTAATACTTCCTCAATCTCAGAAATAGTTTTCTTAAGTTCTGAATATGTGCATCATGTCGTGGAACAAGGTCACGATTGCTCGTTGATAAGTTTCCCCGACGTTCTTTAGTCCAAAGGGAATCACCTTGTAACAATATGTGCCCAATAGAGTTATGAATGTTGTTTTGACACATTCCTCTTGATTCATCTTAATCTGGTTATACCCCGAGAAATCGTCCATAAAGAAGAACCATGAATGTCCCGACATGTTATCGACCAGAATATCTATATGTGGCAGAGGAAAATTATCCTTCAGATTGTATTTATTCAAGTCTCTATAGTCCAGGCACATGCGTACCTTCCCATCTTTCTTTGGCATAGGGACTATATTAGCCACCTATTCTGGATATGGAGATAATGCAAGAAAACCAACATCAATCTGCTTTTGTACCTCTTCTTTTATTTTTAGTACCATTTTTGGGCTCAATCTTCTAAGCTTTTGTTGAACTGGTTTACATTCTGGCCTTATGGGTAACTTGTGTACCACTATGTCAGTATTCAATCCTAGCATGTCTTGGTAAGACCGGGCGAAGACATCTTTGAACTCTCGCAGCAGATCAATTAGCTTTTGCTTTTCCTTTGACGAGAATGTTGTTCCTATCTTTACCTCTCTTCTGACTTCATCCGATCCCAAATTGAGAACATCCAACTCTTCTTTATGAGGTAAGATCTGCATGTCTTCCTTTTCTACCAACCTTAGTAATTCTTCAAGGATTTCACATTTTGTTTCATCCTCGACTTCATTTACTTCCATTAGACACACTGGCTGCTAATCTATTATAGGATTAGGTTTAGGATCATTCATGCAGTGGATAGTCGAAAACCTGCAAAGGAAATACTAATATATTTTGAAAAGGATGAGAAAAATTAAGAAAACATGTTTGCCATTTGTGAATCAGCATGAAAGTATCTTTATTAAAATGGACAAGTGTAATGGCCCTTTATAGATAACCCCTTATACTCGCGGGAAAACGTATAAGGTTATTCCTGGCATTTACTTTGTCTTATTCTTAGCTACTAGAGGAAGGTCTTCGACTGTCCAGTTGTTCAATAGTTCACCTGTGAAGCAAGGGCGGATCTTTTCTAGAAATTCTCCAGGTAGAGCTCCTTTGAAAACTCCTCTGATGAAGCGTCCATCCAGATCATTGTCGAAGATTTCTTCTCTATGTAGCTTCATTTTTTATTGATTGACTTCTTCAAGCTGCTTCTCGACATTCTCAAACCCCCATGACTTGAAGATCTCTGTCTTATCAAATGAGGTTACTAGTCTAGAAGGAGCTTCAATTCCCAATAAGCGGGTCGTCCTCTACAACAAAGGTCACGTTGAAAAATTCTAAACCTCAAAAAGAGTACTCAAGGGTGTTTTCATTTGCTTCGATATACGGGGCGTTAGTGGTTATCGAGGTAATAATGTCTTCCTCTGCACCAACACTGACCAGCTTCCCCTCTATCACAAATATGAGTTTTTGGTGTAGGTACGACGGGACTGCTCCAGCTGAGTGAATCCAGGGTCTACCCAACAAGGAATTTTATGTATGGTTAATATCCATCACCAAAAATCTATATTGTACATTGTCGGCCCAATCAGCAATGATACCTCAATCTTTCCCAACACATCTCGGGTTGTTCCATCAAAGGCCCTTACAGTGTTCTGATATGTCTTCATGTGAGAGTCATCAATGGAAAACCTTTGTAGAGTTTCCATTGGGATGACATTCAAGGCTGATTCATTATCTATGAGAACTCCTGGTAACACATAACCTTTTCAATGTGTGGTGATGTTCAAGGCCTTCACAGACACCATTCCTCCTTCGAGAATTTTATCATCAGTGAATGTGATGTAGTTGTCAGCAGTAATATGGGTTACAATTATGTCTAACGTGTCCACGAATATATCATTTGGTAAAGATGTCTAACTAAGCACCTTTATTAAAGCATTGCAGTGCCACTCAAAGCTTAACAATAAGTCCAAGGAAGAAATTCTTACTTGTTGTCTCTTTAACTGCTCGACTATATTGTATTCACTGTGCTTCAAATACTTTAGGAACTCTTGTGCCTGTTCTTCTGTTACGGGCTCAATTATCTTTCGAGCGAGATCCTCTCCAAAAATCTTTCCAGGTACTACCACATCCTTCCTTTTAATCTTCTCCGCTTGTTTAGATACTTCAAGAGAAGAATAGCATCTACTAGTACGGGTAAAGTGTTCCACCTCATTTATTGCCTCCATGTCAGGCTGTTTATCCTTCTTTTCTTCCGACACTTCTTTTGTTTCATCCGTTGACTTTGCATCCTCTTGCGATTTTTCCTTCTCTGGAGTCGTTCCATTGGCTGTATAATTCTAGGGAACCTTATGGTTACTTTTGAAAGCAAACAGTGCAAGAGACCAGATCACAACCTTCAGAGTTACTGGCGATTTTTTACTGGACGTACTTCCAGCCTTAGGTCTAATAGAGACAAGCAAAGGCTTATGGACCCCGTATTTAAATCTAGAACACTCGGAGGTGCATACCTCGACTTCTTTCTTCATTCCTACTTTAATAACCCATTTTTGGGTCATAACCCAATACCCATTAAAATAAAATAAAAACACTTTACTACACCCATAACCCATACCCATTTAAAACCCAATAACCCGAACCAATTAATAAACACAATAAAAAAAACCCTAAAACCTAAACTAAACCTAAACCTAATCTGCTATGCTAGCCGCCGCCGCTTGCAGGAGCCGCCGCTGCCACTGCCACGAAGCCGAGCCGCCGCCACGAATCCGGACCACGTCACCAGCTTTGTCCGCGTCACCCCAGACATGCCTCATCCTCCTGCAAGAAAGAAGCAATCAGAGATCATTACTCTGTAAAAATCAAAAAGGGGATAAAATTCCCTAATATGTATATTATTTTATGTCTTAAGTCCGGTTATATATACCGGATCGGGTTGTAAAAAGAAAAAAAAAAGAGGATTGGAAATAATAAAAAGGAAACTCGAAGCAAAAAAACAAAAATATTCGAAGTAAACCAAGAAAATCCACAGTCCGAAAAACAAAAAATTAAAGGTAAAAATTTTAAGGATTCGAAAAGTTTTTCTTTAGATCTAGAGAAATAGAGAGTGAGTTTGAAAAATCTAACCTCAGATCTGGACTCAACGTGCGAAAACGAGCCGGAACCTATGCTTGCATGTCGGATTCTCGCCGGAGGAGGGAATTCCGGCGACCGTCGGTGACCGGGCCGAACGAGAGAGGGGAGAGGGCTCTCAACTGCCTACTTTTTTTGGGTTCAAATGAAGTATCAAAGGTGGAATTATGGAAAATTTTGGGTATTTATAAGCTAGCCAAAATGACGTAGTTTCAAGCATCTACCCAGATACGCGACCCAACCCAAGCCAGGACCCGCGCGTTTTCAACTGGAGGGGAAAATTCCGCCTGTAGCCATCCAACCTTCTTACCCTTATATTTCAGCATTTCTGTTTTGATCTCATTTCGTTTTAGCCACATTTTTTCTATTAATTTCGTACTTTAATTTCTGTCATATTTCAATTGGATCACTGCTTTCATTATAATCATTATTTTTCACTTTATATTATTATTTATTATTACTATTTTCCTCGTATATTATTAATATTATTATTAATATTATTATTAATATTATTATTATTATTATTATTATTATTATTATTATTATTATTATTATTTTACCAACAATAATTCTTGTTAAAGTTCATTTACAGATTTTTAGGAGTTATCGTGAAAATCGCACTCCGGGCGTTGGAGTGTCATTTTCCGTTACTTCTTTTATTAAATTATTATTTAATATCACATTTTTAATAATGATTTCATAGGGGAGACCATACTCCGGGTGTAGGAGTGTATATCCCTTTCTTTAAATTTTTACTTCTAAATATTATTCTAATTATTTTGGGATCACATCATTAAATAAAATTTAATTTTTTAAGTTCCGTCATTAAAATAATTTGTAACCGACTAGGTACCAATTTTTTGGGCGTGTGGGGGTGCTCACCCTTCCTTACACGTAACCGACTTCCGGACCTGTTTTTTTTTTATTTCGCAGATCCAAAACTCGAATTTTAATAAAATCGTGAAAATTGGTTTCTATTAAAATAACCGGGTTTTAAGGTGTTCCAATCGCACCTCGAATTTTTTGAAAAAAATAAAAATAGATTGGTGGCGACTCCCCCGTTGTTACAGCTTGGCGACTCCGCTGGGGACTTTTTTTCGAGAGTCAAGCCACAAGTTGGTTACCCTTTGTTTTATTGATCGGAAAAATATTAACTTGGTTTAATTTAATTTTGTGATCCCATATATATATATATATATTCATAAATCTTTATAAAATATACCTTCTAAGTTCATATCATGAGCTCTCAACTCGAGCTCCGTCCTTTAAGTGGAAGCGAGAAACCACGCCTTCGTGAGGTACCGCCTCCGTGTAGGATGGTGAATCGCTTTCGGGATATTGGTCTCTTTGTCTTCGTGAGACTTCCGTCTCCGTGCAGACCTAGAGACCTGTATCCCCATGAATTGAGCTTTGCTAGCCTTAGTAGGCGATATCATTGTGATTCGGGTACCCTTCGTTGAACCGAACCCCATGTAGTGAACCATAAAAGCCTACCCTTTAGAGCCATACCGAACCTCTGCTCATTTAGAGAATCACCTGATAAGTGCATTAGAAAGAGAGCGGGGGTTTCGATCTTTTTTTATTATGCTCTTTAATTTCAGTTCTGTTTACTTTATTTATTCCTTTTATGTATATTATTCTTTTATATCAGTACTAACATGTTTGCTTTATTTTGTTTCTTTTTGTTGTTTTTGCATTGCACTTTATTTTTTATTTTAAAAAAAAGGGGTGTTGAGGCAAGTTCAACCGTTATCAAGGACCATCTATGGAGAACCAATTTCTTGATAAGGTTGAAGGCAATCTGGGCGTACGAAAATGGTCAGAAGAGACTCAGCGCCAGAAAGGGGATAGCTTGCTAGAAGGTGAAAAGCCATAGTTTGGGGATTCTACAAATATCAGGTCAACTCAGAATCAGTTGCAAGAATTAAAGGAAATCTGGAACCAGTGGGATGAAACAAATAAATAGTTGTTCTACGATAGCTATACTGATTTGCCTTACCTACTAGATGTCAACATTGATAAAGCTTTGTTCAGAGCCTTTGCCCAGTTCTGGAATCTCGCCTACAATTGTTTTACTCTAGGTGATGTTGATTTGGCACCAACTGTTGAAGAATATACTACCTTGATCCGCTGCCCAAAAATCCAAGTTAATAAAGCATACTTTAAGTCTCCTAGTTCTCTGGAGTTTAAGAAGAAGCTGTTAAAGATGACTGGTATAGACGAACAGTGGGCTAAAGCCAGGATTAAGATAAAAGGGGAAACCAGGTGTATCGCATGGAGATTCTTACGGGACCTGATCCAAGCTGAGTCTAAGCGCGAAAAACAAGTTAAAATGTTTGCTTTGGCCATTTACGGTTTGGTTATCTTTCCCAAATCGTTAGGATACATCGATGACGTTGTTATGGAGCTGTTCGATCACCTTGATAAAGGAATTACTCCAGTTCCAGCCATTCTAGCCGAAACCTTCAGGTCTCTCAGTGCTTGTAAAAAAAGCGGTGAAGGGAGGTTCATTTGTTGTGCTAAGCTTTTATTGGTTTGTTTTTATAGTCATTTTTGGAAGCCAGAGAAAGTTTCTTATCAAGCATGCTTCGAGAGTTACTCCCCACTGCAGGACCTTGCGTCTACGCCAAGGCCTGAAAACCATCATTTGATAAGTGGAAGACCATTTTCCAAAACCTTCAAGAAAAAGACGTCATCTGGAAAGCACTCTGGTTCTTCCCTAATAATATTGTCTACAAATGTGGAGTCTATGACTGGGTCCCTCTTCTTGGAATATGTGGAGCAACTGGATATGCGGCGTTACTAGTATCTAGGCAATACAGGTCAAGACAGTTCATCCCAGCGACAAGAGGACTTGCTACTTGTGAATTTCCATAAGAGGGAAGAGGATATAAGAAAAATGTTTCCAAGATTGCTGAGGCATGGAAGCGTATTTACAAGATGGAACCATTCGATGAAAAACCTAGAGTTACGCCGGAGTATCGACGATGGAGAAGCTTGAGAATCAACGATGGTATCCCCTTACCAGACCCAGAAAATAATGTACCGGTGGAGGAACAATTACGAGTGGATCCCTCGGAGATGGAGATCGCGAAGCATGACTTTAAGAAGAAGTACTTGATGATGGAAAGTGGCATGTCAGGGTTAGAAAATGAAAAGAACCAGCTGAAGTTTGGTATGCAGTCCCAAGAGTGAGAAATCGAAAGGCTAAGGAAAGGAAAAAGGTAAAGCCGAGGAAGATCTGAACAATCTACGAAATGATTATAAGAAGTTACGCGCATCAGCAAAATATGTCGGCCTCGTAAAAACGTCGGCCGAATGGAAGCATGAAATCCAAGAGGAAAAGGAGAGAGCCGACCTTTGGGAGAGGAAGTTTAGTGACATTCAAGGACAACAAACAACTATGGAGGAAGAGTTGTTTCGAAACAGAGCCGAGAATCTAAGCCTGAGAGGCCGATTTGGTGAATTGGAAGGCTCTCTACAAAGGTACCGCATCCGGAACCATGCAGCTGAGTTAAAGGCAAGTAGACATGAGAATGAGAATATGAAGAAACATGTTGAAGATTTAGAAGCGGCTTTGGAAACCTGTCAAGGCCAGATTAAGAGTTTTTAATAAGTTCAGTCATGGAACAACCAACAATGACAAGCACGATTAGATCAATCTCAAGACAGAGTCAGGGATAGAGACCTTGTAATGGCTGAAGCCCTCGTTCAGGTACGAGAGGTCGCGGAGCACTTACAGACTCTAGTTGTCCAAGCTGACGTCCTGAGCCTACAAACTGAATCAGAGTCCGATAGGGGCAATAAGTTGGTCTGGCTCTTCAAGAAGATCAAGATCCTCGGCGTTAAAGCAAATCAATATATGTGAAATAGACCTACCTTATGTAAAGAAACTCGTTCTGATGCGAGTTTCCTTTTGAAAGTTGTACCGAAATCAACACCTTTTTGTGTAAAATATGTTGTGGTACTAATATAATGACTGCTTTGCATATCTTAGTTTTTTGTCCGCATATGCATCACATTGCATCACATCGCATCTTAATACATTATTTTATCAAGTTTTAATTCTCGATGAATTATCATCGTAGTAAACTTTGGGGCTGGCATAATTACAAACTCAACACCCGTATTTCACCAGAAGCAAAGCTAAAAACATGGAAGAAAGGTTAGCAAAAGTCGAACAAGAATATGAAGACATTAGGATGGATATTGAAAATAAGTTGCAGAAGACACATCGGGAAACTCGTGATTACATCTCACAAGCACAAGAAGACTTGTTAGCTAAGATAGCTGCAATGCTGGGCGGACAGAGCTCGGAATAGAGGAAGGGAGTCTTCATAGATCCTAGTGCGCTGACCAATGACCCGGGCCTCCCTCTCAAGGCCCACTTGTCGATAGAAACCCCTGCAACAAAACAACAAGTGGTTCATGCTGAGTCTTCTACACACGGGGGGGGGGGGGGGGGGGGGGGGCGATAATTCATGATGACCCTAGCAAGTACGCCATTCCTGACTTTAATGAAATGGACAAGCTTAAAGCCGAGCTACCCAAACAGCTCGAAGATCGTTGTAAACAGCTAGAAGAAAAGTTCAAGGCCATGGAAAGTATAGACCAGTTTCCGAAGATGAACGCAAGGGAGCTAAGTCTGGTCCCTGATTTGGTGCTTCCTCCCAAATTTAGGATGCCGGATTTTAAAAAATACAATGGGACTACTTGTCCTGAAGCTCACCTTACAATGTTTATTAGAAGGATGACGGGATACGTTGATAATGATCCTCTTTTAATCCATTGCTTTCAGGACAGTTTTAACTGGGTCTGCCGCCAAATGGTACAACCAATTAAGCCGTGACATGATCACTTCCTGGAGAGACCTAGCTCAGGCATTTGTCAAACAATATAACCATGTCATTGATATAACACCAGATTGGGTTACACTACAAAATATGGAGAAAGGGCCTGATGAGAGTTTTAGGCAATATGCGCAACGGTGGAGGGACGTTGCAGCTCAAGTACAACCTCATTTATTAGAGAAAGAAACGGTGATACTTTTTGTCGGAACACTAACAAAACCCTTTTTAGGACGTATAATAGGGGTGCCACAAAGGATTTTTCCGACATAATAATGAATGGAGAAATGATTGAAAACGCAATCAGAACCGGAAAAATCGAAGATGAAGAACACACGAAGAAATCAAATTATATGAGAAGGGACAACGAGGTCAGCAATACAGGTGTCTATAATGTCGGCTATACCAAGCAGCTAACAGTCGGGCAACCCAAAGCTGCAACCTCGAATGTTCAAAATTCCACTAAACAAGGATCGAGCCAAAGTACGAAGGCAGAAGATATGGAATTTACTCCCATCCCCATGTCCTATGGCGAGTTATATAAGAATTTGTACAATGCACACGTGGTGTCTCCATTCTACACTAAGCCGATTCAACCCCTTATCCAAAATGGTATGATGTTGATGCTCATTGTGATTATCATACCGGAGTAACAGGACACTCCATCGAAAATTGTCCCGCTTTTAAGAGACTTGTTGAAAAATTTATAAAAATGGGAGTTGTAAGGTTCGATGACTCCGCTGGATCAAGCACATCCGGAAATCCATTACTCGACCATGTTGAGTCTGGGGCAAATGAAATCGTTGAAGGTAACAGAAAAATCAAGACCACTGTGGAAGATGTAAAAACACCATTAAGATGGGTCTGGAAAAAGATGATCGAGCTGGGTATGCTACAGAAAATTGTAGGAAACGTTAAAGAAACCTCGAATGATTGTTGCCCATACCATGACAAAAAGGATCACGATATCCAAAACTGTGCAGAGTTCAAGACCCTCATCCAGCAATTGATTGATAACAAAGAGTTAGAATTTTTCGAAGAAGGGCTTGTGGAGGAAGCATATATATGTACCTCAGAATACAGAAACAAGAACCTAGAGGACAACTACCCAGTCATTGTTATTTCGGGACCAAGGAAATGTGGAAAAGGTGAGAGTTCACAAGCCAAAGTTACGATCCAAAAACCAGTGCCCTTCCCGTACCATGAGAGTAGGAAGGTCCCTTGGAAATACGATTGTGAAGTATCAATCCTAGGAGAGGAGGCCCTAAAGACAACTTCAAAGGACGTAAATGATGTAGGCTTCTTTACTAGAAGCGGGAGACGTTATGTTCTTAAAGAAGCAGAAGACCTGAAAGAGAAAGCTCCCGTAAATGGTGAACCTGAATCACTCATCAACGAGCAAGTTAAAGAGGAAGAAATGAAAGAATTTTTTGAAACATAGCGAGTACAATGTTGTTGAACATCTGCGTAAGATGCCTGCTCGCATATCAATACTATCCCTATTGCTAAACTCTGAAGCACACCGAAACACGTTGTTGAAGGTGTTGAATGAGGCCTTTGTTCCCAATGACATTTCGGTGAACAAATTGGATAGATTGGTAAATAATATTAATGCTGATAATTTCATCTACATTCACGATGGTGAAATACCAGCAGAGGGTACATGATCCACTAAGGCCTTACACATCACTACTCGATGTAAAGGTTATACCTTGGCGGGAGTTTTGATTGATAATGGATTCGCCCTGAATGTCTTGCCATTAGTCACTTTAAGCCGGCTCCCAATAGACAGTTCTCACATGAAGACATGTAACACTCTGGTTCGAGCCTTCGACGGTACTGAAAGAAAAGTAATGGGAAGGATCGAGGTACCTCTACTGGTGGGCCCAAATACATATGATGTAGATTTCATAGTGATGGATATCAAACCCACGTACAATTATCTATTGGGAAGACCTTGGAACCACTCGGATGGGGCAGTCCCATCTTTACTTCATAAGAAGCTGGAATTCATCTTCGATGGGCGACTGGTCACCGTGAACGCCGAAGAGGATATTATAACTTCTATCACTAGTGAAGCCCCTTACATCGAGACTGATGAAAAAGCCGGGGAATGTTCCTTTAGATCGTTTTAGTTTGTTAATGCGACCTTCATACCCGAAGGGAGTCGCATTCCTACTCCTAGATTGTCTAACGCCACAGGGGTTGGAATCAAGTTGACAATAGGGAGAGGATCCCGGGTAGGTCGCGGACTTGGAAAGTATCAGCAGGGACAGGTCACTGCACCGTTTTTAGTCAACAAGCAAGATCGCTTTGGCCTCGGGTACAAGCCAAATGCAAAGCAAACAAGGAGCGAAATTTTGAAGAAGCAAGAAAGACGAAGAGCCCGCTTGGAAGGAGCAGAAGTTAGCTGGGAGCCCATGGTTTTCCTCCTCTGTCTAAAAATGTTATCTCATGAGGGTTTCTCTACCCTAAGCTAGCCAAGGAAGAAGCAGATTTGAGGAAAAAGCTGGAAACTTTAGATATAAATGTTATAGTTGATGAAGGAAATGAAGGGGTGTATCTGAGAGGAATCTGTCCTTATGCCCCTGTAAGTGTTCTAAATAATTGGACTGCCGAGGAACTCTCCACAGTGTTTAGGAGTACTTTAGAGTAATGTTCAGAACACACTTGTTACTCTTGCCCAGGAGCAACAAGGTTTTTTTTGTAAAAGGGCATATGCTTATGATCTTATATGGTCCTTATGTTAATAAAATAATACCTACCCTTTTTGCGTGTAATTTTAAATAAACATTTCTTTTGTTTTTACTATTATCCGTACGTAGTGACCATTTTCAAATCACATTTTTCCAATGGTCATCATTATTTTATGTCAGGTCCCCTGATATCAATGTATCAAGCATCACCGAAATGGATTCAGAACTAATTTTTAAACGAGACGTGTGTGTAGATGGACCTCGGGACTTTGAAGAAGACCAAGATTATGACTTATCCCCAGATCTATAAAGATGGTTGAGCACGAGGAAAAAAGATTTTACCTTACAAAGAGATGTTAGAGACGATCAATCTCGGAGACGAAAATGAAAATAGAGAAGTGAAGATCGGGACACACATTACCACGAAGACACGGCATGATCTTGTTGAGCTGCTGCTAGAATTCAGGGATATCTTCGCATGGTCCTACCAAGACATGCCAGGATTAAACACGAATGTGGTCGTGCATAAACTGCCTATAAAAGAGGGCTACAAGCCAGTTCAGCAGAAACTTCGAAGAATGAGGACTGATACACTTTTGAAAATAAAAGAGGAAGTCAAGAAACATTATGATACTGGCTTTCCCCAGGAGATCAAGTATTCGGAATGGGTAGCTAACATAGTTCTTGTTCCAAAGAAAGATGGCAAGGTCCGCGTGTGTGTCGATTATCGGGACTTGAACAAAGCCAGCCCTAAAGACAACTTTCCATTGCCTCATATCGACAACCTGGTTGACAATACCGCAAAACACTAATTGTTCTCCTTTATGGATGGTTTCTCGGGCTACAACCAGATAAAAATGCATCCAGATGATACGCACAAGACTACGTTTATAACACAATGGGGAACCTTCTGTTACAAGGTGATGCCTTTTGGGCTTAAAAATGCAGGGGCAACATACCAACAAACTATGGTCACTTTGTTTCATGATATGATGCACAAAAAGATTGAAGTATATGTCAACGATATGATTGCCAAGTCACGAGCAGAAGAAGAACATGTTATAGTCCTCAGAAAATTATTTTCGAGACTAAGAAAATACTAGTTAAAGCTGAATCCTGCCAAATGCACCTTTGGGGTTAGATCAGGAAAATTGATGGGTTTCATAGTCAGCGAAAGGGGTATCGAAGTTGAACATGATAAGGTTAAAGCCATTCAAGAGCTTTCACCCCCGCGCACTCAGAAAGAAGAGGCTTCTTAGGGAGATTAAATTACATTGCTCGGTTCATTTCACAGTTAACTGAAAAATGCGACCCCATCTTTCGCCTCCTCAAATAGCATAATCCTGGAAACTGGGACGATGAGTGTCAGGAAGCTTTTGACAAGATAAAGCATTACTTGTCAAATCCTCCTGTCTTGATGCCACCTGTCCCAAACAAACCACTGATTCTGTATTTGACCGTCTCCAAAAACACTATGGGATGCGTGCTCGGCCAACATGATGAGTCAGGAAAGAAGGAAATGGCAATTTATTACCTCGGTAAGAAATTTACATAAGGTGAAGTGAGATATTCACCAATTGAAAAGTTGTGTTGTGCCCTGATTTGGACCACTAAGAGGTTAAGACAATACATGTTGTATCATACGACATGGCTGATCTTAAAACTCGATCCTCTTAAATACTTAATGGAGTCAACTGCACTAACAGGAAGAATGGCCAGGTGGCAGATTTTGCTATCTGAATTTGATTTGGTTTATGTAAACCAAAAAGCCATAAAAGGAAGTGCAATATCCGACTTCTTACCAGCCGAGCACTAGAGGAATATGAGCCTCTAAACTTCGACTTCCCAAATGAAGATTTGATGAACATTATGACCGTAGAGGAAAATACTATAGAAGATAAATGTTGGAAATTGAATTTTGATGGCGCCTCAAATGCCGCTGGAAAGGGGATCGGGTAGTATTAGTCTCCCCAGACGGTGACCATTACCCCTTTTCCAGTAAGCTTGACTTCGATTGTACAAATAACATAGCAGAATATGAAGCATGTGTCATGGGAATTCGAGCAGCCATTGAACGAAATGTTAGGTCATTAAAGGTATATGGAGACTCCATGCTTGTGATTTATCAGCTTCGGGGAGAATGGGGCACCAGAGATTCCAAACTATTGGACTATCGAAACCTAGTCTTGGACTTGGTCAAGGAATTTTACGAGATTACCTTCCATTATCTTCCCCGGGAGGACAACCATATGGCGGACGCCTTGGCTACGTTATCTTCACTAATTAAAGTTAACAAGCAGTCCGATTTGAGACCTATATAGATGAGTATATACCAGACACCGACCTACTGCTATGATATCGAGGAAGGTAAGAAAGATGAACAACCTTGGTATCATGACCTATTGCAATACTTGAAAAGTCGTGAATATTCAGAACAGGCCACTGAGAATGAAAAAAAGACATTGCGGAGGTTGGCAAGCGAATATGTCCTGGACGGGGAGATTCTTTACAAAAGAAGGAAGGATCAAGTCTTATTGTGTTGTGTAGATGATGTGGAGGCTAGAAAAATCCTTGAAGAAGTCCACGAAGGCGAATGTGGAACCCACGCCAATGGGTTTACCATGGCCAGGCAAATTATTCGATTTGGCTACTACTGGTCAACAATGGAAGAAGACTGCATCAGCTATGCCAAGAAATGCCACAAATGTCAAATCTACGCCGATAAGATTCATGTTCCTCCATCACCACTACATGTTATGACCTCCCCATGGTCGTTCTCTATATGAGGCATGGATGTCATTGACCCCATATCGCCGAAGGCTTCGAACGGGCATCGATTCATCTTTGTGGTCATTGAATACTTCACTAAATGTGTAGAAGCGGCCACTTATGCGAATGTCACCAAATCGGCAGTATGTAGATTCTTGAAGAAAGAGATCATATGTCGATATGGAATTCCAGAAAGTATCATATCTGACAACATATTGAATCTAAATAACAAGGCCATCGAAGAAGTATGCAAGCAGTTTAAGATAAGACACCATAATTCTTCGCCATATCGCCCCCAAATGAAAGTAGCAGTGGAGGCAGCCAACAAGAATATCAAGAAGATTGTTGGAAAATGGTAGAAACTTATAGAGATTGGCATGAAAAGTTACCATTTTCCTTGTATGCTTATCGCACATCGGTCAGAACCTCTATCGGGGCAACCCCTTTTTCGCTAGTTTATGGGATGGAAGCAGTACTGCCCATTGAGGTTGAAATCCCTTCCCTCCGGGTCTTGTTAGAATTTGAATTAGATGAAGCAGAATGGATTCGAGCCAGATACGACCAACTAGCTTTGATCGAAGAAAAAAGGCTAAAGGTCATTCAACATGGCCAAACGTATCAGAAAAGGATGATGCGAGCTGACGATAAGAAGGTTCGCCCAAGAGAATTCCAGAAGGGAGACTTGGTACTAAAAAAGATATTGCCAACACAGAGAGATGCCCGAGGAAAATGGATGCCAAACTGGGAAGGCCCATACGTTGTGAAAAAGGCCTTTTCCGGAAAATCTTTAATCCTGGCTAAAATGGATGGTAAAGATCTTCCTAACCCTGTAAACTCAGACTCAGTCAAAAGATACTTTGCTTGAAAAGACAACCAGGAGACTCTGCCAACAAAGTACCCGAGGTCTCCTAGACACATCAAGGCTCACGGCCCACGAATCCGGCTGAAGCCTGCTCGTATGATATTAGGGGCACCTAATTTTGTCATGTGTTTTGTTTTACTCCTTTTTAATGTTTCCCCACTTAAGTGTTCCAAACTTTATTTTAAATAAACTCGTCTTTTCATCTTGCGTTCTTGTTACATAAATATTTTATTGACATCTTTGCATTACTTTGAAAAACTCAAAAAGTACACGGATGAAAGGTAGCCCTAAGGGAAGAGAGAATATCATAAAAAAAGAGAGCTGAGGAAAAATGGGGCAGACAATCATGGGACAAAAAGGAGAAGCCTAGTGATCAAACTGGACAGAGTATGAACCGCTGACAACATTAGTTTTGGAGCAGATACAGATGCTTGAGCCAATACTTTAGAATCAAAAAGCATTTTGCATCCATATCAGAGTCATTCATGCACTCATCTAAGATAGACTCACTCTAACCATGGCATCATGAATACATTTACCAATTTTGCAGGTTCTACTCTTCAGTAGCAAAGTAGGTGCGCGTCGGAAGTGCAATGAGACGCATCGTCTTCTCGAATTTACAACAGGATATGTGACCAAACATGTGGTCCGTGCTTCCTCTCTTAAGCAGAGGTAAACACAATCACAGCTGAATTTAAGTTGTTTCGGTAAGTTTGACAGAAACATCAGCACAACGTCCTTAAACTCGGGTAAGTAGGCAATTCAAATGCCTATCAAAAATCCATTGTCACAAATGGTCAAAGGAAAATAAATCTTTTGGAAAAATCCAATCTCATGATTGGTATAAACTGATTGTACCCAGGGGATTGGTACAACTAGCCCGGAGCAAACGGCTACTGGTAAAGGCAAGTCAAAACTATTGATCCCTGTGCATTTGGGAAAAATGCAAATCTGAAAGCCGACAGAAATATCGGCATAACGTACTTAAATATGATTAAGTTTAAGACAATGGACAATTCAGATGTCCATCGAAAATCCATTTTCACGAATGGTCCAAGGAAAATAAATCCTTGGGAAAAATCCAATCTCATGATTGGTATAAACTGATTGTGCCAAGGGGAATGGTAGAACTAGCCCGAAGCAAATGGCTACCGGTAAAGGCAAGTCAAAACCGTTGATCCCTGTGCATTTTGGAAAAATGCAAATCCGAAAGTCGACAGAAATATCGGCATAACGTGCTTAAACACAGTTATGTTTAAGAAATTGGACAATTTAGATGCCCGTCGAAAATCCATTTTAACGAATGGTCCAAGGAAAATAAATCCTTTGGAAAAATCCAATCTCATGATTGGTATAAACTGTTTGTACCCAGGGGAATGGTACAACTAGCCCGGAGCAAACGGCTACCGGTAAAGGCAAATCAAATCCGCTCATCCCTGTGCATTTGGGAAAAATGCAAAAGAAGTGTAAACGAGGGACACTCTTCCTCGTCTCGTTGACGGAATTCCAGTACTAATCAGATCTTCTTGCATTAATGGAGTTGCAGTAGATCGACCCTTTTTCAGATCTTCTCGCATCAATGGAGTTGCAGTAGATCACCCCTTCTTTAGATCTTCTCGCATCAATGGAGTTCCAGTAGATCGACCCTTTTTTAGATCATCTCGCATCAATGGAGTTGCAGTAGGTCACCCCTTCTTCAGATCTTCTCGCATCTATGGAGTTGCAGTAGATCGACCCTTTTTCAGATCTTCTCGCATCAATGGAGTTGCAATAGATCACCCCTTCTTCAGATCTTATAGCATTAATGGAGTTTTAGTAGATCAATACTTCTTCAGATCTTCTCGCATCAATGGAGTTGCAATAGATTGACCCTTCTTCAGATCTTCTAGCATCAATGGAGTTGCAGTAGATCACCCCTTCATCAGATCTTCTCGCATCTATGGAGTTGCAGTATATCGACCCTTTTTCATATCTTCTCGCATCAATGGAGTTGCAGTAGATCACCCCTTCTTCGGATCTTCTCGCATCAATAGAGTTGCAGTAGATCAACATTTCTTCGGATCTTCTCGCATCAATGGAGTTGCAGCAAATCGACCCTTCTTCAAATCTTCTCGCATCAATGGAGTTGCAGTAGATCACCCCGTCTTTAGATCTTCTCGCAGCTATGGAGTTGCAGTAGATCGACACTTCTTCAGCTCTTCTCGCATCAATGGAGTTGCAGATGATCGACCCTTCTCCAAATCTCCTTGCATCTACAGAGTTGCAGCAGATCAAGCCTTTCCTTCCAGAAGTTTTGTGATTCGATCAGATGGCTCTATCAGCATGGTAGACATGTCAAACGTCAGAACCTCCATTGTCACTGATGCTATAGCAGGACTGAGTTTTGCAGACCATGTTTCTTTATAAGCTTCACAGCCATGCCGAGTTTTCAGCCGATTTTGTTTCGGGACAAGAGTTGTGGCAGGCCGAGGTTCAACGCTTCTCCAACGGAACTCCCCGTTTTGAAGACTTTGTTTGCAAAGTCGGTCGAGTGGATTAAGTGAAGTGGAAAAGTATGCCAAAAAAGAAGTGAGCCCAACTCGGCCCGAAAATGGGTTCCTTTGGTCTTTGCTTTATTGCTATTATATAACAATGAGCAAAGAGGGGCAGCTGTAATAACCCATTTTTGGGTCATAACCCAATACCTATTAAAATAAAATAAAAACTCTTTATTACACCCATAACACGTACCCATTTAAAACCCAATAACACGGCCCAATTAATAAAAACAATCCAAAAAACCCTAAAACCTAAACTAAACCTAAACCTAATATGTTATGCTAGCCGCCGCCACTTGCTGGAGCCGCCGCCGCAGCTTCTACGAAGCCGAGCCGCCGCCATGAAGCCGGACCACGTCACCAGCTTCGTCCGCGTCACCCCACACGTGCCTCATCCTCCTACAAGAAAGAAGTAATCAGAGATCATTACTCTGTAAAAATCAAAAAGGGGATAAAAATCCCGAATATGTATATTATTTTATGTCTTAAGTCCGACTATATATACCATATCCGGTTGTAAAAAGAAAAAAAGGATTGGAAATAAAAAAGGGAAACTCGAAGCAAAAAAACAAAAATATTCGAAGCAAACCAAGCAAATCCACAGTCCGAAAAACAAAAAATAAAAGGTAAAAATTTTAACGATTCGAAAAGTTTTTCTTTAGATCTAGAGAAATAGAGAGTGAGTTTGAAAAATCTAACCTCGGATCTGGACTTAACGTGCGAAAACGAGCCGAAACCTATGCTTGCGTGTCGGATTCTCGCCGACGGCAGGAATTCCGGCGACCGACGGTGAGTCCCCTAACCGCCGGTGACCGGGCCGAACGGGAGAGGGGAGAGGGCTCTCAACTGCCTACTTTTTTTGGGTTCAATTGAAGTATCAAAGGTGGAATTATGGAAAATTTTGGGTATTTATAAGCTAGCCAAAACAATGTAGTTTCAAGCATCTACCCGGATACGCGACCCGACCCAAGCCAAGACCCGCGCGTTTTCAATTGGAGGGGAAAATTCTGCCCGTAGCCATCCAACCTTCGTATCCTTATATTTCAGCATTTCAGTTTTGATCTCATTTCGTTTTAGCCACTGTTTTTCTATTAATTTCGTACATTAATTTTTGTCCTATTTCAATTGGATCACTACTTTCATTATAATCATTGTTTTTCACTTTATATTATTATTTATTATTACTATTTTCCTCGTATATTATTATTATTATTATTATTATTATTATTATTATTATTATTATTATTATTATTATTATTATTATTATTATTATTATTATTATTATTATTATACCAACAATAATTCTTGTTAAATTTCATTTACAGATTTTTAGGAGTTATCGTGAAAATCGCACTCCGGGCGTTGGAGTGTCATTTTCCGTTAATTCCTTTATTAAATTATTATTTAATATCACCTTTTTGAATAATGAATTCATAGGGGAGACCATTCTTCGGGTGTGGGAGTGTATATCCCTTTCTTTAAATTTTCACTTCTAAATATTATTCTAATTATTTTGGGATCACATCATTAAATAAAATTTAATTTTTTAAGTTCCGTCATTAAAACAATTTGTAACCGACTAGGTACCAATTTTTTGGGCGTGTGGGGGTGCTCACCCTTCCCTACGCGTAACCGACTCCCGGACCTGGTTTTTTGGTTTTGCAGATCCAAAACTCGAATTTTAATAAAATCGTGAAAATTGGTTTCTATTAAAATAATTGAGTTTTAAGGTATTCCAATCGCACCTCGAATTTTTTGAAAAAAATAAAAATAGATTGGTGGCGACTCCCCCGTTGTTACACCTACTTTATCAAAGAGTTCAATTTCCTTATTATCCATCATCTTTTGAACCATGCTCCTGAACTCCAAGCAATATTGAATCTAATGGCCACATTCTTGCAGATACTTGCAATACATCTCATATTGTATCTCCATTTCCACACTCATGCCTATTTCAGTCATCCTGGCATTATACAATTGATCAAATACCCATTTCAACAAAGATCAAATTTTTGAAAAATCAATTTTCAACCGGTTTACTCCATCATCTTCTTCTGTAGCATTCACCCCTCGCTCACCATGTAACGCCTAGAGTTTAGGGTCCGAAAGTTAGCCGAATTTTGTTGAAGTTTTTTTCGAGTTAATTTTAACGGTTAAGACTAGTTTCAGGATTTATTTTAAATAAAAGGTTTTTAAAGGATTTAAATTATGGGAAAATAGTTTTAAATCATTATTCGTATATAAGTGATTTTCAGTGGAAACAATTTTGGAAAATTAATTTTAGAAAGTGGACATTTTAGTCTAGTGACTAAAATGTAAAGTTTCAAAACTGTTTTGGTGACTAGTTTGTAAAAGAATTAAAATGTTGAATCATTAAGGAGCTATTTAGCCAAGTCTAATTTCAGACTTTTTCCCTAAATATTTTGGTTTCTAAAATGTTTTGAAAAGGATTTTTAAAATATAATAAAAAATATTTTGAAAGGTTATCATTTTTATATACAATTGACGTAACCTTTCTTTCCACATTTTCTTTCAAAGAGATTTCATCCAAACAACCTTCTTCACTCAAGATTCAAAGGTAAACTATTATTTACATAGATTTTTCATCATCAAACATATTTCCAATGATTTCTCTTTAAAACTCATTTGTTTTCTCTAGCTTTCTCAAGGATTTTCATTGGAAAAAGGGGGAAATCAACCATTAGAGGTGAGCTACGTTATTCTCCTATAATGTAAGTTCTTTATTGAAATTCCCACGTTCTTAATTCTTTTATGGTGTTTTATGTAAAGGTTTTATGATGTGATTGAAGAAAATATATTAAAACAAGCTTTTAATGGTGGATTAATAATATTTTCGTATGGATTCTATTTTGTTGGGTTTGTGAATGTTATTAAAGGTGTTTTTAATGTTAAATAAAGTTGAGATAATGGTTTGATATGTAAAACCCGACACTAGTTGAGTTGATAGTGTTCAAGGTTGAAATTCTTAAGAATTTGGCTTGGTTATGGGGGAAATCAGTAGTTGATGTTTTCTTGCCTTTGGGTTAGTGTTTTTAGTTGTTAATAGATGTGGTTTTGATGATAATTTTGCTGAGTTTAAGCTGGAGTTTGTTTAGAGTTAATTTATTGATGTTTTCGGTTTATTTCGGATATGAATCGATGGCGGTTGATGCTAGATGCTGGGTTTTTAAGTTGCAACAAGTTTAAGGGCTTGAAATCACTTTAATTCTCTGTTTTGAATTGATTAGAAGCAAGGGAAACTGATTTGTGAACTTCAAACGCGATATCGGATGATCCAAAAATATGATTGGGTGTTCGACTAACATTTGGGTATTGCTGGTGAGTGGAACTATTTTATAAAGCCTTAATGTGGTTAAGGACATGAATTTGGGGGTTTAGATTGAGCTTGAAAGGCCCATCTAAGCTAAAGAGTAAGTTTGGTTGTTTTCGCCTTTGTTTTTGGCTAGTTTTGCCTTGATTTTGTGGACAATGTTCATGTTGTGTTGTTTACATTAAATCCTACTGTTTTCATGCATTTTGTTCTATTTAAATGTTTTCTTGTAACCCCCTTAGCCCAGCCTAGACGCCCGACCTGAACAATGAAGATTACATGGGGAAAACCAAAGTCAACTTGTAAAATTTGACCTCAATTAACGACCCTTTTTAAGGACTAATATGTAATTCCTAAGAAATACAGAAACTTTTCAGATTTTAAAGTTACCAAACCATAATTAATCATGTAACGTAACAACATGTCAAAATTCACAACAAACGGATCATCCAAACACAACTAATTGAACAAACATTAAACAGGGACCAAAGTGCAACATTTCAGAACTTAAAAAGATTCTTTTAACTGAAACTAACGAAACCGTGTCGGTACGCCTCAGCTTGTATCGATACGCAAATTGAAAGTAGCGAGTTTTGGGAAAAAGGTAATGATACACCCAAGCTCGTATCGATACAACCTTAAATCTTTTGCCTAGGCGTATCGATACGCGGGCAAATCGTATAGGTACACCTAAGCTGAAAAGCCTGAATTTGGCCTTAGTGTATCGATACTCCTCCCCAAGTATCGATATGCACACCAGACTTGCACATTCAACGACCATTTAAACACAATTAACAACACCTAAACATGCTTAAAACATATATACTGTAACCCCCGTAGCCCGGTCTAGACGGTTGACCCGAACTACGAAGATTACACGGGGAAAACCAAAGTCAACCCGAAAGTCAACCTTGATTAACGACCCTTTTTTTTTCTTTTTAGTCTTGTCTAGATGCACATTAACCTTAAGTGTGATCAGACAAACAACATATCAAAAGATCACAAACATCAGAGATCAAATAGGGACCCAAATGAACAAATTACGACTTTAGGGACCAAATTGTAAATTCTAATAAATTAAGGGACTTAACCCAAATTAAGGTTACCATCTTAAAATTAGTCATGTTTCATACTTCTCTGTGAAATTTCAGCTCAAAAGGACATCCACAGCTCATGCAATTGAACATACGAGATTCAGGACCAAAACGCAAACACTTCAAAACATATAACTACCATGTCAGCCCCCTAACGGTCGACCGTTCCGAAACAGGCTAGCCCTGTTCCGAAACACGGGCCGTTCCGAAACAGGTTCCGGAACATGGCCTCGGCAGAGGCTAAACCGTTTCGAAACAGTGCATACCGTTTCGGACGCCTGGGTTCATGCAAGGCACCCGTTCCGAAACGGTACACCCCTGTTCCGAAACGCCTGCACGAAAAACAGCAAACAAGCATATCTAATCATGCAATTGGACACTCAAACGTGCTCCAAACACCACCAAACTTTACCAGCATGCAATTAAACATAATTAAGACATAAGAGCATCATCAATTCAACATAATAACATCACATGCAAAAAGCCCCAAATCAAAGGTCATGCTTCCAACACAAGCTATCAACTCAAGCATCAACTTGCAAAACAAGCATATATGGTTCAATCCAAAAACCAGCAACAACATTAACATTCAACATACTTAGGGAGTCTTAAACACCTCCCAAAACACATATACATTGGTCCCCCATTGCCAAAAACATACAAAAGCTAAAACACTTATAAAACCTTCATACATTGAGCTTTACTTGTACTTGTTTGCTTGCCTCCTCTTGCTGCCCTCAATGCACTCTAATGCTCTGCATTATTGAATCAAGAAAACGAGAGAGCGTAAGCCAAAGCTTAGTGAGGAGTGCTCTTTAAAAACCATTCAATAATGCAATTTAAACCATTTGTAAATCATACTTGTAAACAACCTTTACACATGCTCAAAGCATACTTTAAATTAAGCAATATCATGCTTCCACAATTCATTTAAACAAGCATCTCATGCTTCATTATAAACATTAAATCATGCATCTCATGCATCTCATGTACTATACATGTCATATTGGCTCAAGTGATACATTTCATTTATGAAATCGAGTTCAACAACTTTCCCCAAGGACTTTTAAACACCTTGGACCCAAGGACTTTTAAACACCTTGGCCATGGACTTTTAAACACCATGAAAGGACCACACAAGGACTTTTAACCACCTTTGTGTCCGTAGCTTGAATTACCCCAAGGACTTTTAAACATCTTGGCCCCAAGGACTTTTAAACACCTTGGCCCCATGGACTTTTAACCACCATGGAAAGGAGCACCTAAGGACTTTTAACCACCTTAGAGTCCGCAACAAGATTCATCCAAGGACTTTTAACCACCTTGATGATCTTAGATAACAAGGCTCACTCAAGGACTTTTAACCACCTTAGTGACCTTCACTTTTACAAACCATCACTTGCCAATACACACTTTATACATCATATAATCCACTGTTTTAAAGCATTTAAACCAAGCCATTCCATCATGCATTTCAAAGCATTAAATCATCATTTAACAGTGCATAAAAACAAGGTACTCCTACCTAGGGTTACCTTCAACACATGGCTTTAATCATCAACATAAATCATGCTAAAACATCAGCAATTAACATGCTAAAACATGCTTTCCAAAACAGTAACAAATCATGCAAAATCATCATTTCACATTTCATCAAAACATGGCCACCACCTAAAGAGAGTAATCCGGAAACTTACGCTTGAGCTTAGCAAAGTTGTTTAGACTTAAACTAAGCTCCCAAAACCTTCAGCCCTTGGTTAAAAAGCTGAAAATCCGTTTTCACTCACCGATTACCACTTCGCTTCAAGCCAAAGCACCAAAACAAGCCTCCGGATCAACAACTCTTGGATCCAAGGATGCCTCCCCTGTTTCAACACATTAAAGCAGAGAATTAATGCATCACCATGCATTAATTGCTTCAATGAAAGCATCTAAACTCGCTGCTCTCACAAAACCTCCATTTTCGGCCACCAAACACAACCGAAAATGCATCCGAAACACTTCTAAACAAAGCCCAGCCACAAACCAGCAAAACCTCACTTCCATCAACATCAAAACACATCTAAAAACAACCTACAAACATCCTTATACCTCCAGCAACATCAGATCACCAAGATCACCACAAAAGCTACCTTAAAACACAAGCTAAACTTAGGAAATCCAACCTATCCGGGATTGCATCAATCAAGACTCATTTCCACATCAATTTAATGATCATTTAACATTAAAATCACTTCTCAAAACACAAATTTAACAAATCAAACGAAAATCAAGTGAAATCATCAAAATCTTGCATAATTAGCCAAGATCCATAAATCAACTTAAAAACCTTTAATCAATTATCAAATTAGGATTGAAAACTTTAGGAATTTCATTAAAGAACTTGAAGTTCAGAGGAGAAGGACGTTCTTACCTCCAAACTTGAGTTTCTCCTCTTTTTGGAATAGAAAAGCTTGATGAAACTTGAAGCAATTGAAGAGGATTTGAAGACACAATGATTTGCAATCAGTTGAGAGTTGAAAGAAGGTTTTTAGGTGATGAAAATCAGACTTAGATCTCTGGAATTGAGTGTTTGGGTTGAGAGAAAAGATAGAGAGAAAATAGGTAGTTAAAAGAGAAAATGGCCAAAATAGATTTTTCCCTCCTTTTGATTCTTTTAAAATCAGAATTATGGGTTAAAATATCTTAGAAAAATCTGGAGAAACTCCCTTTGGGTAAATAGCTCCTTAAAGATTCAAAGTTTCAACCCTTTATAAAATAGCCACCAAACTTTCAAAAATTACATTTTGGTCACTAGCCAAAATGTCACATTTCCGAAACTCATTTTCCAAAATTGATTTCACAGTTCACTTAATTATAATAAAAGATGATTTTAGAACATTTTTCCCTAATTTTTATGCAACCCGAACTAGGCTTTCCTAATTTAACCTCTTACGATTCGAACAGCACTTTGACCAACCGGTCAACGCCAAAGACTTCCAAGCCCAAAACCGGGGCGTTACAACTCTCCCCCCTTAAGAAATTTCGTCCTCGAAATTTACCTGAAGGAAAGAGATAAGGAAACTGCTTCAGCATATCATCCTTCCGCTCCCACGTGGCTTCCTCAACACCGCGATGCTTCCACAGCACCTTCACCAACTCAATGGTCTTGCCACGAAGAACTTTGCTATCTGAATCGAGAACCTTCACCGGTTCCTCATCATAGGTCAAATCCGGATTCAATTCCACTTCCTCCACAGGCAACACATGCGAAGGATCAGATCTATACCTCCGGAGCATAGAAACATGGAACACATCATGAATCTTCTCCAGCTCCTGAGGTAACCTCAACCGATACGCAACAGGACCCACACGCTCAACAACCTCATACGGTCCAATGTATCTAGGGCTCAGCTTACCCTTCCGCCCAAACCTCATCACCTTCTTCCAAGGCGAAACCTTCAAGAACACGCGATCACCCACCACAAACTCTATCTCCTTACGCTTCAAATCCGCGTAAGATTTCTGCCGATCAGAAGCAGCCTTCAACCTCTCACATATGAGCTTCACCTTCTCGGTGGTACCTTTCAACAAAGCAGGCATCGAAACCAACTTTTGACCAGTTTCAGCCCAACACAGAGGAGTCCTACACTTCCTCCCATACAGAGCCTCATAAGGTGCCATCTGTATACTCGCCTGAAAACTGTTGTTGTAAGCGAACTCAACCAAAGGCAGATGCTTCTCCCAAGAACCTTGAAACTCTATCACGCAGCATCTCAACATATCCTCCAAGATCTGAATAACCCGCTCAGACTGGCCATCCGACTGAGGATGATAGGATGTACTGAAATGCAACCTTGTACCCAAAGCTTGATGCAAACACTGCCAAAAACGCGATGTGAACCTCGGATCCCTATCCGACACAATCGACTTAGGCACACCATGCAACCTCACAACCTCAGCAATGTACAGCTCTGCCAGCTTATCCAAAGAGAACGTAGTATGCACAGGCAAGAAATGTGCACACTTCGTCAGGCGATCCACAATCACCCAAACCGAATTCTTCTTCGACGGAGACAAAGGTAAACCAGATACAAAATCCATGGTAACCCTCTCCCACTTCCATTCAGGGATTTTCAACGGTTGCAACAACCCAGAAGGAACCTGATGTTCAGCCTTAACGCGCTGACACACCAAACACTTGCTTACGAACTCCGCCACATCCTTCTTCAAGCCTACCCAATAGCACTCATCACGAAGATCGCGATACATCTTTGTACTACCAGGATGCATAGCAAAAGGACTACTATGACCTTCAGCTAGAATAGCACGCCTCAACTCAGCATCAGCAGGCACTACTATCCGACTACCAAAACACAACACTCCATCTTCATTAAAGCAGAAATCCGAAGGTCTACCCTCCGCGATATCCTGAACATGAGACACCAAGGAATCATCCAACAACTGCTTATCCTTGATCAACTGAACCAACGAAGGTTTCACTTGCAACTCAGCAACAAGACCACCATCTCGCGATATGCTCAAGCTAGCAAACATAGCCCTCAGCTCAACAGCTACCTTTCTACTCAAGGCATCCGCAACAACATTGGCCTTTCCAGGATGATACTCTATCGTCAGATCATAATCCTTGAGCAACTCCAACCAACGTCGCTGCCTGAGATTCAACTCCTTCTGAGACATCAGATACCTCAAACTCTTGTGATCCGTGTACACAGTACACTTCTCACCATACAGATAATGCCTCCAGATCTTCAGAGCAAAAACCACTGCAGCCAGCTCAATATCATGCGTAGGATAATTGCGCTCATGCACCTTCAACTGCCGCGACGCATAAGCCACAACCTTACCCTCTTGCATCAGCACACACCCCAAACCAACATAGGATGCATCACTGTAGACTACGAACTCTTTCCCTGATTCAGGCTGAATCAAGATAGGAGCTTGAGTCAAAGCCATCTTCAGCTTCTCAAAAGCTTGCTGCCTCGCTTCTGTCCACTCATACTTAACATCTTTCTGCAGCAACTTCGTCAAAGGAGCAGCAATCTTGGAAAAACCATCCACAAACCTTCGGTAGTATCCTGCCAAACCAAGGAAACTACGAACCTCCTGAACAGACTTAGGAACTTTCCAGTTCATCACTGCTTCAATCTTCTGAGGATCAACACGAATCCCCTCAGCTGAGACCACATGCCCAAGAAAAACAACCTCCTTAAGCCAAAACTCACACTTGCTCAACTTAGCATAAAGCTGATTCTCCAACAAAGCTTGCAACACAATCCTCAAATGCTCTTCGTGCTCTTCCTCAATACGCGAGTACACAAGGATATCATCAATGAACACCACAACAAACTTGTCCAGGTATTCATGAAAAACACGATTCATCATGTCCATGAAAGCAGCAGGAGCATTTGTCAGACCAAACGGCATCACAAGGAACTCATAATGCCCATACCTTGTCCTGAAAGCTGTCTTAGGCACATCCACATCCTTCACCTTCAATTGATAATACCCTGACCTCAAGTCAATCTTAGAGAACACAGCAGCTCCCCGAAATTGATCAAAGAGATCATCAATCCTCGGCAAAGGATACCGATTCTTGATAGTCAACTTGTTCAGCTGACGGTAATCAATGCACATCCTCATCGTGCCATCTTTCTTCTTCACAAACAAGACAGGAGCACCCCAAGGCGAAACACTCGGCCGAATGAAACCACGATCAAGCAACTCTTGCAACTGCGTCTTCAGCTCCTTCAGCTCTTTAGGTGCCATTCTATAGGGAGTAATGGACACAGGAGTGGTATTCTCATACAGCTCAATACCAAACTCCACCTCACGGCTAGGAGGTAAACCAGGCAACTCCTCAGGAAAAACATCAGGAAACTCCTTCACAACCCTGATATCTTGCACCCTCAGCTCCTTCGAACTAGGATTCATCACAAAAGCCAGAAAAGCTTCACAACCTTGCCTCAGCATCCTGCTCGCCTCCAAGGTAGAAACAACATTGGCAAGAAACTTCACATTCTCACCAACCACCACCACTTCATAATCATCCGCAAGCCTAAGCGAAACCCGCTTATTCTCACAATCCACAACAGCACGATGCTCAGCAAGCCAATCCATGCCAAGGATCACATCAAAACCATAAAAGGGCAACTCCATAAGATCAACAAGAAAGACATGCTCTTGAACAACCAAAGGACACCTTCTATAAAGCTTACGAGTCACAACAGTTTCACCAAAAGAACTAGTGACTCTAACACCAACATCCAAAGACTCAACAGGCAAACCAAGCAACTCAGCATGCTCACGAAGAATGTATGAATGCGTAGATCCAGAATCAATCAAAGAAAGCAATGACAAGGATTGCAAAGTAAAGGTACCTGCAATCACATCTGCATCATTCCTTCCTTCGCGCTGAGCATACACCCTCGCTTGGCCTCCACCCCCAGGTTGAATAGCCACAACATGAGCTACTCCACGCCCACCTTCCTCTCGCCTCTGAAAATTACCACGGCCGCGTCCACGACCTCTCTGCGGTGCTGCAACAACAGGAGCACGCTCTTGACCACCAGCCAACCTCGGACAATCACGTCTCAGATGATCAGCTGAACCACAGTTCCAGCACTCATAACCAGCTGCCATCACAAGAGCTTGCACCTCCCTCCCAGCACGAGGACAGTCACGCCTCAAGTGACCACGGGAACCACAAATCCAACAAGCACTAGGGTCAGCTCTAGCATTGCCACCCCTAGCAGGTGCACCTCCACCTCTCTTAGACGAAGACTGAAACCTCTGATCACGCCCTCTTTTGTTCCGACCACCGAAACTATACTCAGCAGCTCTCTTCCCAGAACTAACTCCAGCACCCTTAGCAGACAAACTCAGGTTCATCTCGATGTCTTTGGACCGACTAACCAGCACATCGAAATCATTGTACTCAGCTGCCAACATATAGGTCTTAACCTCCGTCACCAAACCATAACGGAACCTTTCGCACCTCTCGCGCTCATCGGGTATCAGCTCCGGTGCATACTGGCTAAGACGTACGAACTGTACCTCATACTCAGACACACTCATGTTCCCTTGGGTAAGAGACATGAATTCACGCTTCTTTTCATCCAGATATCTAACTCCCAGATATCTCCTCTTGAACGCATGCTGAAAGAACGTCCATGTAACATCAGCATCAGCCATCCCAGAGATTGTGGTCGTCCACCACGTATAAGCATCACCTTGCAGCAGTGACACCACACATCCCAGCTTCTGCACATTAGTGCAACTCATCTGTCCCAAGACACGCTTGGTACTCTCCAACCATGCTTCTGACCTCTCAGCCGACATACCCCTAAACTCAGTCCCACCAAGACTGCGCAAACGTTCCAAGGGTAGTCTAGCACCAGCATCTCCCTGATGCCCAGCTCCTTGAGCTCCAGCTACTGCTGCTCGAAACGCACCCGCAATAGCTTGTACCAGCACAGACATGTCAGGCATCGCTTGCCCCTGACCAACCTCAGGTCCTGCAGCTCCAGCACCAGCTGCCTCAGCTCCAGCTCCAGCTCTTCCCCTCTCCGCACCACCACCACCAGGTGGAGGAGGAGGTATCACAGCACTACCAGTGTGCTCATCATTCACATTCCCCTCCGGGGTCGTAGCTCTCGCGCTACTCCTTAACTCTCTACGTGGTGCCATACTTTTACCATGCATAACAATACAAAATAAAACAAGTCAGGACCAGCAAGGTAAGCAAATTCCAAGTATTCAAGCTCAATTTCTTTCAAAAACAACGTTATCTCTTTAGCTTTTGTTTGGCAATGGGTACCCTCATCATGCATCATCACAACATGCATCACATACACATCATCATCACAAATTACTGAACATGCTTTCACTCAACAAGCATACAAACCAAACCATACTTCAATCATGCATACACACATTCCCAATTACTCGAGAACTTAGCTCTGATACCACCAAATGTAACCCCCGTAGCCCGGTCTAGACGGTTGACCCGAACTACGAAGATTACACGGGGAAAACCAAAGTCAACCCGAAAGTCAACCTTGATTAACGACCCTTTTTTTTCTTTTTAGTCTTGTCTAGATGCACATTAACCTTAAGTGTGATCAGACAAACAACATATCAAAAGATCACAAACATCAGAGATCAAACAGGGACCCAAATGAACAAATTACGACTTTAGGGACCAAATTGTAAATTCTGATAAATTTAGGGACTTAACCCAAATTAAGGTTACCATCTTAAAATTAGTCATGTTTCATACTTCTCTGTGAAATTTCAGCTCAAAAGGACATCCACAGCTCATGCAATTGAACATACGAGATTCAGGACCAAAACGCAAACACTTCAAAACATATAACTACCATGTCAGCCCCCTAACGGTCGACCGTTCCGAAACAGGCTAGCCCTGTTCCGAAACACGGGCCGTTCCGAAACAGGTTCCGGAACATGGCCTCGGCAGAGGCTAAACCGTTTCGAAACGGTGCATACCGTTTCGGACGCCTGGGTTCATGCAAGGCACCCGTTCCGAAACGGTACACCCCTGTTCCGAAACGCCTGCACGAAAAACAGCAAACAAGCATATCTAATCATGCAATTGGACACTCAAACGTGCTCCAAACACCACCAAACTTTACCAGCATGCAATTAAACATAATTAAGACATAAGAGCATCATCAATTCAACATAATAACATCACATGCAAAAAGCCCCAAATCAAGGTCATGCTTCCAACACAAGCTATCAACTCAAGCATCAACTTGCAAAACAAGCATATATGGTTCAATCCAAAAACCAGCAACAACATTAACATTCAACATACTTAAGGAGTCTTAAACACCTCCCAAAACACATATACAGTGGTCCCCCATTGCCAAAAACATACAAAAGCTAAAACACTTATAAAACCTTCATACATTGAGCTTTACTTGTACTTGTTTGCTTGCCTCCTCTTGCTGCCCTCAATGCACTCTAATGCTCTGCATTATTGAATCAAGAAAACGAGAGAGCGTAAGCCAAAGCTTAGTGAGGAGTGCTCTTTAAAAACCATTCAATAATGCAATTTAAACCATTTGTAAATCATACTTGTAAACAACCTTTACACATGCTCAAAGCATACTTTAAATTAAGCAATATCATGCTTCCACAATTCATTTAAACAAGCATCTCATGCTTCATTATAAACATTAAATCATGCATCTCATGCATCTCATGTACTATACATGTCATATTGGCTCAAGTGATACATTTCATTTATGAAATCGAGTTCAACAACTTTCCCCAAGGACTTTTAAACACCTTGGACCCAAGGACTTTTAAACACCTTGGCCATGGACTTTTAAACACCATGAAAGGACCACACAAGGACTTTTAACCACCTTTGTGTCCGTAGCTTGAATTACCCCAAGGACTTTTAAACACCTTGGCCCCAAGGACTTTTAAACACCTTGGCCCCATGGACTTTTAACCACCATGGAAAGGAGCACCTAAGGACTTTTAACCACCTTAGAGTCCGCAACAAGATTCATCCAAGGACTTTTAACCACCTTGATGACCTTCACTTTTACAAACCATCACTTGCCAATACACACTTTATACATCATATAATCCACTGTTTTAAAGCATTTAAACCAAGCCATTCCATCATGCATTTCAAAGCATTAAATCATCATTTAACAGTGCATAAAAACAAGGTACTCCTACCTAGGGTTACCTTCAACACATGGCTTTAATCATCAGCATAAATCATGCTAAAACATCAGCAATTAACATGCTAAAACATGCTTTCCAAAACAGTAACAAATCATGCAAAATCATCATTTCACATTTCATCAAAACATGGCCACCACCTAAAGAGAGTAATCCGGAAACTTACGCTTGAGCTTAGCAAAGTTGTTTAGACTTAAACTAAGCTCCCAAAACCTTCAGCCCTTGGTTAAAAAGCTGAAAATCCGTTTTCACTCACCGATTACCACTTCGCTTCAAGCCAAAGCACCAAAACAAGCCTCCGGATCAACAACTCTTGGATCCAAGGATGCCTCCCCTGTTTCAACACATTAAAGCAGAGAATTAATGCATCACCATGCATTAATTGCTTCAATGAAAGCATCTAAACTCGCTGCTCTCACAAAACCTCCATTTTCGGCCACCAAACACAACCGAAAATGCATCCGAAACACTTCTAAACAAAGCCCAGCCACAAACCAGCAAAACCTCACTTCCATCAACATCAAAACACATCTAAAAACAACCTACAAACATCCTTATACCTCCAGCAACATCAGATCACCAAGATCACCACAAAAGCTACCTTAAAACACAAGCTAAACTTAGGAAATCCAACCTATCCGGGATTGCATCAATCAAGACTCATTTCCACATCAATTTAATGATCATTTAACATCAAAATCACTTCTCAAAACACAGATTTAACAGATCAAACGAAAATCAAGTGAAATCATCAAAATCTTGCATAATTAGCCAAGATCCATAAATCAACTTAAAAACCTTTAATCAATTATGAAATTAGGATTGAAAACTTTAGGAATTTCATTAAAGAACTTGAAGTTCAGAGGAGAAGGACGTTCTTACCTCCAAACTTGAGTTTCTCCTCTTTTGGGAATAGAAAAGCTTGATGAAACTTGAAGCAATTGAAGAGGATTTGAAGACACAATGATTTGCAATCAGTTGAGAGTTGAAAGAAGGTTTTTAGGTGATGAAAATCAAACTTAGATCTCTGGAATTGAGTGTTTGGGTTGAGAGAAAAGGTAGAGAGAAAATAGGTAGTTAAAAGAGAAAATGGCCAAAATAGATTTTTCCCTCATTTTGATTCTTTTAAAATCAGAATTATGGGTTAAAATATCTTAGAAAAATCTGGAGAAACTCCCTTTGGGTAAATAGCTCCTTAAAGATTCAAAGTTTCAACCCTTTATAAAATAGCCACCAAACTTTCAAAAATTACATTTTGGTCACTAGCCAAAATGTCACATTTCCGAAACTCATTTTCCAAAATTGATTTCACAGTTCACTTAATTATAATAAAAGATGATTTTAGAACATTTTTCCCTAATTTTTATGCAACCCGAACTAGGCTTTCCTAATTTAACCTCTTACGATTCGAACAGCACTTTGACCAACCGGTCAACGCCCAAGACTTCCAAGCCCAAAACCGGGGCGTTACATATACATGGTATAAACAACTTACCAAACACATAAGCGTCAACAAACAACATAACATATTCTTCAAGCAAATCAAATCATGATGAAAACATTAGCTACTCAAGCATGCATTAGAGCATAAGCCATAGCATAGCTAATTAGAGACCATTTACAAGTCCAAAAACATAAACCAAGCATGCCCAAGGTGTTTAACATCACCAACAAAACCAAGAGTATAAATCCCACTCATTGCCTCCTATTACACTAAAGTAAAACCACAAACATTGCTTAGCCAAATACTTGGATTTTCCCCTTGCTCACGTGCTGCCTCAAATGCTTAATTCTCTACATTGATGAAACAAATGAGCGTAAGCATAAAGCTTAGTGAGGAGCGATAGTAACCAAACATTCATCAATGCATTTTATAGAGCCATAACATCATCATTTTCCAATATATGCCTTCCTTTAAAACATGCACTTTTAAAGCATCAATGCAGTTTCAGAACCACATACTCACAACATCATTAAATTTAACAGCAAAAACATTTTCTCATGTTTAAACCAAGAATTACATGTATTCAAGCATACATTCCAAGCACACGTGCTTAATTCAATTATCAAAATCATTATATTGGCTCACAAGTGATCATTAACAATCCATATCAAAACCAACAATTTACACAATCAGATACGCGGATTACAGGCGTTGTCCCACACGCTTCATACACACTACCGGACCCTCAAGGCTCACTCACAGGATTAAACCATCAACCGTTGTGACACATGTGGTGGAGTTTAACGGTACAATCATGGCTCCTCAACACCACTCATCGATAGTTGTATAATTCCACTAATGAGAGCACGAGACACATACCACAAGATCCACTCACGGGATTAAACCATCCACCGTTGTGATCTTAACCTCAATTGTTAGGGTACTTGGATGGAGTGTACGGTGTTGGAGTATGCCCAAAGACCAATTATATGATGATTGAATAGACATACTATTTTACTAGATTTATCAAGTAATGGCATTGCCGTTATTATTATTTGGTATGTAACCCCCTTAACCCGGCCTAGACGGTTGACCCGAATTAAGAAAGTCACACGGGGAAAACCAAAGTCAACCCGAAAGTCAACCTTGATTAACGACCCTTTTTTTCTTTTTAATCTTATCTAGATGCACATTAACCCTAGTTGTGATCACACAAACATCACACTCAAAGATCACAAACATCAGAGATCAAACAGGGACCCAAATGAACAAATTACAACTTTAGGGACCAAATTGTAATTTCTGATAAATTTAAGGACTTAACCCAAATTAATCTTACCAACTTGAAATTAGTCAGGTTTCATGCTTCTCTGTGAAATTTCAGCTCAAAAGGACTTCTCAAACTCATACAATTGCACAAACAAGATTCAGGACCAAAACGCAAACATTTCAAAACATATAACTGCCCATGTCAGCCCCCAACAGTCGACCGTTCTGAAACAGGTTGACCCCGTTCCGAAACACGGGCCGTTCCGCAACCAGTACCGCAACGGGGGTCTGGCAGAGGCCAAACCGTTTCGAAACGGTGCATACCGTTTCGGACCCCTGGGTTCATTCCAGGCACCCGTTCCGAAACGATGCACACTGTTCCGAAACGCCTGCAAAGATTTCAGCAAACTAGCATACCAAAACATGCAATTGATCATTCAAACATGCTCCAAATGCTACCAAACTTTACCAGCATGCAATTCAACATATATAGGACATATTTGCATCATCAATTCATCAAAACAACATCATATGCAAAAAGCCCCAAATCTATAGGCATGCTTCCTACACAAGCTTGCTATTAAAGCACAAACTTCCACGACAAGCATATAATGATCCAAACCAAAAACCAGCATTCATAACAACATTCAACATACTTAGGGAGTTCCAAACACCTCCCAAAACATACACATTGGTCCCCCATTGCCAAATTACCCAAAAGCTAAAAGGTGCTTATAAACCTTCCATACATTGAGCTTTACTTGAACTAGAATGCTTGCCCTCCTTGCTGCCCTTTAAGGTTCTCTAATGCTCTGCATTATTGAATTAAGAAAACGAGAGAGCGTAAGCAATAGCTTAGTGAGGAATGCTCTTAAAAACCATTCAATAATGCAATTAAAAACATTTACAAAACATGCTTATAATCAACCTTTGCACATGCTCAAAAGCATATTTAAAACAAGCAATCTCATGCTTCAACATAACATTAAAACAAGCATCTCATGCTTCACAATATTCTTAACATGTCATATTGGCTCAAGTGATACATTTCATTTATTAAAACAAGTTCAACAACTTTCCCAAGGACTTTTAAACACCTTGGCCCCAAGGACTTTTAAACACCTTGGCCATGGACTTTTAACCACCATGGATAAGGACCACACAAGGACTTTTAACCACCTTTGTGTCCATAGCTTGAATCACCCCAAGGACTTTTAACCACCTTGGTCCCAAGGACTTTTAAACACCTTGGCCATGGACTTTTAACCACCATGGATAAGGATCACCTAAGGACTTTTAACCACCTTAGTGTCCGCAACAAGAATCATCCAAGGACTTTTAACCACCTTGATGTTCTTAAGTAACAAGGCTCACTCAAGGACTTTTAACCACCTTAGTGACCTTAACATTTTCAAAACATCACTTGCCAATATACATCTTTTACATCATATAATCCACTGTTTTAAAGCATTAAACCAAGCCATATTCAACATGCATTTCAAAGCATCAAACCACATTATTTCAATGTATAAAATCAAGGAACTCCTACCTAGAGTTACCTTCAACATATGGCTTAAAACATCAGCAAATACCATGCTAAAACATGCTTTCAAAACAATAATTAAAACATGCAATTCACCAATTTGCATCACAACAAAATCATGGCCACCACTAGAGAGAAAATCCGAAAACTTACACTTGAGCTTAGCAAAGTTGTTTAGACTTAGACTAAGCTCCCAAAACCTTCAAACCTTGGTTTTAAAATCTGAAAACCCAACTTCACTCACCGATTTCCACTTTGCTTCAAGCCAAAGCACCAAATCAAGCTTCCGGATCAACAACTATTGGATCCAAAGATGCCTCCCCTGTTTCAACACATCAAAGCAGAGGATTAATGCATCATCATGCATTAATTGCTTCAATGAAAGCACCTAAACTCGCTGCTCTCATTCAACCTCCATTTTCGGCCACCAAACACAACCGAAAATGCATCCAAACCACTTCTAAACAAAGCCCAGCCATAAACCAGCAAAACCACACTTCCATTAACATCATAAAACATCTAAAAACAACCTATTAACAACCTTATACCTCCAGCAACATCAGATCCACAAGATCACCACAAAAACTACCTTGAAACACAAGCTAAACTTAGGAAACTCAACCTATCCGGGATTGCATCAATCAAAACTCAATTCCTTATCAATTTAGAGATCATTTAACATCAAAAACACCTCTCAAAACACAGATTACTCAGATCTAACGAAAATCATCAAAAATCATAAAAATCTTGCATAATAAGCCAAGATCCATTTCAACACTTTAAAACCTTTAATTAAACATCAATTTAGGATTGAAAACTTAGGAATTTCAGTAAAGAACTGATAGTTTAGAGGAGAAGGACGTTCTTACCTCCAAACTTGAGTTTCTCCTCTTTTTGGAATCAAAATCCTTGTTGAAACAAATAGCAATTGAAGAGGTTTTGAAGATACAATGATTAGGAATCAAATGAGAGTTGAAAGGAGGAATTTAGGTGAGAAAATCAGAAACAAATCTCTGGAAATGGAGTGTTTGGGTTGAGAGAAAAAGAGAGAAAGAAAATAGAGAAGTTAGTTATGAAATTAGCCAAATGGCTTTTCCCTCCTTTTGATATACTTTAAAACCAGAATTATAACTCAAAATATCTTAGAAAAATCTGGAGAAACTCCCTTTGGGTAAATAGCTCCTTAAAGATTCAAAGTTTCAACCCTTTATAAAACAGCCACCAAACTTGCGAAAATTACATTTTGGTCACTAGCCAAAATGTCACCCTTCCAAAACTCATTTTCCAAAATTGATTTCACAGTTCACTTAATTATATTAAAAGATGATTTTAGAACATTTTTCTATATTTTTAATGCAACCCGAACTAGGCTTTCCTAATTTAACCTCTTATGATTCGAACAGCACTTTGACCGACCGGTCAACGCCCAAGACTTCTAAGCCCAAAACCGGGGCGTTACAACTCTCCCCCCTTAAGAAATTTCGTCCTCGAAATTTACCTGAAGGAAAGAGATAAGGAAACTGCTTCAGCATATCTTCCTTCCGCTCCCACGTGGCTTCCTCAACACCGCGATGCTTCCACAGCACCTTCACCAACTCAATGGTCTTGCCACGAAGAACCTTGCTATCCGAATCCAGAACCTTCACCGGTTCCTCATCATAGGTCAAATCCGGATTCAAAACCACTTCCTCCACAGGCATCACATGCGAAGGATCAGATCTATACTTCCGGAGCATAGAAACATGGAACACATCATGAATCTTCTCCAGCTCCTGAGGTAACCTCAACCGATACGCGACAGGACCCACACGCTCAACAACCTCATACGGTCCAATGTATCTAGGGCTCAACTTACCCTTCCGACCAAACCTCATCACCTTCTTCCAAGGCGAAACCTTCAAGAACACACGGTCACCCACCGCATACTCTATCTCCTTACGCTTCAAATCCGCGTAAGATTTCTGCCGGTCAGAAGCAGCCTTCAACCGCTCACAAATGAGCTTCACCTTCTCGGTGGTTCCTTTCAACAAAGCCGGCATCGAAACCAACTTTTGACCAGTTTTAGCCCAACAAAGAGGAGTCCTACACTTCCTCCCATACAGAGCCTCATAAGGTGCCATCTGTATACTCGCCTGATAACTATTGTTATAAGCGAACTCAACCAAAGGCAGATGCTTCTCCCAAGAACCTTGGAACTCAATCACGCAGCATCTCAACATATCCTCCAAAATCTGAATAACTCGCTCAGACTGACCATCCGACTGAGGATGATAGGATGTACTGAAATGCAACCTTGTACCCAGAGCTTGATGCAAACACTGCCAAAAACGCGATGTGAACCTCGGATCCCTATCCGACACAATCGACTTAGGCACACCATGCAGCCTCACAATCTCAGCAATGTACAACTCTGCCAGCTTATCCAAAGAGAACGTAGTATGCACAGGCAAGAAATGCGCACACTTCGTCAGGCGATCCACACCCAAACAGAATTCTTCTTCGATGGAGACAAAGGTAAACCAGATACAAAATCCATGGTAACCCTCTCCCACTTCCATTCAGGGATTTTCAACGGTTGCAACAAACCAGAAGGAACCTGATGTTCAGCCTTAACTCGCTGACACACCAAACACTTGCTCACAAACTCTGCAACATCCTTCTTTAAACCCACCCAATAGTACTCATCACGAAGATCACGATACATCTTAGTACTACCAGGGTGCATAGCAAAAGGACTACTATGACCTTCAGTCAGAATAGCACGCCTCAACTCAACATCAACAGGCACTACTATTCGACTCCCAAAACACAACACTCCATCCTCATTAAAGCAGAAATCCGAAGGTCTACCCTCCGCGATATCCTGAACATGAGACACCAAGGAATCATCCAACAACTGCTTATCCTTGATCAACTGAACCAACGATGGTTTCACCTGCAACTCAGCAACAAGACCACCATCCCGCGATATACTCAAGCTAGCAAACATAGCTCTCAGCTCAACAGCTACCTTCCTACTCAAGGCATCCACAACAACATTAGCCTCTCCAGGATGATACTCAATCGTCAGATCATAATCCTTGAGCAACTCCAACCAACGCCGCTGCCTAAGATTCAACTCCTTCTGAGACATCAGATACCTCAAACTCTTGTGATCCGTGTACAGAGTACACTTCTCACCATACAGATAATGCCTCTAGATCTTCAGAGCAAAAACCACTGCAGCCAGCTCAATATCATGCGTAGGATAATTGCGCTCATGCACCTTCAACTGCCGCGATGCATAAGCCACAACCTTACCCTCTTGCATCAGCACACACCCCAAACCAACATAGGATGCATCACTGTAGACCACAAACTCTTTCCCTGATTCAGGCTGAATCAAGATAGGAGCTTGCGTCAAAGCCATCTCCAGCTTCTCAAAAGCTTGCTGTCTCGCTTCTGTCCACTCATACTTAACATCTTTCTGCAACAACTTCGTCAAAGGAGCAGCAACCTTGGAAAAACCATCCACAAACCTTCGGTAGTATCCTGCCAAACCAAGGAAACTACGGACCTCATGAACAGACTGAGGAACTTTCCAGTTCATCACCGCTTCAATCTTCTGAGGATCAACACGAATCCCCTCAGCTGAGACCACATGCTCAAGAAACACCACCTCCCTAAGCCAGAACTCACACTTGCTCAGCTTAGCATAAAGCTGATTCTCCAACAAAGCTTGCAGCACAGTCCTCAAATGCTCTTCGTGCTCTTCCTCAGTACGCGAGTACACGAGGATATCATCAATGAACACCACAACGAACTTGTCCAGGTATTCATGAAACACACGATTCATCATGTCCATGAAAGCAGCAGGAGCATTTGTCAAACCAAACGGCATCACAAGGAACTCATAATGCCCATACCTTGTCCTGAAAGTTGTCTTAGGCACATCCACATCCTTCACCTTCAACTGATAATACCCTGACCTCAAGTCAATCTTAGAGAACACAGCAGCTCCCCGAAATTGATCAAAGAGATCATCAATCCTCGGCAAAGGATACCGATTCTTGATAGTCAACTTGTTCAGCTGACGGTAATCAATGCACATCCTCATAGTGCCATCTTTCTTCTTCACAAACAAGATCGGTGCTCCCCAAGGTGACACACTCGGCCGGATGAAACCACGATCAAGCAGCTCTTGCAACTGCGTCTTCAGCTCCTTCAGCTCCTTAGGTGCCATTCTATAGGGAGTAATGGACACAGGAGTTGTATTCTCATACAGCTCAATTCCAAACTCCACCTCGCGATTAGGAGGTAAACCAGGCAACTCCTCAGGAAAAACACCAGGAAACTCCTTCACAACCCTGATATCTTGCACCCTCAACTCCTTAGAACAAGGATTCATCACAAAAGCTAGATAAGCTTCACAGCTCTGCCTCAGCATCCTGCTCGCCTCCAAGGTAGAAACAACATTGGCAAGAAACTTCACATTCTCACCAACCACCACCACTTCATAATCATCTGCCAGCTTAAGCGAAACCCGCTTATTCTCACAATCCACAACAGCACGATGCTCAGCAAGCCAATCCATACCAAGGATCACATCAAAACCATAAAAGGGCAACTCCATAAGATCAACATGAAAGACATGCTCTTGAACAACCAAAGGACACCTTCTATAAAGCTTTCGAGTCACAACAGTTTCACCAAAAGAACTAGTGACACGAACACCAACATCCAAAGACTCAACAGGCAAACCAAGCAATTCAGCATGCTCACGCAAAATGTATGAATGCGTAGATCCAGAATCAATCAAAGAAAGCAATGACAAGGATTGCAAAGTAAAGGTATCTGCAATCACATCTGCATCATTCCCTCCCTCGCGCTGAGCATACACCCTCGCCTGGCCTCCACCCTCAGGCTGAATAGCCACAACATGGGCTACTCCACGACCACCTTCCTCTCGCCTCTGGAAATTACCACGGCTGCGCCCACGACCTCTCTGCGGTGCAGCAACAACAGGAGCACGCTCTTGGCCACCAGCCAACCTCGGAGAATCTCGCCTCAAGTGGTCTGCAGAACCACAATTCCAGCATTCAAAACCAGCTGCCGCAACAGGAGCTTGCACCTCCTTCATAGCACGAGGACAGTCACGCCTCAAGTGACCACGTGAACCGCAGATCCAACAAGCACTAGGGTCAGCTCTAGCATTGCCACCCCTAGCAGGTGCACCTCCACCTTTCTTAGCTGAGGACTGAAACCTATGATCACGTCCCCTCTTGTTCCGTCCACCTCCGGAACTATACTCAGCAGCTCTCTTCCCAGAACTTGCTCCAGCACCTTTCGCAGACAAACTCAAATTCATCTCTATGTCCTTTGCTCGGCCCACTAACACATCAAAATCATCATATTCAATGGCCAGCACATACATCTTTACCTCCGTTATGAGACCATAACGAAACCTCTCGCACCTCTCCCGCTCATCAGGAATCAGCTCCGGTGCATACTGACTGAGTCGCACAAACTGCACCTCATACTCAGCCACACTCATGCTCCCTTGGGTCAGAGTCATGAATTCACGCTTTTTCTCATCCAGATATCTCACTCCCAGATATCTCCTCTTGAACGCATTCTGAAAGAATGTCCAAGTGATGTCAGCTTCAGCCATTCCAGAGGTTGTGGTCGTCCACCACGTATAAGCATCACCCTGCAGCAAGGACACAACACATCCCAACTTTTGCACATCAGTGCAGCTCATCTGTCCCAAGATTCGCTTGGTACTTTCTAGCCAAGCTTCCGACCTCTCAGCTGACATACCCCTAAACTCAGTCCCACCAAGACTGCGCAGACGCTCTAAGGGTAGTCTAACACCAGCATCTCCCTGATGCCCAGCTCCTTGAGCTCCAGCTACTGCTGCTCGAAAAGCACCCGCAATAGCTTGTACCAGCATCGTCATATCAGGCATAGCTTGCCCCTGACCAACCTCAGGTCCGATAGCTCTAGCACCAACTGCTTCAGCTCCAGCTCTCCCTCCCTCAGCACCACCACCACCAGGTGGAGGAGGAGGTAACACAGCACTAACCGCATTCTCATCATTCTCATTCCCATCCGGGGTCGTAGCTCTCACGCTACTCCTTAACTCTCTACGTGGTGCCATACTTTTACCATGCATAACAATACAAATAAAACATAGTCAGGCCCAGCAAGGTAAGCAATTCCAAGTATTCAAGCTCAATTTCTTTCAAAATCAACATCATTTCTTTAGCTTTTGTTTGGCAATGGGTACCCTCATCATGCAACATCCCAGCATACATCTCAAAAGCATCAACATCTCAAGCCACTGAACATGCTTTCATACAACAAGCATACAAGCCAAACATACTTCAATCCTGCATACATTCATTCCCAATTACTCGAGAACTCAGCTCTGATACCACCAAATGTAACCCCCTTAACCCGGCCTAGACGGTTGACCCGAATTAAGAAAGTCACACGGGGAAAACCAAAGTCAACCCGAAAGTCAACCTTGATTAACGATCCTTTTTTTTTCTTTTTAATCTTATCTAGATGCACATTAACCCTAGTTGTGATCACACAAACATCACACTCAAAGATCACAAACATCAGAGATCAAACAGGGACCCAAATGAACAAATTACAACTTTAGGGACCAAATTGTAATTTCTGATAAATTTAAGGACTTAACCCAAATTAATCTTACCAACTTGAAATTAGTCAGGTTTCATGCTTCTCTGTGAAATTTCAGCTCAAAAGGACTTCTCAAACTCATACAATTGCACAAACAAGATTCAGGACCAAAACGCAAACATTTCAAAACATATAATTGCCCATGTCAGCCCCCAACGGTCGACCGTTCCGCAACCAGTACCGCAACGGGGGTCTGGCAGAGGCCAAACCGTTTCGAAACGATGCATACCATTTCGGACCCCTGGGTTCATTCCAGGCACCCGTTCCGAAACGATGCACACTGTTCCGAAACGCCTGCACAGATTTCAGCAAACTAGCATACCAAAACATGCAATTGATCATTCAAACATGCTCCAAATGCTACCAAACTTTACCAGCATGCAATTCAACATATATAGGACATATTTGCATCATCAGTTCATCAAAATAACATCATATGCAAAAAGCCCCAAATCTATAGGCATGCTTCCTACACAAGCTAGCTATTCAAGCACAAACTTCCACGACAAGCATATAATGATCCAAACCAAAAACCAGCATTCATAACAACATTCAACATACTTAGGGAGTTCCAAACACCTCCCAAAACATACACATTGGTCCCCCATTGCCAAATTACCCAAAAGCTAAAAGGTGCTTATAAACCTTCCATACATTGAGCTTTACTTGAACTAGAATGCTTGCCCTCCTTGCTGCCCTTTAAGGTTCTCTAATGCTCTGCATTATTGAATTAAGAAAACGAGAGAGCGTAAGCAATAGCTTAGTGAGGAATGCTCTTAAAAACCATTCAATAATGCAATTAAAAACATTTACAAAACATGCTTATAATCAACCTTTGCACATGCTCAAAAGCATATTTAAAACAAGCAATCTCATGCTTCAACATAACATTAAAACAAGCATCTCATGCTTCACAATATTCTTAACATGTCATATTGGCTCAAGTGATACATTTCATTTATTAAAACAAGTTCAACAACTTTCCCAAGGACTTTTAAACACCTTGGCCCCAAGGACTTTTAAACACCTTGGCCATGGACTTTTAACCACCATGGATAAGGACCACACAAGGACTTTTAACCACCTTTGTGTCCATAGCTTGAATCACCCCAAGGACTTTTAACCACCTTGGTCCCAAGGACTTTTAAACACCTTGGCCATGGACTTTTAACCACCTTAGTGTCCGCAACAAGAATCATCCAAGGACTTTTAACCACCTTGATGTTCTTAAGTAACAAGGCTCACTCAAGGACTTTTAACCACCTTAGTGACCTTAACATTTTCAAAACATCACTTGCCAATGTACATCTTTTACATCATATAATCCACTGTTTTAAAGCATTAAACCAAGTCATATTCAACATGCATTTCAAAGCATCAAACCACATTATTTCAATGTATAAAATCAAGGAACTCCTACCTAGAGTTACCTTCAACATATGGCTTAAAACATCAGCAAATACCATGCTAAAACATGCTTTCAAAACAGTAATTAAAACATGCAATTCACCAATTTGCATCACAACAAAATCATGGCCACCACTAGAGAGAAAATCCGAAAACTTACACTTGAGCTTAGCAAAATTGTTTAGACTTAGACTAAGCTACCAAAACCTTCAAACCTTGGTTTTAAAACCTGAAAACCCAACTTCACTCACCGATTTCCACTTTGCTTCAAGCCAAAGCACCAAATCAAGCTTCCGGATCAACAACTCTTGGATCCAAAGATGCCTCCCCTGTTTCAACACATCAAAGCAAAGGATTAATGCATCATCATTTATTAATTGCTTCAATGAAAGCACCTAAACTCGCTGCTCTCATTCAACCTCCATTTTCGGCCACCAAACACAACCGAAAATGCATCCAAACCACTTCTAAACAAAGCCCAGCCATAAACCAGCAAAACCACACTTCCATTAACATCATAAAACATCTAAAAACAACCTATTAACAACCTTATACCTCCAGCAACATCAGATCCACAAGATCACCACAAAAACTACCTTGAAACACAAGCTAAACTTAGGAAACTCAACCTATCCGGGATTGCATCAATCAAAACTCAATTCCTTATCAATTTAGAGATCATTTAACATCAAAAACACCTCTCAAAACACAGATTACTCAGATCTAACGAAAATCATCAAAAATCATCAAAATCTTGCATAATAAGCCAAGATCCATTTCAACACTTTAAAACCTTTAATTAAACGTCAATTTAGGATTGAAAACTTAGGAATTTCAGTAAAGAACTGATAGTTTAGAGGAGAAGGACGTTCTGACCTCCAAACTTGAGTTTCTCCTCTTTTTGGAATCAAAATCCTTGTTGAAACAAATAGCAATTGAAGAGGTTTTGAAGATACAATGATTAGGAATCAAATGAGAGTTGAAAGGAGGAATTTAGGTGAGAAAATCAGAAACAAATCTCTGGAAATGCAGTGTTTGGGTTGAGAGAAAAAGAGAGAAAGAAAATAGAGAAGTTAGTTATGAAATTAGCCAAATGGCTTTTCCCTCCTTTTGATATACTTTAAAATCAGAATTATAACTCAAAATATCTTAGAAAATCTGGAGAAACTCCCTTTGGGTAAATAGCTCCTTAAAGATTCAAAGTTTCAACCCTTTATAAAACAGCCACCAAACTTGCGAAAATTATATTTTGGTCACTAGCCAAAATGTCACCCTTCCAAAACTCATTTTCCAAAATTGATTTCACAGTTCACTTAATTATATTAAAAGATGATTTTAGAACATTTTTCTATATTTTTAATGCAACCCGAACTAGGCTTTCCTAATTTAACCTCTTATGATTCGAACAGCACTTTGACCGACCGGTCAACGCCCAAGACTTCTAAGCCCAAAACCGTGGCGTTACATGGTATGTTTCTGTGCATCAAACTAACCATTGGATAATAATGTCCATACAATAATACGATTATTGTTAAATAGGATCCTTAGTCGAATATTATTACGGGTATGGACAATGAAAATATATAAAGACTAATATGTGGTTGATTGATAACAAGTGTTTTCATTGACATAGAGATGTCAAAATCAACACATAAGTATTTGTTAGAGAACAACATATTGGATTGACCCGCTATGAGATTTCAACATAAAGATTTATGTATTTTGACATAGTTAAACGTGTGTTGTAACTGACTACATTATAAAGACTGATGATTGGATACGTGATGACCTATGTAGTGAAATATTGTTGATCAAGAAAGGATTTGTCCCTCCTACATAATGGGAGAAATATCTTCGGCCACTTGATTGAGTGAGATTAGAAAATGCATGGCCATGCTCGAATATTATGATATGAGATATCATAGAGATTCGTTTATAATAATCTACTCAAGATATCAAGAAACACTAGACGGACAACGCAAGTGTGACTAACCCATGACTTGTGTTCATCTAAGATATAAAGGACAAAGGGATAAAATACATAAAGAAAGTTTATTCAGGAATTAGGAAAGTCAAACCATGACTTCATGCAACTTAGGTAGCAATGATGTATTGCTAGATGCCACTCGTTGTTTGTAAAATTAGAACAGTTCTAATTTTGCTGCTAACGTTGCATGAACCTACAAGGGTCACACCCTTCGAATAAGACGAACAAAAATGGAAACCATACTCCTTATTTTAGGGAGGTTGCCGAAAATCCCCTATGGATGGGGGAAATCGGCAACTCCCTTAAAAAGGGATAATATTCGATAAATAATGTATTTATCAGATATTATTTAGAGTATGAAAAATATTTAGAGACTTAAATATTATAGAATAAGATTCTAGAAATTTAAATATATAATTGGAATTTATATAATGTATATTTAATTCCAAGTTTATGTAGAATTAGATTCTACATAATCAAAAATATATATTTAAATATATTAAAATCCAAGTAAAGATAGAATGATATTCTATATAATAAATATATATATATATATATTTGGATTAAATATAATGAATATTTAAATCCATGTTTTATGTAGAATAAGATTCTACCTAATTAAATATATATATTTCATTTAATATTATTAAATATAATGTATATTTAATATAAACCAATTTCAAGTAGAATTAGATTCTATGAATTTTGGTTGAACTTGGATTTAAGGTATTCAACTAGAATTAAGTCTCTGAACACTATTTAAAGGGAGAAGGGCTAGCAACCAAATCATCCCAATTCCTCCTTGCAAATTTCGACATATCCATGGGAATTAACCTCTGGAATTTTTGACAAGTTCTGGATTTCTTCTGAGAAGTTGTTCGATATTTTTCTGGTGTTCCTCTTGCCCCCTGGCAAATTCCTGGCGATTTCCTAGTTCTAATCCAAGTCACGATAGAACCCCTGGTCGATTTCAGACTCCCCCTCAGGAATCCCTGGAGGGATTTCGACTTCTCCGTAGAAGGTGTTCAAACCTGTCGAAATTTATCCCTAAGTGTTAGGGAGGCAAAAACTTTGTTCGTTTAGTTCGTGTGGACTCCGTAGAGGTCGTTGCCAACCTGTGACGATTCCGGTTTTACTTGACGTGGTTATTCCGACATACCGTCGATTTTCCAGTTTCTAGAGTTTTAAAAAGGTAACTCCTCATTTTTTCACCCCGAATTTGTTCATGTACATAGATCCTTGCTGGATTACGTCGGATTAATTTTTCTGTTGCGCCACGGGGCGTGCCGACGTGACCCAACAGTGGTATCAGAGCCACTTGTATCATACGAATTCGAACTTAAATTCTTGGGTGATGTTTATGTATGAGATGCGTGCTGTTTGATTCGATTTAGATATTTATCGTTTATCGTATCAAACCTAATAAAGACTTATTTCGATTATCACTGAATGATTAAGAGTTAATCATAACTATGTTAGGTTGCTTCAATGTTAAATGTTAACATGTTGAGACTAATAGTTAGTTTAGAGAACAAGTAGTTGTTCGTAGTTTCATAGATTTATGAAATCTCTGAAAGGGCTTCTAATTTGATAAAAGTTATCAAACTATCTTTCACGGTGAATCCATAAGAGTTATGGTTACACGTTATGAAAAATGCATGTCTAGGATTGGCATCATCAAAGACCTGGTACTTAAGTGTGCCTAGTGCGCCACCTCTCTTTCATGTTGACCTAGCTGGTGCATTTGTTCGTTAACGCAAATTGTTTATGAAACCTCGTGATCCTTCTTTGGCCCATTAACCGCAACATAGGGATAATCAGTTTAAAACTCCGTAAACACATCGTTACTTTGTTCGCACGATGTTTGAAATGCATGTTTGATTGCACGGTGTTTGTTTTGCATGGTTATAGCCCATAGCCTTTATAATATTGGTTTTTCTAAATACGGCCTGCGTGTCGTGCCTTTCTCTATCTTCTATTGTACTTCTCTTCTCATCTCACTCCCTCGCATGTAACGCGAGTTTCTGAAAATTGTAAATACTCATGGAGATAAAGCAAGGACCAACTTAGCAGCGTGGTGGGCCTTTCCTGGTGGACCAGGCGTTTCAGAAGCAGATTCTATCTTCAGTAGAATGGTCCTCCCATTGGCTTGGGACGTGTCGCCTTAGGTTAAGAAGGGCTATAATCATTGCATATTTATTTACCTCTTATATTTACCTTGTATGTGATGAAATGGATGTTTTATAAGCATGATTAAACATAGTTCTATTGATAGGATCAATGTTAAAATGATGAGATAATTAAGTAAATCCATCACTATAATTCTAAGTATGTTTTAACCATCCAATATTTACCCTCGTTAAAGCTTCGATCGATATAATGCGAGCTTTGCCAAAGCAATGTCACATTTATCTATCTTAGTTAAACACGAAGAATAAGCTAGTGATATTCGACGGTTGAGATATTGGTATTGACTTAGTTGGGTTGTTCTAATAGGATTAGAAAACCTAGTGGTTAAAAGTTTTGGATAATCATAAGATGATTTAAAGAATAAGAGTTATTCGCCAAAGGATGAGGAATTACATGAGATGTAATTAGTAAGGTGTTACTTACCTAAATAACCATTTCCTAAAAGACTGGCCAAAGCTGATTTAGAAATGGTGAAATACGGATCCTCACTCACTAGAAAAACTATCGAAACGTTTTTTCGAAATTAAAACTAGAGGGTTTTTAATTTTAAAGAAAATAGTGGGAGTAAATTTATAGTAAAGACCTATCTATAAATTTTAAAATATAGTAAAAGTTATGTAGCATATTTTCTTTGTTGTAGAATTAATGACAAATAATACTCTATCTCATCGATCTATCCTTGAGAAGGATAAGCTCAATAGCATAAACTTCCTTGACTGGTTCTGCAATTTGAGAATTGTTTTCAAACAGGAAAAGAAGGAATATGTTATTGAAGAACTTGTTCCCGATGAACCGGTTGCCACTGCTTCTAGAGCTAACAAAGACAAGTATAAGAAACACATGGATGCCATGCTGGTTGTCAGTTGTCTTATTCTTGCCACCATGACCCCTGAGCTTTAGAAGCAACATGAGGACATGGTAGCTTATGATATGATTCAAAATCTCAAGGAGATTTATGAAGGGCAAGCTCATCAAGAGAGGTACGAGACCTCTAAAGCTCTGTTTCAATGCAAGATGAGTGAGGGATCTCCCGTAGGAGCTCACGTCATCAAAATGATGGGCTACATCCAAACATTGGAGAAGCTCGACTTTCCGCTGAAAGACGAATTAGCTACTGATGTCATCCTGTAATCGTTACCGGATAGTTTCAATCAGTTTGTCCTTAATTTCAATATGAATGAAATTAACAAGACGCTGCCATAGTTGTTCGGCATGTTGAGAATTGTTGAAATCAACCTGAAGAAGGTAGGACCTAAACCTGTTCTGATGGTCTGCAAGGGCAAGAAGAAAGGTAAATCGGCAGCAAAGTCTAAAGGTGATGGTAAGACCAAAACCGATGGAAAAAAGGCATTGAAACCTAAGAAGGGAATCAAGAAGGATGGAAAATGTTTCCATTGCGGAAAGACCGGACATTGGAAGAGAAACTGCCCCACACACCTACAAGAAGTCAAGAAAGCAAAAACGAGTGAGGCATCAACTTCAAAGGCTTCTAAAGAGAAGGCATCAGAATAGACATGGACCTGCGAATGGAAATAAAGCAAGAGTTGCTACATCATCCATTAGGACATGTGTTTTTGCTTAAATAGATTTGTTTTAGTTTTTAAGATTATTATTTTGTGCCTAAGTTTTAGTTATCTTGTAAGGACAAGATATTTTAATTTTGAGATTATTTAAATTAATGTTATTCTTTTAATCTCTTATGGCACAACGAATCAATGATCTTTAAACTAATCAAATCAATAATATTTATAAGATAAATAAAACAAATGACTAATCTCAAACTCCTTAAAAGTATTAAGGTAATTTGATGAGATCAAATTCAAGAATACTTAAAGTTTAATGAACTTTCAAAGAATATGGGATTGTCCCATAATTAAATCCCACAAGTGGAACGAAAAGTTTTTGAAAGAGAACCAAATATGTTAGACATGTTTTGATTCAGAACAAGTCATTTTCGACTTCTTTACACACTAGAAAAACAACTCTCATACTTAATCGTGTTTTTTTTTTCAAAACTTGATTCAAAAACGCCATATAAGATATGGACTAAGAATTGTTCTAGAATACCTTTGAAGTTTTAAGGTTACAAAACTTACATGTTAAAATGTTTACAAAGTTCGAACCTTAAAAACTCCATTTGTTGTTTATCCTAACGAGAACAAAGCGTTTGTTTCCCAAACGAGAGTTTATCTTGAAAGAGATTAATTCTCACAAAGGGATATTATTTCTTCAACTTTAAGGAGAACAAAATATTTGTTGCTCAAACGATAGTTTATCCCGAAAGAGAATACTTATCACTAAGGGATTTCATTTTTCAACGAGAACAAAATGTTTGTTGCTCAAACGAGAGTTTCTCTCGATGGAGATTACCTCTCACAAAAGGAAAAATGGAATTTGAAATGTGAAGAAATTTTAGACAACAAATTTATGAACCAAAGATTGAGAATGTTCCAAAAATGATCAAGGAACATTGGAACAAAACACAACCATTGTGTTGATCCATAAGAGAATACCATATACTTGAGAAATATGGATTTCACACTATCCGTACATGGAAACACTCTTCTTTTCGGATCAAGATAAAGACTAAGTCTTATCAGAAAGCAATGGTGAGCCCAAAATTCGAGAAATGGCTAAGAGCCATGAGATATGAGATGGAATCCATGTCTAAAACCAAGTATAGACTTTGGTTACCTAAAAGGGTAAAACCTAAGAAATATGGATGAGTTTCTCAAAAAGGAAAAACGACATGGATGATAAAACATACAAAGGATGATTCGTCGCTAAAAGTTTTTGACAAACTTCATAGTATAGACTATGACAAAGCATCTTCCTTGTAGCTATGTTTAATCCATCTTAATCTCACTTGCAAGTAGTTACATACCATGATTATGGAATCAAATAAAGGAATGTCAAAATCGCTTTCCTAAGGGAAAACTTGAAACATATGTGTACATGACACATCCAGAAGGTTTTGTCACTCCAATACACACTTGGAAGGTATGTAAGCTACAAAGGTCTATCCGTAGACTAAGGCAAACTTCTCGAAGTTGGGATATTCGTTTCAGAAGATACAATCAAAAGGTTTGGTTTATCTAGAAACAAAGAGGAGTCTTGTTTTCAAAAGAGCTAGTGGGAGCATTGTTACTTTCCTAAGTATTGTATGTAGATGACATACTCATCAAAAGGAACTAAAGATCGCAATCTGTTTTGCATTAATAAAAGATACTGCGAGTTAGCAACATGAGACAATATCTAACTCTATAACATAGGCTGAATGTATTACATAAGGATGTTTGGATCTAAAGGTTTCGCTTTTGAACTAAGGGTTGTTCCCAGCATATTAGATGCTACATAACTTTGTTATGATGGAACCTTTGCATAAGCAAATAAAACCTAGATATCATCAATAAATCCAAACATATTCTAAAGTGCTTACATCTTGGAGATGTGAAAGTATGCAACATACGCACAAATTTGATAACTTTGTCAACTCCCTGACAAAGCTTTTGACACAGCATAAGCATGTCAGTTACACTAAGCCATATCGTATTAGATACGAGAATGATTGGTCTTAGTGCTAGTGGGAGATTGTTGGAGTATGCCCAAAGACCAATCATATGATGATTGAATAGACATACTATTTTACTAGATTTATCAAGTAATGGCATTGCCGTTATTATCATTTGGTATGTTTCTGTGCATCAAACTAACCATTGGATAATAATGTCCATACAATAATACGATTATTGTTAAATAGGATCCTTAGTCGAATATTATTACGGGTATGGACAGTGATAATATATAAATACTAATATGTGGTTGATTGATAACAAGAGTTTTCATTGACATAGAGATGTCAAAATCAACACATAAGTATTTGTTAGAGAACAACATACTGGATTGACCCGCTGTGAGATTTCAACATAAAGATTTACGTATTTTGACATAGTCAAATGTGTGTCGTAACTGACTACATTATAAAGACTGATGATTGGATATGTGATGACCTATGTAGTGAAATATGATTGATCAAGAAAGGATCTGTCCCTCCTACATAATGGGAGAAATATCTTCGGCCACTTGATTGAGTGAGATTAGAAAATGCATGACCATGCTCGAATATTATGATATGAGATATCATAGAGATTCGTTTATAATAATCTACTCAAGACATCAAGAAACACTAGATGGACAACGCAAGTGTGACTAACCGATGACTTGTGTTCATCTAAGATATAAAGGACAAAGGGATAAAATATATAAAGAAAGTTTATTCAGGAATTAGGAAAGTCAAACCATGACTTCATACAACTTAGGTAGCAATGATGTATTGCTAGATGCCACTCATTGTTTGTAAAATTAGAACAGTTCTAATTTTGCTGCTAACGTTGCATGAACCTACAAGGGTCACACTCTTCAAATAAAACGAACAAAAATGGAAACCATACTCCTATTTTTGGGAGGTTGCCGAAAATCCCCTATGGGATGGGGGAAATCGGCAACTCCTCTAAAAAGGGATAATATTCGATAAATAATGTATTTATCAGATATTATTTAGAGTATAAAAAATATTTAGAGACTTAAATATTATAGAATAAGATTCTAGAAATTTAAATATATATTTGGAATTTATATAATGTATATTTAATTCCAAGTTTATGTAGAATTAGATTCTACATAATAAAAAATATATATTTAAATCCAAGTAAAGATAGAATGGGATTCTATATAATAAAAAAATATATATTTGGATTAAATATAATGTATATTTAAATCCATGTTTTATGTAGAATAAGATTCTACATAATTTAATATATATATTTCATTTAATATTATTAAATATAATGTATATTTAATATAAACCAATTTCAAGTAGAATTAGATTCTATGAATTTTGGTTGAACTTGGATTTAAGGTATTCAACTAGAATTAAGTCTCCGAACACTATTTAAAGGGACAAGGGCTAGCAACCAAATAATCCTTATTCCTCCTTGCAAATTTCGACATATCCCTGGGAATTCCCCTATGGAATTTTTGACAAGTCCCAGATTTCTTCTGAGAAGCTGTTCGATATTTTTCTGGTGTTCCTCTTGCCCCCTGGAAAATTACTGGCGATTTCCTAGTTCGAATCCAAGTCACGGTAGAACCCCTGGTCGATTTCAAACTCCCTCGGCAATCCCTAGAGGGATTTCGACTTCTCCCTAGAAGGTGTTCAAACATGTCGAAATTTATCCCTAAGTGTTAGGGAGGCGGAAACTTTGTTCGTTTTGTTCGGGTGGACTCCGAAGAGGTCGTTGCGAACCTGTGACGATTCCGGTTTTACTTGACGTGGTTATTTCGACATACCGTCAGTTTTCTAGTTTCTAGAGTTTTAAAAAGGTAACTCTTCATTTTTTCACCCCGGATTCGTTTCTGTACATGGATCCTTGCTGGATTACGTCAGACTAATTTTTCTGCTGCCCCACGGGGCTTACCGACGTGACCCAACATACAATACAATTACAACCCCTGGACATCCAAGGTGACTTTATTCATGGTACACACAATCCTATAGCCGGCTAACTATATCTGATTAAAGTAACCAAAAACCATTTCCATCACTTGCCAATATAATTATTTACATCATTATTTCATTGTTTTACAAGCATAAATCACAATGCCATTTAAACAAGCATAAACATGCTTAAACCAAATGAATTAATCTCATAAATCCAAGGATCACTTACCATGTGCATCCTTAACAAAATGGCATTAAAAATCAGCATCATCAATGCTCAAACCATGCTTTAAAAAAGTAATCAATCCACATTTAATTCAAGTGCATTTCCAACAAAAACATAGCACATTCCGAGAGAGACTTTCGATTTACTTACTCTTCAGCTTAGCTAAGTGTTTCAAACTTACACTAAGCTCCCAACACCACGCTCAAAGCGTTACAAAGTTAGAAAATCCAATTCCACTCACCGATACGCGAAACCTCGCTCGCCGATGCGAAGATCACCCTTCTGAAGCCTCCAGAATAGCTTCACTTGCTTCCGGATCAAGATCCCCTATTTTTAGAGCATCAAAACAGATATCCAAATGCATTAAAATGCATTTCAACACCAACAAATAAACACAAACTCGTTGCTCACCAAAAAGTACACCAATTTACCCACCTGAAACAAATGAAAGCTCAATCAATTGCTTCCTAAACCAAGCCCACCCAACATACATCACTTCCAATCATTAATAAACACCAAAACACATCTAAAAACAACCTAAACCCTTCCTTGTACCTCCAGCAAGCAGAACACCATCAAACCACCTTAAAAACCCAACTAAAACCATCAAGAAACTCAAGGATCTCAAGGATTTCGGGATCTATATCATCAAAACTCTTTTTCAACATAAAAATCAACTTAAAACTCAATTAAAGTATAATTTTGCAGATCTCATCAACAATACTTCAAAAATCAAAATTTAAACTATAATTTATCGAGATTTTGATCTTAAATTAAAACTCAGCCAAAAACAACATTTAGGAGCCAAAGATCTTGTGAAAATTCAATAAATAACCTAGATTGAAGGTTGAGAACGAGCTTTACCTCCAATACTTGCCTTCCTTAAGGTTTGACAAGTTTTTGCTTCACAAAATTTGAAATTCTTGAAAAGAACTCTTGGAAATGATTTAGAAATCAAAGAGAGAGTGTTTGGGAGAAAAGAAATCTGGAGAGATAGTTGAGAAAATGGTTTTGCTGAAATGAAAGTTAGTTACGTAAAAATGAAATCCCAAATAACCATTTAATTAATTAAAATAAATTCCCTTATTAAATAAATTACATTAAAACATTTTTAAAACACATGTCAAACTAAAGAGGTATAATTGCACCATAGCTCCCTAAAGATTCTAAGATTTTTTACTCCTCTTTGAAATTTGCAATTTTACATAGTTTTAAAAATTTATATTTTGGTCACTACCCAAAATGTACAACTCCCAAAGCTTATTTTGTAAAATTTATTTGACCAACCCCTTAAACATGATTTTAGAGAATTTTATCAAATTTTGTCATATTTTTATCCTTTCTCGATCCTTGATTTCCGTAAACCACCTAATACGATTTGAATCGTTCTCGACCGGTCCGATCTGATGTCTAAAACATCTAGGCCCAAAACCAGGGCGTTACAACCCCCCCCCCCCACTTAGGAAATTTTGTCCTCGAAATTTTACCTGAAGGAAAAAGGTGAGGAAACTGCTTCAGCATGTCCGCCTTGCTTTCCCAAGTGGCTTTCTCAACTCCTCGATGTCGCCACAACACCTTCACAAGCTCTATCATCTTGCCACGAAGAACATTGCTGCTCGAATCTAGAATCTTCACCGATTCCTCGTCATAAGACAAATCTAGATTCAAGTCTATTTGCTCAACATGCATCACACACGAAGGATCTGATATGTACCTCCACAACATTGAGACATGAAACACATCATGAATCCTTTCCTACTCGGGAGGTAACCACAACCGATAAACCACAGGACCAATACGCTCCACAACCTCATATGGTCCAATAAACCTCGGACTAATCTTACCCTTAGCCCAAATCTCATCACCTTCTTCTAAGGCGATACCCTCAAGAACACACATTCGCCAACCGCAACTCAATCTTCTGACGCTTCAGATTCGCGTAAGACTTTTGCCGATCTGATGCTGCCTTCAAGCGCTCACAAATGAGCTTAACCTTCTCTGTGGTTCCTTTCTACATAGCTGGCATCGAAATAAACTATTGCCTCGTTTATGCCTAACAAAGAGGCGTTCTGCACTTTCTCCCATACAAAGCCTCTTATGGAGCCATTTTAATACTTGCCTGATAACTATTGTTATGAGAAAACTCAACCAATAGCAGATGCTTCTCCCAAGAACCCTGAAAATCAATAATGCAGCATCTCAACATGTCCTCAAGCACTTGGATAACGCGTTCTGACTGTCCATCCATCTGAGGATGATAAGAAGTACTGAAATTCAACTGTGTACCCAAGGCCGGATGTAAACATTCCCAAAACCTTGATGTGAACCTCAGATCTCTATCCGACACTATAGATTTTGGCACACCGTGCAACCGCACAATCTCAGCAATGTACAACATTGCCAGCGTATCCAAGGTATACGTAGTATGCACAGGCAAGAAATGTGCACACTTCGTAAGACGGTCAACAATCACTCACATAAAATTCTTCTTTGATGGGGACAAAGGCAACCTAGACACAAAGTCCATGGTAATCCTTTCCCATTTCCATTCTAGAATTCTCAAAGGTTGCAACAACCCAGAAGGAAACTGATGTTCAGCCTTCACTCGCTGACAAACCATGCACTTGCTTACGAACTCGGCAACATCTTTTTTCAACCCCACCCAATAGTACTCATCCTTCAAATCACGATACATCTTCGTACTACCAGGGTGCATAGCGAAAGGACTACTATGATTTTTAGTCAGAATAGTGAGCCTCGACTCAACATCATCTGGCACCACTATTCGACTCCCAAAACACAAAACACCTTCATCATTAAAACTAAAATTCGAAGGCTTTCCATCTGCAATATCCTGAACGTGAGGGACAAAAGAAGCATCAAGCAACTGCATATCCTTAATCAACTGGATCAAGGATGGTTTCACCTGCAATTCAGCAACAAGACCACCATCTCGCGATATGCTAAACGAGCAAACATCACCCTCAACTCCACAGCCACTTTCCTACTCAAAACATCGAGCACAACTTTGGCCTTTCCAGGATGGTACTTGATCGACATTTCATAATGCTTAAGAAACTCCACCCATCGACGTTGCCTAAGATTCAAGTCCTTCTCTGACATAAGATACTTTAAGCTCTTATGATCCGTGAACACCAGACAATTTTTGCCGTATAGATAATGCCTTCAAATCTTCAAGGCAAACACAACAGCCGCAAGCTCAAGATCATGAGTAGGGTAGTTACGCTCATGCACCTTCAACTCCCTAGATGCATACGCCACTACCTTACCCTCCTGCATCAACACACAGCCCAAACCAACAATAAACTCTTTAACAGACTCAGGTTGAATCAGGATAGGAGCTTGCGTCAAAGATTCCTTTAACTTCTAAAAAGCTTGTTGCCTTGCATCCGTCCACTCAAAGCGAGCATTCTTCTGTAACAACTTGGTCAAAGGTGCAGCAATCTTTGACAAACACTCGACAAATCTACGATAATACCCAGCCAAGCCAAGAAAACTTCGCACCTTCGTCACTGACTTAGGCACCTTCCAACTCATCACAGCCTTCACCTTATGCGGATCAACATGCCCTCAACCGATACAACATGCCCAAGGAAGACCACATCTCTAAGACAAAAGTCACACTTGCTCAGTTTAGCATACAACTGGTTCTCCAACAACACTTGTAAAACTATCCTTAAGTGTCTATCATGATCCTCCTCGGTACGAGAGTACACAAGGATATCATTGATGAACACCACCACAAATTGATCCAATAACTCATGGAACACACGATTCATCATGTCTATGAAAGCAGCAGGCGTGTTGGTCAAACCAATCGACATCACTAGGAACTCATAATTCTCATACCTTGTCCGAAAAGCTTTCTTATGTATGTCCACATCTTTCACCTTCAACTGGTAATACCCTGACCTTAAGTCTATCTTAGAAAACACTGAGGCCCCTCGAAACTGATCGAAGAGATCATAAATCCTTGGCAAGGGATACTTGTTCTTGATCGTCAACTTGTTCAGCTGCCTATAATCTATACACATCTACATCCTCCCATCTTTCTTCTTTACAAATAGTACCGGTGCACCCCAATGTGAAACACTCGGCCGGATGAACCCTCGATCAAGCAACTCCTGAAGTTGCGTCTTCAACTCTTTCAACTATTTAGGTTCCATGCGACAAGGAGCAATGGGCATCGGATTCGTATTCTCATACAACTCGATACCAAACTCTACTTCTCTGTTTGGTGGTAACCCAGGCAATTCTTCCGAAAAGACTCCCTGAAAATTGCAAACGGTTCTAATGTCTTGCACACGTACATCCTTTGTACCAGGATTCATCACATAATCAAGATAAGCATAACAACTCATCCTTAGCATATAGCTTGCTTCCGTAGCCGAAACCACATCAGACAAGAATTTCACATTCTCGCCTACTATCACCACCTCATAATCATCAGCAAGCTTTAAGGTGACTCTCTTAACATCAAAGTCTACCACTGCTCTATGCTCAGACAACCAATCCATACCAAGGATCACATCAAAACCATAAAAGGGTAACTCCATCAAATCCACAAGAAATACATGACCCTGAACAGATAAGGGATACCTCCAATACAACTTCCTAGTGACTATGGTCACACCAAAAGAACTAGTCACTTGCATCCTTACTTCAAGCAACTCAACGGCTATATCAAGCAAATGCGCATGCTCACTCAATATATAAGAATGCGTGGATCCAGAATCAATCAAAGCCAACAATGATAAAGACTGTAGAACAAAGGTACTTGCGATAACATCGGTGTCGTTGTTCTCCTCATGCTGAGCATAAACCTGTAACGCCCCGGTTTTGGGCTTAGAAGTCTTGGGCGTTGACCGGTCGGTCAAAGTGCTGTTCGAATCGTAAGAGGTTAAATTAGGAAAGCCTAGTTCGGGTTGCGTTAAAAATGTGGAAAAATGTTCTAAAATCATCTTTTAATATAATTAGGTGAACTGTGAAATCAATTTTGAAAAATGAGTTTTGGAAGTATGACATTTTGGCTAGTGACCAAAATGTAATTTTTGAAAGTTTGGTGGTTGTTTTATAAAGGGTTGAAACTTTGAATCTTTAAGGAGCTATTTACCCAAAGGGAGTTTCTCCAGATTTTTCTAAGATATTTTGAGTTATGATTCTGATTTTTAAAGTAAAACAAAAGGAGGGAAATCTCATTTAGCCATTTTCATAACTAATTCTCTATTTTCTTTCTCTCATTTTCTCTCAACCGAAACACTCCATTTCCAGAGTTTTGTTTCTGATTTTCTCACCTAAATTCTTCCTTTCAACTCTCATTTGATTCCAAATCATTGTTTCTTCAAAACCTCTTCAATTGCTACAAGTTTTATCAAGGTTTTTCATTCCAAAAAGAGGAGAAACTCAAGTTTGGAGGTAAGAACGTCCTTCTCCTCTGAACTTCAAGTTCTTTACTGAAATTCCTAAGTTTTCAATCCTAAATTGATGTTTAATTAAAGGCTTTTAAGTTGATTTATGGATCTTGGCTAATTATGCAAGATTTTGATGATTTCACATGATTTTCGTTAGATCTGTTAGATCTGTGATTTGAGAGGTGTTTTTGATGTTAAATGATCTCTAAATTGATGAGGAAATGAGTTTTGATTGATGCAATCCCGGATAGGTTGAGTTTCCTAAGTTTAGCTTGTGTTTTAAGGTAGTTTTTGAGGTGATCTTGGTGATCTGATGTTGCTGGAGGTATAAGGATGTTTGTAGGTTGTTTTTAGATGTTTAATGATGTTGATGGAGGTGTGGATTTGCTGGTTTATGGCTGGGCTTTGTTTAGAAGTGTTTTGGATGCATTTTCGGTTGTGTTTGGTGGCCAAAAATGGAGGTTATGAGAGAGCAGCGAGTTTAGATGCTTTCATTGAAGCAATTAATGCACGATGATGCATTAAGCCTCTGCTTTAATGTGTTGAAACAGGGGAGGCATCCTTGGATCCAGGAATTGTTGATCTGGAGGCTTGATTTGGTGCTTTGGCTTGAAGCAAAGTGGAAATTGGTGAGTGCATTTGTGAAAATGGATTTTCAGCTTAAAAACCAAGGTTTGAAGGTTTTGGGAGCTTAGTTTAAGTCTAAACAACTTTGCTAAGCTCAAGTGTAAGTTTTCGGATTTCTCTCTAAGTGGTGGCCATGTTTTGGTGTGATGCAAAATGATGGTTTGCATGTTTTGATTACTGTTTTGAAAGCATGTTTTAGCATGATATTTGCTGATGATTTAGGCCATGTGTTGAAGGTAACTCTAGGTAGGAGTTCCTTGATTTTATACATTGTAATGATGTGGTTTAGTGCTTTGAAATGCATGATGAAAATGGCTTGGCTTAATGCTTTAAAACAGTGGATTATATGATGTAAAATATGTATATTGGCAAGTGATGTTTTGTAAAAGTGAAGGTCACTAAGGTTGTTAAAAGTCCTTGAGTGAGCCTTGTTTCTTAAGAACATCAAGGTGGTTAAAAGTCCTTGGATGGTTCTTGTTGCGGACACTAAGGTGGTTAAAAGTCCTTAGGTGCTCCTTTCCAAGGTGTTTAAAAGTCCTTGGGGCCAAGGTGTTTAAAAGTCCTTGGGGTGATTCAAGCATTGGACACAAAGGTGGTTAAAAGTCCTTGTGTGGTCCTTATTCATGGTGTTTAAAAGTCCATGGCCAAGGTGTTTAAAAGTCCTCGGGGCCAAGGTGTTTAAAAGTCCTTGGGGTGATTCAAGCATTGGACACAAAGGTGGTTAAAAGTCCTTGTGTGGTCCTTATTCATGGTGTTTAAAAGTCCATGGCCAAGGTGTTTAAAAGTCCTTGGGGCCAAGGTGTTTAAAAGTCCTTGGGGTGATTCAAGCATTGGACACAAAGGTGGTTAAAAGTCCTTGTGTGGTCCTTATTCATGGTGTTTAAAAGTCCATGGCCAAGGTGTTTAAAAGTCCTTGGGGCCAAGGTGTTTAAAAGTCCTTGGGGAAAGTTGTGAACTTGTTTTAATAAATGAAATGTATCACTTGAGCCAATATGACATGTTATGAATATTGTGAAGCATGAGATGCTTGTTTTAATGTTTATGTTGAAGCATGAGATGCTTGTTTTAATGTTTATGTTGAAGCATGAGATGCTTGTTTTAATGAAATGTTAAAGCATGAGATGGCTTTTTTTAAGTGTGCTTTTGTGCATGTGCAAAGGTTGAATATAAGCATGTTTTGTAAATGGTTTTAATTGCATTATTGAATTGTTTTTAAAGAGCTTGCCTCACTAAGCTTTTGCTTACGCTCTCTCATTTTCTTAATTCAAAAATGCAGAGCACTAGAGTATCTTGAAGGGCAGCAAGAAAGGGCAAGCAATCAAGTTCAAGTAAAGCTCAATGTATGAAGGTTTTATAAGTACTTTTAGCTTTTGGTTGATTTGGCAATGGGGGACCTATAAGTGTGTTTTTTGGGAGATGTAGGAACTCCCTAAGTGTATTGAATGTTGATTTGAATTGCTGGTTCTTGGATTGGATTCTTATTGCTTGGCTATGAAGGTTTATGCATGTATGGTTAGCTTAAGTAGGAAGCATGCCATTAAAATTGGGGTTTTTCTTATGTGTTGGTTATATGTTGAATTGGTGATGCAATTATGGTCCCTGCATGTTGATTGATTGTGTGGAATGATTTGGTGATGTTTAATTGATGTTTGAAGCATGTATGTTGTTGAATTCGAGTCGATTTCAGGCAGGGGTATCGGTACTCGGGCTTGCGTATCGATACGCCTGAGCCAAATATGCTCATTTCTGCCCAGGCGTATCGGTACGGTTGAATGGGTATCGATACCGTATGAATGCCGTATCGATACAAGGGATCTCGTATCGATACCGTAGCTGGAGTTTGGTTACTGCCTTCCCCGCGTATCGATACGACACCAGGCGTATCGATACCTGACCGTTAATTCGGTTGAAAGTATCTTTTTATGTTTTGTTTTGTTTACGTTTTGGTCCTGAATCTTGTTTGTTCAATTGAATGAGTTTGAGAAGTCCTTTTGAGCTGAAATTTCACAGGGAAGCATGAAACCTGATTAATTTCAAGATGGTAACTTTAATTTGGGTTAAGTCCTTTAATTTATCAGAATTTACAATTTGGTCCCTAAAGTTGTAATTTGTTCAATTGGGTCCCTGTATGATCTCTGATGTTTGTGATCTTTGAGTATGTTGTTTGTGTGATCACAATTAGGGATAATGTGCATCTAGATAAGATTAAAAAGAAAAAAAAAGGTCGTTAATCAAGGTTGACTTTGGTTTTCCCCGTGTGACTTTCTTAATTCGGGTCAACCGTCTAGACCGGGTTAAGGGGGTTACAAAACCCTCGCAGGACCGCCTCCCTCAGGACGAACTACTACGATATGGGCGATACCACACTGACCCTCATCTCTCCTCTGAAAATTGCCTCGTCTGCGCCCACAGCCTCTCTGAGGTGCAACAACAACAGGTGCACGTCCCTGGCCTCCACAAGCCAAGAGAGGACACTCACACCTCAAATGATCTACTGAACCACAGTTCCAGCAAGAATTCCCAGTCGCCACAACATGAGCATGTGCCTCTCTAGCTGCACGTGGAAAATCTTGCCTTAGATGGTCCCTCGATCCATACGTCCAACACGTGTTCTGTTTCGCCCTCATCATGTTTCCCTGAACCGGTGCGCCATGTCCAACATTACCTTGCCTAGAAGTAACCTGATATCTCTTATCCCGACCCCTCTTGTTCCGTCCACCACCAAAACTATACTCAGCTGCTCTCTTACTAGAGCTAGAACCATCTCTACGAGATGCCAGACCCAAGTTCTGCTCGATGTCCTTGGCTCGACATACGAGCACATCAAAATTCATGTAGTATGTAGTCAACATATAGGTCTTGACTTCCTTCACCAACCCATATCAAAAGCGATCACAACGATGACTCTCACTCGGTATCAACTCAGGTGCATATTGGCTTAGACATACGAACTGGACCTCGTACTCAGCCACAAAAAGATTTCTCTGAACAAGCAACATGAACTCGCGCTTCTTCTCATCCAAGTATCTCACACCAAGATACTTCCTCTTAAAGGCACTTCTGAAGAACTCCCAATCTACCTCATTGGGTTCCATTCTAGCAGTGATAGTCGTCCACCAACTATAAGCATAGTCATGGAGCAAAGAAACTTCGCATCCCAACTTGTGCACATTGCTACATCCCATCTGATCCATAATATGAATCGTACTAGCTAATCATGCCTCCGATGCCTCAGGAGACATACCATGGAACTCAACAGCTCCCAAATTCCTCAGCCTTTCCAAAGGCAAACCCACATGTCCAGTTGCAGCTGTCTAGACTTGCGCTCCAGCTACCGCAGCCTGAACCAGTGGCGCTAGATCACCCAATCCTGGACCAGCTTGTCCATGTTTCTCCGACTCTCCACCTCCAGGTGGGGGTGGCATGGGTAGAGTCTCATCAGTTGGGTTCTCAACCCCATGATTACCCTGGTTACCCTGCTCAAGAGCAGGTACGATCGTATACAACCTATGCTCTCTCCTCGAACCCATTGTGCTATTTTTAACAAGGCATAACAACAAAAACAAATTAAACCATGATTTAGGCCAGCCTCAAGCAAGGATCTATGTTCTCAAAAACATTTAACTAGTGTAATAAGGAAATGGGCACCTCAATTTCCCTCAAGCATAACGTTGCATACAATAGCATATCCTATACACCATGCTTTACATCATCCGGAATCAGCACACATCCTTATCACATCATCATCATACAATCATATTTAACTCACATATGACTCATAACTACCAAGCATGGCATAAACACCAACATTCAACCAAAAACATGGTTTTTCAAACAACATGCCTTTTAACGCTGCATCGAACATCAAAACATACCAATTTCACTTACCATCATCCCCAATTCTTTCGTAACCTGGCTGTGATACCAACAAATGTAACCCCTTAGCCCGGCCTAGACGCCCGACCCGAACTATGAAGATTACACGGGGAAAACCAAAGTCAACTTGTAAAACTCAATCTCGATTAACGACCCTTTTTTATCTTCTCTAGATGCACATAATTAACCTATATGTTCAGCAAAGTGATTAGGCAAAAACGGAACAGCAATCGGAGTTCTATTAGGGGTTCAATTGCATATGTTTGACTTTTAGGGACTAATATGTAATTCCAAAGAATTACAGGAACTTTTCAGATTTTAAAGTTACCAAACCATAATTAGTCAAGTAACGTACCAACATGTCAAAATTCACCTCAAACGGATCATCCAAACACAGCTAATTGAACAAATATTAAACAGGGACCAAAATGCAACATTTTACATTCAACGTATCGATACGGCCTTCAATCTTTTTCCTAGGCATATCGATATGCAAGCAAATCGTATTGGTACACCTAAGCTGAAAAGCCTAAATTTGGCCTTAGTGTATCGATACTCCTCCCCAAGTATCGGTACGCATACCAGACTTGCACATTCAACGACCATTTAAACACAATTAACAACACCTAAACATGCTTAAAACATATATTCATGTTATAAACAACTTACCAAACACATAAGCATCAACAACCAGCATAACATAATCTTCAAGCAAATCAAATCATTATGAAAACATTAGCTACTCAAGCATGCATTAGAGTATAAGCCATAACATAGCCAAAACACTATAAGCAAGACAATAATCCAATTAAAGACCATTTACAAGTCCAAAAACATAAACCAAGCATGCCCAAGGTGTTTAACATCACCAACAAAACCAAGAGTAGAAATCTCACCCATTGCCTTTTATTACATTAAAGTAAAACCACATACATTGTTTAGCCAAATACTTGGATTTTCCCCTTGCTCTCTTTCTACCTCAAATGCTTAATTCTCTACATTGATGAAACAAATGAGGGTTAGCATAAAGCTTAGTGAGGACCGCTAGTAACCAAACATTCATCAATGAATTTTATAGATCCATAATATCACCATTTGCCAATATATGTCTTCCTTTAAAACATGCACTTTTAAAGTATCAATGCACTTTCAAAACCACATGCTCACAACATCATTAAATTTAACAGCAAAAACATTTTCTCATGCTTAAACCAAGCATTTCATGCATTCAAGCATACATTCCAAGCACACAAGCTTAATTCAATTCTCAACATCATTATATTGGCTCACAAGTGTTCATTAACAATCCATATCAAAACCAACAATTTACACAATCGGATACGCGGATTACAAGCGTTGTCGCATACGCTTCATACACACCACCGGACCCTCAAAGCTCTCACACGGTATTAAACCATCAACCGTTGTGACACCCGTATGGAGTTTAACGGTACAATCACAACCCCTCAACACCACTCATCGATAGTTGTATAATTCCACTAACGAGAGCACGAGACACATACCATAAGATCCACAGACGGGATTAAACCATCCACCGTTGTGATCTTAACCTCAATCGTTGGGGTACTTGGATGGAGTGTACGGTACAATTACAACCCCTCGACATCCAAGGCGACTTTATTCATGGTGCACGTAATCCTATAGCCGGCTAACTATATCCGATTAAAATAACCAAAAATCCATTTCCATCACTTGCCAATATAATCATTTACATCATTATTTCACTATAGTACAAGCATAAATCACAATGCCATTTACAGAAGCATAAACATGCTTAAACCAAATACGATAAACTCATAAATCCAAGTATCACTTACCATGTACATCCTTAACAAAATGGCATTAAAAACCAGCATCATCAAAAAAAGTAATCAATCCACATTTAATTCAAGTGCATTTCCAACAAAAACATAGCACATTCCGAGACAGACTTTCGATTTACTTACTCTTGAGCTTAGCTAAGTGTTTCAAACTTACACTAAGCTCAAAACACCACGATCAAAGCGTTACAAAGCTGGAAAATCCATTTCCACTCACCGATACGTGAAACCTCGCTTGTTGACGCGAATATCACCCTTCTGAAGCCTCCAAAATTGCTTCGCTTGCTTCCGGATCAAGATCCCCTATTTTTAGAGCATCAAAACAGAGATCCAAATGCATTTCAACACCAGCAACTAAACACAAACTCGTTTCTCACCAAAACTACACCAATTTACCCATCCGAAACAATCGAAAGATCAATCGATTGCTTCCTAAACCAAGCCCAGCCAAAATACATCACTTCCAACCATTAATAAACACCAAAACACATCTAAAAACAACCTAAACCCTTCCTTATACCTCCAGCAAGCATAACACCATCAAACCACCTTAAAAATCCAAGTAAAACCATTAAGAAACTCAAGGATCTCAAGGATTTCGGGATCTATATCATCAAAACTCTTTTTGAACATAAAAATCAACTCAAAACTTAATTAAAGCAAATCCAAAACAGATCTCATCAATAATGCTCTGAAAATCCAGATTTAAACTATATTTTTGCAAGATTTTGAACTTAAATCAAAACTATAATTAAAACTCAGTCAAAACAACATTTAGGAGCCAAATATCATGAGAATTTCAATAAAGAACCTATATTGAAGGTTTTGAATGGGATTTACCTCCAATCCTTGCTTTCCTTAAGGTTTGACAAGTTTTTGCTTCAGAAAACTTGATATTCTTGAAGAGAACTCTTGGAAATGATTTAGAAATCAAAGAGATGGTGTTTGGGAGAAAAGAAATATGGAGAAAGAGTTGAGAAAATGGTTTTGCCGAAATGAAAGTTAGTTACGTAAAAATGAAATCCCAAATAACAATTTAATTAATTAAAATAAATTCCCTTATTAAATCAATTACATTAATAACCTTTTTAAAACACATGTCATATTAAGGAAGGTATAATTGCACTATAGATCCCTAAAGATTCTACGATTTTTGACTCCTCTTTGAAATTTGCAATTTTCCAAAATTTTAAAACTTTACATTTTGGTCACTACCCAAAATATACCACTCCCAAAGCTTATTTTGTAAAATTGATTTGACCAACCCCTTAAATATGATTTTAGAAGATTTTAGAAAAAAAATCATATTTTTATCCTTTCCCGATCCTTGATTTCCCTAAACCACCTAATACGTTTCGAATCGTTCTCGACCGGCCCGATCCGATGTCTAAAACATATAGGCCCAAAACCTGGGCTTTAGATTTCCCATGTGATCCCATATGCTAAATGGTGATTTTTAATGAGGTAAATATGGTTGAGTACATGCCATGTATGGATATGTGTTATGGAAATGGGATGAGAAATGTTGTGTTTGTGGCCTTGAAAAAACAGTGGGTAAGTGTTGGCCTTGATGGGTATATTGACATTTGATGAGAGTTTATTACCGAATATAATTGGTCGACCAATAGGATGAGAGTGCACTATAATGGTAAAAGTCGCACGTGGCCTTAGTGATGTTGGATTCCACTAAGGACGAGTACGGTGATGGGCATTTGACCGGAAGTTTATATTTACTAGTCGAGTGAGTATGGTGATGGGCATTCCACATGAAATTGTTTTTTCGTCTTGAGCACGGTGATGGGCATTCCACTGGGAATTTATCCGCATATCCAAGTAAAAGTGCTAAAGATGTCAATATACTTATGATATTTAATTTGCTCATTATGCTTTTATTGTGTTGATGATGTTATGAAGCTTTTGAGTTAAATGATATATGTGGTTATGGAAAGTGGATGTTATGTCTTGAATTGTGGTTCAAGCATGAGTATGGTGTATTGGAAGTTTACTTTAAGAAATGATTTAGAAAGTGTCTTTGTTTTCAAATGCAAGTAAAACTGTTTTAAAATTACATTGTTGTTGTTGATGTTTTGAGCACCGCTCACTAAGCATTCTTGCTTATGCTCTCTCTTTCCAACAATGTAGATCCATAGGCCATTTGGTGCAGCAAAGAAGCAATGAGGTGTCCAAGAGTTTATCTGTTGCTCAAGTACGGTTTTGGCATCAAATAATAGTATGTTAGCAATGGGATAAGACCTTTATGCTTTTGGGAGGGTATGTTTTGAGACTCCCTGAGTTGAGACATGTTTATGATGCCATTTTAGTCTTGTTAATGACCTTGGTATGTTGGATATTTGTTTGGTTTAAAGTTTGGCCTTTGTATGTGGTTGCTTTATCATGTGGAATGTTTAAAGGTTTTTGTTTGCGTTTCAATGCATATTGAATGGGTGGGCTAGGATCATTTGCCTATAGATTGCTTTCTTAATATGTTATAATGTTGTTTGAATCATGTTTGAGTGTCCAAAATTTGTTGCAATGAGTCTTTTTTTGGTATGTGTTTCGAAAGAGTGGCTACTCTTTCGATACGGTATGCATTTTTGGCCTAAATGTCTCAAAACGCATAAGGTTCGTTCCATGACCCCCAAGGCCATTTTTAGGCTTGTACCAAAATGCCACTTTGATACCCCTCTGTAATATATGAGGAAGGGGAATCGTCCCATGCATGTTGGTCTCGAAACAGGTGAACCCTATTTCGGTACGTTTTGCTACTGGAATTGGTGGTTCTGAAACTTGCTTGGTCTGTTCCGAAACGAGTGTCTATTTTGTTAGTTATGGAATATTTTGAATTTCTATTTCTTTGCATTTTATTCCTTAATCGCTGAAAAGTCCAATTGGACTTCAAATCAATGTCCGATTGAGGCGAGGTTTTAACCGTTGCTTGTATGAACATATATGATAATAATGAAGCTTTTAGAAAAGATAAAAAGGTAAAAATGAAATAATAATATGAGTTGCTAATCAAAGGGAAATCTTAGCGGGTTTTTATTCGGTTTTTCCCGGGTACCTCACTTGGTCCGGTCATGCGACTAGGTCGGGCTAAGGGGGTTTCACACCATGACTTGGCAGAGGATTCACTACAATGCATGGCTCATGAAACTTCAAGATTCCATTGTTGATCAAATTCTGTACCACCTTTTTGAATGTCGTGCACGTGTCAATTGAGTGCCCCGGTATCCCAGTATGAATGAGCATCAGATTTATACCACAGAGGGTAACTAGGCTGCAAGGGCGTCAAATAGTATGGCCTTACCAAATCTGCTTCATACAACTGGGGATACAATTCGGTATATATCATCGGAATGAGTGTAAAATTCATCCTGTTATTTCTTCGCCCATGTGAATCTTTCTTGTTTGAATTTTTTGAGTTTCCTGCTGATGTACCAGGTAAAGTAATGGTCACATTCTTCAAATCCTCATATGCACTTTTATTGTTCACTTCATTATCCTTCCTCTTGCAATTCCTCCAGGAGCTCTCTCCACTCTCAATCTGGCCACTTTTAATTGCAGCTTCAATTAATTCTCCAGTCATCACAATGTCGGCAAAATTCTGAGTTGCATTACTGATCAGCTTCTCAAAAAGTGGCCCTCTCAAAGTTTGAACAAACATGTGGGCAACCTCACTTTCCATCAGCGGAGGTTGCACTTGAGCTGCGACATCTCTCCATCTTTGAGCATATTGTCGAAGCGTTTCATCACTTCTCTGCTCCATGACTTGCAGCATAATTCGGTTGGGAATCATTTATGTCATGTAACCCCCTTAGCCCGGCCTAGACGCTTGACCCGAACTACAAAGATTACACGGGGAAAACCAAAGTCAACTCGAAAGTCAACCTTGAATAACGACCCTTTTTTTCCTTTCTATCTTTTCAAAATGCATATTAAGCCTATGTGATTACTCAGGAATCATAGGAGAGAAAGGCACAGCGATCGGAATTCAATTAGGGATTCAAAAGTAAGAATTACACTTTTAGGGACCAAAATGTAAAATTTGAAAAATATAAGAACTTTGAAGATTTTAAGCTTACAAATATGTAATTAGTCATTTTACATGCATTTCTATCAAATATCAGCTTAAAAGGACATTCCAAGCTCAATCAATTGCATCCACAACATCAAGGACTAAAATGTAAGATATGAGAACTTGAAACAGTTCAAAAATACAGGCCAACGGTCAACCATTTCGAAACGATGACCCTGGTATCGAAACGGTCGTATCGAAACAGAGTTAATCATTTTGGTACTCGAGTGCGTTCCGAGACCAGTATCGAAACAGACCTCTCCAGTAGCGAAAGTGTTCCGAAACACCTTCACCCGTTCCGAAACACTATGGCCATTTCAGGCCCCTGTTTCGAAACAGACAAGGGTGTTTCAATACACACTGCCCTGCAACCTTACAAATTTCTGGTTTTTCACATCTTTTCATATTCAAACATATCCCAAATCATACCATATCATACCAGCAACATGATTTGACATTATAGAACATATTTAAGAAGCTTAAGCTAAAGCATGGCATCAAACACATGAACATTTAGTCTATAGGCATGCTTCCTAACCACAAAACCAAATAAAGACCTCAACCCTCAAACCAAATCATATATGCTATTTACAAACTTCAAAAGCCATAACAAACTTGCCACAAACATAAGGAGGTTAAAATACATCTCCCAAAAAAAACCTTGAAGCCCCAATGTCAAATATCAATACTAAAGTATGTAAAACATCACCATACATGAGCTTTTTACTTCCTTGGATGTTCTTAGCCTTCTTGCTTTCCAAACTCGTCTCAATTGTCCGCATTGTTTGTAAAAGAGAGCGTAAGCATATTTGCTTAGTGAGGCAAGCTCTAAAGAAAACCAACACAACAATGCATCATTCAAAACTCTTTCTCAAAATCCATTTTCAACAACATGCTCTTTCTATCTCATGCTTGAAAACCATTTCAAAGCAATTCTCCATTTGAAAACACATGTACCTCTATTCTATCTCATGCATTTAAACCAATGCAAATCTCATGGCAAAGCCATACACATGCTTATGAAAACTAAAGCATTTCATATACAAATATCATATGCATTTCTCATAGCATAAATCATCTCAATATTTGGTACATGTGAATCAAATACATTTTCATATATTATATTGGCATTTCGCATTTCATCTTTACTCGGATATACGAATTAGCTTGACTCAAGGTTAAGTCCAACCCCAATGGAATCTCATCACCGGACTCTCATGGCGGTATCTCTCATCGCCACAAAGCTTGGGTATTTCACCAAGTCCTACCCCGATGGAATCTCTCATCATCGGATTCTCACTTTGGATCGAGATGGCACTACGCCCATTTCCCAACTCCAAAGAGCACGTACGAATTTTTAGATTATAGTGCACTCTTATCCTATTGATCGATCAATTATATCTGGCAATTATCTCATCTTCTATGCCAATATTTTATGTTAAAAACATCATCTCACCTACTGCTTTTTATGCAAGATTTCTCAAGTCTTTCTCATCTCATTTTAAAATCATATCTCATGCTTTGCATTAAGTCAAAATCTCAAAATTCTTCAATGCAACATGCTATCTCATGAAATCTCTACAAAGCATCAACTCATGATACAAATCGTGCATAAAACAGTAGGAATTTGTCTATCTCAAAACAAGAGCAAGTAAAAGAATTTAGGGGCATCAACCACATATTTGAGAGAAAATCTAGCCATACTTACTTCCAGACTTAGGATGGTGTTTCAAACCAATCCTAAATCCCCAAATCTTGTTTCTTTGTCCCTCAAGGACTTCTAAAACCATTCGCACTCACTGATTACGCTTCGCTTGCTCGCCGAACCGATAACTAAGCTCCCGGCACTTCCGGATCAACACCAAAAGCGTCCGAAGATGTCTCCCTTGTTCATTACACATAAGAGCAAAGGATTAATGCATCATCATGCATTGAAATCACCACCCACTCAAATAAACTCGTTGCTCTACTCAAAAACACCATTTCGGCTACCAAAAACAACAGAAATCATCTCCAAACTCTTCCAAAACAAAGCCCAGCCAAGAACTATCACTTCTAATCATTCCTAAACCTCAATCAACACCAAAAATCACCATAAACTCGTCCTTATACCTCAAAAAAAAATAGAACCCCAAAAACCACCAATCTAGCATGTAAAACTTAGGAATCCAAACCTATTCATGATTTGTTTGATAAAACCTCATTTATAACATCAATTACTATCCAAAATACATTAGAAATCAACCTCAAAATAGAGTCTAACCAAAAGTTACGAAAATCATCAAGATCTCTCCAAGAATCTTCTCTTTTAATTGATGAAGGAAATGTGTTTGGCTGAGTGGAAGTTGAGAGAAAATGAAAAGAGGGAAAAAGATCGTAAAGTAGTTATGAAAGTCAAAATAGGATTTTCTCTTTTAATTACCTTTATTAAATCATTATTAAAACACCCAAAATTAGAGAAAAATCTGATAAAACATTTTAGTAAAATTGGCTCCTTCAATATTCAAAGTTTCAATCCTTTACAAAATAGTCACTAGTCAACTTTTGCAAAAACTGTGATTTGATCACTACACTGAAATGCATTTCCAAATCATATTTTGTAAAACTGTTTTTACCATAATCATTCATATAATAAATGAGGATTTTTAGATATTTTCCATATTTTTATAGCATCCCGAACTAGGTGTTCCCTAAATCTCCCTTAAAGATTCGAACCGTTCTCGACCGGCCCAACTCAAACTCTAAAACATCTAGGCCCAAAATCAAGGCGTTACAACTCTCCCCCTCTTAAGAAATTTCGTCCTCGAAATTTACCTAGAGGAAAAAGGTAAGGAAATTGCTTCTTCATGTCTTCCTTCCTTTCCCACGTGGCTTCCTCAACACCACGATGTCTCCACAAGACTTTGACCAGCTCGATGGTCTTACCTCGGAGAACCTTACTATCCGAATCTAGAATCTCAATAGGTTCCACATCATATATCAAGTCTGGATTCAACTCAATCTCTTCCACAGGCATAACATGCGACGGATCCGATCTATACCTCCGAAACATGGAAATATGAAACACATTATGTATCTTTTCTAACTCTTGAGGTAGTATCATCTTGTAGGCAACAGGACCCACAAGTTCTATGACCTCGTATTTTCCAATGAACCTTGGGCTCAACTTGCCCTTCCGGCCAAATCTCATCACCTTATTCCAAGGTGAAACTTTCAAAAACACACGCTCGCCCACATCAAATTCTATCTCCTTACTCTTCAAATCTGCGTAAGACTTTTGTCGATGCTGCCTTCAACCGCTCACAAATGAGCTTCACCTTCTTGGTGGTTCCTTTTAATAAGGTCGGGATCGAGACCAACTTTTGTCCCGTTTTAGCCCAACAATGAGGAGTTATGTACTTCGTCCCGTATAAAGCTTCATAAAGTGCCATTTGAATACTTTCCTGGTAACTATTATTATAAGCAAACTCCACCAAAGGCAAGTGCTTCTCCCAAGAGCCTTGAAATTCAATAACACAGCACCTCAACATATCCTCAAGCACTTGGATAACACGATCCGACTGTCCATCCATTTGCGGATGATAAGAAGTACTGAAATCCAGCCGCGTACCCAATTCTTGATGCAAACACTCCCAAAACCTTGCGGTGAACCTCGGATCTCTATCGGACACTATAGATTTTGGCACTCCATGCAATCGTACGATCTCAGCAATGTACAACTCCGCAAGCTTATCCAAGGTATACGTAGTATACACAGGCAAGAAATACGCACACTTTTCAAGGCGATCCACAATCAACCAAACATAATTTTTCTTTGGTGGCGATAAAGGCAAACCAGACACAAAGTCCATGGTTATCCTTTCCCACTTCCATTCAGGAATCCTTAACGGTTGCAGCAACCCTGAAGGAAATTGATGTTCAGCCTTAACCCGCTGACAAACCATGCATTTGCTAACATTCTCAATGACATCTTTCTTCAATCCCACCCAATAGTACTCATCCTTCAAATCACGGTACATCTTTGTACTACCAGGGTGCATAGCAAAAGGACTACTATGAGCTTTAGTCAGAATAGTGCGCCTCAATTCAACATCATTCGGCACCACTATCCGACTCCCAAATCATAAAACACCATCATCACTGAAGTAGAAATCCGATGGCCTACCTTCTGCAATATTCTGAACATGTGGCACCAAAGAAACATCCAACAGTTGTTTATCCTTAATCAACTGAAGTAGAGATGGTTTCACTTGCAATTCAGCAACAAGACCACCATCTCGTGATATGCTCAAACTAGCAAACATCGCCCTTAATTCCACCGCCACCTTCCTGCTCAAAGCATCAGCCACAACATTGGCCTTCCCCGGATGATACTCGATCGTTAGATCGTAATCCTTAAGCAACTCCACCCAACGTTGTTGCCTAAGATTTAACTCCTTCTGAGACATCAGGTACTTCAAACATTCATGATCCGTGTACACAGTACATTTCTCACCATAAAGATAATGTTTCCAGATCTTTAGAGCAAAAACCATCGCAGCCAACTCAATGTCATGCGTAGGGTAATTGCGCTCATGCACTTTCAACTGTCACGATGCATAAGCCACTACCCTACCTTCTTGCATCAACACACACCCCAAACCAACATAGGATGTGTCACTATACACTACAAACTCTTTTCCTAATTCAGGTTGAACCAAGATAAGAGCTTGCATCAAAGCTGCTTTTAGCCTCTCAAAAGCTTGTTGTCTCGCTTTCGTCCACTCATACTTAACATCCTTTTGCAACAACTTCGTCAAAAGGGCAGCAATCTTAGAAAATCCCTCCACGAACCTCCTGTAGTAACCTACCAACCCAAGGAAACTACGAACTTCATGTACAAACCTAGGAGGCTTCCAATTCACCATAGCCTCAATCTTCTGAGAATCAACACGAATCCCTTCAGCCGAAACCACATGGCCAAGAAAAAATACTTCCTTAAGCCAAAACTCACATTTGCTCAGCTTAGCATAAAGCCGATTCTCTAACGGCGCTTGCAAAACAATCCTCAAATGTCCCTCATTCTCCTCCTCAGTACGAGAGTACACAAGGATATCATCGATGAACACCATAACGAACTTATCTAAAAATTCACGGAACACCCTGTTCATCATATCCATGAAAGCAACAGGAGCATTCGTCAGTCCGAACGGCATCACCAGAAATTCATAACGCCCATATCTCGTTCGAAAGGCTGTTTTCGGCACATCCACATCTTTCACCTTTAAATGATAATACCTTGACCAAAAATCTATCTCTGAAAACACAACCGCTCCTCGAAACTGATAAAAAAGATCATTAATCCTCGGCAAAGGATACTTGTTCTTGATGGTCAACTTATTCAACTTACGATAATCAATGCACATCCTCATCGTGCCATCTTTCTTTTTAACAAGTAAGACCGGTGCACCCCAAGGTGACACACTAGGCCGAATAAAGCTTCGATCAAGCAACTCTTGAAGTTGTGTTTTCAACTCCTTCAACTCCTTGGGTGCAATGCGATAGGGAGTAATGGACACCGGAGTTGTGTTCTCATACAACTCAATTCTGAAGTCAACCTCCCGACTAGGCGGTAAACTAGGTAAATCCTCCGGAAACACTCCAGGGAACTCACACGCGGTCCTTATATCATGTACGTGAATCTCCTTTGTACTAGGATTCATAACAAAGGCTAGATAAGCCTCACATCCTTGACGCAACATCCGGCTTGCATCAAGCGTTGACACCACATTAGATAGAAACTTCACATTTCTCCCACCACCACAACCTCATAATCGTCTGCAAGGTTCAATGAAACTCGCTTATTTTCAAAATCCACAACGGCTCTATGCTCAACAAGCCAATCCATGCCAAGAATTACATCGAATCCATAAAATGGCAATTCCATAAGATCAACTAGAAACACATGATCTTGCACCTTTAAGGGGCATCTCCTATGCATTCTTCTTGTTACCACCGTCTCACCAAAGGAACTAGTCACACGAATACCCACATCTAAAGACTCAACAGGAAAACCAAGCATTTGTGCATGTTCACGCAATATGTACGAGTGTGTAGATCATGAATCAATCAAAGAAAGTAATGACAAGGATTGCAAAGTAAAGGTACCTGCGATCAAGTCTGTGTCATTCCTCTTTTCTCGATGGGCATACACTCGAGCCTGGCCACCACCTTCAGGCTGAACAACCACCACATGTTCTACATTCCTTCCACCTTCATCTCTGTGCTGAAAGTTACCACAGCCGCGCCCAGAACCTCTCTGTGGCTCAGTTGCTCTCACCAGAGCCTGACCTTCTCTCAACAGCTGAGGACAATCCTTCTTCATGTGCCCACGATTACCACAGTTCCAACATGTACGAAGATTGCCCCAACACTCACCAGTGTGCCTCCTACCACACCGATTGCACTCAGGAGTCCGCATGAAAGCATTTGGCCCTTGCTGACCTCTCCCAGAGTTACCACCCCCACGTCTAGCATCGACATGTGACCTTCTATATTTATGCCTCTTGTAACGATCTCTACCAAGATCACGCTCTGCAGCTCGCTTCCCTGAGCTAGATTCTCCCGCTCGACTTGCTAGACCAAGATTTAGCTTAATGTCCTTGGCTCTAGTGACAAAGACATCGAAATCAGTATAGTCTGCTGCGAGCATTTAGGTTTTCACATCAGCCACCAGCCCATAACGAAATCGTTCACATCTTTCCCGCTCGCTAGGAATCAGCTCAGGTGCATATTGGCTAAGGCATACAAATTGCACCTCATATTCCACCACTGTCATACTCCCTTGCACAAGGGACATGAATTCCCTCTTTTTCTCATCGAGGTAGCGAACTCCCAAGTACTTTCGCTTGAACGCATTCGAGAAGAATGTCCAAGTCACCTCATCATCACACATCCCTGCTATTGAGGTTGTCCACCACGTATATGCATCACCATGCAACAGGGACACAATACATCCCAACTTCTGAACATTATTACAGTTCATCTACCCGAGAATCCTCTTGGTACTCTCTAGCCAAGACTCGGAACCTTCTGGAGTCAACCCATTGAACTCAGTCCCTCCGAGACTGTGGAGTCACTCCAACGACAACCTCACATTAGCACCATTCTGAGGTGCAGCTCCATGAGCTCCAGCTACTGTTGCCTAGAAAGCTCCAGCAATAGCTTGTATCAACATAGACATATTAGAAGCAGCTTGTCCCTGAACTCCCTCGGGTCCAGTAACCCCTGTACCAGCTCCCGGATGGTCCACCAAGAGGAGGAGGTGGTAAATCCTCAACATTCTCAGCATTCTCGTTCTCAGCCGTAGCACGAGTATTAATTCTAAGCTCTCTACGTGGCCCCAAAAGAAAACAATGCAACTGACAAAATACAATAAATTCAATTAGGCATAATAAGGCAAGTAATCCAAGTACTCAAGCTCATTTTTGAAATCAATCCTTTCCAATAGTAATGATATGTCAATGGGATCCCCAACTATACACCAAACACAGCATAGCATCACAAATTCATATCATTAGAACCAAGTATGAACAATCATGCATCATACTTTCACCAAAAAGTCACAATCATTCTTAATCACACACATTAACCACTTACCAAGCCCTAATATTCACTAACTTGGCTCTGATACCAACAAATGTAACCCCATACCCTGGCCTAGACGCTTGACCCGAACTACAAAGATTTTTCCTTTCTATCTTTTTGAAATGCACATTAAGCCTTTGTGATTACTCAGGAATCATAAGAGAGAAAGGCACATCGATCGGAATTCAATTAGGGATTCAAAAGTAAGAATTACACTGTTAGGGACCAAAATGTAAACTTTGAAAAATATAAGGACTTTGCAGATTTTATGCTTACCAATATTTAATTAGTCATTTTACATGCATCTGTGTCAAATATCAGCTTAAAAAGACATTCCAAGCTCAATCAATTGCATCCACAACATCAAGGACTAAAATGTAAGATATGAGAACTTGAAACAATTAAAAAATACAGGCCAACGGTCAACCGTTTCGAAATGCTGACCCTGGTATCGAAACAATCGTATCGAAACGAAGTTGACCATTTCTGCACTCGGGTGCGTTCCAAGACCAGTATCGAAACAAGCCTCTCACGTAGCTAAAGTGTTCCGAAACACCTTCACTCGTTCCGAAAGACTATGGCCATTTCATGCCCCTATTTCGAAACATACAAGGGTGTTTCGATACACTCTGCCCTGCAACCTACCAAATTTCTAGTTTTTAACATCTTTTCATATTCAAACATATCCCAAATTATACCATATCATACCAGCGGCATGATTTGACATTATAGAACATATTTAAGAAGCTTAAGCTAAAGCATGACATCAAACACATGAACATTTAGTCTATAGGCATGTTTCCTAACCACATAACCAAATAAAGACCTCAGCCCTAAAACCAAATCATATAGGCTATTTACAAACTTCAAAAGCCATAACAAACTTGCCACAAACATAGGGAGTTCAAAATACATCTCCCAAAAACAACCTTGAAGCCCCATTTCCAAATATCAATACTAAAGTATGTAAAACATCACCATACATGAGCTTTTCACTTCCTTGGATGTTCTTAGCCTTCTCGCTGCCCAAACTCGTCTGAATTATCTACATTGTTGGTAAAACAGAGCGTAAGCATATTTGCTTAGTGAGGCAAGCTCTAAAGAAAACCAACACGACAATGCATCATTCAAAACTCTTTCTCAAAAGCCATTTTCAACAACATGTTCTTTCTATCTCATGCTTGAAAACCATTTCAAAGAATTCTCCATTTGAAAACACATGTACCTCTATTCTATCTCATGCATTTAAACCAATGCAAATCTCATGGCAAAGCCATACACATGTTTAGGAAAACTTGTAACCCCCTTAACCCGGCCCAGACGGTTGAACCGAATTAAGAAGTTTACACGGGGAAAATCAAAGTCAACCCGAAAGTCAACCTTGATTAACGACCCTTTTTTTTTCTTTTTAATCTTATCTAGATGCACAATAACCCTAGATATGTTCACAAGATCAGCATACTCAAAGATCATAACAATCATAGAACATTCAGGGACTCAATTGCATAAAACATGAATTTAGGGACCAAATTGCAAATTCTGAAAATTATAGGGACTTAACCAACATTTGAGTTACCAATCTGAAATTAGTCATTTTTCATGCTTCTCTGCCAAATTTCAGCTCAAACGGACATCTCAAACTCATTCAATTGCATAAACAAGGTTCAGGACTAAAACGCAAAGATTTCAAAACATATAACCATCAAATTCAGAGCCCAACGGTCGAGTGTTCCGAAACGGGGAAGACCCGTTCCGAAACGCGGGACCGTTCCGAAACGAGTATCGGAACAAGGCTTGGCAGTAGCTTTTCCGTTTCGGAACAGTTCCTCCCGTTTCGAAACGCCTAGGCCATTTCATGCCTTCTGTTCCGAAACGGTAGCACCTGTTCCGAAACAGGCTGCCCAGATTGCAGAAATTTAGCTGGTTTATTACACAATTGACCCACCAAACATGCTCCAAAGGCAACCAAATTATACCAGCAAGTCATTACATGCATAAGGAACATAATTGCATCAATCATACACAACCATGGCATCAATATAAGAAAAACCCAATTCTATAGGCAAGTTTCCTATATAGCAAACCATGCAATCCTCAAATCACCAAAACAAATACCAAGAGGCCAATTACATGTTCCAACATCATCAACAACATAAAAACCAACTTAGGGAGTCCAAAACATCTCCCCAAAACAACAACATATGTTCCCCATTGCCAAATGCCCAAAAGCTAATAGTGTTAGAAAACATTCACCATACATGAGCTTAAACCTTCACTTGGATTCTTGGCTTCCTTGCTGCCCCTAATGCACTTCAATGCTCTACATTATTGGTTTAAGAAAAGAGAGAGCGTAAGCAAATAGCTTAGTGAGGAATGCTCAATTAAAACAACTCAATAATGCATTTATAAAACACCTTTATAAACCTTAATTCAAAACATCATTTGTACATGCACATAAGCATTTAAAACAAGCATTTCATGCTTCATATTTATTACATGTCATATTGGCCACAAGTGATACAATCAATACAAGATCCACACATGGACTTTTAACCACCATTGTGATCTTACAATTCACAAGGACCACACATGGACTTTTAACCACCATTGTGTCCTTAGCACAAGAATCATCCATGGACTTTTAACCACCATGATGTTCTTACATTTCACAAGGACCACACAAGGACTTTTAACCACCTTTGTGTCCTTAACAAGAATCACCCATGGACTTTTAACCACCATGGTGTTCTTAAATACACAAGCCTCACACAAGGACTTTTAACCACCTTTGTGACCTTAACAAGAATCAACCATGGACTTTTAACCATCATGTTGTTCTTAAATACACAAGGCTCACACAAGGACTTTTAACCACCTTTGTGACCTTAACAAGAATCAACCATGGACTTTTAACCACCATGTTGTTCTTAACACAAGAACCACCTATGGACTTTTAACCACCATAGTGTTCTTAGCCATTCTCAAATCATCACTTGCCAATATGCATCATTAACAACAATATTCCACTGTTTTAAAGCATTTAACAAAGCCATAATCATCATACATCATTAAGCATCAAAACCACATTAAACAATGTTCAAAAACAAGGATCTCTTACCTTGAGCATCCTTCAAGGCATGGCTTATAAAATCAGCAAATAATCATGCTAAAATATGCTTTCAAAACAGAATTTAAATCATGCAAACAAATCACAAACCTTACTCTTGAGTTTAGCTAAGTTGCTTAGACTTAAACTAAGCTCTCAAACCTTCAAAACATTGGTTTCAAAGCTGAAAACCAAAATCCACTCACCGATTCCGTTTCGCTACTTGCCGAAACACCAATCAAGCTTCCGGATCACCACCACAAGGATCCAAAGATGACTCCCCTGTTTAAAACACATCAAAGCAGAGGATTAATGCATCATCAAGCATTAATATCTTCAATGAAAGCACCTAAACTCGCTGCTCTCATCTATACTCTCATTTCGGCTACCAAACACAACCGAAATCACCTCCAAACAACTCTACAACACTACCCAACCATGATCCATCAATTCTAATCATTCATAAACCTCATTTGACATCCAAAAAGGATCTAACCACGTCCTTATACCTCCAGCTATAACAGATCATCAAGATCACTCCAAAAACAACCAAAAACTCAAGCAAAACTTAGGAAATTTAACCTATCCGGGATTGCATTGATTAAACCTCAATTGCTCATCAATTATACATTCATTTCTCATCAAAATGACATCTCAAAACAATGCCCAATCAGATCATACGAATTTCATCAAAATTAAAGCAAATCTTGCATTTTAAAGCCAAGATCAAGAACACAATTGTAAAACCTTTTATAAATCACAAATCAAGGATTGAGAACTTTGGAATTTCAGTAAAAAACTGAGAATTTAGAGGAGAAGGACGTTCATACCTCTAAACTTGAGTATCTCCCTTTTTGGAACCAAGATTCTTGAAAATCCAATAAGCAAATGCTAAGGTTTTGTTGTAGATATGATTAGAGATCAAAAGAGGATTGAAATCTCATATTTGGATGTCAAAATCAGAGGGAAATGTGCTAGAGAAATGTGTTTGGGTTGAGAGAAAAGTTGAGAGAAAAGGAAAATGGAAAATTGGGAAAAGTTTGTTAAAATGCCAAAATATCTTTCCCTCCCTTTTACCTTTATTTTTAAACCATTAATTAATTGATAAACATTCAGAAAAATCTGGAGAAACTCCTTTTGGGTAAATAGCTCCTTAAAGATTCAAAGTTTCAATCCTTTTTAAAACAGTCACCCAGTTTTTGAAAATTACATTTTGGTCACTAACCAAAATGTCACACTTCCAAACCTCATTTTGTAAAATTGATTTCACCATTCTCTTATATATAATAAAAGAGGATTTTAAGACATTTTTCCATATTTTTAATGCAACCCGAACTAGGCTTTCCTAAATTCACCCTTTTATATTTGAACCGCAACCCAACCGGCCCGGTCCAAACCCAAAACTTCTAAGCCCAAAATTGGGGCGTTACAACTCTCCCCCTTAAGAAATTTCGTCCTCGAAGTTTACCTGAAGGAAAGAGGTACGGAAACTGCTTCAGCATGTCATCCTTCCGTTCCCACGTGGCTTCTTCAACACCACGATGTTTCCACAACACCTTTACCAACTCAATGGTCTTGCCTCGAAGAACCTTGCTGTCCGAATCCAGAATCTTCACCGGTTCCTCATCATAGGTTAAATCCAGATTCAATTCCACTTCTTCCACAGGCATCACATGTGAAGGATCCGATCTATACTTCCGAAGCATAGAAACATGAAACACATCATGAATCTTTTCCAACTCTTGAGGTAACCTCAACTTGTACGCAACAGGACCCACACGCTCAATCACCTCGTATGGTCCAATGTACCTAGGGCTCAACTTACCCTTCCGGCCAAACCTCATCACCTTTTTCCAAGGCGAAACTTTCAAAAACACACGGTCACCCACCGCATACTCAATCTCCTTACGCTTCAAATCCGCGTAAGACTTTTGCCGATCAGAAGCTACCTTCAAACGCTCACAAATGAGCTTCACCTTCTCGGTGGTTCCTTTCAACAAAGCTGGCATCGAAACCAACTTCTGACCCGTTTCAGCCCAACAAAGAGGAGTCCTACACTTCCTCCCGTACAACACTTCATAAGGTGCCATTTGAATACTTTCCTGATAACTATTGTTATAGGCAAACTCCACCAAAGGCAAATGTTTCTCCCAAGAGCCCTGGAACTCAATCACGCAGCACCTCAACATATCCTCCAAAACCTGGATAACACGCTCGGACTGACCATCCGACTGAGGATGATAAGATGTACTGAAATTCAACCGTGTACCCAAAGCTTGATGCAAACACTGCCAGAAACGCGATGTAAACCTCGGATCCCTATCCGACACAACCGACTTAGGCACACCATGCAACCGCACAATCTCAGCAATGTACAGCTCCGCAAGCTTATCCAAAGAGTATGTAGTATGCACAGGCAAGAAATGCGCACACTTCGTCAGGCGATCCACAGTCACCCACACCGAATTCTTCTTCGATGGCGACAAAGGTAAACCAGATACAAAATCCATGGTAATCCTTTCCCACTTCCATTCAGGAATCCTCAACGGTTGCAACAACCCTGAAGGAAACTGATGCTCAGCCTTAACTCGCTGACACACCACGCACTTGCTGACAAACTCAGCAACATCCTTCTTCAAACCCACCCAATAGTACTCATCACGAAGATCACGATACATCTTAGTACTACCAGGGTGCATAGCAAAAGGACTACTATGACCTTCAGTCAGAATAGCACGCCTCAACTCAGCATCATTGGGCACTACTATCCGACTCCCAAAACACAACACTCCATCATCATTAAAACAGAAATCCGAAGGCCTACCCTCCGTGATATCCTGAACATGCGGTACCAAGGAATCATCCAACAGCTGTTTTTCCTTAATCAACTGAACAAAAGAAGGTTTCACTTGCAACTCAGCCACAAGACCACCATCGCGCGAAATACTCAAACTGGCAAACATAGCCCTTAGCTCAACAGCTACCTTTATACTCAAGGCATCCGCTACAACATTAGCTTTTCCAGGGTGATACTCAATCGTCAAATCATAATCCTTGAGCAACTCCACCCAACGTCGCTGCCTAAGATTCAACTCCTTCTGAGACATCAGATACCTCAAACTCTTGTGATCTGTGTACACAGTACACTTCTCACCATACAGGTAATGTCTCTAAATCTTCAAAGCAAAAACCACCGCAGCCAACTCAATGTCATGCGTAGGATAATTGCGCTCATGCACCTTCAACTGTCGCGATGCATAAGCCACCACCTTACCCTCTTGCATCAACACACATCCCAAACTAACATAGGACGCATCACTGTACACCACAAACTCTTTCCCAGATTTAGGTTGAACCAAAATCGGAGCTTGCGTCAAAGCTGCCTTAAGCTTCTCAAAAGCATGCTGTCTCGCTTCTGTCCACTCATACTTAACATCCTTTTGCAACAACTTCGTCAAAGGTGCAGCAATCTTTGAAAACCCATCCACAAACCTCCGATAGTATCCCGCCAAACCAAGGAAACTACGGACCTCATGGACAGACTTAGGAACCTTCCAATTCATCACCGCCTCGATCTTCTGAGGATCAACACGAATCCCTTCAGCAGAAACCACATGACCAAGAAACACCACTTCTCTAAGCCAGAACTCACACTTGCTCAGCTTAGCATAAAGCTGATTTTCCAACAAAGCTTGCAACACAACTCTCAAATGCTCTTCATGCTCCTCCTCAGTACGCGAGTACACGAGGATATCATCAATGAACATCCCAACAAACTTATCCAAGTATTCATGAAATACTCGGTTCATCATGTCCATGAAAGCTGCAGGAGCATTTGTCAAACCAAACGGCATCACAAGGAACTCATAATGCCCATACCTCGTCCTGAAAGTTGTCTTAGGCACATCCACATCCTTTACCTTCAACTAGTAATACCCTGACCTCAAGTCAATCTTAGAGAACACAGCTGCTCCCCGAAACTGATCAAAAAGATCATCAATTCTCGGCAATGGATACCGATTCTTGACAGTCAACTTGTTAAGCTGACGATAATCAATGCACATTCTCATAATGCCATCCTTCTTCTTCACAAACAAGACCGGTGCACCCCAAGGAGACACACTCGGCCGAATGAACCCACGATCAAGCAACTCTTGCAATTGCGTCTTCAGCTCTTTCAACTCTTTAGGTGCCATTCTATAAGGGGTAATGGACACTGGAGTTGTGTTCTCATACAGCTCAATCCCAAACTCCACTTCGCGATTAGGAGGCAACCCAGGCAACTCCTCAGGAAACACACCAGGGAACTCTCGCACAGTCCTGATATCTTGCACACGCAACTCCTTAGAGCTAGGATTCATCACAAAAGCTAGATAAGCTTCACAACCTTGCCTCAGCATCCGACTCGCCTCCAATGTAGACACCACATTGGCAAGAAACTTCACATTCTCACCAACCACAACTACCTCATAATCATCCGCAAGCTTCAACGAAACTCGCTTATTCTCACAATCCACTACAGCTCGATGCTCAACAAGCCAATCCATACCAAGGATTACATCAAAACCATAGAAAGGCAATTCCATAAGATCAACATGAAAAACATGATCTTGAACAACCAAATGACATCTTCTATAAAGCTTTCGAGTCACAACAGTCTCACCAAAAGAACTAGTGACATGCATACCAACATCCAAAGACTCAACATGCAAACCAAGCAATTCAGCATGCTCACGCAATATGTAAGAGTGCGTAGATCCAGAATCAATCAAGGAAAGTAATGACAAGGATTGCAAAGTAAAAGTACCTGCGATCACATCCGTGTCATTCCTCCCCTCCCTCTGAGCATACACTCTAGCCTGGCCACCACCCTCAGGCTGAACAGCTACAACATGAGCTACATTACGTCCACCATCCTCCCTACGCTGGAAATTACCACGGCCGCGCCCACGACCTCTCTGCGGTGCAACAACAACAGGAGCACGCCCTTGGCCACCAGCCAACATAGGACACTCTCTCCTCAAGTGATCCGTAGATCCACAGTTCCAGCATGAATTACCAGCCGCCACAACAGGAGCTTGCACCTCCTCACAGCTCGAGGACAATCACACTTCATATGGCCACGCGATCCACATGTCCAACATGTGCTCGGATCAACTCTAGCCTTGCCTCCCTGAGCAGGCGCACCACCACCTCGCTTAGCTGAAGACTGATACTTCTGGTCACGTCCCCTCTTGTTCCGTCCACCACCGGAACTATACTCAGCAGCTCACTTACCAGCACCAGAACCAGCACTTCTAGAAGATAAACCCAAGTTCATCTCAATGTCCTTTGCTCGGCCAACCAGCACATCAAAATCATTATACTCAGCAGCCAGCATATACGTCTTCACTTCCGTCACCAACCCATAACGGAACCTTTCACACCTCTCCCGCTCATCCGGAACAAGCTCAGGTGCGTACTGACTGAGTCGAACAAACTGAACCTCGTACTCAGCTACAGACATGATCCCTTGGGTAAGAGACATGAATTCCCTCTTCTTTTCATCTAAGTACCTCACACCCAGGTATCTTCTCTTGAAAATGTTCTGAAAGAACGTCCAAGTTACATCAGCTTCCGCCATCCCAGAGATAGTGGTTGTCCACCAAGTGTAAGCATCATCCTGTAGCAAGGATACTGCACAGCCCAACTTCTGCACATCAGTGCAACTCATTTGCCCCAAGGTTCTCTTGGTACTTTCTAACCAAGACTCCGAACCTTCAGCAGACAAACCCCTGAACTCAGTCCCTCCCAGACTGCGTAAGCGTTCCAAAGGTAGTCTAACTCCAGCATCTCCCTGATGCCCAGCTCCTTGAGCTCCAGCTACCGCTGCTCAAAAAGCACCAGCAATAGCTTGAACCAACATTGTCATGTCAGGAACAGCTTGCCCCTGACCAGCTTCAGGTCCAGCGACCCCAGCACCAGTTGCAACACCAGCTCCTTCACCCTCAGCACCACCACCACCAGGCGGAGGAGGCAAATCTACCATATTCTCAGCATTCTCTTCATTTTAATTCTGAGCCATAGCTCGCGTATTAACCCTCAACTCTCTACGAGGTGCCATTCACTAACAATGCAATCACAATGCAATAAAACAAAGTCAGGCTCAGCAAGGTAAGCAATCCAAGTACTCAAGCTCATTTCCAATTAAAAACAACATCATTACATTAGCTTTGATTTGGCAATGGGTACCCATAACATGCTTCACCACAACATACACCACAATTGTAACATATTTACAATTCACTCAACATGCTTTCATTCAACAAGCATACAAAACATACATACTTAAATCATCCACATAATCATTCCCAATTACTCGAGAACTCAGCTCTGATACACCAAATGTAACCCCCTTAACCCGGCCCAGACGGTTGAACCGAATTAAGAAGTTTACACGGGGAAAATCAAAGTCAACCCGAAAGTCAACCTTGATTAACGACCCTTTTTTTTCTTTTTAATCTTATCTAGATGCACAATAACCCTAGATATGTTCACAAGATCAGCATACTCAAAGATCATAACAATCATAGAACATTCAGGGACTCAATTGCATAAAACATGAATTTAGGGATCAAATTGCAAATTTTGAAAATTATAGGGACTTAACCAACATTTGAGTTACCAATCTGAAATTAGTCATGTTTCATGCTTCTCTGCCAAATTTCAGCTCAAACGGACATCTCAAACTCATTCAATTGCATAAACAAGGTTCAGGACTAAAACACAAAGATTTAAAAAAACATATAACCATCAAATTCAGAGCCCAACGGTCGAGTGTTCCGAAACGGGGAAGATCCGTTCCGAAACGCGGGACCGTTCCGAAATGAGTATCGGAACAAGGCTTGGCAGTAGCTTTTCTGTTTCGGAATAGTTCCTCCCGTTTCGAAACGCCTAGGCCATTTCAGGCCTTCTGTTCCGAAACGGTAGCACCTGTTCCGAAACAGGCTGCCTAGATTGCAGAAATTTAGCTGGTTTATTATACAATTGACCCACCAAACATGCTCCAAAGGCAACCAAATTATACCAGCAAGTCATTACATGCATAAGGAACATAATTGCATCAATCATACACAACCATGGCATCAATATAAGAAAAAACCAATTCTATAGGCAAGTTTCCTATATAGCAAACCATGCAATCCTCAAATCACCAAAACAAATACCAAGAGGCCAATTACATGTTCCAACATCATCAACAACATAAAAACCAACTTAGGGAGTCCAAAACATCTCCCCAAAACAACAACATAGGTTCCCCATTGCCAAATGCCCAAAAGCTAATAGTGTTAGAAAACATTCACCATACATGAGCTTAAACCTTCACTTGGATTCTTGGCTTCCTTGCTGCCCCTAATCCACTTCAATGCTCTGCATTATTGGTTTAAGAAAAGAGAGAGCGTAAGCAAATAGCGTAGTGAGGAATGCTCATTTAAAACAACTCAATAATGCATTTATAAAACACCTTTATAAACCTTAATTCAAAACATCATTTGTACATGCACATAAGCATTTAAAACAAGCATTTCATGCTTCATATTTATTACATGTCATATTGGCCACAAGTGATACAATCAATACAAGATCCACACATGGACTTTTAACCACCATTGTGATCTTACAATTCACAAGGACCACACATGGACTTTTAACCACCATTGTGTCCTTAGCACAAGAATCATCCATGGACTTTTAACCACCATGATGTTCTTACATTTCACAAGGACCACACAAGGACTTTTAAACACCTTTGTGTCCTTAACAAGAATCACCCATGGACTTTTAACCACCATGGTGTTCTTAAATACACAAGGCTCACACAAGGACTTTTAACCACCTTTGTGACCTTAACAAGAATCAACCATGGACTTTTAACCACCATGTTGTTCTTAAATACACAAGGCTCACACAAGGACTTTTAACCACCTTTGTGACCTTAACAAGAATCAACCATTGACTTTTAACCACCATGTTGTTCTTAACACAAGAACCACCTATGGACTTTTAACCACCATAGTGTTCTTAGCCATTCTCAAATCATCACTTGCCAATATGCATCATTAACAACAATATTCCACTGTTTTAAAGCATTTAACAAAGCCATAATCATCATACGTCATTAAGCATCAAAACCACATTAAACAATGTTCAAAAACAAGGATCTCTTACCTTGAGCATCCTTCAACACATGGCTTATAAAATCAGCAAATAATCATGCTAAAATATGCTTTCAAAATAGAATTTAAATCATGCAAACAAATCGCATTGCATTCAACCAACTCATGGTTCATCATCAAGAGAGTTTTTCCGAAAACTTACTCTTTAGCTTAGCTAAGTTGCTTAGACTTAAACTATGCTCCCAAACCTTCAAAACATTGGTTTCAAAGCTGAAAACCAAAATCCACTCACTGATTCCGTTTCACTACTTGCCGAAACACCAATCAAGCTTCCGGATCACCACCACAAGGATCCAAAGATGACTCCCCTGTTTAAAACACATCAAAGCAGAGGATTAATGCATCATCATGCATTAATATCTTCAATGAAAGCACCTAAACTCGCTGCTCTCATCCATACTCTTATTTCGGCTACCAAACACAACCGAAATCACCTCCAAACAACTCTACAACACTACCCAGCCATGATCCATCAATTCTAATCATTCATAAACCTCATTTAACATCCAAAAAGGATCTAACCATGTCCTTATACCTCCAGCTATAACAGATCATCAAGATCACTCCAAAAACAACCAAAAACTCAAGCAAAACTTAGGAAATTTAACCTATCCGGGATTGCATTGATTAAACCTCAATTGCTTATCAATTATACATTCATTTCTCATCAAAATGACATCTCAAAACAATGCCCAATCAGATCATACGAATTTCATCAAAATTAAAGCAAATCTTGCATTTTAAAGCCAAGATCAAGAACACAATTGTAAAACCTTTTATAAAACACAAATCAAGGATTGAGAACTTGGGAATTTCAGTAAAGAACTGAGAATTTAGAGGAGAAGGACGTTCATACCTCTAAACTTGAGTTTCTCCCTTTTTGGAACCAAGATTCTTGAAAATCCAATAAGCAAATGCTAAGGTTTTGTTGTAGAAATGATTAGAGATCAAAAGAGGATTGAAATCTCATATTTGGATGTCAAAATCAGAGGGAAATGTCCTGGAGAAATGTGTTTGGGTTGAGAGAAAAGTTGAGAGAAAAGGAAAATGGAAAATTGGGAAAAGTTTGTTAAAATGCCAAAATATCTTTCCCTCCCTTTTACCTTTATTTTTAAACCATTAATTAATTGATAAACATTCAGAAAAATCTGGAGAAACTCCTTTTGGGTAAATAGCTCCTTAAAGATTCAAAGTTTCAATCCTTCTTAAAACAGTCACCCAGTTTTCGAAAATTACATTTTGGTCACTAACCAAAATGTCACACTTCCAAACCTCATTTTGTAAAATTGATTTCACCATTCTCTTATATATAATAAAAGAGGATTTTAAGACATTTTTCCATATTTTTAATGCAACCCGAACTAGGCTTTCCTAAATTCACCCTTTTATATTCGAACCGCAACCCAACCGGCCCGGTCCAAACCCAAAACTTCTAAGCCCAAAATTGGGGCGTTACAAAACTAAAGCATTTCATATACAAATCTCATATGCGTTTCTCAAAACATAAATCATCTCAATATTTGGTACATGTGAATCAAATACATTTTCATATATTATATTGCTATTTCGCATTTCATCTTTACTCGGATATGTGGATTAGCTTGACTCAAGGTCAAGTCCTACCCCAGTGGAATCTCTCATCACCAGACTCTCATGATGGTATCTCTCATCGTCACAAAGCTTGGGTATTTCACCAAGTCCTACCCCGATGGTATCTCTAATCATCAGATTCTCACTTTGGATCGGGATGGCACTACCCCCATTGCCCGACTCCAAAGAGTACGTACGAATTTTTAGATTATAGTGCACTCTCATCCTATTGATCGATCAATTATATCCGGTAATTATCTCATCTTCTATGCCAATATATTATGTTAAAAACATCATCTCACATATTGTTTTTATGCAACATTTCTCAAGTCTATCTTATCTCATTTCAAAATCATATCTCATGCTTTTCATAAAGTCAAAATCTCAAAATTCTTCAATGCAACATGTTATCTCATGAAATCTCTACAAAGCATCAACTCATGATACAAATCGTGCATAAAATAGTGGGATTTTGTCTATCTCAAAACAAGAGCATATAAAAGCATTTAGGGCATCAACCACATATTTGAGAGCAAATCTAGCCATACTTACTTACAGACTTAGGATGGTGTTTTAAACCAATCCTTAATCTCCAAGTCTTGTTTCTTTGACCATCAAGGACTTCTAAAACCATTCGCACTCACCGATTACGTTTCGCTTGCTCTCTGAAACGATAACTAAGCTCCCGACACTTCTGAATCAACACCAAAAGCGTCCGAAGATGTCTCCCATGTTCATTACACATAAGAGCAGAGTATTAATGCGTCCGAAAACACCATTTCGGCTATCAAAAACAACCAAAATCATCTCCAAACTCTTCCAAAACAAATCCTAGCAAAGAACTATCACTTCTAATCATTTCTAAAACTCAATCAACACCAAAAATCACCATAAACTCGTCCTTATACCTCCAACAACTACAAAACACCAAAACTACCCCAAAAACCACCAATCTAGCATGTAAAACTTAGGAATCCAAACCAATTCGGGATTTGTTTAATAAAACCTCATTTATAACATCAATTACCATCCAAAATAAATTAGAAATCAACCTCAAAACAGAGTCTAACTAAAAGTTGCGAAAATCATCAAGATCTCTCCAAGAATCTTCAGTTTTAACACAATTTCATGTTTCTATCATTAAAGCAACTCAAAAATCATTAACAAAGGATTGATAACTTGGGAATTTCAGTAAAGAACTGATCATTAGAGGAGAAGGACGAAGCTTACCTCTAATGGCTGATTTCTCCTTAATTTGGGCAAGTTTTCTTGAAAATCCAAAGTGAAAACAAAAGGATTTGATGAGGAAAAGATTAGGAATCCATAAGAGAATGAAATCTCATCAAAAGGGATGAAAATCAGAGGTTAATTGATGAAGGAAATGTGTTTGGCTGAGTGGAAGTTGAGAGAAAATGAAAAGAGGGAAAAAGATCGTAAAGTAGTTTTGAAAGTCAAAATAGGATTTTCTCTTTTAATTCGAGAAAAATATGATAAAAACATTTTGGTAAAATTAGCTCCTTAAAGATTCAAAGTTTCAATCCTTTACAAAACAGTCACTAGTTAACTTTTTCAAAAACTACGATTTGGTCACTACACCAAAATGTATCATTTCCAAATCATATTTTGTAAAATTGTTTTCATTGTAATCATTCATATAATAAATGAGGATTTTTAGATATTTTTCCATATTTTTAATACATCTCGAACTAGGTGTTCCCTAAATCTCCCTTAAAGATTCAAACTGTTCTCGACCGGCCCGATTCAAACTCTAAAACTTCTAGGCCCAAAATCAGGGCGTTACATGTCACATGTATATAATGTTCTACAAAGGCCCCTGAAAGATCCTTCCATGATCAAATGTTCACGCGGCTCAACTGTGTGAATCATCGGGCCGTTGAACTAGTTAAACTATCTTGGAAGCCACATATCAGCAACTTCTCATCTTTCAAGTGAGCAGCTATCTTCCGACAGTACATTGTGAGATGGGCATTTGGGAAAGTAGTCTCGTCGTGCTTTTCAAAATCTATGGCTTTAAATTTTGGAGGAAGTATCAAGTCAGCCACTAAACTCATTTCAGCAGCAGCTGATCCCATCTCATTTTCTTTTTGTAACTCCAGCAAATGGTCCTCTAAGGTTTTGCAGCGCTCCTCGTACTTCCTTTCAATCTCAGCATGAATCTTTTATATCTCGTTCAAAGTGTTTAGATCCGGGTCCTCTTCGCCACTTCCAAAATTTTCCCCAACATGAGTTGGGAGACTAGGTGTCGCTCCTATTAGGTTGATGTGGACCTTATTCACATGAGAAGGCTTTTCCGGCTGCATTTTGATGTGAGATATGGTTTCAACCTGGTCATTCATGTCATTGGAAGCACCTTCAAACATTTTAGCTTTTCCAGACTCCTTTGGTCCTAATAGAGTAGTCAGCTGATTGATAATCTTTATTTGTGTCTGGGCAAAATGGTCATTGTTAGATTGCTCCATCCTATCAAATCGGTTATGTGCCTCCACTCGATTTTTATCTAGACTGGCAATTCTATCCTCGACAACCATTGCTTTACAATATAGACGAGTTCCGTATGAATGATGTATGATTGTGGCTTAAAAGCAAACTGTCATTAAATCTTTCTTTATTAAATTCCTTATTTTGGAATGTATATTATGAAGTTTTAAATGTGTGAATGCATGAATGTATGCATGAATGCAGAAAGAAGGCATCAAATTTAGGAACTAGTCTTTTGGAAACATCCATGTTGAGTGTGTAAAAGTTCTATTATTTACACCCTTTTTAACCCATATTTCTGCTGCATTCAAGCATTATTTCATTGCATTTAGGTTAGTTTACAGCAAAACATCACAAATATATTAAAGGCACAGATTCTACTAAAAATGGCTGATTTTGCAGGTTGCCGCCATTGCAGAGGGAGAAGGCAGGTGCTGGGCAGAGAAGCAGAAGAGCTGAACTGGACAAACAGACAAAGAGGACGATGCTGCCATGGTGCTACCGTGACAGCAGAGGACGACAGCAATTTTGAGGAGAAAAAGCAAAGTGGATCTCGACAGATAGAGAAAATTCAGCCCGTCTGTCGTGTGAAAACCTTATATTTTTCCAAGCCCCAGATCAAAAGATATGTCAAGCCCAAAGTTCAAGGAGAGAAAATCCCAAGAAACAAGGAAGACGGCTGGAAAGTAGATTCCTTGAAGATTTAGTCTTTATTAGAATCATACTTTTAATTAAAGTTGTAATCCTTGTTAAATTAGATAACTTGAGCCCAAAGCTTATATAAGGGCATGTATTTTAACCTAGGGCATATCGAATACCCCATACCCGACAACCAAAAACCCCTAGCCGTTTTCCCGCCGCCGACATGTTCTAAATTCCCCCTAGGGCCACAAGTTGATTTGTAAAGTAGTTGCAAGGGTTGTTTTGTTTTAGGAATTTTTAGTTTAATAAAATAAACTTCAAGTTCTCTTATTTTGGTTATTAATATCTTGCAAGAGCATCGGGAGAGCATTGTGAGGTTATCTATTTACTTAGCATCGGGAGAGTTAAGTATACGAAAGAAATAAGAGCAAGTTCTCTAGTTTATAGTTGAACTATCTCGTGCCTAGGGATAGGGCGAGGTTAAGTGGCTAAAGAAGAATTCATACACATTGGTGTTCATCCTTCGATTCACGCCGGGAGGTATCATCAAGACGTGATCATCGACAGACTTGGACCTAGGGATAGGCCAAGGCAGATCTGGGATTCTTGCCAAACTTGAAAGTACTGAGTTGAGTGTTTGCTGCCGCGACGATCAACGGACTGCTGCCGCGACGGGTGACGACGACAGAACTGGATTTCCTAAACTCTGCAATACCTGCACTACTGAGCAATTCAATACCAGCCCATTCTCTCTATCTTGATATTTTTACTCTTTTATTTACGTTTACTCTATTATTTTTGTGACAACTCTCAAATATTTCATTTACTTTCGTTCAGTGAATTAAGGTAAAGCTATTAGCCCAATCCCTGTGGAGACGATATCTGGTACTTCGTATCACTTTACTACTTGCGTCGTGTATACTTGCACTACCATTGCGATAGACTATTTTACACGCAACAAGTTTTTGGCGCCGTTACCGGGGATTGGCAACATAACTCTACCTTTTCTTTTATTGCACTTTTCGTTTTTGTTTTTGTTTATATTTTTATTTTTCTATTTTTCTTTGGTGCATTCAACTCTTGCTTTTCACAAGGTTACGTGTTTATGCACAGATCGAATCGAGGTAAAGATCCTGAGTATCAATTAGATCCGGAAATCGAACGGTCATTCAACCTCAAGAAACAACTTCGTCACTTACTAGCCAGGAACGAGTACCGTGAGGAACAACTAGAGAAGATGGCCCACAATGGAAATGACCCACCTGTCGACGATATTATACCGCCTGTCGGCAACCCTGCCGCCGCCGGACGACAGTCCTGTCGTGACTACATGTTGAACGATCATGTAGAACTGGAAACCACGCTGCCGGACATAGATGTTTATAACTTCGAGCTGAAACCTGTCATGTTTAGTATGATCAACAATGCCGGTCAATTCAGTGGTGCTATTACAGAGGATGCTAGGGAGCATCTAAAAACGTTCCAGGAGATCTGTGGTTCGTTTAGACTACCAGGAGTTAATCCGGAGATACTGAGGCTTTGATTATTTCCCCGTTCATTGAGGGACAGAGCTAAGACTTGGTGGAATAAACTTACGTCGGGTTCAATTAGAACTTGGGAAGATTTATCTCGTGAATTTTTATCTCGTTTTAATCCTTCACATTTATCTGAGCGATTACGTAATGAAATTGCTACTTTTCAACCGGAAGATGACGAGCCGATGCACGAGGCCTGGGACAGATTTACCACTCTTCTACGGAACTGCCCAATGCATGGATTCCCCGTCTGGAATCAGGTAACAAAGTTTTATAATGCTGCCAACTTACAAACTCATATTCGAATTGATTCAGCAGCAAACGGACTATTATTGGATAAAGATCCGGACGAGGCAATGCAAGTATTGAAAAATCTGGCTAAGAATGAGGAGCAGTTTCCGACAGCAAGAAGAGGGGGTAAACGAGTACTAGCTGTCAAGGATTATGAAGCCGACAGCACGATGAAATCACAGGTAGCATTCCTTACTAAAGCAATGAAAAGGTTATTGAATGATGATGGACAACATGGATTTGCTGTTCAGGAGGTTTGTGAAATCTGTGAGGGAAATCATAGTTCGGATGAGTGTCCTATACAGTTAGAAGAGGGAAAATATGTTGGAAATTACAAGCCGAATTACAATTCCAACAACTATAATCCCAATTGGAGGAAGGATCCCAAATTTTCCTGGAGTAATCCCAATAATGCCTTGAATCCTCAAGCACACAATCAGAATCAAGGAGGACCTAGATTGCTGACACGACAGCAACTGCCGCCGCAACTGCCGCCGCAGTAGCCACAGCAGCAACCAGCTGCCACGAGCAGTACTCTGGAACAGACTCTCGCCACTTTTATGTCCCAGACAGGTACTTATATTGAGAATATGAATCAGTTTGTCAAGAAGACAAAGAATTTCATGGATAAAACAGAGATGCAGACGACGAATCATGAAGTTACTCTAAAATCTTTGGAGACACAAATGGGTCAGGTATCTCAACATATTAAGCCGAGGCAGACTGGAGGATTCCCTAGTAATACTGAAAATGCTAGGCAACCCACACATGAGCAATGTAAGGTTATTACTACTAGGAGTGGGAAGAAATTACCAGGGCCGGAAAAGGAAGCTGAAACAGTAAGGAAACCAGCCTTGGACAAACCTGCCGAGGAAGTTGCCCCGACAGGTAACAAACAGACTACTGCCGATGAGCCTGTCACGACAGCAGAAGCGACAGAGGAGAAAATTGATGAACCCAAACCTCCTCAGATTCGTATGCAGTGGGAAGGACGTATTGCTGATTATCGTCCCCCACCACCTTTTCCTCAACGGATACAGCAAGCTAAGCAAGAATCTCAGCTCAAAAAGATTTATAATATTTTTAAGCAGGTTCATATTAATATTCCGCTGTTAGATGTCGTTAAGGAGATGCCCGGTTATGCCAAATTTCTCAAGGATGTCATGTCAAAGAAATCTAAAATTGGGGAATTTGAAACTGTAAAGATGACAGAAGGTTGCATGAGTATTCTTCATCGGCAGCCACCCCAGAAAAAGAAGGATCCGGGGAGCTTCATCATACCTTGTGTAATCGGAAATAAATATGTGGGTAAGGAACTTTGTGATCTTGGTGCTAGTGTTAATTTAATGCCAAAATCTGTTTTTCAGAAATTAGGTATTGGAAAGGCGCGGCCCACGACAGTAACTCTGCAGCTGGAAGACCGCTCTTATGTTCACCCGGAAGGAAAAATTGAAGATATTCTGGTAAGAGTTGATAAATTTATTTTTCCTGCTGACTTTCTTGTTTTAGATTGTGAGGCAGACGAAAGCGCACCAATCATCCTTGGGCGACCCTTCTTAGCCACGGGAAGATCACTGATTGATGTAGAGAAAGGAGAACTCACCATGAGAGTGAATGATCAAGAGCTTAAGTTGAATGTTCTCCAAGCTATGAAGCATGCTGATGCAGACGAGGAATGCAAGGCTATCACTGAAGTTGCCTTTGATCAACCCTGCATCAGGTCGGGCAGTCACGACATAAAAATTGGTCACTGCCTCGGCAGCCACCTACAGGGCTGTCACGACAGCACTGATGACAACACCGACGACATCGACTCCTCTGATTCTGATACATCTGATACTGAAGATCAGGAGGAGGTAAACTGGATAGGCAATCGTCCAGGTAAGTTATTCAAACCTTTGAATTATACTTTGGATAACCATGCAATCCAAAAGCCATCTACTGTTGAACCACCTGCCTTAGAACTAAAGCCCCTGCCAGGGCAACTAAAATATGCTTTTCTTGGTTCAAATGATACGTTGCCCGTAATCATTTCTTCTAAGCTGCCACAGGAACATGAACGGCAGCTAATAGGCATGCTTCGGTAGCACAAAAAAGCAATTGGATGGACGATAGCCGATATTCAAGGCATTAGTCCGGCGTTATGCATGCACAAAATCCTTTTAGAAGAAGATCATAAGCCGACTATAGATGCCCAAAGGCGGCTAAACCATGCAATGAAAGAGGTGGTGCGTAAAGAGATAATTAAATTGTTAGATGCTGGTATTATTTACGCCATCTCTGACAGCAAATGGGTGAGCCCAGTGCAATGCGTCCCAAAGAAAGGAGGAATGATCGTGGTGACCAATGAAAACAATGAGTTAATCCCAACCAGGACTGTGACCGGTTGGAGGGTTTGTATGGACTATCGGAAGCTTAACAAAGCTACCCGAAAGGACCACTTTCCTTTACCCTTTATTGATCAAATGCTTGATAGATTAGCGGGTAAACCTTACTATTGTTTTCTTGATGGTTATTCAGGTTATAATCAAATTGCTATCGCACCGGAGGATCAAGAAAAGACGACTTTCACATGCCCCTACGGAACGTATGCTTTTAGGAGAATGTCGTTTGGATTATGTAATGCACCCTCCACCTTCCAAATGTGCATGATGGCCATATTTTCCGATATGGTAGAGGACTTCCTTGAGATTTTTATGGATGATTTTTCAGTCTTTGAGACGATTTTGAGAGCTGCCTAGGCAATCTACAAAATGTACTTGAAAGATGTGAAAAAGCAAACCTAGTTTTAAATTGGGAAAAATGTCACTTTATGGTGGATGAAGGGATAGTCCTTGGCCATAAGATTAGCTGCCGTGGGAAAGAAGTCGACAGGGCCAAGATTGAAGTAATCGAGAAGCTGCCGCTGCCGACCACAGTCAAGGGCATTAGAAGTTTCTTGGGACATGCTGGTTTTTATCGGAGATTTATTACAAATTTCTCAAAAATCACCAAGCCCCTATGCCATCTTTTGGAGCATAACCGACCCTTTGACTTTAATGAAGAATGTACTGAAGCATTCAAGGTTCTGAAGGAAAAACTGGTAACAGCCCCAATAGTACAGCCACCAGACTGGACACAGCCATTTGAGATTATGTGTGATGCTAGTGACTATGCTGTTGGGGCAGCACTTGGGCAGCGCAGAGATAAGCTATTTCATGTCATATATTATGCCAGCAAGACACTGAATGACGCCCAAGCGAATTACACCACCACAGAAAAGGAGTTATTAGCTGTGGTGTTCTCCATTAACAAGTTTCGTTCTTACATACTTGGGACGAAGGTAATAGTGCACACAGACCATTCTGCCCTGAAATATTTGTTCGCGAAAAAGGATGCAAAACCTAGATTGATACGGTGGATCCTGCTATTGCAAGAATTCGACCTCGAAATTAAGGATAAAAAGGGGACAGAAAATCAGGTGGCAGATCACCTGTCAAGGTTGGAGAAGGGACAGAGTCTACCAACAGATGAGACAAACATACTGAAGACCTTCCCAGATGAGCAGCTCTTTGCTGCCGCAGTCACTGTCGCGACAGCCATGGCGGCAGGTAAGTCTTCTGAACCCCCGTGGTATGCTGATTTCATTAATTTTATAGTTAGCAGAATACTTCCTTCTGATCTTAATTATCAAGCCAGGAAGAGGTTCCAAAATGATGTTAAGCATTATTATTGGGACGAACCTCTTCTTTTCAAAATGTGTGCAGATCAAGTTATAAGGAGGTGTGTACCACAAGAAGAACAAGAAGACATTCTTCATCACTGCCATGCTTCACAGTATGGAGGTCACTTAGGAGGCAACAAAACTGCTGCCAAGGTGCTGCAGTCAGGGTTTTATTGGCCGTCACTGTATAAAGATGCACAAATCTTCTACAAGAGTTGTGACAGGTGCCAAAGGACATGAAACATCTCAAGGAGAAACGAGATGCCGCTGCAGAACATTCTAGAAGTCGAAATCTTCGACGTTTGGGGGATTGATTTTATGGGACCTTTTACATCTTCATGTGGAAATCTATACATCCTCCTAGCAGTAGATTATGTCTCTAAGTGGGTAGAAGCTATCGCCACTCAAAAGAATGATGCCAAGACAGTCCAAAGGTTTTTACACAAAAACATCTTTTCTAGGTTTGGCATCCCTAAGGCGATTATCAGTGATGAAGGGAGACATTTTGACAATAGGGTTATTGCTGCCGCCTTGAAGAAATATGGTGTCAAGCATCGGATCGCGACAGCATACCACCCATAGACCAATGGACAAGCTGAAATATCTAATAGGGAAGTTAAGAACATTCTTGAGAAGATGGTTAAGCCAACTAGGAAGGATTGGTCTTTACTCCTTAATGATGCATTATGGGCATATAGGACAGCTTTTAAGACTCCATTGGGCATGTCTCCATACCGATTGATTTATGGAAAAACCTGTCATCTGCCTGTCGAGATAGAGCACAGAGCATACTGGGCAATCAAGGCAGTGAATATGGACTTGGACATGGCAGGACAGAAAAAGCTGTTAGATCTGAACGAGATTGAAGAAATACGGACAATGGCCTACGACAATGCAAGAATCTACAAGGAGAAAACTAAGAAGTGGCATGACAGGAAGCTGCTGCCACGACGGTTCTGCCCAGGGCAACTTGTATTGTTGTTCAATTCTAGACTGAAACTTTTCCCAGGGAAACTGAAATCTAGATGGTCAGGCCCATTCCAAGTCGTACAAGTTTTTCCCCATGGTGCCATCACAATCCAATCATTAAAAGACGGGCACCAATTCAAAGTCAATGGACAGCGCCTCAAGCATTATCAGGGGACTGAAGCCCCAGGAATGCAGGAAGTGGTTACCTTAGGAGATGCCCCACCCGGTAGCCCTAATTCAACCTAAATTTTATTTTTATTTATTTATATTATTTATTATTTATTAGGTATTAAGGTTTTTAGGAAATAAAGGAGTCAAGAAGAACAGGAGAAGTGAACTCAGCCCACCATCCATCCATCGGCCCAACAAAGCCCAATATTGCAGCCTGTCGTTCCAGCTGCCGCGGCAGACACGGAAAAGACAGGCTGTCACCAGACTGTCACGACAGACGCGGAAACGTGTGACAGACGCGTAACAAACGCAGAAACGCGTGTCAGACGCGTCAGACACGCTAAAGCTCAACAGTCGCCCCGTTATTCACGCCTGCCGTTACAACTTCAACGAGCAGTAACTCTTCTTCTATAAAACCCCGTTTCATTTTCATTTTCATTTTCATTCACTTCTGCCTTTCTTACTTGCTCTCCCCCTTTAGTTTTCATTTGCTTTCTTTTACTTTCAACAACCCTTGCACTAACATGTCTTCCAGACGAACCCGCCGCAGTGCTGCTTCTACTTCCTCACCGGCAGCACCTACCCCACAGTCCTTTGCAACCAGAGATCTATGGGAAGAATGAGGCTTCATTTACACTCCAAAGGCAATTAATCTGGGCCTCAAGCCTTTCATCGCAAGGACGATTAGAGCTCTTTTGTGGGAATCATTTACGGAGCAACCAGCAGAGATGAACGAGACGCTGGTGAGGGAATTTTATGCTGCCATCAGCAGCAAGACGGCAACAGCAGTGACTGTCCAAGGGAAAGAGGTGCAGTTCACAGCCGAGCGCATTAACTGTTTGTATGGCCTCTACCTAGGCCCCAACGATGATGCTCACCAGCAGTTCCTTGACACTTTGGATGATGCTGCCTATGACGCTGTCATGGCAGAACTAACGGAAGAAGGGACTGAATGGAATACAAGCCGAAAAAATCCTCACACGGTGAAGAGGAGGCAGCTGCTGCCGGAGGCAAAACTGTGGAATGCCTTCATCAAAAAACGGATCCTGCCGTCGTCGCATCACACCACAGTTGACCAGCAGAGGTTAGCCTTAATACACTCCATTCTCAATGAACGACCCATTAATGTGGGAAGTTATATGCGAGAGAGTATTTTGGAAAGCGCCCATAGACCGGCGACCCTCCTTTGCCTCCCTTACCTTATCACGTTCCTCTGCCGTTGTCATGATGTGCCGGAAGCCGACACCGATCCATAGTGAAAGGACGGGGTTGGACAGACAAAAATATCATCAGCCTCATGGAGCTGACAGTGGCAACCCCTCTCTCATCTTTCAAACCCGCTGCCGCCCCAGCTGAATCATCAGAGCAGCCAAATCTTGAACCTGCCGCCGCAGCAGCTGCTCCGACAGAACCATCCAATCAAATCCTAGCTCCTATTCAAAGGATGGAGGACAGACAGTTGGGCCTCATGACATTCATCAAGGATTTTGCCGCATCCACGGTAAATTTTATTCACCATACTTTAAATTTCCCTGATGTTGTCTTCCCCACCTTCCCTGTCCACTACTTCACTATCCCCACCCCTACCCACACACCTACACCTCCTGCCACACCACAAACACCATATGCTGCCTCCATACCATCACCTGCCCCGGCGGCAGCTGGCAGCCCCCATGCCGAAACATCCGCCCGAGGAACAAAGCGACCGGTGCCCTCGGATGACCTTGCTGCCTTTGTTGCTGGGTTCTCTTCCTCATCCGTCTGGGCAGAAAGCGACGCTGAACCCTCTATTCAGAGGAACCTGTCGAAAGAATTTACACCGGTCAAAAGGCAGAAAAGAATGGCAAACAAGAAAACTCTGCCAAAGGCAAGCAGCAGCAGCAGCAGCAGTAGCAGCAGCGGCAGCAGCTCTGACATTCAGATTGTACAGCAACCACCCCAGCCCGCCCCAAGAACCAGAATCCGCCGCCAAATCTGCCTCAGCAGCAGCAGTGAAGACAGTGCTTAAAATTTAAGTTTCTTATTTCCTTATTGCTGCTTGCTATTTATATATTTTGTGATGTACTGCCTTAATATGTTTTCATTTTCTTGTCATTTGCATTGAGGGCAATGCAACCCTTGAGTTTTGGGGTGGCAACCCTCCATATTAATGGAGTCCAAGTACATCTTAGTTAAATTTTGTGTCCTTTACTTAGTTTATTTCTCTTTAAAAAAATTGATTGAAAATTTGGCTTAAAACTGTGAAATTGAACTTACCTGTCGTGACAGCTCTGTCGTGGCAGCGACTTTAGGATAGTTTAAGGAGAAGTTTAGAGCCTTTCTATAGTTCTGAAAACTTAAACACCATTGTGATTGTTATACTGCTTAGACTTCTTTTAGCCAAACTAGAATAGGAAGCTTAGCACTTGAATAGCCCCTAGAGGTGCCTAACACTGGCTCTAGGAAAGAAGTTTAGCAAAGGAGACTCAACAACCCCAGAGGTGCCCGAAACCGGCTCTAGGAAGTTAACTAGAGGTGCCTAAAACTGGCTCTAGTAAAACATTAGCTTGAAAATAGAGAAATTGAGTCAAAACAAAAAAAAATCAAAGAAGCATGAAAATGTGCCTTCAAAAAGATAAACTTTGGCATAAAAATTCAAGTTAAGAGTTGAATATTCTAATGAAACTAAGAGAATCTTAGCATATAACTGTTCACAAGCATGCACACACTGCACAAGGACTATAGTGAGATTCCGGACAGATCCTAAATTATCCAACAGGTTGCTGCCGTCACAGGGAACGAACGACGGGTAAGGGAAAGTTCACTGTTTGAAAGCCAAAAAAAATATTTCATTTTTCTTTTAGGTCTTAGTTGCTTGAGGGCAAGCAAAAACTTGAGTTTGGGGGTGTGTTGAGTGTGTAAAAGTTCTATTATTTACACCCTTTTTAACTCATATTTGTGCTGCATTCAAGCATTATTTCATTGCATTTAGGTTAGTTTACAGCAAAACATCACAAATATATTAAAGGCACAGATTCTACTAAAAATGGTTGATTTTGCAGGTTGCCGTCGTTGCAGACGGAGAAGGCAGGTGCTGGGCAGAGAAGCAGAAGAGCTGAACTGGACAAACAGACAAAGAGGACAATGCTGCCATGGTGCTGCCGTGATAGCAGAGGACGACAGCAATTTTGAGGAGAAAAAGCAAAGTGGACCTCGACAGATAGAGAAAATTCGGCCCGTCTGTCGTGTGAAAACCTTATATTTTTCCCAGCCCCATATCAAAAGATATGTCAAGCCAAAAGTTCAAGGAGAGAAAATCCCAAGAAACAAGGAAGACGGCTGGAAAGTAGATTCCTTGAAGATTTAGTCTTTATTAGAATCATACTTTTAATTAAAGTTGTAATCCTTGTTAAATTGGATAACTTGAGCCCAAAGCTTATATAAGGGCATGTATTTTAACCTAAGGCATATCGAATACCCCATACCTGACAACCAAAAACCCCTAGCCGTTTTCCCGCCGCCGACATGTTCTAAATTCCCCCTAGGGCCACGGGTTGATTTGTAAAGTAGTTGCAAGGGTTGTTTTGTTTTAGGAAATTTTCAGTTCAATAAAATAAACTTCAAGTTCTCTTATTTTGGTTATTAATATCTTGCAAGAGCATCGGGAGAGCATTGTGAGGTTATTTATTTACTTAGCATCGGGAGAGTTAAGTATACGAAAGAAATAAGAGCAAGTTCTCTAGTTTATAGTTGAACTATCTCGTGCCTAGGGATAGGGCGAGGTTAAGTGGCTAAAGAAGAATTCATACACATCGGTGTTCATCCTTCGATTCACGCCGAGAGGTATCATCAAGACGTGATCATCGACAGACTTGGACCTAGGGATAGACCAAGGCAGATCTGGGATTCTTGCCAAACTTGAAAGTACTGACTTGAGCGTTTGCTGCCGCGATGATCAACGGACTGCTGCCGCGACAGGTGCTGCCGCGACGGGTGACGACGACAGAACTGGATTTCCTAAACTCTGCAATACCTGCACTACTAAGCAATTCAATACCATCCCATTCTCTCTATCTTGATATTTTTACTCTTTTATTTGCGTTTACTCTATTATTTTCGTGACAACTCTCAAATATTTCCTTTACTTTCGTGCAGTGAATTAAGGTAAAGCTATTAGCCCAATCCCTGTGGAGACGATATCAGATACTTCATATCACTTTACTACTTGCATCGTGTATACTTGCACTACCATTGCGATAGACTATTTTACACGCAACAATCCATTCGTCCAAAAGTTCAAATACAAAGAAAAGACAAATTTCCTACAGAAAATTGCTAGCCCTAATTCCTAAGATGACCAACTCGTGCAACAACCGAGTTATAACTTCTCCATGTTCCTTCTCGACCTTGGGTTGCCCCCAACAAATTCGTAGCTTGCCTTGACAATATCTGGACGTACGAGGCAACACTCCTTACATGTTTCTTCAAACTCACCAATTCAATATTCTTGCTTTGAACCGTGCGTCGTGTCGCTTCGTACTTGTCTTTCCATGCTCCACTCTCTACATACAATGCTCCTTCATAACCTGCGAGTTTCTCCTTCAAGTCTTGTACTGCACTCTCTAGCTCGGTTACCTTTTTCTGTAGCCCTTTCTTCTCTATTTCCAACTAAATTTTTTCCTCATTGTGGTAATTTGTGATTAGGATCTCTAGCTGCTTTACTTGACTTGTTAGATCGAAGTTCCTAGCTTTTTCCTCTTCCAGCTTCTTTTTCGCTTTACTGCTTGATTCTTTGCTTGACCTAGACTTCTTCTCATATATTCTTTTATAATCATTCCTTTCCTTCGTCATGGCTTCCAGTTTTTCTGACAAACTCTTCACCACTTTGCTCGTTCCTCCTTTTTGTTTAGCCTTGTAACCATCATACACTTCATGCATCTCTTTCAGATCACGACTAATCTTTTCGTTCTGTTCCTTCAGCTCTTTTTCCTTTCCTTCATGCATGCTTACCTGCAGCTTCGTCATAGTTAATTCTTCGGTGAGATCATTGATTCCCTTTTCAAACTTCTTTAGATCCAACTCACGGTCATGCTTGAGTTTTTCTAAAGCTGAGGGCGCTTCTTTAGCAGACTGAGTAAAGGAACTAGCATTTAACGGCCTTTCTTGAAATGTGTTGTCGTTGACCCTTTGTGCTCTCCATTCATCGTATATCACCATCACTCCCAGGTCTTGATATGGTTGGACCCTTCTTAGCTTTTCCAATGCTCTTGCAGTCTGAACTACTACCCCTTTGTAGTCATTCGTCTTGTGTGCGTACTCCAACTTTGCCATGCCTGCAGTAGCCGGTGTAAATTGTATTGACCCAAACTATCTAGATACTAGAAAAAAGCACTAAGTCGTTCCTCCCCTAATTCCTGGCACTGGGACCCAGTCTCTGTCTCCACACCGATATAAGAACGTTGTTCCCCGTTCAACCATGGAACCTTCCATACCACATCTGTGTCTTTTAAGTCCTTGAAGTATTATTCCCAATGTCTTTTGTTGTTTTTCTCTAAAGGACAACTAGCTATGTGTTCTTCTATCGGTGAATACGTATTGAGATACATGGTTCCTCTATAAGGTGTGTGTAACCCCCTTAACCCGGCCTAGACGATTGACCCGAATTAAGAAAGTCACACGAGGAAAACCAAAGTCAACCCGAAAGTCAACCTTGATTAACGACCTTTTTTTTTCTTTTTAATCTTGTCTAGATGCACATTAGCCCTAATTGTGATCACACAAACATCATACTCAAAGATCATAAACATCAGAGATCAAACAGGGACCCAATTGAACAAATTACAACTTTAGGGACCAAACTGTAAATTCTGAAAATTTAAAGACTTAACCAGATTTTAAGTTACCGACTTAAAATTAATCATGTTTCATGCTTCTCTGCCAAATTTCAGCTCAAGCGGACATTCCAAACTTATACAATTGCACAAACAAGATTCAGGACCAAAATGCAAACAATTCCAAACATTTAACTGCCAATGTCAGCCCCCAACGGTCACCCGTTCCGAAACAGGCAGAGCCCGTTTCGAAACGCGGGGCCGTTCCGCAACGCGTACCGAAACAGGTGACTGGCAGAATGCTTCCTGTTTCGAAACAGTGTCTACCGTTTCGGACGCCTGGGCTGATTCAGGGCATCCATTCCGAAACGGTTGTCCCTGTTCCGAAACGCCCTGCACATAATGCAGAAAAAGACATGCTTAAACATGCAATTGACCATCCAATCATGCTCCAAAAGCCACCAAACTTTACCAACATGCAATTCAGCATATAAGAGACATACTTGCATCAGCAATTCAACAAAATATCAACACATAGGAAAAGCCCCAAATCTATAGGCATGCTTCCTACACAAGCAACCATTCAAGCATAAACTTCCAAAACAATCTCATAAAAGCCAAATACATGTTCCAACAACATCAACAACATAAAACCATTCTTGTCCGAACATATTCGAACACATAAACCTCATCCCAAGAGATTCTACCCCCATTGCCTTTATTAACTATAGCTATTCACCGAGACATACATCTCAATTGGAGTCCTCCTTGAATCCCTTGCTTCTCGCTGTCCAAACTTCAAGAATCTGCATTGATGGACAAAAAGGAGCGTAAGCACATAATGCTTAGTGAGGAATGCTCAAAACCAAAACACCATCAATGCAGCGGATCATAAGATCACTTTTAAAACAAACCCGATTTGATAACCAAGCAAAGTTTGAAAACCCTTTTTCAACATCATGCTTAAAACCATGCATTGCATATTCATGAAAACCAACCCTTAGCCTAGCAAGCTAAGAAAAACCTTTTCAAAGCACAACTTGCAAAATCATCCATTTAACCATTCCATGCATAAACACCATATGCAAAGCTAAATTCAAAACCTTGGAAAACACCTCCAATTCACAACATACCTTTCTTATACTTGAAAACCATTCAAGCAAGAAACCCTTTAAAACCATTTACTCAATCAATCCAACACATGCATTAACCAAAGGCAACTTATGAACCACAACATCATCATCACATGCCTTTTAAAACAAGTCTTAACAAGACTCCAATGCATTAAAGAGGTTTCATGCACACATGCATCATTTACCAAATGATAATCAACACTTGTTCAACTTAACAAGTAAACATGCATTCACAAGCATTAACCACTTTTCATGCAACCATGCATCTTTTCAAGCATTATACACTTTTCATGCAACCATGCATCTTTTCAAGCATTATACACTTTTCATGCAACCATGCATCTTTTCAAGCATCTCATGCTTCTTTATAATCAAGAACATCATATTGGCTTCCAAGTGATCAACACATCCACTTTTCAACTCAACACCCGATCGGATACGCGGATCACAAGCGTTGTCCCCCACGCTTCATACACACTACCAATCCAAGGTCTCCAAATGGACTTTTAAACACCATTTGACCTTACCATCCTAAGGTTCCCATGTATGGACTTTTAACCACCATACAACCTTAGCTTTTCCTGAGGTTCCCATGTATGGACTTTTAAACACCATACAACCTCAAGTTTTCCCAAGGTTCCCATGTATGGACTTTTAAACACCATACAACCTTGACATGCACAAGGTTCCCATGTATGGACTTTCAAACACCATACAACCTTTGCATCACCGATTGGTAGTTGTATAACATCACTACCGAGATCCGGGACACCCTACACAAGATCCACACATGGACTTTACACCTCCATTGTGATCTTAACAAGCACAAGGTTCTCATATATGGACTTTTAACCACCATATAACCTTTGCTTAACCAAGGTCCTCGAATGGGCATTCCACCTCCATTATGACCTTAACCATCTCGTTAGGATACTTGAAGGGAGTTTACCGGTTCACACTTAACCACTCCACCTCCAAGGCGACTTTATTCACGGTGCACCCAATCCTATAGCCGGCTAACTATATCCGATCAAAGAAACCAAGAACCACTTACATCACTTGCCAATATAACCATCTTACCACATTAGTCCAATGATTCACATGCATAACCACAATGCATAAACCATCATTTACCATCACTAATTCACTGTTTTAAAGCATTACACAAAGCCATTGAACAACATGCATCACCATGCATCAAAACCACATTTACAATGTATAAAACCAAGGATCTCTTACCTTGAGCATCCTTCACATATGGCTTTCAAAACCAGCATTAGACCGTGCCAAAATATGCTTTCAAAACAGAATTTAAATCATGAAAGACACATGCATTTCAATCATCAACCACAATTGCTTTAAAAGCCATTTCATAACACAAACCAAGAAAGAAATCCATTTACTTACTCTTGAGCTTAGCAAAGTTGTTTAGACTTATACTAAGCTCCCAAAACCTTCAAACCTTGGTTTAAAAGCTGAAAACCCAACTTCACTCACCGATACACAAAACAAGGCTAGCCAACAAGCCTTCCAAGCATCCGAAACCTTCCGCAACACCTCTAAAGCTCACGGATCAAACTCCCCTATTTCAAGCACACAAAAACAGAGCATTAATGCATATTTATGCATTAAAAACACCAGCAACACAACACAACTCGCTGCTCATCATAAATCCAACATTTCGGCTACCAAACACAACCGAAATCACCTCCAAACACCTCCAAAACTTAACCCAGCCAAGATCCATCACTTCTAACCATTTTTAAACATCAATTAACATCCAAAATGATCATAAACACATCCTTATACCTCCAGGTATAACAGATCACCAAAAACACTCCAAAAACAACCAAAAACTCAAGCCAAACTTAGGAAATTCAACCTATCCGGGATTGCATTGATTAAACCTCAACTTCTAATCAATTTAGCATTCATTTAACATCAATTTGACACCTCAAAACACTGTCCAAACAGATCACACGAAAATTCCACCAAAATCAAGCAAATCTTGCATTTTAAGCTAAAATCAAGATTTCAATTGAAAAGCCTTTAACAAATCACAAATCAAGGATTGAGAACTCAGGAATTTCAGTAAAGAACTGATAGTTTAGAGGAGAAGGACGTTCTTACCTCCAAACTTGAATTTCTCCTTTTTAGAACCAAAAAGCTTGATGAAACCACTTGCAGATGGTGAGGTTTTGTTGTAGAGATGATTAGGAATCCAAAGAGAATTGAAAAGGAAGATTTGAGTGACAAAATCAGAGGAGAAAATCTGGAGAGATGTGTTTGGGTTGAGAGAAAATGAGAGAAAAGGAGAATTGGGAGAAAAATGGAAAGTTAGTTATAAAATAGTCAAAATAACTTTCCCTCCTCTTTCTTTATGTTTAAAATCAGAATAAAGCCTTAAAATATCTTAGAAAAATCTGGAGAAACTCTTTTTGGAATAATAGCTCCTTAAAGATTCAAAGTTTCAATCCTTTATAAAACAGCCACGCAACTTTCAAAAATTACATTTTGGTCACTAGCCAAAATGTCAACCTTCCGAACCTCATTTTCCAAAATTGATTTCACAGTTCACTTTTATATATTAAAAGATGATTTTAGGACATTTTTCCATATTTTTAATGCAACCCGAACTAGGCTTTCCTAATTTCACCTTTATATATTCGATCAGCACTTTGACCGAACCGGTCAACGCCCAAAACTTCTGAGCCCAAAACCGGGGCGTTACAACTCTCCCCCCCTTAGGAAATTTCGTCCTCGAAATTTCAACCGGCGACAAGAGAACCACAACCTTCTCAAAGCAACACACAAGGCAACACAAAAGCCTCAACCACCACTGAATACTTTTCACACAAAACTCCACCAACCTCAACACCACCACATACTGTTCACAAAATCCAGAACACTCAAAGATAACCACAACTTAACCTTTCACATATCCGGACCGTACACAGCCCCAACATCAACCTGAAGAACTTCAACCTTTACAGCACACATCACTGTAACACTCAACCCCCAAGACTTGTTTACACAGTGACACTAACCAATCCAAATCAACCACTATGCAAACTTCTCTGCTTCTAAAACTCTTGCAAATTCCCAAACCTCTTCCAAGAATTTTCCCAACAAGCAAAAATTCTTAAGCATCAACTGCTTACCCAAACTCCTCAACGAATGCTGACAATCCTTCACATCCGCCACTATCATTACCAACAACTCACAAGGACTACTCACCCAGATTCCAAAATTTACATCACAACCCCAACTCGACTCCGCCAGCCGTTTCACACACCACCAGCTGACTTCAAAAGAAGTTCACATACTCACAACCAACCAACCACTTCTCACAAGAATCCTTTCAAACAACAATGGCCTTCGACCCTTCATTGCCACCACAAGCTTTGACCACAACACCTGCCTTACTAGAACATCGCCCAACCTGACATACATAACAACTCCTCAACTCCTCAAAGGTTGCTAAGAACCAACACTTACAAACACAACCCTTCCACAACAACTTAAATGCTAAGCTGCTTCAGCACTTGGAAACACAACCACTAAACTGCAACATCACTTAGCACCAAGGAACTACCCCTTCCACATAGCCATTCAAACCACTTGACCGATTCTAACTTCAACCGGTACTCTCCACCACCAAACCACTAAACTCCTTAAGCAACAACACTATCCTTCTACCAACAGGCTATACTACTCTCACTATCTCCAGCACTAGCTTAATATACACCATTACTTCTAACTTCCACTCAGCACCAACACAACCTCTAAAAACCATCATCCAACCTAACCCAACCACCACACTAACAGATTCGATTAGTTATTAGCGAGTGTGAACATCGTATGCATGATCACCTACATGCCCTATCAATGCCTGATGTACATGTATGCAAAACCTCTAATGTCATGCCACATGTATGCATGGACCAGCACACATATAATATATAATATAGCATATAACAATGGTTTTAACTGTGCATGAATGCCAGTTCACACCCTCCAATAACATCCTCAGAATCAATCGAAGAACAACCTCCTAACTCACTTCTAACTTATCTAACTCCATCATACCAACAACCATTAACCACAAAATACTCACCAAAACCTTCTTCACACCCAAGATATTTCCAAACTACAACTATTACCCCAACATGCTAGCAACAAGACTAGACTTACCACGCAAGGAAAACCAACAGAAACCAAACCAGGGTAACTAGAGCAAAGACTACTTAACAAGGTTACTTGAAAACACAACACCACCCTGAAGATTCATCAGACGAGCTCTCTTCCTCGCGGTACCATCATCCTCCTGCCGCACCGCTGTAGCACCAGCTAACACACTAGGGTCACCACCGACCTCTTGCGGTAAGGAACCTTGGCTATTCTGAGCCAACATCAAACATTCACGTCTCATATGTCCAGTAGACCCACATTTCCAGCAAGACTCATTTCCCAAACTCTTCACAACCTTCTGCTCTTTCTGCCACCTCTGAACCTTGCCTCGGCCGTGCCCACGACCTTTCAGAGACCCTTTGGCTATCACTGAAGCTGACTTCACCCCAAGAGGACAATCACGCTTCATATGCACTTTAGAACCACAGTTCCAGCAAGCACCCGCGCCCCAACAACCTCCAACATGGCGCCTTTCACAACGACCACATACCGGTGGCTGAGCTTCAACTCCTTGCTCAAGCAACACTTTCTCCACAACAGCACTACCTTCACATTGCTTAACCCTTGGAAACTTCTCTCCAAGATACCTTTCATAAAAGGCAGATACAAAGAAATCCCAGTCAATATCATGGATATGTGACGCCACCGCCACAGATGTCCACCAGACACATGCATCCTCCAACATCAGAGAAACAACACTTCCCAGCTTACAAGCATAATCACAGCCTTCCTGATCCAAAATCAGAATCACACTGGCCAACCAGGCCTCAAACATCTCCGGTGAAGAACCATGATACTCCACCGCACCCAAATCAAGCAAACGCTGCTTCGGCAAACCCACACATCCCACAGCCAGCGCATCCACTGACTATACCGTTACCACAGCCTGAGATGTTCCCAACACCTCTCGAGCAACTGGTGATGAACTCTTCACCACAGAACCAGCTTCTTCCTCCTGCCTTAACACCTCAACCCCAGGCACAAAAGACTGAGACAAAATAACTCCACAAAAGGGTGAATTCCATGCCCTAACCACCTGCCCCAAGGCAGCAACCATCTCACCCAACTGCCATTCTATCATCGACTTTGCCATACTACTAACAACAACAAACAATCACAACAAAACAAACAAACCAGTTAGACCAGCTTTAAGCAAGGATTCAAACTCCAACTCCAAAATAACACAATAGCTATATTAATAAGGCAATGGGTATCCCGAATCCTCCCCTTTACATGACATAACAGTCATCACAAACATGAATATCACAACATCAAGCATATCAAATAACATACTTTGATCATGCTTACACCAAACAGCATCCACTTGCAACAGCATATTAGCAACATAACATACTCATTACATGTTCATCATGCAAATCACCAGCTCACAACATTAGCACAAATCCACATAAGCTCAACCAAGATTCATAACCATACAGCATGCTTGAAAACGTCAGCAACTTGCTCAGAAACACATGTTTCAACCAACTTTCAACCACACAACAAGGTAGACATCAAACACACATCACAACAACTTACCGTTTTCCCCAAGCATTCGCAACTCAGCTCTGATACCACCAAATGTAACCCCCTTAACCCGGCCTAGACGATTGACCCGAATTAAGAAAGTCACACGGGGAAAACCAAAGTCAACCCGAAAGTCAACCTTGATTAACGACCCTTTTTTTCTTTTTAATCTTGTCTAGATGCACATTAGCCCTAATTGTGATCACACAAACATCATACTCAAAGATCATAAACATCAGAGATCAAACAGGGACCCAATTGAACAAATTACAACTTTAGGGACCAAACTGTAAATTCTGAAAACTTAAGGACTTAACCAGATTTTAAGTTACCGACTTAAAATTAATCATGTTTCATGCTTCTCTACCAAATTTCAGCTCAAGCGGACATTCCAAACTCATACAATTGCACAAACAACATTCAGGACCAAAATGCAAACAATTCAAAACATTTAACTGCCAATGTCAGCCCCCAACGGTCACCCGTTCCGAAACAGGCAGAGCCCGTTTCGAAACGCGGGGCCGTTCCGAAACAGGCAGAGCCCGTTTCGAAACGCGGGGCCGTTCCGCAACGCGTACCGAAACAGGTGACTGGCAGAATGCTTCCCGTTTCGAAACAGTGTCTACCGTTTCGGACGCCTGGGCTGATTCAGGGCATCCGTTCCGAAACGGTAGTCCCTGTTCCGAAACGCCCTGCACATAATGCAGAAAAAGACATGCTTAAACACGCAATTGACCATCCAATCATGCTCCAAAAGCCACCAAACTTTACCAACATGCAATTCAGCATATAAGAGACATACTTGCATCAGCAATTCAACAAAATATCAACACATAGGAAAAGCCCCAAATCTATAGGCATGCTTCCTACACAAGCAACCATTCAAGCATAAACTTCCAAAACAATCTCATAAAAGCCAAATACATGTTCCAACAACATCAACAACATAAAACCATTCTTGTCCGAACATATTCGAACACAAAAACCTCATCCCAAGAGATTCTACCCCCATTGCCTTTATTAACTATAGCTATTCACCGAGACATACATCTCAATTGGAGTCCTCCTTGAATCCCTTGCTTCTCGCTGTCCAAACTTCAAGAATCTGCATTGATGGACAAAAAGGAGCGTAAGCACATAATGCTTAGTGAGGAATGCTCAAAACCAAAACACCATCAATGCAGCGGATCATAAGATCACTTTTAAAACAAACCCGATTTGATAACCAAGCAAAGTTTGAAAACCCTTTTTCAACATCATGCTTAAAACCATGCATTGCATATTCATGAAAACCAACCCTTAGCCTTGCAAGCTAAGAAAAACCTTTTCAAAGCACAACTTGCAAAATCATCCATTTAACCATTCCATGCATAAACACCATATGCAAAGCTAAATTCAAAACCTTGGAAAACACCTCCAATTCACAACATACCTTTCTTATACTTGAAAACCATTCAAGCAAGAAACCCTTTAAAACCATTTACTCAATCAATCCAACACATGCATTAACCAAAGGCAACTTATGAACCACAACATCATCATCACATGCCTTTTAAAACAAGTCTTAACAAGACTCCAATGCATTAAAGAGGTTTCATGCACACATGCATCATTTACCAAATGATAATCAACACTTGTTCAACTTAACAAGTAAACATGCATTCACAAGCATTAACCACTTTTCATGCAACCATGCATCTTTTCAAGCATTATACACTTTTCATGCAACCATGCACCTTTTCAAGCATTATACACTTTTCATGCAACCATGCATCTTTTCAAGCATCTCGTGCTTCTTTATAATCAAGAACATCATATTGGCTTCCAAGTGATCAACACATCCACTTTTCAACTCAACACCCGATCGGATACGCGGATCACAAGCGTTGTCCCCCACGCTTCATACACACTACCAATCCAAGGTCTCCAAATGGACTTTTAAACACCATTTGACCTTACCATCCTAAGGTTCCCATGTATGGACTTTTAACCACCATACAACCTTAGCTTTTCTCGAGGTTCCCATGTATGGACTTTTAAACACCATACAACCTCAACTTTTCCCAAGGTTCCCATGTATGGACTTTTAAACACCATACAACCTTGACATGCACAAGGTTCCCATGTATGGACTTTCAAACACCATACAACCTTTGCATCACCGATTGGTAGTTGTATAACATCACTAACGAGATCCGGGACACCCTACACAAGATCCACACATGGACTTTACACCTCCATTGTGATCTTAACAAGCACAAGGTTCTCATATATGGACTTTTAACCACCATATAACCTTTGCTTAACCAAGGTCCTCGAATGGGCATTCCACCTCCATTATGACCTTAACCATCTCGTTAGGATACTTGAAGGGAGTTTACCGGTTCACACATAACCACTCCACCTCCAAGGCGACTTTATTCACGGTGCACCCAATCCTATAGCCGGCTAACTATATCCGATCAAAGAAACCAAGAACCACTTACATCACTTGCCAATATAACCATCTTACCACATTAGTCCAATGATTCACATGCATAACCACAATGCATAAACCATCATTTACCATCACTAATTCACTGTTTTAAAGCATTACACAAAGCCATTGAACAACATGCATCACCATGCATCAAAACCACATTTACAATGTATAAAACCAAGGATCTCTTACCTTGAGCATCCTTCACATATGGCTTTCAAAACCAGCATTAGACCATGCCAAAATATGCTTTCAAAACAGAATTTAAATCATGCAAGACACATGCATTTCAATCATCAACCACAATTGCTTTAAAAGCCATTTCATAACACAAACCAAGAAAGAAATCCATTTACTTACTCTTGAGCTTAGCAAAGTTGTTTAGACTTATACTAAGCTCCCAAAACCTTCAAACCTTGGTTTAAAAGCTGAAAACCCAACTTCACTCACCGATACACAAAACAAGGCTAGCCAACAAGCCTTCCAAGCATCCGAAACCTTCCGCAACACCTCTAAAGCTCACGGATCAAACTCCCCTATTTCAAGCACAGAAAAATAGAGCATTAATGCATCTTTATGCATTAAAAACACCAGCAACACAACACAACTCGCTGCTCATCATAAATCCAACATTTCGGCTACCAAACACAACCGAAATCACCTCCAAACACCTCCAAAACTTAACCCAGCCAAGATCCATCACTTCTAACCATTTTTAAACATCAATTAACATCCAAAATGATCATAAACACATCCTTATACCTCCAGGTATAACAGATCACCAAAAACACTCCAAAAACAACCAAAAACTCAAGCCAAACTTAGGAAATTCAACCTATCCGGGATTGCATTGATTAAACCTCAACTTCTAATCAATTTAGCATTCATTTAACATCAATTTGACACCTCAAAACACTGCCCAAACAGATCACACGAAAATTCCACCAAAATCAAGCAAATCTTGCATTTTAAGCTAAAATCAAGATTTCAATTGAAAAGCCTTTAACAAATCACAAATCAAGGATTGAGAACTCAGGAATTTCAGTAAAGAACTGATAGTTTAGAGGAGAAGGACGTTCTTACCTCCAAACTTGAATTTCTCCTTTTTAGAACCAAAAAGCTTGATGAAACCACTTGCAAATGGTGAGGTTTTGTTGTAGAGATGATTAGGAATCCAAAGAGAATTGAAAAGGAAGATTTGAGTGACAAAATCAGAGGAGAAAATCTGGAGAGATGTGTTTGGGTTGAGAGAAAATGAGAGAAAAGGAGAATTGGGAGAAAAATGGAAAGTTAGTTATAAAATAGTCAAAATAACTTTCCCTCCTCTTTCTTTATGTTTAAAATCAGAATAAAGCCTTAAAATATCTTAGAAAAATCTGGAGAAACTCTTTTTGGAATAATAGCTCCTTAAAGATTCAAAGTTTCAATCCTTTATAAAACAGCCACGCAACTTTCAAAAATTACATTTTGGTCACTAGCCAAAATGTCAACCTTCCGAACCTCATTTTCCAAAATTGATTTCACAGTTCACTTTTATATATTAAAAGATGATTTTAGGACATTTTTCCATATTTTTAATGCAACCCGAACTAGGCTTTCCTAATTTCACCTTTATATATTCGATCAGCACTTTGACCGAACTGGTCAACGCCCAAAACTTCTGAGCCCAAAACCGGGGCGTTACAGTGTGTCCCACGTGTGACCTCTAAACCAGATCTCAAATAATTTTGTGCATCCCCAAAACCCCCTTCTCTTGATTTCTTGGAGGCATTCAACGATCTATAGGTTTCTGTCAAAATGGCAGGCACTAGGTTGACTCCTTTCTCTAACCGCTCGAATAGTCCCACAGTTGACGGGTCAATATGCCCCGGAGTCCTTGGAAATAAGACCAACCTGTAAATACACAACGCGAATAGGCTTCTCATTCTAGCTGGCTCATTATTACTTGTCGGTATCGGTTCTTTAAGGCTCCTCCAATTGATTCGTTGTCTATCTTTATTTTGATCAGTGTTGTCATTATTTTTCATTTTTCTATCCATCCATTCCTTTTTTCCAGTTAATGATATTAATTTCTTCATGAAGCCTGAATTGTTGATGGGTCTTGTATAAATCTTATCACTTTTAATTCTTCGACGATTAATCAGTACCTCATATTCCTCTAGTGTAGGTGTCATCTCCACTTGTCCGAAGGTAAAATAATTGTACGCTGGGTTCCAGAATTACGTCATAGCCCTAAGAAACTCTTGATCGATCTTTACACTTAATAGCAAGGCTATGTCTCCAATTTTCTTTCTATACTATTCCTTAATTTCATTATCCCACTGATCCCACATCTCTTTAACTTTTGGTAAACATATGTATTTTGGTTAGTGTTTATCTTTACTTGGCTTTCATCTTTGACACATCACCTTTACTGAGACTGTCCCCCTTCTCCTACTGAGTTTGCTCAGACCAGGTCTAGACTGATGTATTATCTTCCCTATCTTAAACTCTCGAGATATGTCAAATACTTCCAAATTGACTGACTTCCAATTCGATGCCAAAATGAATGCAATTTATGATATGATTTATTCAAAACAAAAACAAAGCAAACAAAACAAAAAAAAACCTCATGTTAGTATTATAAATTAATAGGAAAAGCAAAAAAATATTGACACGGAAAAGCACATAATATGTAGCAAAGAAAATAACCAAAGAAATGTATTTAAATCGGCAGCACTAGTCCGAGGTCTTTGTGTGGCTCTAGTTGGGTGGGCTTCTAAAACAAAAAGTGTGTTTTGTTCTAGACTCTTGGTTTCCGAACGATCGTTACTGTCTACTGTGACAGTAAGGCATCGGTTCGGTAGTATAAGTCCTTATAACGGAGGCGTGGGCCCCAGGGTGCATAAGGTTAGTATACGGAAAAAAGACAAAAATCCGAACTCAGAGTTGGAGAGCATCACGCTGCATATTGTCTTTCTCCCACTTAAGTGTGAAAAACCCGGGTTGAGGGTTGATGCATGAATGACATATATGTCATACACAAAAGTTATCCCCATTTTCCTGAAAATTCATCCAACAATTCTCTTAAAAAAATTAATTTCATATTAGTGTTCGAAATGCCAAAATGCCACATAGAATTAATTAATAGGTCTGACTCTCAATTTTGTCCTCAACAAAGCCGTCACGCTGTCACGACCATTTTTTTAAAATTGTTTGTGTAAAAACAGACTGGCGATTAGGGTTTTGAAAATCATGATTTTCCCAATTTTTAATTGGATCTTGAAATTAGGGTTTTTTCATATTAAATTGAATTTCTGTTATTTATTCTTGAAAAATAAACTTGGAATCGCCACCGATCACTTTGGTAGACCAGACACCATAAAAACGAACCAGAGATTCTTTTAATAAAGTTCGGGTTCGGGAGTCGGTTACGTGTACGGAAGGGTTAGCATCCCTACAACATCCGTTAATGGTACCTTATTAATTTCACGTGACATTTTGGCATTTCGAATATTAATATGAATTTAATTAAATCTTTAATCGTTAAATGGATTCCGTTTCAAATGGGGATATCATTTTATAAGAAAATACATTTTGGACAAATATAAGTTTTGAAACGTCCAAATACATTATGACACTTTAATTTATATTCAAAATGTATCTCAACACAAAAGGTTTAATGAATGTTCAATTATTGTGTTGTCACTTTAAGTAAAAACCTAATTGGAGCTTCCTTGATTTAATCAATTAAAATCTATGAATATTGCGAAGTTTAGGACTTATGTGATAACACCCAAGAAATTTGGGCACTACCCATACTTGCCCTAAATTAACAATATTCATATCATTAATGTTTCAAATTATTTAATCCTAATTTAAATTTTATTAAGCTAACTACATGTGATTTCCATTTTCTATATTCAAATGAATTATTGAATCTTTTACCTAAATATCCTCTTGATTAGTATCACATTGCTATGTGATACTAATCAACTTAGGACATTTAAGATTTCATTCAATATCCATTTATTTTCTACAATGTCCTCTCCTATCAAATTAATTAAATTTAATTAAAGAACTCAATCCTAAAAGGCTCTAATTTTATTATGCTAGGTGAATTGAATTCCCCTAAACAAGTATTCTATATGCTTATTTTTTGGAAAAAAAACATGCATACAAGATAAATAAATATTTGCAATTAAATTATCAAAGCTGTAAATGACCAAATTGAATAAAATTAAGGGTTAAGTACTACAATAGTCACTTATGTTTCCCTCCAGTACTAGTTGGTCACCGATTTTGAAAAACGACCAGTAAGGTCACTTACGTTTTCGGGGCGTAAACTTTTGGTCACTCAATTGTTTTTGACATTAAACATTGACAGCTTGCTGACCTGGCAGCGAAAAAATAAGGGTAAACTACTGCAATGGCTACTAAAGTTTATCCCATGTACATTTCTGCTCCCCAATTTAAAAAAATAAACATTATGGTCACTACTGAAAAAGTTTCTTGATAATTTCACCCTTGAATTTTTAAAAATTAATTTTTCAACCCTAAACATTTACAATCAATTAGTACAAAAATATTATAAAGGCTTAAATGAAAAATAGGTGCCTAAAGTATACCTTTTTCAAATTTTAGGTACCCAAATTGCTCCAATTTAATAACTAAACTTTTAAATTGCTCATATTTTTTCACTATGGATTATTTTATTATTATTATAACATGACATGTCATTTTATTATTATTGTTAAATTAAAAATGATTTAAAAATAAAATAAAATCATTTTTATTATTATGAAATTTAAAATATTTAAAAAATATTACTTTTTAGAATAATTTAGGTGTCTAAAGTATTTTTTGGTAAAAATAGGTGTCCAAAGTTTCCATAGTTACAATTTTAGGTGTCCGAGTGTTAAAAAAATTGTCAATGTAACGCCCCGGTTTTGGGCTCAGAAGTTTTGGGTGTTGACCGGTTCGGTCAAAGTGCTGATCGAATATATAAGAGTGAATTTAGGAAAGCCTAGTTCGGGTTGCATTAAAAATATGGAAAAATGTTCTAAAATCATATTTTAATATATATAAGTGAACTGTGAAATCAATTTTGGAAAATGAGGTTCGGAAGGTTGACATTTTGGCTAGTGACCAAAATGTAATTTTTGAAAGTTGCGGGACAGTTTTATAAAGGATTGAAACTTTGAATCTTTAAGGAGCTATTATTCCAAAAAGGATTTCTCCAGATTTTTCTAAGATATTTTATGACTCAAATCTGATTTTTAAGATTTAGAAAAGGAGGGAAAATCATTTGTAACTAAATTTCCAACTAATTTTCCATTTTCTCTCAAATTCTCTTTTCTCTCATTTTCTCTCTACCCAAACAAGATTCTCCAGATTTCTTTCTCTGATTTTGACATCTAAATCTCTCATTTCAATTCTCAATTGATTCCTAATCATCTCATCATCAAAACCTCTCAATTTACAAGTTGGTTCATCAAGCTTTTTGGCTCTAAAATGGAGAAATTCAAGTTTGGAGGTAAGAACGTCCTTCCCCTCTAAACTATCAGTTCTTTACTGAAATTCCTAAGTTCTCAATCCTTGATTTATGTTTTATTAAAGGCTTTTCAATTGAGATCTTGATTTTTGGCTAAAATGCAAGATTTGGCGATTTTGGTGAAAATTTCGTGTGATCTGTTTAAGCAGGGTTTTGAGGTGTTAAATTGATGCTAAATGAATGCTAAAATGATTAGAAGTTGAGGTTTAATCAATGCAATCCCGGATAGGTTGAATTTCCTAAGTTTGGCTTGAGTTTTTGGTTGTTTTTGGAGTGTTTTTGGTGATCTGTTATACCTGGAGGTATAAGGACGTGGTTGTGATCATTTTGCATGTTATTTGATGTATAAAAATGGTTAGAAGTGATGGATCTTGGCTGGGTTAAGTTTTGGAAGTGTTTGGAGATGATTTCGGTTGTGTTTGGTAGCCAAATTGCTAGTTTTGTGATGAGCAGCGAGTTGTGTTGATGTTGCTGGTGTTTTAATGCATATGGATGCATTAATGTTCTGTTTTTGTGTGCTTGAAACAGGGGAGGTTGATCCTTGAGCTTTGGAGGTGTTTTCGGAAGGTTTCGGAAGCTTGGAAAGCTTGTTGGCTAGGCTTGTTTGGTAATCGGTGAGTGAAGTTGGGATTTCAGCTTTTGAAACATGGTTTGAAGGTTTTTGGGAGCTTAGTTTAAGTCTAAACAACTTTGCTAAGCTCAAGAGTAAGTGAAGAGGTTTTTGCTCTTGGATTGTGTATGATTTGGTTTTAAAATCAATTGTGGATGATGATTGATGTGCATGTGTTATTGCATGGTTTAATTCTGTTTTGTAAGCATGTTTTAGCATGGTTTAATGCTGGTTTTGAAAGTCAATTGAAAAGGATGCTCAAGATAAGAGAACCTTGGTTATGTTTATGGAAATTGTGATTTTGATGCATAGTGATGCATGTTGTTCATTGGCTTTGTATGATGCTTAAAAACAGTGAGTTGATGATGATTAATGATGATAATTGTACCTTTTGCATATTGTTTATGCATGTGAATCATTGAGCTAATGATGTGGTGGTTTTGCATTATGTGTATGCATGTGAATCATTGAGCTAATGACGTGATGACCTTGCATTGTGTTTATGCATGTGGAACATTGGATATTATGGTAAGATGGTTATGTTGGCAAGAGATGTGAATGGTTCTTGGTTCGTTGATCGGGTATAATTAGCCGGCTATAGGATTGGGTGCACCGTGAATAAAGTCGCCTTGAAGGCGGAGTGGTCAAGTGTGGACCGGTTAGACTCCCCTCAAGTATTCCTAACGAGAAGAGGTCATAGTGGAGGTTGTTGCCCACTCGAGGACCTAAGTTGTTAAGGTCATAATGGAGGTTGTTGCCCATTCGAGGACCTTGGTTAAGTAAAGGTTATAAGGTGGTTAAAAGTCCTTATGTGAGAACCTTGTACTTGTTAAGATCACAATGGCTATGGTTAAGTCCATGTGTGGATCTTGTGTGTGATGTCCCGTTCCTCGTTAGATGATGTCTACAACTACCAATCGGTTATGCAAAGGTTGTATGGTGGTTGAAAGTCCATACGGAAAAGACCTTGTGCATGTCAAGGGTGTATGGCGGTTGGAAGTCCATACATGGTAACCTTGAGGAAAAGCTAAGGTTGTATGGTGTTTAAAAGTCCATGCATGGGAACCTTAGGTTGTTAAGGTCAAATGGAGGTTGATGCCCATTTGGAAGACCTTGGATTGGGTAGGGTGTAGGAAGCGTTGGGACACGCTTGTAATCCGCGTATCCGATCGGGTTGAAAAGTGGAAAGTGTTTATGGTTGATCTCTTGGAAGCCAATATAATGTTCTTGATCATGTTGAGCATGGGATTGCTTGAAATGATGCATGGTTGCATGTGAAGCATGAGATGCTTGAATTGATGCATGTTTGCATGAGAAGCATGAGATGCTTGGTAAGATGCATTGTTGCATGAGATGTGTATGATGCTAGTGGAAGCATGTTACTTGTATGTTGAACAAGTGTGGGTTATCATTTGATAAATGATGCATGTGAGCATGAATTACCTATGTTGCATTGGAGTCATGTATGACTTGTTGTTAAGGCATGTGAATATGATGTTATGGTTTATGATGCCTTGGTTAAATGCTTGAAATGGTTTAATTGAATTATGGTTTTCAATGGTTTCTTGCTTGATGTGGTTTCCAAGTTAAGGAAAGGTATGTTGTGGAAAGGACGTGTTTCCACGGTTGTATTCTAAGCTTTGCATATGGTGTTTATGCATGATTTGAGCTTGATGTTGAAAGAGTTTTTAAACATGGTTTTGGAAAGCAACCGGGTTGGTTTTAATGTGTTTTAAAGACCCGCTGCATTGATGGTGTTTTGGTTTTGAGCATTCCTCACTAAGCATTATGTGCTTACGCTCCTTTTTGTCCATCAATGCAGATTCTTGAGGTTTGGGCAGCAAGGAGCAAGGGATTCAAGGTGCACTCCAATGGAGATGTATGTCTCGGTGAATAGCTATAGTTAATAAGGGCAATGGGGTAGAATCTCTCGGATTGTTGTTATTGTAATCGTATGTGTTGATCAAGAATGTTTATGTACTGTTGTTAATGATGTTGAATCATGAATTGGTTTGATTGTGTTTGAATTGAAAGGTTTGTGCTTAAATGGTTGCTTGAGTAGGATGCATGTCTATAGAATTGGGGCTTTTCATGTGTGATGGTTATGAGTTGAATTGTTGATGCATTTATGATCCCTGCAGGTTGTATATCTATGTGGTATGATTTGGTGATGTTAATCTGAGGTTTGAAGCATGAGCGGTATGAATTTCAAGTCGATTTCAGACAGGGGTATCGGTACTCGGGCTCGCGTATCGATACGCCTGAGCCAAATATGCTCTTTTCTGCCCAGGCGTATCAGTACAGTTGTGGGGGTATCGATACTCATCTGGGTAAAGTTTGAATGCCGTATCGGTACAGGGGATATCGTATCGATACCGTTGCTCGAGTTGGTTACTGCCTTCCCCGCGTATCGATACGACTTCAGGCGTATCGATACGTGTTCTGTTGTTTCGGTTAAAAGTATCTTTGATGTTTGTAAAGTTTGCATTTTGGTCCTGAATCTTGTTTGTGCAATTGTATGAGTTCGGGATGTCCGTCTGAGCTAAAATTTGGCAGGGAAGTATGAAACATGACTAATTTCAAGTCGGTAACTTAAAATCTGGTTAAGTCCTTAAAGTTTTTCAGAAATTACAATTTGGTCCTTAAAGTTGTAATTTGTTCAATCGGGTCCCTGTTTGATCTCTGATGTTTGTGATCTTTGAGCATGGTGTTTGCGTGATCACACATAGGGTTAATGTGCATCTAGACAAGATTAAAAGGAAAAAAAAAGGGGTCGTTAATCAAGGTTGACTTTCGGGTTGACTTTGGTTTTCCCCGTGTATTCTTCGTAGTTCGGGTCAACCGTCTAGGCCGGGCTACGGGGGTTACATTTGGTGGTATCAGAGCTGAGTTGCGAAGGTTGGGGAAAATGGTAAGTTGTTGTGGTAAGTGTGTTTGATGTTTACCTTGTTGTATGGTTGAAAGCTGGTTGAAGCATGTGTTTCTGTTTATGCTGTTGATGTTTTGAGCATGTTGCTGGTGTATGCAAGCATGATTTGTGGTTATGAATCTTGGTTGAGATCATATGGATATGTGTGGATGTTATGAGCTGATGCTATGCATGATGAATGTGTTTTGAGCATGTTATGTTGCTAATGTGCTAGTGCTGTTGGATGTTGTTTGGTGTAAGCATGATCAAGGTATGTTATTGATATGCTTGATGTTGTGATGCTCATGTTGTGTTGGCTGTTATGTCATGTAAAGGGGAGGATTCGGGATACCCATTGCCTTATTAATATAGCTATTGTGTTATTTTGGAGTTGGAGTTTGAATCCTTGCTTAATGCTGGTCTAACAGGTTTTGTTTGTTTGTTGTGATTGTATGTTGTTTGTTGTTAGTGGTATGGCAAAGATGATGAAAGAGTGGAGGATGAGTGAAATGGTTGCTGCCTTGGGGCAGGTTGTTAAGTCAAAGGATTCACCCTTTTGTAAAGGTGTTTTGTCTCAGTCTTCTGTGACTGAAGTTGAGATGGTAAGGCAAGGGAAAGAAGCTGGTTCCGGGATGGAAAGTTCATTATCTGTTGTTCAGGAGGTGTTGGGAACATCTCAGGCTGTGGTAGAGGTAAGATCAGTGGATGCGCTGGCTAAATGTGTGGGTTTGCCGAAGCAGCATTTGCTTGATTTGGGTGCTGTAGAGTACCATGGTTCTTCCCCGGAGATGTTTGAGGCCTGGTTGGCCAATGTAGTTCTGATTTTGGATCAGGAAGGCTGTGATTATGCCTGTAAGCTGGGGAGTGTTGTTTCTCTGATGCTGGAGGATGCTTGTTCTTGGTGGACATCTGTGGCTGTGGCGTCACATATCCTTGATATTGATTGGGATTTCTTCGTGTCTGCTTTCTATGAAAGGTATCTTGGAGGGGAATTTCCAAGGGTTAAGCAAGGTGCGGCTAATGCTGTTGGTGAGCAAGTGTTGCTTGAGCAAGGAGTGGGAGCTCAGTCATCTGTGTGTGACCGTTGTAAAAGGCAACATGTTGGAAAATGTTGGGACACAAGTGTTTGCTGGAGATGTGGTTCTAAGTTGCATGTTAGGCGTGATTGTCCTCATGGAGTGAAGTCAGCTTTGGTGTTAGCCAAAGGATCTTTGAAAGGTCGTGGGCATGGCCGAGGCAAGGTTCGGAAGTGGCAGAAAAAGCCGAAGGTTGTGAAGAGTTTAGGGAATGAAGTTTGCTGGAAATGTGGGTCTGCTGGACACATGAAGCGTGATTGTTTGATGTTGGCTCGGAACAGCCAAGGTTCTTTACCGCAAGGAGTTGGTGGTGACCCTGGTGTGTTTGTTGGTGCTGCAGTTGTGCCGCGGAAGGATGGTGGTTCCGCAAGGAAGAGGGCTCGTCTGACGAAGCTTCAGGGTGGTGTTGTGCTTTCAGGTAACCTTGTTAAGTGATCTTTGCTTTGGTTGCTTAGTTTGGTTTCTGTTGGTTTTTCCTTGTGTGGTAAGTCTAGTCTTGTTGCTAGCATGTTTGAGGTAATGGTAGTTGTGGTTTGGTGATATCTTTGATGTGAAGAAGGCTTTAGTGAATATCTTGTGGTTAATGGTTGTTGGTATGATGGAGTTAGATAAGTTAAAGGTGAGTAAGGAGGTTGTTCTTAGACAGATTTTGAGGATGTTATTGGAGGGTGTGAACTGGCATTCATGCACAGATAAAATCATTGATATATACTATATTATATATGTTGGTCCATGCATACATGTGGCATGACATTAGAGGTTTTGCATACATGTACATCAGGCATTGATAGGGCATGTAGGTGATCATGCATACGATGTTCACGCTCGCTAATAACTAATCGAATCTGTTAGTGTTGTGGTTAGATTAGGTGGGATGATGGTTTTTAGAGGTTGTTGGTGCTGAGTGGGAGTTAGAAGTGCTGGAGTTTGTTATCTAGTTGTTTGTGATGGTGTGAGTGGAATGGCTTGTTGGTAGAAGGATAGTGTTTGTTGCTCTGAAAGTTTGATGGTTTGGTGGTGAAAGGTATTGTTTGAGGTTAGTATCGGTTAAGTGGGTTGTTTGGTTTAAAGGAAGTGGTTGTTCCTTGGTGCTAAGTGTTGTTGTAGCTTGGTGGTTGAGTTTCCAAGTGTTGAAGTGGTTTAGCTTTTAAGTTGCTGTGAAGGGTTGTGTTCGTTCTTGGCAATCTTTGAAGAGTTATGAAGCTGTTGTGTGTGTTTTGGTTCAGTGGTGTTCTGGTAATGCAAGTGTTCTGGTTGAGTATGTAGTGAAAGGGCTGTGAAAGATCGAAGGTTTTTGTTGGTTGTTGGGTTTTTGTGTGAGCAGTGGTTGGCTAGTTGTGGTTAAGAAGTTTTGTTTGAAGTCTGTTGATGGTATGTGGAACGGCTGAAGGTTTCAAGTTGAGGTTGTGATGTGATTCTGGTTTTTGGTGCTGGTGAGCTGTTATGGTAATGTTTTGATGGATGTAAAGGATTGTCAGCTTCGTTAGAGAGTTTGTGTGAACAGTTGATGTTTAAGGATTTCTGCTTGTTGGGAAAATCTTTGGAAAAGGTTTGGGAATCGCAAGAGTTTTAGAGGCTGAGAGGTTGTCTAGTGGCCGAGTTGGGTTGGTTGTTGTCTTTGTGTAGACAAGTTTTGGAAGCATGTGTTACAGTGTTGTTTGCTGTAAGAGCTGAAGTTTTCAGGTTGATGTTGGGATTGTGCATAGTCTGGTTGTGTGGAAGTTTGGGTTGTGGTTATCCTTGAGAGTGTGGATTTGTGAACAGTGAGTGGTGGAAGTTTTGTGTGGAAAGTGATCAGTGGTGTTGGTTAAGGCTTTTGTGTTGCCTTGTGTGTTGCTTGAGAAGGTTGTTGTTCTCTTTTGCCGGTTGAAATTTCGAGGACGAAATTTCCTAAGGGGGGGAGAGTTGTAACGCCCCGGTTTTGGGCTCAGAAGTTTTGGGTGTTGACCGGTTCGGTCAAAGTGCTGATCGAATATATAAGAGTGAATTTAGGAAAGCCTAGTTCGGGTTGCATTAAAAATATAGAAAAATGTTCTAAAATCATATTTTAATATATATAAGTGAACTGTGAAATCAATTTTGGAAAATGAGGTTCGGAAGGTTGACATTTTGGCTAGTGACCAAAATGTAATTTTTGAAAGTTGCGGGACAGTTTTATAAAGGATTGAAACTTTGAATCTTTAAGGAGCTATTATTCCAAAAAGGATTTCTCCAGATTTTTCTAAGATATTTTATGACTCAAATCTGATTTTTAAGATTTAGAAAAGGAGGGAAAATCATTTGTAACTAAATTTCCAACTAATTTTCCATTTTCTCTCAAATTCTCTTTTCTCTCATTTTCTCTCTACCCAAACAAGATTCTCCAGATTTCTTTCTCTGATTTTGACATCTAAATCTCTCATTTCAATTCTCAATTGATTCCTAATCATCTCATCATCAAAACCTCTCAATTTACAAGTTGGTTCATCAAGCTTTTTGGCTCTAAAATGGAGAAATTCAAGTTTGGAGGTAAGAACGTCCTTCTCCTCTAAACTATCAGTTCTTTACTGAAATTCCTAAGTTCTCAATCCTTGATTTATGTTTTATTAAAGGCTTTTCAATTGAGATCTTGATTTTTGGCTAAAATGCAAGATTTGGCGATTTTGGTGAAAATTTCGTGTGATCTGTTTAAGCAGGGTTTTGAGGTGTTAAATTGATGTTAAATGAATGCTAAAATGATTAGAAGTTGAGGTTTAATCAATGCAATCCCGGATAGGTTGAATTTCCTAAGTTTGGCTTGAGTTTTTGGTTGTTTTTGGAGTGTTTTTGGTGATCTGTTATACCTGGAGGTATAAGGACGTGGTTGTGATCATTTTGCATGTTATTTGATGTATAAAAATGGTTAGAAGTGATGGATCTTGGCTGGGTTAAGTTTTGGAAGTGTTTGGAGATGATTTCGGTTGTGTTTGGTAGCCAAATTGCTAGTTTTGTGATGAGCAGCGAGTTGTGTTGATGTTGCTGGTGTTTTAATGCATATGGATGCATTAATGTTCTGTTTTTGTGTGCTTGAAACAGGGGAGGTTGATCCTTGAGCTTTGGAGGTGTTTTCGGAAGGTTTCGGAAGCTTGGAAAGCTTGTTGGCTAGGCTTGTTTGGTAATCGGTGAGTGAAGTTGGGATTTCAGCTTTTGAAACATGGTTTGAAGGTTTTTGGGAGCTTAGTTTAAGTCTAAACAACTTTGCTAAGCTCAAGAGTAAGTGAAGAGGTTTTTGCTCTTGGATTGTGTATGATTTGGTTTTAAAATCAATTGTGGATGATGATTGATGTGCATGTGTTATTGCATGGTTTAATTCTGTTTTGTAAGCATGTTTTAGCATGGTTTAATGCTGGTTTTGAAAGTCAATTGAAAAGGATGCTCAAGATAAGAGAACCTTGGTTATGTTTATGGAAATTGTGATTTTGATGCATAGTGATGCATGTTGTTCATTGGCTTTGTATGATGCTTAAAAACAGTGAGTTGATGATGATTAATGATGATAATTGTACCTTTTGCATATTGTTTATGCATGTGAATCATTGAGCTAATGATGTGGTGGTTTTGCATTATGTGTATGCATGTGAATCATTGAGCTAATGACGTGATGACCTTGCATTGTGTTTATGCATGTGGAACATTGGATATTATGGTAAGATGGTTATGTTGGCAAGAGATGTGAATGGTTCTTGGTTCGTTGATCGGGTATAATTAGCCGGCTATAGGATTGGGTGCACCGTGAATAAAGTCGCCTTGAAGGCGGAGTGGTCAAGTGTGGACCGGTTAGACTCCCCTCAAGTATTCCTAACGAGAAGAGGTCATAGTGGAGGTTGTTGCCCACTCGAGGACCTAAGTTGTTAAGGTCATAATGGAGGTTGTTGCCCATTCGAGGACCTTGGTTAAGTAAAGGTTATAAGGTGGTTAAAAGTCCTTATGTGAGAACCTTGTACTTGTTAAGATCACAATGGCTATGGTTAAGTCCATGTGTGGATCTTGTGTGTGATGTCCCGTTCCTCGTTAGATGATGTCTACAACTACCAATCGGTTATGCAAAGGTTGTATGGTGGTTGAAAGTCCATACGGAAAAGACCTTGTGCATGTCAAGGGTGTATGGCGGTTGGAAGTCCATACATGGTAACCTTGAGGAAAAGCTAAGGTTGTATGGTGTTTAAAAGTCCATGCATGGGAACCTTAGGTTGTTAAGGTCAAATGGAGGTTGATGCCCATTTGGAAGACCTTGGATTGGGTAGGGTGTAGGAAGCGTTGGGACACGCTTGTAATCCGCGTATCCGATCGGGTTGAAAAGTGGAAAGTGTTTATGGTTGATCTCTTGGAAGCCAATATAATGTTCTTGATCATGTTGAGCATGGGATTGCTTGAAATGATGCATGGTTGCATGTGAAGCATGAGATGCTTGAATTGATGCATGTTTGCATGAGAAGCATGAGATGCTTGGTAAGATGCATTGTTGCATGAGATGTGTATGATGCTAGTGGAAGCATGTTACTTGTATGTTGAACAAGTGTGGGTTATCATTTGATAAATGATGCATGTGAGCATGAATTACCTATGTTGCATTGGAGTCATGTATGACTTGTTGTTAAGGCATGTGAATATGATGTTATGGTTTATGATGCCTTGGTTAAATGCTTGAAATGGTTTAATTGAATTATGGTTTTCAATGGTTTCTTGCTTGATGTGGTTTCCAAGTTAAGGAAAGGTATGTTGTGGAAAGGACGTGTTTCCACGGTTGTATTCTAAGCTTTGCATATGGTGTTTATGCATGATTTGAGCTTGATGTTGAAAGAGTTTTTAAACATGGTTTTGGAAAGCAACCGGGTTGGTTTTAATGTGTTTTAAAGACCCGCTGCATTGAAGGTGTTTTGGTTTTGAGCATTCCTCACTAAGCATTATGTGCTTACGCTCCTTTTTGTCCATCAATGCAGATTCTTGAGGTTTGGGCAGCAAGGAGCAAGGGATTCAAGGTGCACTCCAATGGAGATGTATGTCTCGGTGAATAGCTATAGTTAATAAGGGCAATGGGGTAGAATCTCTCGGATTGTTGTTATTGTAATCGTATGTGTTGATCAAGAATGTTTATGTACTGTTGTTAATGATGTTGAATCATGAATTGGTTTGATTGTGTTTGAATTGAAAGGTTTGTGCTTAAATGGTTGCTTGAGTAGGATGCATGTCTATAGAATTGGGGCTTTTCATGTGTGATGGTTATGAGTTGAATTGTTGATGCATTTATGATCCCTGCAGGTTGTATATCTATGTGGTATGATTTGGTGATGTTAATCTGAGGTTTGAAGCATGAGCGGTATGAATTTCAAGTCGATTTCAGACAGGGGTATCGGTACTCGGGCTCGCGTATCGATACACCTGAGCCAAATATGCTCTTTTCTGCCCAGGCGTATCGGTACAGTTGTGGGGGTATCGATACTCATCTGGGTAAAGTTTGAATGCCGTATCGGTACAGGGGATATCGTATCGATACCGTTGCTCGAGTTGGTTACTGCCTTCCCCGCGTATCGATACGACTTCAGGCGTATCGATACGTGTTCTGTTGTTTCGGTTAAAAGTATCTTTGATGTTTGTAAAGTTTGCATTTTGGTCCTGAATCTTGTTTGTGCAATTGTATGAGTTCGGGATGTCCGTCTGAGCTAAAATTTGGCAGGGAAGTATGAAACATGACTAATTTCAAGTCGGTAACTTAAAATCTGGTTAAGTCCTTAAAGTTTTTCAGAAATTACAATTTGGTCCTTAAAGTTGTAATTTGTTCAATCGGGTCCCTGTTTGATCTCTGATGTTTGTGATCTTTGAGCATGGTGTTTGCGTGATCACACATAGGGTTAATGTGCATCTAGACAAGATTAAAAGGAAAAAAAAAGGGGTCGTTAATCAAGGTTGACTTTCGGGTTGACTTTGGTTTTCCCCGTGTATTCTTCGTAGTTCGGGTCAACCGTCTAGGCCGGGCTACGGGGGTTACAGTCAACCAATCAGTGCTTGACATGCGGCATTAATTTTATTTTTCTTTTAAATTTTTTAAAGGAAAATACTCTGATTTTTCAAATTTTTATAAAATCTCAAAATTTTACAAACTTCACAAAACAGTCCCTAAATCCCTAAAATTCTCAAACTTCCGTCGTCGATTGACGCCGCTTCAATAGTCGGTCGCCGTCGCTGACAACACCCACTTGGTCGCCGAACCAAGTCGACCATTTCCCCTAACCCGATGTCACCGAAAACGCCCAATGATGTACAGCCGAGCGTCAAACATGAACGTTGATTTGGTGTTTGATATTTGGCTGCACGCTGTAACAACGGGTGAGTCGCCACCAATCTTTTGTTTTACTTTAGGTGCGATTGGAACACCTGAAAGACCCGGTTATTTTAATAAAACTTGTTTTTATTAAAACAACGAGTTTTGGTCTGCGAAACCAGAAAAACAGGTTCGGGAGTCGGTTACGTGTGGGGAAGGGTGAGCACCCCCACAACGCCCAAAAATTGGTACCTGTCGATTACGTAATGTCTTATGGTGGAATTATGAATTCAAATTTAAATTTAGAAATTATGATCCCTTAATTTAAAATAATATTTAAAAATATATATTTATGAAAGGAAAGGTACACTCCAACGCCCGGAGCATAATTTCCGTTAGACTCCCGACTGAAGGAAGTCTATTTTGAAAATTAAGATTTAGAATAAAAAAATATATGTTTATGAAAGGAAAGGTACACTCCAACGCCCGGAGCATAACTTCCGTTAGACTCCCGACTGAAGGAAGTCTATTTTAAAAATTAAGATTTAGAATAAAAAAATTTTTTTAATAGAGACTATCGAAAAGTGGCACCCTTACGCTCAGGGTACGTTTTTCACAATAATCCCTACTAAAAATTTTAATTTAAAATTTAGTTAAACAATATAAATAAATATATTTAATTTAAACATTGCCTACAGAATAAAATTAAAATACAGAAACATAACATATAAAATAAAAACATACAAACAAATATAAAATCATATTATATTTCATACAAAATATTTATTACAAAAAAACAACATTTAAATAGACAATGATCAAAATTTACCCCACTAGAAGCTTGAAATAAAAACTTCACCCGACCCCTAGTAGGATCTCCGCATCACCTCGCTATACCTCAAAAATCGATTAGAACGAACCTCGACAGGGCCTCCGATCGAACTAACTGTTCGAACCATTAAAAGGGCACTGCCCCTAAGGTTCGAAAGGGGCATTGCCCCTAAAACTTGCGCCACTTTGATGGCATTTGTTTATTTGTTGCTGTCCTCCATTGCTTTGGCAGCCTCCCCTATTTATACTAATTGGGGAGGTGGGATGAGTCATGGTAAGGGGTGCGTGGTGGCTTGCATGTCACCCACGTAATTCCCCCTTTTTTTTACTTTTTTTTATTTTTCTTTTTTTCATCATTTTTTATAAGATATATTTGAGTGAAAAATAAATAATTATGGCCCGGACATAAAATGGGTATTACAGCTGGCCCCCTTTGCTCATTGTTGTGTAACAGGAATAGAGCAAAGATAAAAGGATAACCATTTTATGTCCGTACGAGTCTGGGTTCCTTTTTCTGGCCACGCTCCTTCTTGAACTTTGCTTGATCTGTTCGGCCGCTCTTGTAGGCAGAATCTTCAAAATGGAACGATCCGCTGGGGAGATAATCTTTAGACTACAAAGACCCGTGGGAGAAGCAAAATAAGTCTGGCTTGCTACGGCTCTAACATTAACGAATACCTGAAGAAAACTTGACCTGAATGAGACATTGATGAAGAAGCAAGGTCTGCAAAACTTGATCCATTTAACAAGGTAGCTTGATCTGGAGGAGAATGATTGATCCACTGCAACTCTATAGATGCGAGAAGATCTGAAGAAGGCTCGATCATCTGCAACTCCATTGATGCGAGAAGATCCGAGGAATGGTCGATCATCTGCAACTCTATCGATGCGAGAAGATCTGAAGAAGGGTCGATCTACTGCAACTCCATTGATGCGAGAAGATCTGAAAATGGACGATCTACTGCAACTCCATTTGATGCGAGAAGATATGATGAAGGGTCGATCTACTGCAACTCCATTGATGCGAGAAGATCTGAAAAGGGGCGATCTACTGCAACTCCATTGATGCGAGAAGATCTGAAGAAGGGTCGATCATCTGCAACTCCATTGATGCGAGAAGATCTGAAGAAGGCTCGATCATCTGCAACTCCATTGATGCGAGAAGATCTGAAAAAGGGTCGATCATCTGCAACTCCATTGATGCGAGAAGATCTAAAGAAGGGTCGATCATCTGCAACTCCATTGATGCGAGAAGATCTGAAGAAGGGTCGATCATGTACAACTCCATTGATGCGAGAAGATCCGAGGAAGGGTCGATCATCTGCAACTCCATTGATGCGAGAAGATCTGATTAGTACTAGAATCCCTTCAACGAGACAAGGAAGAGTGTCCATGGTTTATACTTCTTTTGCATTTTTCCCAAATGCACAGGGATGGACGAATTTGATTTGCCTTTACCTATAGTCGTTTGCTTCGGGCTAGTTGTACCATTCCCCTGGGTAAAATCAGTTTGGACCAATCATGAGATTGGATTTTCCCAAGGATTTATTTTCCTTGGACCATTCGTGACAATGGATTTTCGATGGACATCTGAATTGTCCATTCTCTTAAACTTAACTGTGTTTAAGCACGTTATGCCTACATTTCTGTCGGCTTTCGGATTTGCATTTTTCCCAAATGCACAGGGATCAACGGTTTTGATTTGCCTTTACCGGTAGCCGTTTGCTCCGGGCTAGTTGTACCATTCCCCTGGGTACAATCAGTTTGTACCAATCATGAGATTGGATTTTTCCAAAGGATTTATTTTCCTTCGACCATTTGTGACAATGGATTTTCGATGGACATTTGAATTATCCATTGTCTTAAACTTAACCGTGTTTAAGGACGTTGTGCTGACATTTCTGTCAGACTTACCAAACAACTTAAGTTCAGCTGTGATTGTCCTGAAGGGATAAGATCCGATGAATTTCATCATTTTTTTTCTCTTTTTGAAGGCTCAATAATTTTGATTGGAAAGACATAGTCAGTGGTTTTGAAAGCATGGACTCCAAGCGGGGTGTTTATGCCCCAGATTGACATTGATCACCTTATCTCTGCTTAAGAAAGAAAGCACGGACCACATGTTTGGTCACATTTCTTGTTACAAATTTGAGATGACGACATGGCTCATTGCGCTTCTGACACGGACCTACTCTGCTATTGAAGAGTAGAACCTGCAAAATTGGTAAATGTATTCATGATGTCATGGTTAGCATAAGTCTATCTTAGATGAGTACATGAATGACTCTGATGTAGATGCAAAATGCTTCTTGATTCTAAAGTATTGGCTCAAGCATCTGTAGCTGCTCTGAAATTAACGCTGTCAGCGGTTCATACTCTGTCCAGTTTGATCACTAGGCTTCTCCTTCTTGTCCCAAGATTATCTGCCCCATTTTGCCTCAGCTTTCTTTTTTATGATATTCTCTCTTTCCTTAGGGCTACATTTCATCTGCGTACTTTAGGAGTTTTTCAAAGTAATGCAAAGATGTCAATAAAATATTTATGTAACAAGAACGCAAGATGAAAAGTCAAGTTTATTGAAAATAAAGTTCGGAACACTTAAGTGGGGAAACATTTAAAAGTAGCAAAACAAAACAAATGACAAAATTGGGTGCCCCTAATATCATATGAGCAGGCTTTAGCTGGATTCGTGGGCTATGAGCCTTGATGTGTCTAGGAGACCTCAGGTACTTTGTTGGCAGAGACTCCTGGTTGTCTCTTCAAGCGAAGTATCTTTTGACTGAGTCTGAGTTTGCAGGGTTAGGCAGATCCTTGCCATCCATTTCAGCCAGGATTAAAGCTCCTCCGAAAAAGGCTTTTTTCACGACGTATGGGCCTTCCCAGTTTGGCATCCATTTTCCTCGGGCATCTCTCTGTGTTGGTAATATCTTTTTTAGCACCAAGTCTCCTTCCTAGAATTCTCTTGGACGAACCTTCTTATCGTAGGCTCGCATCATCCTTTTCTGATACATTTGACCATGTCGAATGGCCTTCAGCCTTTTTTCTTCGATCAAAGCTAGTTGGTCGTATCTGGCTCGAATCCATTCTGCTTCATCTAATTTCAATTCTGACAAGACCCGGAGGGAAGGGATTTCAACCTCAATGGGCAGTACAGCTTCCATCCCATAAACTAGCGAGAAAGGGGTTGCCCCGGTAGAGGTTCTGACCGATGTACGATAGGTATACAAGGCAAATGGCAACTTTTCATGCCAATCTCTATAAGTTTCTACCATTTTTCCAACAATCTTCTTGATATTTTTATTGGCTGCCTCCACCGCTCCATTCATTTGGGGGCGATATGGTGAGGAATTGTGGTGTCGTATCTTAAACTGCTTGCACACCTCTTCGATGGCCTTGTTGTTTAAATTCAATGCGTTGTCAGATATGATACTTTCCGGCATTCCATATCGACATATGATCTCTTTCTTCAAGAATCTGCATACTGCCGATTTGGTGACATTCGCATAGGTGGCCGCTTCTACCCATTTAGTGAAGTAATCAATGACCACAAAGATGAACTGATGCCCGTTCGAAGCCTTTGGCGATATGGGGCCAATGACATCCATGCCCCACATAGAGAACGGCCATGGGGAGGTCATAACATGTAGTGGTGATGGAGGAACATGAATCTTATCAGCGTAGATTTGGCATTTGTGACATTTTTTGGCATAGCTGATGCAGTCTTCTTCCATAGTTGACCAGTAGTAACCGAATCGCATAATTTGCCTAGCCATGGTAAACCCATTGGCGTGGGTCCCGCATACGCCTTCATGGACTTCTTCAAGGATCTTTCTAGCTTCAACAGCATCCACGCATCGCAGTAAGACTTGATCTTTCCGTTTTTTGTACAGAATCTCCCCGTCCAGGACATATTCGCTTGCCAATCTTCGCAATGTCTTCTTTTCATTCTCAGTGGCCTGTTCCGGATATTCACGGCCTTTCAAGTATTGTAACAGGTCATGATACCAAGGTTGTTCATCTTTTTCACCTTCCTCGATATCATAGCAGTAGGCCGGTGTCTGGTATATACTCATCTATATAGGTCTCAAATCGGACTGCTTGTTAACTTTAATCAGTGAAGATAACGTAGCCAAGGCATCCGCCATCTGGTTGTCCTCCCGGGGAAGATAATGAAAGGTAATCTCGTAAAATTCCTTGATCAAATCCAAGACTAGGTTTCGATAGTCTAATAGTTTGGAATCTCTGGTGCCCCATTCTCCCCGAAGCTGATAAATCACAAGCATGGAGTCTCCATATACTTTTAATGACTTGACCTTTCGTTCAATGGCCGCTCGAATTCCCATGACACATGCTTCATATTCGGCCACGTTATTTGTACAATCGAAGTCAAGCTTACTGGCAAAAGGGTAATGGTCACCATCCGGGGAGACTAACACAGCCCCGATCCCCTTTCCTGTGGCATTTGAGGCGCCATCAAAATTCAATTTCCAACATTTTTCTTCTGGAGTACTTTCCTCTATGGTCATAATGTTCATCAAATCTTCATTCGGGAAGTCGAAGTTTAGAGGCTCATAATCCTCTAAGGCTCGGCTGGCTAAGAAGTCGGCTATTGCACTTCCCTTTATGGCTTTTTGGTTTACATAAACCAAATCGAATTCAGATAGCAAAATCTGCCACCTGGCCATTCTTCCTGTTAGTGCAGTTGACTCCATTAAGTATTTAAGAGGGTCGAGTTTTGAGATCAGCCACGTCGTATGATACAACATGTATTGTCTTAACCTCTTAGTGGTCTAGATCAAGGCACAACACAACTTTTCGATTGGTGAATATCTCACTTCACCTTCTGTAAATTTCTTACTGAGGTAATAAATTGCCCTTTCCTTCTTCCCTGACTCATCATGTTGGCCAAGCACACACCCCATAGAGTTTTCAGAGACGGTCAAGTACAGAATCAGTGGTTTGTTTGGGACAGGCGGCACCAAGACGGGAAGATTTGATAAGTAATGCTTGATCTTGTCAAAAGCTTCCTGACATTCATCGTCCCAGTTTCCAGGATTATGCTTTTTGAGGAGGCGAAAGATGGGGTCGCATTTTTCAGTTAACTGTGAAATGAACCGAGCAATGTAATTTAATCTTCCTAAGAAGTCTCTTACTTCTTTCTGAGTGCGCGGGGATGAAAGCTCTTGAATGGCTTTAACCTTATCAGGATCAACCTCGATACCCCTTTCGCTGACTATGAAGCCCAACAATTTTCCTGATCTAACCCCAAAGGTACATTTGGCCGGATTCAGCTTTAACTGGTATTTTCTTAGTGTCGAAAATAGTTTTCTGAGGACTATGACATGCTCTTCTTCTGCTCGTGACTTGGCAATCATGTCGTCGACATATACTTCAATTTCTTTGTGCATCATATCATGAAACAAAGTGACCATAGTTCGTTGGTATGTTGCCCCTGCATTTTTAAGCCCAAAAGGCATCACCTTGTAACAAAAGGTTCCCCATTGTGTTATAAACGTAGTCTTGTGCATATCATCTGGATGCATCTTTATCTGGTTGTAGCCTGAGAAGACATCCATAAAGGAGAACAGAGAGTGCTTTGCGGTATTGTCAACCAAGGTGTCGATATGAGGCAATGGAAAGTTATCTTTAGGGCTGGCTTTGTTCAAGTCCCGATAATCGACGCACATGCGGACCTTGCCGTCTTTCTTTGGAACAGGAACTATGTTAGCTACCCATTCCGAATACTTGATCTCTCGGAGAAAGCCAGCATCATACTGTTTCTTGACTTCCTCTTTTATTTTCAAAAGTGTATCAGTCCTCATTCTTCGAAGTTTCTGCTGAACTGGATTATAGCCCTCCTTTATAGGCAGTTTATGCACGACCACACTCGTGTTTAATCCTGGCATGTCTTGGTAGGACCATGCGAAGATATCCTTGAATTCTAGCAGCAGCTCAACAAGGTCATGCCGTGTCTTCGTGGTAATGTGTGTCCCGATCTTCACTTCTTTATTTTCATTTTCGTCTCCGAGATTGATCGTCTCTAACGCCACTTTGTAAGGTAAAATCTTTTTTTCCTCGTGTTCAACCATCTTTAATAGATCCAGGGATAAATCATAATCCTGGTCTTCTTCAAAGTCCTGAGGTCCATCTAGACACATGTCTCGTTCAAAAATTAGTTCCGAATCCATTTCGGTGCTGCTTGATACATTGGTATCAGGGGACCTCACAAAAAATAATGATGACCATTGGAAAAAAAACGTGATTTGAAAATGGCCACTACGTATGGATAAGAGTAAAAGCAAAAGAAATGTTTCTTTAAAGTTACACGCAAAAAGGGTACGTATTATTTTATTAACATAAGGACCATATAAGATCATAAGCATATGCCCTTTTACAAAAAAAACCTTGTTGCTCCTGGGCAAGAGTAACAAGTGTGTTCTGAACATTACTCTGAAGTACTCCTAAACACTGCGGAGAGTTCTTCGGCAGTCCAATTATTCAGAACACTTCCAGGGGCATAAGGACGGATTCCTCTCAGGTATACCCCTTCATTTCCTTCATCAACTATAACATTTATATCTAAAGTTTCCAGCTTTTTCCTCAAATCTGCTTCTTCTTTGGCTTGCTTAGGGTAGAGAAACCCTCCTGAGATGAAATTTTTAGACAAAGGAGGAAAAGCCAAGGGCTCCCAGCTAACCTCTGTTCCTTCCAAGCGGGCTCTTCTTCTTTCTTGCTTCTTCAAAACTTCGCTCTTTGTTTGCTTTGCATTTGGCATGTACCCGAGGCCAAAACGGTCTTGCATGTTGACTACAGACGGTGCATTGACCCGTCCCTGCAGATACTTTCCAAGTCCGCGACCAACCCGGGCTCCTCTCCCCATTGTCAGCTTGACTCCAACCCTTGTGGCTTTAGATAGTCTGGGAGTAGGAATGCGACTCCCTTCGGGTATAAAGGTCGCATTAACAAACTCAAACGATCTAAAGGAACACTCAACGACCTTTTCATCAGTCTCGATGTAAGGGGCTTCACTAGTGATAGAGGCTATAATATCCTCTTCGGCGTTCACGGTGACCAGTCGCCCATCGAAGATAAATTTCAGCTTCTGGTGAAGTGAAGACGGGACTGCCCCAGCCGAGTGGATCCAAGGTCTTCCCAATAGACAATTGTATGTGGGTTTGATATCCATCACTATGAAATCTACATCATATGTATTTGGGCCCACCAGTAAAGGTACTTCAATCCTTCCCATTACTTTTCTTTCAGTACCGTCAAAGGCTCGAACAAGAGTGTTACATGTCTTCATGTGAGAACCGTCTATTGGGAGCCGGCTTAAAGTGACTAATGGTAAGACATTCAGGGCGGATCCATTATCAATCAGGACTCCTGGCAAGGTATAACCTTTACACCGAGTAGTGATGTGTAAGGCCTTAGTGGACCCTGTACCCTCTGCCGGTATTTCATCATCATGAAAGTAGATGAAATTATCAGCATTAATATTATTCACCAATCTATCCAATTTGTTCACCGAAATGTCATTGGAAACAAAGGTTTCATTGAACACCTTTAACAACGTGTTCCGGTGTGTTTCAGAGTTTAGCAATAAGGATAGTAATGATATGCGAGCAGGCATCTTCCGCAGATGTTCAACAACATTATACTCGCTATGTTTCAAAAATTTCAAGAATTCTTTCACCTCTTCCTCTTTAACTGGCCCGTTGATGGGTGATTCAGGTTCAGCATTTATGGGAGCTTTCTCTTTCAGGTCTTCTGCTTCTTTGGGAACATATCGTCTCCCGCTTCTAGTAAAGAAGCCTACATCGTTTACGTCCTCTGAAGTTGTTTTTGAGGCCACGTCTTCTTGGATTGAGACTTCACCATTGTATTTCCAAGGGACCTTCCTACTGTCATGGTACGGGAAGGGCACTGGTTTCTGGATCGTAACTTTGGCTTGTGAGCTCTCACCTTTTCCACTTTTCCCTGGTCCCAAAATAACAATGACTGGGTAGTTGCCCTCTAGGTTCGTGTTTTTGTATTCTGAGGTACATATATATGCTTCCTCCACAGGCCTTTCTTCGAAAAATTCTAACTCTTTGTTATCAATCAATCGCTGGATGAGGGTCTTGAACTCTGTACAGTTCTGGATATCGTGATCTTTCTCGCCATGGTATGGGCAACAATCATTCGAGGTTTTCTTAACGCCCCCTGCGACTTTCTGTAGCATACCCATCTCGATCATCTTTTCCTAGACCCATCTTAGTGGTGTTTTTACATCTTCCACAGTGGTCTTGATTTTTCTATTGCCTTCAATGATTGCATTTGCCCCAGACTCAGCATGGTCGGGTAACGGACTTCCAGATGTGTTTGATCCAGCGGAGTCATCGAACCTTACAACCCCCATTTTTATGAATTTTTCAACAAGTCTCTTAAAAGCGATACAATTTTCGATGGAGTGCCCTGTTACTCCGGCATGATAATCACAATGCGCATCAGCATCATACCATTTTGGATAAGGGGGTTGAATCGGCTTAGTGTAGAATGGAGACACCACGTGTGCATTGTACAAGTTCTTATATAACTCACCATAAGATATGGGGATGGGAGTAAATTCCATATCTCTTTGGTTCGATCCTTGTTTAGAGGGATTTTGAACATTCGGGGTTGCAGCTTTGGGTTGTCCGACTATCAGCTGCTTGGTATAGCCGACATTATAGACACCTGTATTGCTGACCTCATTGCCCCTTCTTCGATAATTCGACTTCTTCGTGTGTTCTTCATCTTCGATTTTTCCGGTTCTGATTGCGTTTTCAATCATTTCTCCATTCATTATTATGTCGAAAAAATCCTTTGTGGCACCCCCTATTATACGTCCTAGAAAGGGTTTTTTTACTGTTCCGACAAAAAGCATCACCGTTTCTTTTTCTAATAAAGGAGGTTGTACTTGGGCTGCAACGTCCCTCCACCGTTGCGCGTATTGCCTAAAACTCTCATCAGGCCTTTTCTCCATATTTTGTAGTGTAACACGATCTGGTGTTATATCAATGACATGATTATATTGTTTGACAAATACCTGAGCTAAGTCTTTCCAGGAGGTGATCCTGTCACGGCTTAACTGGTTGTACCATTTGGCGGCAGACCCAGTTAAACTGTCCTGAAAGCAGTGGATTAGGAGAGGATCATTATCAATGTATCCTGTCATCCTTCTAATGAACATCGTAAGGTGCGCTTCAGGACAAGTAGTCCCATTGTATTTTTCAAAATCCGGCATCTTAAATTTGGGAGGAAGCACCAAATCAGGGACCAGACTTAGCTCCCTTGCGTCCATCTTTGGAAACTGGTCTATACTTTCCATGGCCTTGAATTTTTCTTCTAGCTGCTTACAGCGATCATCAAGTTGTTTGGGTAGCTCGACTTTAAGCTTGTCCATTTCATTGAAGTCAGGAACGACATACTCACTAGGATCATCATGAATTATTGCCCCCCGTGTGTAGAAGACTCAGCATGAACCACCGGTTGTTTTGCTGCAGGGGTTTCGACTGACAACTGGGTCTTGAGAGGAAGGGCCGGGTCATTGGTCAACGCACCAGGATCTATGAAGACTCCCTTCTTCTTTTCCAAGCTCTGTCCGCCTAGCATTGCAGCTATCTTGGCTAACAGGTCTTCTTGTGCTTGTGAGATGTGATCACGAGTTTCCCGCTGTGTTTTCTCTAACTTACTTTCAATATCCTTCCTGATGTCTTCATATGGTTGTTCGACTTTTGCCAACCTTTCTTCCATGTTTTTAGCTTTGCTTCTGGTGAAATACGAATGTTGAGTTCGTAATTCTGCCAGCCCCAAGGTTTACTGCGATGATAATTCCTCGAAAGTTAAAACTCGATAATGAAATGTGATGTAATGCAATGTGATGCTTATGCGGACAATAAGATATGCAAAAACAAACATTATATTAGTACCACAACATATTTTACACAAAAAGGTGTTGATTTCGGTACAACTTTCAAAAGGAAACTCGCATCAGAACAAGTTTCTTTACATAAGGTAGGTCTATTTCACATATATTGCTTGGCCTTAACGCCGAGGATCTTGATCTTCCTGAAGAGCCAGGCCAACTTCTTGCCCCTATCGGACTCTGATTCAGTTTGCAGGCTCAGGACATCAGCTTGGACAGCTAGAGTCTGTAAGTGCTCCGCGACCTCTCGTACTTGAACCAGGGCTTCAGCCATTACACGGTCTCTATCCCGGACTCTGTCTTGAGATTGATCTAACCGTGCCTGCCACTGTTGGTTGTTCCATGACTGAACTTCTTCAAAACTATTAATCTGGCCTTGACAGGTTTCCAGAGCCGCTTCTAAATCTTCAACTTGTTTCTTCATATTCTCATTCTCCTGCCTACTTGCCTTTAACTCAGCTGCATGGTTCCGGCTGCGGTACCTTTGTAGAGAGCCTTCCAATTCACCAACTCGGCCTCTTAGGCTTAGATTCTCAGCTCTGTTTCGAGACAACTCTTCCTCCATATTTGTTTGAATGTCCCTAAACCTCCTCTCCCAAAGGTCGGCTCTCTCCTTTTCTTTTTGGATTTCATGCTTCCATTCAGCCGACGTTTTTCCAAGGCCGACATATTTTGCTGATGCGTGAAACTTCTTATAATCATTTCGCAGGTTGTTCAGATCTTCTTCTGCTTTACTCTTTCCTTTCCTTAACCTTTCGATTTCTTGTTCTTGGGATTGCATGCCAAACTTCAACTGATTCTTTTCATTTTCTAACCCTGACAGACGACTTTCCATCATCAAGTACTTCTTCTTAAAGTCATACTTCGCAATCTCCATCTCCGAGGGATCCTCTCGTAACTGTTCCTCCACCGGTACATTATTTTCTGGGTCCGGTAAGGGGATATCATCGTTGATTCTCATGCTTCTCCATCGTCGATACTCTGGCGTAACTCTAGGTTTTTCGTCGAATGGTTCCATCTTGTAAATACGCTTCCATGCCTCAGCAATCTTGGAAACATTTTTCTTATATCCTCTTCCTTCGTATGGAAATTCACAAGTAGCAAGCCCTCTTGTCGCTGGGATGAACTGTCTCGACCTGTATTGCCTAGATACTAGTAACGGCGCATATCCAGTTGCTCCCCATATTCCAAGAAGAGGGACCCAGTCATAGTCTCCACATTTGTAGACAATATTAGTAGGGAATAACCAACGTGCTTTCCAGATGACGTCTTTTTCTTGAAGGTTTCGGAGAATAGTCTTCCACTTATCACATGATAGGTTTTCAGGCCTTGGCGTAGACGCGAGGTCCTGCAGCGGCGAGTAACTCTCGAAGCATGCTTGATAAGAAACTTTCTCCGGCTTCCAAAAATGACTATGAAACCAAACCAATAACAGCTGAGCACAACACATGAACCTCCCTTCACCACTTTTTTTACAAGCACTGAGAGACCTGAAGGTTTCGGCTAGAATGGCTGGAACTGGAGTTATTCCTTTATCAAGGTGATCGAACAGCTCCATAACAGCGTCATCGATGTATCCTAACGATTTGGGAAAGATAACCAAACCGTAAATGGCCAAGGCAAACATTTTAACTTGTTTTTCGCGCTTAGACTCGGCTTGGATCAGGTCCCGTATGAATCTCCATGCGATACACCTGGTTTCCCCTTTTATCTTAATCCTGGCTTTAGCCCACTGTTCATCCATACCAGTCATCTTTAACAGCTTCTTCTGAAACTCCGGAGAATTAGGAGACTTAAAGTAGGCTTTATTAACTTGGATTTTTGGACAGCGGATCAAGGTAGTATATTCTTCAATAGTTGGTACCAAATCAACATCACCTAGAGTAAAACAACTGTAGGCGAGATTCCAGAACTGGGCAAGGGCTCTGAACAAAGCTTTATCAATGCTGACATCTAGTAGTTAAGGCAAATCACCATAGCTGTCGTAGAACAACTGTCTATTTGTTTAGTCCCACTGGTTCCAGATTTCCTTTAGTTCTTGCAACTGGTTCTGAGTTGACCTGATATTGGTAGAATCCCCAAACTCTGGCTTTTCACCTTCTAGCAAGCTATCCCCTTTCTGGCGCTGCAACTCTTCCGACCATTTTCGTACGCCCAGATTGCCTTCCACCTTATCAAGAAATCGGTTCTCCATAGCTGATCCTTTGTAACGGTTGCACTTGCCTCAACACCTTTTTTTTAAAAAAAATGCAATGCAATGGAAAACAAGAGAAAAAAAAAACAAAACAAAACAAACAAAAAAACGTGTTATTCATGAGATAAGATAAAATGATAAAATAAACAAATGAGAAATAGGCAAATAAATAAAAGTAAATAAGCAAATAAATAAACAGAACTGAAATTAAAATGCGTAATTAAAGAAGGTAACCCCCCCCCCTTTCTCTTTCTAGAATGCACCTATAGGGTGACTCTCTAAACGGGCAGAGGTTCGGCATGGTTTAGAAGGTTGGCTTCTATGGTTCACTACATGAGGTTCAGATCTACGAAGGGTACCCGAATTGACAATTCAGGGGGATACGAGTCTCTAGGTCTACACGGAGACGAAAGTCTCACGAAGACAGAGGGACCAATATCCCGGAAGCGATTCACCATCCTACACGGAGGCGGTACCTCACGAAGGCGTGGTTTCTCGCTCCCACTTAAAGGATAGAGCTCGGGTCGAGAGCTCATGATATGAAGCCTAGAAAGAATTTTATAATTTTTTGTAATAAAAATATTTTTTGTAATAAAAATATTTTATAATCTTTTTTTTTTGTTTTTTGGGATCACAGAATTAAATTAAACCGAATTAATATTTTCTACTCAATAAAACAAAGGGTAACCGACTTGTGGCTTGACTCTCGAAAAAAAGATGTCCCTAGTGGAGTCGCCAAGCTGTAACAACGGGTGAGTCGCCACCAATCTTTTGTTTTACTTTAGGTGCGATTGGAACACCTGAAAGACCCGGTTATTTTAATAAAACTTGTTTTTATTAAAACAACGAGTTTTGGTCTGCGAAACCAGAAAAACAGGTTCGGGAGTCGGTTACGTGTGGGGAAGGGTGAGCACCCCCACAACGCCCAAAAACTGGTACCTGTCGATTACGTAATGTCTTATGGTGGAATTATGAATTCAAATTTAAATTTAGAAATTATGATCCCTTAATTTAAAATAATATTTAAAAATATATATTTATGAAAGGAAAGGTACACTCCAACGCCCGGAGCATAATTTCCGTTAAACTCCCGACTGAAGGAAGTCTATTTTGAAAATTAATATTTAGAATAAAAAAATATATGTTTATGAAAGGAAAGGTACACTCCAACGCCCGGAGCATAATCTCCGTTAGACTCCCGACTGAAGGAAGTCTATTTTAAAAATTAAGATTTAGAATAAAAATATTTTTTTAATAGAGACTATCGAAAAGTGGCACCCTTACGCTCAGGGTACGTTTTTCACAATAATCCCTACTAAAAATTTTAATTTAAAATTTAGTTAAACAATATAAATAAATATATTTAATTTAAACATTGCCTACAGAATAAAATTAAAATACAGAAACATAACATATAAAATAAAAACATACAAACAAATATAAAAACATATTACATTTCATACAAAATATTTATTACAAAAAAACAACATTTAAATAGACGATGATCAAAATTTACCCCACTAGAAGCTTGAAATAAAAACTTCACCCGACCCCTAGTAGGATCTCCGCATCACCTCGCTATACCTAAAAAATCGATTCGAACGAACCTCGACAGGGCCTCCGATCGAACTAACTATTCGAACCATTAAAAGGGCACTGCCCCTAAGGTTCGAAAGGGGCACTGCCCCTAAAACTTGCGCCACTTTGATGGCATTTGTTTATTTGTTGCTGTCCTCCATTGCTTTGGCAGCCTCCCCTATTTATACTAATTGGGGAGGTGGGATGAGTCATGGTAAGGGGTGCGTGGTGGCTTGCATGTCACCCACGTAATTCCCCCTTTTTTTATTTTTCTTTTTTTTCATCATTTTTTATAAGATATATTTGAGTGAAAAATAAATAATTATGGCCCGGACATAAAATGGGTATTACACACGCCGTTGGGCGTTTCCGGCGACGCCATGTTAGGGAAAATGGTCGCCTTACTCCGGCGACCAAGTGGGTGTGGTCAACGACGGCGACCGACGGTAGAAGCGGCGTCAATCGACGGGGGAGGTTTGGGAATTTTTAGGGATTTAGGGACTGTTTTGTGAAGCTTGTAAAATTTTGAGATTTTATAAAAATTTGAATATTTTCCATTAAAATAAAATTAATGCCACGTGTCAAACATCGATTAGTTGACAATTTTTTTAACACCCATTTAACAATCGGGCACTTAAAATTGTAACTATTTGTACTTTGGGTACCTATTTTTACAAAAAAATACTTTAAACACCTAAATTATTTTAAGACGTAATATTTTTTAAAATATTTTAAATTTAATAATAATAATAATAATGGTTTTATTTTATTTTTAAATTATTTTTGATTTAACAATAATAAAAAATGACATGTCATGTCATGTTATAATTATTATATAATAATTCAGAGTGAAAAAATAGGAGCAATTTGAAAGTTTAGTTATTAAATAGGAGCAATTTGGGCACCTAAAATTTTAAAAGGGTATACTTTGTGCACCTATTTGTCATTTAAGCCTTTATAATATTATTTTACTAATTTATTGTAAAGTTTTAGGGTTGAAAAATAAATTTTTAAAAATCCAAGGGTGAAATTATAAAGAAACATTTTCAATAGTGACCATAATGTTTATTTTTTAAAATTGGCGAGCAGAAATGTACATATGATAAACTTTAGTGGCCATTGCAGTCGGACCCTTATTTTTTCGATGTCAGATCAACAAGTCGTCAATGTTTATCGGCAACAAACGTCTGAGTGACCAAAAGTTTACGCCCCGAAAATGTAAGTAACATTACTGGTCCTTTTTCAAAATCGGTGACCAACTCTGTACTGGGAAAAAAAATACAAATGACTATTCCAGTAGTGAACCCTAAAATTAAAAGTCAAGGCATAGTTAAAGGGACTAAATTGAATTACTATTTCAATTCAGTTGTCAATTTACAATGTTTTGGTGACTAAATTGCAAGGAAAAGAAAATTTGAGAGCACTAAGTAGGAAACGGGGAAAGAAGGGCGCGAATCCTATACCCGAGTCTGAATCCCTCGTGCGGGTCGAGCCAACCCAGTGCCAAAACGACAATGTTTCGACTCGGATACTTAAACCCTCCATCGAGTTAAATCGGTCATTTCCGCAAACACACACACTCTCTCTCCTCCCATCGAATCCTCTCTCCCCCTCTCTCTCTACAATCACCTGCAATCCCAGATTTCTCTTCCCATTTTTGATCAAAACCTCTCATTTATCCCTAAATTCATCCCAGTTCATCATTTTTCCCGTGTTCGATCCCCACAAACACATAAGAACTTTCATTTCTTTGTTTTCTTCGTATCAAAACACATCCACATCCCTTGTTCTTGCATCGTTCTCCATTTTTTTCATCTTTGATCTGCCACAATCACTTAACGCTCACCAGTTCATGTTTCCTTTCGATCAAACACATCATTTTCTCAAGAACACAAATCATTTCTCTTCATTTTCCTCATTTGATCCTCAACCGACATGAAACACTAACACAACTTGTTTCCCAGCCTTCAGAGGCGACGTAGGTCATTGGCCGTCATCTTTGGTCATCCTCTTCCTTTCTTCGGTCACCGGAAACTTTCCGATCATCTTCTCCGATTGAACCTGTACCTCCGGTCATCTTCTTCAGCCAAACCTACAACTTCGACCGTCGTGCTCCGCCCTCGGAGCGATTTCCGACCACCGTCCGCCGCCGCACCGAAATTCTAAAAACTACAAAAATGCTCTGTTTTCTGTCCTAAACTACCTTGTACTCGTCCTAAACTACCTACCGAACCAAAATCCTCTATCATTTTCAACTTCGGCCAAAATCCTATACCTACATAACTCCGATGACACTCATATCGACTCTGTTTTCAAATAAGTGCTCAGAAATCTTTAAACACTAATTTTGTTTAAGCCTTAGATCTAGGTTTTTATATGTTTGAGCTACTATTTTTTTTAATTTTTAGAGCCTAAATCTGATTTATTTGTTATTTAAATGCAAGAAAAGGGATAAGGAGAAGAGGAGCTACCTCTTGACGTACTCAAACGGTGTTGCGGTTGTTCCGGTCGTCTTCTCCGGCAGTCGGCGTGACTTCTCAGCTTCTGGTGACTTTTCATCTTCCTTTTCTCTCTCCTCCAATTAATTGCCCCAGTTATTGTATAATTAAAACTGTCCCTCACTAACTCTCTCTCTCTCTTCTATTTATAGCATATGTCAGTGATGACATCATCGACCTCTTAATCCGGGTGAGACAAAATGGGCAAATAAGAGACCGCAACATTCATTTTTGGAGGGCCAAAGAAACACATTTGTATTTCTTTTGAGCCTTGCCGGTTTTAGGAGGCAAATTGGGCATGGGTATGTATATTTTTGGGCTTGTTCACCAAATTTTGGCCTTTTTAATCTGGATCTTTGTACATAATGAACATTTGGACTTTTATTTATTTATTTTTGTTTTATTTATAGAGAGTATATGTACTTATATATACTCGGATAAAATATAAGTATTAGACATTGTAATTTCAACGTGCTAATATATACATTTTTTCCTGTTAGATATATACTAACAAATTTAGATCGTCGCAATATTCCGGGTGAACATCAAGATATCAGATTACTAATCGAGCAGAAAGTGAGAGATATGAATTACAAAAAATGAACCTAAATTAAGATATCCAAATGTTTGGCAAAGAAACAGCTGGGGCTGCTTTAGGATTATGCGCAGCAGCCAGCTTTACTTGCTGTTTGCATCTCTTGATTGGGAACAATAATCCGGGTTCCCTTAAGAAAAGCAGAATTGCCATTGGAATCTAACTCATCCTTAGCAGTAAGTGTTTTCTTGCTGATTATTCGATAAATCCCCGTTAGAACTGTAAAAAATGCAGTTTCAACATTGGTAGATTCTCGGGCCGATGTCTCCATGAAAAACAGGCTCTCCCTTTGAGCAAACTCTTTTGCATCTTCAATTGGTACTGCTCTCAGGTTTGTCAAGTCACACTTGTTGCCAACAAGCATGATAACGATATTCTGATCGGCATGTCCCCTCAATTCCTCTAGCCACCTTGCCATGTGGTCAAACGATTGTCGCTTGGTCATGTCGTAAACTAACATCGCTCCTACTGCACCTCGATAGTATGCACTCGTCACAGCCCTGTACCTGATTCGACAAAGCAACAAAAATACTTCAGCCACACCATACAATATGAAGGAAACAAAACGCAACAGCTTGATCTAATAACTAAACACAGTTCCAAGAGATTCTTACGGCATCAGCTGTTTCTTGGGGTCCTAATCAAATAAGTTAAAATGAACAAGGACCACATCCAAATCAATTAGTATGCCAGAGAAGGTTTGGTTTTATATAGTTTCACATTGGAGAATGGTTCGATTTTGTATCGTTGCACATTGAAGAAGCCAGCACAAAGACTACCATGTCAAATGGAAAGTTTAGCAAACTCTGCTTGTTGCCACATCAGGATGACTAGTTTTTTCAGAAACAAAGTAGAGATAAATAAAACGAACTGATCAATTAAATTTCTTCCTTTCAGTTATGCGAATGCACTAATAATGACATTTTTGCCTTAAAATTATGATTGTTTGTTTGTGATTGTTATTCTCCCTTTTCAGTTGACAACATCTATATATTATCAAACACTTAAAATTTACAATATCCGCAATCTGTGATGATTAGATTCAGCAACAAAAGGAAGCAATATCAAACTATATGACTCTGCTTATCATGTTAAAGCAATATCAAACTAACATTGCTAGCAACAAGTTACACTCGTATTATGTTCAATCACTGCACAAAAAATAAAAAAAAATGGAAACGAAAACAAGTCAAACGGGCATCGATTACAAATCTAACACAACAAAAAATTGTCAAGTTCTGGTACTTCCCATGTGACTGTAATGTGAGCTACAAAAGCTGTACCATGCACTCAAGTAGCAATCGTAGAGGCAATGATTTTCAAGTGAAAGTGAACATTGACCAAGAGATGCACTAGCAGATTCAGATAAAATACATGCGTGCATGCGTGCAAACATGTAAGGAAAAATATGCCTACTTATGCATGATACATTAATCCCTGTGCAATGCTTGTGCCAAAACACATACACAAATATAGCAAATAGCTATAATAGTGGTAGGCGAGTGACCGAAAATGAGTTTTCAGTAACTGAACTAGATAGGGAGCAAAATATCTGGGAGAAATGTTGAGCAGCTTCATCTGAACCTCAATGAATTTTGGATGAGGATGAAAAACTAATCTCTAGGATATTAAGGAAGAAAACATATAGCTGTAGAAAATAAAGGATGTTGACATATTTTAGTTAAGACCTTCTGGATGCTAACCGAAAATTCTTCATGTTTCCATCACAATTCAAAGATCATTTCATGGTCCTTGAATAGTATCAAGCACAACATATTTGTTTGGTTATATATGTGCTGATAATCACATTGATATTTACAAGTAATGTACAATACTTTAAGGGTTGTTATTCCATGTACTAAAGTGAAAAAAATTCCACAAGCATAAATAATTTCACTTTAAAAACCTAAACTTCACATCGCTAACTCTAAAACCCTAAATCATAAACTTTAAACTTTATATACTAAACCTTAAAACTTAAATCGACTCCTTAAACTCTAATTTAAACCCGCTTCTTGAAAAAAAAATCCAGTATCGCTGCATGAAATATTTTTTCATGCTTTAATATTTTATATAAGTAATCTTATTTTATTTATTTATTTTTATAAAAATTATTTGTTTATTTATTTATCAAAATTCTTTTTAACCATTATCAATTATAAATTGTTTTGGAAAAGATAAATGAACATGTATTAATATATCATTTGGATTGGATTTATACATTCAAACTCAAGAGCGAAAGAGACCAAATACTAATATGAGGTATGCTCTTCATCTTAACATCTTACTTTTTCCTGTAACTTTTACCATCTTTTTATACCTTTTGAACATTCAACTTTCTTTTCACTTGATTAATCCAAAAAAAAAAACTAAAATTTCTTTTCACTTGATTTTTGTGAACATTCAACTTCCATTTGTCGAGTCTGAGCAATTGAGCTATCACCGAAATTTATAGTTATTGGGGGGTTTGTAATATGTGCGAGGTAAACAACCGCACAAGGCCCCCAAGAAAAGAGAACCCCAAATGAGTTGATTTAAATGTTTATTGAAAAAAAATAAAAAATTTGGTTTAATAAATTACGAGAGAAAATAAATAAAAAAACATTAAAGAGGGCCCAAAATATTTTTTTTACTAAGATCAAAATATATTTAAAAAAAACTTATATATTTTTGAGATTATAAATTAAAGATCATCGTTTTAATAAACTGTATAGAGCCTCGTAAACCTTTGAACAGCCCAGTTTATAGTCTAGAATATGTTGAATATTTATTTGAGTTTATAGTCTAGAATATGTTGAATATTTATTTGATAGAAATGGTAAATTCCGTCTCTATCGTGACTTTAAAATTTATTTTAAGCCTCTCCAAAAATATAGAATTTAGTATTTCTTGTGAAATGATATAATAATTTTGACAATACTTTTAATTATTCACCATTCATTCTCTAAATTTTAAATCAATCAAACGGATAGTGTACTCGGAATGAGGGTTCCCCATTGAGTAAAATGATGCATCAATAAGCTAAGAACTCAGGGCAGTAAGAAATGCACACAACTGTTCTATGTGCTTGTTTGATGGAAAAATCCCAGCCCAAGAATAAACCGTAAAACTCCAAAGAAACAATCCATCGTCAAGTCAGAAAATATTGAAATCCAACTTAAATGTTTCACTGCTATGCATGGTTTTTGACCAGCAAAATATAAGAGTTGGAAACAATAATATTCTATCATGTTCCTAAACGGTCTCAACTTTAATGAATCAATTGCTTCTTTTCCATTTAATTCTTTCTAGGATGAGGATGATCTAAAAAGGCTTACAGAAACGAGCTAATTGAAAATTTCAGAGGGGGAAGGGAAGTGAAAAAAGGTAATTGAAAATTTCAGAGGGGGAGTACCTTTCTTGGCCAGCAGTATCCCAAATCTGCGATTTAACAGTCTTGTTATCAATGACAAGGGTTTTAGTCTGGAATTCAACACCAATTGTGGCTTTTGAATCCATACTGAATTCGTTCCTGGAGAAACGAGCCAGCAGCTGAGATTTCCCAACTGATGAATCCCCAATCAAAACCACTTTGAATACGTAATCAATCTTCTGATTATAATCGCCAGGTAAGTTTGACATCGTCACCACCCAATCAGATGAATCGAACGCTCAAAATCTACAATCTTAGCCCGATCATAAAACACAATGATGCAAATTTAGATTAATCTTGTGGATCTGGCGTAATACACAAGAAAATAAGTCTCGCATGGCATAATTATAGATCAAAGTACGAACGGTGAAAAGGAATGGTGGTGAACGGGAGATGCGAATTGGCAATTAGGGTTGGGCCGTTGGGGTTAGAGGAAGCCTGGAAAAGAAGAAGAAGAAGAAGATCGAAAAAGTTTGGATTTAGTGATTTTTTTTTCTTTTATATTTATTTGGGTTAAGAGGTTTTTAGTTTTTTTTCACCTTTTGTTTACCTTGAGGGAAATTGTTCTGCTGCAATGCACATCCAATTTTAGTGCGAACATTTTTATTTTTATTTTTAAGTTTTATCTTTTCAACATCTGTAAACTTGTATTCTATACTATAATTAGCTAATACACATATTCTTAAGATAACACAAACCAATGAGGTTGAAGGATACAGACCAAGGCCGACAATAAAGAGCGGCTATTGATCGCATCACCACAGCCACAGGGCTGGGAACTAGTATTTGCATTCTTTTCTGTTATCACTTCTAAGCTGCATGTGACTATGCTCCCATGCAAGACGCAAGACTTCTAATAGCCTACACTTGTAGGACCGAGGAATAGCCTTAACTCTTGAAATAACCATCAAGCCCTTTTGCTGCTGAAAACCCTAGCGAACCTCCCACCAATGACGAATCTAGAAATGTTTTCAAGGACGACCACATGTCATACAAATCTCAAATGGTAGACACAAGTCGTAAAAATAAAAATTAAGTATTGATTCTTAAAACAATATGAATATTCAAGCCAAATGTGTGAACTTTAACATAACAGATAGATCCCCGCCATTGTCTGCCATTCATCGAGGTAGGCACGACTGATGCATCTATGTTCAAATAAACACATCCTTAGTTGAGGCTACACCAATAGGACAACTTAGATTGTTGTGGCGCCATATGGCAAGGTGTGAGTCGCAATCTTGAAAGTGTCGAGCCCGTGAAAAGCTTTGTTCTAGCAAGCTATCAAGTCAAAATCATCCAATAGCGGAACTCAACATTATCTATTAAGGTGGACATTTTTAAAAAATAAACTTGGGAGGGCTAAAATTGAATTTTATAATTTTTGAGGAGTCAAAGAACAATTTTACCATAGATTTTTTTTCAATTTTTAATATTTGTGAGGGACGTGGCCTCCACTAACCCCTTTATAGTTACACACTTGAAAGTCTCATTGGAAGACGTATCCATTTTGACGCTTATAAACTTGCCACACAAGAGATATGCAAAGAGAAATTTCCATGGGGATAGCATTATCAAATACGAGATTGGATCGTATATCCAAAAGCACCCACAAACCCTAGCTTCAACCAAAACCAACACCTTAATACTTTCTCATCGGCCTATTAAGCCCACTTGTCGAGCCTACATTGTTGGCCTATTTGTCAGCCCGAACAAAGACCCTAAGCCTTATTCTTTTGAATTGTTTCATTTGGGGCTTGTAACTCAAACTTTAGTCAAGATTCTCAAGCCCTTTTTGCTTCTGAACCCAAACTGACCTTAGGTCGTGAACCAATAAGAACTTGACCCAAAAAATACAAATGGCTTGAACCAATGGACTAAATCTAATATGTATCCGACCATCTGACCCGAACCTGAAACCCATTTAACCTGCTTGCTGACATATTTAAATAGCTTGTTGACCCTTTTTTACCAGTGCGTTAATATATTTGATCAGCTCGTTCCAACTCGCTTCGACCCAAGTAGACTTTGACCTTCAACTGTTGACTAGTTGGCTTTAACATTATCGAATATACATCTTAGTCTGGTTATTCCATTATGAAACAATAATTAATCATTTAGGACCAATTCTTAAACTATTATAAGTTTTAAGGACTAAACTGTACATCTGATAAATTAGAGGTCCTTCGATGCAATTGATTATACCACAATGAAATTCAATACTTTAACAGCAAGTCTGTAAATTTTCATGCTACTCGGAGTTCATTTACTCATCCAATTGAATCGTCTTAATTTACTGACCAATCTGTGAACATTATAAACCTTCAATCTATGTCTTTCAACCAACTTAACTAACCCTGTATCGAAACACCTTGATGCCGTTTTGGTACGGGTGTACGATGGTAAACCTGGGTTGACTTTACCCATACCCCGTATCGATACAGGTAAGCCCTGTTTCGGTACGGGTTGACTTTCATTACCTTTGACAATTAATCTGTTCCGATACAGGTTAGGCCCGTATCGAAACAAGAAATTCCAGTGGCAAAACGTTTTGATACAGCTCAAAACCGTACCGATACGCCCTATTCCTTAGGTTCAATTATGCTTAACCGTACCGATACGCCCTGTTCCTTAGGTTCAATTATGCTTAACCGTATCGATACGCCATTACCCCGTATCGATACGGCCTAACTTGTAATGACAGATTTTTGCTAGTTTTTAATCCAATTGACCTACCAAACAGTGTTCAAATGCAACAAAACTTTACACACAACATATCAACGCTATAAACTACTAACATGTCAAATTTCATGATCATTCGAATACGTTTACTAGGTTTTCACCTATATGAACCATATATGCCATTTTTGCTAACTTTTAACCATACCAAAAGATCGTTTTAGGGCCTTTAACAACATTACCGATTATACACTTTACAAGCATACCAAAATGGGCACATAAGACTAGTTCAACTACTTTGCCACCTTCCTAGGAGTTCATAAGTCAAACTACATTACTCTTGGCTTGTAGTGACTTATCTTCCCTCGACGTTTCCGATCTTCCACAAAGGTCGATTCCTTAACCTGAAATGCATGAGGTAAGACACATTAGACATACATTGCCTAGTGAGGTAGTCATATACAATGTAAACATCAATGAGTGGTTCATTTACATATACTCATGCTTGTCAATATCAATGTCATGCTCTGATATGCAATGTTTAACATATCATATTTATTATTAACCCTTGGATTGAATCAAGATAGTGGATAGGCGAATTCCTACGCCTCGCAAAATCAATAAATAGTCTATTCTCTCCGCCTCGCCAAATCAATGTAGGTCATAGCCTTAGGACTGTAGTCCTCCCATACAATGAGCTCATGAATTCTATGGCATGCCAATTGTATTCAATGTCCATCCGAATCCAAGGTTTCAATGACAATATCCATATTCAATATTCAATGATAATTCCAATGACTAATGTCTTCAATGATATTATTAGTAACCATGTTTCAATATCAATATTTCATGATTTCAATGCTAATGTCAATGTTCGATGATTCATTTACAATGTTTCAATAACAATAACTATATTGTTAACAATGCATAATGATGCAAAAAACTATGTCCGATGTTCATTACCAAACATACTGATGCTTACCAAAAGTTTTGTTTAGCAATCTAATGCAACATCCTTAAAAGACATGTTAGGTATTTGATCGAAATCAACAATAAAGAATTCGAGAAGGGACCTCGCATAATCCCGAGATTCCGACTACACTCCCCTTGATAACTGATACTCTTACGGCTCTTGGATGACCACTCATTTGTTCCTATCTTTTGGTGAGTTCGATGGATGTTCTCTATCAACGTCTTGAGCTAGGAATTCATAAGGAGAGTGTTAAGAACAAGATTACGATATTGTATTCGCAATAACGATATCAAAATCGATATCTAAGCTAACGATAATCATTAGTTATCAATATAACCATGGATAGGCAAAACCCTAACTTAAGATTAAGCTTGATATATCCATGAAATCGAATGATTGTTTGAGGAATATAGCTTACCCGAACGATAGTAATGATTCGATATCAATAAATCAAAGAAAAACCAAGCTTAGGTTTCTCTCCAATGGAGGTATGTGCTTAGAGGAAGATGATGAAGATGATAATTTGAGGTCCTTGCTTCTCAATGTTTAAGGTAAGTTTTCTTATGCCCAATTCCTTGTTTTATTTATCCTTTAGGCAATTTAGCTTTCCTTCATATGAAGGAAACTTTCCAGATTAACCCACGCATGGATGAATATAATTGGAGAGGGGCAAATCGCAAGGTTGGTCCCTCAACTTTTAATTCTCTATAGTTTTTCCCTTGAACTTTCCAATAACTATAATCTAGTCACTAAGAGCTTTTTAATGATTTCAATACGACCCGTACTCGATAGTTTAACTCAATTAGAGTCCAATATCAAATAACTAAAAGGCCGATACAATATTTAGACTTTATTAATGTAAGATTTCTGATCACCGGAACCCAATTCCGACTAGACCGGAATTTATGGTGTTACAACTCTCCCCTATTAAGAAAATACGTCCTCAAAATTTACCTGAACCGAAGGGATATGGATACTATTGTTTCATGGTCTCCTCTGGTCCCCAAGTAGCTTCTTCAACAGTATAGCTTCTCCATTGCACTTTAACTAATGACAAAGATTTGTTACGAAGCCTTTCTACTTCTCTTGCAAGAATCTGAATCAGTTCTCCTTTGTATGACAAATTTGGCTAAATTTCTACAGATTTAGGTTCCATAATGTGTGAATGACTAGAAAGGTATTTCTGGAGCATTTGATAGATGAAAAACATCATGGATTTTACTAAATTCAGAGGGTAATAATAATCGATATGCCACGGAGCCAACTCTTTCAATGACTTCAAAGGGTACAATGAACTGGGGACTCAATTTCCCTTCTTGTCAAACCTCAAAACTTTTTTCCATGATGACACTTTAATAAATGCTTTTTTCACCAACTTCATACTCAATGTCTCGTCTCTTGAGATAAATATAGGCCTTTTGTCGGTCAAAGGCAACTTTCAAAGAATCATAAATGATGGTAACTCGTTCTTCAGTTTCCCGAAGTAAGTCAGGGCCGAACATCTTACCTTCACAAAGTTCAGACCAACACAATGGAGTTCGACATCGTCTGCCATACAATGCCTCATACGAAGCCATTTGGATTGAAGCCTGATAGCTATTATTGTAGGCAAACTCAACAAGGGGTAGGGATTTCTCCCAAGTTCCACCAAAGTCGATGATACATGCTCGAAGCATATCTTCCGATATCTATATAGGAAGGTTCAATAACAATACCGATTTCCAAGGGATCAATGGAAGAGTCTTTAGATAATTACTTGAATTACCCTTTCCGACTGGCCGTCAGATTGAGGGTGAAAGGCTGTGCTAAGATTAACTTTGGTGCCCAGAGGTCCTTGTATGGTTCTCCAGAACCGAGATACAAAACGGGGATCTCGATCGGAGATAATAAACTTGGGTATTCTGTGGAGTCAGATCACTTCCTTGGTTTACAAGTCAGCTAATTTAGGGAGACCATAGTTCATTCTAACCGGTATGAAATGAGCTGACTTGGTGAAACGATCTACAATGACCCATATAGCATCATGTTTTGCGGGAGTTAAAGGTAGACCACTAAGAAAATCCATGGTGATCTTCTCCCACTTTCATTGCGGTGGATCAACAGGTTGCAACAATCTTGTAGGAACACGATTTTATGCTTTAACATGTTGACACATGAAGCCCTTGGAAATATAATTGACTATGGCCTACTTCATGCCCATCCACCAATAGAGTTTGCGAAGGTCCTTATACACCCGGGGTGAACAGAAAGAACTTGAATGAACTTCAAAAAGAATGTTGGTACGAAGAGATTCATTATTAGGTACACAGACCCGATTAGGGAAACACAAGAGCTCTTTAGAATTAATTATGAAGTCGGGGTTATTTGATAACTTACAGGCAATGGATTGGAGTTCAGAATCTTGCTCTTGCAAAACCTTGATTCGTGAAATGATGGTAGATTGAACATGGAGTTCAGCTACAACACAATGATTCTTCCGAAGTCGGAAGTGAGCATTAATTGCTCGAGGGGCTATAAGGCAACGATATTGCAACGAGTCAATGTGCCACACAATTCATATAACTCTATACTCACTGTCAATACATACCATGCAAAGGTTTGCGGCCGAGTGCATCAACTACAACGTTGGCCTTGCCCGGATGACAATCGATGACAAGATCGTAATCTTTAAGGAATTCCATCCACCTTCGTTGTCCAAGATTTAACTCTTTTTAGGTCAATAGGTACTTAAGGCTTTTATGATCGATGAAGAGATAACATTTTTCTTCGTAGAGATAATGTCTCCGGATTTTCAATGTAAAGACACTACAACCAACTCATGGTCATGAGTAGGGTAATTCATTTCATGCAGCTTAAGTTGTCTCAAAGCATAAGTGATGACTTTTCCTTCTTGCATCAATACACATCCTAACCCGAGATGCAATGCATCACTATAAATTGTGTAGTCCTTCCTGGACTCGGGTTGGGTTCGAACTTGTGCATGGGTCAATACTTGTTTTAACTTATTGAAACTTCGTTATTGATCCTCAGCCCAAACAAAAGGAGCTTATTTTCTCAATAGCTTAGTCAAAGGAACGACTATCATAGAGAACCCTTTTACGAATCTTTTGTAATAGCCAGCAAGCCCAAGGAAGCTTCTGATTTCACCAATATTCTTCGATGGATGCCAATTTATGATAGCTTGGATTTTCTTCGGGTCCACCTGAATACCCGAAGCAGGCACAATATGTCCAATAAAAGTAACTTCGGTGAGCCAAAGTTCACACTTAGAGAATTTTGTGTATAGCTGGTTCTCCCGTAAGGTTTGAAGCACGATGCGAAGATGATCTCGGTGTTCCACTACATTCTTGGAATAGATTAATATGTCATCTATAAATACCACTACGAATTTATCAAGATAGGGGCTAAAGACCCGATTCATCAAATACATAAAAGCTGCCGGTGCATTGGTTAACCAAAAGGGCATCACCAAGAATTCGTAGTGTCCATATCTTGTATGAAAGGTTGTTTTAGGTACGTCACAAACATTCACTCTCATTTGATAGTAGCCCAACCTTAAATTAATCTTGGAAAACACAGAGGCATCTTTTAGTTGTTCGAACAAGTCGTCTATTCTAGGCAATGGATGCTTGTTCTGTAACCCCCTCGACTCGGCCTAGCCAATAGACCGAACTGAGTGGGTCACACGGGGAATATTGAAGTAAACGGGGAAGGTTTTCCTCAATAAACGACCCTATCTTTTTCTTTTTATCTTGTCTAAATGCAAATTAGGTTCCTATGTGTTTTACAAAGCAACAGATCAAACACAACTCAAACGCTCAACAATTTTATCCAATTTCGGTTTTTAGGGACCATTTAGTAAACTTAACATATTCCAAGGGTTTTTCCCAATTTCAGTTTACCAACCGTTAATTAGTCTCATTACATGCATCTTTATCAAAACTCAGCTCAAAATAATCATTAAAACTCATTTAATTGCATCAACAACATTTAAAGACTAAAACGTAAATATTCAGAACATTCGAAGATGCCATTCAACCAAAATAACTACCACCATAAAGATGGAGTTTTCGGTAAAATCACAACCCCTCAACATCCAAGGCGACTTGTTTATAGTGCACTCAATTTTATAGTTTGCTAACTATATCCGATTTCATTTGCAAAACACTTTACACAACATCACTTGCCAATATAATTTACTTTTAATGCAAACCTTACTGTTTTCCAAAGCATTCACAATAAGCCATATCCCAAAGATTAAACCATGCTTCAAAGACTATATATAAAACTTGCTTACAAGGCTCACTTACCTAGTGCATCTTTAAACTATATGGCATCAACAACAACATATTATATACTCAAATCATGCTTTAAAACAGTAGGTAAACACATTTAAAAACAAGTGCATCCATAAGCTCATAATAGCACAATCCGAGGGAGAAAATCACTTTACTTACTTCCGAACTTAGTAAAGTGTTTCAAGCTTAGACTAAGTTCCCAAAACCACATTTAAGATGTTTCAAAGCTGGAAATCCCATTTCCACTCACCGACTTGCGAAACCTCAATTGTCGACGCAAAATTCAAGTGTCCAAAGTCCCCAAAACTTCGCCCAAAGATTTCAAAGAATTCTCCCCTGTTTATACCACATAAGAACAGAGGATTAATGCATCTCAATGCATTAAAACCAGCCGAAAACACGAAAATCCCGTAGCTCTGCCCAAAAGCACCAAAATACCCATCGAAACAACCGAAATCACATTTGATTGATCACTAAACTCAATCCAGCCATCAACAACCACTTTCAACACATTTTAACTATAAATCAACATAAAAAACATCCTAATATCATCCTTATACCTCCAACAACTCATATTTCACATTTCCAAGCCAAAATCCAAAAACTAACAACTTAGATAATTAGAGATCTCATTGATTTCAGAATTCTTATGATCAAAGCACATTATTAACATCATTTAACATCCAAATCAACCTTAAAATCATTCTTAAACTAATCAAAACGGTGCCCAAACGGAAATCATATTTAATCTCATCTTTTAGCAAGATTTATTCATTTTAACCAAATCAATCATTAAAACCTTAATTAAAAACATAAATCAAGAGTCAAATACTTTAAAGTTTCATTAAAGAACCTTGATTAGAGGAGTAGCACAAAATTACCTCAAATCCTTGCTTTTCTTCTAATTTGGCAAGTTTTCACTTCAAGAAACTTGAGGAAAATCAAGAGAAATCTTAAGGAAAGAGTTGGAAATCAAGTGAGAAAAAGAAAGAGGAAAAAATATAGAAATTGAGAGAAAATTAGAGCAATTGGCTGACGAGAAAATGAGAAATGAAAGAGTTACATCAAATTTTGTTTAACAAAACAACCACCTCTCTTTTAATTAATAAATCAACTCTTTAATCTTTAATTAAACATTTAAAACACATGCCAAATTAGAGAAAAAGCTTAATTTCCATAAAGCTCCCTAAAGATTCTAAGAATTTGAGTCTGCTTTGCAAAATCACACTTTTTCCACAGTTTTAAAACTTTGCAGTTTGGTCACCACCCAAAATGTACACTTTACGAAACCCATTTTGAAAAATTGATTTATCTATTCTCATCTATATGATTTCAGAAAATTCTACAATAATTTTACCATATCCCGAACCATGATTTCCCTAAACCATCCTTATATACTCGAATCTCCAACTCTAGGTTCGACTAACCCAAACAGATGCCTAAAACATCTAGGCCCAAAACCGGGGTGTTACATGTTCTTGATGGTTACTTTGTTCAGCTGTCGATAGTACATACACAATCGCATATAACCATCTTTGTTCTTTACAAAGAGGATCAGAGCTCCCCAAGGCGATGAGCTCGGTTGAATAAAGCCTTTACTCAATAATTCATGAATTTGAGCTTTCAACTCTTTTAATTCAACTGTTTCCATACGATATTGTGTAATGGAAATTGGAGTAGTCCCAGGTTGCACCTCAATGCCAAACTCCACTTCACGTGTTGGGGGTAATCTCGGAAGTTCATTAGGAAAGACATCAAGGAATTCACATACAGTGTCAATGTCCCATAAATGAACTTCGTCTTTGGCTTCTAATGTCAAAGCACACAATCAATTATTTCTCGCTTTCATCAAAACAACACTTTCTTTGTCAAGGCCCTGAAGATACAACTTCCTCTTACAACATTCTACCCAGGCTTGATGTTCACTAAGCCAATCTAAACCTAGGATAACATCGAACTCGTGGAATGGTAAAGCCAACAATTGGCTGGGAAAGGAATCCCTTGGATCAATAAGGGGCAATTCCTGCACACTACCCTCATGGTGACACAATCTCCTAAAGGATTAGTTGCAGAGATTCTCGATGCTATTGGTTCAGAAGACATGTTATACTTCTTAACTACGATGGTGCTTATAAAAGAGTGAGTAGAATCGAGATCAATCAGTGCATATAAATAATGCGAACACAACTCAGTGGTATCTGCAATAACATCAGGCTCGTCCTCCTCTTCCATTCTCCTTGCATAATACATTTGGGCAGAGACTTTCGTGTCTTGCTTGTTGAATGGTTTCCCCGAACCACTCGATCTCACATAGGTTCTCGTTGATCCTTGCTTTGATCCCATACCTTGAAAGGACTGAGCATGAGAGGCAGCAATAGTCAGGGTGGCAGTAGACTTGGTTGCATTTAATGGGCAGTCACGAATGAAGTGACCTTGCTCACCATAGTAATAACAAGATCAAGTCTCCTTACGACATTGACCCATTGGATGCTTATTTTGGAAGCAGTTGCAAACTGGATGTTGGTTGCTTCGATTCGATCCTCTGGTGCTATCGATAGATGTTGCCTTAGCAAAGGATTGAGTCACAAATTGAGGTCTATCGATATTTCCAAAAAGAGATGGGTTGCAGATAAACATTTTGCTTTGGGCCTTGATACTTTCCTTTCTTGCTCCACTTGGGAGGTCGAGAATCATCCCTAAACCTCTTCTTCGATTTATTGGACCCACCGGCTCGTTGAGATCTCTATGTAGCTTTGGTGGCCTTAACTCAGTTCACCAGGTATTGAAAACCAACGATGCTCAATGCAATAAACACAGGGCGTAACTCATCATTAAGCCATGTAATGAACATTTGACACTTCTATTCCTACTTCTTGATATATTCAACACCGTATGTATAGTACTTGCAAAAGTCATGGATGTACTGCTCGATCGATCGTCTACCTTGCTTGAGGTGGAGGAAAATACTTCGCCTCTCAGCGGGATAGAACTCACTAATGTACTTCTTACGGAATTCTTTAAGGGAGAACTCCTAGGTTACAGTATTCTCGGACACCGTCAATGTAGTAGTCTCCCACCAATGAAGTGCCTTGTCAGCCAACAACGCGAGGGCCTACTCGAGTTTGTGCTCGTTCGAGCACTGCAATTGCTTATTCAGTATTCATATAGTGTTATCCAACCAATACTCGACAACTTCAGGGGTTTCATCGTCTTGGCTGGTAAAAGTGTAAGCTCGATGCAGAGATAGCTTATCAATAGGAGCTCGAGCATGTTGGACAATGGGAGCGATGGGTTGCACAACTTGCTCAGCCTTCATAGCAGTCATAAAATGCTTGACCATGTCAACTATGTTCTTATAACATTCAGCTTGAACAATAGGTGCTGCAGGCTCGTCATTCTGAACAAGTGGGTTTTGAGGGTTCAGAGGGTCTCCTCGTCTTATCTCCTCGCCATGAGTCAAGGATCCATTGAAAGCTCCTCGATATGATTTTCGTTAGTTTGATACATATCTATTTAAAAGATCAAATTAGTCGACAAGTCACAATATACACATTATATAACTCCTAGGTGGCAAAGTAACACAACAACAATGTAATAAGCTTTGGTTTAGTCTTAGAATCGACTAAACTCTAGCTCTGATACCATAAATGTAACACCTCATACCCGACTTGATCGAGAACCAGGTCGGGAAGTGCCACCAGAAAGCAATACGGTGATTGGTGCAACAAATTTTCAATCAATCAACGTTACATGAACAAATGTTATACTATAAAACACTATCGAATATACATCTTAGTCCGATTTTTCCATTATGAAACAATAATTAATCATTAGGACCAATTCTTAAACTATTATAAGTTTTAGGGACTGAACTATAAATATGATAAATTAGAGGTCCTTCGATGCAATTGATTATACCACAATGAAATTCAATACTTTAACAACAAGTCTGTAAATTTTCATGCTATTCGGAGATCATTTACCCATCCAATTGAATCGTCTTAATTCAATGACAAATCTTTAAACATTCTAAACCTTCAATCTATGTCTTTCAACCAACTTAACTAACCTTGTATCAAAACACCTTGATGCTTTTTCGGTACGGGTGTACGATGGTCAACCTGGGTTAACTTTGCCCATACCCCGTATCGAAACAGGTAAGCCCTATTTCGGTACAGGTTGACTTTCATTGACATTGACAATTGACCTGTTCCGATATAGGTTAGTCACGTATCGAAATAAGAAATTCCAGAGGCAAAACGTTTTGATACATCTCCAAACCGTACAAATACACCCTGTTCCTTAGGTTCAATTATGTTTAACCATATCGATACGCCATTACCCCGTATTGATACAACCTGACTTGTAATAACAGATTTTTGCTGGTTTTTAATCGAATTGACTTACCGAACGGTGTTCAAATGCAATGAAACTTTACACACAACATATCAAAGCTGTAAACTAATGGCATGTCAAATTTCATGATCATTCGAATATGTTTACTAGATTTTCACCTATATGAGCCTTATATGCCATTTTGCCAACTTTTAACCATACCAAAGGATCATTTTAGGGCCTTTAACAACATTACCACTTATACACATTACAAGCATACCAAAATGGGCACACAAGACTAGTTCAACTACTTTGCCACCTTCTTAGGAGTTCATAAGTAAAAATAAATTACTCTTGGCTTGTAGTGACTTGTCTTCCCTCGACTTTTCTGATCTTCCACAAAGGTCGATTCCTTAATATGAAATGCATGAGATAAGACATATTAGGCATAAATTGCCTAGTTAGGTAGTCATATACAATGTAAATATCAATGAGTGGTGCATGTACATATACTCTTTCTTGTCAATATCAACGTCATGCTCCAATATACAATGTTTAACATATCATATTTATTATTAACCCTTGGATTGAATCAAGATAGTGGATACACGAATTCCTACGCCTCGCTAAATCAATAAATGGTCTAGTCCCTCTGCCTCGCCAAATCAATAAATGGTCTAGTCACTCCGCCTCGCCAATGACCAAGTAAAATACACATCCCTCCGCCTTGCTAAATCAATGTAGGCCGTAGCCTTAGGACCGTAATCCTCCCGTACACTGAGCTCATGAATTCTATGGCATGCCAATTGTATCCAATGTCCATCCGAATCCAAGGTTTCAATGACAATATCCATATTCAATGATAATTCCAATGACTAATGTCTTCAATGATATTATTAGTAACCATGTTTCAATATCGATATTTTATAATTCCAATGCTGTAACACCCCAATTTTGGGCTTAGAAGTTTTGGGTTTGAACCAGACCGGTCGGATTTTCGGTTCGAATATAAAACGTGGTTTTAGGGAAAGCCTAGTTCGGGATGCATTAAAAATATGGAAAAATATCTAAAAACCCTCTTTTATTATATATATAAGAGAGTGGTGAAATCAATTTTACAAAATGGGGTTTGGAAATATGACATTTCAAGTTAGTGACTAAAATGTAATTTTTGAAAAGTTGGTGACTGTTTTAAAAGGATTGAAACTTTAAATCTTTAAGGAGCTAATTTACCCAAGGGAGGGTTTCTCCAGATTTTTCTTAAATTTTAAAGACTCATTTAATGTTAATTAATAAAAAGAAAAGAGGGAAAAGTCACATTTTGGTTTCATAACTAACTTTTACCAAAATTTCCCATTTCATTTTCTCTCGAAATTCCCTCAGCCAAACACATTTCCACAACAACTTTTCCTTTGATTTTCACACCTAAAGTTGAGATTTCAATCCCTAAATGATTCCTAATCATTTCTACACCAAATCCTCATCATTTGCTTATTGAATTTTCAAGGATTTTGGCTCTAAACAAGGAGAAATCCACATTTAGAGGTATGAACGTCCTTCTCCTCTAAATACTCAGTTCTTTACTGAAATTCCCAAGTTCTCAATCATTAAATTGAGTTTTATTAAAGGTTTTAATGTTGTGATCTTGATTTTGGCTTAAAATGCAAGATTTGGATTTAATTTTGAAGAAATTCGTAATAGATGATTGGGCTCTGTTTTGAGATGTCTTTTTGATGTATTTTGGATGTCTAAATGATGTGTAATTGAGGTTTAATCAATGCAATCCCGAATATGTTGATTTTCCTAAGTTTTTACTTGAGAAAATGGTGGTTTTGGGGGTGATTTTGATGTTCTGCTATAGCTGGAGGTATAAGGACGTGATTAGGTCCTTTTTGGATGTTAACTGATGTGTAAGAATGATTGGAAGTGATGGATCTTGGCTGGGTAATGTTGTAGAGGTGTTTGGATGTGATTTTGGTAGCCGAAATGTTAGTTTTGATGAGAGCAGCGAGTTTAGGTGTTTTGGCTGAAGATTTTAATGCATGATGATGCATTAATCCTATGCTTTGATGTGTTTAAAACAGGGGAGACATCTTTGGATCCTTATTGTGTTGATCCGGAGGCTTGATCGGCGTTTCGGCAAGCTTGCGAAACGGAATCGGTGAGTGAAGTTTGGTTTCAGCTTTAAAACCAATGTGTGAAGGTTTTGGGAGCTTAGTTTAAGTCTAAACAACTTAGCTAAGCTCAAGAGTAAGTTTTCGGAGAAACTCTCTTTTGATGAACCATGAGATGGTTGAATGCAATGTGTTTATTTTGCATGTTTAAATTCTGTTTTGAAAGCATATTTTAGCATGTTTAATGCTGGTTTTGTAAGCCATGTGTTGAAGGATGCTCAAGGTAAGAGATCCTTGATTTGAACATTGATAAATGTGGTTTGATGCATTGTGATGCATGATTATTTAATGGCTTTGTTAAATGCTTAAAAACAGTGGATTGATGATAGTAAATGGTGTATATTGGCAAGTGATGTGTTGGTTTAAAAGTACTTGAATCGGATATAGTTAGCCGGCTATAGGATTGGGTGCACCGTGAATAAAGTCGCCTTGGATGTTGAGGGGTTGTAATGGTACCGTAAACTCCATCCAAGTACACTAACGAGATGTCTAAGATCATAATGGTGGTTAAAATGCCATGTGAGGATCTTGTGTTGTGTGTCCCGTGTTCTCGTTAGTGATGTTATACAACTACCAATGAGTGATGTGGAGGGGTTGTAATTGTACCGTAGACTCCATCACGGGTGTTGAGGGGTTGTGATTGTACAGGTAAATTCCACCTTGAGTGTTTGGTAGTGTGTATGAAGCGTTTGGGACAACGCTTGTAATCCGCGTATCCGATTGTGTTTTAAGTTGAAAAATGGTTATGGATTATCACTTGAAAGCCAATATGACATGTTGATGTATTGAGGCATGAGATGCTTGGTTTGTATGCATAGATGCATGATAAATGATGTTTTGAAATTAAAGGCCTTGGAAAGGTGTTTTTACAAAGTGCATTATTGTGTTGTTTCATTAGAGCATTTCTCATTAAGCATTTGTGCTTACGTCCTCTCTTTCTTGAACCAATAATGCAGAGCATTGAAGTGCTTTAAGGGCAGCAAGGAGGTCAAGGATCCAAGTGAAAGTCTAAGCTCACGTATGGTGACTATTTTCACAACACTATTAGCTTTTGGTATTTGGCAATGAGAACCTAGATTGTGTTTTTGGGAGATGTTTTAGACTCCCTAAGTTTGGTTTAATGCCTATGATGATGTTTGGAACATGTAAATGGCCATTTGGTATTTGTTTTGGAGATTTGATGATTGCTTGCTTTTCATTATAGGATGCATGCCTTTAGACTTGTGGTTTTTCTTATTTGAGGCTGTGATTGAGCTTTGATGATGCAAATATGTTCCTTTAATGTTTGATGACTTGTTGGCATGATATGGAGGTCATATGAGCGTGTTTGGTGGGTCGAAAGAGTGTAAAAACAGACTTTTCTGCTGTTTCTGGGCAGGGTGTTTCGAAACACCCTTGCCTGTTTCGAAACAGGTGCATATTTTGGCCTAGGTGTTTCAAAACGGGCAGAGGTGTTTCGAAAAACTTTGGCTACTGCCAAGCCGTGTTTCTGAACGGTCTAGACCCGTTTCGAAACACTTGACCGTTGGGCACTGATTTGAATGGTTCTGAGGTTTGCAAGCTTTACGTTTCAGTCCTAATTTTTGTATATGCAATTGATTGAGTTTGAGATGTCCGTTGAGATGAAATTTGACAAAGAAGCATGAAACATGACTAATCTCATAATGGTAACTTAAAAATTGGTAAAGTCCTCTTAATTTCCAGAATTTACAAATTTGTCCCTAAATTCGTATGTTGTGCAATTGAGTCCTTTAATGTTTTCCGATTGCTGTGATTTTTGAGTATGCTTATCTCAAGAGTATACCTAGGGTTAATATGCATTTAGACAAGGTTAAAAAGAAAAAAAGGGTCATTAATCAAGGTTGACTTTCGGGTTGACTTTGGTTTTCCCCGTGTAATCTTCGTAGTTCGGGTCAACCGTCTAGGCCGGGCTAAGGGGGTTACATTTGGTGGTATCAGAGCTGAGTTCTCGAGTATTTGGGAATGGTTATGTGGGTGATATGTGTATGATTTCTTGTATACTTGTTGAGTGAAAGTATGATGTATGAATTGTAAGAATGTTGCAACTGTGGTGTATGCTATGGTGAAGCATGTTAGAAAGACACATTGCCATATCAAAGCTAATGAAATGATTTGTTTTAATTGGAAACGAGCTTGAGTACTTGGATTGCTTACCTTGCTGAGCCTGACTATGTTTATTGCATTTGTGGTTGCATTGTATAGTGAATGGGACCTCGTAGAGAGACGAGGATTAATACGCGAGTTATGGCTCAAAATGAGAACGAAGAGAATGCTGAAAATGTAGTGGATTTACCTCCTCCACCCGGTGGTGGTGGTGCTGAGGGTGAGGGAGCTGGTGCTGGTGCTGGGGTCGCTGGACCTGAAGCTGGGCAGGTGCAAGCTGCTCCTGACATGACAGTGCTGATTCAGGCTATTGCTAGAGCCTTTCAGGCGGCGGTAGCTGGAGCTCATGGAGCTGGGCATCAGGGAGATGCTAATGCTAGACTACCTCTGGAACGCTTGCGCAGTCTGGGAGGGACTGAGTTCAGGGGTTTGTCTGCTGAGGGTTCCGAGTCTTGGTTGGAAAGTACCAAGAGAAATTTGGGACAAATGAACTGCAATGAAGTGCAGAAGCTGGGCTGTGTAATATCATTATTGCATGACGATGCGTATACCTGGTGAACAACCACTATCTCCGGAATGGGGGATGCTGATGTGACTTGGACGTTCTTTCTGAACGCGTTCAAGAGGAGATATCTGGGTGTGCGGTACCTGGATAAAAAGAAACGGGAATTCATGTCTCTTACTCAAGGGAGCATGTCAGTGGCTGAGTACGAGGTTCAGTTTGTCTGACTCAGTCAGTAAGCACTTGAGCTTATCCCTGATGAGCTTGAGAGGTGTGAACGTTTCTGTTATGGATTGGTGACAGAAGTGAAGACCTATATGCTGGCTGCTGAGTACACTGACTTTGATGTGATGGTTGGTAGAGCGAAAGATATTGAGTTGAATTTGAGTTTGTCTTCTAGAGGTGTTGGTCCTAGTGCGGGCAAGCGGGCTGCTGAGTATAGTTCCGGTGGCGGACGGAACAAGAGAGGACGCGATCGGAAGTATCAGTCTTCAGCTAGGCGTGGTGGTGGAGGGCAATGTGCGCCTGTTCAGGGAGATAGGGCGAGAGCTGATCAGAACACATGTTGGGCATGTGGATCGCGTGGTCATCTGAGACGTGATTGTCCTCGAGCAGCGAGGGAGGTACAAGCTCCTATTGTGGTGACCGGTAATTCGTGTTGGAACTGTGGTTCGGCGGATCACATGAGGAGGGAGTGTCCTCTGTTGGCCGCTGGTGGTCAGGGACGTGCTCCTGGAGTTGTTGCACCACAGAGAGGTCGTGGGCGCGGCCGTGGTAACTTCCAGCACAGGGAGGATGGTGGAAGGAATGTGGCTCATGTGGTAGCAGTTCAGCCTGAGGGTGGTGGCCAGGCCAGAGTGTATGCTCAGAGGGAAGGGAGAAATGACACGGATGTGATCGCAGGTACTTTCACTTTGCAATCCTTGTCATTACTTTCCTTGATTGATTCTGGATCTACACACTCATACATATTGCGTGAACATGCTCAATTGCTTGGTTTGCCTGTTGAGTCTTTGGATGTTGGTATGCGTGTAACTAGTTCTTTTGGTGAGACTGTTGTGACTCGAAAGCTTTATAGAAGATGTCCCTTGGTTGTGCAAGACCATGCTTTTCATGCTGATCTTATGGAATTGCCTTTCTATGGTTTTGATGTAATCCTTGGTATGGATTGGCTTGTTGAGCATCGAGCTGTAGTGGATTTTGAGAATAAGCGAGTTTCGTTGAAGCTTGCGGATGATTATGAGGTAGTGGTGGTTGGTGAGAATGTGAAGTTTCTTGCCAATGTGGTGTCTACATTGGAAGCGAGCCGGATGCTGAGGCAAGGTTGTGAAGCTTACCTAGCCTTTGTGATGAATCCTAGCTCTAAGGAGTTACGAGTGCAAGATATCAGGACTGTGCGAGAGTTTCCTGGTGTGTTTCCGGAGGAGTTGCCTGGATTGCCTCCTAATCGCGAATTGGAGTTTGGGATTGAGCTGTATGAAAACACAACTTCAGTGTCCATTACTCCTTATCGAATGGCATCTAAAGAGTTGAAAGAGCTGAAGACGCAACTTCAGGAGTTGCTTGATCGTGGTTTCATTCGGCTGAGTGTGTCACCTTGGGGTGCACCGGTCTTGTTTGTGAAGAAAAAGGATGGCACTATGAGAATGTGCATTGATTACCGTCAGCTTAACAAGTTGACTATCAAGAATCAGTATCCATTGCCGAGAATTGATGATCTTTTTGATCAATTTCGGGGAGCAGCTGTGTTCTCTAAAATTGACTTAAGGTCAGGGTATTATCAGCTGAAGGTGAAGGATGTGGATGTGCCAAAGACAGCCTTCAGAACGAGGTATGGGCATTATGAGTTTCTTGTGATGCCGTTTGGTTTGACGAATGCTCCTGCAGCTTTCATGGACATGATGAATAGAGTGTTCCATGAATACTTGGATAAATTTGTTGTGGTGTTCATTGATGATATTCTCGTGTTCTCTCGTACTGAGGAGGAGCATGAGGGGCATTTGAGAATTGTGTTGCAGGCTTTATTGGAGAATCAGCTTTATGCCAAGCTGAGCAAGTGTGAGTTTTGGCTCAGAGGAGTTGTGTTTCTTGGTCATGTGGTTTCTGCTGAGGGGATTCGTGTTGATCCTCAGAAGATTGAGGCAGTGATGAATTGTAAGCCTCCTAAGTCTGTTCATGAAGTCCGTAGTTTCCTTGGTTTGGCGGGATACTATCGGAGGTTCGTGGATGGGTTTTCAAAGATTGCTGCACCTTTGACGAAGTTGTTGCAGAAGGATGTTAAGTATGAGTGGACGGAAGCGAGACATCAGGCTTTTGAGAAGCTTAAGGCAGCTTTAACGCAAGCTCCTATCTTGGTTCAACCTGAACCAGGGAAAGAGTTTGTGGTGTATAGTGATGCGTCCTACGTTGGTTTGGGATGTGTGTTGATGCAAGAGGGTAAGGTGGTGGCTTATGCATCGCGTCAGTTAAAGGTGCATGAGCGCAATTTTCCTACACATGACATTGAGTTAGCTGCGGTGGTTTTTGCTTTGAAAATTTGGAGACATTACTTGTATGGCGAGAAGTGTACTGTGTACACGGACCACAAGAGTTTGAAGTATCTGATGTCTCAGAAAGAGTTGAATCTTAGGCAACGACGTTGGGTGGAGTTGCTTAAGGATTATGATTTGACTATCGAGTACCATCCGGGTAGAGCTAATGTTGTAGCGGATGCCTTGAGTAGGAAGGTAGCTGTGGCGTTGAGGGCTATGTTTGCCAGTTTGAGCATTTCGCGTGATGGTGGTCTTGTGGCTGAGTTGCAAGTGAAACCATCCTTGGTTCAGTTGATTAAGGAAAAGCAGTTGTTGGATGATTCCTTGGTGCCACATGTTCAAGATATTGCAGAGGATAGGCCATCAGATTTCTGCTTTAATGATGATGGAGTTTTATGCTTTGGGAGTCGGATAGTAGTGCCCAATGATGCTGATTTGAGGCGTGCTATTCTGACTGAAGCTCATAGTAGTCCTTTTGCTATGCACCCTGGTAGTACTAAGATGTACCGTGATCTTCGTGATGAGTACTATTGGGTGGGTTTAAAGAAAGATGTTGCTGAGTTTGTAAGCAAGTGCATGGTATGTTAGCGAGTTAAGCCTGAACATCAGTTTCCTTCAGGGTTGTTGCAACCGTTGAGGATTCCTGAGTGGAAGTGGGAAAGGATTACCATGGACTTCATGTCTGGTTTGCCTTTGTCGCCATCGAAGAAGAATTCAGTGTGGGTGATTGTGGATCGCTTGACGAAGTGTGCGCATTTCTTGCCTGTGCATACTACGTACACTTTGGATAAGCTTGCGGAGCTGTACATTGCTGAGATTGTGCGGCTGCAAGGTGTGCATAAGTCGATTGTGCCGGATAGAGATCCGAGGTTACATCGCGTTTCTGGCAGTGTTTGCATCAGGCTTTGGGTACACGGTTGAATTTCAGTACATCTTATCATCCGCAGTCGGATGGACAATCTGAGCGTGTTATCCAGGTGTTGGAGGATATGTTGAGGTGCTGCGTGATTGAATTTCAGGGTTCTTGGGAGAAACATTTGCCTTTGGTGGAGTTTGCCTATAATAATAGTTATCAGGCAAGTATTCAAATGGCACCTTATGAAGCTTTGTACGGGAGGAAGTGTAGGACTCCTCTTTGTTGGGCTGAAACAGGTCAGAAGTTGGTTTCGATGCGAGCTTTGTTGAAAGGAACCACCGAGAAGGTGAAGCTCATTTGTGAGCGATTGAAGGCAGCTTCTGATCGGCAAAAGTCTTACGTTGATTTGAAGCGTAAGGAGATTGAGTATGCAGTGGGTGACCGTGTATTTTTGAAAGTTTCGCCTTGGAAAAAGGTGATGAGGTTTGGCCGAAAGGGTAAGTTGAGCCCTAGGTACATTGGACCTTACGAGGTGATTGAGCGTGTGGGTCTTGTTGCGTACAAGTTGAGGTTACCGCAAGAGTTAGAAAAGATTCATGATGTGTTTCATGTTTCTATGCTTCGGAAGTATAGATCAGATCCTTCTCATGTGATGCCTGTGGAGGAAGTGGAGTTGAATCCGGATTTGACCTATGATGAGGAACCGGTGGAGATTCTAGATTCGGACAGTAAAGTTCTTCGAGGCAAGACCATTGAGTTGGTAAAGGTGTTGTGGAAGCATCGTGGTGCTGAGGAAGCCACATGGGAACGAAAGGATGACATGTTGAAGTAGTTTCCGTACATTTTTCCTCCAGGTATATTTCGAGGACGAAATTTCTTTAGGGGGGAGAGTTGTAACACCCCAATTTTGGGCTTAGAAGTTTTGGGTTTGAACCAAACCGGTCGGATTTTCGCTTCGAATATAAAAGGTGGTTTTAGGGAAAGCCTAGTTCGGGATGCATTAAAAATATGGAAAAATATCTAAAAATCCTCTTTTATTATATATAAGAGAGTGGTGAAATCAATTTTACAAAAATGGGGTTTGGAAATATGACATTTCAAGTTAGTGACTAAAATGTAATTTTTGAAAAGTTTGTGACTGTTTTAAAAGGATTGAAACTTTGAATCTTTAAGGAGCTAATTTACCCAAGGGAGGGTTTCTCCAGATTTTTCTTAACTAACTTTAATGTTAATCAATAAAAAGAAAAGAGGGAAAAGTCACATTTTGGTTTCATAACTAACTTTTACCAAAATTTTCCCATTTCATTTTCTCTCAAAATTCCCTCAGCCAAACACATTTCCACAGCAACTTTTCCTTTGATTTTCACACCTAAAGTTGAGATTTCAATCCCTAAATGATTCCTAATCATGTCTACACCAAATCCTCATCATTTGCTTATTGAATTTTCAAGGATTTTGGCTCTAAACAAGGAGAAATCCACATTTAGAGGTATGAACGTCCTTCTCCTTTAAATACTCAGTTCTTTACTGAAATTCCCAAGTTCTCAATCCTTAAATTGAGTTTTATTAAAGGTTTTAATGTTGTGATCTTGATTTTGGCTTAAAATGCAAGATTTGGATTTAATTTTGAAGAAATTCGTAATAGATGATTGGGCTCTGTTTTGAGATGTCTTTTTGATGTATTTTGGATGTCTAAATGATGTGTAATTGAGGTTAATCAATGCAATCCCGAATAGGTTGATTTTCCTAAGTTTTTACTTGAGAAAATGGTGGTTTTTGGGGTGATTTTGATGTTCTGCTATAGCTGGAGGTATAAGAACGTGATTAGGTCCTTTTTGGATGTTAATTGATGTGTAAGAATGATTGGAAGTGTTGGATCTTGGCTGGGTAATGTTGTAGAGGTGTTTGGATGTGATTTCGGTTGTGTTTGGTAGCCGAAATGTGAGTTTTGATGAGAGCAGCGAGTTTAGGTGTTTTGGCTGAAGATTTTAATGCATGATGATGCATTAATCCTCTGTTTTGATGTGTTTAAAATAGGGGAGACATCTTCGGATCCTTGTGGTGTTGATCCGGAGGCTTGATCGGCGTTTCGGGAAGCTTGCGAAACGGAATCGGTGAGTGAAGTTTGGTTTCAGCTTTGAAACCAATGTGTGAAGGTTATTGGAGCTTAGTGTAAGTCTAAACAACTTAGCTAAGCTCAAGAGTAAGTTTTCGGAGAAACTCTCTTTTGATGAACCATGAGATGGTTGAATGCAATGTGTTTATTTTGCATGTTTAAATTCTGTTTTGAAAGCATATTTTAGCATGTTTAATGCTGGTTTTGTAAGCCATGTGTTGAAGGATGCTCAAGGTAAGAGATCCTTGATTTGAACATTGATAAATGTGGTTTGATGCATTGCGATGCATGATTATTTAATGGCTTTGTTAAATGCTTAAAAACAGTGGATTGATGATGGTAAATGGTGTATATTGGCAAGTGATGTGTTGGTTTAAAAGTACTTGAATCAGATATAGTTAGCCGGCTATAAGATTGGGTGCACCGTGAATAAAGTCGCCTTGGATGTTGAGGGGTTGTAATGGTACCGTAAACTCCATCCAAGTACACTAACGAGATGTCTAAGATCATAATGGTGGTTAAAATGCCATGTGAGGATCTTGTGTTGTGTGTCCCGTGTTCTCGTTAGTGATATTATACAACTACAAATGAGTGATGTGGAGGGGTTGTAATTGTACCGTAGACTCCATCACGGGTGTTGAGGGGTTGTGATTGTACTGGTAAACTCCACCTTGAGTGTTTGGTAGTGTGTATGAAGCGTATGGGACATCGCTTGTAATCCACGTATCCGATTGTGTTTTAAGTTGAAAAATGGTTATGGATTATCACTTGAAAGCCAATATGACATGTTGATGTATTGAAGCATGAGATGCTTGGTTTGTATGCATAGGTGCATGATAAATGATGTTTTGAAATTAAAGGCCTTGGAAAGGTGTTTTTACAAAGTGCATTATTGTGTTGTTTCATTAGAGCATTTCTCACTAAGCATTTGTGCTTATGCCCTCTCTTTCTTGAACCAATAATTCAAAGACTTGAAGTGCTTTAAGGGCAGCAAGGAGGTCAAGGATCCAAGTGAAAGTCTAAGCTCACGTATGGTGACTATTTTCACAACACTATTAGCTTTTGGTATTTGGCAATGGGAACCTAGATTGTGTTTTTAGGAGATGTTTTGGACTCCCTAAGTTTTGTTTAATGCCTATGATGATGTTTGGAACATGTAAATGGCCATTTGGTATTTGTTTTGGAGATTTGATGATTGCTTGCTTTTCATTATAGGATGCATGCCTTTAGACTTGTGGTTTTTCTTATTTGAGGCCGTGATTGAGCTTTGATGATGCAAATATGTTCCTTTAATGTTTGATGACTTGTTGGCATGATATGGAGGTCATATGAGCGTGTTTGGTGGGTCGAAAGAGTGTAAAAACAGACTTTTCTGCTGTTTCTGGGCAGGGTGTTTCGAAACACCCTTGCCTGTTTCGAAACAGGTGCATGTTTTGGCCTAGGTGTTTCGAAACGGGTAGAGGTGTTTCGAAACACTTTGGCTACTGCAAAGCCGTGTTTCTGAACGGTCTAGACCCGTTTCGAAACACTTGACCGTTGGGCACTGATTTGAATGGTTCCGAGGTTTGCAAGCTTTTCGTTTCAGTCCTAATTTTTGTATATGCAATTGATTGAGTTTGAGATGTCCGTTTGAGATGAAATATGACAGAGAAGCATGAAACATGACTAATCTCATAATGGTAACTTATAAATTGGTAAAGTCCTCTTAATTTCCAGAATTTACAAATTGGTCCCTAAATTCGTATGTTGTGCAATTGAGTCCCTTATTGTTTTCCGATTGCTGTGATTTTTGAGTATGCTTATCTCAAGAGTATACCTAGGGTTAATATGCATTTAGACAAGGTTAAAAAGAAAAAAAATGGTCGTTAATCAAGGTTGACTTTCGGGTTGACTTTGGTTTTCCCCGTGTAATCTTCGTAGTTCGGGTCAACCGTCTAGGCCGGGCTAAGGGGGTTACAAATGCCAATGTCAATGTCCGATGATTCATTTACAATGTTTCAATAAAGTAACTATAGCGTTAACAATGCACAATGATGCCAATAACTATGTCCGATATTCATTACCAAACGTTATCGATGCTTACCATTAGTTCTGTTTAACAATACGATGCAACTTCATTAAAATACATGTTAGCTATTTGAACGAAATCAACAATAATGAATTCGGGAAGGCTCATCGCCTAATCACGAGACTCCAACTACATTTACATTGATATCTGATGCTCTTACAGCTCTCAGATTACCATTCCTTTGTTCCTAGCTTTTGGTGAGTTCGATGGATGTTCTCTATCAACGTCTTGAGCTAGGAATTCATAAGGAGAGTGTTAGAAAGAAGATTACGATATCGTATTCGCAATAACGATATCAAAATCGATAACTAAGCTAACGATAATCATTAGTTATCAATATAACCATGGATAGGTAAAACCCTAACTTAAGATTAAGCTTGATATATCCATCGAATCCATTGATTGTTTGAGGAATATAGCTTACCCGAACGATAGCAATGATTCGATATCAATAAATCAAAGAAAAACCAATCTTAGGTTTCTCTCCAATGGAGGTGTGTGCTTAGAGGAAGATGATGAAGATGATGAAGGGAGGTGCTTGCTTCTCAATGTTTCGGGTAAGTTTTCTTATGCCATATTCTTTGTTTTATTTATGTAACCTTCTCGTCCCGGTCTGGATGACTGACCAGTCCGAGTAGGTTACACGGGGGAAACCGAAGCGAAACCCGTTAAGGCTCCACTTCGATTAGCAACCCTAGAAAACTTTTTGTTAATTATCTTGTCTAGATGTATCATTTAATCCTATGTGAGAAACGACAGCAGAAAAGACGAAGAAGAACATTCAAACGGACGTAAGGTAATTTAAATTTACCAAGTGACATGTTGATACGATTACATGCTTACGAAGCCAAGACCTAACAAAAACGATACACATGAGGCTCACAGGAAAGCTTACGACAAACGAAACCAAAGCCCAACATTTGAGAACCTTTAAAGATGTCAAAAGCCAAATTTTCAGGCCGGTGTTTCGAAACAGGCTTTCTCGTTTCGATACACAAGCCCCAGTTTAAAAGCTAGACCAGCCGTACCGATACGGTCCTCCTCGTTTCAGTACGGGGGTCCATTTTGTCAAAGCATTTCGGAACTCATTCCGAAATAGGCCTTCACAATGGCAAACCATTTCGGTACGCGTATCGGAACAGGAGCTCACAGTGTCAAACCGTATCGAAACGCGTTCTGATTCAGGTATCCCTAGAGCTGCACCCTGTAACGCCCCGGTTTTGGGCTCAGAAGTTTTGGGCATTGACCGGTTCGGTCAAAGTGCTGATCGAATATTTAAAGGTGAAATTAGGAAAGCCTAGTTCAGGTTGCATTAAAAATATGGAAAAATGTTCTAAAATCATCTTTTAATATATAAAAGTGAACTGTGAAATCAATTTTGGAAAATGAGGTTCGGAAGGTTGACATTTTGGCTAGTGACCAAAATGTAATTTTTCAAAGTTTGGTGACTGTTTTATAAAGGATTGAAACTTTGAATCTTTAAGGAGCTATTATTCCAAAAAGAGTTTCTCCAGATTTTTCTAAGATATTTTAAGGTTTTATTCTGATTTTAAACATAAAGAAAGAGGAGGGAAAGTCATTTTTGACTATTTCATAACTAACTTCTCATTTTCTTCCAATTCTCATTTTCTCTCATTTTCTCTCAATCCAAACACTTCTCTCCAGATTTTCTTCTCTGATTTTGTCACTCAAATCTTCCTTTTCAATCCTCTTTGGATTCCTAATCATCTCTACAACAAAACCTCACCATTTGCAAGTTGTTTCATCAAGCTTTTTGGTTCTAAAAAGGAGAAATTCAAGTTTGGAGGTAAGAACGTCCTTCTCCTCTAAACTATCAGTTCTTTACTGAAATTCCTAAGTTCTCAATCCTTGATTTGTGATTTGTTAAAGGCTTTTCAATTGAAATCTTGATTTTAGCTTAAAATGCAAGATTTGGTGATTTTGGTGAAATTTTCGTGTGATCTGTTTGGGCAGTGTTTTGAGGTGTCAAACTGATGTTAAATGAATGCTAAATTGATTAGAAGTTGAGGTTTAATTTATACAATCCCGGATAGGTTGAATTTCCTAAGTTTGGCTTGAGTTTTTGGTTGTTTTTGGAGTGTTTTTGGTGATCTGTTATACCTGGAGGTATAAGGATGTGTTTGTGATCATTTTGGATGTTAATTGATGTTTAAAAATGATTAGAAGTGATGGATCTTGGCTGGGTTAAGTTTTGGAAGTGTTTGGAGGTGATTTCGGTTGTGTTTGGTAGCCGAAATGTTGGATTTGTGATGAGCAGCGAGTTGTGTTGTGTTGCTGGTGTTTTTAATGCATAAAGATGCATTAATGCTCTGTTTTTGTGTGCTTGAAACAGGGGAGTTTGATCCGTGAGCTTTAGAGGTGTTGCGGAAGGTTTCGGATGCTTGGAAGGCTTGTTGGCTAGCCTTGTTTTGTGTATCGGTGAGTGAAGTTGGGTTTTCAGCTTTTAAACCAAGGTTTGGAGGTTTTGGGAGCTTAGTTTAAGTCTAAACAACTTTTCTAAGCTCAAGAGTAAGTAAATGGATTTCTTTCTTGGTTTGTGTTATGAAATGGCTTTTAAAGCAATTGTGGTTGATGATTGATATGCATGTGTTTTGCATGATTTAAATTCTGTTTTGAAAGCATATTGTAAGCATGGTTTAATGCTGGTTTTGAAAGCCATATGTGAAGGATGCTCAAGGTAAGAGATCCTTGGTTTTGTACATGGAAATTGTGGTTTTGATGCATGGTGTTGCATGTTGTTCTTTTGCTTTGTATAATGCTTTAAAACAGTGAATTGATGATGGTAAAAGATGGTTTTTGCATTGTGGTTATGCATGTGAATCATTGGACTAATGATGGTAAGATGGTTATGTTGGCAAGTGATGTAAGTGGTTCTTGGTTTCTTTGATCGGATATAGTTAGCCGGCTATAGGATTGGGTGCACCGTGAATTAAGTCGCCTTGGAGGTGGAGTGGTTAAGTGTGAACCGGTAAACTCCCTTCAAGTATCCTAACGAGATGGTTAAGGTCATAATGGATGTGGAATGCCCATTCGAGGACCTTGGTTAAGCAAAGTTATATGGTGGTTAAAAGTCCATATATGGGAACCTTGTGCTTGTTAAGATCACAATGGAGGTGTAAAGTCCATGTGTGGATCTTGTGTAGGGTGTCCCGGATCTCGTTAGTGATGTTATACAACTACCAATCGGTGATGCAAAGGTTGTATGGTGTTTGAAAGTCCATACATGGGAACCTTGTGCATGTCAAGGTTGTATGGTGTTTAAAAGTCCATACATGGGAACCTTGGGAAAAGTCAAGGTTGTATGGTGTTTGAAAGTCCATACATGGGAACCTTGGGAAAAGTCAAGGTTGTATGGTGTTTGAAAGTCCATACATGGGAACCTCGGGAAAAGCTAAGGTTGTATGGTGTTTAAAAGTCCATACATGGGAACCTTAGGATGGTAAGGTCAAATGGTGTTTAAAAGTCCATTTGGAGACCTTGGATTGGTAGTGTGTATGAAACGTGGGGGACAACGCTTGTGATCCGCGTATCCGATCGGGTGTTGAGGTGAAAAGTGGATGTGGATGATCACTTGGAAGCCAATGTAATGTTCTTGATTAAAAAGAAGCATGAGATGCTTGAAAAGATGCATGGTTGCATGGAAAGTGTATAATGCTTGTGAATGCATGTTTACTTGTTAAGTTGAACAAGTGTTGATTATCATTTGGTAAATGATGCATGTGTGCATGGAATCTCTTAAATGCATTGGAGTCTTGTTAAGACTTGTTTTAAAAGGCATGTGATGATGATGTTGTGGTTCATATATTGCCTTGGTTTAATGCATGTGTTGGATTGTTTGAGTAATGGTTTTAAAGGGTTTCTTGCTTGAAATGATGTTCAAGTATATGAAAAGTATAGCATGAAATGGAAGTGTTTTCCAAGGTTTTGAATTTAACTTTGCATATGGTGTTTATGCATGGAATGGTTAAATGGATGACTTGCAAGTTGTGCTTGAAAAGGTTTTCTTAGCTTGCTAAGCTAAGGGTTGGTTTTCATGTATGTGCAATGCATGGTTTTAAGCATGATGTTGGAAAAGGGTTTTCAAGCTTTGCTCGGTTAACAAATCGGGTTTGTTTTAAATGTGTTTTTATGACCCGCTGCATTGATGGTGTTTTGGTTTTGAGCATTCCTCACTAAGCATTATGTGCTTACGCTCCTTTTTGTCCATCAATGCAGATTCTTGAAGTTTGGACAGCGAGAAGCAAGGGATTCAAGGAGGACTCCATTTGAGATGTATGTCTCGGTGAATAGCTATAGTTAATAAAGGCAATGGGGGTAGAATCTCTTGGGATGTGTTTATGTGTTCGAATATGTTGAACAAGAATGGTTTTATGTTGTTGATGTTGTTGGAACATGTATTTGGCTTTTATGAGATTGATTTGGAAGTTTAAGCTTGAATGGTTGCTTGTGTAGGAAGCATGCCTATAGATTTGGGGCTTTTCGTATATGTTGATATTTTGTTGAATTGTTGATGCAAGAACGTCTCTTATATGTTGAATTGCATGTTGGTAAAGTTTGGTGGCTTTTGGAGCATGTTTGGTTGATCAATTGCATGTTTAAGTATGCTTTATGCTGCATTTTGTGCAGGGTGTTTCGGAACAGTTGACACCGTTTCGGAACGGGTGCCCTGAACCAACCCAGGCGTCCGAAACGGGTGACACCGTTCCGAAACAGAATGGCTACTGCCAGACCCTCGTTGCGGTACGCGTTGCGGAACGACCCCATGTTTCGAAACGGGCTCTGCCTGTTTCGGAACGGGTGACCGTTGGGGGCTGACATTGGTGGTTAAATGTTTTGAAATGTTTGCATTTTGGTCCTGAATCTTGTTTGTGCAATTGTATGAGTTTGGGATGTCCGTTTGAGCTGAAATTTGGCAGAGAAGCATGAAACATGATTAATTTTAAGTTGGTAACTTAAAATCTGGTTAAGTCCTTAAAGTTTTCAGTATTTACAATTTGGTCCCTAAAGTTGTAATTTGTTCAATTGAGTCCCTGTTTGATCTCTGATGTTTGTGATCTTTGAGTATGTTGTTGTGTGATCACATCTAAGGTTAACGAGCATCTAGACAAGGTTAAAAATAAAAAAAGGGTCGTTAATCAAGGTTGACTTTCGGGTTGACTTTGGTTTTCCCCGTGTGACTTTCTTAATTCGGGTCAACCGTCTGGGCCGGGTTAAGGGGGTTACATTTGGTGGTATCAGAGCTGAGTTGCAAATGCTTGGGCAAAACGGTAAGTTGTTGTGATGTGTGTTTGATGTTTGCCTTGGTGTGTAGTTGAAAGTTGGTTGAAACACGTGTTTTTGAGCAAGTTGCTGATGTTTTCAAGCATGTTTTATGGTTATGAATCTTGGTTGAGCTTGTGTGGATTTGTGCTAATGTTGTGAGCTGGTGATATGCTTGATGAAAGTGTAATGAGTATGTTATGTTGCTAATATGCTGTTGCAAGTGGATGATGTTTGGTGTAAGCATGATCAAAGTATGTTGTTTGATATGCTTGGTGTTGTGATATTCATGTTTGTGTTGACTGCTATGTCATGTAAAAGGGAAGGATTCGGGATACCCATTGCCTTATTAATATAGCTATTGTGTTATTTTGGAGTTGGAGTTTGAATCCTTGCTTAAAGCTGGTCTAACTGGTTTGTTTGTTTGTTTGTTGTGAATGTTTGTTGTTGTTAGTAGTATGGCGAAGTCGGTGAAGGAATGGCAGTTGGGTGAGATGGTTGCTGCCTTAGGGCAGGTTGTTAAGGCGTGGAATTCAACCTTCTGTAGAGGTGTTTTGTCTCAGTCTTCTGTGCCTGGAGTTGAGGTGGTAAGGCAAGGGAAAGAAGCTGGTTTTGTGGTGAAGAGTTCATCACCTGTTGCTGAAGAGGTGTTGGGAACATCTCAGGCTGTGGTTAAGGTAAAGTCAGTAGATGTGCTGGCTGTGGGATGTGTGGGTTTGCCGAAGCAGTGTTTGCTTGATCTGGGTGCTGTGGAATATCATGGTTCTTCACCGGAGATGTTTGAGGCCTGGTTAGCCAGTGTGGTTCTGATTCTGGATCAGGAAGGCTGTGATTATGCTTGTAAGCTGGGAAGTGTTGTTTCTCTGATGCTGGAGGATGCATGTGTCTGGTGGACATCTGTGGCGGTGGCGTCACATATCCATGATATTGACTGGGATTTCTTTGTATCTGCCTTTTATGAAAGGTATCTTGGAGAGAAGTTTCCAAGGGTTAAGCAATGTGAAGGTAGTGCTATTGTGGAGCAAGTGTTGCTTGAGCAAGGAGTGGAAGCTCAACCACCGGTATATGATCGTTGTGAAAGGCGCCATGTTGGAGGTTGTTGGGGCGCGGGTGCTTGCTGGAACTGTGGTTCTAAAGTGCATGTGAAGCGTGATTGTCCTCTTGGGGTGAAGTCAGCTTCAGTGGTAGCCAAAGGGTCTCTGAAAGGTCGTGGGCACGACCGAGACAAGGTTCAGAGGTGGCAGAAAGAGAAGAAGGTTGTGAAGAGTTTGGGAAATGAAGTTTGCTGGAAATGTGGGTCTGCTGGACATATGAGACGTGATTGTTTGATGTTGGCTCGGAACAGCCAAGGTTCCTTACCGCAAGAGGTCGGTGGTGACCCTAGTGTGTTAGCTGGTGCTACAGCAGTGTGGCAGGAGGATGATGGTTTCGCGAGAAAGAGAGCTCGTCTGATGAAGCTTCAGGATGGTATTGTGTTTTCAGGTAACCTTGTCAAGTAATCTTTGCTCTAGTTACTCTGGTTTGGTTTCTGTTGGTTTTCCTTGCGTGGTAAGTCTAGTCTTGTTGCTAGCATGTTTGGGGTAATAGTTGTAGTTTGGAATTATCTTTGGTGTGAAGAAGGTTTTAGTGAGTATCTTGTGGTTAATGGTTGTTGGAATGATGGAGTTAGATAAGTTAGAAGTGAGGTAGGAGGTTGTTCTTAGACAAATTTTGAGGATGTTATTGGAGGGAGTGAACTGGCATTCATGCACAGTTAAAATCATTGTTATATGCTATATTATATATGTGCTGGTCCATGCATACATGTGGCATGACATTAGAGGTTTTGCATACATGTACATCAGGCATTGATAGGGCATGTAGGTGATCATGCATACGATGTTCACACTCGCTAATAGCTAATCGAATCTGTTAGTGTGGTGGTTGGGTTAGGTTGGATGATGGGTTTTTAGAGGTTGTTTTGGTGCTGGGAGAGAGTTAGAAGCAGTGGAGAATATTAAGCTAGTGCTGGAGTTAGTGAGAGTAGTATAGCCTGTTGGTGGAAGGATAGTGTTGTTGCTTAAGGAGTTTAGTGGTTTGGTGGTGGAGAGTACCGGTTGAAGTTAGAACTGGTCAAGTGGTTTGAATGGCTAAGTGGAAGGGGTAGTTCCTTGGTGCTAAAGGATGTTGCAGTTTAGTGGTTGTGTTTCCAAGTGCTGAAGCAGCTTAACAGTTAAGTTGTTATGGAAGGGTTGTGTTTGTAAGTGTTGGTTCTTAGTAACCTTCGAAGAGTTGAGAAGATGATCTGTATGTTTAAGCTGGGCGATGTTCTAGTAAGGCAGGTGTTGTAGTCAAAGTTTGTGGTGGTTAGGCAATGAAAGATCGAAGGCCATTGTAATTTGAAAGGATTCTTGTGAGAAGTGGTTGGTTGGTTGTGAGTATGTGAATTTCTTTTGTAGTCAGCTGGTGGTGTGTGATACAGTTGGCGGAGCTGAGTTGGGGTTGTGATGTAAATTTTGGAATCTGGGTGAGTAGTCCTTGTGAGTTGTTATGGTTGTGATGGTGGCAGATGTGAAGGATTGTTAGCATTTGTTGAGGAGTTTGGGTAAGCAGTTGATGCTTAAGAATTTTTGCTTGTAGGAAAGATCCTTGGAAGAGGTTTGAGAGTTGCAAGAGTTTTAGAAGCAGAGAAGTTTTGCATAGTGGTTGAATTGGTTTGGTTGATGTCCTTGTGTAAACAAGTCTTGGGGGTTGTGTGTTACAGTGATGTGTGCTGTAAAAGTTGAAGTTCTTCAGGTTGATGTTGGGGCTGTGTACAGTCTGGATATGTAAAAGGTTAAGTTGTGGTTATCTTTGGGTGTTCTGGATTTTGTGAACAGTTCTGGATTTTGTGAACAATATGTGGTGGTGTTGAGTTTGGTGGAGTTTTTGTGTGGAATGTGTTCAGTGGTGGTTGAGGCTGTTGTGTTGCCTTGTGTGATGGTTTGAGAAGGTTGTGGTTCTCTTGTCGCCAGTTGAAATTTCGAGGACGAAATTTCCTAAGGGGGGGAGAGTTGTAACGCCCCGGTTTTGGGCTCAGAAGTTTTGGGCATTGACCAGTTCGGTCAAAGTGTTGATCGAATATTTAAAGTTGAAATTAGGAAAGCCTAGTTCGGGTTGCATTAAAAATATGGAAAAATGTTCTAAAATCATCTTTTAATATATAAAAGTGTACTGTGAAATCAATTTTGGAAAATGAGGTTCGGAAGGTTGACATTTTGGCTAGTGACCAAAATGTAATTTTTGAAAGTTTGGTGACTGTTTTATAAAGGATTGAAACTTTGAATCTTTAAGGAGCTATTATTCCAAAAAGAGTTTCTCCAGATTTTTCTAAGATATTCTAAGGTTTTATTCTGATTTTAAACATAAAGAAAGAGGAGGGAAAGTCATTTTTGACTATTTCATAACTAACTTCTCATTTTCTTCCAATTCTCTTTTTCTCTCATTTTCTCTCAACCCAAACACATCTCTCCAGATTTTCTTCTCTGATTTTGTCACTCAAATCTTCCTTTTCAATCCTCTTTGGATTCCTAATCATCTCTACAACAAAACCTCACCATTTGCAAGTTGTTTCATCAAGCTTTTTGGTTCTAAAAAGGAGAAATTCAAGTTTGGAGGTAAGAACGTCCTTCTCCTCTAAACTATCAGTTCTTTACTGAAATTCCTAAGTTCTCAATCCTTGATTTGTGATTTGTTAAAGGCTTTTCAATTGAAATCTTGATTTTAGCTTAAAATGCAAGATTTGGTGATTTTGGTGAAATTTTCGTGTGATCTGTTTGGGCAGTGTTTTGAGGTGTCAAACTGATGTTAAATGAATGCTAAATTGATTAGAAGTTGAGGTTTAATTAATGCAATCCCGGATAGGTTGAATTTCCTAAGTTTGGCTTGAGTTTTTGGTTGTTTTTGGAGTGTTTTTGGTGATCTGTTATACCTGGAGGTATAAGGATGTGTTTGTGATCATTTTGGATGTTAATTGATGTTTAAAAATGATTAGAAGTGATGGATCTTGGCTGGGTTAAGTTTTGGAAGTGTTTGGAGGTGATTTCGGTTGTGTTTGGTAGCCGAAATGTTGGATTTGTGATGAGCAGCGAGTTATGTTGTGTTGCTGGTGTTTTTAATGCATAAAGATGCATTAATGCTCTGTTTTTGTGTGCTTGAAACAGGGGAGTTTGATCCGTGAGCTTTAGAGGTGTTGCGGAAGGTTTCGGATGCTTGGAAGGCTTGTTGGCTAGCCTTGTTTTGTGTATCGGTGAGTGAAGTTGGGTTTTCAGCTTTTAAACCAAGGTTTGGAGGTTTTGGGAGCTTAGTTTAAGTCTAAACAACTTTGGTAAGCTCAAGAGTAAGTAAATGGATTTCTTTCTTGGTTTGTGTTATGAAATGGCTTTTAAAGCAATTGTGGTTGATGATTGATATGCATGTGTTTTGCATGATTTAAATTCTGTTTTGAAAGCATATTGTAAGCATGGTTTAATGCTGGTTTTGAAAGCCATATGTGAAGGATGCTCAAGGTAAGAGATCCTTGGTTTTGTACATGGAAATTGTGGTTTTGATGCATGGTGTGGCATGTTGTTCTTTGGCTTTGTATAATGCTTTAAAACAGTGAATTGATGATGGTAAAAGATGGTTTTTGCATTGTGGTTATGCATGTGAATCATTGGACTAATGATGGTAAGATGGTTATGTTGGCAAGTGATGTAAGTGGTTCTTGGTTTCTTTGATCGGATATAGTTAGCCGACTATAGGATTGGGTGCACCGTGAATTAAGTCGCCTTGGAGGTGGAGTGGTTAAGTGTGAACTGGTAAACTCCCTTCAAGTATCCTAACGAGATGGTTAAGGTCATAATGGAGGTGGAATGCCCATTCGAGGACCTTGGTTAAGCAAAGTTATATGGTGGTTAAAAGTCCATATATGGGAACCTTGTGCTTGTTAAGATCACAATGGAGGTGTAAAGTCCATGTGTGGATCTTGTGTAGGGTGTCCCGGATCTCGTTAGTGATGTTATACAACTACCAATCGGTGATGCAAAGGTTGTATGGTGTTTGAAAGTCCATACATTGGAACCTTGTGCATGTCAAGGTTGTATGGTGTTTAAAAGTCCATACATGGGAACCTTGGGAAAAGTCAAGGTTGTATGGTGTTTGAAAGTCCATACATGGGAACCTTGGGAAAAGTCAAGGTTGTATGGTGTTTGAAAGTCCATACATGGGAACCTCGGGAAAAGCTAAGGTTGTATGGTGTTTAAAAGTCCATACATGGGAACCTTAGGATGGTAAGGTCAAATGGTGTTTAAAAGTCCATTTGGAGACCTTGGATTGGTAGTGTGTATGAAGCGTGGGGGACAACGCTTGTGATCCGCGTATCCGATCGGGTGTTGAGGTGAAAAGTAGATGTGGATGATCACTTGGAAGCCAATGTAATGTTCTTGATTAAAAAGAAGCATGAGATGCTTGAAAAGATGCATGGTTGCATGGAAAGTGTATAATGCTTGTGAATGCATGTTTACTTGTTAAGTTGAACAAGTGTTGATTATCATTTGGTAAATGATGCATGTGTGCATGGAATCTCTTAAATGCATTGGAGTCTTGTTAAGACTTGTTTTAAAAGGCATGTGATGATGATGTTGTGGTTCATATATTGCCTTGGTTTAATGCATGTGTTGGATTGTTTGAGTAATGGTTTTAAAGGGTTTCTTGCTTGAAATGATGTTCAAGTATATGAAAAGTATAGCATGAAATGGAAGTGTTTTCCAAGGTTTTGAATTTAACTTTGCATATGGTGTTTATGCATGGAATGGTTAAATGGATGACTTGCAAGTTGTGCCTTAAAAGGTTTTCTTAGCTTGCTAAGCTAAGGGTTGGTTTTCATGTATGTGCAATGCATGGTTTTAAGCATGATGCTGGAAAAGGGTTTTCAAGCTTTGCTCGGTTAACAAATCGGGTTTGTTTTAAATGTGTTTTTATGACCCGCTGCATTGATGGTGTTTTGGTTTTGAGCATTCCTCACTAAGCATTATGTGCTTACGCTCCTTTTTGTCCATCAATGCAGATTCTTGATGTTTGGACAGCGAGAAGCAAGGGATTCAAGGAGGACTCCATTTGAGATGTATGTCTCGGTGAATAGCTATAGTTAATAAAGGCAATGGGGGTAGAATCTCTTGGGATGTGTTTATGTGTTCGAATATGTTGAACAAGAATGGTTTTATGTTGTTGATGTTATTGGAACATGTATTTGGCTTTTATGAGATTGATTTGGAAGTTTAAGCTTGAATGGTTGCTTGTGTAGGAAGCATGCCTATAGATTTGGGGCTTTTCGTATATGTTGATATTTTGTTGAATTGTTGATGCAAGAACGTCTCTTATATGTTGAATTGCATGTTGGTAAAGTTTGGTGGCTTTTGGAGCATGTTTGGTTGATCAATTGCATGTTTAAGTATGCTTTATGCTGTATTTTGTGCAGGGTGTTTCAGAACAGTTGACACCGTTTCGGAACGGGTGCCCTGAACCAACCCAGGCGTCCGAAACGGGTGACACCGTTCCAAAACGGAATGGCTACTGCCAGACCCCCGTTGCGGTACGCGTTGCGGAACGGCCCCGTGTTACGAAACGGGCTCTGCCTGTTTCGGAACGGGTGACCGTTGGGGGCTGACATTGGCGGTTAAATGTTTTGAAATGTTTGCATTTTGGTCCTGAATCTTGTTTGTGCAATTGTATGAGTTTGGGATGTCCGTTTGAGCTGAAATTTGGCAGAGAAGCATGAAACATGATTAATTTTAAGTTGGTAACTTAAAATCTGGTTAAGTCCTTAAAGTTTTTAGTATTTACAATTTGGTCCCTAAAGTTGTAATTTGTTCAATTGAGTCCCTGTTTGATCTCTGATGTTTGTGATCTTTGAGTATGTTGTTGTGTGATCACATCTAAGGTTAACGAGCATCTAGACAAGGTTAAAAATAAAAAAAGGGTCGTTAATCAAGGTTGACTTTCGGGTTGACTTTGGTTTTCCCCGTGTGACTTTCTTAATTCGGGTCAACCGTCTGAGCCGGGTTAAGGGGGTTACACACCCGTTCCGAAACCACTTCACGTGTTTCGAAATGCCTGCAATCTGTGTGACCCTAGAGACAGTTTTCTGCATCTCCAAAAGTTCCCAACATGCCTCAAAACCACAAGAAACAAGAAACAACAACAAGAATACAGACTATATGCATTTCTCTATACTTCAAGCATGATCAAACATATAGCATACAAGACAAGGCCATTCATTTTAAGAAACAAGCATCCACCAAATACATTACATGGCAAGGTTTACATGCCTTTAAAACAAAACACATAAGCATTCATGGAACATGGTTATAAGCCTTCAAAATAAAAAACATAGGAACCGACATAAATATGGTTTACAAACCCACATCATAGGCATTAACAACGAAAGCCAACACATAGGAGTCTAGATACACGCTCCTACAACACGTAGCATTTCCCATTGCTAAACTACTATATTATTTACTAAACCATACTTGAGCAACTACCACACGCTTGGATGCTCTTTCCTTGCTCCTTGCTAACTCCACACTAGTCATCTGCATTGTGAAAAACAAGAGCGTAAGCTAGAAGCTTAGTGAGGGAGCTCTAAAACAAAAACAACGACAATGAAAGGTTCAAACATGTTATCCTTAAAGCATTTACAAAAAATGCATACGCACCAACATAACAACATAGCTAACCGTCACAAGAATGCATGAACATGTCATCTTACCTCATGTTATGCTAAACAATATATAACAAATGTCTTATCACAATCACCACACATAGACAAGTATATTGGAAACTATTAGATTACTCGGATATGCGGATTACATCCGTTGGTATTTTCACCCCCAACGTACTCAACAACAACATTACCTTCCAGTGGGATTACACTCTTCACCGTTCCTTGCATGGATGAGATTACACTCATCATCACATGCCCTTACGGATCGGATTCCACTCATCATCATGTAATAACATTTTCCGGTGGAATATTACCTCACCGTACTCCTCCTTGATGACTACACGTCACCAAGGCCACGCGCGAATTTGACTCAACCGTGTGCACACTCATCCTAATGATCGATCATTTATGCCCGGTAATTAACTAGTGCCAATCATACTAACAAGTCTCACCGTGATATTAGCATCATTCATTTCAACATATCAAACACCACATACATCAATATGTATATCAACATGCATAAACAACACATACTTCACAAGTCCACATTATGCACGTTAAGCAAAACTCATAAAGCATACAAGAGATTAAGCTACCAACTTAATCTCTACCTTGGATTGGCCTACCAAGCACAATCCAACACAACAAACCACACACTTAAACCAATTTAAAACCATTTTAAATGATCCACTCACCGAACTCCCTTAAGCAAACCGAGAAAAGCATAATCAAGTCTCCACACTTTCCAAAATCGAGCCCGAAGCTTCTCCAATGGTTTCCTTTGATTCTAATTAATCAAAAACAACACATTACTCAACCAATCATCCACAAAACACTATCACAACAAAAACCACAACCACAAAGCCAATTCTCTACAATTTCAAACCATGAACCAACTTAAAAATCCTCGTTTTCGGGCTCACACACAACCCAACAGAAAACCACTAATCCCAACACCCAAATCAACATTAAACACCTTCAAAACAACCCTCAAGCATTACTATAACATCAACCCTACTCTCCTACATCAAACTACCTCAAAAACCCACGTTTTCACCCTTTTAAAATACCCACAAAAACCCATTTCGGGATTTTTGATAAACCCCACCATTTTGAGATATAATGTACTTAAGGGCAAGATTAAAACATATCTTAACTCTACAAATCAAAAGCTAATCGAAAAGGCATTAAAGCTTCATCCTTTTCTTTAGAACTTCAAAACTTCAACAATAGTGTTTATGCGAAAATAAAGCCATAGAAACGTTCAGAATAAAGAGGAGAAGTCAAAAACGTGCTTACCTCGTTGAGAACACTTGAAATGGTGAAGAACGTTGATGGAATAATGTTTTGGGTTAAAGAGAGGTTTTAGGTCGTGACTTTTAATTTGAAAAGGGAAGGAAGAAGATGAATAGTAAAAAGCCCCCTTTTTACTCATCATTTTCCCTTTATTTAAAAATTTACCAAAATGATCTTAATGATCTACAAGCCCTTTTTTATTAAACCAAGCCCATATTAAATTTTAAAGCAAGGCCCATTTAATTAAAACGAGCCCAACGACTCGAACCTGATTCACACACTCAACTCCCGACCCCTAAACCCAGGTGTTACAATTCATCCTTTAGGAAATTTAGCTTTCCTTCATATGAATAAAGCTTGCCAGATTAACCCGCGTATGGGTGAATATAATTGGAGAGGGGCTAATCGCAAGGTTAGTCCCTCAACTTTTAATTCTCTATAGTTTTACCCTCGAACTTTCCAATAACTATAACCTAGTCACTAAGAGCTTTTTAATGAATTAAATAAGACTCGTACTCGTTAGTTTAACTCAATTAGAGTCCAATATCAAATAATTAATAGGCCGATACAATATTTAGACTTTATCGATGTAAGAATTCTGGTCACCGGAACCCAATTTGGACTAGACCAAATTTTGGGGGTGTTACAATTAATTCCGTATTCTGTTGATTGGTTTATTTAATTTCGATGGTAATTCCACTTTGTTTAGCATGTTATCTATTATGAGGTTCTTGAGAACCTCTTTACTTGATTAGTATAGGATGCGTGATAGTTTAGGGGCATAATAACCTACATTTACATCTGACTTGATAACATGATCTTCTGACGTACATGTGAATTTGATGAACATGAAATCTAATTTGTTTTTTTTTTTTTGCTTAAAAGAATGTCGATAATATGCTACTTGTTTTTGTTTCATTGATCGTCATGTTAAATGATTGATTGATTATATTCTTGTTCATGTTTAACTATTGTCTTACTTTTCATACCAAACAAGGTTTTCTAGCACACCTCGTTTCTTCTCTTTCCTTTTCCAGATACCTGAGGTTGTTATGATTGTTTCACCATCAGAGAATCGCAATGTTATGTTTTTCTCTTGTTAAAAGAAAATTATTGGTATAACTTAAATTATTCTCTACATTGTGGCATGAGTTTGGTTTCATTATTTTTAAAATATTTAGCACCGTTTTCATATTTTTCAGGATTTGAAATCATTCTTATTTATATTTTGTTTAAAATTTTTGAAATGTTTTTAAGGTCTTTGGTGATCGATGTGACCTTCAAGATTTGGTCATAATGTCTAGGCCGAGTTTAGGAGGTTACTTTCCAGATGAGTAATCTAACATATTACATATTATTCATCAAAGTTTGGGTTACACTAAAGATTCTTCTTCTCAAGCTCTTTTAAATACTAATGAACAAGTTGATGTCGTTATTAAGGTTGAGTAGAAGGAAGTGCAAATGCATGTTTGTTACCATTGTGGAAAATTAGGCCATATAAGATCTCATTGTTATATATTGAAGAATGATTGAAGAATAGGAGGTTCCAACATAGTTCCATCAAGTGTTGTAACATTCAATAAAACAATCTATTGATAAAATATAGACTTGTCTATCACTATTGTGGAGTTGCTATGCATATAAGGCCTAGGTGTTTCAAGTTGTTGAGTGATCTATGAAGGGAAAATTCAATATTGTTCAATACCTAGTAATATTGTGTATCAACAAAAACAAATATGAGTAAAGAACGATCAACCACAGGTTAGTCATGAAGATCAATAAATGGTTGATGATCTAATTAAATAAGAAATTGATGATCTAGTTCATATTAGAGATTTTATAACCACTATAAATGTTCTGTTGAATTATCAAGGAAAAGTTATATGTTGTTCATGTTAGAAAAAGTGTTAATAGTTCAAGAAAAATAAAATAAAAATAGTAAAGTAATAAATATTGATTTTATAAATTAATCAAACATATCATAAAATTAAATACAAGAATTCAAAAAAAAAAGAATTTGAATATTAAAACAGTAAAAGAAATCGTTTACTTGTAACCAGACAACAATTCAGATGAACAAATTTGTTGAGGCATGTGAAATAATTATTTCCTTAAGACAGTTTCGTCCGCTCCTATGGTGCTTAAGAAACGTTGGACGTTTATCTTCCTTGATGCAACAACAGAATGAGCACAACAGTAGTAAGTCTGTAGTGATCAACGAACCGTAACCTCATCTACCTCTATCACCAAAAACACTTTTGAAAATCATAGAGTAAAAATAGTAGAAAATCATTGTGTTTTTGTGTGTGTAACTTAGTAGGTTTACATGGTATTTATAGGGGTAGAAGTTTTATTGAAAATAAATTTGTGAATTATATAAATTTTATTTGAAATAAAATTCATTAATTAAATTACATTATCACAATAATATCTGAATTAAAAGATAATATCTTATTGATCATACTTTATATGGAAAACTCTCTAGGAAACCCTAGTTTAGAACTTTATGGAACAAGTGGTGGCTGACCACCAGATATAGTTGAGCATGTGGGTGTGCCACCGGTCTTGGGATGGCCTGGGTCTCCAGTGACTTTGGAGGAGCAAAAGTGGCTAAGAAAGTGAATTGTACGGTGAGATTAGGATTAGAAGATTAACATTAAGAGAATATCGATATGGAGGCGGATGGTGATGGAAGATTTCCTACTGATATGTTCATGGACGAGAAGGATCAAATTGGTTTAGCTGCTGGTGAAGGAATGAAAACTGGTTCCATGGGTGGATGTAAAGCTTTTTATGAGAGCATGGTTGTAAATTCCACTTTAGAGACAGTAGAATGAGATATGAATATGGGTTCGACTTAGACGAAGTAGTGGTTCTAGATGAGGATTGCATTATTAATTATTCTGGTGTTTTTCCAACTATCGAATTATCGAATTGGGTTCACAACCAGATTGATAGGAGTATGAGGAACATGATCATTGTTCGACTTTTAGGACGGTCTATTTGATATGGTACATTGTTGACCCGAATCCATACAATGTGCATCCACTAGGAGAAATTTAGTTGATTGGTTTTGGAAACAACTACATCGTGGTTAAAATTGAGGATGAACGAGATTACACACATGTTCTTATGGAAAGACCATGGACTATTTTTGGGAGCTACTTAACTATCCAGCCATGGTGTCGGTTGTTCTCATCATCTGAAAGACACTTGTATTATGTGATAGTATGGATTCGTCTACTAGGTTTACCTTATCAGTACTATTGAAAGGCTTTGTTTCGACATGTTGTTGCAGTGGTTGGGTGAGTTTTGAAAGTGGATTATATAATACCCAAGCAGGAGAAAGAGGCAAGTTTGAGTGACCAACTATGATGGTGGATTTGAGTAAACCCCTAAAGTCATGTATCAACATTGATAACTTCATTCAAATGTTAGAATACGAGGGTTTGCATCAAATTTGCTATGCTTGTGGGATATATGGCTCTTTGAAGGATACTTGTGGGAATATTGGGGAGAATGTCAAGATAGCATCGAAGGATGGTTTAGTGCATGATCAAATGGATAATTTAGTGGAGCATACAACTGATTTGTATGGGTCATGGATGGTGATGGTGAACCGAAGAAGCAAGGTTTTACTAGGAATTATACCAGCTAGGGATAAGAAGACGTTAAAGGGTGAGATTGAGGGTTTTTTTATGATGTGTTAGGATAGGAAGAGACTGATAAGGGTTTGGATGCAAGGTCAATTGAGGAAGGAGTGTCTGACGCTGGTTTTGGCGTGGTGAATTCAAGGAAGAGCATAGTCATTGCATCTTCCTCAAAAGTAGTGGTGCAAACTAAAATTTTCACTAAAATACCACTACTTATTTAGCCTCGAACCAAGATAAGAAATCTAAGAAGGGTTTGAATGTTGTTAGTGATTCTCGAACAAGGGTTTGAGGATCTAGGGAAGTATGGGGGGAAGAATTTGAAATCTCATAGGTCATCCTTAAAGCCACTTAAGGAGAATGGAAAGAAGAGACTCAAGCCACCTAATTCGAGAATGACATCCCCACTTCCTTTACATGAAAGGTCCCAGAATATTATGCATCAGTTAGGTACAAATAATAGGTGTGTGAGTGTCGTTTCGAATGGTAACCTGAGTAGTAGCGAGCATATCGTGTTGATGAAATATTCTTTTGAGGATGAAGTCGATATTGTGGACAGTTATTTAGTGATTCGTGGGGGGTGTAAGGCCATATGTTGATAAGTGGGCCTCTTCTCCTTTCATTTATTATTTTATTTTTGAGAGTCATGATTTGGAATTGCCAATAGGTAACTAGTTTGACGTTCAAAAGGATTTTTTGTTTAATGATTCAGGAACATCGTCCGGATGTGGTAGCTTTGTAGGAAACTCGGGTGAGTGGGTGTAGAGAAGATTGAGTTATTGCTAAGTTCGGATTCTCTCAATCTTTTCAGGTGGAAGCTCATAGTTTTAGTGGTGACTTATGGTTATTTTTGAAGTAGGTTGTGACCATGGAGATTCTCCATATTGCTAATCAGTTTATTAATAAAAGATTTTGCACTAATGATCTGAGTGTGTGAGTGTAGTTTATCTTATTTTATGTGAGTCCCCAACCGTCAACATGAAAACATGTTTGGCAGCAGTTGTAGAAGATGAACATGGGGAGTATTTTCCTTGGGTTTTAGGGGGACTTCAATGTAATTCTAAATTCAGATGAAAGGATGGATGGTTCAGAGTAGATGTATGAAGGTATCTGTTAGTTTGAGAACTATAATCATAATTTTGGTCTTCTTGATTTGGGATTTTGCATAGCACCTTTCATTTGGTCATGAGGTAATGAGGCCTTGTTATCGAATTTTACAAGTTCTCATGTAACACCCCTTCTCGGCTTGGTCGAGAACCGGGTCAAAGCATGCCTTCGGTGAACGATACTATAATCGGTGCGATAAAATCTCAATCAATAATCAATATTTAAGCGATTTTATTCTTTTTAAACAATATCAAACATAAGCATTAATCCAATTTAAGCAATATGAATCTATAATTAATCAATTAGGTTTAATTCTTAACTTCTACATGTTTTAGGGACTAATATGAAAATTATGTAATTTGGAGGCCTTTTAATGCAATTGGTTATGCCATAATGAAATTCAACTCATTATTAGTGAGCATGTAAATTTTCATGTTATTCGGAGTTCATTTACCTATCTAATTAAGTTATACAATAATAGTGACCATTATGTAAACAAGGCAAAACTATACTCTTTGTCTTTTAACATAATTTATTACCTCCATATCGAAACACCTTACTTCCATATCGATATAGATACACATAATTCAGAACTCCATTTGAATCTGCCAAACCTCGTTTCAATACGGCTTGACCCATACCGAAATAGGTTGACCTTGCCCAATAGACCGCGTTTCGAACAAATAAGCCCGTATCGATACGGGTTGACCAATATTGTCCTGTTTCGGTACATCCTGATGCTATTTTGATCCAATTTATTCCTCAAACCTCACTTCCAAAATTTTTATCGATACACCTTAGACCTGTATCGGAACACCATGGTTTCTAATGACAAATTATGCTTACCCGTATCAATACGCTACCACCTGTATCGATACGCCCTGCACTATAATGACAGATTTTATCAGGTTTTTACTCAAACTAACTTATCGAACGATGTCCAAATGCAATGAAACTTTACCAGTAAGTTTATTACCATCTATTCTACTAGCATGCCAATTTTCATAATCAAATGAATCCATTAGCCATGTTTTCATAAATTAGGCCAAATATGCATATTTAGCTCGTTTTACCTGAACACTAAGACACTATAACTTGCACTTTTAACCTTTGCAACAAAGTGGACCATTTATACACACAAAAGGGGTTAAACTAACTTGTTTAGAACCTATGCCACCATTCAAGAAGTTCAAAGACTAGATTAACATTACATATAGGGGTATGACTTGCTCCAAAACACTCCTTGCACCGATCCGGTACTTGTCATTAACAATAACATTAACAATAACAATAGTCATCACTATAATAATAATAATAGTAATACGATATCAATGGCAACGACTTATAACATGTTTATGGTGGTTTATTTCACTTCTTTCATAGTATCAATAATCATATGGCGACTCAATGATCAACTTAGTAATGTAATAAGCTTACCAAAGCTTACCTATAAGGCCTCCTATGAGGCTTCAATGTATACCTTGGATGGTGACGATGACAATGCAATTATTTATTAAAAATGACATCAGAAAGGCACCTAGCCTAACCCTTGACTCTGACTACACTCACTGTAACGCCCTAGTTTTGGGCCAAGATGTTTTAGACATCGGACCGGACCGGTCGAAAAAGGTTCGAATCGCGTAAGGTGATTTAAGGAAATCAAGGATCGGGATAGGATAAAAATGTGATAAAAATTGCTAAAATCCTTTAAAAATATGTTTAAGAGGTTGGTCAAATCAATTTTACAAAAATAGTTACGGAAGAGGTACATTTGGGGTAGTGACCAAAATATAAAGTTTCAAAATTGTGGAAAAATGTGATTTTTAAAAGAGGAGCCAAAATCTTAGAATCTTTAGGGAGCTTTATGGCAATTTAGCCTTTTCTTAATGTGATATGTGTTTAAAATTGTTTTTAATTGGTTTTTATTTTATTTAATTGATTAGGTGGTTAATTAGTGAGATTTCATCACTTAACTACCTTTCTCTTCTCATTTTCAGCCAAACACAATTCTAACTCGTTTTCTCCAGAATTCCTTTCTCCCAAACACTCTCTCAATATTTTTTAAACAAATTTCAAGAGTTCTTTCAAATTCTCAAAGATTTTTGCTAAGGAAAACTTGTTATTCATTGAGGAAAGCAAAGATTGGAGGTAAATCCCATTCTCAACCTTCAATATAGGTTCTTTATTGAAATTCCCAAGATCATTGGTTTCTAATTAAGGTTTTTGGTTGAATTTTCATTATAGTTTTGATTTGAGATCAAAATATTACAAAAATATGATAAAAATCTTGATTTTCGGATTTGTTTTGATATGCTCTGTTTTGGATTGATTTTACTTAAGTTTTGTGTTGACTAATATGTTGAAAAGAGGTTTTGTTGATATAGATTGCGAAATCCTTGATATACTTGAGTTTCTTGATAGTTTTAGTTGGGTTTTTGAAGGGAAGTGATGAAGTAATGCTTGCTGGAGGTATAAGGTTGGGTTTAGGTTGATTTTAGATGTGTTTTGTTGTTTATAAATGATTGGAAGTGATGTATGTTGGCTGGGCTTTGTTTAGGAAGTAATCGATTGAGTTTTCGGTTGTTTCAGATGGGTAAATTGGTGTAGTTTGGGTGAGAAACGAGTTTGTGATTGATTGATGGTGTTGAAATGCATTTTAATGCATTTAGATCTCTATTTTGATGATGTGAAAATAGGGGATCTTGATCCGGGAGCAAAAGAGGCGATTTAGGAGGCTCTAGAAGGGAGATTTTCGTGTCGGCGAGCAAGGCTCCACGTATCGGTGAGTGGTAATGGATTTTTCAGCTTTGTATCGCTTTGAGCAGGGTCGTGGGAGCTTAGTGTAAGTTTGAGAAACTTAGCTAACTTCAAGAGTAAGCGATTCGAAAGTCTCTCTCGAAAATGTGCTAGGTTTTGATGGAAATGCACTTAAGTTTAATGTGGTTTTTATTACTGTTTTAAAGCATGTTTTAAGCATGGTTAATGCTGGATTTTAATACCATTATGTTAAGAATGCACTAGGTAAGTGATCCTTGGTTTTATGTGATAAATGCATTTGATATTAAGCATGTTTATGCTTGTTGAAATAGCATTGTGTTTATGCTTGTGAAACAATGGAATATTGATGTTAAATGGTTATATTGGCAAGTGATGGAATGGTTTTGGGTTACTTTAATCAGATATAGTTATCCAACTATAGGATTGGGTGCACCGTAAATAAAGTCACCTTGGATGTCGAGGGGTTGGGATTGTGCCGTAATATCCATCCAAGTACCCTAGCGATAGAGGAATTACCGTCACCACGATGGAGGATGAGAGTCAAGGGTAGACTTAGTTAAGCGTCACAACGGTGGAGGAATGCTCCCGTGTGTGAGCTTGGTTAAGGTGATTACAATGGTTGAGGTAGCTCTCTTGTGTAAGCCTTGTTTTGTGTCTCTACTCTCGCCAGTGGGTTATACAACTACCGATGAGTGATGTTGAGGGGTTGTGATTGTGCCATTAACTCCACCACGGGTATTGAGGGGTTGTGATTGTGCCATTAACTACACCACGGGTGTTGAGGGGTTGTGATTGTGCCATTTAACTCCGTCACGGGTGTTGAGGGGTTGTGATTGTGCCATTGATCTCCACCTTGTGTAGTCCGTTAGTATGTATGAAGCGTGTGGGACAATGCTTGTAATCTGTGTATCCGGTTGTGTCATTTGTTTTGGTTTTGGTATCATTGAGAATATATCACTTGCAGGCTACTATAATGTTTTTGATTAATGATTTAAGCATGAGATGCTTGTGGTTTATGCTAGAATGCATGTGATGCTTGGTTCAAGCATGAGCAAAAGATTGTTTGCTGTTATTTTAATAATGTTAAAAGCATGTGGATTGATAAGTGCATTGATGCTTAGATGAGCATGTTCAAGGAAAGGCATGAGTTTGCAAATGATAATGCAATGGTTTTACGAAATGCATTGATGAATGTTGTTTTAGCGATCCTCACTAAGCTTTATGCTTACGCTCATTTGTTTCATCAATGCAGAGAATTGAGCAATCAAGGCAGTCTGATAGCAAGTGGAATCCAAGCTTTTGATTAAACAAAGTATGTAGTTTCACCTTGGTGTAATAAGAGGCAATGGGAGGGATTTCTACTCTTGTTAGTAGTTGGTGATGTTAAACACCTTAAGCATGTTTGGTTTGCTTACCTTGGTTTGTAATTGGCCCTTGAGGATTGATTTGTGTTTGAATGTGGTTTCAAGTTTTGGAAGGTTATGAAGACTAGGAAGCATGCCTATAGTTCTAATGCTTGCATGAATGATGTTATGTTTTAGCTCGTGTTTCTTGAATGTGGTCTCTGATGTGTATGGAAGTTGTATGTGGGTTGTAACATGTGTGGTATTGTTTTCGGATGTGGTAAGTTGTGTAAAAACCAGCAAAATTTATGTTGTAGGGTAGAACGTTACGAACGCCCTCATCTGTATCGGAACGATGGCCTATATTGGCCAGAGGTTTTTGGAACGGGTGCAATAGTTCCATAACATTTTGTTACTGTGAAGACTGGTTTCGGAACGCACCCGCGTATCGAAACGGTCAACATGGTTTCGAAATGGCCGTTCCGATACGGGGTACAGCGTTCCGGAACAGGTGACCATTGAACTTTAATTTTGAATTGCTCCAAGTTTATCTTTCTTGCAATGTGACCCCTGAATGTTCATATTTTTAATTAATTGAGTTTGGATGTACCGTTCGAGATGAATTTTGACATGCTGGCATGTTACATGAATAATTTTGGGTTGGTAACTCCAAAACCTAGTTAGTCCTCGTAATTCTGGAAATTTACAATTTAGTCCCTAAAAGTGAAATGTATGCAATTAAACACCTTAACGAACTCTGATCTCTACGCCGTTTTCTCCTTTGTGTCATGATATTCACATAGGTTAATATTGTGCATCTAGAAAAGATTAAAAGGAAAAAAGGGTCGTTAATCGAGGTTGACTTTTACGAGTTGACTTCGGTTTTCCCCGTGTAATCTTCATAGTTTGGGTCGGGCGTCTAGACCGACCTAAGGGGTTAAATTTGTTGGTATCAGAGACATGTTGCGAATGAATTGGGGATGTTTGTTTGTGAAATTGGTATATATTGGTGTATGTTGATTGAAAAGTATGAATTTGATTAAATTTTGGAGCTTATGCCATGCTTGATTGATGTGAATCGCATGAGAGATGAATGTAATTGTATGATGATGATGTGATATTGATATGTGCTGGTTGTGGATAATGGAAGGCATGATGAGTTTGATATGCTCTTGTATGCTATGTTATGCTAGAGGGAAATCGGGGTACCCATTTCCTTATTACACTAGTTAAATGTTTTTGTAAACTTGGATCCTTGCTTGAGGTTTGCCTAAATCATGGTTTGATTTGTTTTTGTTATTATGCCTTATTACAAATAGCACAATGAGTCTGAGGAGAGAGTTGGGATCGGATATGATCGTACCTACGGGTGAGCACGGTAATTAGGGGAAGGTGTTCCCTATGTTGAGAATGTGCCTATTTGGCCATTCTTATCTGGAGTTGAGGCACTAGGGCAGTATGAAAGGGCTGGCCCTATGGTGAAAGTTTTATTGTCTGTGGTTCAGGAGATGTCTGGAGCATCTCAGGCTATAGTGAATGAAAAGCCTGCGTATGTACCGTCTATCGGACATACTAGTTTGTCAAAACAACGTCTGCGTGATTTGGGAGCTGTTGAGTATCATGGGTCGACGCTGGAGGTGTTCGAGCCCTGGTACCCAGTACGATTCCACTCCTATATCGGGAAGGGTGTGATAGCGCCTGTAAGCTAGGAAGTGTTGTCTCGTTAATGTTGGACGATGTTTGTAGTTGGTGGGTAGTTGTGTCAGCATCGCTAAACATCCATGACGTGGATTGGGAGTTCTTTCTAGCTGCCTTCAAGAGGAGATATCTTGGAGATAAGTCTATGGATAACCCGAAGCGCGGGGCTATGGCTTTAGTTTATGTTGATGAGCAGAACTTGGGTTAGGCATCTCTTAAAGGTGGTCGTAGCTCTGGTAAAAGAGTTGCTGAATCCGATTTTGGAAATGAATGATCTAAGAAAGGTCGAGATAGGAGGTATCAACCTGTTGTTAGGCGAGGTAACCTTGGATATGGTGCATTGGTTTAGGGGAACATAATGAGGGCGGGGCGGCACATGTGCTGGACATGTGGTTCTTGGAAGCACTTGAGGAGGGACTGTCCTCGTGCGACCGAAGAGGTACAAGCTCCTGTTGAAGTGACAGGGAATTCTTGCTGGAACTGTGGTTCAACAAATCATTTAAGGCGTGAGTGCCCTCTATTGGTTGGTAGAGTCCAGGGACGTGCACCTGTTGTGGCTGCACCTTAGAAAGGCCGAGAGCGCGACCGAGACAGAGCTCGGAGGTGGCAATAAGGGCGGAGAGATGCAGGGTGTTTGATGGTTGGGTCTTGTTGGAGTTGTGCCTCTATTGGACATTTGAGGCGAGATTGTCCGGTGTTAGCTCGGGGTGGTCAAGGTGGGATGTTTGTTGAAGCTCCCCGTGGTCGGTAGTGCAGTTATGGTTCTTTTCAACAAGGAGACCATGGTGGCTCTACAGAAGAGGGTGTGGGTGTTCGTCGCTTGGAGCACAATGATGTGATTGAAGGTATCTTTACTGTGCAATCCATGTTCCTGTTATCTTTGCCTATATTTGTTTTGCATCCTCTTGGGTAGTTGTTAGGGTCCAATAGTTAGTGAGTTTTGAATAGTGTCGTTGTTGCTTTAAGAACAACATTGGTGAAGAGGAATAATAGTTTAAATAGTTTTGGTAATGAGTTGTAAGAATGGTGAAGCAGGAAAAGTTGAGATTAGAATAAGAGGTTGTTTCTTGTTTGGTTCGAGGACGTTATTAGTAAGTCTGAACATGCATACATGCACAGTTAAAACCATTTGTATACATATATTACATATATTGGTACATGCATACATTCGACATAACATTAGAAGTATGCATACATGTGCATAGGCATTCGTAAGGGCATGTAAGAAATCATGCATATGAATGTTCTCACTTACTAATAGCTAATTGGACCCGATAGTGATGAGTTATGATTAGGGTAGTTTGTGGGTTTAAATTTTTGATTTTGCGCTAGTTTAAGAGTGGGTGTGAGTTTAGGAAGTGAATAAGTTTACCTTTGGGAGTGAGTATGGTCTAGCTTTGCTGGCCGGAAGAAAAGTTTCTAGGTGTTTGAAGGGCCTTGGCGGCTTGATGGTGGAGAGGAGATCGTTTTGGTAAGAATACGGCCGAGGTCGTGTAGTGTGTAGTTAAAAGCATTTTGAAGTAGCTGTGGGGTGTTGTAGTTTCTCTAGGTTGAACGGTTGTTGTAGGTTTCGGATGTGGTTTTGAAGTGTTGTCGCATTCTTGCTTGAATAGTTATAGCAAGATGGTTGTCTTAGGTGGATAAAGTTTTGACAGTGACCTTGGAGGAGTTGGAAGGGAGTTCTGACGAAAATTCTAATTGAGGTTTAGCTAAAGTCGAGTAGAGGATTCATGGCTTGAGTGTGTTGTAGGAAGAGTGGTTAAGCAGATTGGGAAGGTTGTGGCGTATATTTTCCTTCGAATGTAAGTGCTTGGAGGATGAGCTTTATGCGTGGTTAAGTAAACTCAAAATTCGTGTTGTTTGGCTGAGACCTCGTGAGGGAGGTGGTCTGTTGGCTGTGTGCAGGTAAATCTTCTTGGAATAGTGGACGTAAGTGAAGTAACAGTTGGAGATAATGTTAAAGTCTCGCGAAGGGGATTTTGGGTTTTCGTGTTAAGAAGTGTAGGGTTCACGAATTGCAAGGGTTTGAAATATCTAATGTTTCAAAAAGAAGCTGAATCCTAAGCAATGTCGACAGGTGGAGTTGCTTAAGGAGTATGGCCTGATGATGAAGTATCATGTTAGAAAGGCCAGCGTTGTGGCCAATGCTTTGAGCATGAAATTGGTGGTTGAGTTGAGGGTGATGTTGCTTGCTTGAGCATATCACGGGATGGTGGTCTTGTTGTCAAATTGTAGGTGAAACCATCCCTGAACCTGTTGATCAGGGATAATCTATTGCTTGACGATTCTCTTTTACCGTGTGTTCAAGATATTGTAGATGGGAGGCCTTAAGAATTTGGTTTCAATGATGTTGGTGTTTTGAGCTTTGGGAATTGAATAGTGGTGCCAAATGATGATGAGTTGAGGTGCTCTAATTTGGATGAAGCCTAAGTGGTTCTTTTGTAGTGTACCCTGGTATTACGAAGGTGTATCGTGGTTTGGGAGTGGGTGATGCCGGAGAAAGTGAAAAAGGATATTGATAGGGTTGTAAGCAAATATTTGGTTTGGTAGCAGATTGAAGTTGAGCTTTGGTTTCCTTCTAGGTGTAGTAACCATTGGGACCCCAGAGTGGGAAGTAGGGGAAGATTACCGTGGATTCGTGTTTGGTTTACCTTTGACACTGTCATAGAGAAATTTTTGTTTGGGTGATTGTTGATCGTTTTGCAAGAGTGCACATGCCTTGGCAGTGCATACTACGAGTGCGTTGGATAAGTTGGCTGAGTTGTTTGTTGCTAAGAATGTGCGTTGTATGGAGTGCTGAAGTCTGTTGTATCGGATAGAGATCTAGGGTTCTCATCGAGGTTTTGGGAATGGTTGAGTCATGCTTGGGGTACGCAGTTGAGTTTCGATACTTCTTATCATCCTTTGACGGATGGGCAGTCGGAGCGTGTTATCCAGGTGCTTGAGGATATGTTGAAATGTTGAGTATAGATTTCCAAGTTTCTTCGGAAAGGCATTTGCCTTTGGTTGAGGTTGCTTGTAAAATTAGTTATCGGGTAAGTATTCAAATGGCTCCATACAAGGCTTTGTATGAGAGAAAGAGTAGAATGCCACTTTGTTGGGCGAAAACAGGGCAAGAGTTGGTTCGATGCTGGATATGTCGAAAGAAGCCACCGAGAAGGTGAAGCTCATTTGTGAGCGTCTGAAGGCAGCATCGAATCGACAAAAGTTTTACGCGGACCCGAAGCATAAAGAGATTGAGTTCGCGGTGGGCGAACGTGTGTTCTTGAAGGTATCGCCTTGGAAAAACGTGATGAGATTTGGGCGTAAGGGTAAGCTTAGCCCAAGGTTCGTTGGACCTTACGAGGTTGTGGAGCGTATTGGTCTTATGGCATACTAGTTGAGTTTGACTTCGGAGCTGGAAAAGATATATGATGTGTTCCATGACTCGATGCTGCGGAGGTACATATCGGATCCTTCACATGTGATGCTTGTTGAGGAGATAGAATTGAAACCAGATCTGTCATGTGATGAGGAGCCAGTGAGGGTTCTGGATGTGTGCAGTAAAGTTCTTCATGGCATGACGATAGAGCTAGTAAAGGTGTTGTGGCGACATCGAGCAGTTGAGGAGGCCACGTGGGAAAACAAGGCGGACATGTTGAAACAGTTTCCAGACCTTTTTCCTTCAAGTAAAATTTCGAGGACGAAATTTCCTAAGTGGAGGAGAGTTGTAATGCCCAAGTTTTGGGCCTAGATGTTTTAGACATCGGATCGGATCGGTCGAAAACGATTCGAATCGCGTAAGGTGGTTTAAGGAAATCAAGTATCGTGATAGGATAAAAATGTGGTAAAAATTGCTAAAATCCTCTAAAAATATGTTAAAGAGGTTGGTCAAATCAATTTTACAAAAAGAGTTTCGGAAGAGGTACATTTTGGGTAGTGACCAAAATGTAAAGTTTCAAAATTATGGAAAATGTGATTTTTAAAAGAGGAGCCAAAATCTTACAATCTTCAGGGAGATTTATGGCAATTTAGCCTTTTCTTAATATGACATGTGTTTAAAATGGTTTTAATTAAATAGTTTTTAGTTGGTTTTTATTTTATTTAATTAATTAGTGGTTAATTAGTGAGATTTCATCACGTAACTATCTTTCTCTTCTCATTTTCAGCCAAACACAATTCTAACTTGTTTTCTCCAAAATTCCTTTCTCCCAAAAAATCTCTCAATATTTTCTAAACAAATTTCAAGAATTCTTTCAAATTCTTCAAGATTTTTGCTAAAGAAAACTTGCCATTCATTGAGGAAAGCAAAGATTGGAGATAAATTTCATTCTCAACCTTCAATCTAGGTTCTTTATTGAAATTCCCAAGATCTCTGGCTTCTAATTAAGTTTTTTTTGTTGAATTTTCATTATAGTTTTGATTTGAGATCAAAATATTACAAAAATATGATTAAAATCTTGATTTCGGATTTGTTTTGCTATTATCTGTTTTGGATTGATTTTAATTGAGTTTTGTGTTGATTAATATGTTGAAAAGGGGTTTTGTTGATATAGATCCTGAAATCCCTAAGATCCTTGAGTTTCTTGATAGTTTTAGTTGGGTTGTTGAGGTTAAGTTATATAGATATGCTTGCTAGAGGTATAAGGTTGGGTTTAGGTTGATTTTAGATGTGTTTTGTTGTTTATAAATGGTTGGAAGTGATTTATGTTGGCGGGGCTTTGTTTAGGAAGTAATCGATTGAGTTTTCAGTTGTTTCAGATGGGTAAATTGGTGTAGATTGGGTGAGCAACGAGTTTGTGATTGGTTACTGGTGTTGAAATGCATTTTAATGCATTTAGATCTTTGTTTTGATGATGTGAAAACAAGGGATCTTGATCTGGGCGCAAACAAGGCGATTTTGGAGGCTCTCGAAGGGTGATTTTCATATCGGCGAGCAAGGCCCCGCGTATCGGTGAGTGGAAATGGATTTTTCAGCTTTGTAAAACTTTGAACGGGGTCTTGGGAGCTTACTGTAAGTTTGAAACACTTAGCTAAGTTCAAGAGTAAGTGATTCAAAAGTCTCTCTCGGAAATGTGCTATGTTTTGATAGAAATGCACTTAAGTTTAATGTTGTTTTGATTACTGTTTTTTAAGCATGGTTAATGCTGGATTTTAATTCCATTATGTTAAGGATGCACTAGGTAAGTGATCCTTGGTTTTATGTGATTAGTGCATTTGATATTAAGCATGTTTACACTTGTTGAAATGACATTGTGTTTATGCTTGTGAAACTGTGGAATATTGATGTTTAATGGTTATATTGGCAAGTGATGGAATGGTTTCTAGTTACTTTAATAGGATATAGTTAGTCGACTATAATATTGGGTGCACCGTGAATAAAGTCACCTTGGATGTCGAGGGGTTGGGATTTTGCCGTAAACTCCATCCAAGTACCCTAGCGATTGAGGAATTAGCGTCACCACGATGAAGGATGACTCTCGTGGGTAGACTTAGTTCAGCGTCACAACGGTTGAGGAATGCTCCCGTGTGTGAGCTTGGTTAAGGTGATTACAATGGCTGAGGTAGCTCCCAAGTGTAATCCTTGTTTTGTGTCCCGACTCTTGCTAGTGGGTTATACAACCACCGATGAGTAATGTTGAGGGGTTGTGATTGTGCCATTAATTCCACCACGGGTGTTGAGGGCTTGTGATTGTGCCATTTAACTCCATCACGGGTGTTGAGGGATTGTGATTGTTCCATTGATCTCCACATTGTGTAGTCCGGTAGTATGTATGAAGCATGTGGGACAACGCTTGTAATCCGTGTATCTGATTGTGTCATTTGTGTTGGTTTTGGTATCATTGAGAATGGATCACTTGCAGGCCAATATAATGTTGTTGATTAATGATTTAAGCATGAGATGCTTGTGGTTTATGCTAGAATGCATGTGATGCTTGGTTCAAGCATGAGCAAAAGATTATTTGCTGTTATTTTAATAATGTTACTAGCATGTGGATTGATAAGTGCATTGATGCTTAGATGAGCATGTTTAAGGAGAGGGATGAGTTTGCAAATGATAATGCAATGGTTTTACGAAATGCATTGATGAATGTTGTTTTAGCGATCCTCACTAAGCTTTATGCTTACGCTCATTTGTTTCATCAATGCAGAGAATTGAGCAATCAAGGCAGTCCGATAGCAAGTGGAATCCAAGCATGTTTGGTTAGCTTAACTTGGTTTTTAATTGGCCTTTGAGGATTGATTTGTGTTTGAATGTTGTTTCTAGTTTTGTATGGGTATGAAGACTAGAAAGCATGCCTATAGTTCTAATGCTTGCATGAATGATGCAATGTTTTAGCTTGTTCTTCTTGAATGTGGACTCTGATGTGTATGCAAGTTGTATGTGGGTTGTAACATGTGTAAGAATGTTTTTGGATGTGGTAAGTTGTGTAAAAACCAACAAAATCTAATGTTGCAGGGCAGGACGTTTCGAAACGCCATCATCTGTATCGAAACGATGGCATGTATTGGCTAGGGGGTTTCGAAACAGGTGCAATCGTTTCGGAACATTTTGCTACTGTGAAGACTGGTTTCGGAACGCACCCGCATATCAAAACAGTCAAAATGGTTTTGAAACGTCCGTTCCGATACGGGGTACATCATTCCGAAATAGGTGACCGTTGAACTTTGATTTTGAATTGCTCCAGGTTTATCTTTCTTGCAATGTGACCCCTGAATGTTCATATGTTTAATTAATTGAGTTTGGATGTACCGTTTGAGATGTGTTTTGACATGCTGGCATGTTACATGATTAATTTTGGGTTGGTAACTCCAAAACCTGGTTTGTCCTCGTAATTCTAGAAATTTACAATTTAGTCCATAAAAGTCAAATATATGCAATTAAACCCCTTAACGAACTCTGATCGCTACGCCGTTTTCTCCTTTGTGTCATGCTATTCACATAGGTTTATATTGTGCATCTAGAAAAGATAAAAAGGAAAAAAAGGGCGTTAATCGAGGTTGACTTTTATGAGTTGACTTCGGTTTTCCCTGTGTAATCTTCTTAGTTTGGGTCAGGCGTCTAGACCGGGCTAAGGGGGTTACACTCATTGATAATTTTGAGGCTTTCAAGGCTCCCATATGATAATTCTCTTGTTCTTGGACTTGGTGGAATTTGAATGATTCTGCAATTCTTCACCTTTATTATCTTAAGCTACATCAAATCAAGATTACAAGGATTTAATATCGATAATAGATCCATAGCAATTCAATAGCTATGGAAATGACAATAATCAAGTTATGAAATGCTTAGAAATTTTCTAGGGTTTATGAATTCCTAAACTTGAGATTAGACATAGTTTTAGCCTCAGAATTAATAAATCAACTGGGGCTTTTTCTTACCCGATTGATTACTACAATATAATATTAAGAATTGGAAGAAAAAAAGCTTGGATAATCCCTCCAATGGAAGTGCTTGCTTGATGTAAGAGAGATGAAGATGACGACTAAGCCTCTTGGCTTAATTTGGTAACCGATAAACTTCCCACTCTATTCTCTTCTTTTTACTAATTACTGAATTGAGCTTTCCTTAATTTGAAGGGAACTAACTCAAGCATTCCACATATTTGGTGATTTAGCTTGAGGAGGGACTAATCACAATATTTGTCCCTTAACTCTTCTTTTTTTATGCTTTTCCCCCTAACTTTCCATTTCAACAATTTGGTCACCAAAACATGTTTCAAGATTTGCAACAAAGTCCTTAACAATATCAATGGTTAATTTAGAGGTTTGATAACTCATAATTGGTCACGTGGTCAAAAGTCAACCTTACGATTTTGACTCTTCATTGTGAAATTTTTGGTCACTGGAATCAAGTTCCGACTAGGCCCAATTTTGGGTTATTACAATTCTCCCCCTTAAGAAAAATTCATCCTTGAATTTACCTGAATTGAAAAGAAGATGTGGATATTGATTTCTCATGGTTTCTTCTGGCTCTCACTAGCTTCTTCAACCTTATGGTTTTTCCATAACACTTTGACTAGTAGGACATTCTTATTTCGTTGTCTCTTTATTTCTCTATCCAGTATTTGCACAAGTTCTTCTTCGTACGTCATGTTGCGTTGGAGTTCTACCGATTTAGGCTCAACGACATGAGATGGATCAGATCTATATTTGTGAAGCATTGACACGTGGAATACATCATAAATCTTGTTTAATTCCAGAGGAAGAGCTAATATGTAGGCCACATGGCCAACTCTTTTAATCACTTCAAAGGGCCAATTAATCGAGGACTACGTTTCCCTTTCTTGTTGAATCGAATGATCTTCTTCCAGGGGGAGACTTTTAGGAATGCCCTTTCACCAATATAAAAATGTACATCTCTCTTCTTAAGATCAACGTAGGCCTTCTGTTGGTCAAAAGAGGCTTTTAATTGGTCATGGTTGATGGCAATCCTTTCTTCGGTTTCCCAAAGTAAGACGGGGCCCAATTCTTGGTGTGAAGCATCAATATACACGGTGTAATCCTTTCCGACTCAGGTTGAATCAAAACTGGTGCATGGGTCAACACTTGCTTAAGTTGATCGAAGCTTCTTTGTTACTTTTCAGTCCATTCGAAAGGAGCATCCTTTCGTAAGAGTTTAGTTAATGGTGTTGCTATTATAGAAATTCCATTAACGAATCTTCTATAATAGCCAGGAAGACCGAGAAAGCTACGAACTTCACCTACATTCTTCGGTGTCCTCCTGACGACCATAGCTTGAACCTTCTTCGGATCTACTTGAATGCCTTCAGAAAAGATCACATGGTCAAGAAATGAGTCTTGAGTGAGCCAAAATTCACACTTACTAAACTTGGCATACAACTTCTTCTCCCGAAGGGTTTGAAGCACGATGTGAAGGTGATCACGATGTTCAAATTGAGTCTTAGAATAAATTAATATATCATCTATGAAAACCACCACAAACTTGTCAAGATAGAGTCTAAAGACCCGGTTCATGAGATCCATGAAGGCAGCAGGTGCATTAGTTAGCCTAAAGGGCATAACCAAAAACTCGTAGTGGCCATATCTTGCATGGAAAGCCGTCTTGGGCACATCACCTTCTTTAACTTTCATTTGATAGTATCCATATCTTAAATCGATCTTAGAAAAGACGGTTGCATCTTTAAGTTGGTCAAATAAGTCATCAATCCTTGGCAAAGGATACTTGTTCTTGATTGTAAGTTTGTTCAACTGTCGATAATCAATACACAGACACATTGATCCATCTTTCCTTTTGACGATGAGGACCAGGGCTACCCAAGGTGAGGAACTTGGTCGGATAAAACCCTTGTCTAACAAGTCTTGAATTTGCACTTCAATCTCAAGAAGTTCTATCGGTGCCATCCTATAGGGTGCAATGGAAACCAGAGTGGTTCCATGTTGCACTTAAATCCCGAATTCAATCTCACGAGTTGGTGGTAAACCCGAAAGCTCATCAGGAAACACACCAGGGAACTCTTGCATAGTTTTTATATCTTGGAACTATAATTCTTCCTTACTCACAATAGCATACAACAATGATCTTAGACATCGGATCGGATCGGTCGAAAACGATTCGAATCTCGTAAGGTGATTTAAGGAAATCAAGGATCGTGATAGGATAAAAATGTGGTAAAAATTGCTAAAATCCTCTAAAAATATGTTTAAGAGGTTGGTCAAATCAATTTTACAAAAAGAGTTTCGGAAGAGGTACATTTTGGGTAGTTACCAAAATGTAAAGTTTCAAAACAGTGAAAAATGTGATTTTTAAAAGAGGAGAAAAAATATTAGAATCTTTAGGGAGATTTATGGCAATTTAGCTTTTTCTTAATATGACATGTGTTTAAAATGGTTTTAATTAAATAGTTTTTAATTGGTTTTTATTTTATTTAATTAATTAGGTGGTTAATTAGTGAGATTTCATCACGTAACTATCTTTCTCTTCTCATATTCAGCCAAACACAATTCTAACTCGTTTTCTCCAGAATTCCTTTCTCCCAAACACTCTCTCAATATTTTCTAAACAAATTTCAAGAGTTCTTTCAAATTCTTCAAGATTTTTGCTAAGGAAAACTTGTCATTCATTGAGAAAAGCAAAGATTGGAGGTAAGTTTCGTTCTCAACCTTCAATCTAGGTTCTTTATTGAAATTCCCAAGATCTTTGGCTTCTAATTAAGTTTTATGTTGAATTTTCATTATAGTTTTGATTTGAGATCAAAATATTACAAAAATATGATTAAAATCTTAATTTTCGGATTTGTTTTGCTATGCTCTATTTTGTATTGATTTTAATTGAGTTTTGTGTTGACTAATATGATGAAAAGAGGTTTTGTTGATATGGATCCCGAAATCCTTCAGATCCTTGAGTTTCTTGATAGTTTTAGTTGGATTTTTGAGGTTAAGTGATGAAGTAATGATTGCTTGAGGTATAAGGTTGGGTTTAGGTTGATTTTAGATGTGTTTTTTTGTTTATAAATGGTTGGAAGTGATTTATGTTGGCAGGGCTTTGTTTAGGAAGCAATCGATTGAGTTTTCGGTTGTTTCAGATGGATAAATTGGTGTAGTTTTGGGTGAGCAACGAGTTTGTGATTGGTTGCTTGCTGAAATGCATTTTAATGCATTAGATCTCTGTTTTGATGATGTGAAAACAGGGCATCTTGATCTGGGAGCAAACAAGGCGATTATGGAGGCTCTAGAAGGGTGATTTTTGTATCGGCGAGCAAGGCCCCGCGTATCGGTGAGTTGAAATGGATTTTTCAACTTTGTAACGCTTTGAGCGGGGTCTTCAAAGCTTACTGTAAACTTGAAACGCTTAGCTAAGTTCAAGAGTAAGTGATTCAAAAGTCTCTCTCGAAAATGTGCTATGTTTTGATGGAAATGCACTTATGTTTAATGTTGTTTTGATTACTGTTTTTAAAGCATGGTTAATGCTGGATTTTAATTCCATTATGTTAAGGATGCACTAGGTAAGTGATCCTTGGTTTTATGTGATTAATGCATATGATATTAAGCTTGTTTATGCTTGTTGAAATGACATTGTGTTTATGCTTGTGAAACAGTGGAATATTGATGTTAAATGGTTATATTGGTAAGTGATGGTATGGTTTTTGGTTACTTTAATATGATATAGTTAGTCGACTGTAGTATTGGGTGCACCATGAATAAAGTCGCCTTGGATGTCGAGGGGTTGGGATTGTGTCGTAATCTCCATCCATGTACCCTAGCGATTGAGGAATTAGCGTCACCATGATGGAGGATGACTCTCGTGGGTAGACTTAGTTCAGCGTCACAACGGTAGATGAATGCTCCCGTGTGTGAGCTTGGTTAAGGTGATTACAATGGTTGAGGTAGCTCCCATCTGTAAGCCTTGTTTTGTGTCCCGACTCTCGCTAGTGGGTTATACAACTACCGATGAGTGATGTTGTGGGGTTGTGATTATGCCATTAATTCCACCACGGGTGTTGAGGGGTTGTGATTGTGCCATTAACTCCACCACAGATGTTGAGGGGTTGTGACTGTGCCATTTAACTCCATCACGGGTGTTGAGGGATTGTGATTGTTCTATTGATCTCTACATTGTGTAGTCCGGTAGTATGTATGAAGCGTGTGGGACAACGCTTGTAATCCATGTATCCGATTGTGTCATTTGGTTGGTTTTGATATCATTGAGAATGGATCACTTGCATGCCAATATAATGTTGTTGATTAATGATTTAAGCATGAGGTGCTTGTGGTTTATGCTAGAATGCATGTGATGCTTGGTTCAAGCATGAGCAAAAGATTATTTGCTGTTATTTTAATAATATTACTAGCATGTGGAATGATAAGTGCATTGATGCTTAGATGAGCATGTTTAAGGAAAAGCATGAGTTTGCAAAAGATAATGCAATGGTTTTACGTAATGCATTGATGAATGTTGTTTTAGCGATCCTCACTAAGCTTTATGCTTACGCTCATTTGTTTCATCAATGCAGAGAATTGAGCAATCAAGGCAGTCCGATAGCAAGTGGAATCCTAGCTTTTGATTAAACAAAGTATGTAGTTTCACCTTGGTGTAATAAGAGGCAATGGGAGGGATTTCTACTATTGTTAGTAGTTGGTGATGGTAAACACCTTAAGCATGTTTGGTTTGCTTACCTTGGTTTGTAATTGGCCTTTGAGGATTGATTTGTGTTTGAATGTGGTTTCTAGTTTTGTATGGGTATGAAGACTAGGAAGCATGCCTATAGTTCTAATGCTTGCATGAATGATGCAATGTTTTAGCTTGTGCTTCTTGAATGTGGTCTCTAATGTGTATGCAAGTTATACGCGGGTTGTAACATGTGTGAGAATGTTTTTGGCTGTGGTAAGTTGTGTAAAAACCAGTAAAATCTAATGTTGCAGGGAAGGATGTTTCGGAACGCCCTCATCCGTATCGAAACGATGGCATGTATTGGCTAGGGGGTTTCGAAACGGGTGCGATCATTCCATAACATTTTGCTACTGTGAAGACTAGTTTCAGAACGTACCCGCGTATCAAAACTGTCAAAATGGTTTCGAAACCTCCTTTCCGATATGGGGTACATCGTTCCGGAACAGGTGGCCGTTGAACTTTGATTTTGAATTGCTCCAGGTTTATCTTTCTTGTAATGTGACCCCTGAATGTTCGTATGTTTAATTAATTGAGTTTGGATGTACCGTTTGAGATGTGTTTTTGACATGCTGGCATGTTACATGATTAATTTTGGGTTGGTAAATCCAAAACCTGGTTAGTCCTCATAATTCTGGAAATTTACAATTTAGTCCTTAAAAGTCAAATATATGAAATTGAACCCCTTAACGAACACCGATCGCTACGCCGTTTTCTCCTTTGTGTCATGCTGTTCACATATATTAATATTGTGCGTCTAGAAAAGATAAAAAGGAAAAAGAGGCGTTAATCGAGGTTGACTTTTATGAGTTGACTTCAGTTTTCCTCGTGTAATATTCTTAGTTTGGGTCAGGCGTCTAGACCGGGCTAAGGGGGTTACACTCACTGATAATTCTGAGGCTTTCAAGGCTCCCATATGACAATTCTCTTGTTCTTGGACTTGGTGGAATTTGAAGGATTATGTAATACTTCACCTTGATTATCTTGAGCTACATCAAATCAAGATTACAAGGATTTAATATCGATAATAGATCCATAGCAATTCAATAGCTATGGAAATGACAATAATCAAGTTATGAAATGCATAGAAAATTTCTAGGGTTTATGAATTCCTAAACTTGAGATTAGACATAGTTTTAGCCTCAGAATTAATAAATCAACTGGGCTTTTTCTTACCGGATTGATTACTACAATATAGAATTAATAATTGGAAGAAAAATAAGCTTGGATAATCCCTCCAATGGAAGTGCTTTCTTAATCTAAGAGAGATGAAGATGATGACTAAGCCTCTTGGCTTAATTTGGTAACCGATAAACTTCCCACTCTATTCTCTTCTTTTTACTAATTACTGAATTGAGCTTTCCTTAAATTGAAGGAAACTAACTCAAGCATTCCACATATGTGGTGATTTAGCTTGAGGAGGGGCTAATCACAATATTTGTCCCTCAACTCTTCTTTTTTTATGCTTTTATCCCCTAACTTCCCATTTCAACAATTTGGTCACTAAAACATGTTTTAAGATTTGCAACAAAGTCCTTAACAATGTCAATGGTTAATTTAGAGGTTCGATAACTCATAATTGGTCACATGGTCCAAAGTCAACCTTACAATTTTGACTCTCCATTGTGAAATTTTTGGTCACCGGAATCAAGTTCCGACTAGGCCCAATTTTGGGGTATTACAATTCTCCCCCTTAAGAAAAAATCATCCTTGAATTTTAGCTGAATTGAAAAGAAGATGTGGATATTGATTTCTCATGGTTTCTTCTGGCTCTCACTAGCTTCTTCAACCTTATGACTTTTCCATAACACATTGACTAGTAGGACATTCTTATTTCGTTGTCTCTTTATTCTCTAGCCAGTATTTGCACAAGTTCTTCTTCATACGTCATGTTGCGTTGGAGTTCTACCGATTCAGGCTCAACGACATGAGATGGATCAAATCTGTATTTGTGAAGCATTGACACGTGGAATACATCATTAATCTTGTTTAACTCCAGAGGAAGAGCTAATATGTAGGCCACATGGCCAACTCTTTTAATCACTTCAAAGGGCCAATTGATCGAGGACTCAGTTTCCGTTTCTTGTTGAATCGAAGGATCTTCTTCCAGGGGAAGACTTTTAGGAATGTCCTTTCACCAATATCAAAATGTATATCTCTCCTCTTAAGGTCAACGTAGGCCTTCTGTCGGTCAAAGGAGGCTTTCAATCGGTCATGGTTGATGGTAATCCTTTCTTCGGTTTCCCAAAGTAAGATGGGGCCCAATAACTTGCCTTCACAAAGTTTAGACCAACATACTAGTGTTCTACATCTCCTGACATACAAAGCTTCATATGGTACCATGCCAATAGATGATTGATAGCTATTATTAAAAGGAAACTCTACGAGAGGTAGGGACCTCTCCCAAGTTCCTTCAAAATCTATAATACATGCACAAAACATATCTTTTAATATCTGAATTTCCTTTTCTGATTGGCCATCAGACTGAGGGTGAAAAGTTGTACTAAGGCTGACTCGAGTTCCCAATGCTCCTTGTAGATCCCTCCAAAAATCGAAGCAAAACGTGGATCTCGATCAGGGATGACTGATTTTGGTACTCTATGAAGTCTAATCACTTCCTTGATGTACAAGTCCGCTAATTTTGGAAGACGATAGTCCATTATGACAGGTAGAAAGTGGGCTGACTTGGTAAAATGGTCGACAATGACCCAAATGGCATCATGCTTAGCTAGAGTCAACGATAAACCACTGAAAAAATCCATGGTTACTCTTTCCCATTTCCATTGAGGAAATTCAATGGGTTGTAACAATCCCGTAGGAACTCGATGTTCGGCTTTAACTCATTGGCATGTAAGACATCTTGATACAAATTTTGTGATAGCCTGCTTCACACCAGGCCACTAGTATAATTCTCGTAGGTATTTATACATCTTCACAGACCTCGGGTGGACTGAAAAAGAACTACAATGAGCTTCCTTAAGGATATCTTCGCGGAGAGATTCATCATTTGGTACACATATTCTATCACAGAAGCATAAAAGTCCTTCAGAACTAATCCTAAAATCGGGTCAGGATCATTCTGAAGTCTAGAAACAATGGACTGTAATTCAGGATCTTGCTCTTGTAGAGGCTTGATTCTTAACACAATGGTAGATTGTACTTGGAGTTTAGCTACTAATGGTCGATATTTATGTAACTTGAAATGAACGTTGATGGCTCGAGGGGCAGGTGCAAGTTTGCGGCTGAGTGCATCAGCTACAACATTGGCCTTGCTCGGGTTATAGTCAATAACAAGATCATAATCCTTGAGTCGTTCCATCCACCTTCTTTGACGAAGGTTAAGCTCTTTTTGTGTCAACAGGTACATAAGGCTCTTGTGGTCTGTATATAGGTAACATCTTTCTACATAGAGATAATATCTTCAGTTTAATGCAAAAACAACTACAACCGATTCGAGGTCATGAGTAGGATAGTTTGTTTCATGTGTCTTAAGCTACCTTGGAGCGTAAGCAACATTTCTGCTTTCTTGCATTAGTACGCACCCCAATTCCTGGTGTGAAGCATCATTATACACGGTGTAATCCTTTCAGACTCAGGTTGAATCAAAACTGGTGCATGGGTCAATACTTGCTTAATTTGATCGAGGCTTCTTTGTTACTTTTCAGTCCATTCGAAATAAACATCCTTTCGTAAGAGCTTAGTTAATGGTGTTGCTATTATAGAATTTCCCTTAACGAATCTTTTATAATAGCCAGGAAGACCGAGAAAGCTACGAACTTCACCTACATTCTTCGGTGGCTTCCAGACGACTATAGCTTGAACCTTCTTTGGATCTACTTGAATGCCTTCAGCAAAGATCACATGGTCCAAAAATGAGTCTTGAGTGAGCCACAATTCACACTTACTAAACTTGGCATACAACTTCTTCTCCCGAAGGGTTTGAAGCACGATGTTAAGGTGATCACGATGTTCAACTTGAGTCTTAGAATAAATTAATATATCATCTATGAACACCACCACAAACTTATCAAGATAGAGTCTAAAGAACCGATTCATGAGATCCATGAAGGCAACATGTGCATTAGTTAGCCTAAAGGGCATAACCAAAAACTCATAGTGGCCATATCTTGCATGGAAAGCCGTCTTGGGCACATCACCTTCTTTAACTTTCATTTGATAGTATCCAGATCTTAAATCGATCTTGGAAAAGACGATTGCATCTTTAAGTTGGTCAAATAAGTCATCAATCCTTGGCAAAGGATACTTGTTCTTGATTGTAAGTTTGTTCAATTGTCGATAATCAATACACAGACGCATTGATCCATATTTCTTTTTGACGAAGAGGACCAGGGATACCCAAGGTGAGGAACTTTGTCGGATAAAACCCTTGTCTAACAAGTCTTGAATTTGCACTTTAATCTCAAGAAGTTCTACCGGTGCCATTCTATAGGGTGCAATGGAAACTAGAGTGGTTCCATGTTGCACTTCAATCCCGAATTCAATCTCACGAGTTGGTGGTAAACCTGAAAGCTCATCAGGAAATACACCAGGGAACTCTTGCATAGTTTTTATATCTTACAACTATAATTATTCCTTACTCACAATAGCATACAACAATGATCTTTTACCTTAGGAGTCCATTATAGTCACACTTTCCTTGCAAAGACCCCGAAGATATAACTTCCTCTTAGAGCAATCTAACCATGCTTGATGCTCCCCGATCCAATAAAGCCCTAATATCACATCGAACTCATATATAGGGAGGGCCATGAGGTTGGCCGAAAAAGGTATCCCTTATATCAAAAGAGAGCAATTCTTGCATACAAGTTTAATTACAACACTACCCCCAAAAGGTTAGTTACGGTAAATTTAGAAGCTATAGGTATGGATGTCAACTTGAGTCTTTCAATCAATACAATATTTATAAAGGAATGAGTGGATCCAGGATCAATCAATGCATAAATATGATGAGTGTATAGTTCAATGGTACCTGCGATAATGTCCAGATCTTCATCGTCTTCTTTGCTTCTCGCATGGTAAACTTGGGCCGAAGCTTTAGACTCTTGTCGGTTAGAAGCTCTTGCAGAGGCACCAGATCTACCAGAAGCTCCCAATAAATCTTTCCTTAGTCCTTTACCCCTGAAAGATGAAGCTTGGGGTGTAGGAACCATCAGTGTAGAAGATTTAGTAGTGTTCATTGGGCAATCCTTAATGTAGTGGACTTGCTCACCGCAAAAGAAACACGCTCTTGATTTCTTCCGGTAGATCCCCGTAGGGTGCCTCATTTGACAGAAATTACAGTAGGGAACTACTACTCCCATCCAGATACCCCAGTATTCTCAATGGATGTGGTTCTTGCAGCGGACTTGGACATAGATTGTGGCTTGACAAAATCACCCGACCTAAAGGCTTGTTATTGATAAGATTGTTTTTACCCTTGCTGCTGCTTGCCCTTCTTATATGGTAGAGGGGGTTGTGAATCATCTCGCAACCTCTTCTCAAATAGGTTAGGCCTATTAAATCGATGTGATCTCTGAGCAACTTTAGTAGAGATTTCTCGGTTCACAAGCTCTTGGAAATCCTTGATTCCCAAAGCAGTGAATAAAGGTCCAAGTTTATCGCTTAGTCCCACGATAAACATCCTACATTTCTCTCCCTATTTCTTGATGTACTCTCCCCCATACTTATAGTACTTATAGAAGTCGTGGATGTACTGTTCCACCGGCCTCCCACTTTTCTTCAAGTGCAAGAAAATGTCTCACCTTTCAGCTAAGTAATGCTAACTAATATACTTCTTATTTAAATTCTCTTAAAAAGAACTCCCAAGTTACAACTTCCTCGGGAGTAGTGAGGATCGTGGTTTCCCACCAACTTAAGGCCTCATCAATCAACAGGGCCAAAGCACACTCGAGTTTATGATCATCTGAGCACTGCAGTTGTTTGGTCAAAATCCGTATCGTGCTATCTAGCCAATGCTTCCCTACTTCAGACTCCTGCTCAGCCTTACCCGTGAAGGTAGTAGCTCTATGTTGAGCTAGCTTGTCAATAAGAGCTCGGTTTGTAGGAGTAGTAGCTGCAGAGGACTGTGCATATTGCTCGGTTTTAAGAGAGGTCATGAATTGTTTGAATTTCTCAGTCATGTTCTAATAGCATTCAAACTGAGAAGTTTGCATCACTGGCCCAGTGTCCACAAGTTCTTGTATAGGCACTTGTGGATTAGGAAGATTCTCCCCCTTTTCTCCTCGCCATTGGCCGAGCAGCCAACGATGTGTTCAACTTCCTTGTAAGCCTTATTGGAATTAGATATCTGTACACTAAAAAGAAAGAAGGATTGGATTAGTCGCAAGTCAGAATATAAACATATGAACAAAATGAACTCCTAGGTGGCATATGCAATGTAATGACTATTCAAGAAACTTTAGTTTAGTCCTAGAATTGACTAAACTCTGTCTCTGATACAAAAAATGTAACACCCTCTTCCCGGCCTGGTCGAGAACCGGGTCAGAGCGTGCCACCAGTGAATGATATTGTAATCAGTGCAATAAAATCTCAATCAATAATCGATATTTAAGCGATGTTATTCTTTTCAAACAATATCAAACATAAGCATTAATCCAATTTATCCAATATGAAACTATAATTAATCAATTAGGTACAATTCTTAACTTCTACATGTTTTAGGGACTAATATGCAAATTTAGTAATTTTGAGGCCCATTAATGCAATTGGCTATGCCATAATGAAATTCAACTCATTATTAGTGAGCATGTTAATTCTCATGATATTTGAAGTTCATTTACACATCTAATTAAGTTATACAATAATCAGTGACCATCTCTAAACAATGCAAAACTATACTATATGTCTTTTAGCAGAATTAATTACCTCTGTATCAAAACACCTTAGTTCCATATCGATACAGATACACATAATTCAGAACTTCATTTCAATCCACCAAACCTTGTTTTGATACGGCTTGACTTGTATCGAAACAGGTTGACCAAGGTTAACCTTGCCTTATAGACCCCGTTTCGATATAGCTAAGCCCATATCGATACGGGTTGACCAATATTGTCATGTTTCGATACATCCTGGTATTGTTTCGATCCAATTTATTCCCCAGACCTCACTGCCAAAATTTGTATCGATACACCTTAGACCTGTATTGAAACACCTTATTTACTAATGACAAATTATGCTTACCCATATCGATACGCCACTACCCATATTGATACGCCCTGAACTATAATGACATATTTTATCTGGTTTTTACTCAAACTAACCTATCAAATGATGTCCAAGTGCAATGAAACTTTACCATCAAGTTTATAACCATCTATTCTACTAGCATGCCAATTTTCATAATCAAATGAATATGTTGTCCACTTTAAACAAATAAGCTCATGAATTATATGGCATACTAATTGTATCCCATGTCCATTCGTATCCAAGGATTCGGTACTTGTCATTAGCAATAACATTCAAAATAACAATAGTCATAACCATAACGATAACAATAGTAATACGATATCAATGGCAACGACTTATAACGTGTTCATTGTGGTTTATTTCAATTCATTCATAGTATCAATAATCATATGGTGACTCAATGATCAACCTAGCAATGTAATAAGCTTACCAAAGCTTACCAATAAGGCCTCCTACGAGGCTTCAATGTAACATACCTTGGATGGTGACGATGACAATGCAATAATTTAACAATGACATCGAGAAGGCGCCTAGCCAAAACGTCGACTCTGACTACACTCACATATAATTCCAAGGCTCTGAAGGCTCCCGGATGACAATTCTCTTGTTCTTGGACTTGGTAGAATTTGAAGAATTTTGTAATTCTTCACCTTGATTATCTTGAGCTACATCAAATCAAGATTATAATGATTTAATATCGATAATAGATTCATATCAATTCAATAGCTATAGAAATGACAATAATCAAGGTCTAGAATCCTTAGAAAATTTCTAGGGTTTATGGATTCCTAAACTTGAGATTAAAGTTAGTTTTAGCCTCGGAATCAATAAACCAATTGGGGCTTTTACTTAGCCGATTGATTGCTACAATATAGAATTAAAAAATTTGGAAGAAAACTAAGCTTGGATAATCCATCCAATGGAGGTGCTTGCTTGATGTAAGGGAGATGAAGATGATGACTAAGCCTCTTGGCTTAATTTGGTAACAGATAAACTTCCCACTCCATTATCTTCTTTTTACTATTTACTTAATTGAGCTTTCCTTCAGTTGAAGGAAACTAATTTAATCATTCCACGTATGTGGTTATTTAGCTTGAGGAGGGGCTAATTACAAGATTAGTCCGCCAATTCTTCTTTTTTTATGCTTTTATCCCGTAACTTTCCATATCAACAATTTGTTCACTAAAATATTTTTCAAGATTTACAATAAAGTCCTTAACAATGTCAATGGTTAATTTAGAGGTTTGATAACTCATAATTGGTCACGTGGTCAAAATTCAACCTTACTATTTTGACTATCCATTGTGAAATTTCCGGTCGCTGGAATTAAGTTTCGACTAGGCCGGATTTTGGGGTATTACATCTCACGTGATGCTTCTTGATAGAATTGGCTTATTCCACAAGCCTTTTTTCCTTAAGTTATTTGATCAACAAAGGGTGCATACTAATAGTTTGTTTTGATTTATTGTTGCATGGAAGGATCACCGTCAGTTCTAAGAATTGTTAGTAGCACATTCGAGTGGGGATAAACCGGTCGCTGATAATATTGATGTGTTTAAGGAGGGAATTGAGGTTTGGATTTCTGAGGTGTTTGGTCATATTGAGAAATAGAAGAAACATTTTCTTAGTACGAATAAGAGGAATTGAAAGGGAATTTCACCGAGCTTACTCAGATTTTTTAATTAACCTGGAAAGTCAACTTAAATATCAGTTACTGGTATTATTGGATCAAGAATAGTGTTTTTGGAGGCAAAAACATGTGCGTAGTGGGCTTTATATGGAGACAAAAATACAAATTTTATTCACGCCTCTACGCTAGCACATAGGAGAGAGCCAATTACATATCTTCTTTGAAACGAGTTGCTGGTACATGGTGTTCATAGCAGTTAGAGTTATCTTCCATGGCATTGGATTTTTATAGTGATTTGTTCATGACCTCATGGGTGGATGGCTATGCATTCCCAGTCAAAGGTTATTTTCCTCAAGTGGCTGCTAGTGCAATCTAGGGGCTTGCTAGTCCGTTTTGACAGATGAAATAAAGCAGACAATTTTTGCGATGGGTGCTTGATTTATATGGTATGCAAGCCATATATATATATTACCATAATTAGGATATTGTAGGTGACATTGTGTGCTTCACTATTCATCATATTATTTAGGGAGGGGTGTTGCCTAAAGGCATGAATAATACCCTCATTGTGCTTATGCTAAAAGTGTCTACCCTAGAATGGATTCACCAATTGGGAGAAAATAATATTTGTTCAGAAATGTACAAGGGAGTAACAAAGCTTATTGTTAATAGATTAAAGTTGTTACTATGTACTGGTTTCAGAAAACCAGATGATCTTTGTTCTTGGTAGTTTCATCATAGATAATATCATCATTACACAAGATGTTATCCATTCCATGTGTAGAAATATCGGTCATCGGGGTTGGAGCGCAATTAAGATCGATCTTGAGAATGCCTATGGTTGGTTAGAATGAGATTTTATAGATGACATGTTAGCTGATGTTGGGTAGCAAGAGTACTTGCGCTATCTAATTATGTAGTTTGTGACAACAGTTTCCACTTTAGTTATCTGGAATGGGTTAATGATGAATTCTTTCAAGCCTACCAAGGGTATAAGCCAAGGTGATCCACTTTCACCACATCTCTTTGTGTTGTTGTAACCCCCTTGACCCAGCCTAGGTGCTAGGCCAAACCAAACGAGCTACATTAGGTTTGCCAGAGCAAACCTGAACCGAATATCTTAAATTAGGTCCAATTTTTTAAATTTATCTTATCGAGATGCATCATTAGAACCCAGTATGTTCAAATTGACATTGATTAAATTTGTGTCTGAATTGAACATTGAATCGACATCAAATTGTACGGATTTGAAACTTAGGGACCAAATTGCAAATCTTGTAAATTACAAGGACATAATTAGATTTAAGGATACCAATTCTTAATTAGTTACGTTTCATGCTCACAAGTTCAGTTTCGGCTAAAACGGATCATTTTAATACATACAATTTGCACACATACAAATCATTTTAATACATCTCAAATTACATCGTCTAAATATTTAACATAACAACCTTCAGTACCGGTACACAGGGTGTCGTACCAATACCAAGCTACATAACAAGGGTTGTTCTGGTACAAATATACGTGTACCAATATCCAGGTCAAAATACACATGTCATGTACTGGTACGGCTAAAGGGTGTATCAATACCCACGCTTAATTGGCCGAAACTCAAATTTCAGTAGCCAAAACTTGTACCAGCATACTTGTTTGTGTATCGGTGCGCAAGACAAATTTTCAAATCATGTAGCCTGATTTAGACTCCACGTACTCATACATTTTCTCGTGTATCGGTACCTTGAAACCTGTAATGCCCGTTCATCTAGTTTTTAACTTCCAAATACATATAAACTTGCCCCAAACATCCTAGCATGCATACTCAACATATTTAACATATAAGTCTAACATCCATAGAATACAAAACTATCAAATAAGCATTTTTGGACACAGAAAGTAAACTATAGGCATGCTTCTTAAACAATTCAACCAACATACTCGGAATAGAAACAAAGCATAAAACTGTCAACCCACGTCACAAATCTAAACATCAATCCAACAACCAACAAGATACAATTTTTGAAAGAAAAAGCAATCAAAGTGCAAATCCACAAACTTGGACACCACATTGCCTTATTAGCAAAAGCTTTAAGATAAAATCATACTCAAAGTCAAATGATGTCTTAGGATTTTCTCGCTCCAATGCTCCCACAATCTTATATTCTCTACAAAGAAGAATGAGAGCGTAAACAAGCATATGCTTAGTGGTGCTACTCTTCCATATTCATCAATGCATTAAAAATACGAGTATAAAGCCAACACCATTAAAATCCCTTTTCAAAACATGGTATGTATAACAACCATATGCAAATATAATTCCACTCGTTTCTCATATGTTGGCAATTAATGTGACAATTAGATACACCATTGTTTCATTAAAACCACATCGAATACATGGATTTTCCCGGTAGACTCACCTCTACCAAACCATCATTGACTTGGATAGGCTCACCTCTATCCTACCTCAAGGTACACCATCAACTTGGGTAGCCTAGTTAAACCACAAACCACAAGTGATAACACAACAATCTGAGTAGTCTAGTTAAACCATTTTCCTTAAGGACGATTGTGAAATAAACTTTACATATTATAGTAAACTTTATACCCTATGGCATGCCAACTATATCTGCTACTTTATTTTATTTGTCACATAGACAATATACACTTTTAAAGTACATTTACTTACCATTTTCCATATGCATTTAACAAAATATTTCCATATGCAAAATCACATTGCCCAAGGCAACATCCACATTCCATTTAGGAACCATTTCTCAATGCTCTAAGCATCCATATACTTGATAAATGATTGAATATTATTTAAAAGATGCATAAAACAGTAAGTAAACCAATCCATGCTTTTAAACCAAAACATGCAATTCAAGTCGCATATCAAACTGATATTCAAAGGAGAAATTAGGAAAACTTACTTTTAAGTTTAGCTAAGCTTGATAGCTTTAGTCTAAACTCCCAACTCCTTTTTTCAAACCATTAAGAGTGTCCGAAACACATTTACACTCACCCATAGACAACACCTTGCTTGTCGTTGCGTTCCAAGCTTCCGAAACGAGCCAACTTCCACAAAATGAGCTAGGCTTGACTCTCCCTTATTTTGGCAAGACAAAACCAAAGGCATAATGCATTCAAATGCATTCTAACACTGTTGTCGCTAAATTTTCACCTCAGTTTTAAATAATTCGAAAAAAATAAAAAAATCATTTTTCCATTAAAATAATATAAGGCCCACCATTTTCTAAATTAAAAAAAAGCAACAAAAACCCATCTTTAGAAACCCATTCTTGAAGCCCACTTCAAAAAAAAAAAAAAACAAAGCTCATTTTGAAAAAAAAAGAAAGAAAAAGCCCATCTTTTAAAGAAAAAAAAAAGAGAAAATGTGATAAAAATAAAAATAAATAATAATGATAGTAATTAATGTAAAAAAGGAAATAAAATTAAAACAAAAAAACAAATAACAACAAAAAACATCAGCAAAAACAACAAAAAAAAGGAAAAAAAAAGAAAAAAAAGAAAGAGCGGACGCGCGCGGCCACGCGCTCGAATCCCAACCCAGCAAATTGTCCTTTCGTGATCTTCATAGTGGCTGGCGTCTACCGGCCACGGCTACCGACGTCGCTGGTACCGGTAGGTCCGACTCGCTATCTCCGACCCAATGCCACCAACCCCGCTCGCCGCCGCCGCTTTTGCTCGCCAGAATCTACAAAAAACAGTGTGAAAGAAGTCAAACCCTAGGCTCGAATCAAAGGGAAATTTGATCCCGATTTTGAACAAAATCGAGATCTTTTTATGGGTTTTTCCGAGGATCAAGCCATTGGTCTAATTTTGGCTCAAATTTGAGGATTGAAATGCGGATTATAGCTTGATTTGCAAGCTCAAAGATGACTATAAAACCCCCTTTTAGCTTGTTCAACACACACCAATTTGAAGTGAAAATCCACTTGGAAAAAAAGCTTAGGAAAATCCGAAGAATTCTCAAAAAAAATTTCAAGAGTTGCTGGAATTTTTTTATTAGAAGTTCGAGTTTGTAAGCAATTTTTCGAAGGCGATTTGGAGCATTTTGACAAGTTCGGATTTGAGTTCTTCGTTCGTCATTCCGGTAAAATTTCTATCTTTCATTTCATTTTTTATTTGATTTTTTATGTTTGTTCTTGGATGAATTTTTGGTGTTTGTGTTTGTGTGTTTTGTGAATTTTAGGTAGCATTCTTGAAGTTGAAAAATCGTTTCACGATTCTGGTAACATTTTCGTTTTAAATTTCCGTTTTAATTTTGTATTGATCTTTTAAAAAAATTGTATGATTAAAAAATGTTGTTAGGATTGTTTTGATGTTTAGAAATGCAGAATTTTTTTAAAGTGTTTAAATTAAAATGCAAGAATAAAATGAATAAATGTGGTTTAATTGAAAAAACTTAAAGTTAGGGATTTAATTTGGAAAAGACAATAATGCATTGGTGGAAATAATAAAGGGGCTTGATTTTTAATAAAAATATAAAAAAAAAGGTTTTTGAAATTTAGTTTTAATAATAAATGGGTTAAATGGTTTAAAAAGGAAAAAATAAATAAGATGTTTTTTTAGAAAGAAAAAAAAAAGAAATAATGTTATGAATATTTATCTATGTGGATATCTATTGTTGCGTGTAAAAGTGTCTATCACAATGTAGTGCAAGTGTATACGATGCAAGTAGTAAAGTGATACGGAAGTATCAGATATCCTCTCCACAGGGACTGGGCTAATAGCTTCACCTTGGATTACTGCACGAGAGGAAAAAGAATAGTTTAAGTTGTTATCACGAAAATAATAAAGAGAACTGGAATTTGAGATTAAAGAAATCAAGATAGAGAAAATGGGCTGGTATTGAATTGCTCAGTAGTGTAGGTGTTGCAAAGTCTGGGAATATTTGTTCTGTCGTTGCGCCTGTCGCGACAGCAGTCTGTTGTTAGTCGCGGTAGCGATCACACAACTCTTTACTTCAAGGTTGGCAAGAATCCCTACTATGCCTTGACCTATCCCTAGGTCTAAGTCTGTCAATGAACACGTCTTTGATGATACCTCCCGGCGTGAATCGAAGGATGAACGTCGATGTTGTTGAATTTTTCCTTAGCCACTTAACCTCGTTCTATCCCTAGGTCCGAGATAGTTCAACCATAAACTGGAGAACCCGTACTTAATTCTTTCGTATACTTAACTCTCCCGATATTAAGTAAAAAGATAATCTCACAATGCTCTCCCGATACTCTTGCAAGATGTTGAAAACAAGAATAAGAAAACTTGAAGTCTATTTTATTGAACATAAAATTCCTAAAACAAATGCAATCGTTGCAACTACTTTACAAATCAACCTGTGGCCCTAAGAGAAGTTTAGAACATGATGAGAAGGGGAAAACGGCTAGGGTTTTTGGAAGAAGGCTAGAGATGAAGATATCCTTCCCTAGGTCGAATTACATGCCTTTATATAGGCCTTGGGTTCAAGTTTTCTAATATGGCAAGAATACAAGTTTAAACTAAAGTACAACTCTATTAAAGTCTAAATCTTCAAAGAATATATCTTTAATTCGTCCTTCCTTCTTGTTTGGAGTTTCTTCCTTGAACTTTGGGCTTGGCCTTCATTCTGATCTAGGGCTTGGAAAAATATACGTGTGCTCCACGACAGATGGGCATAATTTTCTCTTTCTGTCGAGGCCCACTTTGCTTCTTCTCTTCACAACTGCTGTCGTCCTTGACTGCCATGACAGCGACCATGGCATCATCATCCTCCTCGTCTACATATCCAGTTCTAGCTCTGCTTCTTCACTGCCCATCGTCTGCTTCTCCATCTGCTACAATAAATGAATTATGCTTGAATGCAGCAAAACTATGTGTTAAATAGGAGGTAAATTATAGAACTTTTACACACTCAACACACCCCCAAACAAAAGTTTTTGCTTGACCTCAAGCAATTCAGACCTAAAAAAGAAAAAAAACAAGATTTTTTTGTTTGGCTTAAAACAGTGAACTTTCCCTTACCTACCATTCATTCCATATTGAGAGCAACACCTTTTTCAGATAATTCAGGATTTATTCGGAACCTTGCTATAATTCTCGTGTAGTGTGTGCATGCTTCTGAACAATTATATGCCAAGACTTCCTCAGTTTACTAGAATAGTTAAGCCTCTAACTTGAATTTTTATGCCAATTTTCATCTTTTTGGAGGCAATTCTTAGGCTCCTTTAGTTTTTATGCAGACTCGATTCTATTTTCTCAAGCCTAAGTTTGACTAGAGCTGGTTTCAGGCACCTCTAACTAACTTCCTAGAGTCAGTTTCAGGCACCTCTAAGTGTATTGAGTCTATTTTTCTTAACTTCTTTTCCTAGAGCCACTGTTAGGCACCTCTAGGGGCAACTCAAGTGCTAAGCTTTCTATTCTAGTTTACTAGTAGAGTTCTAGGCAGTATAAAAGTCACAAATGGTGTTTAAGTTTTAGAACTATAGTAAGGCTCTAAACTGCTCCTAAAATTATCCTAAAGGCACTGCCACGACAGAGGCTGTCACGACAGGTAAGTTCAGTTCAAAGACTTAAGCCAAAATTTTCATTTTTAAGCAAAAATAAACTAAGTAAAAGACACAATTTTTAAACTTAAAAAGACTCCATTAATGGAGGGATGCCACCCCCAAACTTGAGGGTTGCATTGCCCTCAATGCAAATGACAGATAAGAAAAATAAAACAGTACATCACAAAATATAAAAAGGCAGAAAAAAATATAAGATAAGAAGCTTAAAATTTCAAGCGCTGTTGTCGCTGCTGCTGCTGCTGAGTCGAATCTGCCGACGGGCAGTGACCTTCTTGGTTGGTGCTGGCAGGCTGATGGGAGAGGCAGAGGTATTCTTGGTTTTGGCCTCCGTTGGAGGTTGAATACGGGTAGGGGAGATATGAGGTGGTTTCTCCACTACCTGAACCTCAGAGCTACTACTACTCTAGCTGCTATTGCCGCCACTACTGCTACCGCTGTCTGATTTGTTTTTGTTCGCTACTGTTTTCTGCCGCTTCTTTGGTGTGAACTCCTTGGACAAGTTCCTCTTGACAGAGGGCTCGTTGTCGGATGCCGCCCAAATTTCAGAAGAAGAGAAACCAACAATATACATGTCAAGGTCGTCTTCAGGCTCCTTTCTCTTGGTTCCTCGGGTAGAGGTGTCGGCTGTGCGGCTGCCGCCAGCAGCTGTTGTGGCAAGGGTCGGTGTGGATGCATCATATGGTGTTTTGGGTGTGGCAGCATGGGTATGGGTATGGGCAGGGGTAGGGGCAGCAAAATATTGATTTGGGAAGGTAGGGAACACAACATCGGGGAAATTAGGAGAGGTGTGAATAATGTGTACCGTGGCGGTGGTGAAGTCTCGGTTGAAGCTCATGAGGCCGAGCTGTCGTTCCTCTAGTTTTTGTGTGGCAGCAAGGATCTAGGAGGATGTGTCAACTGGAGGTGCTGCTGCTGTAGGCTGCCTAGTTTCTGTGGCAGCAAGCTCGGTGTCGGTGGGTTTTGTCAGCTCTGCTGCTGTGGCAGTAGGGTTGAAAGACGTTAGGGGCGTGGCAGCAGTGAGTTCCATCAAGCTAAGTATGTTTCTGTCTGTCCACCCTTTCCCTCGAACTCGTAAATCTTCGGCTACCTCCGGTACGTGGTGGCCGCGACAAAGGGCAGTGATGAGATATGGTTAGAAGAGTGGCCCGGATGATCGGTATGCGCATTCCAATATGCCCTCTCGGACATATCTGCCAACATTAATCGGCCTCTCATGTAATATGGAATGGATGAGGGCTAATCTGGGTTGGTCGACTGTTGTATTGTGAGAGGAGGGCATAATCCGCTTTTTGATGAAAGCATTCCAAAGCTTTGCCTCCGGGGTGAGCTGAACTCTCTTCACCGTTCTTGGGTTTTTCGGATCAGTGTTCCACTCGGTACCCTCGTTTGTGAGTTCTGCCATCACAGCATCGTAGTCGGGCTCTAGACTCTCGAGAATTTGGTGGTGGCCATCTTCGTTTCTGCCCACATAGAACCCTTAGAGTGTGTTCATGTACTCAGGCTCGAAGGGCACCTCTTTCCCTCGTACTGTGACTGCTGTCGCGTTCCTGCTGCCGATGGCAGCATAAAAATCCCAGACGAGAGTCACGTTCATCTCCTCGGGCTGCTCCGCGAATATCTGCCACTGCAGGGCTCTAATTTTTCTGTCTATGAACGGCTGCAGCCCCATGTTCCCCATTTTGGAAGTGTAAATAAAGCCTCTCTCCTCCCACATATCATGGATCTGGAAGGATCTTGGAGTTGATGCTGCCGGGGCAGATCCTGAAACAGAGCTTCAGCGGGTGTTTCTAGAAGTCATGTTGCTAGGACTATGTACGAAAAATGAAAGCAAGTAAAAATTATAGAGAAAACAAGTAGAAGGAGTAGAAGTGAGTGAAAAATGAATAGTAAAACGAGTTTATATAGGGGGAGAGTTTGCTGCCCGTTGGGGTTGTAACGACAGGCGCGAATGACAGGGCCAGCTGTTACGCGGTTTCTGACGCGTCTGTCATGCGTTTTCGTGTCTGCCGCGACAGCGTGTTGACAGGCTGGATTTTCCGCGTCTATCGCGGCAGCTGTAACGGCAGGCTCCAAATTTGGGCTTTTTGGGCTGATGGAAAGATGGTGGGCTGAATTCACTTCTCATCTTCTCATTGTCTCCTTTATTTCCTGAAAATAATAAAAATAAAAACTCTAGTTCCTAAAAATAAAATAATTCTCATTACCTAATAAATATATATATATATATAAATAAAAATAAAATTAGGTTAAATTAGGGATGCCATGAGGGGCTTCCCCTAAAGTAACCAGTTCCTGCATTCTTGGGGGTTCAGTCCCCTGATAATGCTTCAATCTTTGTCCATTGACTTTGAATTGGTGCCCGTCTTTTAGAGATCTGATTGTTGTGGCACCATGGGGAAAAACCTGCACCACTTGGAATGGGCCAGACCATCTAGATTTCAGCTTCCCTGGGAAGAGCTTCAACCTAGAGTTGAACAACAGCACAAGCTGCCCTGGGCAGAACTGTCGTGGCAGCAACTTCTTGTCATGCCACTTCTTGGTTTTGTCTTTGTAGATTCTTGCGTTGTCATGGGCCATTGTTCGAATTTCTTTGATTTCATTCAGATCAACTAGCCTTTTCTGTCCTGCTTTTTCCAAGTCCATATTCACTGCCTTGATGGCCCAGTATGCTCTGTGCTCAATCTCGACAGGTAAATGGCATGTTTTCCCATAAATCAGCCGATAGGGGGACATTCCCAATGGAGTTTTGAATGCTATTCTGTAGGCCCATAATGCATCATTGAGGTGTAGAGACCAGTCCTTCCGAGTTGGCTTAACCATCTTTTCAAGAATGTTCTTAACCTCTCTGTTGGATATTTCAGCCTGTCCATTGGTCTGAGGGTGGTATGTTGTTGCAATCCGATGTTTGACACCATACTTTTTCAAGGCAACAGCTATAACCCTATTGTCAAAATGCCTCCCTTCATCACTGATTACCGCCTTAGGGATGCCAAATCTGGAAAAAAATGTTTTTATACAAAAACCTCTGAACCGTCTTGGCATCATTTTTCTGAGTGGCGATCGCTTCAACCCATTTGGACACATAATCCACTGCCATGAATATATATAATTTCCCACATGAAGTTGGGAATGGTCCCATAAAATCTATCCCCCAAACATCGAAGATCTCGACTTCAAGAATATTTTACAACGGCATCTCATGTCTCCTTGAGATGTTTCCAGTCCGTTGACACTTGTCACAGTTTTTGTAGAATGTTTGGGCATCCTTGAATAGTGACGGCCAATAAAATCCCGCCTGCAAAACCTTGGCAGTAGTTTTGTTACCTCCTAGGTGTCCTTCATACTGTGAAGCATGACAGTGATGTAATATAGCTTCTTGTTCATCCTGTGGTACACATCTCCTGGTAACCTGATATGCACAGTATTTGAAAAGAAGAGGTTCGTCCCAATAATAATACTTAACATCATTTTGGAACCTCTTCCTAGCTTGATAATTAAGGCCAAGAGGAGTTATTCCGCTAACTAAAAAATTAACGAAATCAGCATACCACGGGAGTTCAGAAAACTTACCTGCCGCCATGGCTGTCGCGGCAGTACTTGCGGCAGCGAATAGCTGCTCCTCAGGGAAAGTTTCCAGTATGTGTGTCTCATCTGCTGGGGGACCCTTTCCCTTCTCTAACCTTGACAAATGATCTGCAACTTGATTTTCTTTCCCCTTTTTGTCCTTGATTTCAATGTCGAACTCTTGCAGTAGCAGAATTCAACATATCAGTCTAGGCTTTGCATCCTTTTTGGTGAACAGATACTTCAATTCATAGTGGTCTGTGTGAACTATGACCTTCGTTCCAAGTATATATGAACGAAACTTGTCAATAGAGAACACCACATCTAACAGTTCCTTCTCTGTTGTGGTGTAGTTCACTTAGGCGTCGTTCAGTGTTTTGCTGGCATAGTATATGACATGAAAAAGCTTGTCTTTCTTCTGCCCAAGTGCTTCCCCGACAACATAGTCACTTGCATCACACATAATCTCAAATGGCAATTTCCAATCTGGTGGCTGTACTATTGGGGCTGTTACCAGCTTTTCTTTCAGAACCTTGAATGCCTCAGTACATTCAGCGCTGAAGTCAAAAGGATGGTTCTGCTCCAGAAGATGGCATAAGGGTTTGGTGATCTTCGAAAAGTTCGCGATAAACATTCGATAAAAACCAGCATGCCCTAAGAAACTTCTGATTCCCTTGACTGTGGTGGGTGGTGGCAGCTTTTCGATTACTTCTATCTTAGCTCTGTCGACTTCTATACCGCGACAGCTAATTTTATGGCCAAGTACTATCCCTTCATCCACCATGAAGTGACATTTTTCCCAATTTAATACTAAGTTTGCTTTCTCACATCTTTCGAGCACCTTTTGTAGGTTGCCTAGGCAGCTTTAAAAGTTTTCTCCAAAGACTGAAAATTCATCCATAAATATCTCCAAGAAATCCTCCACCATATCGGAGAATATTGCCATCATGCACCTTTGAAAGGTGGCTGGTGCGTTGCAAAGTCCAAATGGCATCCTCCGAAAGCATAGGTACCGTATGGGCATGTGAACGTCGTCTTTTCTTGATCTTCTGGTGCGATGGCTATTTGATTATAACTTGAGTAACCATCAAGAAAACAATAGTAAGGCTTTCCTGCTAATCTATCAAGCATTTGATCAATAAAGGGTAAGGGGAAGTGGTCCTTCCGGGTAGCTTTATTAAGCTTCCGGTAGTCCATACAAACCCTCCAACCGGTCACAGTCCTGGTTGGGATTAGCTCGTTTTCTTCGTTGGTTACCACGGTTATTCCTTCATTCTTGGGAATGCACTGCACCGGGCTCACTCACTTGCTATTCGAGATGGCATAGATTATTCCAGCATCTAGCCATTTTATGATCCCCTTACACACCACCTCTCGCATAGCATCGTTCAGACGTCTTTGTGCATCAATGGTCGGCTTATGATCATCCTCTAAAAGGATTTTATGCATGCATAGTGTCGGACTGAAGCCTTGAATATCAGCTATCATCCATCTAATAGCCTTTTTGTGCTGCTGCAGCATCCCTATTAGCTATTGTTCCTGTTCCTACATCAACTTGGAAGAGATGATTACGGGCAACGTATCATTTAAACCAAGGAAAACATATTTTAGCTGCCCTGACATGGGCTTAAGATCTAGAACAGAGGGCTCAACAGTTGATGGCTTTTGAATTATATGGTTATCCGAGGTATAATTTAAGGGCTCGAATAACTTACATGGACGATTGCCTATCCAATTTACCTCCTCTTGATCTTCAGTATCAGATGTATCAGATTCTAAGGAGCTGCTGTTGTCGGTGCTGTCATGACAGTCTTTTAAATGGCTCTGGGGCAGTGGCCAATTTTGATGTCGTGGCATCCCGACCTGATGCAGGGTTGGTCAAGAGTAATTTCAGTTATGGCCTTGCACTCTTCTTCTGAATCAACATGTTTTATTGCTTGGAGAACATTCAACTTGATCTCTTGATCGTTCACTCTCATAGTGAGTTCTCCGTTTTCCACATCAATCAGTGATCTTCCTGTGGCTAAGAAGGGTCGCCCCAGGATGATTGGTGCGTTTTCATCTGCTTCACAATCTAAGACAAGAAAGTCAACAGGAAAAATAAATTTATCCACCCTTACCAGAATATCTTCAATTTTTCCTTCTGGATGAACGTAAGAGCGGTCTGCCAACTGTAGTACTACTGTTGTGGGGCGAGCTTTTCCAATACCTAATTTCTGAAAAACAGATTTGGGCATTAAATTTGTACTAGCACCAAGATCACAAAGTGTCTTACCCACAAATTTATCTCCGATTATGCATGGTATGATGAAGCTCCCAGGATCCTTCTTCTGGGGTGGATGCTTATGCAGAATACTCATTCATCCTTGTATCATCTTAACCGTTTCAAATTCCCCAAGTCTGGATTTCTTTGACATGGCATCCTTGAGAAATTTGGCATAACCATGCATCTCCTTTATAGCGTCTAACAGCGGAATATTGATATGGACCTGCTTAAAAATATCATAAATTTTCTTAAGTTGTGATTCCTGTTTCAATTTCTGTAACCGCTGAGGAAAAGAATGTGGAGGACGATAATCAGCAATATGTCCTTCCCACTGCATTCGGATCTGAGGAGGTTTTGGTTCTTCATCTTTCTCCTTTGTCCCTTCTGCTGTCGTGACAGGCTCATCGGCAGCAGGCTATTTTTCACCTGCCGGGGTAGCGTTCTCTGTAGTCGACTCCAAGGCTGGTTCCTTAACTGATTCAGCTTCCTTCTCTGACCCTGGTAATTTCTCCCCACTCCTAGTAGTGATAGCTTTGCAGTGTTCATGTGTGGGCTGTCTAGCGTTTTCAGTATCGCTAGGAAATCCTCCATTCTGCCTCGGTTTAATATGCTGGGAAACCTGACCCATCTGTGTCTCCAATGATTTCAGAGTAGCTTCATGATTGGTCATCTGCATCTCTGTTTTATCCAGGAATGTTTCCGTCTTCTTAACAAAGTGATTCATGTTCTCAATGTAGGTTCCTGTTTGAGACATAAACGTAGCCAAAGTTTATTCCAGTATACTAGTCGTGGCAGCTGGTGGCTGTTGCTGCTGCTGCTGCGGTTGCTGCCGAGTCAGTAATCTAGGTCCCCCCTGATTCTGTGTGTTCCGTGCTTGAGGATTTAGGGCATTATTAGGGTTGCTCCAAGAGAACTTGGGATCCTTTCTCCAGTTGGGATTGTAGTTGTTGGAGTTATAGTTTTGTTTATTGTAGTTCCCCACAAACATCCCTTTTTCTAACTGTAACGGACACTCCTCCGAACTATGATTTCCATCGCAAGTCTCGCATACCTCTTGAGAAGAGTAGGGAGGCTGTGAATCTTCTTTTAGCAGCTTTTTCATTGCCTTAGTGAGATATGCCATCTGTAAGTTGGCAGCGTTATATAATTTAGTTACCTGGTTCCAAACAAGGAATCCATGCATCGGGCAGTTCCTTAGAAGAGTGGTAAATCTGTCCCAGGCTTCGTGCATTGGCTCGTCATCTTCCTTTTGAAAAGTAGCAATTTCGTTACGTAATCGCTCAGATAAGTGTGAAGGATTAAAACGAGACAAAAATTCACGAGTTAAATCTGCCCAAGTTCGTATTGAACCCGATGTTAGTTTATTCCACCAAGTCTTTGCCCTGTCCCTCAATGAATGGGGAAATAACTGAAGCATCAGTATCTCCGGATTGACTCATGGTAGTCTAAACGAACCACAGATCCTGGAACATTTTCAGATGCTCCCTAGCATCCTCTGTAGCAGCTCCACTAAATTGGCCAGCGTTGTTAATCATGCTGAACATAACATGTTTCAGCTCAAAGTTGTCAACATCTATGTCTGGCAGGGTATCTCTAGTTCTACATGATCATTGAGCATGCAGTCTCGGCATGACCGGCGTGCGGCAGCGACAGGAGGGTCGGCAAGTGGATCGTTCTGTCCGTCTCTGGCGGGATTTACATTATCCTGAGGATTCCTTTGGTCGTTCCTTCTTTCTTCGCGTCTTTCGTTCACCATTGCTTCTAAAATCTCCTCTAGATATTCGTTTCTTTCAACAAGGTAACGGACTCTTTTCCTGAGATTGAATGTTAGTTCGATTTTAGGATCTAACTGGTGCTCAGGTTCTTTTCCTAATTGAGATCTGCGCATACGCAAACAAAAGACCTTGTGAAAGATATAGGTTGAACAATCTAAGTAAAAAAAAGTAAAGGAAGTGCAGTAAAAGAAAGGGTAAAGATATGTTGCAAGTCTCCGGCAACGACGCCAAAAACTTGTTGCGTGTAAAAGTGTCTATCGCAATGTAGTGCAAGTGTACACGACGCAAGTAGTAAAGTTATACCGAAGTATCGGATATCGTCTCCACAGAGACTAGGCTAATAGCTTCACTTTGGATTATTGCACGAGAGGAAAAAGAATAGTTTAAATTGTTGTAACGAAAATAATAAAGAGAACTGGAATTTGAGATTAAAGAAATCAAGATAGAGAGAATGAGCCGATATTGAATTGCTCAATAGTGTAGGTGTTGCAAAGTCTGGGAATATCTGTTATTTCATTGCGCTTGTCGCGGCAGTAGTCTGTTGTTAGCCGCGGCAGCGATCACACAACTCTGTACTTCAAGCTTGGCAAGAATCCATGCTATGTCTTGGCATATCCCTAGGTCTATGTCTGTCGATGAACACGTCTTTGATGATACCTCTCAGCGTGAATCGAAGGATGAACACCGATGTTGTTGAATTCTTCCTTAGCCACTTAACCTCGTCCTATCCCTAGGTCCGAGATAGTTCAATCATAAACTGGAGAACTCGTACTTATTCCTTTCGTATACTTAACTCTCCAGATATTAAGTAAATAGATAATATCACAATGCTCTCCCGATACTCTTGGAAGATGTTTAAAACCAGAATAAGCAAACTTGAAGTCTATTTTATTGAACAGAAAATTCCTAAAACAAATGCAATCCTTGCAACTACTTTACAAATCAACACGTGGCCCTAAGGGAAGTTTAGAACATGATGAGAAGGGGAAAACGGCTAGGGTTTTGGGAAGAAGGCTAGAGATGAAGATATCCTTCCCTAGGTCGAATTACATGCCTGTATATAGGCCTTGAGTTCAAGTTTTCTAATATGGCAAGAATACAAGTTTAAATTAAAGTACAACTCTATTAAAGACTAAATCTTCAGAGAATATATCTTTAATTCGTCCTTCCTTCTTGTTTGGAGTTTCTTCCTTGAACTTTGGGCTTGGCCTTCATTCTGATCTAGGGCTTTGAAAAATATACGGGTGCTCCACGACAGATGGGCTTAATTTTCACTTTCTGTCAAGGCCCACTTTGCTTCTTCTCTTCACCACTACTGTCGTGCTTGACTACCACGGCAGCGACCATGGCAGCATCGTCCTCCTCGTCTGCATATCCAGTTCCAGCTCTGCTTCTTCACTGCCCAGTGTATGCTTCTCCATCTGCTACAGCAGCTACCTACAAAAGCAACCAATTTCTGTAGAAACTGTGCCATTTAATATATTTGTGATGTATAAATGAAATCTAACCTAAATGCAATGAATTATGCTTGAATGCAGCAGAAATATGGGTTAAATAGGGGGTAAATTATAGAACTTTTACACACTCAACATCTATCATGATTAAAACTTTATCTAAGAAGTTTGATTTACTTTACCATTAAGAATATTATCTCATTTATTTAGAGTTCAATGTAATATGTACTTCTTATGCCTATAAATAGTTGAATTGATGAAGACATTGTACACAAGTTTATATTTGAGAATAATACAAATCTCCCGCTTTCTCTCATCTCTTTGTTCTTTCATTCTTGTTCTTTGTTCCTATTAGTGTTCTTTGTTATTTTATTCACAACACGTTATCAACACGAGTTTGCTCAAAAGATTTTGGTACTCTTCGTTCGAATCCCAAAGAAGTTATTGAAAAATTATGATCCTACTTTGAACTGAAGATAAGTTTTAATTTGGTCTTTAATTTTTGGTGATATATTTTGAAGGTTTAAGCGAGCTACGAATTTTGAAGCCGCTCGTAAACACCATTTGAGATGCAAAGCAACACAAAATCTGATGCTCGTGGTTCAAGCTAATGAACGGCTTACCATTGGTTTGCTTTCTTTGACCTGCTTTTATTTTTCTAACTTGAAAAAGGAAAAACTCAGTTTTAAACACACACAAAAATAATTAAAGTTATGGTGCGATTAGTTAAAATAAACATATATATTATTTATGAAGAAAAATTGTTTTCTATCAATGAAGTCGTGAAACCAATATTTTTAATTTAAAAAAGAATCTATCTTAAGGGTAAAGTGTGGCCTTGGTTCTTCATAGTTTAGATCATTTTAGTTAGATCCTAATTGTTTTCTTTTCTACACCCTTAGGCATTATGCTAACTTATGATAAACAAAAGAAATATATAAACGCGTTATTGTTATGCCTAGTAACTTCTTATACAACTATGTTTAAAAAACAAAAACAAAAAGAGAGTATTATGCCACAAATTCTCTAGTTTCTAATATATTCAGTTCAATCCATATATATAGATCTAATTATTATGGTTTCACATATGTTTAAGTTTGACACAATGGTTAAACTTGGAATTAAATATCAATATTTTTTATCTTATTTTATTGATAAGAGTTTATATGTTTTGAGTTTTACATGATATGTTTAAATAGGTTGAAAAAAGCCATGGCTTCTCCGAAGATAAAATCTAAAGAGGTAAAGTTGCTAGATTCTGGGGAGAATTAACGGTTTGGCAATCCATATCGCAACTTCCTTCTCAATCTGTTAAGGTATTAATCTTTTCTTTTAAATTATTAATAAGGGTTTTTCTTATAATATGTTTGTTCGATTAGATTTGTTTCGTTCCCTAAAGTGAATGAAAGAGTTGTTATAAAATCTATATTTGCTTGAAAGCAATATTTCTTCTATGTCGAAAGACATGACTATAGACTTCTCCCAAGTTCACGAAAATTCGTCTTGATCCAAAAGGTTTTATGGGAGGCATTCCCTGAAGTGAATGTAAGCATTATGTTTATTCCATGCAATTATTGGATCTGTTACATTTCTCGAAGTGAATGCAAACATGGTAAATCACTATTCAATTGAGAACATAACTTCGATATAATCCAAGTATATTGGCTAGACATCCCGTTCTGCGAGGCTATTGGTATCAAAGAAGGTTTTTAAAGGACCTTGTGGACTAGTTTAACAACGCCGCGTATGAGGATTAAATCTTTGTTATCTGTGATGAGGATATGTTAATAAAACCATACTCCACTTTTCACGACAAATAATGATGTCCTCAGACACAATATCGTGAAAAAGGTTTCAAAGGCTCACTGGCTCTACTCCATTCCCTGAATTGAATGTGAGATTATATTATGGAAAGAATAAAAGCCACATTAGAGGTTGTAGTCGCGATTGAAACCATGAATATAGACATGGGAAACATAGCATTTTAAGGATACTTCTACCCACCGGTGGTGAGGTTATAAGGATGATAAGAGTGATAAAGATCATTCTAATGAAGTAACATTATTTTTATTACCAATGTGATGTTATAAACCATTGGTCTCGTACTTGTCGTACGTTGAAAAATCAACAATCTATGGTGACGATTTATGCTCAACATAAGCATAAGATATATTTTCCTATTTAAATGCAAAGGAATAATGTGAGTCCTATATCTTAATGTACTGAAAATATTGATGCTCTAGAAGAGCAATAAATTATTGAGAGAAAGCACACTACGAAAAGTGCAGAATTGCGAATTTTGCAATAATTACCGCTAATGGTAATAATATCGTCACCACTAGAATTGGTAATTATAAGAGAGAAAATATGAGTTCGCAAAATACCCCTTTGGGAATTATAGATAACATATCTCATCAATTAGCATTTGAAATAAGCCATTGTGAATATAAGTTATGGTAGCCAAAAAGTCAGTTGAAAGCTCTAGAAAAGCTATATATATTGCTACCAAAAGATAATTTCCATTGAAAGCTCCGAACGAGCTAAATATATTCCTATTCAAAGGAACAATTTTGATGATCGTACTAGACATGTACAAGTGAGATTGAATCACATGTTATGGTAAACCATAAGTTTACAAAATTCAAAAATGTATATACACACTTGTATGTAGTTGGTATGATTGGTTAGACCATCCTGATTAATAACGATGCGAAAGCTATTGAGATTTACATGCACATATATTAAAAGAACTTGGAGTTCTTATGATGCTTATTTTGAAAGGAATGAATTGAATTCCACTTATTAAAGAACGTGAAGTTCTTGTGCAGCTTATAGGAATTGATTGAATTCCACTTACTAAAAGAACTTGATGTCCTTGTTTTGTTTGTTCTCAAAGGATATAGATGATCTCACTTACAAAAAGAATTTAAACTTCAAGTTCTTGTACTGAAGTTGAGACTGTATGTCTTGCATATCTGAACGAAATATGGGCCCATATATCCACAAATGTGGAAAGTTTTACATGATTTTAGTAGATGCATCTACATTGTTTTATCAACTTACAACCAGAAGTTTGTGTGATTGATTCTAAAAGGATTCAAATTATGCAATTAGACTTTTCGCTACACAAAAGCTTGTGGATTTATATTTTAGGCTATATCGGTTGTTACAAAGCCTATTGATTATGAAAAATACGGTTTAGTAAATTTTTAATTGGATGCCTCCTATTTAATACCTAACCTGTGAGAACAAAACATTTATTATTTATATGGTATTTCCATATTGCAAAACTTATACGCATCAAGATAACGAATTATAATAAACTTCCCATTATGATTTGACTATTGGTCTGACGTCATATTTCCCATTTTTGAATTTTTGAATGTGCGATATATAGTTGAATTGTTCCACCATAACACAAAAAATGGGCAAGTAAAAAGGGTTGGGAATATATATTGAGTACGAGTCTCCTTTTATGTTTAAATTCTAAACATTAATTGGTGAATCATTTATTAGATGATTTTTCCCAACATTAGGGGAAGAGAATAATCAGCTGGATAAATAAGGAAATGAATTATCATCATCTAGATCCTTGAATATGAACTAAAAGTTCATAAGATAATTCATGTTATTTCATGTCAACTGCTAGACATATTTATTGACCCAATGAGAGTAATTAAGTCTCATATACCAGCTAAAATGCTCTAAGTTTAAATTACATGTTAGAGCAAGCGGATGTAAATCATGCTTGAAGCATGATAGTTGAAATGGTTCCAATGATCAAAATTCTCGTAAATGAAAAGTATTATGAGATGGTCATATATTGGAGGCGAGTGCTCCTAAAGAGACCCAAGACATAACTAATAATAAAACTCTTGGAGAGTTTCATGTACCTGAAATAAAGATTGAAATCTTGAAGAGATCTCGATGAATTATGTCATTACGAGAATGGAACCAGAAAATTGGAAAGTTGTCGACAACGATTTTACAAATAATTTTACATAAAATACTTTTATAGAAGTAAAGAAAGAAATCAAGGATCTTGTATAAAATCTATCCATAAGTATAGATATTGTATTAGCCGATGTTGAAAGACGCTTTGAACTTTTATAATAGAAGTATTTGGACCAGCAGTCCAAACACCTAAAGGTGTAATGCAAGTGAGGCACAAATAAGTAGTCGTAAATACGACTTGAACTATGATTTATGAAAAATTTTAATTACTCCATGGTGGATGCAATTACTTTGGCAGTTATGAAAAATTTTACATGCGTTTAATTATTTGTGTATCCATATTTATCCTTGAAGGATTTAAAATTCTATAAACATTTGGAAATTTCCGAGGAAATTTATTTAGACATGTCTCATGAATATTTTGGCGCATTTGGTACAATCGCCTTAGTGAATACTAATTGAGAAAATACTATAACAATGATATGATTTCCTTATGTACTTTATAAAGGAGTTTGGATCAAGATCCATTATGATAATTTTAGAACTCCTAAAGAGCTTCAAATTGGAAACTCATGAAGTACTTTCAATAAAAGTACTTGAATCTTGACATAAAGTTTATTTTTACTTGAAGATCGAACATTTTTACATATTTCTTTTTTTCTAAGAATAGACATAAGTTGAAAGAATCTTAAAGAAGATTCAATATGAATAGAACATTACATTTAGATCTAAGAAATATCTAAGAATATACAAAGATCATTACATTTAGATCTTCAAACATTCGTCGATGCCTCCTCAAATCTTGTAGATATAATTGTTATGCACAAGGCAAGCCAAAAATGTGTTTGGCTAAGACCATTGACCCAACATATCCAGAAGATATGTGATTTACTTTCACAAGATATGATACAAATCCTATATTGTGTACAGATAATGGAAGGTGGATACATCATGGAAAATATTACTCCAAAGTTTCATCCCCCGCTATCTTTAGAAAAAATAATATTCATGTTTGAATTATGAAGATTCAAAGATCTTCTGAGATGTTTTCATGAGGGGGAGTAAATATGTGTTGCACTCTTTTTCCCTTAACCAAGGTTTTGTCCCAATGGGCTTTCCTGGTATGGTTTTTAATGAGGCAACATGTTATGCGTATCAAAGATGTGTGTACTTTTTTTCCTTCACTACAAAATTTTATTCCCATTGCGTTTTTATCTTAGTATGGTTTTAACGACGTACATTATCTACATAGACATCCAAGGGGGAGTGTTATGACTATTTATCTATGTGGATGTCTATCATGATTAGAACTTTATCTAAGGAGTTTGATTTACTTTATCATTAAGAATATTATCTCATTTAATTAGAGTTCAATGTAATATGTACTTCTTATGCCTATATATAGATGATTTGATGAAGACATTGTACACAAGTCTATATTTGAGAATAATTCAAATCTCCCTCTTTCTCTCATCTCTTTGTTCTTCCATTCTTGTTCTTTGTTCTTGTTATTGTTCTTTGTTATTTTATTCACAACAAATAAGTAATAAAAGTTTGTTTTTTATGAAAATAAAATAAAAAGGTTTTAAAGAAAAGTTTAGGGGTTTTATGAGAAAATAAAGTTTTGAAAAAAAAACTTAAAAGGAAATGTTTCAAAAAAATAAAGTTTATTTAAAAAAATGGTTACTCAGGCTATAACCAAATAGCAATCGCACCGGAGGACCAAGAGAAAACCACTTTCACATGCCCGTATGGCACCTACGCCTTTCGAAGAATGCCATTTGGGCTCTGCAATGCACCAACAACCTTCCAACGGTGCATGATGGCAATATTCTCCGACATGGTGGAGGATTTCTTAGAGATTTTCATGCACGACTTTTTTGTCTTTGGGGACAACTTCGAGGATTGTTTAGGCAATTTGTAGAAGGTTCTTGAGAGATGCGGAGATGCGAAGTTGGTTTTAAACTGGGAAAAATGCCACTTCATGGTGGATGAAGGTATAGTATTGGTCCATAAGGTGAGCTGTCGCGACATAGAGGTGGGCAGAGCCAAAATAGAGGTTATCGAAAAGCTGCCGCCACCTATCACAATCAAGGGGATTCGAAGTTTCTTAGGGCATGCAGGGTTTTATCGACGATTTATAGCTAATTTTTCAAAGATTACCATCCCTCTTTGCCACCAATTGGAGCAGACTTGCCCCTTTGATTTTAATCCTGAATGTACTGCGGCATTAAAAATATTGAAGGAGAAGCTGGTAACAGCCCCAATCATACAGCTACCAGACTGGAGATTGCCATTTGAGATAATGTGTGGTGCCAGTGATTACGCTATCGGGACAGCATTAGGGCAGAGGAAGGATAAGCTCTTCCATATGATTTACTGTAACGCCCCGGTTTTGGGCTTAGAAGTCTTGGGCGTTGACCGGTTCGGTCAAAGTGCTGATCGAATATATAAAGGTGAAATTAGGAAAGCCTAGTTCGGGTTGCATTAAAAATATGGGAAAATGTTCTAAAATCATCTTTTAATATATATAAGTGAACTGTGAAATCAATTTTACAAAATGAGGTTTGGAAGGGTGACATTTTGGCTAGTGACCAAAATGTAATTTTTGAAAGTTGCGTGACTGTTTTATAAAGGATTGAAACTTTGAATCTTTAAGGAGCTATTATTCCAAAAAGAGTTTCTCCAGATTTTTCTAAGATATTTTAAGATTTATTCTGATTTTAAAACAGAAAGAAAGAGGAGGGAAAGCCATTTTGACTATTTTGTAACCAACTTTCCATTTTCTTTCAATTTTCCTTTTCTCTCATTTTCTCTCAACCCAAACACATCTCTCCAGATTTTCTCCTCTGATTTTGTCACTCAAATCTTCCTTTTCAATTCTCTTTGGATTCCTAATCATCTCTACAACAAAACCTCACCATTTGCAAGTTGTTTCATCAAGCTTTTTGGTTCTAAAAAGGAGAAATTCAAGTTTGGAGGTAAGAACGTCCTTCTCCTCTAAACTATCAGTTCTTTACTGAAATTCCTAAGTTCTCAATCCTTGATTTGTGATTTGTTAAAGGCTTTTCAATTGAAATCTTGATTTTGGCTTAAAGTGCAAGATTTGGTGATTTTTGGTGAAATTTTCGTATGATCTGTTTAAGCAGGGTTTTGAGGTGTGTTTTTGATGTTAAATGAATGCTAAATTGATTAGAAGTTGAGGTTTAATTAATGCAATCCTTGATAGGTTGAATTTCCTAAGTTTTGCTTGAGTTTTTGGTTGTTTTTGGAGTGTTTTTGATGATCTGTTATACCTGGAGGTATAAGGACGTGTTTATGATCATTTTGGATGTTAATTGATGTTTAAAAATGGTTAGAAGTGATTGATCTTGGCTGGGTTAAGTTTTGGAAGTGTTTGGAGGTGATTTCGGTTGTTTTCGGTAGCCGAAATGTTGGATTTGTGATGAGCAGCGAGTTGTGTTGTGTTGCTGGTGTTTTTAATGCATAAAGATGCATTAATGCTCTGTTTTTTGTGTGCTTGAAACAGGGGAGTTTGATCCGTGAGCTTTAGAGGTGTTGCGGAGGGTTTCGGATGCTTGGAAGGCTTGTTGGCTAGCCTTGTTTTGTGTATCGGTGAGTGAAGTGGGTTTTCAGCTTTTAAACCAAGGTTTGGAGGTTTAGGGAGCTTAGTTTAAGTCTAAACAACTTTGCTAAGCTCAAGAGTAAGTAAATGGTTTTTCTCTCTTGGTTTGTGTTGAGAATTGGGTTTAAAAGCAATTGTGTTTGATGGTTGCAATGCATGTGATTTGCATGGTTTATATTCTGTTTTGAAAGCATATTTTAAGCATGGTTTAATGCTGGTTTTGAAGGCCATATGTGAAGGATGCTCAAGGTAAGAGATCCTTGGTTTTGTACATTGAAAATGTGGTTTTGATGCATGGTGTTGCATGATGTTTAATGGCTTTGTGTAATGCTTTAAAATAGTGGAGTAATGATGGTAAATGATGGTTTTTGCATTATGATTATGCATGTGAATCAATGGTCTAATGTGGTAAGATGGTTATATTGGCAAGTGATGTGAGTGGTTCTTGGTTCTTTGATCGGATATAGTTAGCCGGCTATAGGATTGGGTGCACCGTGAATTAAGTCGCCTTGGAGGTGGAGTGGTTAAGAGTGAATCGGTAAACTCCCTTCAAGTATCCTAACGAGATGGTTAAGGTCATAATGGAGGTGGAATGCCCATTCGAGGACCTTGGTTAAGCAAAGGTTATATGGTGGTTAAAAGTCCATATATGGGAACCTTGTGCTTGTTAAGATCACAATGGTGGTGTAAAGTCCATGTGTGGATCTTGTATAGGGTGTCCCGGATCTCGTTAGTGATTTTATACAACTACCAATCGGTGATGCAAAGGTTGTATGGTGTTTTAAAGTCCATACATGGGAACCTTGTGCATGTCAAGGTTGTATGGTGTTTAAAAGTCCATACATGGGAACCTTGGGAAAAGTTGAGGTTGTATGGTGTTTGAAAGTCCATACATGGGAACCTCGGGAAAAGTTGAGGTTGTATGGTGTTTAAAAGTCCATACATGGGAACCTCGGGGAAAAGCTAAGTTTGTATGGTGTTTAAAAGTCCATACATGGGAACCTTAGGATGGTAAGGTCAAATGGTGTTTAAAAGTCCATTTGGAGACCTTGGATTGGTAGTGTGTATGAAGCGTGGGGGACAACGCTTGTGATCCGCGTATCCGATTGGATGTTGAGTTGAAAAGTGGATGTGGATGATCACTTGGGAGCCAATATAATGTTCTTGATTATGATTAAGCATGAGATGCTTGAAAAGATGCATGGTTGCATGAAAAGTGTCTAATGCTTGTGAATGCGTGTTTACTTGTTAAGTTGAACAAGTGTTGATTATCATTTGGTAAATGATGCATGGGTGCATGAAATCTCTTTAATGCATTGGAGTCTTGTTAAGACTTGTTTTAAAAGGCATGTGATGATGATGTTGTGATTCATAAGTTGCCTTTGGTTAATGCATGTGTTGGACTGATTGAGTAATTGGTTTAAAAGGGTTTCTTGCTTGAAATGGCTTTCAAGTATAAGAAAGGTATGTTGTGAAATGGAAGTGTTTTCCAAGGTATTGAATTTAACTTTGCATATGGTGTTTATGCATGTAATGGTTAAAGGGTTGAATTTGCAAATTGAGCTTGAAATGGTTTTCTTAGCTTGCTAAGCTAAGGGTTGGTTTTCATGATTGAGCAATGCATGGTTTAAGCATGTTGTTTGAAAAGGGGTTTTCAAACTTTGCTTGGTAAACAAATCGAGTTGCTTTTCAAAGAGGTTTTATGACTCGCTGCATTGATGGTGTTTTGGTTTTGAGCATTCCTCACTAAGCATTATGTGCTTACTCTCCTTTTTGTCCATCAATGCAGATTCTTGAAGTTTGGACAGCGAGAAGCAAGGGATTCAAGCAGGACTCCATTTGAGATGTATGTCTCGGTGAATAGCTATAGTTAATAAAGGCAATGGGGGTAGAATCTCTTGGGATGAGGTTTATGTGTTCGAATATGTTCGGACAAGAATGGTTTTATGTTGTTGATGTTGTTGGAACATGTATTTGGCTTTTATGAGATTGATTTGGAAGTTTATGCTTGAATGGTTGCTTGTGTAGGAAGCATGCCTATAGATTTGGGGCTTTTCGTATATGTTGATATTTTGTTGAATTGATTGATGCAAGTGTGTCTCATATATGTTGAACTGCATGTTGGTAAAGTTTGGTGGCAATTGGAGCATGTACGGATGTTTAATTGCATGTTTAAGTATACATTTTGGGGCAATCTGTGCAGGGTGTTTCGGAACAGTGCCTGCCGTTTCGGAACGGGTGCCTTAAACAAGCCCAGGCGTCCGAAACGGGAGAGACCGTTCCGAAACGGTTTGGCTATTGCCAGCCCGTGTTTCGGTACTCGTTGCGGAACGGCCCCGAGTTTCGAAACGGGCTCTGCCAGTTTCGGAACGGGTGACCGTTGGGGGCTGACATTGGCAGTTAAATGTTTTGAATTGTTTGCATTTTGGTCCTGAATCTTGTTTGTGCAATTGTATGAGTTTGGAATGTTCGTTTGAGCTGAAATTTGACAGTGAAGCATGAAACCTGATTAATTTCAAGTTGGTAACTTTAATTTGGATTAAGCCCTCTTATTTATCAGAAATTACAATTTGGTCCCTAAAGTTGTAAATTGTTCAATTGGGTCTCTGTTTGATCTCTGATGTTTGTGATCTTTGAGTATGATGTTTGAGTGATCACAATTAGGGCTAATGTGCATCTAGACAAGATTAAAAAGAAAAAAAAGGGTCGTTAATCAAGGTTGACTTTCGGGTTGACTTTGGTTTTCCCCGTGTGACTTTCTTAATTCGGGTCAACCGTCTAGGCCGGGTTAAGGGGGTTACATTTGGTGGTATCAGAGCCAGGTTGCGAATGCTTGGGGAAAACGGTAAGTTGTTGTGATGTGTGTTTGATGTTTACCTTGTTGTGTGGTTGAAAGTTGGTTGAAACACGTGTTTCTGAGCAAGTTGCTGATGTTTTCGAGCATGTTTTATGGTTATGAATCTTGGTTGAGTTTATGTGGATTTGTGCTGATGCTGTGAGCTGGTGTTATGCTTGATGAAAGTGAAATGAGTATGTTATGTTGTTAATATGCTGTTGCAAGTGGATGCTGTTTGGTGTAAGCATGATCAAAGTATATTGTTTGATATGCTTGATGTTGTGATATCCATGTTTGTGTTGACTGTTATGTCATGTAAAAGGGGAGGATTCGGGATACCCATTGCCTTATTAAAATAGCTATTGTGTTATTTTGGAGTTGGAGTTTGAATCCTTGCTTAAAGCTGGTCTAACTGGTTTGTTTGTTTTGTTGTGAATGTTTGTTGTTGTTAGTAGTATGGCGAAGTCGGTGAAAGAATGGCAGTTGGGTGAGATGGTTGCTGCCTTAGGGCAGGTTGTTAAGGCATGGAATTCACCTTTCTGTAAAGGTGTTTTGTCTCAGTCTTCTGTGCCTGGGGTTGAGGTGTTAAGGCAGGAGGAAGAAGCTGGTTCTGTGATGAAGAGTTCATCACCTGTTGCTCAAGAGGTGTTGGGAACATCTCAGGCTATGGTAAACGTAAAGTCAGAGGATGTGCTGGCTGTGGGATGTGTGGGTTTGCCGAAGCAACGTTTGCTTGATTTGGGTGCGGTGGAGTATCATGGTTCTTCACCGGAGATGTTTGAGGCCTGGTTGGCCAGTGTGATTCTGATTTTGGATCAGGAAGGTTGTGATTATGCTTGTAAGCTGGGAAGTGTTGTTTCTCTGATGTTGGAGGATGCGTGTGTCTGGTGGACATCTGTGGCGGTGGCGTCACATATCCATGATATTGATTGGGATTTCTTTGTATCTGCCTTTTATGAAAGGTATCTTGGAGAGAAGTTTCCAAGGGTTAAGCAATGAGAAGGTAGTGCTGTTGTGGAGCAAGTGTTGTTTGAGCAAGGAGTAGAAGCTCAGCCACCGGTATGTGACCGTTGTGAAAGGCGCCATGTTGGAGGTTGTTGGGGCGCGGGTGCTTGTTGGAACTGTGGTTCTAAAGTGCATGTGAAGCGCGATTGTCCTCTTGGGGTGAAGTCAGCTTTGGTGTTAGCCAAAGGGTCTCTGAAAGGTCGTGGGCACGGCCGAGGCAAGGTTCAGAGGTGGCAGAAAGAGCAGAAGGTTGTGAAGAGTTTGGGAAATGAGAATTGCTGGAAATGTGGGACTGCTGGACATATGAGACGTGATTGTTTGATGATGGCTCGGAACAGCCAAGGTTCCTTACCGCAAGAGGTCGGTGGTGACCCTAGTGTGTTAGCTGGTGCTGCAGCGGTGCGGCAGGAGGATGATGGTTCCGCGAGAAAGAGAGCTCGTCTGATGAATCTTCAGGGTGGTGTTGTGTTTTCAGGTAACCTTGTTAAGTAATCTTTGCTCTAGTTACCCTGGTTTGGTTTCTGTTGGTTTTCCTTGCGTGGTAAGTCTAGTCTTGTTGCTAGCATGTTTGGGGTGATAGTGGTAGTTTGGAAACATCTTTGGTGTGAAGAAGGCTTTAGTGAGTATCTTGTGGTTAATGGTTGTTGGAATGATGGAGTTAGATAAGTTAGAAGTGAGGTAGGAGGTTGTTCTTAGACGGATTTGGAGGATGTTATTGGAAGGTGTGAACTGGCATTCATGCACAGTTAAAATCATTGTTATATGCTATATTATATATGTGCTGGTCCATGCATACATGTGGCATGACATTAGAGGTTTTGCATACATGTACATCAGGCATTGATAGGGCATGTAGGTGATCATGCATACGATGTTCACACTCGCTAATAACTAATCGAATCTGTTAGTGTGGTGGTTGGGTTAGGTTGGATGATGGGTTTTTAGAGGTTGTTTTGGTGCTGGGTGAGAGTTAGAAGCAATGGAGAATATTAAGCTAGTGCTGGAGATAGTGAGGGTAGTATAGCCTGTTGGTAGAAGGATAGTGTTTGTTGCTTAAGGAGTTTAGTGGTTTGGTGGTGGAGAGTACCGATTGAAGTTAGAATCGGTCAAGTGGTTTGAATGGCTAAGTGGAAGGGGTAGTTCCTTGGTGCTAAAGGATGTTGCAGTTTAGTGGTTGTGTTTCCAAGTGCTGAGGTAGCTTAGCATTGATGTTATGGAAGGGTTGTGTTTGTAAGTGTTGGTTCTTAGCGACCTTTGAGGAGTTGGGGAGTTGTTATGTATGTTTTGGTTAAGCGGTATTCAGGAAGGGCAGGTGTTGTGGTCAAAGCTTGTGGTGGATAGGCAATGAAAGATCGAAGGTCGGTGTTGTTTGAAAGGATTCTTGTGAGAAGTGGTTGGCTGGTTGTGGTTAGGTAAGTTCCGTTTGTAGTCAGCTGGTGGTGTATGAAACGGCTGGCGGAGTCGAGTTGGGGTTGTGATGTAAATTTTAGTTTGTGGGTGAGTAGTCCTGGTGAGTCGTTATGGTAATGGTAGCGGCAGATGTGAAGGATTATCAGCATTCGTTGAGGAGTTTGGGTAAGCAGTTGATGCTTAAGAATTTTTGCTTGTTGGGAAAATTCTTGGAAGAGGTTTGGGAGTTTGCAAGAGTTTTAGAAGCAGAGAAGTTTGCATAGTGGCTGATTTGGTTTGGTTAATGTCATTGTGTAAACGAGTCTTGGGAGTTGTGTGTTGCAGTGATGTGTGCTATAAAAGTTGAAGTTCTTCAGGTTGATGTTGGGGCTGTGTACAGTCCGGATATATGAAAGGTTAAATTGTGGCTATTTTTGGGTGTTCTAGAATTTGCGAACAGCGTGTGGTGGTGTTGAGTTTGGTGGAGTTTTTGTGCGGAATGTGTTCAGTGATGGTTGAGGCTGTTGTGTTGCCTTGTGTGTTGGTTTGAGAAGGTTGTGGTTCCCTTTTCGCCAGTTGAAATTTCGAGGACGAAATTTCCTAAGGGGGGGAGAGTTGTAACGCCCCGGTTTTGGGCTTAGAAGTCTTGGGCGTTGACCGGTTCGGTCAAAGTGCTGATCGAATATATAAAGGTGAGATTAGGAAAGCCTAGTTCGGGTTGCATTAAAAATATGGAAAAATGTTCTAAAATCATCTTTTAATATATATAAGTGAACTGTGAAATCAATTTTACAAAATGAGGTTTGGAAGGGTGACATTTTGGCTAGTGACCAAAATGTAATTTTTGAAAGTTGCGTGACTGTTTTATAAAGGATTGAAACTTTGAATCTTTAAGGAGCTATTATTCCAAAAAGAGTTTCTCCAGATTTTTCTAAGATATTTTAAGATTTATTCTGATTTTAAAACATAAAGAAAGAGGAGGGAAAGCCATTTTGACTATTTTGTAACCAACTTTCCATTTTCTTTCAATTTTCCTTTTCTCTCATTTTCTCTCAACCCAAACACATCTCTCCAGATTTTCTCCTCTGATTTTGTCACTCAAATCTTCCTTTTCAATTCTCTTTGGATTCCTAATCATCTCTACAACAAAACCTCACCATTTGCAAGTTGTTTCATCAAGCTTTTTGGTTCTAAAAAGGAGAAATTCAAGTTTGGAGGTAAGAACGTCCTTCTCCTCTAAACTATCAGTTCTTTACTGAAATTCCTAAGATCTCAATCCTTGATTTGTGATTTGTTAAAGGCTTTTCAATTGAAATCTTGATTTTGGCTTAAAGTGCAAGATTTGGTGATTTTTGGTGAAATTTTCGTATGATCTGTTTAAGCAGGGTTTTGAGGTGTGTTTTTGATGTTAAATGAATGCTAAATTGATTAGAAGTTGAGGTTTAATTAATGCAATCCCGGATAGGTTGAATTTCCTAAGTTTTGCTTGAGTTTTTGGTTGTTTTTGGAGTGTTTTTGATGATCTGTTATACCTGGAGGTATAAGGACGTGTTTGTGATCATTTTGGATGTTAATTGATGTTTAAAAATGGTTAGAAGTGATGGATCTTGGCTGGGTTAAGTTTTGGAAGTGTTTGGAGGTGATTTCGGTTGTTTTCGGTAGCCGAAATGTTGGATTTGTGATGAGCAGCGAGTTGTGTTGTGTTGCTGGTGTTTTTTATGCATAAAGATGCATTAATGCTCTGTTTTTTGTGTGCTTGAAACAGGGGAGTTTGATCCGTGAGCTTTAGAGGTGTTGCGGAGGGTTTCGGATGCTTGGAAGGCTTGTTGGCTAGCCTTGTTTTGAGTATCGGTGAGTGAAGTTGGGTTTTCAGCTTTTAAACCAAGGTTTGGAGGTTTTGGGAGCTTAATTTAAGTCTAAACAACTTTGCTAAGCTCAAGAGTAAGTAAATGGTTTTTCGCTCTTGGTTTGTGTTGAGAATTGGCTTTAAAAGCAATTGTGTTTGATGGTTGTAATGCATGTGATTTGCATGGTTTATATTCTGTTTTGAAAGCATATTTTAAGCATGGTTTAATGCTGGTTTTGAAGGCCATATGTGAAGGATGCTCAAGGTAAGAGATCCTTGGTTTTGTACATTGAAAATGTGGTTTTGATGCATGGTGTTGCATGATGTTTAATGGCTTTGTGTAATGCTTTAAAACAGTGGAGTAATGATGGTAAATGATGGTTTTTGCATTATGATTATGCATGTGAATCAATGGTCTAATGTGGTAAGATGGTTATATTGGCAAGTGATGTAAGTGGTTCTTGGTTCTTTGATCGGATATAGTTAGCCGGCTATAGGATTGGGTGCACCGTGAATTAAGTCGCCTTGGAGGTGGAGTGGTTAAGAGTGAACCGGTAAACTCCCTTCAAGTATCCTAACGAGATGGTTAAGGTCATAATGGAGGTGGAATGCCCATTCGAGGACCTTGGTTAAGCAAAGGTTATATGGTGGTTAAAAGTCCATATATGGGAACCTTGTGCTTGTTAAGATCACAATGGTGGTGTAAAGTCCATGTGTGGATCTTGTATAGGGTGTCCCGGATCTCGTTAGTGATTTATACAACTACCAATCGGTGATGCAAAGGTTGTATGGTGTTTGAAAGTCCATACATGGGAACCTTGTGCATGTCAAGGTTGTATGGTGTTTAAAAGTCCATACATGGGAACCTTGGGAAAAGTTGAGGTTGTATGGTGTTTGAAAGTCCATACATGGGAACCTCGGGAAAAGTTGAGGTTGTATGGTGTTTAAAAGTCCATACATGGGAACCTCGGGGAAAAGCTAAGGTTGTATGGTGTTTAAAAGTCCATACATGGGAACCTTAGGATGGTAAGGTCAAATGGTGTTTAAAAGTCCATTTGGAGACCTTGGATTGGTAGTGTGTATGAAGCGTGGGGGACAACGCTTGTGATCCGCGTATCCGATTGGATGTTGAGTTGAAAAGTGGATGTGGATGATCACTTGGGAGCCAATATAATGTTCTTGATTATGATTAAGCATGAGATGCTTGAAAAGATGCATGGTTGCATGAAAAGTGTCTAATGCTTGTGAATGCATGTTTACTTGTTAAGTTGAACAAGTGTTGATTATCATTTGGTAAATGATGCATGGGTGCATGAAATCTCTTTAATGCATTGGAGTCTTGTTAAGACTTGTTTTAAAAGGCATGTGATGATGATGTTGTGATTCATAAGTTGCCTTTGGTTAATGCATGTGTTGGACTGATTGAGTAATTGGTTTAAAAGGGTTTCTTGCTTGAAATGGCTTTCAAGTATAAGAAAGGTATGTTGTGAAATGGAAGTGTTTTCCAAGGTATTGAATTTAACTTTGCATATGGTGTTTATGCATGTAATGGTTAAAGGGTTGAATTTGCAAATTGAGCTTGAAATGGTTTTCTTAGCTTGCTAAGCTAAGGGTTGGTTTTCATGATTGAGCAATGCATGGTTTAAGCATGTTGTTGAAAAGGGGTTTTCAAACTTTGCTTGGTAAACAAATCGAGTTGCTTTTCAAAGAGGTTTTATGACTCGCTGCATTGATGGTGTTTTGGTTTTGAGCATTCCTCACTAAGCATTATGTGCTTAAGCTCCTTTTTGTCCATCAATGCAGATTCTTGATGTTTGGACAGCGAGAAGCAAGGGATTCAAGGAGGACTCCATTTGAGATGTATGTCTCGGTGAATAGCTATAGTTAATAAAGGCAATGGGGGTAGAATCTCTTGGGATGAGGTTTATGTGTTCAAATATGTTCGGACAAGAATGGTTTTATGTTGTTGATGTTGTTGGAACATGTATTTGGGTTTTATGAGATTGATTTGGAAGTTTATGCTTGAATGGGTGCTTGTGTAGGAAGCATGCCTATAGATTTGGGGCTTTTCGTATATGTTGATATTTTGTTGAATTGATTGATGCAAGTGTGTCTCATATATGTTGAACTGCATGTTGGTAAAGTTTGGTGGCAATTGGAGCATGTACGGATGTTTAATTGCATGTTTAAGTATGCATTTTGGGGCAATCTGTGCAGGGTGTTTCGGAACAGTGTCTGCCGTTTCGGAACGGGTGCCTTAAACAAGCCCAGGCGTCCGAAACGGGAGAGACCGTTCCGAAACGGTTTGGCTACTGCCAGCCCGTGTTTCGGTACGCGTTGCGGAACGGCCCCGCGTTTCGAAACGGGCTCTGCCTGTTTCGGAACGGGTGACCGTTGGGGGCTGACATTGGCAGTTAAATGTTTTGAATTGTTTGCATTTTGGTCCTGAATCTTGTTTGTGCAATTGTATGAGTTTGGAATGTCCGTTTGAGCTGAAATTTGACAGTGAAGCATGAAACCTGATTAATTTCAAGTTGGTAACTTTAATTTGGATTAAGCCCTCTTATTTATCAGAAATTACAATTTGGTCCCTAAAGTTGTAAATTGTTCAATTGGGTCCCTGTTTGATCTCTGATGTTTGTGATCTTTGAGTATGATGTTTGAGTGATCACAATTAGGGCTAATGTGCATCTAGACAAGATTAAAAAGAAAAAAAGGGTCGTTAATCAAGGTTGACTTTTGGGTTGACTTTGGTTTTCCCCGTGTGACTTTCTTAATTCGGGTCAACCGTCTAGGCCGGGTTAAGGGGGTTACATTTACTATGCTAGCAAAACAATGAATGGTGCCCAAATCAACTACACCACAACAGAGAAGGAGCTATTAGCAGTGGTGTTCTCAATCGACAAGTTCCGTCCATATATACTTTGAACGAAGGTGGTGGTCCATACAGACCATTCAGCACTAAAGTATATGTTGACGGAAAAGGATGCAAAACCTAGATTGATACTTTGGATTCTGATGCTGTAAGAATTTGACATTGACATCAAGGATAAAAAGGGAACATAGAACCAAGTAGCAGACCGCTTGTCAAGGTTGGAGACGAGAAAGAGTCGATCAACAGACAAGACCAACATACTGGAGACCTTCCCAGATGAGCAATTGTTTACTACTACCAGCACTGCCGCGTCAGCCATGGCGGCATGTAAGCTTTTTGAAACCCCTTGATATGCTGACATTATTAATTACATTGTAAGTGGGTTATTACCTCCTGAGCTTAATTACCAAGCAAGGAAGAGGTTCCAAAATGATGCAAAACATTATCATTGGGACGAACCTCTTCTTTTCAAGCACTCTGCAGATCAGATTATCAGGAGATGCATACCACAGGACAAACAAAAAGCTGGGCTTCACCACTGTCATGCTTCCCCTAGTGGGAAACAAAACCGCTGGCAAGGTTTTGCAATTCGGTTTCTATTGGCCCACACTATTCAAGGATGCACAAGCTTTTTACAAGAGCTGTGACAAGTGCCAAAGAACTGGAACATATCAAGAAGGCATGAGATGCCACTACAGAACATACTGGAGGTCGAAATCTTCGATGTATGGGGAATCGACTTCATGTGACCATTCCCAGCATCTTGTGGGAATTTGTACATCCTAATGGCAGTGGACTATGTGTCAAAGTGGGTAGAAGCGATCGCCACTCAGAAGAACAATGCCAAGATAGTGCAAAGATTTCTTCACAAGAACATATTCTCCAGATTTGGCATTCCAAGGGCGATAATTAGTGATGAGGGGAGACACTTCGATAATAGGGTAATTGCTGCTGCATTAAGGAAATATAGAGTAAAGCACCGAATTGCAACAACGTACCACCCTCAAACCAATGGCCAAGCCGAGATATCCAACAAAGAAGTAAAGAAAATACTAGAGAAGATGGTTAAACCCACTCGAAAGGATTGGTCTCTACATCTCAATGGGCCAACAGAACAACATTCAAGACACCATTGGGGATGTCACCCTATCGACTCATCTTTGGGAAAACTTGTCATTTACAAGTTAAGATAGAACACAAAGCTTACTGGGCTATCAAGGCAGTAAATATGGACTTGGATAAGGCAGGACATAAAAGGCTACTAGAATTGAATGAGATTGAGGAAATTCGAGAAATGGCCTATGACAATGCCAAGATCTATAAGGACAAAACCAAGAAGTGGCACGACAGGAAGTTGCTGCCACGACAGTTCTGCCCACGGCAGCATGTGTTGTTGTTCAACTCTAGGTTGAAGCTTTTTCCAGGAAAGCTAAAATCTAGGTGGTCCGGTCCTTTCCAAGTTCTTCAAGTTTTCCCCCATGGTGTCATTACAATCAAATCAATAAAGGATGGGCACCAATTCAAGGTCAATGGACAGAGGCTCAAGCATTATCAGGGGACTGAAGCCCCAAGGATGCAAGAAGTAGTTTACTTTAGAAGATGCCCCTCAAGGCATCCCTAATTTAACTTAGATTTATTTTATTTTATTTATTTATTTATTAGGAATTAAGAATTTTATTTATTAATTTTAGGAAATAAGATTTTAATTTAGTTTACTTATTTAATTATTTTTAGGAAATAGAAGAAGCAAAGCAAAGAGAAGGAATGAACCAGCGCAACGCATTCATAACATCCCAAAAAGCCCAACGGACAAGCCTGTTACCAACTGTCGCGATAGACGCGTAGAAGACAGCCTGTCACAGAGCTGTCGCGACAGACACGCAAACGTGTAACAGACGCGCAGAAGACACGGAAACACGTCACAGATGCGTCAGAAACCGCATAACAATTGGATCCGTTATTCGCTCCTGCCGTTACAGTCCCAACGGGAAGAAATCCCTCGTTCTATATAAACCCCACTCCCTTTTCATTTTTCATCTCATTTCCATTCTCTCAACTTGCTCCCCTATTTTAGATCTCAGAAAAAAATTTCTTTTTCATTTTGCTAGAGTTCCTTGCAATGGCCAGCAGAACAACACGACGCAGCTCTGCCTCCACTTCTGCCACGGCAGTATCCACCCCATGCCACAACGACATACCCAACCGTTTCGCATCATCAGACTCAGCGCAGAGGTATTATGGCTCTTTCTAGAACAGAGAAATGTGGGAAGAAAGAGGGTTCGCTTACACCCAAAAGACCAGAGAATTGGGGCTCGAAAGTTTCATCGCCCGAAAAATCTTAGCACTCAAATGGCAGATGTTCGCTGCCCAGCCTGAAGAGATGAACATCACCCTCGTTCGAGAATTCTACGTTGCCGTCTCGGACAAGGATGCCACGAAAGTAACAGTTAGTGGCAAGGAGATCTCCCTCCAGTCGGCATACATCAACACGTTGTATGGTCTCTATGTCAGCAAGAAGGAAGATGCCCACCAGAGATTCGAGAATAGTCTTTCGCCGGAAGACTATGATGTTGTCATGGCAGAGTTGACAGAGGAGGGCACTCAGTGGAATGAGGATCCCAAGTACCGATGGACCGTACGAAGGACCCAACTCATACCACAAGCCAAGCTGTGGAACCACTTCGTAAAGAAGCGCCTCATGCCTGCCTCGCAAAACACCACTGTCGACCGGTAACGATTAGCCCTCGTACACTCCATTCTCAACGAGAGGCAAATCAATGACGGCCGATACATCCGAGACGGTATTCTCGAGTGTACTCTCTGACCATCAGGCCCTATAGTCTTCCCCTATCTGATCACCACACTCTGCCGACAAAACAACATACCGAAAATCAACGAAGATGTCACAGTCCAAGGGAAAGGATGAACGCAACAGAACATTTTCAGTTTGATGGAACTGAAGGTTGCCACTCCTCTGTCGTACGTAGACCCCACTGCTGCGACATATGCAACGGCAGACCCTGACCCCACCAAGCCTGCCACGACAGAACCAGACCAGCCGACAGTAGCACCACCAGCAGACACCTCCAGCCAGATTCTGACGCTGCTGCAACAGATGGAAGCACGACAGCTCGTCCTGATGGGATTTCTAAGGGACTTCACTGTCGCCACGGTAAATTTTATCAAGTCTGATTTAAATTTTCCCAATGTGCAATTCCATGTTTTCCTAGAAACCTTCTTTGCTGTACCCATACCTCCTTCCAGCCCCAAAACCCTTTCTGCCGCCTCAACACCCACACCTGCCACGACCGGAGATAGTGGCAGAAGATCTGCCACTCCCAGAGGAGAGAAAAGGAAGGACCCCCTACCAGAGATCGACCCCAAATATTTTGAAGGGTTCTCTTCCACCTCCGTCTGGCAAGATTATGACTCAGAGCCGTCAGTTGTTCGAAACATCTCCTAGGACTTCCCTCCGATGAAAAGGAAGAAGTTGAACGAGACTGTCGAAGGAACTTGCCACGATAGATTCGACAGCAGCAGCAGCAACATCGATGATGATCTCGAGGTCCTGGACCAACCCCCACAAATCTCACCGACCAGAGTCCAGCCACCTCGAGAGGCTAAGAAGAAGATGGCCTCTGTGTCCCCCATCAACCTGCTAGCCCCGGCCGTCAAAGTCACTGCCGCCGGCAGCTCCAAGTCAGCAGCAGCGATGACAGCTCCTCAACCTAAGTTTTTTTTCTTATATTTTTCTATCCTTGTTGCGGTTTATCTATATTGTGATGTTGTTTTCTGTTTTTCATTTTGTTCTGACATGCATTTAGGGCAATGCAACCCTCGAGTTTGGGTGTGGGCATCCCTCCATTAATGAACTTTTTAAGTTGTGTCTTTAATTTATGTCTCATGTTAAGTTTATTTTTTGTCAAATAAATGATGAAAATAAAAACAAAAACTTGGCTTAAGTCTTTGAACTAAACTCACCTGTCGCGACATACTCTACCGTGACGGTGCCTTTAGGATGTTTTAGGAACTATTTAGAGCCTTGCTATAGTTCTGATCTTTCGAATACCCTTTGTGACTCTTATGTTGTCGAGACTTCAGTAGTGAACTAGAATAAGAAGGTTTACCCACTTGAGCTGCCCCTAGAGGTGCTGATCATTGGCTCTAGGAATAAAAGAAAGAAACATTTCAGACTCACTAGCCCGCAAAACTGCCTTACAATGATTTTAGGAAGATTTTTCTTTGAGCTTAAGTTAGAAAAAACTAAAGGAGCCTTAGAATTGCCTCCATAAAAGATGAAGTCTAAGGTTAGAAAAAACTAAAGAAGCCTGAGAATTGCCTCCAGAAAAAATGAGATTGGCATAAAACTCAAGTTTGTAAGCATAACTATTCTGGTAAACTAAAGGAGTCTAGGCACATATTTGTTCACAAAGCCTGCACACATTGTACAAGAACTATAGTGTAACGCCCCGGTTTTGGGCTCAGAAGTTTTGGGTGTTGACCGGTTCGGTCAAAGTGCTGATCGAATATATAAGAGTGAATTTAGGAAAGCCTAGTTCGGGTTGCATTAAAAATATGGAAAAATGTTCTAAAATCATATTTTAATATATATAAGTGAACTGTGAAATCAATTTTGGAAAATGAGGTTCGGAAGGTTGACATTTTGGCTAGTGACCAAAATGTAATTTTTTTGAAAGTTGCGGGACAGTTTTATAAAGGATTGAAACTTTGAATCTTTAAGGAGCTATTATTCCAAAAAGGATTCTCCAGATTTTTCTAAGATATTTTATGACTCAAATCTGATTTTAAAGATTTAGAAAAGGAGGGAAAATCATTTGTAACTAAATTTCCAACTAATTTTCCATTTTCTCTCAAATTCTCTTTTCTCTCATTTTCTCTCTACCCAAACAAGATTCTCCAGATTTCTTTCTCTGATTTTGACATCTAAATCTCTCATTTCAATTCTCAATTGATTCCTAATCATCTCATCATCAAAACCTCTCAATTTACAAGTTGGTTCATCAAGCTTTTTGGCTCTAAAATGGAGAAATTCAAGTTTGGAGGTAAGAACGTCCTTCTCCTCTAAACTATCAGTTCTTTACTGAAATTCCTAAGTTCTCAATCCTTGACTTATGTTTTATTAAAGGCTTTTCAATTGAGATCTTGATTTTTGGCTAAAATGCAAGATTTGATGATTTTGGTGAAAATTTCGTGTGATCTGTTTAAGCAGGGTTTTGAGGTGTTAAATTGATGTTAAATGAATGCTAAAATGATTAGAAGTTGAGGTTTAATCAATGCAATCCCGGATAGGTTGAATTTCCTAAGTTTGGCTTGAGTTTTTGGTTGTTTTTGGAGTGTTTTTGGTGATCTGTTATACCTGGAGGTATAAGGACGTGGTTGTGATCATTTTGCATGTTAATTGATGTATAAAAATGGTTAGAAGTGATGGATCTTGGCTGGGTTAAGTTTTGGAAGTGTTTGGAGATGATTTCGGTTGTGTTTGGTAGCCAAATTGTTAGATTTGTGATGAACAGCGAGTTGTGTTGATGTTGCTGGTGTTTTAATGCATAAGGATGCATTAATGTTCTGTTTTTGTGTGCTTGAAACAGGGGAGGTTGATCCTTGAGCCTTGGAGGTGTTTTCGGAAGGTTTCGGAAGCTTGGAAAGCTTGTTGGCTAGCTTTGTTTGGTAATCGGTGAGTGAAGTTGGGATTTCAGCTTTTGAAACAAGGTTTGAAGGTTTTTGGGAGCTTAGTTTAAGTCTAAACAACTTTGCTAAGCTCAAGAGTAAGTGGATGAGTTTTTGCTCTTGGATTGTGTATGTTTTGGCTTTAAAAATCAAAAGTGGATTGATGATTGATATGCATGTGATTTGCATGGTTTAATTCTGTTTTGTAAGCATGTTTTAGCATGGTTTAATGCTGGTTTTGAAAGTCAATTGAAAAGGATGCTCAAGGTAAGGGATCCTTGGTTTAGTGCATTGAAAATGTGGTTTTGATGCATAGTGTTGCATGTTGTTCATTGTCTTTGTATGATGCTTAAAAACAGTGAGTTGATGATGATTAATGATGATAATTGTACCTTTTGCATATTGTTTATGCATGTGAATCATTGAGCTAATGATGTGATGGTTTTGCATTATGTGTATGCATGTGAATCATTGAGCTAATGATGTGATGGCCTTGCATTATGTTTATGCATGTGGAACATTGGATATTATGGTAAGATGGTTATGTTGGCAAGAGATGTGAATGGTTCTTGGTTCGTTGATCGGGTATAATTAGCCGGCTATAGGATTGGGTGCACCGTGAATAAAGTCGCCTTGATGGCGGAGTGGTCAAGTGTGGACCGGGTAAACTCCCCTCAAGTATTCCTAACGAGATGAGGTCAGTGGAGGGTGTGCCCACGGGAGGACCTCGGTTGCTTAAGGTCGTAGTGGAGGTTGTTGCCCACGGTAGACCTTGGTTGAGTAAAGGTTATAAGGTGGTTAAAAGTCCTTATGTGAGAACCTTGTACTTGTTAAGATCACAATGGCAATGGTTAAGTCCATGTGTGGATCTTGTGTGTGATGTCCCGGATCTCGTTAGATGATGTCTACAACTACCAATCGGTTATGCAAAGGTTGTATGGTGGCTGAAAGTCCATACGGAAAAGACCTTGTGCATGTCAAGGGTGTATGGCGGTTGAAAGTCCATACATGGTAACCTTGAGGAAAAGCTAAGGTTGTATGGTGTTTAAAAGTCCATACATGGGAACCTTAGGTTGTTAAGGTCAAATGGAGGTTGTTGCCCATTTGGAAGACCTTGGATTGGGTAGTGTGTAGGAAGCGTTGGGACACGCTTGTAATCCGCGTATCCGATCGGGTTGAAAAGTGGAAAGTGATTATGGTTGATCTCTTGGAAGCCAATATAATGTTCTTGATCATGTTGAAGCATGGGATTGCTTGAAATGATGCATAGTTGCATGTGAAGCATGGGATTGCTTGAAATGATGCATGGTTGCATGTGAAGCATGAGATGCTTGAATTGATGCATGTTTGCATGAGAAGCATGAGATGCTTGGTAAGATGCATTGTTGCATGAAATGTGTATAATGCTAGTGAAAGCATGTTACTTGTATGTTGAACAAGTGTTGGTTACCATTTGATAAATAATGCATGTGAGCATGGATTACCTATGTTGCATTGGAGTCATGTATGACTTGTTGTTAAAGGCATGTGAATATGATGTTATGGTTTTATGATGCCTTGTTTAAATGCATGAAATGGTTTGATTGAATTATGGTTTTAAGTGGTTTCTTGCTTGATGAGGTTTTCAAGTTAAAGAAAGGTATGTTGTGGAAAGGATGTGTTTTCCATGGTTTTATTTAAAGCTTGGCATATGGTGTTTATGCATGATTTGAGCTTGATGTTGAAAAGAGTTTTCGAACATGGTTTTGGAAAGCAAATCGGGTTTGTTTTAAGGTGTTTTAAAGACCCGCTGCATTGGTGGTGTTTTGGTTTTGAGCATTCCTCACTAAGCATTATGTGCTTACGCTCCTTCTTGTCCATCAATGCAGATACTTGAGGTTTGGGCAGCAAGGAGCAAGGGATTCAAGGTGGACTCCAATGGAGATGTATGTCTCGGTGAATAGCTATAGTTAATAAGGGCAATGGGGTAGAATCTCTCGGATTGTTGTTATTGTGATCGTATATGTTGATCATGTATGTTAAGTGCCGTTGTTAATGTTGTTGAACATGAATTGGCTTAATTGAGGTTGCTTTGGTAGTTTATGTTTAAATGGATAGCTTGAGTAGGAAGCATGTCAATGAATTTGGGGCTTTCCATATGTGTTGGTTATATGTTGAATTGATGATGCATTTATGTTCTCTGCATGTTGTTTATCTTTGAGGAATGATTTGGTGATGTTAATTTGATGTTTGAAGCATGTTTGATGCTGTTTTCGAGTTGTTTTCAGACAGGGGTATCGATACTCGGGCTTGGGTATCGATACACCTGAACCAAATATGCAAGTTTCAGGCCAGGGGTATCGATACTGATGAACAAGTATCGATACCTTATGAGTGAAGTATCGATGCTGGGGGAAGGGTATCGATACCCTTGCTAGAATTTGGTTACTGCCTTCCCTGAGTATCGATACGACACGTGGCGTATCGATACCGAACCGTTAAAATCAGTTAAAAGTATCTTTTATGTTTTGAAATGTTTGCGTTTTGGTCCTGAATCTTGTTTGTGCAATTGTGTGAGTTCGGGATGTCCGTTTGAGCTGAAATTTGGCAGAGAAGCATGAAACATGATTAATTTCAAGATGGTAACTTTAATTTGGGTTAAGTCCCTTAATTTATCAGAATTTACAATTTGGTCCCTAAAGTTGTAATTTGTTCAATTGGGTCCCTGTTTGATCTCTGATGTTTGTGATCTTTGAGCATGGTGTTTGTGTGATCACATCTAAGGTTAATGTGCATCTAGACAAGATTAAAAAGAAAAAAAAAGGGTCGTTAATCAAGGTTGACTTTCGGGTTGACTTTGGTTTTCCCCGTGTAATCTTCGTAGTTCGGGTCAACCGTCCAGACCGGGCTACGGGGGTTACATTTGGTGGTATCAGAGCTGAGTTGCGAAGGTTGGGGAAAACGGTAAGTTGTTGTGGTAAGTGTGTTTGATGTTTACCTTGTTGTATGGTTGAAAGCTGGTTGAAGCATGTGTTTCTGAGTATGCTGTTGATGTTTTTAAGCATGTTGCTGATGTATGCAAGCATGATTTGTGGTTATGAATCTTGGTTGAGTTCATGTGGATATGTGTTGATGCTATGAGCTGATGCTATGCATGATGAATGTGTCTTGAGCATGTTATGTTGCTAATGTGCTGGTGCTGTTGGATGTTGTTGGTGTAAGCATGATCAAGGCATGTTGTTGATATGCTTGATGTTGTGATATTCATGTTGTGTTGACTGTTATGTCATGTAATGGGGGAGGATTCGGGATACCCATTGCCTTATTAATATAGCTATTGTGTTATTTTGGAGTTGGAGTTTGAATCCTTGCTTAATGCTGGTCTAACTGGTTTTGTTTGTTTGTTGTGATTGTATGTTTGTTGTTGTTAGTGGTGTGGCAAAGATGATGAAAGAGTGGAGGATGAGTGAGATGGTTGCTGCCTTGGGGCAGTTTGTTAAGGCAAAGAATTCACCCTTTTGTAGAGGTGTTTTGTCTCAGTCTTCTGTGACTGAAGTTGAGATGGTAAGGCAAGGGAAAGAAGCTGGTTCCGGGATGGAAAGTTCTTTATCTGTTGTTCAGGAGGTGTTGGGAACATCTCAGGCTGCGGTTGAGGTAAAGTCAGTGGATGCGCTGGCTAAATGTGTGGGTTTGCCGAAGCAGCATTTGCTTGATTTGGGTGCTGTAGAGTACCATGGTTCTTCCCCGGAGATGTTTGAGGCCTGGTTGGCCAATGTGGTTCTGATTTTGGATCAGGAAGGCTGTGATTATGCCTGTAAGCTGGGGAGTGTTGTTTCTCTGATGCTGGAGGATGCTTGTTCTTGGTGGACATCTGTGGCTGTGGCGTCACATATCCTTGATATTGATTGGGATTTATTCGTATCTGCTTTCTATGAAAGGTATCTTGGAAGGGGATTTCCAAGAGTTGAGCAAGGTGCGGCTAATGCTGTTGGTGAGCAAGTGTTGCTTGAGCAAGGAGTGGGAGCTCAGTCATCTGTGTGTGACCGTTGTAAAAGGCAACATGTTGGAAAATGTTGGGACACAAGTGTTTGCTGGAGATGTGGTTCTAAGTTGCATGTTAGGCGTGATTGCCCTCATGGAGTGAAGTCAGCTTTGATGTTGGGTAAAGGATCTTTGAAAGGTCGTGGGCACGGCCGAGGCGAGGTTCAGAGGTGGCATAAAAAGCAGAAGGTTGTGAAGAGTTTAGAAGATGAAGTTTGCTGGAAGTGTGGGTCTGCTGGACACATGAAGCGTGATTGCTTGATGTTGGCGCGGAACAGCCAAGGTTCCTTATTGCAAGGAGTTGGTGGTGACCCTGGTGTGTTAGCTGGTGCTGCAGGGGTGCGACAGAAGGATGTTGGTTCCGCAAGGAAGAGAGCTCGTTCGATGAAGCTTCAGGGTGGTGTTGTGTTTTCAGGTAACCTTGTTAAGTAATCATTGCTTTAGTTGCTTAGTTTGGTTTCTGTTGGTTTTTCCTTGCGTGGTAAGTCTAGTCTTGTTGCTAGCATGTTTGGGGTAATGATAGTTGTGGTTTGGTGATATCTTTGGTGTGAAGAAGGCTTTAGTGAATATCTTGTGGTTAATGGTTGTTGGTATGATGGAGTTAGATAAGTTAAAGGTGAGTAAGGGGTTGTTCTTAGACAGATTTTGAGGATGTCATTGGAGGGTGTGAACTGGCATTCATGCACAGTTTAAAATCATTGTTATATACTATATTATATATGTTGGTCCATGCATACATGTGGCATGACATTAGAGGTTTTGCATACATGTACATCAGGCATTGATAGGGCATGTAGGTGATCATGCATACGATGTTCACACTCGCTAATAACTAATCGAATCTGTTAGTGTTGTGGTTGGATTAAGTGGAATGATGGGTTGTAGAGGTTGTTTGGTGCTAAGAGTGAGAGCTAGAAGTGCTGGAGGTTTGTTAACCAGTTGTTAGCAATAGTGGGAATGGTTTAGCCTGTTGGTAAGAGGATAGTGTTTGGTGCTCAGATGGGTTTAGTGGCTTGGTGGTGAAGGGTATCGGTTGAGGTTAGTATCGGGTAAAAGGTTTGTTTAGCTTAAAGGAAGTGGTAGTTCCTTGGTGCTAAGTGATGTTGTAGTTTGAGGTTGTGTTTCCGGGTGCTGAGGTTGTTTAGCCTTTAAGTTGTTGTGAAAGGGTTGAGTTGGTTCTTAGTAACCTTTGAAGAGTTCTGAAGCTGTTGTGTGTGTTATGGTTCAGTAATGTTCTGGTAATGCAAGTGTTCTGGTTGAAGTTTGTAGTGAAAAGGCTGTGAAAGATCGAAGGTTTTCGTTGGTTGTTTGGGTTCTTGTGAGAAGTGATTGGTAGGTTGTGGTTAAGAGAGTTTCGTTTGAAGACAGTTGGTGGTGTGTGGAACGGCTGAAGGTTTCAAGTTGGGGTTGTGATGCAATTTTTGGTAATTGGGTGAATAGTCTTGATGAGCTGTTATGGTAATGTTTTTGGCAGATATGAAGGATGGTCGGCTTCGTTGAGGAGCTTGGGTAAACAGTTGATGTTTAAGGATTTCTGCTTGTTGGGAAAATCTTTGGAAAAGGTTTGGGAATCGCAAGAGTTTTAGAGGCTGAGAGGTTGCCTAGTGGGGCTAAGTTAGTTTGGTTGTTGTCTTTGTGTGGACAAGTCTTGGAAGATGTGTGTTATAGTGATGTCTGCTGTAAGAGCTGAAGTTCTTCAGGTTGATGTTGGGATTGTGTATAATCCGGTTGTGTGAAAGGTTGAGTCGTGGTTACCTTTGAGAGTTTGGTTTTGTGAACGGTATGTGGTGGAGGCTTGTGTGGAAAGTGATCGGTGGTGTTGGTTGAAGCTTTTGTGTTGTCTTGTGTGTTGCTTTGAGAAGGTTGTGGTTCTCTTTCGCCGGTTGAAATTTCGTGGACGAAATTTCCTAAGGGGGGGAGAGTTGTAACGCCCCGGTTTTGGGCTCAGAAGTTTTGGGTGTTGACCGGTTCGGTCAAAGTGCTGATCGAATATATAAGAGTGAATTTAGGAAAGCCTAGTTCGGGTTGCATTAAAAATATGGAAAAATGTTCTAAAATCATATTTTAATATATATAAGTGAACTGTGAAATCAATTTTGGAAAATGAGGTTCGGAAGGTTGACATTTTGGCTAGTGACCAAAATGTAATTTTTTGAAAGTTGCGGGACAGTTTTATAAAGGATTGAAACTTTGAATCTTTAAGGAGCTATTATTCCAAAAAGGATTCTCTAGATTTTTCTAAGATATTTTATGACTCAAATCTGATTTTAAAGATTTAGAAAAGGAGGGAAAATCATTTGTAACTAAATTTCCAACTAATTTTCCATTTTCTCTCAAATTCTCTTTTCTCTCATTTTCTCTCTACCCAAACAAGATTCTCCAGATTTCTTTCTCTGATTTTGACATCTAAATCTCTCATTTCAATTCTCAATTGATTCCTAATCATCTCATCATCAAAACCTCTCAATTTACAAGTTGGTTCATCAAGCTTTTTGGCTCTAAAATGGAGAAATTCAAGTTTGGAGGTAAGAACGTCCTTCTCCTCTAAACTATCAGTTCTTTACTGAAATTCCTAAGTTCTCAATCCTTGACTTATGTTTTATTAAAGGCTTTTCAATTGAGATCTTGATTTTTGGCTAAAATGCAAGATTTGATGATTTTGGTGAAAATTTCGTGTGATCTGTTTAAGCAGGGTTTTGAGGTGTTAAATTGATGTTAAATGAATGCTAAAATGATTAGAAGTTGAGGTTTAATCAATGCAATCCCGGATAGGTTGAATTTCCTAAGTTTGGCTTGAGTTTTTGGTTGTTTTTGGAGTGTTTTTGGTGATCTGTTATACCTGGAGGTATAAGGACGTGGTTGTGATCATTTTGCATGTTAATTGATGTATAAAAATGGTTAGAAGTGATGGATCTTGGCTGGGTTAAGTTTTGGAAGTGTTTGGAGATGATTTCGGTTGTGTTTGGTAGCCAAATTGTTAGATTTGTGATGAGCAGCGAGTTGTGTTGATGGTGCTGGTGTTTTAATGCATAAGGATGCATTAATGTTCTGTTTTTGTGTGCTTGAAACAGGGGAGGTTGATCCTTGAGCCTTGGAGGTGTTTTCGGAAGGTTTCGGAAGCTTGGAAAGCTTGTTGGCTAGCTTTGTTTGGTAATCGGTGAGTGAAGTTGGGATTTCAGCTTTTGAAACAAGGTTTGAAGGTTTTTGGGAGCTTAGTTTAAGTCTAAACAACTTTGCTAAGCTCAAGAGTAAGTGGATGAGTTTTTGCTCTTGGATTGTGTATGTTTTGGCTTTAAAAATCAAAAGTGGATTGATGATTGATATGCATGTGATTTGCATGGTTTAATTCTGTTTTGTAAGCATGTTTTAGCATGGTTTAATGCTGGTTTTGAAAGTCAATTGAAAAGGATGCTCAAGGTAAGGGATCCTTGGTTTAGTGCATTGAAAATGTGGTTTTGATGCATAGTGTTGCATGTTGTTCATTGTCTTTGTATGATGCTTAAAAACAGTGAGTTGATGATGATTAATGATGATAATTGTGCCTTTTGCATATTGTTTATGCATGTGAATCATTGAGCTAATGATGTGATGGTTTTGCATTATGTGTATGCATGTGAATCATTGAGCTAATGATGTGATGGCCTTGCATTATGTTTATGCATGTGGAACATTGGATATTATGGTAAGATGGTTATGTTGGCAAGAGATGTGAATGGTTCTTGGTTCGTTGATCGGGTATAATTAGCCGGTTATAGGATTGGGTGCACCGTGAATAAAGTCGCCTTGATGGCGGAGTGGTCAAGTGTGGACCGGGTAAACTCCCCTCAAGTATTCCTAACGAGATGAGGTCAGTGGAGGGTGTGCCCACGGGAGGACCTCGGTTGCTTATGGTCGTAGTGGAGGTTGTTGCCCACGGTAGACCTTGGTTGAGTAAAGGTTATAAGGTGGTTAAAAGTCCTTATGTGAGAACCTTGTACTTGTTAAGATCACAATGGCAATGGTTAAGTCCATGTGTGGATCTTGTGTGTGATGTCCCGGATCTCGTTAGATGATGTCTACAACTACCAATCGGTTATGCAAAGGTTGTATGGTGGTTGAAAGTCCATACGGAAAAGACCTTGTGCATGTCAAGGGTGTATGGCGGTTGAAAGTCCATACATGGTAACCTTGAGGAAAAGCTAAGGTTGTATGGTGTTTAAAAGTCCATACATGGGAACCTTAGGTTGTTAAGGTCAAATGGAGGTTGTTGCCCATTTGGAAGACCTTGGATTGGGTAGTGTGTAGGAAGCGTTGGGACACGCTTGTAATCCGCGTATCCGATCGGGTTGAAAAGTGGAAAGTGATTATGGTTGATCTCTTGGAAGCCAATATAATGTTCTTGATCATGTTGAAGCATGGGATTGCTTGAAATGATGCATAGTTGCATGTGAAGCATGGGATTGCTTGAAATGATGCATGGTTGCATGTGAAGCATGAGATGCTTGAATTGATGCATGTTTGCATGAGAAGCATGAGATGCTTGGTAAGATGCATTGTTGCATGAAATGTGTATAATGCTAGTGAAAGCATGTTACTTGTATGTTGAACAAGTGTTGGTTACCATTTGATAAATAATGCATGTGAGCATGGATTACCTATGTTGCATTGGAGTCATGTATGACTTGTTGTTAAAGGCATGTGAATATGATGTTATGGTTTTATGATGCCTTGTTTAAATGCATGAAATGGTTTGATTGAATTATGGTTTTAAGTGGTTTCTTGCTTGATGAGGTTTTCAAGTTAAAGAAAGGTATGTTGTGGAAAGGATGTGTTTTCCATGGTTTTATTTAAAGCTTGGCATATGGTGTTTATGCATGATTTGAGCTTGATGTTGAAAAGAGTTTTCGAACATGGTTTTGGAAAGCAAATCGGGTTTGTTTTAAGGTGTTTTAAAGACCCGCTGCATTGGTGGTGTTTTGGTTTTGAGCATTCCTCACTAAGCATTATGTGCTTACGCTCCTTCTTGTCCATCAATGCAGATACTTGAGGTTTGGGCAGCAAGGAGCAAGGGATTCAAGGTGGACTCCAATGGAGATGTATGTCTCGGTGAATAGCTATAGTTAATAAGGGCAATGGGGTAGAATCTCTCGGATTGTTGTTATTGTGATCGTATATGTTGATCATGTATGTTAAGTGCCGTTGTTAATGTTGTTGAACATGAATTGGCTTAATTGAGGTTGCTTTGGTAGTTTATGTTTAAATGGATAGCTTGAGTAGGAAGCATGTCAATGAATTTGGGGCTTTCCATATGTGTTGGTTATATGTTGAATTGATGATGCATTTATGTTCTCTGCATGTTGTTTATCTTTGAGGAATGATTTGGTGATGTTAATTTGATGTTTGAAGCATGTTTGATGCTGTTTTCGAGTTGTTTTCAGACAGGGGTATCGATACTCGGGCTTGGGTATCGATACACCTGAACCAAATATGCAAGTTTCAGGTCAGGGGTATCGATACTGATGAACAAGTATCGATACCTTATGAGTGAAGTATCGATACTGGGGGAAGGGTATCGATACCCTTGCTAGAATTTGGTTACTGCCTTCCCCGAGTATCGATACGACACGTGGCGTATCGATACCGAACCGTTAAAATCAGTTAAAAGTATCTTTTATGTTTTGAAATGTTTGCGTTTTGGTCCTGAATCTTGTTTGTGCAATTGTGTGAGTTCGGGATGTCCGTTTGAGCTGAAATTTGGCAGAGAAGCATGAAACATGATTAATTTCAAGATGGTAACTTTAATTTGGGTTAAGTCCCTTAATTTATCAGAATTTACAATTTGGTCCCTAAAGTTGTAATTTGTTCAATTGGGTCCCTGTTTGATCTCTGATGTTTGTGATCTTTGAGCATGGTGTTTGTGTGATCACATCTAAGGTTAATGTGCATCTAGACAAGATTAAAAAGAAAAAAAAGGGTCGTTAATCAAGGTTGACTTTCGGGTTGACTTTGGTTTTCCCCGTGTAATCTTCGTAGTTCGGGTCAACCGTCCAGACCGGGCTACGGGGGTTACATATAGCATTGTTCCGGATAAATCCAAAAACACCCAACAAGGTACTGCTCTTGATAGTGAATGTGTGGTAGGTAATAAAAGTTCATTGAATTAAGCCAAGCCATAAAGTTTTTATTTTTATTTATGTCATATTTTCTTAATGGCAAGCAAAAACTTGAGTTTGGGGGTGTGTTGAGTGTATAAAAGTTCTATATTTTACCCCTCATTTACCCATATTTCTACTGCATTCAAGCATAATTCATTGTATTTAGGATAGATTTCTGCATATGCATCACAATTAGATAAAATGGCACAATTACTACTGATTTTGGTTACTTTTGCAGGTATCTGCTGCGGCATACTCAGGGCAGAAAAGGAGCTAAGGCGGATCGCAGAACTAGAGTCGAGAAGCAAATGATGCCGTGGCAGCCATGAAGACAGAATGCTGAGGTGGAAAAGTGAAGTGGAGCTCGACAGATAGAGGATTTCAAGACGGTCTGTCGTGGACCGCTCCCATATTTTTCTGAGCCCTGAGGCATAATGAAGGCCAAGCCCAAAGTTCAAGGAAGAAACTTAAGGCAAGAAAAGAGGACGAATTTAAGGCAACTACCTAGAAGAATTAGTCTTAATTAGAGTTGCACTTTAATTCGAAATTGTATTCTTGCCATATTAGAAAACTTGGACCCAAGGCCTATATAAAGGCATGCAATTCGACCTAGGGAAGGATATCTCATTCATAGCCATCTTCCCCTAATCCCTTGTCGTTTTTCCTTCTCCACCATGTTCTAAACTCCCCCTAGGGCTAAGGGTTGATAATGTAAAGTAGTTGCAAGGATTGTATTGTTTTAGGAATTTTCTGTCATGAAATAAAAACTTCAAGTTTATTTATTCTGGTTTTTCATATCTCACAAGAGTATCGGGAGAGCATTGTGATGTTATCCATTTGTTTAATATCGGGAGAGTCAAACATACGAATGGAATAAATACGCGTTTTCCAGTTTATGGTTAAAACATCTCGACTTAGGGATAAGTACGAGGTTAAGTGGCTAAAGAAGAATTCAACAACATTGGTGTTCACCCTTCGATTCACGTCGGAAGGTATCATCCAAGAAGTGTTCATCAACAGAACTTGGGCCTAGGGATAGGACAAGGCATAACAAGGATTCTTGCCAAGCTTGAAGTAAAAAGTTGTTGATCTCTGCCGCGACGACAGCACACCTCTACCGCGACAGGTGCTGGCACGACATGAACGACGACAGAAGACAAAAGTTTCTCTAATAGTGCAACATCTGCACTACTGAGCAAATCAATACCGGCCTATTTCTTAAATCTGATTTCTTCATCTTTTACCTTAGTTATTTTTCAAAATTATTACAACCATTCAATTAAACTAATTCACTCTTTTGTGCAGAAATTCAAGGATAGAGTTATTTACAGTCCCTATGGAGACGATATCTGATACTCCAGTATCACTTTACTACTCGCGTCTTGTACACTTGCACTATTTGCGAGAGGACTCTTTTACAGGCAACAAGTTTTTGAAAAGATCCCGCACAAACACGACTTGAGCCATGATCACTTAGGAAAGACAAACACGCTTAAGAAGATGACAAATAATCTGAAGAAAGTGATTGAGATATCACACTAGAAAACAACCAGCCAAATCGCAGCCATGTTTGGGTTCAAAGACCCAGAAGTGAGAGAAGGCACCAACACTTTCTCGGGGATGGATTTCATACAAACGGAAGAGGCTTCACCCAATTTCATAGAATCTTCTGCCTGTATTGAAGACAACACCAACGAGGTTCGCAGCCCCGAGATGCCAGACCTCATTGAAGAAATTGACATGACAAAGGTCGACAAGAATTAGGAAGATCGCTACAAGAAGCTGGTGGAAATGTTTAAAGTTTATCAAGAAGAAAGCATTTATGGTGGTAAGGATGCTAGAGACTTGAGTTTAGTTTCGGACTTGGTGGAACCTCTAAAGTTCAAGGTCCTTGGCATCGAGAAGTATAATGGAACTACATGCCCATTGGCAGCGCATTTAACCATGTATTATAGGAAAATGTCACCACACTTGGAAAACGAGAAATTATTGATTAATTGCTTCCAAGAAAGTTTATCTGGGTTAGCTATCTGATGGTACGATCAATTGAGTCGGGTCAACATACGCACTTGGAGAGATCTTTCGAAAGCCATCCTTAAACAATACGAGTATGTAACAGACATAACCGCAAGAAAGATCGTACTGCAGAATACGGAACAAGAGCCCAATGAGAGCTTTCGCCAGTATGCCTAGAGATGGCGAGACGTGGTAGCCTAAGTTCAACCTCCACTGTCGGAAAATGAGGTTACTTCAATGTTTGTGGAGACTATAAATGGACCTTTCTATGACTACATGTTAAATCACGGCACCGAAGGTTTCGTAGACATGATCATGAACGGGGAGTTGATATTGGTAGCCATCATAAATGGAAGACTTGAGAGAGAAGAAGATGACAAGGACGAGCACGTTTAGATTTTTATCACGAAGTCATTGGAGGCAAGATTGGTCGGGATTCATGCTTTCATGGAATAAAACTTAATTTTCTCTAGACAATTGGGATCATGCTTAGAACCAACCCTCTTGCTTTTGCCCGTGAGCATTAGGGATCTTTTGTAAGGGCATCTATGGTAGTCTATTTATTTTAATATGTATTTTTTCAAGTGGCAAACATTTCTCATTTTTGTTTCATCCTTTTCCCTTCTTTTCATTCTTCATCCATTTCTTTTCAAGCATACATTTTCTTTGCAGAGTTCCTATTATTGATTGTATGAATGATTTTTGAATCTAATTCCGAGATAGAGGGGCAAAATATCTGTTCAGGTTTAATATACAGATTTTGAGTGAATTTACCTCTCAGACATTGCTGTTAGGGTCCTTGAATGAAGTGATAACTCTAAAACATCTACCAACTGAAGACTGTTTTTCTTCGACGGTATTTATGTGTGAAATGACATTTGGCATTCCTTCATTTCCCTTCACAAATAAGAAAAATCCATTTGCATTCCCCCTTTAAGCCTGATATTATTTTTCTTGTGATTTAACCCTCACCAAGGATCACTCCCCACATTGGGGGAAGATGATGAAAATTGCAAAGGAAAACACGACGAAATAAGGAAACAAAAAGAAACATAAAAAGAAGAAAAAGAAAAAGAAAAAGAAGAGAAAGAAAAAGAAGAAGAAGAAGAAGAAGAAAAAGATAAAAAAGAAGAAGAAAAAGATAGAAAAAAAAGAAAAGAAGAAATGCGAAGGATAGTTTGAAATCCTTCAAACGAGATGTGTACCAGAAAAGGAAAGGAGCTCTAGGGTGAAAACCCAAAATGGGCAGTCTAGAGTGACCCAAAGAATAAAAGAAGAAGAACAGAGATTTCATCAGGAAAGTTGATCATTGGTTTAATCACCCTTAAAAAATGAATTTTGACCCTTTATATCCTTTCCTTGGCAACCCAAGCCTAGCCTACATTACAAGCCCTAAAAGACCATTTGGATCACACATGGATATTTGAGAAAAGGAGTTCGTCTTCAAAACACATTCCGCCTATTTGAGTTAACCTTTCTTCAGGGACCTCGAGCTTCTAATGTTCAATTGAGATTAGAAAAGTGGGAAATTTTATATCTAGGAGTGTGTGAGTAAACGAGAGCCACCAAAAATGGGGCACTATTCGGTTGATGGATTCTTGAATAATTCATGCTTTGAATTTTGGGGCATCTAACGTTTCCCTTTTCTTGTGTTTGCCATGATTATTTTCTTAAGATCCTTTTTTCAGCTTTTTCTTGCGTTTGTTATGACTTTTTCCTTTGAACTATTGTTTCTAGACTTTTCTTGCATCTTACAAGTAGGCTGACATAGATTAATGAATAACAAAAGATTTCTTGGTATTGATCTCAATTGTAGGAGACCATGAATGAGTGTATTGCCTTCCATGAAAAGGTAAAAAAGAAGAAGCACATGTGTTTAAGAGTTTAAAGTCAGCCGTGTTGTCAAGTAAGGTCCACATATATGATAAAAAAGCTCAGAAGCATGAAAAGAGATAGAATTGCACTTGAGAAGCAAACCATGCCATCAGATTGGGGTAGTCTACAGGCCCTCGGTAGTAATAGGTGTGAGAAGAGATTAAAGCACCAATATTACTCGATGATATTCAAGGTGGAAATAAGCTTTCACATGCAAGGAATTTGAAGATGTCCTGAAGGGGCAAGAATTAGAGAATTTACAAGAAGCATTGAAGATTCTTGATAAGGGGCGTATGAAGACTTGAAGCATTCAAAACCACACAAGGGAGCCTTTCACTCAACCTTGATGTATCAACTACAATGATGGTAGATCTTGAGATGTTCACCTACGAAGATCGAACGTTTTCAATAAAGCAAAGAGATATGAAGAAAGAGAATGGCGAGACAATGACAATTGAAGGAGTATGTCCTTCCAACCAAGAGTATAAGATCACTAGATTAAGCGAGCAAATATCATATGTTTCCATGAGTCTAAAAAATATAGAGAAAAAGTACAACTACTTATCTAGATTGAGTGAGAAAACATGCAGAAAAATTAAATCTGAGAAAAAGAATTCAAAAAGAAAAAGAAATGAGACATGCATTCATGTTTTAGGCATCCCTAGGGGCATGTACATCATAATTGCATTGAATATCACATTTTTCATGTACACGAAAGACCTTTCAGCAAAATAACCTGCCTATCCGTTCGGGCATTTGGATAATGGAACCCGCTTATTCATCCAAGCGTAAGGTAGATGAAACACTTTTTGGAACCTGCTAATTCATCCAAGCATGAGGAGGATGGAACCCATTTTTAGAGCCTGCTTATTCATCCAAGCTTAATGTGGATGAAACACTTTTTGGAACCTGCTTATTCATCCGGGGATGATAAGGATAGAACCCCTTTTTAGAGCTTGCTTATTCACCAAAGCGTAAGGTGTATGAAACACTTTTTAGAACCTGCTTATTCATTCAAGCATGAGGATGATGGAACCCCTTTTAAACCCTGCTTATTCATCCAAGAGTAAGGTGGATAAAACATTTTTTTGAACTCGCTTATTCATCCAAGCATAAAGAGGATGAAGTTTTTATTTCTTCAGAAAATTCACTTATTTGTTCAGGCGTAAGGAAAATGGAGTTCGCTTATTATCCAAGCACAAGGAGGATGGAGTTTTTTTTCTTCAGAAAATTAGCTTATCCGTTTAGGCGTTAGAAGAATGGAGTTCGCTTATTCATCCAAGCATAAGGAGGATGAAAATTTTTCCATAAGATTCACCTATCCGTTCAGGAGAAAATAGAATGTTTGCTTATTCATCCAAGCATGAGAAGGATGAAATCTTTTAAGGTTTTTCTTATTCATCCAAGCATAAGGAAGATGAAATCTTTTGAAGATTGTTTGCTTATTCATCCAAGCATAAGGAGGATGAAATTTTTCGAAGTCTGTTTGTTTATTCATCCAAGCATAAGGAGGATGAAGTTTTCAGAAGAATCTGTCTGTTTGAGTATTTGGTAGAATAGAACTCAACTCAAGAATTCAGGCATTTAGGAGAATAAAACCAAACATAGCTATTCGAGCGTAAGAAGAATAGAATTAGCCTATTTCTTTGAGCGTGGAACCCATCTCAGCTATTCATGCATTTGAGAGAATAGAACCCAACCCAGCTATTCGAGCATAAGGAGAATAGAATCAGCCTATCCGTTTGGGCGTTTGGAGAATGGAATTCGCTCATCTATTCGGGCGTCTAGTGAATAGAACATGCCTATCCATTCGGGCATTTGGAGAATGGAGCCAATTTGGAAAATCGGTGAAAATTAATGCCTTTTGCTCTTTGCTTTATTTTTGTTGCACAGAGATAAGCAAAGAGAGGACGCTGATGTCACTCAATTTTCACCTCAGTTATAAATAATTTGAAAAAAATAAAAAAATCATTTTCCCCTTAAAATAATATAAGGCCCACCCTTTTCAAAATTAAGAAAAGAGCCAAAAACCCATCTTTACAAACCTATTCTTGAAGCCCACTTCAAAAGAAAAAACAAACAAAGCCCATTTTGAAAAAAAAAGAAAAAGCCCATCTTTTAAAGAAAGAATAAAAGAGAAAATGTGATAAAAATAAAAATAAAATAAATAATAATGATAGTAATTAATGTAAAAAGGAAATAAAATTAAAACAAAACAATAAATAAAAAACAGCAAAAAAAATAACAAAAAATAAAAGCAAAAATAAAAGGAAAAAGAAAAGAAAGATGAAAAAAGAAAGAGCTCACGCGCTCGAATCCCAACCCAGCAAACCATCCTTTTAGGGTCTTCATGGTGGCCGGCCGGCGTCTACGGGCCACGGCTGCCGACGCTGCTGGTACCGGCCGGTCCGCCTTGACACCGCCAACCCAATGCCAACAACCTCGCTCGCCGCTTCCGCATGTGCTCGCCGGAATCTGCAAAAACTGTGTGAAAGGAGTCAAACCCTAGTCTCAAATCAAGGGGAAATTCGATCCTAATTTTGAACCAAATCGGGATATTGTTTAGGGGTTTTTCCGAGGATCAAGCCATTGGTCTTATTTTGGCTCCAATTTGGGGATTGAAACGCGGATTATAGCTTGATTTGTAAGATCAAAGAAGATTATAACCCCCCCTTTTCACTTGTTCAACACACACCAGTTTGTAAGATCAAAGTTCGAGTTTTGAAGCAATTTTTCGGAGGCCATTTGGAGCATTTCGAGAAGTCCAGATTCGAGTTCTCCGTTCGTCATTCCGGTAAAATTTCTATCTTTCCTTTCATTTTTATTTGATTTTTTATGCTTGTTCTTGATGAATTTTTGGTGTTTGTGTTTGTGTTTTTTTGTGAATTTTAGGTTGCATTCTTGAAGTTGAAAAATCGTTTCACGATTCTAGTAACATTTTCGTTTTAAATTTCCGTTTAAATTTTGGATTGATCTTTTTAAAAATTTGCATGCTTAAAAAATGTTTTTAGGATTGTTTTGATCTTTAGAAACGTAGAAATGTTTTTTTAAGTGTTTAAATTAAAATGCAAGAATAAAAAGAATAAATGTGGTTTAATTGAAAAAACTAAAATACAATAATGGATGGGTGGAAATAATAAAGGGGCTTGATTTTTAATAAAAAATATAAAAAAAGTTTTTGAAATTTAGTTTTAATAATAAATGGGTTAAATAGTTTTAAAAAGGAAAAAAATAAATAAGATGTTTTTTTAGAAAAAAGAAATATGTAATAAAAGTGTGTTTTTAAGAAAATAAAATAAAAAGGTTTTAAAGAAAAGTTTAGGGGTTTTAGGAAAAATAAAGTTTTGAATTTTTTTAAAGGAAATGTTTAAAAAAAGTTCATTTTAAAAGAGAGCGTTTTTAAAAGAAAAGCATGAAAATGAAAAAAAGGTAAAAACATAAAAAAGAAAATACGTTTTTTTTTTTTAAAAAGAGAAATCCTTTTTGGAAAGAAAAAATATAAGAAGTGAAAAAATATAAAAATAAGAAAAGGTAAAAAATGTAAAAAAGGGTCTTGGCTTTTAAAAGGTAAAAAAGAAATGATGTTTTTAAAATGAATAATAAAAGAAAAGAAGCGTAAAAAGAGTTTGATTGCTTTTTTTAGAAATAAGATTAAAACTTAAGATTAGGGACTAAAGCTTAGATAAAGACATGTTTTGTTGAAAAATGTTCTTCACAAAGAATAATAAAATACACTTAAGCATACTTGAATTTTAATTTAGGAATAAAAGAATTAGACGTTTTTAGGGTTTTCTTTATAATCGAACTCAGAAATGAATAAAATGCTCAACACACTAAATCTTTTTGTTGTTTGAAAAAGTGAAATTAATTTTATGCGGTGTTTTATCAAATGGGAATGATGGGTTAGCGCCAGAAATGTTGGCGGTGATTAAAGTTCATCTCTCGGGTGATAAGACCGTTAAAAAAGAATAATATTCATTAAACAGACAAGTAAAGTCGAACCTTTGTGAATATGTAAATTTATGTTTTGAAAACGATTTTAAAACAAATTACGTACCAATTTCGGGGGTCATAGGGGTGCTAACCCTTCCCCACGCGTAACAGACCCCCGAACGTATTTCCTGATTTTTGCAGACCAAAACTGTTGTTTCATTAAAACAAAATGTTTTATTACAATAACCCTATTTTAAAAGTGATTCAATCACACTTTTTTTCAAAAAATATTGGAGGTGACTCTGTGCTTTAATATTTTCAAAAAGCCGAAGCTCCTAAAAAGGGTTGTGACAAACACTAGCCTAAAAAACATCCCCTGCAACCTCTACGAAGTTGCATCTAAAAACCATCTGAAAACACCGAAAACTACTCCAAACAACATTCTAACGATCTCCTGCCATAACCTAATGATTCTAGCATCCTAACAACATCAAAGAACATCCAAAAACATATTCCAACCATCCTTATACCTCCAACAAACAAGAATCTATCAAAACAGTCCCAAACCATTCTTAAACTACCGTAGAAATTAGCCAATTAAATAGTTTCTGGTTTAATTATGAAAATCTCATTTCACATTATATTTATATAACCAAAATGTGAATTAACCCAATAGGAATCTCCCGCAATCATCTCGTAAAACAAGAATTTAGGCAAAACATCAAAAATCATCAATTGATCTCACTTTCTTGAATTAAATTGAAACCCCATGTTATAATCTACAAAACATAAGCAATCACTATGGAATATCAATAAAGAACCTTAGTTTTAAGAGATAAGAAGAAATTTATCTTTGAAGAAACTTCCACAAAAATTGACGTAAGTCTTCTCTTGAAAAAAAACTTGGAAAATAAATGAGATATTTATGAAATCTCAACAAGGTTTTGTTAGGAAATAGATGAGGAATCAAATGATGAAATCTCCATTGAAAAACTGCAAAAGAAATGTGAAAATCTTTTTGGAAAAAAGTGATGGAAAATGAGAAGAGAAAATCTAAGAAAATTAATAGAATAGAGAGAAGATTTGGAAAAACAAGTAATCGTCCAAACCATACACAAATATGGTGGAAAACTTTTAATTAAAACATTTGGAAAAATAGCTCTCTAAGGATTCTTAGTATTGGCCCAATCACATTTTAGTCAAGTTGTCGCAACCCTTTCGAGCTTCGACATTTTGGAAAAATTTTCAAACACAGAGCCGACACCAATCTTTTTGAAAAAGTGTGATTGAGTCACTTTAAAATGGGGTTATTTTAATAAAACATTTTATTTATTAAAATAATACTTTTGGTCTGCGAAAATGAGAAAACATGTTCGAGGTCAGTTACGCGTGGGGAAGGGTTAACACCCCCACATTGCCCAAAATTGGTACCTTATTGATTTCAAAAAACATTTTCAAAATTGGAATTTGCAAGTTCACGAAGGTTCGATTTCATTTGTCCGTTTAATGAATATAAATGTAACACCCTTAGCCTTTCCTAAACGCCCGACCCGAAGTAAGAAGATTACACGGGGAAAACCGAAGCCAACTCTTTAAAGTTGACCTCGATTAATGACCCTATTTTTTTCCTTTTTATCTTCTCTAGATGCACATTAAGATCCTATATGTTAAACAAAGCATTTTAAAAGAAACGACACAACGATCAGAGTTCGATTAGGGGTTCAATTGCGCAAGCGTTACATTTAAGATCTAAGCTGTAATTTCTGAGAATTACATGGACTAATCCAATTTTAAGTTTACCAATCCTTAATTAGTCATGTAACATGCCACCATGTCAAAATTCATCATAAACGGGTCATCCAAAATCAACTAATTGCACATACAACATTCGGGGACCAAAATGCAACTTTTCAGACTTTAAAAGATACTTTTAACTAAAAACAACGGTCGAGTATCGGTACCCATGAGGCTCGTATCGATATGCGGGAAGACAATAGCTCAATTGGGAAAAAGGTATCGATACCCTTCCCCGCGTATCGGTACACCCTTCAAAGATAGCCTAAGTGTATCGATACGCGGGCAAATCGTATCGATACCCATGTGTTATTTAGCCTACAAAAAGCCTTTGGGTATCGATACTCGATCCTGAGTATCGATACGTATACCAGATAGGCTTCAAAAATAACTCCAAAATGTTCTTTAATCAATCAGGCATGCTCAAGCATCAATGGATAATCATCCCTAAGCATATTGTCACGGGGTCAGTGTCTTGGCGCAGAGACATCTCCTCGTGCGGCAAATCAGGGCTCCAACACGCCCGAGGCTAAGAATTTTTCATCTCTGACACTTATTGTTTTCTCCTTCCTATGGGCTCATCAGTGAAGCGGGGACAGCTCCCGACCAGTGTGGTGCCTAACCAGCACGCCCATCCGAGGACTAGACGATTGTACGACACGTACTACACCCTTATTGCTATCCCGCATTAAGCACAACCAGAAAGCATCTCGTGCAGTCCCGCCTGTCGTGACGAACGGACCGTGACATTCTCCCCCACTCAATTCATGCACGCCCTCGTGCATGGGGAGAAAACTCTTTCCCTCTTCTCTTTTAATTAGCCCGGATATCGTGTGCAATTCCCTGCCTGCTCGCCCTCTTCATTGAGGCTCCGACACATACAGCTACGAGTGCTTGGCGAACTTTTTCTACGGCTTCCTGCCTACTCTTCCTCGTCTCAATCTCTTTCTAGAGGACCCACTCGCGAACACCCCCTCATTAGGGTGTGAGGCACATGCTCGTCCACTTGACTCGCTACTTAGCACAAGGAGCGCTTGGTAAACTCACAGCTAGCACAACGATGCGACCGTTTCCGTTACGGGTTGAGTGAGGAGGTAAAGAGATGCACTTTGGCTACAGACTACACAGTCTTCGATTTCTTGGTCGCTAGGGCCAAGGACATAGAGCATAGTTTGGGTTTGACCAAATGTTTAGGTGGTTCTAGTTCAGGGAAGAGGTCTGGCGACTTCGATAGAGGTGATGCCAAGAGGCATAGGGACAATAGGAATCATTATGATCATAGACGTGGTGGTGGTAAGCACGGTAGAGGCCATCAAGGCCAGAGAGCTGGTGGGCGTTTGCCCGAGTATACTAGATGCGGAAGGAATCACATCGGTGAGTGTTGGGGAAACTTTCATTCGTGTTGGAACTGTGGAGCTAGAGATCACCTTAGGTGTGATTGTCCACATCAGGCTGAGTATGCACCAGTTCAGGTGTCCAGGCTCCTACTAGAGCTATTGATTATCCAAGAGGCCGTGGGCGTGGTCGAGGTAACATCCAGCCAAGGATTGATAGCCAGAGGAATATGGCCCATGTAGTTACGGTTCATCAGAGGGCAGAGGTCATACTAGATTTTATGCTCAGCGAGAGGGACAAAATGACATGGATATGATTGCAGGTAATTTCTCAATACAGTGTCTGAGTTTTCTTTCCTTGATTGACTCCAGGTCTATGCATTCTTATATTTTGAGTGAGCATGCAAAGATGTTGAATATACCTTGTGAGGTATTATAGGTAGGTGTTAGTGTTACTAGTTCTTTCGGGGATACAGTAGTGGTTAGGAAAATGTACAGAAGGTGTCCGTTAATGGTTCATGGGCATATATTTCCAGTGGATATGATGGAGTTACCGTTTTATGGTTTCGATGTGATTTTGGGTATGGATTGGCTTACAGAACATAGTGCTAGGATAGATTTCGAAACTAAGAGAGTTTTCTTGAAGGTTGTGGATGACTATGAGATTGTGGTAATAGGTGAGAATGTGAAATTCTTGTCGAATGTTGTTTCAGCCTTAGAGGCTCAGAGATTAGTTGAGTTGGGTTGTGAGGTGTAGTTGGCCTACGTGATGAATCCGAACATGAATGAACTTAGACCACAGGATATCAGAACAATGTGTGACTTTCCGAGTGTGTTTCCAGAAGAATTTTCGGGTTTACCACCTGATAAAGAGGTATAGTTTGCTATAGAGACATATTCAGATTATGCTTCTGTTTCGATTTCTCTGTATCGTATGGCACCGAAAGAACTGAAACAGTTAAAGACTCAGTTAAAAGAGTTTTCAGATAGAGGTTTTATCCGTCCGAGTTCTTCGCCTTGGGGCGCTCTGTAACGCCCCGGTTTTGGGCTTAGAAGTCTTGGGCGTTGACCGGTCGGTCAAAGTGCTGTTCGAATCGTAAGAGGTTAAATTAGGAAAGCCTAGTTCGGGTTGCATTAAAAATATGGAAAAATGTTCTAAAATCCTCTTTTAATATAATTAAGTGAACTGTGAAATCAATTTTGGAAAATGAGTTTTGGAAGGGTGACATTTTGGCTAGTGACCAAAATGTAATTTTTGCAAGTTTGGTGGTTGTTTTATAAAGGGTTGAAACTTTGAATCTTTAAGGAGCTATTTACCCAAAGGGAGTTTCTCCAGATTTTTCTAAGATATTTTGAGTTATAATTCTGATTTTAAAGTATATCAAAAGGAGGGAAAAGCCATTTGGCTAATTTCATAACTAACTTCTCTATTTTCTTTCTCTCTTTTTCTCTCAACCCAAACACTCCATTTCCAGAGATTTGATTCTGATTTTCTTACCTAAATTCCTCCTATCAACTCTCATTTGATTCCTAATCATTGTTTCTTCAAAACCTCTTCAATTGCTACTTGTTTCAACAAGGATTTTGATTTCCAAAAAGAGGAGAAACTCAAGTTTGGAGGTAAGAACGTCCTTCTCCTCTGAACTTCAAGTTCTTTACTGAAATTCCTAAGTTTTCAATCCTAAATTGATGTTTAATTAAAGGTTTTAAAGTGTTGAAATGGATCTTGGCTTATTATGCAAGATTTTGATGATTTTTGATGATTTTCGTTAGATCTGAGTAATCTGTGATTTGAGAGGTGTTTTTGATGTTAAATGATCTCTAAATTGTTAAGGAATTGAGTTTTGATTGATGCAATCCCGGATAGGTTGAGTTTCCTAAGTTTAGCTTGTGTTTCAAGGTAGTTTTTGTGGTGATCTTGTGGATCTGATGTTGCTGGAGGTATAAGGATGTTAATAGATTGTTTTTAGATGTTTAATGATGTTGTTGGGAGTGTGGTTTTGCTGGTTTATGGCTGGGCTTTGTTTAGAAGTGTTTTGGATGCATTTTCGGTTGTGTTTGGTGGCCGAAAATGGAGGTTGTGTGAGAGCAGCGAGTTTAGGTGCTTTCATTGAAGCAATTAATGCATGATGATGCATTAATCCTCTGCTTTAATGTGTTGAAACAGGGGAGGCATCCTTGGATCCAAGAGTTGTTGATCCGGAGGCTTGATTTGGTGCTTTAGCTTGATGCAAAGTGGAAATCGGTGAGTGAAGTTGGGTTTTCAGATTTTAAACCAAGGTTTGAAGGTTTTGGGAGCTTAGTCTAAGTCTAAACAACTTTGCTAAGCTCAAGTGTAAGTTTTCGGATTTTCTCTCTAGTGGTGGCCATGATTTTGATGTGATGCAAAATGATGATTTGCATGTTTTAATTACTGTTTTAAAAGCATGTTTTAGCATGGTATTTGCTGATGTTTTAAGCCATATGTTGAAGGTAACTCGAGGTAGGAGTTCCTTGATTTTATACATTGAAATAATGTGGTTTGATACTTTGAAATGCATGATGAATATGGCTTGGTTTAATGCTTTAAAACAGTGGATTATATGATGAAAAAGATGTATATTGGCAAGTGATGTTTTGAAAATGTTAAGGTCACTAAGGTGGTTAAAAGTCCTTGAGTGAGCCTTGTTACTTAAGAACATCAAGGTGGTTAAAAGTCCTTGGATGGTTCTTGTTGCGGACACTAAGGTGGTTAAAAGTCCTTAGGTGATCCTTTCCATGGTGTTTAAAAGTCCATGGGGCCAAGGTGTTTAAAAGTCCTTGGGGCCAAGGTGTTTAAAAGTCCTTGGGGTGATTCAAGCATTGGACACAAAGGTGGTTAAAAGTCCTTGTGTGGTCCTCATCCATGGTGGTTAAAAGTCCATGGCCAAGGTGTTTAAAAGTCCTTGGGGCCAAGGTGTTTAAAAGTCCTTGGGAAAGTTGTTGAACTTGTTTTAATAAATGAAATGTATCACTTGAGCCAATATGACATGTTAAGAATATTGTGAAGCATGAGATGCATGTTTTAATGTAATGTGGAAGCATGAGATTGCTTGTTTTAAATATGCTTTTGAGCATGTGCAAAGGTTGATTATAAGCATGTTTTGTAAATGTTTTTAATTGCACTATTGAATGGTTTTTAAAGAGCACTCCTCACTAAGCTTTTGCTTACGCTCTCTCGTTTTCTTAATTCAATAATGCAGAGCACTAGAGTATCTTGAAGGGCAGCAAGAAGGGCAAGAGTTAAAGTACAAGTAGAGCTCAATGTATGGAAGGTTTTTGTTAAACATTTTAGCTTTTGGATGATTTGGCAATGGGGGACCAATGTGTATGTTTTGGGAGGTGTTTGGAACTCCCTAAGTATGTTGAATGTTGTTATGGTTGCTGGTTTTTGGATTGGATCCTTATATGCTTGTTTTAAAAGTTAATGCTTGAATAGCTAGCTTGTGTAGGAAGCATGCTTATAGAATTGGGGCTTTTTGCTTGTGATGTTGTTTTGATGAATTGTTGATGCAAGTGTGTCCTATAAATGTTGAATTGCATGCTGGTAAAGTTTGGTAGCATTTGGAGCATGTTTGAGTGATCAATTGCATGTTTTGGTTTGCTAGTTTGCTGATTTTTGTGCAGGCGTTTCGGAACAGTGAGCACCGTTTCGGAACGGGTGCCTGGAATGAACCCAGGGGTACGAAACGGGGTGCACCGTTTCGAAACGGTTTGGTCTCTACCAGACCCCCGTTGCGGAACTGGTATCGGAACGGCCCGTGTTTCGGAACAGGGTCAACCTGTTTCGGAACGGTCGACCGTTGGGGGCTGACATGGGCAGTTATATGTTTTGAAATGTTTGCGTTTTGGTCCTGAATCTTGTTTGTGCAATTGTATGAGTTTGAGAAGTCCTTTTGAGCTGAAATTTCACAGAGAAGCATGAAACCTGACTAATTTCAAGTTGGTAAGATTAATTTGGATTAAGTCCTTTAATTTATCAGAAATTACAATCTGGTCCCTAAAGTTGTAATTTGTTCAATTGGGTCCCTGTTTGATCTCTGATGTTTGTGATCTTTGAGTATATTGTTTGTGTGATCACAATTAGGGTTAATGTGCATCTAGATAAGATTAAAAAGAAAAAAAGGGTCGTTAATCAAGGTTGACTTTCGGGTTGACTTTGGTTTTCCCCGTGTGACTTTCTTAATTCGGGTCAATCGTCTAGGCCGGGTTAAGGGGGTTACACGCTTCGGTTTTGTTTGTGAAGAAGAAAGACGGTAGTATAAGAATGTGCATTGATTATAGACAGTTGAATCAGTTGATAGTGAAGAACAAGTATCCCTTGCCACGTATAGATGATTTGTTTCATCAGTTGAGAGGGGCATCAGTCTTTTCGAAGATTGATTTGAGATTCGGTTATTACCAGTTGAAGGTAAAAGAGGTTGATGTACCGAAGATAACTTTTAGGACTAGATATGGTCACTATGAGTTCTTAGTTATGTCGTTTGGGTTGACAAATGCACTAGCTGCTTTCATGGACATGATGAACAGAATTTTCCATCAGTACTTAGATTAGTTTATGGTTGTTTCCATATATGATATTTTGGTGTATTCACGTAATGTGGAAGATCATGACGGACATTTGATGTTAGTTTTGCAAACTTTGCTAGATAACTAGTTGTATGCTAAGTTGAGTAAGTGTGAGTTCTGGATCAGAGAGGCAATCTTTCTAGGACATGTGGTTTCAGCCGAGAGGTTTAGAGTTGATCCGAAGAAGATGGAGGCCATTGTTGAGTGGAAGCAACCGAAGACTGTGACCAAAATTCGTAGTTTCCTAGACTTACCCGATTACTATAGGAGGTTTGTGGAATGATTCTCGAAGATAGCCGCTCCTTTGACAAAGTTCCTTCATAAGAATGTACAATTTGAGTGGTCAGATGCGAGATAGCAAGCCTTTGAGAAATTGAAAGAAGCTTTGACCAATGAAACGATCTTGATTCAGACAGAGTCGGGGAAAGATTATGTAATCTACATTGATGCTTCTTATGTAGGTTTAGGATGTGTGCTCATGCAAGACAGAAGAGTGGTAGCTCATGCCTTGAGACAGTTGAAGACTCGTGAGCATAATTATCCGACATACGACATAGAGCTAGCCGCAGTTGTGTTTGCCTTGAAGATGTGGAGACATTATTTGTATGGTGAGAAATGGACAATGTGCTCACTTTTTATCTGTTAATACGACTTACTCCCTAGATAAGTTTGGGTTATAGTTGACCGTTTCACAAAGTGTGCTCACTTTTTAGGTGTTAATACAACTTACTCCCTAGATAAGTTGGCCGATTTGTACATCAGTGAGATTGTGAGACTGCATGGTGTGCAAAGTCAATTGTGTCTGATAGAGATTCGAGATTTACAACCCGATTTTGGGAGTGTTTGCATACAGCTTTGGGTACCCGGTTGAATTTCAGCACGTCGTATCATCCTTAGTCAGATGGTCAGTTAGAGAGGGTTATACAGATTTTAGATGACATGTTGCGTTGTTGCATCATTGATTTTTAGGGTACATGGGAGAAGCACTTGCCATTGGTCGAGTTCGCATACAATAATATTTTTCAGTCGAGCAATCAGATGGCTCCGTCTAAGGCATTGTATGGTAGAAAATGTAGAACTCCAGTTTGTTGGGCCGAAGCAGGTCAGAAGTTGTTACCGATGTGTAACCCCCTTAACCCGGCCTAGACGGTTGACCCGAATTAAGAAGATTACACGGGGAAAACCAAAGTCAACCCGAAAGTCAACGTTGATTAACGACCCTTTTTTTCTTTTTAATCTTGTCTAGATGCACATTATCCCTAGATATATTCACAAGGTCATCATATTGAAAGATCATAACAATCAGAGAACATACAGGGACTCAATTGCACAAATTACAACTTTAGGGACCAATTTGTAAATTCTGAAAATTATAAGGACTTAATCCAAATTAAAGTTACCAATATGAAATTAATCATCTTTCATGCTTGTCTGCTAAATTTCAGCCCAATAGGACATCTCAAACCCACACAATTGTATAAATAAAGTTCAGGACCAAACCGCAAGATATTCAAAACATTTAACCAACAATTTTAGTGCCCAAGGGTCGGGTGTTTCGGAACAGGAAGGACCCATTCCGAAACGCGGGACCGTTCCGAAGCCCATACCGAAACAAGGCCTGGCAGTGGCCAAACCGTTCCGAAACAGTGCCTTCCGTTTCGGAACGCCCAGGCCATTTCAGGCCCCCGTTCCGATACGGTAACACCTGTTCCGAAACAGGTTGCCCAGATTGCAGAAAAATTGCTGGTTTAACATACAATTGACCCATCAAACATGCTCCAAATGCAACCAAACATTGCCAGCAAGTCATTCAACAATCAAGGAACATAATTGCATCAACCAAACATCAACATGGCATCAATTATGAAAATCCCCAATTCTATAGGCATGCTTCCTACTTAGCAAACCATTCAAGCATCAATATGCTAAAACCATCTCATAAAGGCCAATTACATGATCCAACATTATCAACAACATAAGACCAGACTTGTCCAACAAACACAACCCATTAAACATCAACATAAGAGATTCTTCCGCCATTGCCTTTATTATCTATAGCTATTACCGAGACATACATCTCAAGCGGAGCTCTCCTTGAATCCCTTGCTTCTCGTTGTTCCAACTTCAATTATCTGCATTGATGGACAAGAAGGAGCGTAAGCACATAATGCTTAGTGAGGAATGCTCAAAACCAAAACACCATCAATGCAGCGAATCATAAAACCACTTTCAAGCATCATAATTTGATAAACCAAAGCAATGTTTGAAAACCCTTATCAACAACATGCTCAAAGTCATGCATTGCTCAAAACATGAAAATCAACCATTAGCTTAGAAAGCTAAGTAACCCTTTTCAAAGAATAAACTTGCAAAACCACATTTCAACCATTCCAAGCATGAACATCAAATGCAAGGTTAAATACAAGAACCTAGGAAAACACTTCCTCTTTACATCATACTTTTCTCACACATTGAAAATCATTTCAAAGCAAAAAACCTTTGAAAACCACTTACTTCCTCAATTAATCACATGCATTAAGCCAATGCAACACATGAACCACAAACTCAACATTTACATTACATGCCTTTTAAACAAGCCTTCACAAGACTTCAATGCACTAAAGAGATTTCATGCACACATGCACCGTTCTCAATAGATTATAAACACTTGTACAAGCTAACAAGTAAAACATGCATCCATTAAGCATTATTCACCTCTCATGCAACCATGCATCATTTCAAGCATCTCATGCTTCATTATATTCAAGTACATTATATTGGCTTCCAAGTGATAAACCATATCCACTTTTCAACTCAACAACCAATCGGATACGCGGATCACAAGTGTTGTCCCCACGCTTCATACACACTACCAATCTCAAGGTCCCCAAATGGAATTTTAACCACCATTTGACCTTACCATACACAAGGCCCTCATATGGAATTTTAACCACCATATAGCCTTAACATCCACAAGGTTCTCATATGGAATTTTAACCACCATATAACCTTAACACTCACAAGATCCTCATATGGAATTTTAACCACCATATGACCTTATCATGCACAAGGTCCCCACATGGAATTTTAACCACCATATAACCTTAGCATCAACCATTGGTAGTTGTATAACATCACTAACGAGATCCGGGACATACTTCACAAGATCCACACATGGACTTTACACCACCATTGTGATCTTAACAAGCACAAGGTCCTCAAATGGAATTTTAACCACCATTATAACCTTTGCTTACCCAAGGTCCTCAAATGGAATTTTAACCACCATTATGACCTTAAAACCCACCCATGGAATTTTAACCACCATGGTGCACTTAACCATCTCGTTAGTGTACTTGGATGGAGTTACCGGTTCACACTTAACCACTCCGCATCCAAGGCGACTTAATTCACGGTGCACCCAATCCTATAGCCGGCTAACTATATCCGATTTAAGTAACCAAGAACCACTTACATCACTTGCCAATATAACCATCTTACCACATTAATCCAATGTTTTACATGCATAAACCAAATGCAAAGACCAACGTTTACCACCATCAATCCACTGTTCTTGAAGAATTATACAAAGCCATTAAACAACATGCAACACTATGCATCAATTCCACAATTCCAATGTACAAAACCAAGGATCTCTTACCTCGAGCATCCTTCACACATGGCTTTCAAAACCAGCATTAAACCATGCTAAAATATGCTTTCAAAATAGAATTTAAAACATGCAAAACACATGCATTGCATCCAACAATCACAATTGCTTTAAAAACCAATTCACAACACAAACCAAGAGGGAAAATCCATTTACATACTCTTGAGCTTAGCAAAGTTGTTTAGACTTAAACTAAGCTCCCAAAACCTGCAAACCTTGGTTTTAAAGCTGAAAACCCAACTTCACTCACCGATACACAAAACAAGGCTAGCCAACAAGCCTTCCAAGCATCCGAAAACCTTCAACGCCTCCTTTAATGCTCACGAATCAATCTCCCCTAGTCCAAGCACATAACAACAGAGGATTAATGCATCATAATGCATTAAAAACACCAGCAACACAACTCAACTCGCTGCTCTACACAAATCCAACATTTCGGCTACCAAACACAACTGAAATCACCTCCAAACACTTCCAAAACTTAACCCAGCCAAGATCCATCACTTCTAACCATTTACAAACATCAATTAACATCCAAAATGATCCCAAACACGTCCTTATACCTCCAGCTATAACAGATCATCAAGATCACTCCAAAAACAACCAAGAACACAAGCTAAACTTAGGAAATTCAACCTATCCGGGATTGCATTAATTATACCTCAATTTCACATCAATTTAACATTCATTTAACATCAAATTGACACTTCAAAATACTGCCCAATCAGATCATACGAAATTTCACCAAAATCAACCAAATCTTGCATTTAAAAGCCAAGATCAAGAACACAACCTTAAAACCTTTTATAAAACATAAATTAAGGATTGAGAACTTAGGAATTTCAGTAAAGAACTGAGAGTTTAGAGGAGAAGGACGTTCTTACCTCCAAACTTGAGTTTCTCCCTTTTTGGAACTAAAATCTTGAAAATCCAATTAGCAAATGATGAGGTTTTGTTGAAGAGATAATTAGAGATCAAAAGAGGATTAAAATCTCATGTTTGGACATCAAACTCAGAAGGAAATGCTCTGGAGAAAATGTGTTTGGTTTGAGAGAAAGATGAGAGAAAAATGGAAATGAAACTTTAGGAAAAGTTAGTTAAATGGCTAAAATATCTTTCCCTCCTTTTTACCTTTATTTTAAACCATTAATAAATCATTTAATATTTAAGAAAAATCTGGAGAAACTCCCATTGGGTAAATAGCTCCTTAAAGATTCAAAGTTTCAATCCTTTTTAAAACAGTCACCCAATTTTCAAAAATTTCATTTTGGTCACTAACCCAAAATGTCACTCTTCCAAACCTCATTTTCTAAAATTGACTTCACCTTTCTCTTATATATAATAAAAGAGGATTTTAGAACATTTTTCCATATTTTTAATGCAACCCGAACTAGGCTTTCCTAAAAATCACCTTTTATATTCGAACCACACTCTGACTGGTCCGGTCCAAACCCAAAACTTCTAAGCCCAAAATTGGGGCGTTACAGATGCCAGATTTGCTGAAGGGGACTATCGATAAGGTGAAATTGATCTGTGATCGTTTTAAGGCAGCTTCGAATAGACAGAAATCCTATACCGATTTCAAGAGGAAAGAAGTTGAGTTTGCCGTGGGAGATAAAGTGTTCTTGAAAGTCTCTCCGTGGAAGAAAGTTATGAGGTTTGGCAAAAATGGGAAAATTGAGCCCAAGGTACATTGGGCCGTATAAGATTGTGAAGAGGATCAGTCCGGTAGCTTATCAGTTACATTTGCCATCCGAGTTAGAGAAGATTCACAATTTGTTCAATGTTTCGATGCTTCGTAAGTATAGATCAGATACGTCGCACGTTATGCCTGTGGAGGAGATTGAGTTGAATCCAGACTTGACGTACGATGAAGAACCAGTTGAGATCTTAGCATCAGACAACAAAGTGTTGTGTGGTAGATCGATTGAGTTATTCAAAGTGTGGTGGCAACGCCGAGACGTGGAAGAGGCCACTTGGGAGAGAAAGAAGGATATGGGAAGGCAGTTTCCGTATCTCTTCACGTCAGGTAATTTTGAGGACAAAATTCCTTAAGTGGGGGAGAGTTTTAACACCCAGGTTTAGGGGTCGGGAGTTGAGTGTGTGAATCGGGTTCGAGTCGTTGGGCTCGTTTTAATTAAAATGGACTTTGTTTTTAAACTTAAAAAGGGTTTGAATTTCATTAAGGGAAAAAAGGTAATTTTTAAAATAAAGGAAAATGATGAGTAAAAAAGGGCTTTTGAAAGTCTTCTCCATCTTCTTCCTTCATCCAATTTCCACGACAAAAACCTCACCAAGCCCCCAAGTTACTTTTCCATCAATTCTCTTCACGAGTTCAAGAGCTTTCATCAAGGTAAGAGCGTTTTTGACTTCTCCTCATCATTCCTAACATTTCTATAGTTTTAGTTTTTCATAAACATCACTTTTAAAGTTTTTAGAGTTTTCAAGTTTTGGGGAAAAGGAAGAAGCTTTAATAGGTTGTTGTTTGATTTTCGATTTGCAAAGTTTATTTATGTTTTAAACTTGCCCTAATTAGTATTATATGTGAAAATGGTGGGGTTTTGCTAAAAACTCCGAAATGGGTTTTTGTGGGTGTTTTAAGGGAGTGAAAACTTAGGTTTTTGAGGTAGTTTGGTCTAGGAAAGTTGGGTTGATGATTTTGTAAGGCTTGAGGGTTGTTTTGAAGGTGTTTAATGATGATTTGGGGTGTTGGAATCGATCCGAAAATGGGTTTTTGTGTTAGTTTTGGCTTGGAAGTGTAGAGAAATAGTCTTGTGTTTGTAACCTGATTTGTGACAGTGGTTTGTGGATGATTTGTGTAGTAATATGTTGTTTTTGATTGATTAGAATCAAGGGAAACCGTTGGAGAAGGTTCAGGCTCGATTCCGGGAAATTTGGAGGCTTGATCGGTTTTCTCAGTTTGCTTTAAGGGTGCTCGGTGAGTGGTTTGTTTAAAACGGTTTTAAATTGGTTCAAATGCATGGTTAAGGTGTTGGATTGTGCTTGGTAGGCCAATACAAGGTGGGGAATAAGTTGATAGCATAATCTCTTGTTGACTTTGTGAGTTCTTGTTTAAAGTGCATAATTGTAGACTTGTGTAGTATGTGTTAGCTATGCATGTTGATATATATATATATATATATATCGATGTTGTTTACTGGCGGTGATTTGTGGTGTTGCATGATTGTGAAATAGTGGTGTGAATTGCTTAGTATAATTGACACTAGTCATATTTACCGGATATAAATGATCGATCATTAGGATGAGTGTGCACACGGTTGAGTCAAATTCGCGCGTGGCCTTGGTGACATGTAGTCATCAAGGAGAAGTACGGTGAGGTAATATTCAACCGGAAAATGTTAGCATGTGATGATGAGTGTAATCCCATCCATGAGTGAGAATGGTGATTTGTGTAATCCCACCGGAAGGTAATTGTTGTTGAGTACATTGGGGCGAAAATCCCAACAGAAGTTTCCCATATACTTGTTTATGTGTGGTTGCTGATGAAGATATTTGTTACATATTTGTTTAGCATAACATGAGGTAAGATGTCGTGTTAATGCATCCTCTTAACGTTTTGCTATGTTGCTATGTTAGCATAAATGTATGCCTTGGGAATGTCTTAAGGATATCATGCTTTGAACCTTGCATTGTCGTTATATTGTTTTAGAGCTCCCTCACTAAGCTTCTAGCTTACGCTCTCATTTTCGGCAATGCAGATCACTAGTGTGGACTTAGCAAGGAGCAAAGGAAGGGCATCCAAGCGCGTTTGTGGTTGCTCAAGTATGGTTTTAGTAAATAATGAAGTAGTTTAGCAATGAGGATACTACATGTTATAGAAACATGTGTTAGACTCCTACTTTGTTAATGTTTTGTGATGATGACTTGTAAACTATGTTTTTGTTGATGCCTAAGTGTTTTTATTTCAAGGCTTATAACCATGTTTTATGAATGCTTATGTTTTTGTTTTGTGTTGAGGCATGTACCCTTGTTATGCAATGCTTATGTGCAGGTATGTTTCCTTTGAATGAAATTGACTTGTTGTGTACGCTTGTAAGTTTGAATAGGCTAGTATGCTTGTATGCAAGTTTCCTCAATGTATGCTTTTCTTGGTGATTGATGTTTCGTTGTATGTTTAAATCGCTCTGTATGCTTATCTCTAGTTGCCTAGTGATTTATGAGAGTTGGTATGTTGCTACTCGAGTCGTTAAATGCATCTAGAGTCGAATTCTTGTGTTTTTAGCAGCCAAAATGAGGTTTGCAGTGCAGGGCGTATCGATGCACGTAAGGTCCGTATCGATTCGGTCCTATGCTTTGAACCTTGTTTTAGGCTTAGCGTATTGGTACACGGGGGTGTATCGTTACGCCAAAAGCTCTCTGGAAATTTGAGAAATTGACGAGATTTTGGCGTATCGGTACGGTCTTCGTAGTTTGACCGTGAGAAGTTGACCGTTGAGGGTGTATCGATACGATCTTCTTGTGTATCGATACGGTCTCTTAGGTTGACTTTGGGTTGTTGACCAAGTCCAGGCGTACCAATACGGTCTTCTAGCGTATCGATACAGCCTGTTGTAAAGGCTAAAATGGGCTGCTTAATTGCTTGTTTTGTATCCGCATGTCTTTCCCGCTGCGTGCCCTTTCATATAGGATATACTAAAGCATCTAGACAAGAATACATTAAAAGAAATTTTCTAGGGTTGCTAATCGAAGTGGAGCCTTACGGGGTTTCGCTTCAGTTTTCCCCGTGTAACCTGTTCAGACCGGTTTGTCGTCTAGCCCGGGACGAGGGGTTTACAAAACCATTTCATGGGACAAACACAAATAAAACCACGCTTAAATCCATGCATAGCAGTGAGTAACAACCATTATCAAAACAAGAGCATGATAAACCATGGAGTCCATTTCAAACCGAAATTCGAGAGTTCAAGTAACCATACTTACTTCCGAGATTAGCTAAGCGTGTCAAGCTTACACTAACCTCCCAACACCTCGTATCCAAGCTTAACAAAGCTTTAAAACACATCCACTAACCGATACGCCAAAGTTCACGCGCCGATGCGAAGATCACTCGTTTGAAGCTTCCAAACTCTTCCTTATATCTCCAGCAATCATTTAACTATCAAATCACTTCAAAAACACAACTAAAATCATCATAAAACTCAAGGATCTCAAGGAATTCGTGATCTAAATCATTAACACTCTTTTTCAACATAATAATCACCTCAAAACTCAATTATAATCCACCTAAAATAGAGCTCATCAACAACACTCCAAAAATCAAGAATTAAACCATAGTTTTGCAAGATTTTGATCTTAAATCAAAACTCAATTAAAAACAACAATCGAGAGTAAAAAATCTTGGGAATTTTAATAAACAACAATCAAAATTTAATTATAATCCACCAACAAAAAGGAGTTCTACATTTTATCCCATACAAAGCCTCGTATGGTGCCATTTGAATGCTTTCCTGGTAACTATTATTGTAAGCAAACTCAACCAAAGGTAAGTGCTTCTCCCAAAAACCTTGGAAATCAATAATGCAGCACCTCAATATGTCCTCAAGCACTTGGATAACACGCTTCGATTGTCCATCCATTTAAGGGTGATAAGAAGTATTGAAATTCAACAGTGTACCCAAGGCTTGATGCAAACATTCCCAAAACCTCGATTTGAACCTCAAATCTCTATCCGACACTATAGACTTTGGCACCCCATGCAAACACACAAACTCAAAAATATACAGCTCAACTAGCTTATCCAATGTATACGTAGCATGCACAGGCAAGAAATGTGCACACTTCGTAAGGCGATCAACAATCACCCAAACAGAATTCTTCTTCGATGGTGAAAAAGGCAAACTAGACACAAAATCCTTCTTCAACCCCACGCAATAGTACTCATCCTTCAAACCATGATACATCTTCGTACTACCAGGCTGCATAGCGAAATGACTACTATGAGCTCCAGTCAGAATAGTGTGCCTCAACTCAGCATCATTCGACACCACTATCTGACTCCCAAAGCATAGAACACCATCGTCATTGAAACCGAAATCCAAAGGCTTACCATCCGTAATATCCTGAACGTGAGGGACAAGAGAATCATCAAGAAACTGTTTATCCTTGATCAACTAAATAATGGATTGTTTCACTGTCAATTCAGAAACAAGACCACCATCTCGCGATATGCTCAAGCGAGCAAACATCACCCTCAACTCCACAGCCACTTTCTGCTCAAAGCATCAGCCATAACATTGGCCTTCCCAGGATGATACTTGATTGACATATCATAATGCTTAAGCAACTCCACCCATCGTTGTTTTCTAAGATTCAACTCCTTTTGAGACATAAGGTACTTCAAACTCTTATGATCTGTGAAAACCACACGCTTCTCTCCATAAAGGTAATGCCTCCAAATCTTCAAGGCAAACACAATAGCCGCGAGCTGAAGATCATGAGTAGGGTAGTTACGCTCATGCACCTTCAATTTTCTAGATGCATATGCCACTACCTTACCCTCTTGCATTATCACACAGCCTAAACCGACATAGGACACATCACTATAGACTCTAAACTCCTTACCAGACTCAGGTTGAATCAAGACAGGAGCTTGCGTCAAAGCTTCTTTCAGCTTCTCAAAAGCTTGTTGCCTCGCATCTGTCCACTCAAAGCGAACATTCTTCTGCAACAACTTAGCCAAAGGTTCAACGATCTCCGAGAAACCCTTGACAAACCTACAGTAATATCCAGCCAAGCCAAGAAAACTTTGCACCTCTATCACCGACTTAGGCACTTTCCAACTAATCACTGCCTCTACCTTATGTGGATCAACACGAATACCCTCGGCTGATACAACTTGTCCAAGGAAAACTACCTCCCGAAGCCAAAACTCACACTTGCTCAGCTTAGCATAAAATTGGTTCTCCAACAACACTTGCAACACTATCCTTAAGTGTCTATCACGATCCTCCTCGGTACGAGAGTACACAAGGATGTCAATGATGAACACTACCACAAACTGATCTAAAAATTCATGGAATACACGATTCATCAAGTCCATGAAAGCAGCAGGTGCATTGGTTAATCCAAAAGGCATCACTAAGAACACATAATGCTCGTATCTTGTCCGAAAAGCGGTCTTAGGTACGTCCACATCCTTCACCTTCAACTGGTAATACCCTGACCTCAAATCAATTTTAGAAAACACCGAGGCACCACAAAACTGATCAAAGAGATCATCAATCCTTGGCAAGGGATACTTGTTCTTGATCGTCAACTTGTTCAGTTGCCGATAATCTATACACATCCTCATTGTCCCATATTTCTTCTTTACAAATAACATCGGCGCACCCCAAGGTGATACACTCGGCTGGATGAACTCTCCATCAAGCAACTCCTGAAGTTGCGTCTTCAACTCTTTCAGCTCTTTCGTTGCCATTCGATAAGGAGCAATGGACACCATAGTCTTATTCTCATACAACTCTATACCAAACTCAACTTCCCTGTCTTGTGGTAACCCAGGCAACTCTTCCGAAAAGACACCTGAAAAATCGCAAACGGTTCTGATGTCTTGCACACGTACATCCTTTGCACCATGATTCATCACATAGGCAAGATAAGCATCGCAACCCGTCCTTAGCATACGACTTGCTTCCAAAGCCGAAACAACATTAGACAAGAATTTTACATTCTCGCCTAATATTAGCACCAAAAAATCATCAACAAGCTTCAAGGTAACTCGCTTAACATCTAAATCAACAACAACCCTATGCTCAGATAACCAATCCATCCCAAGAATCACATCAAAGCCATAAAAAGGTAATTCAATCAAATCCACAAGAAAAACATGACCATGTACAAACAAAGGGCATCTCCTATACAATTTCCTTGTGGCCACAGTCTCACCAAAGAAACTAGTCACTTGCATTCCTACTCTCAACAACTCATCAGGTATAAGAGTGCGTGGATCCAGAATCGATCAATGCTAATAAAGATAAAGACTGTAGAGCAAAGGTACCCGCGATCACATCCGTATCGTTGCGCCCCTCGCGCTGAGCATAAACTCTCGCAGGACAACCTCCCTCTGGCTGAACAGCTACCACATCAGCAACTCCTCGTTGTCCTTCCTCTCTACTTTGAACGTTACCTCGGCCGTACCCATGGCCTCTCCGAGGTTCCACAGCACGTACTAGTGCTTGCCTAGCCAACTGTGGACAGTCACGCTTCACGTGACTCTGCATCCCACAGTGCCAACAAGTCCCTAAGACACCCAACACTCCCTAGAGTGATGTCTCCCACATCGGTTGCAAACTGAAGCACGTGCACCAATATTCTCACCATGTTACCCACAGCCTGATCCACCACCACCACCCCGGTGATGATCCCTCCGATAACCTCCATCCCATTGCCTTTTCCCACGATCACGCCCACGATCATGGTTTGCACTCCTCTTTCTAGATCTAGAGCCTCATGATTGAGTCGTCATCCCTAAACTCAGCCCTATATCCTTAGCTCACGAGACTAGCACATCAAAGTCTGTGTACTCAGCTTCTAGCATGTATGTCTTAACATCCCTTATCAACCTATAGCGGAAACGTTCACACCTCGCTCGCTCGTCTGGTACTAACTCAGGTGCATACTGGTTCGACCTCACAAATTGCACCTCATACTCAACAACCGACATATTGTCCTGCGCTAGAGCCATGAATTCGCGCTTCTTCTCGTCCAGATAATGGACCCCCAGAACTTTTTCTTAAACGCATTCACAAAAAATGCCCAAACAATGTCGTCCTGTGATAGTTGTCCACCATTTATACGCATCTCCATGCAACAACGACACCACACAGCCCAGCTTCTAGACATTATTGCAGTTCATTTGTCCCAATATTTGCTTGGTACTCTCAAACCAAGCCTCAAACCCCTCAGGAGTCAACCCTCTAACTTCAGCACCGCCAAGGCTGCGTAAGCACTCCAAAGGCAACCGAGGATTGGCACCCTGATGTGGTGCAGCTGCATGTAATCTAGCTACTGCCACCTGAAAGGCTCCAACAATAGCTTGGACTAGAATTGTCATATCCGGAACACCTTGCCCCAGTGATCCCTCAGGTGCAACACCTCCAGCACCAACTCCTATCTCATCACCTACAGGTGGTCCCCCGGGAGGAGGAGGCGATAGATTCTCTACTCGCTCTTCCAACCCATTCTCGGTCACAGCTCGAGCATTACCCCTCATCTCTCGTCTCGAACCCATGGTGAAAGAAACATACTATAATGCAAATACAACATTAAAATTAATCAGGTTTTGGTAGCAAGGACCTAAGTCACTCAATTCATTTGCTCAAAACAAAAATTTCCTTTATCATTATCTTTGGCAATGGGTACCCCAGTTATTCCTCAATTATCACACAAATCAACTTACAATACCATCATGTCATCAACATACGATCATATTTAATTCACATGTAATTCACAACATCCAAGCATAACATAACATCCACATTTCACAAAAATCATGCTTTTCCCACCCAACATGCCATCAGTACCAAAATAAGCATCAAAACTCACAAAATTAACTTACCATAATCCCAATTATTTTGTAACCTGGCTTTGATACAAACAAATGTAACCCCCTTAGCCCGACCTAGATGCCCGACCCGAACTAAGAAGATTACACGGGGAAAACTGAAGCCAACTAATTAAAGTCGACCTTGATTAATGACCCTATTTTTTCATTTTTATGTTCTCTATATGCACATTAAGATCCTATATGTTAAACTAAGAATTTTAAATGAAACGACAATGTGATCGGAGTTCGATTAGGGGATCAATTTCGCAAGCGTTACATTTAAGGACTAAACTTTAATTTCTGAGAATTACAGAGACTAATACAATTTTAAGTTTACCAATCTTTAATTAGTCATGTAACATGCCACCATGTCAAAATTCATCACAAACGGGTCATCCAAACTCAACTAATTGCACATACAACATTCAAGGACCAAAATGCAACTTTTCAGACTTTAAAAGATACTTTTAACTGAAAACAACAGTCGAGTATCGGTACCCATGAGGCCCGTATCGATACGCGGGAAGACAGTAGCTCAATTGGGAAAAAGGTATCGATACCCTTCCCCGCGTATCGGTATGCCCTTCAAAGATAGCCTAAGTGTATTGATACCCCTGTGTTGTTTAGCCTGCGAAAAGCCTTTAGGTATCGATACTCGAACCCGAGTATTGATACGCATACCAAATAGGCTTCACAAAAAACTCCAAAATACTCGAACCCGAGTATCGATACGGATACTAGATAGGCTTCACAAACAACTACAAGGGTTATACCAATCCAACATATGTAACACTAGTAAGCTATAGCATGCATCTCATGGGCAAAACTACAAAACATACGAAAAAGCATCATTCTACCTCAAACAACATATAATGGCCATTTTACAAACTCAAATAGACAAACCAACATATCTCAACCAGGAAGTTCTAAAACAAATCTCCCCAAACCGAGGTTCTTTCCTCATTGCCAAAATCTACTTATTTAAATCCACCAAAGTTCATACTTGAGTTTGAGTAACGAATTAGGTGCTCTCACATGCTACTCCTCAGCTCTCAAGCTTAGTTATCTGCATTATTGGAAAAAGGAGGGTAGCACTCTTGCTTAGTGAGGGAAAGCTCAACATACATCAACAATGCAGTTTTTAAAACATAAGTTGAAACCATATAATGCTCAATCTCATTTCAAGCTTTCAAAACCAAAGCAAACTATTCTTTAACCATGTTCCACATGTATCATTAGTCACATGCATTGTCCACAATGCAAATCCACACTAAGCTCAATTATAATCCACCTAAAATATAGCTCATGCACAATAATCCATTATGCATTCATTATAAACATGATACATGGGTAACAATAAACACATATATTGGCTTACAGCATCCCGGAATAGGCTCACCCCTATCCGTTGTGATAGACTCACGTCTATCACTTTTACAAACAATATCGGATACACAGACTTGTATAGGCTCACCTTTTAATCAATTATGGGCTCACCTCCATCTTAATGGCTACTAATGGAATTAGGCTCACCCCTAACCCATAGTGATAGACTCACCTCTACCACCCGCAATAGGCTCACCCCTATCATGTTACATAGCTAGAGAAACGTACGATTTATAGATTATAGTGCACTCACATCCTATTGGTTGACCAACGTATCCGTATATTTAAAATAGATCACTCACTTTCCAATATACCCATAAAACCATCTTAACTCACTGCTTACAATGCATCATTAAAAATCATCTCATATCCCAAATTGAAACATGCTTTTAAATAGAAAAAACCATCTCATACAAGATCATACTATCTTGTATCAAACCAAACATTTCATGGGGCAAACACAAGTAAAACCATGCTTAAATCAGTGCATAACATTGAGTAACAACCATTATCAAAACATGATCATGATAAACCATGAAGTCCATTTCAAACCCAAATCTGAGAGTTCAAGTAACCACACTTATTTCCGAGAATATCTAAGCATTTCAAGCTTACAAAAACGTCCCAACACCTCATATCCAAGCTTAACAAAGCTTTAAAACACATCTACTCACCCATACGTGAAAGTTCACGTGCCGACGCAAAATTCACTCGTCGGAAGCTTCCAAAATCGCTTCGCTAGTTTCTGGATCAATATCACCTACTTTTAGATCATCAAAAATAGAGATCCAATGCATTAAAATGCATTCAAACTCCAGCAACTAAACACAAACTCGTTGCCCAGCAAAACAACATCAATTTACCCATCCGAAACAACCGAAAACTCATTTGATTGCTTTCTAAACCATGCCCAGCCAACAATGAACACTTCCAACCATTAATATTCATCAAATCACATCAATAAACAACCTAAACTCTTCCTTATATCTCCAGCAATCATTTAACCATCAAATCACTTCAAAAACACAACTAAAACCATCATAAAACTCAAGGATCTCAAGGATTTTGGGATCTAAATCATTAACACTCTTTTCAGCATAATAATCACCCCCAAAGCTCAATTATAATCCACCTAAAATATAGCTCATCAACAACACTCTAAAAATCAAGAATTAAACCTTAGTTTTGCATGATTTTGATCTTAAATCAAAACTATAATCAAAACTCAGTTAAAAACAATAATTGAGAGTCAAAAATCTTGTGAGTTTCAATAAAGAACCTTGATTAGAGGTTGAGAACGAGATTTACCTCCAATCCTTGCTTTCCTTAATGATTGACAAGTTTTTGCTTCACAAATCTTGAAGAAAATTCTTTTAAATAAATGAGAAATCAAAAAGAGAGTGTTTGAGAGAAAAGAAATCTGGAGAAAATTGTGTTTGGCTGAAAAATGAGGCAAATGAGAAACTACCGTGAATTTGGTTTCCAAAATAACTATCTTTTATTAATTAAATAATTAAACTAATAAATCAATTAATTAAAAATTCATTTAAAACACATTTCAAATTAAGGAAAGGCTTAATTGCTTAAAAGGTCTCTAAAGATTCTAATATTTTGACTCTTCCTTTGAAAATTGCATTTTTCCACAGTTTTAAAAGTATACATTTTGGCCACTGCCCAAAATTTACCTTTTCCAAACCCCATTTCGTAAAATTGATTTGACCAACTTCTTAAACATGATTTTAGAGGATTTTAGCAATGTGTTTTCATATTTTTATCCTATCCCAAACTTTGATCTCCCTGAACCACTCAAAAATATTTGAACCGTTTCCAACCAGTTCACTTAACCTGATCCGATGTCTAAAACATCTAGGCCCCAAATCGGGGCGTTACAATAAATCTATTTTAGTGGCCTTATCACCCGAGAATTGAACTCTAATCACTGCCAACACTTCTGGCACTAACTCGTCATTCTCGTTTGATAAGACACTGTCGCAACCCTTTTTAGGAGCTTCGACTTTTTAGAAAACCCTTTTAAAAAAACATAGAGTCACCACCAATATTTTTGAAAAATGTGATTGGATCAGTTTAAAGCAGGGTTATTTTAATAAAACACTTTATTTTATTAAAACAACAGTTTTGGTCTGTGAAAACTAGAAAAAATAAGTTCAGGGCTCAGTTACGCGTGGGGAAGGGTTAGCACCCCCACAAAGCCCAAAATTGGTACCTAATTGATTTCAAAAATGTTTTCAAAACTGGAAGTTGCAAGTTCACGAAGGTTTCAATTTGTTTGTTAGTTTAGTGAATTTAAGTTTATTTTAACGACCTTATCGCCCGAGAAATGAACTTTAATCACCGCTAACAATTCTGGTGCTAACCCGTCATCCCTGTTTGATAAGACTCTGCATTAAATTAATTTCACTTTTCAATCAACATGGAAATTCAATGTGTTGAGCATTTTTATTTATTCTAGGTTTGATTATTTTAAATCCTAAAAGGTCTAAGTCTTTTATTCCTAATTGAGGGTTTGAGTTTGTTTAAGTGTGTTTTAATTTTTTTTGTAAAGAAAATATTTCTACAAAAACGTCTCTATCTAAGATTTTAGAACCTTGTCCTAAGTTTTGACCTATCTCTAAAGAACAAACAAGAAACTTGAATTATTCCTTTGTGTTTTTTATTGTTTTTTTAAATCCCTCTATTCTTTTCTTTTTTTGCTTTAAAACTAAACCTTTTTTGACATTTTCTCTTTTTAGTCTTATTAATTTTGTATTTTTTAATTTTATTTTTATTTTCCAAAAATGTTTTTTAAACTTTAAGGTTATTATTACTCTTTATTACCTTGAAGATTTTTTTACATTTTTAAAGTTACTTTAAAAAAGGATGATTTTGAGATTTTTTTATTTTTAAACCTTTTAGTTTTTTTTCTTTAAAAAAAGAAACTTTAAAGTTACATTTTTTTCTTTAAAAAAGATAAATAAAAAAAGAAACATTTTTTTATTTTTAAAGTTACTTATATTCTCTAAAATTCTAAACTTTTAACCTATGATTATTTTTATTAAAACCCCTTTTTAAAATTTTATCTTTTGTTTTTTTTTCTTTTAAAACTTATTTTTTCAAACACCTTTAAAAAACTTTCTTTAAATTACCTAAAAACTTTATATTAATAAAACTTTTATTTTAGATGTCAAAATTTTCTTTCAAAGCCCATTTATTTTCTAAAAAAGATCTAAGGTTTATTTATATTTCTAATTTTTAATTTCTGATCTTAAAAACTTTATTAACACCCAATTTTCCTTGATTTTGGTTCTTTTCAAATTAACCACTAATTTAATTTTTTTTAAAGAAACATTAATTCACTTTTATTCCCAAATTCAAAAGGATTCAAACATCTTTTAGTAACATTCATTTCATTTTCAAGATTGAAATTCTCAAAAACAACATTTTTTGTTTTATTTAAGAATTTAAAAGATTAAACCGAAACTAAGGCAAAATAAATAATGAAATTATTACCCAAATTCAAGAATCAATCCTCCACAATCAAAAGCAACCTACAAATATGCACAAAAACAAAACCAAAATTCAACCAAGAACAAGAAAGAATCAAAAATGAAAATAAAAAGAAAAAAAGAAGTTACCGAAAATGAAGAACACGAGTATGACTTCTTCTTGAATTGGTTCCAAACGTCTCCGAAAAATGCCCTAAAGCTCAAACTCACTCCAAGAATTTCTCCAACGAATTCAGAGAAAAATTCAAGAAATTTTCAAAATTTTTAAAGCTTTTTTTGCTTTTCTAAGTGGTGAATTGGTGAAGAACAAAAGGATTTTTGTGGTATTTATACTTGAACCTAAAATCCCCAAATTAAAGCTAAAATCCAACAGAGGGCATGATCCTCGGAAAAAAACCCATCAAGAAATTCCCTATTTAGTTCAGATTCGGAGTTGAATTTCTCCCATCATTCGAACCCTAGCTTTAACCCTTTTCTTCTATTTTTTGTAGATTTTGGCGGCTACGGTTGACGGTGTGAGCAGCATCGATGCCGTGGTGTTAGCGATAACAAGACACGTCGACCGACACCAACGATTTTGATAGTTGTGGCTTGAGGACGGCAGACGGACGCTCGACAGCCGGCCGGGCTATCAATTTGGGCACCCAGATTGAGCGCTTGCAGCAGACGCGCTAGGCGCGTGGACGCACCCGTCTTCTCCCTTTTTATTCTTTTTTTATTTATCTTTACTGTTTTTTGCAATTTTTTATTGTTTTTTGTTATTTTTTATTGGCATACTTTTTAACTTCCTTTTTAGAAAAAAAAAACAAATGGTTTTCTTTTTGAATGGGCTTTTTTTAAAATAAATGAGTTTTATTTTTCCAAAATGGGTTTATTATTTTATTTTAAAATTGGGCATTTATTTGATTTTTGAAATGGGTTTAAAAATAGGTTTTTATTGAAATAGGCTTTTGGATTTAAAAAATGTTTTTTTTTTATTTTGGAATGGGATTTTATTTGGAATGGGTTTAAAATGGTTTTTATTTTTTTATTATTATCTTTTGAAAATAATGGGTGAAAATCTAGTGACAACATCAGCCCCTCTTTGCTTATCTCTGTGCAACAAGGATAAAAAAAAAGACCAAAAGACACTGATTTTCTGGTTGGCTCCATTCTCCTGATGCCCGAATGGATAGGCATGTTCTATTCTCTAGACGCCCAAATTGATGAGCGGATTCCATTCTCCAAACACCCGAATAGATGAGCGGATTCCATTCTCCAAACGCTCGAATATATGTGCGGATTCCATTCTCCAAACGCCTGAATGGATAGGCGAGTTCTATTCTCCTTATGCTCGAATAGATGAGCGGAATCCATTCTCCAAACGCCCAAATGGATAGGTAGGTTCTATTCTCCTTATGCTCGAATAGATGAGCGGATTCCATTCTCCAAATGACCAAATGGATAAGCGGGTTATATTCTCCTTATGCTCGAATAGATGAGCGAATTCTATTCTCCAAATGTCTGAATAGCTGAGCTTGGTTCTATTCTCGAAATGCCCGAATAGATGAGCTGGGTTCTATTCTCCAAATGCCCGAATAGATGGGAAGAATTCCATTCTCCGTACTCCTGAACGGATAGGCGGGTTCTTCTAAAAAAATTCATCCTTGTTATGCTTGGATGAATAAGCAAAATTTCATTCTAAAAGGTCTTCCATGTTCTTGAAAAATAAAATGCAATAAGAAAGCTTGTCAAGCCTTCTCTTCTCTCTTTTTAAAACTTCTTTTGCTTGGACTATTTTCTTAAGTATGGTCATCGATTCCAGCCCAACTAACATGAGTTTCTTTCAAACCTTTCTAAAAGGTCTTCTCTCTTTCAATTCTAAATGGGTTTACCAATTTCGTCCACCATTCCTTGGAAGAAAGCCTCCACCATTGCCTACTCTCATTAGGTACAACTTGGAATTCACCCAAAACAACACGAGGCCACAACATTAGTCTAGTACCATAAACACTTCTGTTTTTTGCTTCATTTGAAAATGTTTCTAATGTTCTGCATACTTAATCTTGCACCCTTAACTGAAAGGATTTACTTTATCCACACATCTCATCCTTGACTTCATTGGATACATTTGATCCACGTCTACTTTCATTATTCAATATATTTGTATTCAGGGACAAGCTTATTCTAGAGCGTGGTTGAAAATCCTTAAGTCAAGTTTTGACATTTCCAATGTCTGTGAAATTGATCTCATTATCATGTAAGAAAGACTGGTGATTAGGAAACACCACTATGTTATTTAAGCACCAAGACACTTGTAAGGCTTTTCAAGAATCCTCATTTTTCTTCCCGTTTGGGTTCATTTGAAAATTTTTGTAGTAAGGCTTATATCCACTTCAAATGTTTTCATATTGACGTCACATGCCCCAAGCGATAATCTTAATCAAGAAACGCCTCATAGTTCATGTACTTTCAAAACTTTCTCAAGGTAATGCTCAAAAATCTTTTGTATATCTAAATTATTGTCAAATCCATTAATTTTCATTTCAAAGCAAGATGCCAATTATAATAGGGAAGAAAACAAGGAAGAAAGAAACGAAATTTATTAATGTTATGGCAAACACAGGAAGGTTTATAAAAAAGAAAGGTGAACAAGTATTCAGATATCAATAGTCCAAACTCCTCCCATTAAACGCCAGAGGAAATCTTGAATGCCACCCTTGTTGAGGAGTCTTTGAGTACGATGCATAAGCTGTGAAGCCCCGAAAACTATCTTGTGAATTACTTGAGCCGCCCTTTACGGGTTTTCAACTCAGATCCTCCTTTGGTTTCAAAACGCCCTTTACAGGTTTTCATTTTGAACCATCCTTTTTCTTTTTTATTTTTCCTCTTTTCTTTTTCTTTTTCTTTTTTTCTTTATATTTTTCATTATTTTCTTTTTTTCCTTTTTCTTCAAGAAAAATACCTCTTAACGGAATCTGAGTTCAACGGGTTTTGAAACTTATCTCCATCCATCTGAGCTAAGATCAATGCTCTGCCTGAAAAAACCTTTGTCACAATCTAAGGTCGTTCCCAACTGGGCACCCATTTTCCTCGGGGATTGCTTTGGATTGTTAGCTTCTTGTTTAATACCAAATCACCTTCTTGGAATTCTCTAGGGTGGACCTTCTTTTCATAAGCCCTTATCATTCTCCTTTGGTACATTTGACCATGGCATGAGGCTTTCAACCTCTTTTCTTCAATTAAATGTAATTGGTCATACCTTGTCTGAACCCATTCAGCTTCATCTAACCTGGCCTCCATCAGGACAAGCAACGATGGTATCTCAATTTCAATTGGTAGCACATTTTCTACTCCGTACACTAATGAGAATGGAGTTGCCCAAGTAGATGTTCGTACTGCTGTTCGATATGCATATAAGGAGAATGGTAATGTTTCATGCCAATCTTTATAAGTTTCAGTCATTCTTGCAACTATCTTCTTGATGTTTTTATTGGCCGCCTCTACTGGTCCATTCATCTTCGGGCGATATACTACTGAGTTGTGGTGCTTAATGCTAAATTATTCGCAGACCCCAACAATCATTCTGTTATTCAGGTTGGAGGCATTATCGGTGATTATGCTCTCCGGTAAACCATATCGACAAATGATCTCCTTCTTTAAGAAATTGCAAATAATGGACCTAGTTACATTTGCGTACGAGGCCGCTTCCACCAATTTTGTAAAGTAAACGATAGTTACCAGAATAAAGCGATGCCCATTTGACGCCTTTGGATGAATCTGCCCAATGACATCTATGCCCCACATACAGAATGGCCAGGGAGATGACATGGCATGGAGAGGATGAGGAGGCGCGTGAACCTTATTTGCGTAAACCTGACACTTGTGACATTTGCATGAGTAATTAATGCAATCTTCTTCCATCGTTGACCAGTAATATTCGAACCACATAATTCATCTTGCCATAGTGAAACCACTAGGGTGAGTTTCGCATACTCCCTCATTAACCGCTTCTAGAATCAACTGAGCTTCTATTGCATCCACACATCTTAAAAACACCTGATCTTAACTTCATTTATAAAGGATTTCTCCATCAAGATTGTATCTTGATGCCATTTTCTAACCATCTTCTTTTCATTTTTTAAAGCTTGCATTGGGTATTGCTGAAACTTTATGTACTGCAAGATGTCATGATACCACGGCAAGCCGTCTACCTCTTCCTCTACATTGTAACAATAAATTGGGGACTCCATCATTTGCAGCTTAATAGGTATCATCTCGGAACCATCACTTGCTTTAAACATGGCATCTAAAGTAGCTAAGGTATCAGCCATCTGATTGTCTTCCCTTGGGAGATGCTTAAAAGTGATCACATTGAATTATTTAGTTAATTCAAGAACCAACTTGAAATATTAAGTCTGCATCTCTTGTTTCACATTCGCCACATATTTCATAGATGATCAATGCTGAATCCCCATAAACCTTCAAATTTCGGATCTTTCTATCGATGGCCTCTCTTAGACCTAATATGCATGCCTCATATTCTGCCATGTTATCAGTGCAAAAGAATTTCAAACGACAAGTGAAAGGGTAATGGTCTCCTTCTGGTGAGCCTTAAACGCTCTCAATACCTCGTTCTAAAGCATTTATATCACCGTAAAAGTTCATGACCTAGGATCTGTTGGTGGCTCATCATTTTCTGTAATACACATTAAATCCTCATCATGGAAACTGAAATCTAATGCCTCATAATCATCTTGAGCATGACTTTCCAGAAAGTTAGCTATGGCACTTCCTTTTATCGCTTTCTGACTCACATACTGAATATCATATTATGAGAGCAACATCTGCCATCGTGATATTCTTCCTGATAGGGCTGGAGCTTCCATCTTAAACGTTAATGGATCTAGCCTTGAAATCAACCATTGGTATGATACAACATATATTTCCTAAGCATTTTTGTAGCCCACACCAGAGCGCAACATATTCTTTCAATCGGGGTATATCTTGTTTCACAGTCGGTGAACTTTTTGCTCACGTAATATATTTCAATTTCCTTCCTTCTAGTTCCATCATGCTGCCCTAATACACATCCCATTCAATTTTCATACATCGTCAGATGGAGTATTTACGGTTTTACAAAGACATGTGGTATTAACACTGAAGGGTTGGTTAACTGCTCCTTGATCTTTTCTAAGGCTGCCTGACATTCCTCATTCCACATCCCCAAATTATTCTTTTTAAGTATCTTGAATATTGGATCACATTTATTCGTTAATTGGGAGATGAAGCAGGCTATGTAATTCAACCTTCCCAAGAATTCCCGAACTTGCTTTTGTGTTTGGGGTGGTGGAAGCTCTTGTATGGCCTTTATCTTATCAAGGTCAATCTCAATTCCTCTTATGCTTACTACAAAGCCTAACAACTTTTCAGAATTAACCCTAAATGTGCACTTGGCAGGATTAAGCTTTAACTGAAATTTTCTCAAACTTTGAAAAAGCTTACCCAGGTTCAGTAGATGCTCCTCCTCAGTTCTGGACTTGGAAATCATATCATCAACATAAACTTCTATTTCCCTCTGTATCATATCGTGGAAAAGTGTAACCATAGCTCTCTGAGAAGTTGCCCTCACGTTTCTCAATCCAAAAGGCATTACTTTATAGCAAAAGGTTCCCCAAATTGTTACAAAAGTAGTCTTCTCCATATCTTCGGGGCAAATCTTGATTTTATTATATCTAGAAAATCCATCCATGAAAGAAAAGGGAATGACAGGCTGTATTGTCTACCAAGGTATCGATATGTGGGAGCGAAAAGTTACCTTTGGGACTTGCCCTATTAATATCCCTATAGTCGACACACATCTTTACTTTTCCATCTTTCATTGGTACTGGAACAATTTTTGCCACCCATTCTAGATATTTAGCTACCTTGAGGAATCGTGCATTGTATTTCTTTTTTACTTCATCTCTGATTTTTAGAAGTGTATCGGCCTTCATCCTTCCGATCTTTTGCTTTACAGGCGCACATCCCTCCTTTATAGGAAGCTGATGCATAACAATATTTGTATCAAGGCCGGGCATATCCTGATATGACCATGAAAAAAATGTCTTTATACTCCCGCAGAAGCTTAATCAAACATTGTCGCGAGATGGTTGTACCAATCTTCACTTCACGCTTCTCTTCTTCGGTTTCAAGATTCAAAACTTCTAACTCTTCTTTGTGGGGCAGAATTTGCTTTTCCTCTCCCTCTACTATTCTGAGCAAATCATTGGGCAAGTCATATTCTTCTTCATCATCAATATTCCCAACTTCCTCCAAACATAGTGGCAACTCAAATAACCTCGGAATCATACTTGAACTCATTTGTACCATTGATATCTAAAAACCTGCAATGAAAAGAAACAAAGAATATATGCCAAGAAAGAAAGAATGGATGAAATGGTATGATTTGTTTTAAGGTTTGCATTTTGATTTTCATTTTACGATCTTTTTCCATTTTTTTGTTTTGCGAAGGAAAGTTTGCCACACAAAATTATAGGAAAATATACATCTTTTATTGAAATAAGAACTATAGTTTTCACATAAACCCTTTTACATACGATCTCTAATTACCCCCGAGCCTAAGGGTAAAAGAGTTGGTTTTGAGAATTATTCTAAGGCAATCTTAAAAACTTCAGGGACTACTTCAGCGGTCCAATTGTTCAGCTCAGCACTGGGGCGAATTTTGGACAAGTATTTATTTTCCCTTCTTTCCTCATATGTGACAACATTAATGCTCAAATTATCAAAAGCCTCACATAGTTTATTTTTCCCTTTCTCTTCCTCTTCAACGCGGGCATTAGGGTCTAAGAATCATCGGGTCATAAAAGTGTGACTCAGGGGTGGGTACGTTATTGGATCCCACTCAATCTCCTCTCAACTCAACCTTGCTTTTCTTCTTTCTTGTTGTTTTTTTGAACTCTGCTTTTGTTTCCCATTTAGTGGGCTTGAAGCCCAAGCTGAACCGGTCTTTCTTTATTGGGATCTCCACTGGGTAAAGCCTTCCCCGATGGTTCTTTCCAAATCCCATTCCTACCTTAGCTTCTTTTCCTAGTGTTTGCTTTATTGGCATCTTTGCGCAGCTTGACAACTATGGTTCTAGCACCTTGCTCCCATCAGTGACAAAGGTTGCATTGACTAGCTCTAATGTCCTGAAATGACACTCGAGCGCCCCCTCATCCACCTTAATATATGGCGCATCAATGACTATCAATGCAATGATTTCCTCTTTCGCACCAACCATGATCAACTGTCTATCTATCACGAATTTCAATTTCTGGTGAAGGGTAGAAGGTACCGCACATGTTGTATGAATCCATGGACCCCCAAGCAAACAGTTATAACTGGGGTTTATATCCATAACCACAAAGTCTATCTCAAAAGTTGATGGTCCAATTTGTAAGGGAACTTCAATTTTCCCTAACACATCCTTTTGGGTCCCGTCAAAGGCTCGTACTGTATTTTGAGAAGCTCTCACGTGAGAAATATCAATAGGAAACTTTTTCAATGTTGCCAAATGGAGAACATTCAAAACTGACCCATTGTCAATAAAGACTCCTAGCAGCATATATCCCTTGCATCATGTGGAAATATAGAGGGGTTTGCATGATCCCCTTCCCTTCGTAGGTATTTCTTCATCATTGAATGATATGAAATTATTAACAGTAATATTATTGACCAACATGTCCATCTTGTCAGTTGTGATCTCCTTCGACACAAACGTCGTGTTTAGAACTTTCAACAAGGCATTCTTATGACCCTCGGAACTCAGTAGTAATGACAACATAGAAATTCGGGCCAGAAGTTTATGTAACTACTCAACCACACTGTACTCATTGTGCTTCAGTATTTTCAGAAACTCTTGGGCATTTGATTCTTTCACTGGTTCAAGAATCACTGCTGTCCTCTCTTGGAAGAAAATTTTCCCCCTTCCTTTTCTTGTTGATTAGAAGCCTTTCTCTGCGCTACATCTCTATCCTCGACTTCTGGTGCGGAATAGAGTCTTCCACTTCTTGTGAAATGGCCTACTTCATTGACAGGTTCTTCTTTCCTTTCTTCTTTAGTTGTCAAGCCCCTCGGGTTTGTCACTCTACAAGCATAGTTCCAAGGAACTTGTCTATTGTCTTTATATGGGAATGGGACCGATGCCTTTACAACCAATCGTGGGGTCACCCTTCTAGCTGGCTCATTAACTCATGCCTTAATCATGATCACCGAAGGCTTCATTCATGTATAAATATTTTTAGATGATGATTCCTCAAAAAAATCTAACTCTTTATTGTCAATTTTTCCTACACTAACTGCTTAAACTCTAAGCAATTTTAAATTTGATGCCCCTCATTCTAATGGTACTCACAATAAAATCCTTCAATTGCCACTTCTTCAAACATTCCTTCCATTACCCCATCTTCAACCATTTGGGTCCATACCCATTTCATATATGCTTTAACCTCATAAACATGTTTCTTGTTTGTTTTAGCTTCCTCTTCTATACCATCATTTATTCCAGCCTTTTGGTGGTTTGGAAGACGATTTCCTTTTTCTTCAGATGTTTCAAATGACATCATGCCCGATTTCCTTAAATCATCTACCACCCTTTTGAATACAGTGCAGTTCTCAATGGTATGCCACCTTACTCCTGCATGGTATTCGCATTGGGCCTTCTCACTGTACCATGGCAGGTACGGAGGTGAGAACGAAGGAACATATCTTGGTAGCACCATTTGTGATTTAACCAACTCAGCAAATAGCTCTGCATACGTCATTGGGATGGTAGGAAAGTAGGGTCTTGTGTTCCCTTGATATCTTCGCTCTCCTTTTGGGGTGTTTACGACTATCAGAGTTCCAACTGAGGTGTTGGGCTTATTGAGCACTATACTTGTTGAATAGCTAGGGTTGTAGACATTTATAGCATTGACTTCATTATCTCTCTTCTTATATATCTTATTTGTTTCTCCACTATCCAACTTTCCACTGTTCATAGCTGCTAAGATTAGTTCACCATTCATTAGCATATCCGCAAAATTCTTCGTGGAAGGATTGACCATACGATCATAGAAAGGACCCTTTATAGTTTCCACGAACATTGGGGTGATTTCATTTTCTAGCAGCGCCGGCTGTACTTGTGCTGCTACGTCCCTCCATCTTTGTGCATATTGTCAGAAGCTCTCATGATGCTTTTGCTCCATCCCTTTCAAGACCAAACGGGTTGGAACCATGTCTGAAATATGTTTGTATTGTTCACTGAAGGCTCTGGACAGATCTTTCCATGATTTGATATTTATCTGACTCAATTGAGAATACCAGCGTGCAGCTGATCCCACTAAGATGTCTTCGAAGCAATGAATGAGTAGCTTCTCATTGTCAATGTACATTTACATCTTTCTGCAAATACAAGGTTCAATGTGCTGATGGGCATGTGGTTCCATTGTATTTCTCAAAGTCTGGGACTTTAAACTTTGACGGTGCAACCAAGTCAATTACCAAGCTCAGGTCCTTGGCACCCATTCCACCATGAGCAACTCCATCTTGGATGGATTTGATAATTGTAACGCCCCGGTTTTGGGCTTAGAAGTCTTGGGCGTTGACCGGTCGGTCAAAGTGTTGTTCGAATCGTAAGAGGTTAAATTAGGAAAGCCTAGTTCGGGTTGCATTAAAAATATGGAAAAATGTTCTAAAATCCTCTTTTAATATAATTAAGTGAACTGTGAAATCAATTTTGGAAAATGAGTTTTGGAAGGGTGACATTTTGGCTAGTGACCAAAATGTAATTTTCGCAAGTTTGGTGGCTGTTTTATAAAGGGTTGAAACTTTGAATCTTTAAGGAGCTATTTACCCAAAGGGAGTTTCTCCAGATTTTTCTAAGATATTTTGAGTTATAATTCTGATTTTAAAGTATATCAAAAGGAGGGAAAAGCCATTTGGCTAATTTCATAACTAACTTCTCTATTTTCTTTCTCTCTTTTTCTCTCAACCCAAACACTCCATTTCCAGAGATTTGATTCTGATTTTCTTACCTAAATTCCTCCTTTCAACTCTCATTTGATTCCTAATCATTATTTCTTCAAAACCTCTTCAATTGCTACTTGTTTCAACAAGGATTTTGATTTCCAAAAAGAGGAGAAACTCAAGTTTGGAGGTAAGAACGTCCTTCTCCTCTGAACTTCAAGTTCTTTACTGAAATTCCTAAGTTTTCAATCCTAAATTGATGTTTAATTAAAGGTTTTAAAGTGTTGAAATGGATCTTGGCTTATTATGCAAGATTTTGATGATTTTTGATGATTTTCGTTAGATCTGAGTAATCCGTTATTTAAGAGGTGTTTTTGATGTTAAATGATCTCTAAATTGATAAGGAATTGAGTTTTGATTGATGCAATCCCGGATAGGTTGAGTTTCCTATGTTTAGCTTGTGTTTCAAGGTAGTTTTTGTGGTGATCTTGTGGATCTGATGTTGCTGGAGGTATAAGGATGTTAATAGATTGTTTTTAGATGTTTAATGATGTTGTTGGGAGTGTGGTTTTGCTGGTTTATGGCTGGGCTTTGTTTAGAAGTGTTTTGGATGCATTTTCGGTTGTGTTTGGTGGCCGAAAATGGAGGTTGTGTGAGAGCAGCGAGTTTAGGTGCTTTCATTGAAGCAATTAATGCATGATGATGCATTAATCCTCTGCTTTAATGTGTTGAAACAGGGGAGGCATCCTTGGATCCAAGAGTTGTTGATCCGGAGGCTTGATTTGGTGCTTTGGCTTGAAGCAAAGTGGAAATCGGTGAGTGAAGTTGGGTTTTCAGATTTTAAACCAAGGTTTGAAGGTTTTGGGAGCTTAGTCTAAGTCTAAACAACTTTGCTAAGCTCAAGTGTAAGTTTTCGGATTTTCTCTCTAGTGGTGGCCATGATTTTGATGTGATGCAAAATGATGATTTGCATGTTTTAATTACTGTTTTGAAAGCATGTTTTAGCATGGTATTTGCTGATGTTTTAAGCCATATGTTGAAGGTAACTCTAGGTAGGAGTTCCTTGATTTTATACATTGAAATAATGTGGTTTGATACTTTGAAATGCATGATGAATATGGCTTGGTTTAATGCTTTAAAACAGTGGATTATATGATGAAAAAGATGTATATTGGCAAGTGATGTTTTGAAAATGTTAAGGTCACTAAGGTGGTTAAAAGTCCTTGAGTGAGCCTTGTTACTTAAGAACATCAAGGTGGTTAAAAGTCCTTGGATGGTTCTTGTTGCGGACACTAAGGTGGTTAAAAGTCCTTAGGTGATCCTTTCCATGGTGTTTAAAAGTCCATGGGGCCAAGGTGTTTAAAAGTCCTTGGGGCCAAGGTGTTTAAAAGTCCTTGGGGTGATTCAAGCATTGGACACAAAGGTGGTTAAAAGTCCTTGTGTGGTCCTCATCCATGGTGGTTAAAAGTCCATGGCCAAGGTGTTTAAAAGTCCTTGGGGCCAAGGTGTTTAAAAGTCCTTGGGAAAGTTGTTGAACTTGTTTTAATAAATGAAATGTATCACTTGAGCCAATATGACATGTTAAGAATATTGTGAAGCATGAGATGCATGTTTTAATGTAATGTGGAAGCATGAGATTGCTTGTTTTAAATATGCTTTTGAGCATGTGCAAAGGTTGATTATAAGCATGTTTTGTAAATGTTTTTAATTGCATTATTGAATGGTTTTTAAAGAGCACTCCTCACTAAGCTTTTGCTTACGCTCTCTCGTTTTCTTAATTCAATAATGCAGAGCACTAGAGTATCTTGAAGGGCAGCAAGAAGGGCAAGAGTTCAAGTACAAGTAGAGCTCAATGTATGGAAGGTTTTTGTTAAACATTTTAGCTTTTGGATGATTTGGCAATGGGGGACCAATGTGTATGTTTTGGGAGGTGTTTGGAACTCCCTAAGTATGTTGAATGTTGTTATGGTTGCTGGTTTTTGGATTGGATCCTTATATGCTTGTTTTAAAAGTTAATGCTTGAATAGCTAGCTTGTGTAGGAAGCATGCCTATAGAATTGGGGCTTTTTGCTTGTGATGTTGTTTTGATGAATTGCATGCTGGTAAAGTTTGGTAGCATTTGGAGCATGTTTGAATGATCAATTGCATGTTTTGGTTTGCTAGTTTGCTGATTTTTGTGCAGGCGTTTCGGAACAGTGAGCACCGTTTCGGAACGGGTGCCTGGAATGAACCCAGGGGTCCGAAACGGGGTGCACCGTTTCGAAACGGTTTGGTCTCTGCCAGACCCCCATTGCAGAACTGGTATCAGAACGGCCCGTGTTTCGGAACAGGGTCAACCTGTTTCGGAACGGTCGACCGTTGGGGGCTGACATGGGCAGTTATATGTTTTGAAATGTTTGCGTTTTGGTCCTGAATCTTGTTTGTGCAATTGTATGAGTTTGAGAAGTCCTTTTGAGCTGAAATTTCACAGAGAAGCATGAAACCTGACTAATTTCAGGTTGGTAAGATTAATTTGGATTAAGTCCTTTAATTTATCAGAAATTACAATCTAGTCCCTAAAGTTGTAATTTGTTCAATTGGGTCCCTGTTTGATCTCTGATGTTTGTGATCTTTGAGTATGTTGTTTGTGTGATCACAATTAGGGTTAATGTGCATCTAGATAAGATTAAAAAGAAAAAAAAGGGTCGTTAATCAAGGTTGACTTTCGGGTTGACTTTGGTTTTCCCCGTGTGACTTTCTTAATTCGGGTCAATCGTCTAGGCCGGGTTAAGGGGGTTACATTTGGTGGTATCAGAGCTGAGTTCTTGAGTAATTGGGAATGTTTGTATGCATGATTGAAGTATGTTTGGCATGTATGCTTGTTGTATGAAAGCATGTTCAATGGCTTGAGGTGTTGATGCTTTTGAGATGTATGCTGTGATGTTGCATGATGAGGGTACCCATTGCCAAACAAAAGCTAAAGAAATGATGTTGATTTTGAAAGAAATTGAGCTTGAATACTTGGAATTGCTTACCTTGCTGGTCCTGACTTTGTTTTATTTGTATTGTTATGCATGGTAAAAGTATGGCACCACGTAGAGAGTTAAGGAGTAGCGTGAGAGCTACGACCCCGGATGGGAATGATGAGAATGCGGGTAGTGTTGTGTTACCTCCTCCTCCGCCTGGTGGTGGTGGTGCTGAGGGAGGGAGAGCTGGAGCTGAAGCAGCTGGTGCTAGAGCTGCAGGACCTGAGGTTGGTCAGGGGCAAGCTATGCCTGATATGTCGGTGCTGGTGCAAGCTATTGCGGGTGCTTTTCGAGCAGCAGTAGCTGGAGCTCAAGGAGCTGGGCATCAGGGAGATGCTGGTGTGAGACTACCCTTAGAGCGTCTGCGCAGTCTTGGTGGGACTGAGTTTAGGGGTATGTCAGCTGAGAGGTCGGAAGCTTGGCTAGAAAGTACCAAGCGTATCTTGGGACAGATGAGCTGCACGGACGTGCAAAAGTTGGGATGTGTTGTGTCTTTGCTGCAAGGCGATGCTTATACGTGGTGGACGACCACAATCTCTGGAATGGCTGAAGCTGACATCACTTGGACATTCTTTCAGAATGCGTTCAAGAGGAGATATCTGGGAGTGAGATATCTGGATGAGAAAAAGCGTGAATTCATGACTCTGACCCAAGGGAGCATGAGTGTGGCTGAGTATGAGGTGCAGTTTGTGTGACTCAGTCAGTATGCACCGGAGCTGATTCCTGATGAGCGGGAGAGGTGCGAGAGGTTTCGTTATGGTCTCATAACGGAGGTAAAGATGTATGTGCTGGCCACTGAGTATGATGATTTTGATGTGTTAGTGGGCCGAGCAAAGGACATTGAGATGAATCTGAGTTTGTCTGCGAAGGGTGCTGGAGCGAGTTCTGGGAAGAGAGCTGCTGAGTATAGTTCCGAAGGTGGACGGAACAAGAGGGGACGCGATCAGAGGTTTCAGTCCTCAGCTAAGAGAGGTGGAGGTGCACCTGCTAGGGGTGGCAATGCTAGAGCTGACCCTAGTGCTTGTTGGATCTGCGGTTCACGTGGTCACTTGAAGCGTGACTGTCCTCGTGCTGTGAGGGAGGTGCAAGCTCCTGTTGCGGCAACTGGTTATGAATGCTGGAATTGTGGTTCTGCTGACCACTTGAGGGGAGATTGTCCGAGGTTGGCTGGTGGTCAAGAGCGTGCTCCTGTTGTTGCTGCACCGCAGAGAGGTCGTGGGCGCGGCCGTGGTAATTTCCAGAGACGTGAGGAAGGTGGTCGTGGAGTAGCCCATGTTGTGGCTATTCAGCCTGAGGGTGGAGGCCAAGCGAGGGTGTATGCTCAGCGTGAGGGAAGGAATGATGCAGATGTGATTGCAGGTACCTCTACTTTGCAATCCTTGTCATTGCTTTCTTTGATTGATTCTGGATCTACGCATTCATACATTTTGCGTGAGCATGCCGAATTGCTTGGTTTGCCTGTTGAGTTTTTGGATGTTGGTGTTCGTGTCACTAGTTCTTTTGGTGAAACTGTTGTGACTCGAAAGCTTTATAGAAGGTGTCCCTTGGTTGTTCAAGAACATGTTTTTCATGTTGATCTTATGGAGTTGCCCTTTTATGGTTTTGATGTGATCCTTGGTATGGATTGGCTTGTTGAGCATCGTGCTGTTGTGGATTGTGAAAATAAGCGTGTTTCGCTTAAGCTTGCGGATGATTATGAAGTTGTTGTGGTTGGTGAGAATGTGAAGTTTCTTGCCAATGTGGTGTCTACCTTGGAGGCGAGCAGGATGCTGAGGCAAGGTTGCGAAGCTTATCTAGCTTTTGTGATGAATCCTAGCTCTAAGGAGTTGAGGGTGCAAGATATCAGAGTTGTGAAGGAGTTTCCTGGTGTTTTTCCTGAGGAGTTGCCTGGTTTACCTCCTAATCGCGAGGTGGAGTTTGGAATTGAGCTGTATGAGAATACAACTCCTGTGTCCATTACTCCCTATAGAATGGCACCTAAGGAGCTGAAGGAGCTGAAGACGCAGTTGCAAGAGCTGCTTGATCGTGGTTTCATCCGGCCGAGTGTGTCACCTTGGAGAGCACCGGTCTTGTTTGTGAAGAAGAAAGATGGCACTATGAGGATGTGCATTGATTACCGTTAGCTGAACAAGTTGACTATCAAGAATCGGTATCCTTTGCCGAGGATTGATGATCTCTTTGATCAATTTCGGGGAGCGGCTGTGTTCTCTAAGATTGATTTGAGGTCAGGGTATTACAAGTTGAAGGTGAAGGATGTGGATGTGCCTAAGACAGCTTTCAGGACAAGGTATGGGCATTATGAGTTCCTTGTGATGCCGTTTGGTTTGACAAATGGTCCTGCTGCTTTCATGGACATGATGAACCGTGTGTTTCATGAATACCTGGACAAGTTCGTTGTGGTGTTCATTGATGATATCCTTGTGTACTCGCGTACTGAGGAGGAGCATGAAGAGCATTTGAGGTTTGTTTTGCAAGCTATGTTTGAGAATCAGCTTTATGCTAAGCTGAGCAAGTGTGAGTTCTGGCTTAAGGAGGTGGTGTTTCTTGGGCATGTGGTCTCAGCTGAGGGGATTCGTGTTGATCCTCAGAAGATCGAGGCGGTGATGAACTAGAAGGTTCCTAAGTCTGTTCACGAGGTCCGTAGTTTCCTTGGTTTGGCAGGATACTACCGAAGGTTTGTGGATGGTTTTTCCAAGATTGCTGCTCCTTTGACGAAGCTGTTGCAAAAGGATGTTAAGTATGAGTGGACGGAAGCGAGACAGCAGGCTTTTGAGAAGCTTAAGGCGGCTTTGACGCAAGCTCCTATCTTGGTTCAGCCTGAATCAGGGAAAGAGTTTGTGGTCTATAGTGATGCATCCTATGTTGGTTTGGGGTGTGAGCTGATGCAAGAGGGTAAGGTGGTGGCTTATGCATCGCGGCAGTTGAAAGTGCATGAGCGCAATTACCCTACGCATGATATTGAGCTGGCTGCAGTGGTTTTTGCTCTGAAGATCTGGAGGCATTATCTGTATGGTGAGAAGTGTACGGTGTACACGGATCACAAGAGTTTGAGGTATCTGATGTCACAGAAGGAGTTGAATCTTAGGCAGCGGCGTTGGTTGGAGTTGCTCAAGGATTATGATCTGACGATTGAGTATCATCCTGGAAAGGCTAATGTTGTTGCGGATGCCTTGAGTAGGAAAGTAGCTGTTGAGCTGAGGGCTATGTTTGCTAGCTTGAGCATATCGCGAGATGGTGGTCTTGTTGCTGAGTTGCAGGTGAAACCATCGTTGGTTCAGTTGATCAAGGATAAGCAGTTGCTCGATGATTCCTTGGTGTCTCATGTTCAGGATATCGCGGAGGGTAGACCTTCGGATTTCTGTTTTAATGATGATGGTGTGTTGTGTTTTGGGAGTCGGATAGTAGTGCCCAATGATGCTGAGTTGAGGCGTGCTATTCTGACTGAAGGTCATAGTAGTCCTTTTGCTATGCACCCTGGTAGTACTAAGATGTATCGTGATCTTCGTGATGAGTACTATTGGGTGGGTTTGAAGAAGGATGTTGCAGAGTTTGTGAGCAAGTGTTTGGTGTGTCAGCGAGTTAAGGCTGAACATCAGGTTCCTTCTGGGTTGTTGCAACCGTTGAAAATTCCTGAATGGAAGTGGGAAAGGGTTACCATGGATTTTGTATCTGGTTTACCTTTGTCTCCATCGAAGAAGAATTCGGTTTGGGTGATTGTGGATCGTTTGACGAAGTGTGCGCATTTCTTGCCTGTGCATACTACGTTCTCTTTGGATAGGCTGGCAGAGCTGTACATTGCTGAGATTGTGCGGCTGCATGGTGTGCCTAAGTGGATTGTGTCGGATAGGGATCCGAGGTTCACATCGCGTTTCTGGCAGTGTTTGCATCAAGCTCTGGGTACAAGGTTGCATTTCAGTACATCCTATCATCCTCAGTCGGATGGTCAGTCTTAACGAGTTATCCAGATCTTGGAGGATATGTTGAGGTGCTGCGTGATTGAGTTCCAAGGTTCTTGGGAGAAGCATCTGCCTTTGGTTGAGTTCGCTTATAACAATAGTTATCAGGCGAGTATACAGATGGCACCTTATGAGGCTTTGTACGGGAGGAAGTGTAGGACTCCTCTTTGTTGGGCTGAAACTGGTCAAAAGTTGGTTTCGATGCCGGCTTTGTTGAAACGGACCACTGAGAAGGTGAAGCTTATCTATGAGCGGTTGAAGGCTGCCTCTGATCGGCAAAAGTCTTACGCGGATTTGAAGCGTAAGGAGATAGAGTATGCGGTGGGTGACCGTGTGTTCTTGAAGGTTTCGCCTTGGAAGAAGGTGATGAGGTTTGGCCGGAAGGGTAAGTTGAGCCCTAGGTACATTGGACCATATGAGGTTGTTGAGCGTGTGGGTCCTGTTGCGTATCGGTTGAGGTTACCTCAAGAGTTGGAGAAGATTCATGATGTGTTCCATGTTTTTATGCTCCGGAGGTATAGATCTGATCCTTCGCATGTGATGCCTGTGGAGGAAGTGGAATTGAATCTGGATTTGACCTATGATGAGGAACCGGTGAAGGTTCTCGATTCGGATAGCAAGGTTCTTCGTGGCAAGACCATTGAGTTGGTGAAGGTGCTGTGGAAGCATCGAGGTGTTGAAGAAGCCACGTGGGAGCGGAAGGAAGACATGCTGAAGCAGTTTCCTTATCTCTTTCCTTCAGGTAAATTTCGAGGACGAAATTTCTTAAGGGGGGGAGAGTTGTAACGCCCCGGTTTTGGGCTTAGTAGTTTTGGGCGTTGACCGGTTTGGTCAAAGTGCTGTTCGAATCTAAAGAGGTGAAATTAGGAAAGCCTAGTTCGGGTTGCATTAAAAATATGGAAAAATGTTCTAAAATCATCTTTTAATATAATTAAGTGAACTGTGAAATCAATTTTGGAAAATGAGTTTTGGAAGGGTGACATTTTGGCTAGTGACCAAAATGTAATTTTTGAAAGTTTGGTGACTGTTTTCGAAAGGGTTGGAACTTTGAATCTTTAAGGAGCTATTATTCCAAAAGTAGTTTCTCCAGACTTTTCTAAGATATTTTAAGCTATATTCTGATTTTAAAACATATCAAAAGAGGAGGGAAAGCCATTTTGGCTATTTTGTTAACTAACTTTCCAATTTTCTTTCTCTCATTTTCTCTCAACCCAAACACCTTCTTTCCAGAGAATTGTTTTTGATTTTCTCACCTAAATCTCTCCTTTCAACTCTCTTTTGATTCCTAATCAACATATCTACAAAACCTCATCATTTGCCACTTGATTCATCAAGGTTTTTGATTCCAAAAAGAGGAGAAACTCAAGTTTGGAGGTAAGAACGTCCTTCTCCTCTAAACTATCAGTTCTTTACTAAAATTCCTAAGTTTTCAATCCTTAATTGATGTTTTATTAAAGGCTTTTGAGTTGTGAAATGGATCTTGGCTTATAATGCAAGATTTGGTGATTTTTGATGATTTTCGTTTGATCTGTTAAATCTGTGATTTGAGATGTATTTTTGATGATATTTGAACTCTAAATTGATAAGGAATTGAGTTTTGATTAATGCAATCCCGGATAGGTTGAGTTTCCTAAGTTTAGCTTGTGTTTCTTGGTTGTTTTTGAGGTGATCTTGTGGATCTGGTGTTGCTGGAGGTCTAAGGATGTTTATAGGCTCTTTTTAGATGTTAAATGATGTTAAAGGATGTTAGGTTTTGATGGTTTATGGCTAGACTTTGTTGAGAAGTGGTTTGGATGCATTTTCGGTTGTGTTTGGTAGCCGAAAATGGAGTGTGGATGAGAGCAGCGAGTTTAGGTGCTTTCATTGAAGCAATTAATGCATGATGATGCATTAATCCTCTGCTTTGATGTGTTGAAACAGGGGAGGCATCTTTGGATCCAAGAGTTGTTGATCCGGAAGCTTGATTTGGTGCTTCGGCAAGAGGCGAAGTGGAATCGGTGAGTGAAATTGGGTTTTTGGCTTTGAAACCAATGTCTTGGGAGCATAGTTTAAGTGTAAACAACTTTGCTAAGCTCAAGTGTAAGTTTTCGGAAAGTACTCTCTAGTAGTGGCCATGATTTTGTTGTGATGCAATGTGGTTTATTGCATGATTTAAATACTGTTTTGAAAGCATGATTTAGCATGGTAATTGCTGTTTTTGTAAGCCATATGTTGAAGGAAGCTCAAGGTAATAGTTCCTTGTTTTTGTACATTGATAAAATGTGGTTTGATGCTTTTAAACGCATGATGTATATGGCTTGGTTTAATGCTTTAAAACAGTGGATTAATTGATGATAATGATGTATATTGGCAAGTGATGTTTTGAAAAGGTTAAGGTCACTAAGGTGGTTAAAAGTCCTTGAGTGAGCCTTGTTTACTTAAGAACATCAAGGTGGTTAAAAGTCCTTGGATGGTTCTTGTTACGGACACAAAGGTGGTTAAAAGTCCTTGTGTGATCCTTTCCATGGTGTTTAAAAGTCCATGGGGCCATGGTGTTTAAAAGTCCATGGGGCCAAGGTGTTTAAAAGTCCTTGGGGCCAAGGTGTTTAAAAGTCCTTGGGGTGAAACTTGATACGGACACAAAGGTGGTTAAAAGTCCTTGTGTGGTCCTTTCCATGGTGGTTAAAAGTCCATGGGTCAAGGTGTTTAAAAGTCCTTGGGGCCAAGGTGTTTAAAAGTCCTTGGGGTGAAAGTTGATGAACTTGTTTTTAAAGAAATGGAACTTATCACTTGTAGCCAATATGACATGTTATGATATGAAGCATGGGATGCTTGTTTTAAGTATGCTTTTGAGCATGAGCAATTGATGATTTGAAGCATGATTTATAAATGTTTTATAAATGCATTATTGAATGGTTTTATGAGCATTCCTCACTAAGCTTTTGCTTACGCTCTCTTCCGTTTTCTTAATTCAATAATGCAGAACATTAGAGTACCTTGAGGGCAGCAAGAAGGGCAAGCAATCAAGTGAAAGTAAAGCTCAAAGTATGGAAGGTTTCTTAAGTACATTTTTAGCTTTTGGTAATTTGGCAATGGGGGACCTATGTGTATGTTTTGGGAGAGGTTTTGAACTCCCTAAGTATGTTGAATGTTGATGAGAATGCTGGTTTTAGTGTTTGGCCTTTATATGCTTGAATTGGAAGTTTATGCTTGTATGGCTTGCTTGTGTAGGAAGCATGCCTATAGATTTGGGGCTTTTCGTATATGATGTTGTTTTGATGAATTGTCGATGCATGTATGTCTCAAATATGTTGAATTGCATGTTGGTAATGTTTGGTGGCAATTGGAGCATGATTGGATGTTTAATTGCATGTTTAAGAATGCATTTTTGGGCAATCTGTGCAGGGTGTTTCGGAACAGTATCACCCGTTTCGGAACAGGTGCCTTAAACAAGCCCAGGCGTCCGAAACGGGAGGGACCGTTCCGAAACGGTTTGGCTACTGCCAGCCCGTGTTGCGGTACGCGTTGCGGAACGACCCCGCGTTTCGAAACGGGCTCTGCCTGTTTCGGAACGGGTGACCGTTAGGGGCTGACATTGGTAGTTAAATGTTTTGAATTGTTTGCATTTTGGTCTTGAATCTTGTTTGTGCAATTGTATGAGTTTGGGAAGTCCTTTTGAGCTGGAATTTCACAGTGAAGCATGAAACCTGACTAATTACAAGCTGGTAACTTTAATTTGAGTTAAGTCCTCATATTTATCAGAAATTACAATTTGGTCCCTAAAGTTGTAATTTGTTCAATTGGGTCCCTGTTTGATCTCTGATGTTTATGATCTTTGAGTATGTTGTGGTATGATCATATCTAAGGGTTAATATGCATCTAGACAAGATTAAAAAAGAAAAAAAAGGGTCGTTAATCAAGGTTGACTTTCGGGTTGACTTTGGTTTTCCCCGTGTGACTTTCTTAATTCGGGTCAACCGTCTAGGCCGGGTTAAGGGGGTTACATTGGCTTTGGCAACAATATCCTTCCCAAAGATCCTTCCTGGAAATCATGGGACTGCACCGACGTTTCCTGCTTCTTCAACTGCATCTAGATCCTTGAATCCTAGCATGGCAGCTATTGAACTGACTATCCTTTGATGAACACACTCAATTTTCTATTTCAGGTTAGTTTCCATCTTCTCCAACATGTCTTGAGTGCTCTTTTGGTTTGCCTCCAAAGCTGTCAACCCTTCTTCAGTGTTCATGGCTCGGGTTTGGGCATGCGTACTGTACTTATGAGTTGTCTTAGCTATTTTGAATATTCTGTCATTTTTATATTAAGTTAATTTTTGTCATGAATGAATTTATACACAAATAATTTCGTATAAACAAACAACAAAACAAACAAAATAGTGCAAACGCATGAATGCAGTTGAAGGGCCATTAATTCCATTGAGAATTTGCTCATAAAAGAAAACTCTTTATTGAATACGAAAGCTCTTTATTACATTATTTTCAAATTACAAATATTTTTCAGCACGAACTCCTAACTCCTTAACTTCTCCTACAAGCCACATAAGCCTCGGTCCAACTTCTCCAATTGGCTTGATGTACTGACGAAGAGCTATAGCTTCAGTTGTCAACATTGTCACAAGTTAGGCCACATCTTGGGTGTAACACCCCAATTTTAGGGCTAGATGTTGCGGATGTGGATTTTGGTATTCGATGAGTTAGTTGGGCATTTTGAGTTTTGACCAGAGAAAATCCTCTTCGGGTATTCCTAAAAAGTTGGGAATAATTTCTAAAATTACTATTTATTATGAATAAGAGTTTTGTGAAAACAAATTTGGAAAATCAATTCTAAAAGGTTGAGATTTTGGTCTAGTGACCAAATCGCAAGTTTTCAAAAGTTGGTGGTCACTTTGCAAAATCAGCCAAAAATGTGGTTCTAGTTTTTATTTAAACCCAAACCTATTTTAAAAGGATTTTATAACAAAAATAATTGCTTTTGAATCAGCCCCATCTTCCATTTGCACGTTAGTTCTTAAAAACCAAGCCACCATTGAAGCATTTTCAATCCAAGGGATTACTCATCAAGGTTTTGGGTGGTAAACTTGATTTCATCTTGCCTTTCTTTAATTAAACTTGTTTTTATTAGTTTTCTATCAATACCAAATTGATTACCTCTTTTGATTTAAATGTTCAAGTTTGAAATAAATGGATTTTTAAAAGATTTTCATTCAAATGGCTTAGGTTGGGTTTTGGAAGGTTTTTAAAGGGTATTTTTGTGTCTAAATGATGTTTATATGAAGGAATGGTCATAAGGAAGCTGATACTTGAAGTTTGAGTGAAGTTTAGTATGAAAAATCTTAAGTTTAAGCTTATGGTTTTTAATGGCAGCAGCGATTTTAGTATGTTTAAGTTGCTTATTTTGATGTTAATAGATGAGTTTTTTATGGTTGAAATGTTGGGTAATTGCTAGGTTTGTGTTTTGGACGTTTTGGAAGTGATTTTGATGATTTTCGGTATTGGATTGTTGGGTATTTTATAGTAATTGTTGGATTTTAGTGTTGCTGCAAGTTTGGAAGCTTATTTGGGTGTTAATACTCTGTTTTAACTTGTTTAGAAACTGGGGATTCTAGTTTGGGAGCAAATCTAGGTGACCGTTAGCTATTTGGTGGGTTTCGGCTTGTTAGAACGAGTTTATCAGTGAGTGGAATTGTTTTGAAGCATTTGGAAATGTCCAACGATGATTTTGGGGGTTTAGATTGACTTATCCAGCCAATCTAAACTCAAGAGTAAGTGGTTTTACATTTCACCATGTTTTTGATATTGTGTGTTGTGCTATAAAATTTCAGTAAGACTTGTGTTTGTTGCCTATTATTTTTCCTACCTTTAATGCCTATGTTATGTTGTGAGCACGCTTATGTTGTTGTTGTAAGATTGTAAGATATATGTGTTGCCAAAGGCATGCTTGGTATGGAAATGTTGGAAGAGTAAGATGTGGTAAGATGAGCATGATAGCCATGTGAGTTTGGTAAGTTGGACCTTTGTTAGAATATTGGTATAATTTATACTCTTTATCGGATATAGTTGATCGATCAACTAGGATTACCGTGCACATGTAAGACTTGTAAGACAAAACTCGCATGCGTGCAAGATAAATTCGTACGTGTAAGAAAATTCAGCCGTGACAGACAAATTCGTACGTGTAAGATTAACTTGGAAGCGGTGATTGAGTTTACTCTCATCGATGTCCTGTAAGACTTGTAAGATTGTAAGAAATTCGTATATCTGGGTATTGTTGTTAATTATGCCAATATGCTATTTTCCTCATTTGTACGACCTTTGATACATTATGGTAAGTTGGGTTAAGGTTTGGTAAGGCCTTGTAAGAGTAAGTTGTGTTTTGTATGAATGGTTGATTGGTAAGATGATATTGTTAGTTAATGTGTTGTTGTACGATGTTGTATGCACTTTGTGGTTTGGTAAAGGTTTTGGTTCTCAAAGCTTTAACTGATTTTAAAACTGCATTGTTGTTGTTCGGTTTTGAGCTCCGCTCACTAAGCTTAAATGCTTATGCTCTCTTTTCCAACAATGCAGATCGTTACAGTTCCGGGCAGCAAGAAAGCAAGGGGAACAAGGCCATTTCTTTTCCACATTAGCTCAAGTATGATTTTTAAGTTTGTAATAATACTACTAGAAAATCGGATGCTATGTTTTATGTTTGGGCTTGATGTATTGAAGATGTTTTGTTTGAGACAAGTTTGTTATGACCCTATTATGTTGTGTGAAGTTTGGTTTTGTTGTTTTTATGCTTATCTTGTGTTTTGACCTCTTATGCAAGTGTGGGTCATCTTATGTCCCGTTCTTGTTTAATCCAAGTGTTGGTATGCTCTCGTTTGTTGTTGTTAAGCCCATTTGCCTACAAAATGCTTGTTATGTGGATTCTTTGTTGTATGTGTGTTGTTGGGTCGAGATTAGCAAGCTTGGAGGTGCCTAAAAAGTATTTTAGAACCAGTCTGCAGGCAAGTGTTCGAAATGGGCACCGGCGTTTCGGAACGCCTTTGCATTTTTTCCTTGGCGTTGCGGAACGGGCTTCACCGTTCCGAAACGTTTGCTCACTGCAAAATCCTGTTGAAGACCCGTTCTGAAACAGGCTCTTAGGTTTCAAAACAGTGGTCATTATTTTCGGTTAAAGGCATCTTCTAAGTTTGTTTTTCTTGCGTTTCGGTCCTCGATTGATGTGTCATCAATCAGAAGAGTTCGGGTTGTTGTTTTGAGTTGCATTTCATCATGCGAGCATGAAATTAACTTAATCTCAAAGTAATAACCTTAATTTCATGTTAGGTCCTCGTTTATGCTAGATTTACATTTTGGTACTTGTATGCTTGTTTATTTGTTCGAAGTTTGTTTCTTCGTGTTCTTATCCGCTGCGCGTGATCCACACAGAAGTTCTTATAAGTGCATCTAGAAAAGATAATTTTTTAAAAGCTTCCTCCTCTTTTAGGGTTGCTAATCGAAGAGAAATCTTAGGGTCTTTCTTCGGTTAGTCTTGTGTGACCACCTTGGGTCAGTCTGGTGGCTAGGCCGGGCCGAGGGGGTTACACTAGGCATGTGTCATCGCCATTCTATGGAACTCATCTTGTTCTCAAAACCTCTGGGCATTATCTCTAAGGCGAGTAAACCAATAATCATTTCCTCCTTCGGTGACATCTTCAAGAACTAAGATCTTTGTTCTGTACTCTTGGAGAAGGTTATCCATTTCTTCAACTCGCTCTTTCAAGAAGTCATTCTCGTTCAAACTAGCTTGGAGCTCCTCATAGGTATGGTCATCTTGCATCTTGTGAATTGTCTGGTTCAAGGTCTCTATTTTGGCCTCTAACTCAATGAGAAAGGTCTGACTTTGCTTCAACTTCTTACAGGATTCGTCATAGGCTGACTGAAACTCTAGGAAACGTATCTTGTTGTCATGAGCCTTCCTCTTCCATGCAGCCGTATTTTCCTTCTCCTTCTAGCAGGGACGTTTGCCTTTCTGATTCTCCACTGCTTGTTTCCCATTCTTTCCCTCTTCATCCCTTAAGAGCCTTCCATCCATGGTCATAGTTTTCTAGTTTTGAGCAATTTTCTAGAATCAATCCCTTCTCGATATGGAATGATGCACATGCAAAACAAACAAGATAGGGAACAAAGATTAAAAGAAAGAAAGAAAAAAAAGAAACAATCCAAAATAATTTAATTGCATAATAATTATGGGTAGCCATTCCAACATTTCAGGACATGTCTCCACATATTATTCTTGTGACTCAACACCCTAGGCTTTCCGCATAGCTCTATTGGGGTAGGCTCTAGATTCTCAAACTTGGTTCAATTCTAAAAGGGTGCCCGAGTTGTCCTTGTTGTCCCCTACTAAAGGTAGCAAGGCCCTCGATTCTCACCCATCACAGGCTTCAAATGAATCGAGTTCAACTTAGGAGGACTCACCACCGATGTCTTCTCGAAGAATTAATATTCTTACGAAGACAAAGGGAATGAGTCGTGAAGGTACTTGCTAGGCTCATACGAAGAATCAATATTCTTACATTAGCAAAGCGTGTTCCCTTCACTTAAACGGACAGGACAAAGCTCGGCTATAGAGCTTGGAGTTAAGTCTTAAATGTGTAAAATAAAATTATATTCATTTAAACGGACAAATAAATTGAACATATTATGAACTTGCAAATTCCATTAGTTTTTTTAAAATACCCTTTTCGAATCCCATTTAAAATCAACTTGTGGTCTGACCCTCTTTTGTTTTTATTTTAAAAATAAAAACACTTCCCCAGCGCAGTCGCCAAGTTGTCGCAACCCTTTTTAGGAGCTTCGACTTTTTGAAAAACCCTTTAAAAAACACGGAGTCACCATCCATTTTTTTTTGAAAAAGTGTGATTTGATCAGTTTAAAGCAGAGTTATTTTAATAAAACGTTTTATTTTATTAAAACAACAGTTTTGGTCTATGAAAACCTGAAAAAAATAGGTTCAGAGGTCGGTTACGCGTGGGGAAGGGTTAGCACCCCCACAACGCCCTAAATTGATACCTAATTGATTTCAAAAATATTTTCAAAACTGAAATTTGCAAGTTCATAAAGGTTTCAATTTGTTTGTTCGTTTAATGAATATAAGTCTATTTTAAAGGCCTTAGCGCCTGAGAAATGAACTTTAATCACCGCCAACATTTCTGGTGCTAACCCATCATCCCCGTTTGACAAGACTCCGCATTAAATTAATTTCACTTTTCAATCAACATGGAAATTTAATGTGTTGAGCATTTTTATTTATTCTAGGTTTGATTATTTTAAAGCATAAAAGGTCTAAGTCTTTTATTCCTAATTAAGGGTTTGAGTTTGTTTAAGTGTGTTTTATTTTTTGTAAGAAATTTTTTCTACAAACATGTCTCTATCTAAGCTTTTAGAACCTAGTCCTAAGTTTCAACCTATCTCTAAAGAACAAACAAGAAACTTGAATTATTCTTTTGTGTTTTTTATTGTTTCTTTTTTTAAATCACTTTATTCTTTTCTTTTTTAGCTTTAAAACTTAAACCCCCTTTTTTGACATTTTCGCCTTTTAGTCTTATTAATATTCTATTTTTTAATTTTATTTTTATTTTAAAAAATGTTTTTTTCTTTTAAAACTTTAGGGTTATTATTACCCTTTAATACCTTGAAGATTTTCTAGTTTTTAAAGTTTCTTTTAAAAGGGTTGATTTTGAGATTTTTTTTATTTTTAAACATTTTAGTTAAATTATTTTTTAGGAAAAATATTTGTAAATGTTTTCATACTTTTATTCTCTAAAATTCTATACTTTTAACCTATGCTTATTTTTATTAAAACCCCCTTTTAAAATTTTATCTTTTGTTTTTTCTTTTAAAACATATTTTTCTAAACACCTTTAAAAAAACCTTATTTAAATTACCTAAGCATTTTTTATTAATAAAACTTTTATTTTAGAAGTCAAAATATTCGTTCAAAGCCCATTTATTTTCTAAAAAATATCTGAGGTTTATTTATATTTCTATTTTTAATTTTCCATCTTAAAAACTTTATTAACACCCAATTTTCCTTGATTTTGGTTTCTTTCAAATTAACCACTAATTTAATTTGTTTAAAGAAACATTAATTCACTTTTATTCCCAGATTCAAAAGGATTCAAACATCTTTTAGTAACATTCATTTCATTTTCAAGATTGAAATTCTCAAAAACAACATTTTTTATTTTATTTAAGAATCTAAAAGATTAAAGCAAAAACTAAGGGAAAATAATGAACGAAATTGTTACCCAAATTCAAGAATCAATCCTCTACAATCCAAAGCAACCTACAAACATGCACAATAACAACAAAAATTCAACCAAGAACAAGAAATAATCAAAAATGAAAATAAAAAGAAGAAAAGATGTTTACCGAAAATGAAGAACACGAGTATGACTTCTTCTTGAATTGCTTCCAAACATTTCCAGAAATTGACCCAAAGCTTGAACTCACTCCAAGAATTTCTCCAACAAATTCAGAGAAAATTTCATGAAATTTTCGTAATTTTTTTAAAGTTTTTATTGGCTTTTCTAAGTGGTGAATTAGTGAAGAACAAAAGGATTTTGAGGTAGTTATACTTGAACCTAGGCCTTGCAATTCATTGCATATCATGATTTAATCCCCAAATTGAAGCTAAAATCCGACAGAGGGCATGATCCCCGGAAAAACCCCTCAAGGAATTCCCGATTTGGTTAAGATTCAGAGTCGAATTTCTCCCTTGATTCAAGCCCTAGCTCTATCCATTTTCTTTTGTTTTTTGCAGATTTCAGCGGCTACGATGGATGGCGGAGAGCGTCACCGGTGTCATTGGGTTTGGCGACGGCGAGACGCGTCGACCGACAGCTGTGGCTTGAGGACGGAGGACGGACGCCCGACAGCCGACCAAGCTATCAATTTGGGCAAGCAGATTGAGCTTGTCTTTTCCCTTTATTTATTTACTTTTTACTGTTTTTACTGTTTTTATTGTTTTTTGTTGTTTTTTATTAGCCTAATTTTTAACTTCCTTTTTAGAAAAAAAACAAATATTTTTCTTTTTAAATGGACTTTTTGAAAATAAATGAGGTTTATTTTTTTACAAAATGGGTTTATTATTTTATTTTAAAATTGGACCTTTATTTGATTTTTGAAATAGGTTTAAAAATAGGTTTTACTGAAATAATGAGCTTTTGGGATTAAAAAAAGTTTTTTTTATTTTGGAATGGGATTTTATTTGAAATGTGTTTATAAATGGTTTTTTATTTTTATTATATTACTTTTTTGAAAAATAATGGGTGAAAATCTAGTGACAAAAGACACCTCATTTATTATTTTTCTTTTAATAAAAAAACAAATTAACAATTGAAATAAGATAAATAAATGACTAAATTTTATTTTTGTTTTTTGTTTTAAAGAAATATTTATTATTTTTTGTATTTATTTTAAGGTTTTTATTAGTTAGAAAGAATTTGTATTTTTTGTGTTTTAAAAAAAAGCTTTTATTATTGAAATAAAATTTAATTACTCATTTTAAAAAAAAAAATATTATTTGAAAATATATGACAAAACACATTCTATTCATCTTTTTAGGATTGAAATGAATCAAACTTATCTTTTAATAAAATCACCACATGTTCTGGGTGTTCTTAAAAAAAAAAATAAGAAAACCCCTTTTATTTTTCTCCAAAAATCAACCAAAAAATTCTCAAAATTGGTTTTAATTCGAATAGAAAAATCTGAATTTAAAAACAACTATTTCATAACACTTCAAGGTAAAATTAACAAATTAAAATCAGAATAAATAATAGTAAAAAAAGCAAGGGAAGAACATATTACCAAAAAAGAAGAATTTGTTTTCTTCGATTCCAACGAATTTGAGTACAACACCATCGAAAAATTTTAGCTTTTTCTTCTACAATTCTATTGGAAATTCTATGCCTTTCTAGTGATTTTTTACAATCAATTTTCGGACCAATTCTTAGATGATCTGCAAAAGGGGAATGTGGCTCAATTTATAGGGTTTTGGTAGATGAACAAGAAATTTTGGGGACAAAAATCCCAATCTCATTCCAAATAATCATCCAAAACGAACCTAATTTTTTGCTTTCTTAACATAACTGAAAATCAATTCAGATTTGGCTTAAACTTGAATAATTTGGGATGATTTTAACCCTAATTTTGAGCTAGGGTTTGATCAGTTTCCCCCCATCTTGCAGGTTCAAACGAAGGCGGTAAGGTGTGGCGACGACGACATTTGATCGGCCAGAGCGAGGCGATTTGGCTGGTACCATCGGTGCACCTCAACGGTAGTTGCCGACGACGCAAAGGGCCAGGGAAGATGCGTCCAACAACTTCAAATTGATGCAAAGGCGGTTTTGGGGGAACCACCCTGAGCGCGTGAGGCTCACGAGACATGCGCATGAGTGGTTCTTGCCTCCATCTTTTTTTTATTCGATCCTAGTCATCAAATTTCCTTCCTCCAGATACTATGGCTATTGTTAAACTTGCATCAAAAACAAAGATAAATGGGTTATTTATTGTATTTATTTTTTTGATTGGATCGAATGATCGAAATAAACCAAAATGGGGGTGAATTCGATTTTTAAAGTTCTTGGTGGTGGAATTTGCAAATAAAAATGGTAGACAAGGAATTTTAGAGTGGTAACCCTTAGCTTCACTAAGTATTTGCAACAATTCCACTAATTGCTCTTCCCCTTTTATAGGCTAAGGAGGTAACCCTTACAATTTTCGGTCAAATTTTCTACCCAAAATTTGAACCAATCCTCACACAATTGAAACAAAGAAGTTGTTGGCTAAAACAAGTATCTCTCAATACACAATTTAGCCCAATTACAAGCACTCAACCCAATTGAAATGATAAGAATGAAAAATACAATTGGGGTTACAAGACAATAATGGGATTTAGGCACAAATGCTTGGATTTGATATTTGGATGTTTGCTTTAGGATCAATAGTTGTTGCTGAAGCTTTTAGAGGTCCCTTTTATACCTTCTCATTGAATTCTAGCCGTTGTGGTTGTTGCATTCATCAATAGAGCCATTAGGGGTGTTATCTTCCCTCCATAAATGCAGTCTGCAACCAACCGTTTCGAAACGCTCGACCCTGTTTCAAAACATACCAAAATAGAAAGACTCATTGGGGTGCATTAAAGAGCTCATTTCGAAACGGTTAGAAATGTTTCGATACGCTAAGAGATGTTTCGAAACCCGTTTCGAAACATTTTGCCAATGTCAAGGATCATATCGAAATGGCTTGAGATCGTTTCGATACGCCTTAAAGACTTGTTAAAAATCAGTTAAAAACATTCAACAGTCATATTTTTCAAATCAGTTTTAAAGCTGTTTCGAAACACTGGATGTCGTTTCGATACAGTGTCTCAATGTTCTTAAGCCGTTTCGAAACTTGTTTCGAAACATGGGTTGGCAGGGTTGAAATCGTTTCGATACCCGTTCCGAAACATGAACTCACAGTTTCAAAACTGTTTCGAAACACCTAAGGCCGTTTCGAAACGATGACTCGAAAATCACTGTTTTGGCTTTAAGAACACCTAGAAAACATTTGATAAATTCAGTTTTTAACTTAGGCATATTGTTTAAAACATATAGAGAGGTTTGATGACTTAGAAATTCGTTTTCACATTTTCAATTTAGTCCTTAGGTTCTTTAGTTATATCAAAATTAAAATATCGGTTTCACAATCTCCCCCTTTTTGATATAACAAAACAAAAGTTAGAATTTTTAAGAGTTTTGAAAATTTTGAATACATTCTAACTCCCCCTCAATTTAAGATAGGTTTTTAAAGTTTTAAAAGGATTTAAGGATTTAAATTCAAGGTTTAAAACATAAAAACACTTAAAACATTTAAAACGAATTTTGGCTCTTAGATTACTTCTCCCCCTTTTTGTTAGATCAAAAATAATAAACAAGGCTCAAAGAGAAGAGATAGGGTTAAAAGCAATAAGCAATAAGCAACCTAATATTAATTCATAAGATTCAAATATCCAAAACATAAATCTTAAACAATAAGTTCAAAGCATAATCCCAAATAAAATCAAAGCATAGGTTCATAAAACATAAGAAATAAAGATGCAAACCGAATCCTAATATGCATAGCTAATATGAGATGACTTGAGAATCCTAAGCCTCGTCGTCGTCACCATCATCATCCATGGAATCATCATCGTTCTTGGCTTGAGAACAACGAAAATTCATCCATTGGCCATAAAAGGTGGAGGACATGTCCATAGCCGTGTGTTGATTCTCAAGGGATGTGAGTCGATTCACATTTGCAAGGAGACGATCCTCTAAGGATTGCAAGCGTGTATTGATAGCACCAAAACCTCTAGACATGTTAGTGTCCAAAGTGTTGAACCGCTCGGTAAGAATAGTCGTGAGAGCTTCATTGTTCGCAACTGGAGCTTGTGGTTGAGGTTCAACTTGAGGTGGAGGTGCTTCCCTATCAACACGTTCCCATTGACCTATCAACATGTTCCCTATCAACACGTGCTTGCGGGGTTTCGGTGAGTCATCGGTGCAATCAAGATTAAGCTTTCCAAAGATATAACTTAAAACAGTCCTATAAGTGAAAGATTTTAGTGCATCGGTGTCACGAAGCTTAACATTTTTGACTATCTCGGCAAACATGATCTTAACAAGATTAGGGCGCTCACCATGACGAAAACATTCAAGCCAAAAATAGTCTACTAGACGAAAGGTGAGAAAATTTACCTCCGGATGGGCGAAGAAACCACAAGACTATCAAGTGGAGGAACCTATCGTGAGCATCCAAGGCAAGCACCGAACCGGTGTGAGAACCAAAGTGACTCTCATTCTCGATTCCTTCGTTCTTAAGACCAAAAGTAGTCTCCATGTAAGGGATGTCAATGACAATCCTCTTTCCCAAGATAGAAGACTCAAGGCCAACAACTTCGGAGTTGTCTTCACTATTAATAAATTGAACATTTGAGTAAAAGAGAAGAACCATGTGCTTGTAGCAAATATCTCGGATACTCATCAAACCAAGGAAATCATATTCGCTTAAACGGGGAAGGTAACGAAAGAGAAAGCACTCAGAGTCAAGAAACGAGAGGTCAACGACACGCTCACGACGAACTTCAAACTCCTTGACATAATTGAAACGCTCCCTCATCTCTAGAGTCCAAAGACTTTTGTGAAACAGCTGGGTGAGATTAGGACGAATACTCGATTCACTTGTTTGACTCGTCTTACGCTTTTTGTTATCGTTCTCCATAGACATCCTAAAAACATAAAGCAAGCAATTTAAAAACAAGTTTAAGTGTATGCATGAAATTTCTTAATTCAATCCAATGGTAAATCCCACTTAGGTTTAAAAACAAGTTTTTGAAAACAAAGAAACAAAACAAAAAAAATTAAAAAAAAAACAATAAAGAAAATACGAGTGAAAATATATATATATGAATCAAAAAATAGAAGATTTTGAAATTTTTTACAAGATTTGAAAAACCCAAGTATCAAAACACATAAACTATACAAAATTAAATTTTTCTAACCTAGGATTCGAATACAAATTAAAGGAAAAAGAAAAAGATGAAAATATACCTTGAATTGCGATTTTGGATGAATAGATGAAAATCCTTGCACAAGATTGTTGATGCTTGCTTAGACTTGTGTTTAAGAGAAAAAGCCCTCAAGATTTGGTGAAAAAAATGAGGTTTAGAGGGTTTTTATAGGAAAAAATCGTTTTAGGGTTTTTAGGGTTTTGGGAGAGTTTTGATTAAAGTTAAACATTAACATTAAATGCCCCTATAAAGCAGTCCGCTAACCCGTTTCGGAATGATGTCGACCATTTTGAAACGCAGGCACGAAAGGTTGACCGACTTTTCAACTCCAGCTGACCGTTTCGATACGGGTTTGACCCTATCGAATCCCCGTTGACTCGTATCGAAACTCGTTTCGATACACCCCTTGGCAATAGCAAAAACATTTCGAAACCCTTGGGAGGCGTTTTGAAACACCCTTCTCTCACATGTAATTTTAAGGCATCCGTATCGAAACAGGTGGACCCGTTTCGATACACTTGGGCCTGGAAGTGCAGATGAGGCTCTAAAAGTGCAGAAAAATGAAATTTTTGAATGCCTAACTTGCATGAATGACATGTATGAGCATGAATAACATGTGTAAACATAAACATACTCCCCCTAGCTATATGCATGGATGAAATTAGCAGTAAAAACACATAAACATGGCATTTTACAAGATCAAGCAATTTTAAACACAAAAGAGGTCCTAAAAGATCAAGATAGGCTAGTTAGACCTAACTCTCTCCTAAGGGACCAAAAACGCTCTTTGTCTAAAGGTTTTGTAAATATGTCCACTAATTGATTTAAGGTGTCAACATATTCTATAACAACGTCTTCTTTAAGGAAATGATCTCTAATGAAATGATGCCTTATTTCTATGTGTTTGGTTCTAGAGTGTTGGATGGGATTTTTTGTCAAACATATGGCACTAGTGTTATCACACTTAAGGGGTATGGTTTCAACTTTAATACCATAATCTAAGAGTTGTTGCTTCATCCAAAGGTCTTGAGCACAACAACTTTCTAAGGATATGTACTCGGCTTTTGTGGTAGATAAGGCTACGCCATGTTGTTTCTTAGAGAACCAAGATATGAGCATACTACCTAGGAATTGACAAGTTTCTGAAGTACTCTTCTTATCGATTTTGCATCCCCCATAATCCGCTTCCGAATAAGCATGAAGGTTGAAGGTGGAGTCTCTAGGGTACCAAAGACCTAAACAAGGAGTATCTCTAAGGTACCTAAAGATTCTCTTAACGGCTATAAGGTGAGACTCTCTAGGACTAGCTTGAAACCTAGCACACAAGCAAACACTAAACAAGATATACAGCCTACTTGCGGTAAGGTAAAGCAATGATCGAATCATAGAATGGTAAAACTTAGAGTCAATACACTTACCTCCTTCATCTTTGTCAAGCTTTGTAGATGAGCTGTGGCTTGAGGCTTTGCATTCTCCAAGCCAAACTTCTTGAGCATATCATTTATGTACTTTGCTTGATTGATGAAGGTGACATCCTTCTTTTGCTTGATTTGGAGTCCCAAAAAGAATGAGAGCTCCCCCATCATGCTCATCTCGAATTCACCTTGCATTAGCTTAGCAAACTCTTTGCAATGACATTTGTTAGTAGAACCAAAAATAATATCATCAACATAAAATTGTACTACTAAGATGTCATTTTTATACCTTTTTATAAAAAGTGTAGTGTCCACCTTGCGTTTTTCAAAACATTTTTCAATTAAACAGTTTGAAAGTCTTTTATACCAAGCTATAAGAGCTTGTTTTAAACCATAAAGAGCTTCAATGAGTTTGAAAACATGATTTGGAAATTTTGAGTCTTCAAAACCCGGTGGTTGTTCCACATACAGTTCCTCATTTATAAAGCCATTTAAAAACACGCTTTTAACATCCATTTGAAAAGGCTTGACATCATGATAACATGCATATGCAGGCAACATCCTAATGGCTTCCATTCTAGCTACGGGTGCATAAGTTTCATCAAAATATATTCTCTCTTCTTGAGTGTAACCTTGTGCTACTAGTCTAGCTTTATTTCTCACATTGTTACCACTCTCATCTAGTTTGTTCCTAAAGTCCCATTTAGTTCCTATGGTAGATTGATTACTAGGCCTATCGACTAATGTCCAAACGTTACTTCTCTCAAATTGATTTAACTCTTCTTGCATAGCCATAATCCAAAAATCATCTTTCAATGCTTCTTTTATATTCTTAGGCTCTATGCATGAGATAAATGCAACATGATTCATTAATCTAAGAGAAGATCGAGTGGTTACCCCCTTGGATGGATCACCCAAGATTTCACCATCTTTGACATAGTTGAACTCCCTTGGGTAGCTCACTTTCTTTTTCCTCAAGAGCCAAGTTCTTCAAGGCTTCAAGAGGTGGATCTTGTGTGTCCTCTTCTTTTGTTGGAATCTCATCCTCCTTTGAAGTTTATCCTCCATCAAAGACATTTATGATTCCTACATCATCATCATCACAAGAATCCTTCCTTGGAAGGAGGTTATCATCGAATACAAAATGTATAAATTCTTCTATTACTAAAGTTCTCTTGTTAAATACTCGATAGGCTTTAGAGGTTAAAGAGTATCCTATGAAAATAGCTTCATCACTTTTTGCATAAAATTTACCTAAGTTGTCTTTTCCATTATTTAAAACAGAGCACTTGCAACCAAAAGGATGAAAATAGCAAATGTTAGGCTTTTTAGATTTTAAAATCTCATAAGGTGTTTTCTTTAAAATTGGCCTAATCATTACTCGGTTAACAATATAGCAAGCAGTGTTTGTGGCTTCCACCCAAAAATGTTTAGGTAAATTGTTGAGTGTGTAAAAGTTCTATATTTTACCCCCTATTTAACCCATATTTCTGCTGCATTTAAGCATAATTCGTTGCATTTAGGATAGGTTTCATTCATACATCACAATTATATTAAATGGCACAGTTTCAACTGAAACTGGTCGTTTTTGCAGGTAGCTACTGTAGCAGACGCGGGGCAGAGGAGAAGCAGAACTGGAACACTAGACTGCAGACAAGAAGGACGATGCTGTCATGGCCGTTGCCGTGGCAGCTAAGGACGACATCAATGGTGAAAGGAAGAAGTGAAGTGGAGCACGACAGAAAGAGGAAATTAAGCAGGTCTATCGTGAAACACTCATATATTTTTCTAATCCCTAGATCAGAATGAAGGCCAAGCCCAATGTTCAAGGAAGGAACTCCAAGCAAGAAGGAATGATGAATTAAAGACATATATTCTGAAGATCTAGTCTTTACTAGAGTTGTACTTTAATTTAAACTTGTATTCTTGCCATATTAGAAAACTTGAACCCAAGGCCTATATAAAGGTATGTAATTGGACCTATGGAAGGATATCTTACTCTCTAGCCATCTTCCCCTAAACCCTAGTCGTTTTCCCCCTTCTCATCATGTTCTAAACTTCCCCTAGGGCTAAGGGTTGATTCTGTAAAGTAGTTGCAAGGATTGCATTTGTTTTAGGAATTTTTCTGTTCAATAAAATAGACTTCAAGTTTGCTTATTCTGGTTTTCAACATCTTGCAAGAGTATCGGGAGAGCATTGTGAGATTACACATTTACTTAATATCGGGAGAGTTAAGTATACGAAAGGAATAGTACGGGTTCTCCAGTTTATGGTTGAACTATCTCGGACCTAGGGATAGGACGAGGTTAAGTGGCTAAGGAAGAATTCAACAACATCGGTGTTCATCCTTCGATTCACGCCGGGAGGTATCATCAAAGACGTGTTTATCGACAAACTTGGACCTAGGGATAGGCCAAGGCATAGCAGAGATTCTTGCCAAGCTTGAAATGCTGAGTTGTGTGTTTGCTGCCGCGACAAACAACAGACCACTGCCGCATCAGGTGTTGCCGTGACAGGTGCTACGACAGAACAAAGAAGTCTTAGACTGTGCAAACACCTGCACTACGGAGCAGATCAATATCGACACATTCTTTACTTTAAATATTTTCATCCCTTATTTTCAGATTTCTTTATTATTTCATGACAAACAATCAAATTGTTTCTTTTCCCTCTTGTGCAGAAATCCTAGGTTAAAGCTATTAGCCCAGTCCCCGTGAAGACGATATCCGATACTTACGTATCACTTTACTACTTGCGTCGTGTACACTTGCACTACATTGCGATAGACACTTTTACACGCAACAAGTTTTTGGCCCCGTTGCTGGGGCAGCATTGAGGTAAGTTATTCGAGCCCTTAAACTATACCTCGAATGAACATATCGTCCAAAAGTCATCAACTGTAGAGCCTCCTGTTCTAGATCTTAAGCCCCTGCTAGGGCAGCTGAAATAAGTTTTTCTTGGATTAAATGATACGTTGCCCATAATCATCTCTTCCAAGTTGATGCAAGAACAGGAACAACAGCTGATAGGGATGCTGCAACAGCACAAAAAAGCTATTGGATGGACGATAGCTGATATCCAAGGTATCAGTCATGCACTATGCATGCATAAAATCCTCTTAGAGGATGATCACAAGCCGACAATTGATGCCCAGAGACGTCTAAATGATGCTATGTGAGAGGTGGTTCGTAAGGAGATCATCAAATGGCTAGATGCTGGAATAATTTATGCCATCTCAGATAGCAAGTGGGTGAGCCCGGTGCAGTGCGTTCCTAAAAAAGGAGGAATAACTGTGGTAACCAACGAAGAAAACGAGTTAATCCCAACCAGGACAGTGACCGGTTGGAGGGTTTGTATGGACTACCAGAAGCTTAACAAAGCTACCCGGAAGGACCACTTTCCCCTGCCTTTTATTGATCAAATGCTTGATTGATTAGCGGGAAAGCCTTATTACTGTTTTCTTGATGGATACTCAGGTTATAACCAAATAGCCATTGCACCAGAGGATCAAGAGAAGATGACGTTCACTTTCCCATACGGTACTTATGCTTTTCAGAGGATGCCATTTGGACTTTGTAATGCACCAACAACCTTTCAGAGGTGTATGATGGCAATATTCTCCGACATGGTGGAGGATTTCCTGGAGATATTCATGGACGACTTCTCTGTCTTTGGAGACAATTTTGAAAGCTGCATAGGCAACCTACAAAAAGTGCTCGAGAGATGCGAGAAAGCGAACTTGGTATTGAACTGGGAGAAATGTCACTTCATGGTGGATGAAGGGATAGTCCTAGGCCATAAAGTAAGCAGCCGCGACATAGAAGTCGACAGAGCTAAGATCGAGGTAATTGAAAAGCTGCCGCCACCCACCACAGTCAAGAGAATCAGGAGTTTTCTAGGGCATGCTGGGTTTTGTCGAAGGTTTATCGCAAACTTTTCAAAGATCACTGAGCCTTTGTGCCACCTTCTGGAGGAGAACCGTCCCTTCGACTTCAAAACTGAATGTACTGAGGCATTCAGAGTTCTAAAAAGAAAAGCTGGTAACAACCTCGAAAGTACAGCCACCAGATTGGAAACTACCATTTGAGATCATGTGTGATGCTAGTGACTATGTTGTTGGGGCAGCACTTGGGCAGAGGAAGGACAAGCTCTTTCATGTTATATACTATGCCAGCAAAACATTGAACGATGCCCACGTAAACTACACCACAACAGAGAAGGAAATGTTAGTTGTGGTGTTCTCGATTGACAAGTTTTGTTCATACATTCTTGGAACGAAGGTCATAGTCCACACAAACCACTCTGCATTAAAGTATCTGTTCGCCAAAAAGGATGTGAAGCCTAGACTGATACATTGGATTCTGCTACTGCAAGAGTTCAACCTTGAAATCAAGGACAAAAAGGGGACATAGAACCAAGTTGCAGATCACTTGTCAAGATTAGAGAAGGGAAAGAGTCTGCCAACAGACGAGACACACATACTAGAGACCTTCCCTGACGAGCAGCTGTTCGCTGCCACAAGCACTGCCGCGACAGCCATGGCAGCAGGTAAGTTTTCTGAACTCCTCTGGTATGCTGATTTCGTTAATTATTTAGTTAGCGTAATATTTCCTCCCGACCTTAACTATCAAGCTAGGAAGAGGTTCCAAAATGATATTAAGCATTATTATTGGGACGAACCTCTTCTTTTCAAATGTTGTGCAGATCAGGTTATCAGGAGGTGTGTACCACAGGATGAGCAGGAAGCTGTGCTGCATCACTGCCATGCTTCACAATATGGAGGACACTTAGGTGGTAACAAAACTGCTGCCAAAGTTTTGCAGTCGGGTTTTTATTGGCCTTCACTGTTCAAGGATGCCCGGGCATTCTATAAAAGCTGCGATAAATGTCAACGGACAGGAAATATCTCTAGAAGACATGAGATGCCGATGTAAAACATTCTGGAAGTCGAAAACTTTGACGTTTGGGGGATCGATTTTATGGGACCATTCCCAGCATCATGTGGGAACTTATATATCCTCCTGGCAGTGGACTATGTGTCAAAATGGGTTGAAGCGATCGCTACACAGAAAAACGATGCCAAGACTGCTTCAGAGGTTTTTTCACAAAAACTTTTTTTCCAGATTTGGCATCCCCAAGGCGATCATTAGTGATGAAGGGAGGCATTTTGATAATAGGGTTATAGATGTTGCCTTAAAAAAGTATGGTGTCAAACATCGGATCGCAACAGCTTACCACCCTCAGACCAATGGACAGGCTGAAATATCCAATAGATAGGTAAAGAACATTCTTGAGAAGATGGTTAAGCCAACTTGAAAGGATTGGTCTCTACACCTCAACGATGCACTATGGGCCTACAAAACAGCATTTAAAACTCCATTAGAAATGTCACCCTACCGGTTGATTTATGGAAAAACATGCCATCTACCGGTTGAGATTGAGCACAGAGCATACTGGGCCATCAAGGCAGTGAATATGGACATGGAAAAGGCAGGACAGAAAAGGCTACTTGACTTGAATGAGATTGAAGAAATTCGAGCAATGGCCTATGACAACGCAAGAATCTACAAGGACAAGACAAAGAAGTGGCATGACAAGAAATTGCTGCCACGACAATTCTGCCCAGGGCAGCTTGTGTTGTTGTTCAACTCTAGGTTGAAACTCTTCCCAGGAAAGTTGAAATCTAGGTGGTCCGGCCCATTCCAAGTGGTGCAAGTTTTTCCCCATGGTGCCATCACGACCAGATCTTTAAAAGACGGACACCAATTTAAAGTCAACGGAAAAAGATTGAAGCATTATCAGGGGACTGAAGCCCCAAGAATTCATGAAGTGGTTACTTTAGAAGATGCCCCTCATGGCATCCCTAATTTAACCTAATTTTATTTTTTATTATTTATTATTAATTATATATATATATATATATTAGGTAATTAGAATTATTTTATTTTTAGGAACTAAGTTTTTATTTTTATTATTTTCAGGAAATAAAAGAGACAAGGAGAAGAGAAGAAGTGAATTTAGCCCCCCATCTTTCCATTAGCCCAAAATAGGAGCCTATCGTTACAGCTGCTGCGACAGACGCGGAAAATCTAGCATGTCAACACGCTGTCGCGGTAGACACGCAAACGCGTAACAGACGCGCAACAGACACAGGAAACGCGTGACAGACACGTCAGAAACCGCGTAACAGCTGGCCCCGTTATTCGCGCCTGCCGTTACAGCTCCAATGGGCAGCAAACTCCTCATCTATATAAACCCCGTTTTATTATTCATTTTTCACTTACTTTCACTTTCTCTACTTGTTTCCTCTCTAGAATTTTATTTGCTTTCATTTTTTTCCACAGACCCTTGCAACCACGAGTACCAGGAACACCCTACGCAGTGCTGCCACAGGATCTGCCCCAGTAGCATCCACACCCAGCTCCTTCCCAGCGAGAGATATGTGGGAGGAGAGAGGTTTCATTTATAGCATGAGAACGGAAAATCTCGGGTTAAAACCATTCATAGCCCGCAAGATCATAGCTCTACAGTGGCAGATGTTTGCCGAGCAGTCGGAAGAAATGAACGTCACTTTAGTTTGAGAATTTTATGATGCCATCGACAGCAGGGAGGCGACAGCAGTGAGGGTTCGTGGGAAGGAAGTACCCTTTCAGTCCGAATACATCAACACCCTTTATGGGTTCTATGTTGGCAGAAGGGAAGACGGTCACCAGAGATTTGTGGAGAGCTTGGAGGCAGCAGATTATGATGCTGTCATGGCAGAACTCACCGAAGAAGGCACCGAATGGAATACCGATCCCAAACATCCAAGGATTCTAAAACGAGTCCAACTCACTCCGGAAGCCAAGTTGTGAAACGCATTTATCAAAAAGAGGATTATGCCCTCCTCGCACAAAAGCACGATAGACCAACCAAGGTTAGCTCTCATCCATTCAATTTTAAATGAGAGGTCTATCAATATTGGTAGATATGCTCGGGAGGGAATTTTGGATTGCACATACTGGCCATCAGGACCACTCTTCTTCCCTTACCTCATAACAGCCCTCTGCCGTGGCCACAACGTACCTGAAGCTGCCAAGGATTTGAGAATTCCGGGGAAAAAGAGGGATGGAGAGGAACATTCTGAGCTTGATGCAGCTAAAACAGAGCCTACTTCCGCGGCAGGTGAACCGACATAGCCCATCCAGATAGAGCCTGCCGCCACAGAACAAAGGCAGCCCACTACAGCAGCTCCCCAGTAGACTCCTCAACCCAAATCCTTGCTACCCTGCAGAAAATGGAGGAACGACACCTGGGCTTGATTAGCTTCATTCGGGATTTCACAACAGAAACAGTACATTTCATTAAAACTAATCTAAATTTTCTTGTTGTACTGTTTCCTGCCTTCCCCGACCATTATTTTGCTGCCCTTACACCTGCCCATACCGCTACCCGGGCTGCCACACCGAGAACACCATCTGCCGCGTCTACCCCGACCCCGGCCACAACAGCTGCAGGTGGCAGCCACACTGTCGCAGCATCTGCCAGGGGAGAAAAGAGAAAAGAGCCCATGTCCGACCTCGACAGGTATATAGCTAACTTCTCCTCCTTTTATATTTGGGGGGAATCCGATGACGAGCCATCGGTCAAGAGGAACTTGTCCAAGGAATTCACCCCAGTGAAACGGCAGAAACCAGACACCTAAGTCGGACCATTCGGCCAAAGGAAATCCGGCAGCAGTAGCAGCGGTAGTAGCGACAGCAGCAGCATTAGCTCCACCGAGGAGGTTCAGGTGCTGGAGAAACCGCCACATATTTCACTTATCCGCATCCAGCCTCTAAGGGAAGCCAAGAACAAGAACACCTCTTACTCCCATCCATCTGCCGGCACCAACAAGGAAAGTCACTGCCCGCCGGCAGATTCGGATCAACAGCAGCAGCGACAACAACGCCTAAAATTTAAGTTTCTTTTCTTATATTTGCTGTCAGTTATTTTATTATAATTGTGATGTCATTTTTTTTCTTTTTGTCATTCTGTCATTTGCATTGAGGGCAATGCAACCCTTGAGTTTGGGGGTGGCATCCCTCCATTAATGAAGGGTCTTTAAGTTAAAAAACTGTGTCTATTATTTAGTTTATTTTTGCTTAAAAAAACTGAAAATTTTGGCTTAAGTCTTTGAACTGAACTTACCTACCATGACAGCTTCTATCGTGGTAGTGCCTTTAGGATAGTTTTAGGAGCAGTTTAGAGCCTTACTATAGTTCTGATTCTTAAACGCCCTTTGTGACTTTTATACTGGCTAGAACTCTGCTAGTAAACTAGAATACAAAAGCTTAACACTTGAGTTGCCCCTAGAGGTGCCTAACACTGGCTCTAGGAAAAGAAGTTAAGAAAAAATAGACTCAATACACCTAGAGGTGCCCGAAACCGGCTCTAGGAAGTTAGCTAGAGGTGCCCGAAACCGGCTCTAGTCAAACTTAATTAAGAAAAGAGGATCGAGTCTAAATAAAAACTAAAGGAGCCTAAAAATTGCCTCCAAAAAGATGAAAGTCGGCATAAAAATTCAAGTTAGAAGTTTAGCTATTCTAGTAAACTAAAACAGTCTAGGCATATATTTGTTCACAAAACATGCACACACTACACGAGAATTATAGCAAGGTTCCGAATGAATCCTGAACTATCCAACAGGGTGTTGCTCGCAATAGGGAATGAATGGTAGGTAAGGAAAAGCTCGCTGTTTTATGCCAAACAATTTTTTTTATTTCTTTCTTAGATTTTAATTGCTTGAGGGCAAGCAAGAACTTGAGTTTGGGGGTGTGTTGAGTGTGTAAAAGTTCTATATTTTATCCCCTATTTAACCCATATTTCTGCTGCATTTAAGCATAATTCATTGCATTTAGGATATGTTTCATTCATACATCACAATTATATTAAATGGCACAATTTCTACTAAAATTGTTCGTTTTTGCAGGTAGCTGCTGTAGCAGACGCTGGGCAGAGGAGAAGCAGAACTGGAACACTGGAAGAAATGAATGTCACTTTAGTCCGATAATTTTATGTTGCCATCGATAGCAGGGAGGCGACAGCAGTGACGGTTCGTGGGAAGGAAGTACCCTTTGAGCCCAAATACATGAACACGCTTTATGGGTTCTATGTTGGCAGAAGGGAAGACGGTCACCAGAGATTTGTGGAGAGCTTGGAGGCAGCAGATTATGATGCTGTCATGGCAGAACTCACCGACGAAGGCACCGAATGGAATACCGATCCCAAACATCCAAGGACGGTAAAACGAGTCCAACTCACTCCGGAAGCCAAGTTGTGGAACGCATTTATCAAAAAGATGATTATGCCCTCCTCGCACAACAACATGGTAGACCAACCAAGGTTAGCTCTCATACATTCAATTTTAAACGAGAGGCCTATCAATGTTGGTAGATACGCTCGAGAGGGAATTTTGGATTGCGCATACCGGCCATCGGGACCACTCTTCTTCCCCTACCTCATAGCAGCCCTCTGTCGTGGCCACAACGTACTTGAAGCTACCGAGGATTTGAGAATCTGACGAAAAGGATGGATGGAGAGGAACATTCTCAGCTTGATGGAGCTAAAAGCTACAACGCCTATATCCAGCTTTAACCCTACTGCCGCGGCAGGTGAGCCGACATAGCCCATCCAGGCAGAGCCTGCCGCCATAGAACAAAGGCAGCCCACTGCAGCAGCTCCCCCAGCAGACTCCTCAACCCAAATCCTTGCTGCCCCACAGAAAATGGAGGAACGGTAGCTGGGCTTGATGAGCTTCATTCGGGATTTCACAACAGCAACAATACATTTCATTAAAACCAATCTTAATTTTCTTGATGTATTGTTTCTTGCCTTCCCTGACCATTATTTTGCTGCCCCCACACCTGCCCATACCCCTACCCCTGCTGCCACACCAAGAACACCATATGCCGCGTCCACCCCGACCCCAGCCACAACAACTGCAGGCGGCAGCCACACTGCCACAGCATCTGCCAGGGGAGAAAAGAGAAAAGAGCCCATGTCCAACCTCGACAGGTATAGAGTTGGCTTCTCCTCCTCCTCTATTTGGGGGGAATCCGATGACGAGCCATCGGTCAAGAGAAACCTGACCAAGGAATTCACCCTAGTGAAACAGCAGAAACCAAACACCGAAGTCGGATCATCAAGCCAAGGGAAATCCGGCAGCAGCAGCAGCAACAGTAGTAGCGACAGCAGCAGCAGTAGCTCCTCCGAGGAGGTTCAGGTGCTGGAGAAACCACCACATATTTCACCTACCCGTATCCAGCCTCCGAGGGAAGCCAAGAACAAGAACACCTCCGCCTCTCCCATCCATCTGCCGGCACCAACAAGGAAAGTCACTGCCCGCCGGCAGATTCAGATCAGCACCAGCAACGACGACATCACCTAAAATTTAAGTTTCTTTTCTTAAATTTGTTGTCTGTTATTTTATTATAATTGTGATGTTATTTTTATTTTCTTTTTGTCATTATGTCATTAGCATTGAGGGCAATGCATCCCTTAAGTTTGGGGGTGGCATCCCTCCATTAATGAAGTGTCTTTAAGTTAAAAAACTATGTCTATTATTTAGTTTATTTTTGCTTAAAAAACTGAAAACTTTGGCTTAAGTCTTTGAACTGATCTTACCTGCCGTGACAGCCTCTGTCGTGGCAGTGCCTTTAGGATAGTTTTAGGAGCAGTTTAGAGCCTTACTATAGTTCTGATTCTTAAACACCCTTTGTGACTTTTATACTGTCTAGAACTCTGCTAGTAAACTAGAATAGAAAAGCTTAACACTTGAGTTGCCCCTAGAGGTGCCTAACACTGGCTCTAGGCAAAGAAGTTAAGAAAAAATAGACTCAATACACCTAGAGGTGCCCAAAACCGGCTCTAGGAAGTTTGCTAGAGGTCCCCGAAACCGGCTCTAGTCAAACTTAAATTAAGAAAAGAGGATCGAGTCTAAATAATAACTAAAAGAGCCTAAAAATTGCCTCCAAAAAGATGAAAATTGGCATAAAAATTCAAGTTAGAAGTTTAGCTATTCTAGTAAACTAAAGGAGTCTAAGCATATATTTGTTCACAAAACATGCACACACTACACGAGAATTATAGCAAAGTTCCGAATGTGTAACGCCCCGATTTTGGGCTTAGGAGTTTTGGGCGTTGACCGGTTTGGTCAAAGTGTTGTTCGAATCTAAAGAGGTGAAATTAGGAAAGCCTAGTTCGGGTTGCATTAAAAATATGGAAAAATGTTCTAAAATCATCTTTTAATATAATTAAGTGAACTGTGAAATCAATTTTGGAAAATGAGTTTTGGAAGGGTGACATTTTGGCTAGTGACCAAAATGTAATTTTTGAAAGTTTGGTGACTGTTTTCGAAAGGGTTGAAACCTTGAATCTTTAAGGAGCTATTAATCCAAAAGTAGTTTCTCCAGATTTTTCTAAGATATTTTGAGATATATTCTGATTTTAAAAGATGTCAAAAGAGGAGGGAAAAGCCATTTGGCTATTTTGTTAACTAACTTTCCAATTTTCTTTCTCTCATTTTCTCTCAACCCAAACACCTTATTTCTAGAGAATTGTTTCTGATTTTCTCTCCTAAATCTCTCCTTTCAACTCTCTTTTGATTCCTAATCAACATATCTACGAAACCTCATCATTTGCTACTTGATTCATCAAGGTTTTTGATTCCAAAAAGAGGAGAAACTCAAGTTTGGAGGTAAGAACGTCCTTCTCCTCTAAACTATCAGTTCTTTACTGAAATTCCTAAGTTTTCAATCCTTAATTGATGTTTTATTAAAGGATTTTGAGTTGTGAATTGGATCTTGGCTTATAATGCAAGATTTGGTGATTTTTGGTGATTTTCGTTTGATCTGTTAAATCTGTGATTTGAGATGTGTTTTTGATGTTATTTGGACACTAAATTGATAAAGAATTGAGTTTTGATTAATGCAATCCCGGATAGGTTGAGTTTCCTAAGTTTAGCTTGTGTTACTTGGTTGTTTTTGAGGTGATCTTGTGGATCTGATGTTGCTGGAGGTATAAGGATGTTTATAGGCTCTTTTTAGATGTTGAATGATGTTAAAGGATGTTAGGTTTTGATGGTTTATGGCTGGGCTTTGTTGAGAAGTGGTTTGGATGCATTTTCGGTTGTGTTTGGTAGCCGAAAATGGAGTGTGGATGAGAGCAGCGAGTTTAAGTGCTTTCATTGAAGCAATTAATGCATGATGATGCATTAATCCTCTGCTTTGATGTGTTAAAACAGGGGAGGCATCTTTGGATCCAAGAGTTGTTGATCCGGAAGCTTGTTTTGGTGCTTCGACAAGAGGCGAAGTGGAATCGGTGAGTGAAAATGGTTTTCGGCTTTGAAACCAATGTCTTGGGAGCTTAGTTTAAGTCTAAACAACTTTGCTAAGCTCAAGTGTAAGTTTTCGGAAAGTACTCTCTAGTGGTGGCCATGATTTTGTTGTGATGCAATGTGGTTTATTGCATGAATTAAATACTGTTTTGAAAGCATGATTTAACATGGTATTTGTTGTTCTTGTAAGCCATATGTTGAAGGAAGCTCAAGGTAAGAGTTCCTTGTTTTTGTACATTGATTAAATGTGGTTTGATGCTTTTAAATGCATGATGAATATGGCTTGGTTTAATGCTTTAAAACAGTGGATGAATTGATGATAATGATGTATATTGGCAAGTGATGTTTTGAAAAGGTTAAGGTCACTAAGGTGGTTAAAAGTCCTTGAGTGAGCCTTGTTTACTTAAGAACATCAAGGTGGTTAAAAGTCCTTGGATGGTTCTTGTATGGACACAAAGGTGGTTAAAAGTCCTTGTGTGATCCTTTCCATGGTGTTTAAAAGTCCATGGGGCCATGGTGTTTAAAAGTCCATGGGGCCAAGGTGTTTAAAAGTCCTTGGGGACAAGGTGTTTAAAAGTCCTTGGGGTGAAACTTGATACGGACACAAAGGTGGTTAAAAGTCCTTGTGTGATCCTTTCCATGGTGGTTAAAAGTCCATGGGCCAAGGTGTTTAAAAGTCCTTGGGGCCAAGGTGTTTAAAAGTCCTTGGGGTGAAAGTTGATGAACTTGTTTTTAAAGAAATGGAACTTATCACTTGTGGCCAATATGACATGTTATGTTATGAAGAATGAGATGCTTGTTTTAAGTATGCTTTTGAGCATGTGCAATTGATGATTTGAAGCATGATTTATAAATGTTTTATAAATGCATTATTGAATGGTTTTATGAGCATTCCTCACTAAGCTTTTGCTTACGCTCTCTTTCGTTTTCTTAATTCAATAATGCAGAACATTAGAGTACCTTGAGGGCAGCAAGAAGGGCAAGCAATCAAGTGAAAGTAAAGCTCAATGTATGGAAGGTTTCTTAAGTACACTTTTAGCTTTTGGTAATTTGGCAATGGGGGACCTATGTGTATGTTTTGGGAGAGGTTTTGAACTCCCTAAGTATGTTGAATGTTGATGAGAATGCTGGTTTAAGTGTTTGGCTTTTATATGTTTGAATTGGAAGTTTATGCTTGTATGGCTTGCTTGTGTAGGAAGCATGCCTATAGATTTGGGGCTTTTCATATGTGATGTTGTTTTGATGAATTGTTGATGCAAGTGTGCCTTATATATGTTGAATTGCATGCTGGTAAAGTTTGGTAGCATTTGGAGCATGATTGGATGTTTAATTGCATGTTTAAGAATGCATTTTGAGGCAATCTGTGCAGGACGTTTCGGAACAGTGCCACCCGTTTCGGAACAGGTGCCTTAAACAAGCCCAGGCGTCCGAAACGGGAGAGACCGTTCCGAAACGGTTTGGCTACTGCCAGCCCGTGTTGCGGTACGCGTTGCGGAACGGCCCCGCGTTTCGAAACGGGCTCTGCCTGTTTCGGAACGGGTGACCGTTAGGGGCTGACATTGGCAGTTAAATGTTTTGAAATGTTTGCACTTTGGTCCTGAATCTTGTTTGTGCAATTGTATGAGTTTGGGAAGTCCTTTTGAGCTGAAATTTCACAGTGAAGCATGAAACCTGACTAATTACAAGCTGGTAACTTTAATTTGGGTTAAGTCCTCATATTTATCAGAAATTACTATTTGGTCCCTAAAGTTGTAATTTGTTCAATTGGGTCCCTGTTTGATCTCTGATGTTTGTGATCTTTGAGTATGATGTTTGTGTGATCACAATTAGGGCTAATGTGCATCTAGACAAGATTAAAAAGAAAAAAAGGGTCGTTAATCAAGGTTGACTTTCGGGTTGACTTTGGTTTTCCCCGTTTGACTTTCTTAATTCGGGTCAACCGTCTAGGCCGGGTTAAGGGGGTTACATTTGGTGGTATCAGAGCTGAGTTCTCGAGTAATTGGGACTGAATGTGTGCATGATTGAAGTATGTATGCCTTGTATGCTTGTTGTTTGAAAGCATGTTCAGTGGCTTGTGATTTGGATGCAATTGAGATGTATGTTGTGTTGTAGCATGTTGTGGGTACCCATTGCCAAATAAAAGCTAATGAAATGATGTTGATTTTGAATGAAATTGAGCTTGAATACTTGGATTGCTTACCTTGCTGGGCCTGACTTTGTTTTATTTGCATTGATGTTGCATGGTAAAAGTATGACACCACGTAGAGAGTTACGAGGTAGTGTGCGAGCTACGGCTCCTAATGAGAATGAGAACGAGGAAAACACGGGTAGTGCAGTGTTACCTCCTCCTCCACCTGGTGGTGGTAGTGCTGAGGGAGGGAGAGCTGAAGTTGCAGCTGGTGCTGGAGCTGCTGGACCAGAGGTTGGTCAGGGGCAAGCTATGCCTGATATGACGATGTTAGTACAAGCTATTGCGGGTGCTTTTCGAGCAGCAGTAGCTGGAGCTCAAGGAGCTGGGCATCAAGGAGATGCTGGAGTTAGACTACCTTTGGAGCGTCTGCGCAGTCTTGGTGGGACTGAGTTCAGGGGTATGTCTGCTGAGAGTTCGGAAGCTTGGCTAGAGAGTACGAAGCGAATCTTGGGACAGATGAGTTTCACGGATGTGCAAAAGTTGGGTTGTGTTGTGTCCTTGCTGCAGGACGATGCGTATACATGGTGGACGACCACCACAGCTGGGATGGCTGAAGCTGATGTGACTTGGACATTCTTTCAGAATGTGTTCAAGCGGAGATATCTTGGTGTGAGATATCTTGATGAGAAGAAACGTGAGTTCATGACTCTTACCCAGGGGAGTATGACAGTGGCTGAGTATGAAGTGCAATTTGTGCGACTCAGTCAGTATGCACCTGAGCTTATTCCTGATGAACGGAAGAGGTGCGAAAGGTTTCGTTATGGTCTTGTAACGGAGGTGAAGATGTATGTGTTGGCCACCGAGTATGATGATTTTGATGTGTTGGTGGGCCGAGCCAAGGACATAGAGATGAACTTGGGTTTATCTGCGAAAGGTGCTGGAGCAAGTTCTGATAAGAGAGCTGCTGAGTATAGTTCCGGAAGTGGACGGAACAAGAGGGGACGTGATCAGAGGTATCAGTCCTCAGCCAAGAGAGGTGGTGGTGCGCCTGCTAGGGGAGGTAATGCTAGAGCTGACCCTAGTGCTTGTTGGATCTGTGGTTCACGTGGTCACATGAAGCGTGACTGTCCTCGTGCTGTGAGGGAGGTGCAAGCTCCTGTTGCGGCAGCTGGTTATGGGTGCTGGAATTGTGGTTCTGCAGACCACTTGTGGCGAGATTGTCCGAGGTTGGCTGGTGAGCAGATGTGTGCTCCTGTTGTTGTTGCACCGCAGAGAGGTCGTGGGCGCGGCCGTGGTAATTTCCAGAGGCGTGAGGAAGGTGGTCGTGGAGTAGCCCATGTTGTGGCTATTCAGCCTGAAGGTGGAGGCCAAGCGAGAGTGTATGCTCAGCGTGAGGGAAGGAATGATGTAGATGTGATTGCAGGTACCTTTACTTTGCGATCCTTGTCGTTGCTTTCTTTGATTGATTCTGGATCTACGCATTCATACATTTTGCGTGAGCATGCTGAATTGCTTGGTTTGCCTGTTGAGTCTTTGGATGTTGGTGTTCGTGTCACTAGTTCTTTTGGTGAAACTGTTGTGACTCGGAAGCTTTATAGAAGGTGTCCCTTGGTTGTTCAAGAACATGTTTTTCATGTGGATCTTATGGAGTTGCCCTTTTATGGTTTTGATTTGATCCTTGGTATGGATTGGCTTGCTGAGCATCGTGCTGTTGTGGATTGTGAGAATAAGCGTGTTTCGCTTAAGCTTGCGGATGATTATGAAGTTGTTGTGGTTGGTGAGAATGTGAACTTTCTTGCCAATGTTGTTTCTACCTTGGAGGCGAGCAGGATGGTGAGGCAAGGTTGCGAAGCTTATCTAGCTTTTGTGATGAATCCTAGCTCTAAGGAGTTGAGGGTGTAAGATATCAGAGTTGTGAAGGAGTTTCCTGGTGTTTTTCCTGAGGAGTTGCCTGGTTTACCTCCTAATTGCAAGGTGGAGTTTGGAATTGAGCTGTATGAGAATACAACTCCTGTGTCCATTACTCCCTATAGAATGGCACCTAAGGAGCTGAAGGAGCTGAAGACGCAGTTGCAAGAGCTGCTTGATCGTGGTTTCATCCGGCCGAGTGTGTCACCTTGGGGAGCACCGGTCTTGTTTGTGAAGAAGAAAGATGGCACTATGAGAATGTGCATTGATTACCGTCAGTTGAATAAGTTGACTATCAAGAATCGGTATCCTTTGCCGAGGATTGATGATCTCTTTGATCAATTTCGGGGAGCTGCTGTGTTCTCTAAGATTGACTTGAGATCAAGGTATTACCAGTTGAAGGTGAAGGATGTGGATGTGCCTAAGACAGCTTTCAGGACAAGGTATGGGCATTATGAGTTCCTTGTGATGCCGTTTGGTTTGACAAATGCTCCTGCTGCTTTCATGGACATGATGAATCGTGTGTTTCATGAATACCTGGACAAGTTCGTTGTGGTGTTCATTGATGATATCCTTGTGTACTCGCGTACTGAGGAAGAGCATGAAGAGCATTTGACGATTGTTTTGCAAGCTTTGTTGAAGAATCAGCTTTATGCTAAGCTGAGCAAGTGTGAGTTCTGGCTTAAGGAGGTGGTGTTTCTTGGGCATGTGGTCTCAGCTGAGGGGATTCGTGTTGATCCTCAGAAGATTGAGGCGGTGATGAACTGGAAGGTTCCTAAGTCTGTTCACAAGGTCCGTAGTTTCCTTGGTTTGGCAGGATACTACCGAAGGTTTGTGGATGGTTTTTCCAAGATTGCTGCTCCTTTGACGAAGCTGTTGCAAAAGGATGTTAAGTATGAGTGGACGGAAGCGAGACAGCTGGCTTTTGAGAAGCTGAAGGCGGCTTTGACACAAGCTCCTATCTTGGTTCAGCCTGAATCAGGGAAAGAGTTTGTGGTCTATAGTGATGCATCCTATGTTGGTTTGGGGTGTGTGCTGATGCAAGAGGGTAAGGTGGTGGCTTATGCATCGCGGTAGTTGAAAGTGCATGAGCGCAATTACCCTACGCATGATATTGAGCTGGCTGCAGTGGTTTTTGCTCTGAAGATCTGGAGGCATTATCTGTATGGTGAGAAGTGTACTGTGTACACGGATCACAAGAGTTTGAGGTATCTGATGTCACAGAAGGAGTTGAATCTTAGGCAGCATCGTTGGTTGGAGTTGCTCAAGGAATATGATATGACGATTGAGTATCATCTTGGAAAGGCTAATGTTGTTGCAGATGCCTTGAGTAGGAAGGTAGCTGTTGAGCTGAGGGCTATGTTTGCTAGCTTGAGCATATCGCGAGATGGTGGTCTTGTTGCTGAGTTGCAGGTGAAACCATCGTTGGTTCAGTTGATCAAGGATAAGCAGTTGCTGGATGATTCCTTGGTGTCTCATGTTCAGGATATCGCGGAGGGTAGACCTTCGGATTTCTGCTTTAATGAGGATGGAGTGTTGTGTTTTGGGAGTCGGATAGTAGTGCCTGCTGATGCTGAGTTGAGGCGTGCTATTCTGACTGAAGGTCATAGTAGTCCTTTTGCTATGCACCCTGGTAGTACTAAGATGTATCGTGATCTTCGTGATGAGTACTATTGGGTGGGTTTGAAGAAGGATGTTGCAGAGTTTGTGAGCAAGTGTTTGGTGTGTCAGCGAGTTAAGGCTGAACATCAGGTTCCTTCTGGGTTGTTGCAACCGTTGAAAATCCCTGAATGGAAGTGGGAAAGGGTTACCATGGATTTTGTATCTGGTTTACCTTTGTCTCCATCGAAGAAGAATTCTGTTTGGGTGATTGTGGATCGCCTGACGAAGTGTGCGCATTTCTTGCCTGTGCATACTACGTTTTCTTTGGATAAGCTGGCAGAGCTGTACATTGCTGAGATTGTGAGGCTGCATGGTGTGCCTAAGTCGATTGTGTCGGATAGGGATCCGAGGTTCTCATCGCGTTTCTGGCAGTGTTTGCATCAAGCTCTGGGTACAAGGTTGCATTTCAGTACATCCTATCATCCTCAGTCGGATGGTCAGTCTGAGCGAGTTATTCAGATCTTGGAGGATATGTTGAGGTGCTGCGTGATTGAGTTCCAAGGTTCTTGGGAGAAGCATCTGCCTTTAGTTGAGTTCGCTTATAACAATAGTTATCAGGCGAGTATACAGATGGCACCTTATGAGGCTCTGTATGGGAGGAAGTGTAGGACTCCTCTTTGTTGGGCTGAAACTGGTCAAAAGTTGGTTTCGATGCCGGCTTTGTTGAAGGGGACCACTGAGAAGGTGAAGCTTATCTGTGAGCGGTTGAAGGCTGCCTCTGATCGGCAAAAGTCTTACGCGGATTTGAAGCGTAAGGAGATAGAGTATGCGGTGGGTGACCGTGTGTTCTTGAAGGTTTCGCCTTGGAAGAAGGTGATGAGGTTTAGCCGAAAGGGTAAGTTGAGCCCTAGGTACATTGGACCATATGAGGTTGTTGAGCGTGTGGGTCCTGTTGCGTAACGGTTGAGGTTACCTCAGGAGTTGGAGAAGATTCATGATGTGTTCCATGTTTCTATGCTCCGGAAGTATAGATCTGATCCTTCGCATGTGATGCCTGTGGAGGAAGTGGAATTGAATCCGGATTTGACCTATGATGAGGAACCGGTGAATGTTCTGGATTCGGATAGCAAGGTTCTTCGTGGCAAGACCATTGAGTTGGTGAAGGTGCTGTGGAAGCATCGAGGTGTTGAGGAAGCCACGTGGGAGCGGAAGGAAGACATGCTGAAGCAGTTTCCTTATCTCTTTCCTTCAGGTAAATTTCAAGGACGAAATTTCTTAAGGGGGGGAGAGTTGTAACACCCCGGTTTTGGGCTTAGGAGTTTTGGGCGTTGACCGGTTTGGTCAAAGTGCTGTTCGAATCTAAAGAGGTGAAATTAGGAAAGCCTAGTTCGGGTTGCATTAAAAATATGGAAAAATGTTCTAAAATCATCTTTTAATATAATTAAGTGAACTGTGAAATCAATTTTGGAAAATGAGTTTTGGAAGGGTGACATTTTGGCTAGTGACCAAAATGTAATTTTTGAAAGTTTGGTGACTGTTTTCGAAAGGGTTGAAACTTTGAATCTTTAAGGAGCTATTAATCCAAAAGTAGTTTCTCCAGATTTTTCTAAGATATTTTGAGATATATTCTGATTTTAAAAGATGTCAAAAGAGGAGGGAAAAGCCATTTGGCTATTTTGTTAACTAACTTTCCAATTTTCTTTCTCTCATTTTCTCTCAACCCAAACACCTTATTTCCAGAGAATTGTTTCTGATTTTCTCTCCTAAATCTCTCCTTTCAACTCTCTTTTGATTCCTAATCAACATATCTACAAAACCTCATCATTTGCTACTTGATTCATCAAGGTTTTTGATTCCAAAAAGAGGAGAAACTCAAGTTTGGAGGTAAGAACGTCCTTCTCCTCTAAACTATCAGTTCTTTACTGAAATTCCTAAGTTTTCAATCCTTAATTGATGTTTTATTAAAGGCTTTTGAGTTGTGAATTGGATCTTGGCTTATAATGCAAGATTTGGTGATTTTTGGTGATTTTCGTTTGATCTGTTAAATCTGTGATTTGAGATGTGTTTTTGATGTTATTTGGACACTAAATTGATAAGGAATTGAGTTTTGATTAATGCCATCCCGGATAGGTTGAGTTTCCTAAGTTTAGCTTGTGTTTCTTGGTTGTTTTTGAGGTGATCTTGTGGATCTGATGTTGCTGGAGGTATAAGAATGTTTATAGGCTCTTTTTAGATGTTGAATGATGTTAAAGGATGTTAGGTTTTGATGGTTTATGGCTGGGCTTTGTTGAGAAGTGGTTTGGATGCATTTTCGGTTGTGTTTGGTAGCAGAAAATGGAGTGTGGATGAGAGCAGCGAGTTTAAGTGCTTTCATTGAAGCAATTAATGCATGATGATGCATTAATCCTCTGCTTTGATGTGTTAAAACAAGGGAGGCATCTTTGGATCCAAGAGTTGTTGATCCGGAAGCTTGCTTTGGTGCTTCGGCAAGAGGCGAAGTGGAATCGGTGAGTGAAAATGGTTTTCGGCTTTGAAACCAATGTCTTGGGAGCTTAGTTTAAGTCTAAACAACTTTGCTAAGCTCAAGTGTAAGTTTTCGGAAAGTACTCTCTAGTGGTGGCCATGATTTTGTTGTGATGCAATGTGGTTTATTGCATGATTTAAATACTGTTTTGAAAGCATGATTTAGCATGGTATTTGCTGTTCTTGTAAGCCATATGTTGAAGGAAGCTCAAGGTAAGAGTTCCTTGTTTTTGTACATTGATTAAATGTGGTTTGATGCTTTTAAATGCATGATGAATATGGCTTGGTTTAATGCTTTAAAACAGTGGATGAATTGATGATAATGATGTATATTGGCAAGTGATGTTTTGAAAAGGTTAAGGTCGCTAAGGTGGTTAAAAGTCCTTGAGTGAGCCTTGTTTACTTAAGAACATCAAGGTGGTTAAAAGTCCTTGGATGGTTCTTGTATGGACACAAAGGTGGTTAAAAGTCCTTGTGTGATCCTTTCCATGGTGTTTAAAAGTCCATGGGGCCATGGTGTTTAAAAGTCCATGGGGCCAAGGTGTTTAAAAGTCCTTGGGGCCAAGGTGTTTAAAAGTCCTTGGGGTGAAACTTGATACGGACACAAAGGTGGTTAAAAGTCCTTGTGTGATCCTTTCCATGGTGGTTAAAAGTCCATGGGCCAAGGTGTTTAAAAGTCCTTGGGGCCAAGGTGTTTAAAAGTCCTTGGGGTGAAAGTTGATGAACTTGTTTTTAAAGAAATGGAACTTATCACTTGTGGCCAATATGACATGTTATGTTATGAAGCATGAGATGCTTGTTTTAAGTATGCTTTTGAGCATGTGTAATTGATGATTTGAAGCATGATTTATAAATGCATTATTGAATGGTTTTATGAGCATTCCTCACTAAGCTTTTGCTTACGCTCTCTTTCGTTTTCTTAATTCAATAATGCAGAACATTAGAGTACCTTGAGGGCAGCAAGAAGGGCAAGCAATCAAGTGAAAGTAAAGCTCAATGTATGGAAGGTTTCTTAAGTACACTTTTAGCTTTTGGTAATTTGGCAATGGGGGACCTATGTGTATGTTTTGGGAGAGGTTTTGAACTCCCTAAGTATGTTGAATGTTGATGAGAATGCTGGTTTAAGTGTTTGGCTTTTATATGTTTGAATTGGAAGTTTATGCTTGTATGGCTTGCTTGTGTAGGAAGCATGCCTATAGATTTGGGGCTTTTCATATGTGATGTTGTTTTGATGAATTGTTGATGCAAGTGTGCCTTATATATGTTGAATTGCATGCTGGTAAAGTTTGGTAGCATTTGGAGCATGATTGGATGTTTAATTGCATGTTTAAGAATGCATTTTGAGGCAATCTGTACAGGGCGTTTCGGAACAGTGCCACCCGTTTCGGAACAGGTGCCTTAAACAAGCCCAGGCGTCCGAAACGGGAGGGACCATTCTGAAACGGTTTGGCTACTACCAGCCCGTGTTGCGGTACGCGTTGCGGAACGGCCCCGCGTTTCGAAACGGGCTCTGCCTGTTTCGGAACGGGTGACCGTTAGGGGCTGACATTGGCAGTTAAATGTTTTGAAATGTTTGCACTTTGGTCCTGAATCTTGTTTGTGCAATTGTATGAGTTTGGGAAGTCCTTTTGAGCTGAAATTTCACAGTGAAGCATGAAACCTGACTAATTACAAGCTGGTAACTTTAATTTGGGTTAAGTCCTCATATTTATCAGAAATTACAATTTGGTCCCTAAAGTTGTAATTTGTTCAATTGGGTCCCTGTTTGATCTCTGATGTTTGTGATCTTTGAGTATGATGTTTGTGTGATCACAATTAGGGCTAATGTGCATCTAGACAAGATTAAAAAGAAAAAAAAAGGGTCGTTAATCAAGGTTGACTTTCGGGTTGACTTTGGTTTTCCCCGTGTGACTTTCTTAATTCGGGTCAACCGTCTAGGCCGGGTTAAGGGGGTTACAGAATGAATCCTGTACTATCCAACAAGGTGTTGCTCGCAATAGGGAATGAATGGTAGGTAAGGAAAAGTTCACTGTTTTAAGCCAAACAAAAAAATTTATTTCTTTCTTAGATTTTAATTGCTTGAGGGCAAGCAAGAACTTGAGTTTGGGGGTTTGTTGAGTGTGTAAAAGTTCTATATTTTACCCCCTATTTAACCCATATTTCTGTTGCATTTAAGCATAATTCATTGCGTTTAGGATAGGTTTAATTCATACATCACAATTATATTAAATGGCACAGTTTCTACTGAAATTGATTGTTTTTGCAGGTAGCTGCTGTAGCAGACGCTGGGCAAAGGAGAAGTAGAACTGGAACACTAGACTGCAGACAAGAAGGACGATGCTGCCATGGCCGCTGCCGTGGCAGCTAAGGACGACATCAATGGTGAAGGGAAGAAGTGAAGTGGAGCTTAACAGAAAGAGGAAATTAAGCACGGTTGTCGTGAAGCACTCGTATATTTTTCTAAGCGCTAGATCAGAATGAATGCCAAGCCCAAAGTTCAAGGAAGGAACTCCAAGCAAGAAGGAAGGACGAATTAAAGACATGTATTCTGAAGATCTAGTCTTTACTAGAGTTGCACTTTAATTTAAACTTGTATTCTTGCCATATTAGAAAACTTGAACCCAAGGCCTATTTAATGGAATGTAATTCAACCTAGGGAAGGATATCTTACTCTCTAGCCGTCTTCCCCTAAACCCTAGTCCTTTTCGCCCTTCTCATCATGTTCTAAACTTCCCCTAGGGCTAAGGGTTGATTCTGTAAAGTAGTTTGAAGGATTGCATTTGTTTTAGTAATTTTTCTGTTCAATAAAATAGACTTCAAGTTTGCTTATTTTGGTTTTCAACATTTTGCAAGAGTATCAGGAGAGCATTGTGAGATTACACATTTACTTAATATCGGGAGAGTTACGTGTACGAAAGGAATAAGTACGGGTTCTCCAGTTTATGGTTGAACTATCACGGACCTAGGGATAGGACGAGGTTAAGTGGCTAAGGAAGAATTCAACAACATCGGTGTTCATCCTTCGATTCACGCCGAGAGGTATCATCAAAGACGTGTTCATCGACAGACTTGGACCTAGGGATAGGCTAAGGCACATCAGGGATTCTTGCCAAGCTTGAAGTGTTGAGTTGTGTGTTCGTTGCCGCGACAAACAACAGACCGTTCCTGCAGCAGGTGCTGCCGCGACATGTGCTACGACAGAACAGAGAAGTCTTAGACAGTGCAAACACCTGCACTGCAGAGCAGATCAATACAAGCCCATTCTTTACTCTGAATATTTTCATCCCTTATTTTCAGTTTTCTTTATTATTTCATGACAAACAATTAAATTGTTTCTTTTCCCTCTTGTGCAGAAATCCTAGGTTAAAGCTATTAGCCCAGTCCCCGTGGAGACGATATCCGATACTTACGTATCTCTTTACTACTTGCGTCGTGTACACTTGCACTACATTGCGGTAGACACTTTTACACGCAACATAAATTATTTTCACAAAGCATGGTTCTAGCCATTTCTTGTAAAGTTCTATTTTTCCTCTCAACTACCCCATATTGTTGAGGAGTTCGAGGAGCCGAAAAATTGTGGCTAATACCATTTTCATTCAAAAACTCTTCAAACCCTAAATTTTGAAACTCAGTTCCATGATCACTTCTAATATGAGAAATTCTAAGTTCAAGATCATTTTGGGTAAGTTTTGAAAATGTGATGAATTTTTCTAAAGCCTCATCTTTAGTACTTAAAAATAGAACCCAAGTAAATCTAGAAAAATCATTAACAAGAACAAATTCATAAGATTTACCACCCAAGCTCATAGTCATAATTGGCCCAAATAAATCCACATGGATAAGTTGTAAACACATACTTGTAGAAACATCAATAATGGATTTAAAGGAAGACTTATGTTGTTTACCCTTAGAGCATGCATCACAAATTTTATCGTTTGAGAACTTAATCTTGGGTAAACCTCTAACTAGATCAAGGGAAACTAATTTTTCTAAAACACTAATGCTAGCATGTCCTAGTTTCCTATGCCACAACCATGCATCGTTTTCATTTTGAGCTACTAAACTTGCATGAGATGTATGTATGTCATCTAGATGCACCATGTAAATGTTACCTATGCGATGACCTATGAGCATAATATTATTAGATTTAATGTCAACAATTTTGCACCCATTCTTATAAAATAAAACGTTAAATCCTTTATCACACAATTGACTTATGCTCAACAAGTTATGTTTAAGTCCATCCACATATAAGACACTTTCAATAAGAATAGTAGAGTGATTACATATGGAGTCAATACCTTTAATGTGGCCTTTGGAGTTGTCACCAAATGTCACTATTCCTCCACTTTTTGGCTTTAGATCCATGAATCTACTCTTGTCTCCGGTCATATGCCTCGAGCATCCACTATCAAGGTACTATGAGTTTTGACTTTGTACTTTGGCCTTGTAGCAATGCTCCCCCTACAAATAAAGATATTAAACTTTTGTTTTTGGTACCCAAATCATTTTGGATCCATGAATCCTAGGTTGGTTTGTTTTTGAAGATTCACCTATTTCATGCTTAACACTACAAACATTTTTAAAAGACTCTTTGAGCTTGTTAAGCTCATCTAACACCTTTTGGTGTTCACTATTACATTGAGAGAGAAGATTATTAAGGTCAACATTTTCATCTTGGAAGAATTTTAGTTCATCTTTCAACCCTAAAATATTTTTCTCAAATTTTAAATTAGCTTGAGAAAGTGAGTCATTTTTATCATTTAATTCCGAAATAATTTTCTTATTCCTAATGACCGACTCCTTGTATTTCTCAACTAATTCATCATAGACCTCTTGCAACTCATCATATGCATCATTTAATTCATCATTTGTAAAATCTAAAGATGATGAGTTAGAGGTTACCATGGAGGAATCTTCCTCAAGTGCCATGAGGCAAAGGTTGGCCACTTCTTGTACGTCATCCTCGGATGACTCGTCATCACTCCAAGTAGCAAGCTTGGCTTTGAGCTTCTTCTTTTTCTCAAAGCCCTTCTTCTTGAGTTGAGGGCACTCCGAACGTATGTGGCCGGGTTTATTGCACTCGAAGCAAATGATTTGATCCCTTGCTTCTGCTTTGTTTTTACCTTTGAAGTCCATCTTTCTTTGAATTTTTCTTCCCCGGTTGGACCTCATGAAGCGTGAGAATCGTTTGGCTATCATAGCCAATTCTTCTAGCTCATCCTCCTCACTAGAAGAGCTCTCCTCAAGTAATGAAGCTTTGAGAGCTATTCCCATCTTCTTCTTCTTTTCCACCTCTAGCTTTTCTACTCTTTTCTCTTCTTTCTTCTTCTCTTCTTCCCTTCCTTGCTTCATAATCTCATGAGTAAGGAGAGAACCCACTAGCTCATCAAGTTTTAAAGTCCTCAAGTTTTTGGCTTCTATGATGGCGGTTCTCTTCCCATCCCAAGATTCGGGAAGTGAGTAAAGTAGCTTCCGGACAAGCTTGTCTTCCGGTATAGTCTCTCCAAATCCTTTGAGCCCAATGACTATGGTTGAGAAGCGATCAAACATCTTGGACACCGTCTCATCGGGCTCTATCTTGAAATTCTCATAACTAAGATTGAGAATTCCAATTTTGGTTTCCTTGACATTGTTGGTTCCCTCATAGGTGGTCTCAAGAGTATCCCACACTTCTTTGGCACTCTCAATGGATGAGACCTTGGAGTAGATGTCCGGGCCGAAAGAACAAAAGAGCATGTGAAGAGCTTTGTCGTTTATTTGGATCTTCTTCCTCTCTTCTTCACTCATCTCCATCTTCTTCTTCTTCAAAATCATCTTCCCTTCACTATCTTGATTCAATGGAATGTAGGGACCATCTTCAATGACATCCCAAACCAAGTAATCGTTGGACTTGATGAAGAGACGCATCCGATTCTTCCAAAACAGATAGTTGTCACCATTGAAGAAAGGTGGTTTTGTAGTGGATTGAGACTCATACATGCTCGAACCAGAGGTAGATGCCATATCTTGATTTTTGGATGATCACACTCGTCCTAGGAACTCCTCTTGTGGTTGTTAATCATTCAAAGAGGTAGGCTCTGATACCAATTGTTAATTGGATCGAATGATCGAAATAAACCAAGAGGGGGTGAATTGGAATTTTAAAGTTCTTGGTGGTGGAATTTGCAAATAAAAATGGTTGACAAGGAATTTTAGAGTGGTTCAAGTTCCAATTGAACTCAACATCCACTACCTTAGTTTCACTAAGGATTTGCAACAATTCCACAAATTTCTCTTCCCCTTTTCTAGGCTATGGAGGTAACCCTAACAATTTTCGGTCAAATTTTCTACCCAAAATTTGACCCAATCCTCACACAATTGAAACAAAGAAGTTGTTGGCTAAAACAAGTATCTCTCAATACACAATATAGACCAATTACAAGCACTCAACCCAATTAAAATGACAAGAATGAAAAATACAATTGGGGTTACAAGACAATAATGGGATTTAGGCACAAATGCTTGGATTTGATGTTTGGATGTTTGGTTTAGGATCAATAGTTGTTGCTGAAGCTTTTAGAAGTCCCTTTTATACCTTCTCATTGAATTCTAACCGTTGTGGTTGTTGCATTCATCAATAGAGTCGTTGGGCGTGTTATCTTCCCTCCATAAATGCAGTCTGCAACCAACCGTTTCAAAACGCCCGACCCTGTTTCGAAACAAACCAAAATAGAAAGAGCCGTTGGGGTGCATTAAAGAGCCAGTATCGAAACTGTTAGAAATGTTTCGATACGCTAAGAGTCGTTTCGAAACCCGTTTCGAAACATTTTGCCACTGTCAAGGATCATATCAAAATGGCTTGAGATTGTTTTGATACGCCTTAACGACTTGTTTAAAATCAGTTAAAAACATTCAACTGTCATATTTTTCAAATCAGTCTTAAAGCCGTTTCGAAACACTGGATGTCGTTTCGATACGGTGTCTCAATGTTCTTAAGCCGTTTTGAAACTTGTTTCGTAACACGGGTTGGCAGTGTTGAAATCGTTTCAATACTCGTTCCGAAACATGAACTCACAGTTTCAAAACTGTTTCGAAACGCCTAAGGCCGTTTCGAAACGGTGACTCGAAAATCACAGTTTTGGCTTTAAGAACACTTAGAAAACATTTGATAAATTCAATTTTTAACTTAGGCATATTGTTTAAAACATATTGAGAGGTTTGAGGACTTAAAAAATCGTTTTCACATTTTCAATTTAGTCCTTAGGTTCTTTAGTTATATCAAAATTAAAATATCGGTTTCACATATTTAAATGGGCTCCTAATCAAATTAAATGGACCCTTTATTTAAACTATAATGAATTCCTCCTTTTTGGGTTTTAACTCTAATAATACTAATATTGTATAATAATAATAATAAAATATATACATAATAATAGAATAATAACCTAATAGTAATAAATAAATAATAAATAAAGAAATAATGAATTTAGGTGAAAATTTGGTGACAACAGCTGCCCCTTTTTGCTCATTCTGGTGAAATAGGGATAGAGCAAAGACCAAAAGACACTAATTTTCACCAATCACTAATTTGCTGGATAGTTCCATTCTCCTGATGCCCCCACGGATAGGCGGATTCTATTCTCCAAATGCGCGAATAGATGAGCTGGTTCCATTCTCTATATGCCCGAACGGATAGACGAGTTTTAAAAAAGGTTATATCCTCTTCATGCTCGGGTGAATAAGCAGATTTTATTATCCTCAAACCTAAAAAGATAGGCGGATACCATTATCCTTACGCTCGAATGGATAAGCGGGTTCTATTCTCCTTATGCCTGAATAGATTGGCAAATTTCGTTCTCCATAAGCCCAAACGGATAAGCGGGTTCTATTCTCATGATGCTCAAATAGATAAGCAGGTTCTATTCTCGAAACGCCGAACAGATAGGCGGGTTCTATTCTCATTATGCTCAAATAGATAAGTAGGCTTTATTCTTCAAATACTCGAACGAATAGGCTGGTTCTATTCTCATTATGCCTAAAAAGATGAGCAGATTTCTGTTGCTGAAAAAGACTTTACATACATGTGAAAATGCAACACACAATGCAATAATGAAGTGCATGCCCCTAAGGATGTCTAAAACTTGAATGCATGTCTCATTTCTTTTGCTTTTTAGATTCTTATCCTTAGAATCAACTTTTCCTTTGGTTTTTAAATCCACACGTTTGCTCGCTCAGTCTAGATAAACAGTTGTGCTTTCTATTGTATTTCTTTGATTCATGGAAACATATGATCTTCTCAAATTTGCTCACTCAATCTAGTGATCTTGTACTCCTGATTGGAAGAACTGACTTTTTAACTATCTCTAGTTTACCATTCTCATTCTTTGTACCTTTTTGCTTCATCGAAAACATCTGATATTCATAGGCAAATGTTTTAATGCCTACTATCATTGTAGTTGATGCATCAATATCAAGTGAAAGACCTCCTTAAATAGTATTAAAAGCTTCAAGTCTTCATATGCCTCCTTAAAATAACATTCAACACTATCAATGCTTCTTCTGACTTCTCAAACTCTTGCCCCTACAGGGCACCTTGGAGTGCTTGCATATAAATCATTGCAGCAAAGCTTATTTCTACCGTAAGTGTCTTCAAATGTTTCAAGTATCTTCTTCTCTTCCTTTTACATTTATTAACGTTGAGGGCCTTGAAAGTGTAACTCTATCCCTTTTCATGTTTTGAGGATCTTGCTTGTCAACATGGTCAACCTTACATTCTTCAACACGTGCTCTTTTTATCTCCTCACGCCAGGTGATACCCCCATTCAATGTGAGGTTCAATTGTCGTCTTCTTTAGTGGGTAGCCACTTCATTACTTCCTGAAGTGATGTAAACACTCGTTCCTGTTCCCTACAATTAGGATCAATACCAAGAAATCTTTTGTTATTTATGAATCTATGTCAGCCTACTTGTAAGATGCAAGAAAATGGTAGAAATAAGAATTAAAAAGAGGGAAAAAGTCATGGAAAACACATGAATAGGACAAAGTCAAATGCCCCCAATTCATAGTATGAATGATTTAAGAATCCATTAACCAGATAGTGCTTCGCTTTTAGGTGGCTCTCTTTTTCTCACACACTCCCAAATTTCAATTTTCCCACTTTTCTAATCTCAATAAGACATTAGAAGTTTCGAGGTCACTTAAGAAAGGTTATCTCAATTAGGTGGAATGTGTTCTAAAGACAAACTCCTTTTCTCAAATGTTCATGTGTGATTCAAATGGTCTTTTAATGGTTGTAATGTAGTCTAGGCTTAGGTTGCCAAAAAAGGGTATATATGCTCAAATACATGTTTTAAGGGTAATTAAACCAAGCATCAACTTTTCCCGATGATATCTTCATTCTTTTCTTCTCCGGATCACTCTAGACTGCTCATTTTGAGTTTTCACCCTAGAGTTCATTTCCTTTCTTGGCACACGTCTCGTTTGAAGGAATTATTTCAAATTTTTCTTTGCATTTCTTCTTTAATTTCTTCTTCTTCTTCTTCGTTTGCTTTTTCTCTTTCTCTTTCTTTTTCTTTAATTTCCTTATTTTCCCTTTTTCTTTCTTTTTCTTTTTCTTCTTTTCCTTAATTTTCTTTTCCTTTTCCTTTTTCTTTTTCTTTTTCCTTTCCTTTTCAGTTTTTGTTCCTTTCATTCCGGAACATTTTTATCCTCTTTTCCAATAGTGCGGGGAGTTTTCCTTGGTTAGCGTTAAATCACAAGAACAATATTAGGCTCAAAGGGGGAAGGCAAGGGATTTTATTTTCTTATTCGTGAAGGGAAATTAAGGAATGCCAAATGTCATTTCTCACACAAACATCGTCGAAGAGAAGTAGTCTTTAGTTGGTAGAAGTTTTAGAGTTATCACTTCATTCAATGACCCTAACAACAATGTATTAGAGGAAAAATCACTCATAATTTGTATATGGGATTTTCCATTAATCCTGAACACACCTTTTGCCCCTATATCTCAGAATTAGATTCAAAATTCCTTTATACAATCAATAATAAGGCTCTGCCAGAAAGACATATGTTTGAAAATAAATGAAAATGAGAAATGTTTGCCACTTGAGAGAAAAAAAAGGAATGCATTTGTAGAGTGTCCATAAGTTCTATATTTTATGCACATTCATGCCCTTATTATTGCTGTTCTTAAGCTTAGTTAGGAATAATTAGCTGCATGTCATGCATTATAAAAATATTTCTTCTTTTACCATGCTTTTATTGAATATCTTATATTTGGTACAGAAAAGGTACTCTTTTAGTTAGTTTTCTATTTCAAGTGCTGGTTGCTGATCAGAGGAAGAGAGGACATGAAAGTAGGAAGCAACATAAGCTGTACTGAAGTAGTTCCAGTTGCCGCCAAAGACGTTGCCACTGTAGAATGTCGTCGCCAAAGACGTTGCCGCCGTAGAATGCCGCTTAGACGACAATACGCCAACATAGTCAAGATGGGTCTCGTTTGATAGAGGATATTCTTCTGAGTCCATTGAGCCCAATCTTGCATTTTTCTGAGGCCTGGAGCGGAGCATAGAGCTGATCAAGGATCGATAAGTAAAGTAACTTATCTTTACTTGTTGAACAAGGATTTCTGCTCCAAGAAAGATTTCTACTCCAAGAAGGACTTCTACTCCAAGAAGCACTTAGACTAGATCTTTGCCTATATAAACCTCATGTATTTAACAAATCAAGCACAGAGACAGAGATAAAGAGAGGGAGTCGGCTATGTTCTAAATTCCTTAGGGTTTAGGTTTTTGCTTGTAAAGTAGTTGTGAGAAACGATTGTATTAGGTTAAGTTGTTTTGCAATAAATATTCCAAGTTTATTAATCCATTGTTCTTCATTCTTTAAATCTTTCTACACCAGTCGTTTCAGAGAATCTATTTGTCGGGCATGAAAGTGCAAGGTTCACGAAAGGGTTAAGTACGGTCACAACGGGAGGCGTGACTTGTAACCCCCTCGTCCCGGTCTGGCCGGATGACCGGTCCGAGTGGGCCACACGGGGAAAACCGAAGCGAAACCCAAAGGAGTTCCTCCTCGGTTAGCAACCCTAAATTTTTTTTTTCATTTTTAAACTCGTCATTTTGAACCCCAAACCACAAACAAACGCCCAAATTTTAATCTTAACTAAAGGCATATTAAATCTATGTATTTTTCTCTTTGAACAGGCCAACAACCCAAAACAGTGCAATACTAAGCAGAAGTTTCGAAACCTTGGGGAAGGGTTTCGAAACTTTTGCTGACAGAAACCCCTGGGACCAAAATTCTCCAAACGTTTCGAAACCTTGGGGAAGGTTTCGGAACCTTTGACCAAAGTTTCGAAACCTCCCCTAAAGTTTCGAAACTTTTGGTTGGCAGAATGCCCTGGAACCAAAATCTCACCAAAGGTTTCGAAACCTTGGGGAGGTTTCAGAACCTTTGACCAAAGTTTCGAAACCTACCCCAAAGGTTTCGAAACTTTGGGTTGGCAGAATGTCCTGGGACCAAATCCTCTGCAAAGGTTTCGAAACCTTACCCATGGTTTCGAAACCTTAGTGCAGGGGATCACATTCTGCCCAACCTAAGGACTTCCTAACCTTGCAAAACACTAAGAACATGCATGGACATATGAAAGAGCTTACGAAGGACCCAAGGCATGTATTAACACTCACAAGACTCACACATACATTCATTTAAGCAATCATACATGAGCCATACATCGCAATTAACGTGAATCAAGGCATCCATACTTATCATTCATACAAAAAGCAATTCACGCAAATATGGACATACAAACATTTAGGAGTTCATGCCTTAGCAACCAAAACACGTAGACATTCATGGCATGTAATATAAGCAATATTTACAATCAGACAAGGCATCAACTAACCAAGCCAACAACGATATACATCAAAGCTCAAATCAAAGACACCTATCCCATTGCTTAACTATTACATTAATTTACTCAAAACTCATACATTGAGCTCACCAAAAGCAACACTTGGAGACCTTCCCTTGCCCTTGCCACCCACAAGCTATTTATCTGCATTGTCGAACAAAAGACAGCGTAAGCATAAAAGCTTAGTGAGGGTAAGCTCATAAAACAAACCTTCGACAATGCAGGGTCCAAGCACGAGCAACTATCATGATATTATACATGATTTTACCTTCAAATCACATGAGCCATAAGTATAGGTGATGCATGAACATATTACCAAATTCATGCCATGCTCATCAACATATAAGTTCAACATACAATGACACACATCTCAATGTATTAACCACATCATATATCGTTTCACGTTGAAATTCACATTTCATATTACATCGATACACATATCAATTCATATTATCATGTATGCATAATTTCATATTGGCATAAACATACTTTCTCTTATTGGCACCTAGCTATGACTCGAATACGCGGATAACATGTTGGAACGCATTTCCAACAACAACATTACCTCGGTGGGATTCCACTCATCACCGGTCCTTGCATGTGTGGGATTCCACTCATCGCCACATGCCCTACGGATGGGATTCCACTCATCATCACGTAGAATTATATAAAAGCTTCCGGTGGAATATTACATCACCGTACTCCTCCTTGGTGCCTTAACGCCACCAAGGCCACGTACGTTTTGACTCAATTTGTGTGCACACTCATCCTAATGATCGATCATTGTACCCAAGCATACTAGTGCCAATTAATCAAATTTCACAACCTTTGATGTTCAAGTATCATAATATGGCATCTTACATCACATTAAACTCAACATCAATCATCTCAACAACATAATATCATAATGTCATGTTCAAGAGTAAAATATGGCATCTTACATCATATTAAACTCAACATCATCATACACAATTACAATCCAACCCACATGCATAGCAATGCATCAAACTATGTCTCAACAACATGTATAACACATTATACATACAAAGATAATCATGAGGCATAACATCAATTAAAGAGTACATCCAATGTCTCTAACTAAAGCTTAGGATTAGGCTACCACCCTAATTCTAACTCTAGGTGGGTCTACCAATCCCAACCTAGTTCACATGCTTGAACCAACCACTTAAAAACCAATTTAAAAACATTAACCACTCACCTCTACCTCCAAGCTCAACTACCAAGCAAACATCACCTTCAAGTTTCCGGATTTCTTCTCGAAGCTTCTCCAACGCAAACTCTCGCTTCTAAACAACCTCAATACAATTCAAATAATCTTCAAATCAGCCCAACATCAAAATATCAACCCGGAATACAAATTCAAATATCAAACCCAACATTTCAAGTCATGATCAAACCCCATACTTAACAATTTCGGACAGCCCCAATACCTCTTCCAAAAACCTTGTTTCCAACATCCATTGCACCCACAAATGATCCCAAATCAATCCCTAATCATAGTACTACCATTGGGCTATCAATTCCCACCTTAAACAACCCCCAAAACTCACCTAAAACCTTCCAAAACTCCATTTTCGTACTCATATTTTACCTAGCAGAAAATCATGTTTTTAAACACCCAAATGACATCTAAAAGGTCCCAAATCATCCCCTTAGTATACATATACCATCGGCCCTCTAATTACACCCTAAAACCCACCAAAAATCAACTTTTTGACACCTTAAAAATGGGTCTAAAGACCCACTTCGGAAATTCATCAAAATTCAACCAAATTGATATATGTTACACCTTTTAATATGATTAAATAAAGCCCCAACTCAATTTATCAAAACCAATTGAAAACCCCCCTTAAAAATCCAAACTTGATATAAACCCTAATTTTCAAAAGTTCATATTTTTAAAATCTAAGACAATGTATGAATAGGAAATGGAAAGGAGAGTTCAAATATGTGATTACCTTTCAAAAGCCCCTTGAATTGATGAAGAAACCGAATGAAATTAGAGCTTGAAAATTGAGAGAGTTTGGGGAATGGGGGGAGATATTTCACATGGGGGATATAATGAAAAGGGGAAGAAGATGACAATTTGAAAGTTGTCATCTTTTTTTAAAAGCTTTTGGGCAAATTACAACATAAGCCCTTCCCTTTTTATTAAAGTTCAATTACACCACATTTTAGGTTGAATTTATTTTAATCTAATTTTATTGACTCGAACTATAAACCCGGATAACTCCTAACCCCAAAACACGGGTGTTACAACTCTCCCCTACTTAAGGAAATTTCGTCCCCGAAATTCATCGATCACGGGGGGCCACTGAAACATGCACCTCCACGCTTTCCTCTCTCACCACAACGTACTAACCAACTCGAAAGACTTAACACACAACACTTGCTATCTTACACTAAGATCTCAACTGATTCTTCAAGGCATGCCGATTTCAAACTCAACTCAATCTCTTCAACAAATATAGCACGAAACAGATCTGACTCACATTTCTGAATCATAAATACACGTAACACATCTCAAACCCCTTTCTAACTCTGGTGGTAACCGCAACAGACAACAACAGAACTAGCCCGATTCACAAACCCATACAATAATGCTTGAACACTTGACTCATAACTTTCTCTGACTGATCCTCTGTCTTCATCAATTAACCAAACACTATGCAGACGTCTTCAAAATTATTCTAGTTGAAGTCTCGGATCTTTATTACTCACTTTTACTACGAATCTTCCACGGATGTAACAAACTAGAAGAAAACTGAAGCTCAGTCTTGACACGCTGACAATTTACATACTTACTCTCATACTGAACCACATTATTCATCCACTCAATTCAGAAGCATTCATCTTCAACCCACAGTACGTCTTCATACTACTCAGATGCAACACAAATGAACCACCGTGCGCTTCGGCCAAAACAACACATCTCAAAACTCTATGCCGATCAGTACAACAATTCTATCTCTAACAATACAAACTCTATCACCTCTGAACTGTATTCTGAAGGTCTTCTTTCCGCTATGTCTTGCACGTGAGGTGCCAAGAATCTGTCTTGCAACTGTTTCTCATCAAACATTCTGACTCAAAGTAGTCTCAACCCGAAACTCGGCCACAAAACTACTATCATTTGATATACGGAATTCGGCAATCCCATCTCGCAACCCAACTACTAATCTATCAACAATATAACTTGGAACATCGGTTACTACGTAGACTCTCTTCAGATAGTACTCAATCTTGGGATCACAGTCTTCAAGCAATTCTAACTACTCATGTCGTTCAAGTTCCAACCATTCCCAAGCCTTCAAATATTTCAAACTCTAATGTTACGTACATATACACTACGCATTTCATACTATAGAAGCTTTGTCTCTAAGTCTTCGAAGCAAATACAACTGTAATTAACTCTAAGTCTAGTGTGAGGTAACCATTTTCTCGGTCTTTCAACTATCTTGATGAACAAGTCACAATCTTCCGTCTTGCATAAGCACAACCTAACCCTACATGTAATACATCACTACAGTTCGCAAGCTCTTTCTCTAGTATAGACTGGATCAAGGTCGAAGCTTTCTTGAAAGTTTCTTTCGGTTTCTCAAGGGCTCATTGTCTCGCATCTAACCACACAACTAAACATTCTTCTGTAGCAATCTATCAATGGAGCAACTATCTTCAAACACTATTTACAATTCTCTGAAAGTAACAATGCTAGACCTAGAAACTATAGATATCTGTCACAGTCTTCAATTTCTTCCAACTCACATCTTCCTTTGTCTGTTCAAGATTTGTTCTAATACACTCTGCAACTTTTCACATTCTAAGAGAATATCTTCATTAACTCGAAGTTCACGTTGTACAACTTGGTATACAATTAATTCTCTAATAGAATCCACCACACTAACTTCAAAACTTGCCATGATCTTCCTCGGTACTTGAATATACTCACGTGACACCTAGAAGAGCTACTACAACTGATCAAAAAACTCAGGGAAATATTCTGCTCAACATCTCTATGAAGGTAACTAATGCACTAGTCAAACAAAACGGCATAACTCAGAGCTCAAGGTGGTCACATCTTGCCCCTAAAGTTGTCTTCGGTACTTCACATTTCTCACCATCAACTGGTAGTAAACGGATCTCCAATTAATCTTCAAAAAGACTGAAGCACACACTAACTGATCAACAATTCACTGACACTCAGAAACGGATACTAATTATTCACTGTCACTTGTTTCGACTGTCTGAAATCTAATCACTTTCTTGTATTGTCTTCTCTCTTCTTCACAAATTGTACTTTCATACTCTAAGATGATGCACTAGGCCTAATGAGTCTAAGGTCCAACTAACCTTGAAGTTATTTCTTCAACGTTCTCAATTCTTCCGGAATTCATAAGTTACAGAGCAAACAAAACAGAAGCAACCTCGGAGACAACATCAATAATATACTCTTCTTCGCTGTTAGGAGACAAACTGGGCGTTTCTTCTAAACACTTCTAGGAAGAATCACAAACTATTTTAACATTTTGCGGTCCAATCTTCATTCAAAATCAAATTCCTCACACTTGCTAAGCAAGCCTACCAACTAAACTCATTCAACCTTTGATCTCTAAACTGGATCAACATTCAACAAGAAGTTCACATCCTAACTTACCACTACAGTCACACAAAAATCTGCGTCTTCAAAGCAACTCTCTCTTTGTCTCAATGTATACACTAACTCTATGTTCTTCAAGCCAAACCTTGTCGAAGGGTACATCAATACCGTAGGAAGACGATTATTTCACATCTGCTAGAACTAGTAACTCTGAACCACCAACAAACATCTTCTGTACATCTTTCTAATCACTATTGTCTCCCAAAGAGGCTAGTCACATGTGTCCCTACATCTAAGGTCTCAACAAAGATATCTAATTTCTTACATGCTCACACAAAAGAAGGTATTCGCAGAAATTGCAACTTCACATGTACACAACTGATAGTCTTCGGTCCTCTTGTTTTCAGACTGGTTCTTCAAAAGAATCTGACTCTTTTAAACTGTTCTTAGAGCATCTCGTAACTTAAAGACTCAATTCTGATCGCACACAAACAGTCTTGCTGGACTTGTTCTACCCCTACCAAACAATCCTGAAGTCAAAGCTCAAGGCTCCCTTCTCGGCTCAACTATATCGGAAATGACTTCATCTCTTTCGCTTGCTGGAAAAACAACTCAACGTACACTGACCTAATCACCCAAACTAGCTCCCACTCACGGACACTAACCAGCTGTCTTGCATTCAAATCATAGGCCGAACCCCAACGGTCACCAACTAACACTTCTGAATTTCAGATTACTCACACGAGCCCCCCTACCTTGATCTCGCTAAAAGAACCAAGGTGCTCGCACCTACCTCTAACTCTTCACCTAGCATATTCAAACTTGCAGGCTTGCTAACAATGTACAGAAATACGGATTCAGAATCAACTGGAGGAAACAACTTGATACTGTACTAAGGGCTCATCTGTTAAAACATCGACACCACTCTAACTCCCACTCATATGCCCTCACTTCTTCTTACCAACCAATGTCAGAGTTGGACACACTGTCCCTCCTCCACAAGAGTCAACCCACATACACATCGTCTCCAACGGACGAATTGTACCTCAATTCTGGTACAACCATACCTCTCTAACTAAGGTGGTGGACTCCCCTAACGTCGTCCACCTTTTCAGAATCTACAACTTCTACTTACTAAAAAGCGATTAAATAAACAACAACATCAACAGTAAAACATACAAGATTGGGTTAGCAAGGCAAGGCTTCCAAGTGGCTCAAGTATGTTTCCCTCACTTAAAAATCTCTTTTTCGATGTAATAGCAGCAATGGGACTCTACTAAACACGTTTCAAACAAATCAACACACATACATGCTCAACCAAGTGTATAACAAGGCTTACTTGCCAAACAAGTAAACATAAGCGTACTATCAAACAACATGCATTCTCAATCAATCCATCATTCATCACCACATACACGGATAACATACAACATGCTTTTAAACAAGCAATCAACGTATTTGTCATACAAGCAGTCATACTTACAGAGCAAGCAAACATCGTGCATATCAATCATAAAACACAACTTATCTCACTTACCCGCCCAAGGTCTCGGTAACCTTAGGCTCTGATACCAACAAATGTAACCCCCTCGTCCCGGTCTGGCCGGATGACCGGTCCGAGTGGGCTACACGGGGAAAACCGAAGCGAAACCCAAAGGGGTTCCTCCTCGGTTAGCAACCCTAATTTTTTTTTCATTTTTAAACTCGTCATTTTGAACCCCAAACCACAAACAAACGCCCAAATTTTAATCTTAACTAAAGGCATATTAAATCTATGTATTTTTCTCTTTGAACAGGCCAACAACCCAAAACAGTGCAATACTAAGCAGAAGTTTCGAAACCTTGGGGAAGGGTTTCGAAACTTTTGCTGACAGAAACCCCTGGGACCAAAATTCTCCAAAGGTTTCGAAACCTTGGGGAAGGTTTCGGAACCTTTGACCAAAGTTTCGAAACCTCCCCTAAAGTTTCGAAACTTTTGGTTGGCAGAATGCCCTGGAACCAAAATCTCACCAAAGGTTTCGAAACCTTGGGGAGGTTTCGGAACCTTTGACCAAAGTTTCGAAACCTACCCCAAAGGTTTAGAAACTTTGGGTTGGCAGAATGTCCTGGGACCAAATCCTCTGCAAAGGTTTCGAAACCTTACCCATGGTTTCGAAACCTTAGTGCAGGGGATCACATTCTGCCCAACCTAAGGACTTCCTAACCTTGCAAAACACTAAGAACATGCATGGACATATGAAAGAGCTTACGAAGGACCCAAGGCATGTATTAACACTCACAAGACTCACACATACATTCATTTAAGCAATCATACATGAGCCATACATCGCAATTAACGTGAATCAAGGCATCCATACTTATCATTTATACAAAAAGCAATTCACGCAAATATGGACATACAAACATTTAGGAGTTCATGCCTTAGCAACCAAAACACGTAGACATTCATGGCATGTAATATAAGCAATATTTACAATCAGACAAGGCATCAACTAACCAAGCCAACAACGATATACATCAAAGCTCAAATCAAAGACACCTATCCCATTGCTTAACTATTACATTAATTTACTCAAAACTCATACATTGAGCTCACCAAAAGCAACACTTGGAGACCTTCCCTTGCCCTTGCCACCCACAAGCTATTTATCTGCATTGTCGAACAAAAGACAGCGTAAGCATAAAAGCTTAGTGAGAGTAAGCTCATAAAACAAACCTTCAACAATGCAGGGTCCAAGCACGAGCAACTATCATGATATTATACATGATTTTACCTTCAAATCACATGAGCCATAAGTATAGGTGATGCATGAACATATTACCAAATTCATGCCATGCTCATCAACATATAAGTTCAACATACAATGACACATATCTCAATGTATTAACCACATCATATATCGTTTCACGTTGAAATTCACATTTCATATTACATCGATACACATATCAATTCATATTATCATGTATGCATAATTTCATATTGGCATAAACATACTTTCTCTTATTGGCACCTAGCTATGACTCGAATACGCGGATAACATGTTGGAACGCATTTCCAACAACAACATTACCTCGGTGGGATTCCACTCATCATCGTTCCTTGCATGTGCGGGATTCCACTCATCGCCACATGCCCTACGGATGGGATTCCACTCATCATCACGTAGAATTATATAAAAGCTTCCGGTGGAATATTACATCACCGTACTCCTCCTTGGTGCCTTAACGCCACCAAGGCTACGTACGTTTTGACTCAATTTGTGTGCACACTCATCCTAATGATCGATCATTGTACCCAAGCATACTAGTGCCAATTAATCAAATTTCACAACCTTTGATGTTCAAGTATCATAATATGGCATCTTACATCACATTAAGCTCAACATCAATCATCTCAACAACATAATATCATAATGTCATGTTCAAGAGTAAAATATGGCATCTTACATCATATTAAACTCAACATCATCATACACAATTACAATCCAACCCACATGCATAGCAATGCATCAAACTATGTCTCAACAACATGTATAACACATTATACATACACGGATAATCATGAGGCATAACATCAATTAAAGAGTACATCCAATGTCTCTAACTAAAGCTTAGGATTAGGCTACCACCCTAATCCTAACTCTAGGTGGGTCTACCAATCCCAACCTAGTTCACATGCTTGAACCAACCACTTAAAAACCAATTTAAAAACATTAACCACTCACCTCTACCTCCAAGCTCAACTACCAAGCAAACATCACCTTCAAGTTTCCGGATTTCTTCTCGAAGCTTCTCCAACGCAAACTCTCGCTTCTAAACAACCTCAATACAATTCAAATAATCTTCAAATCAGCCCAACATCAAAATATCAACCCGGAATACAAATTCAAATATCAAACCCAACATTTCAAGTCATGATCAAACCCAATACTTAACAATTTCGGACAGCCCCAATACCTCTTCCAAAAACCTTGTTTCCAACATCCATTGCACCCACAAATGATCTCAAATCAATCCCTAATCATAGTACTACCATTGGGCTATCAATTCCCACCTTAAACAACCCCCAAAACTCACCTAAAACCTTCCAAAACTCCATTTTCGTACTCATATTTTACCTAGCAGAAAATCATGTTTTTAAACACCCAAATGACATCTAAAAGGTCCCAAATCATCCCCTTAGTATACATATACCATCGGCCCTCTAATTACACCCTAAAACCCACCAAAAATCAACTTTTTGACACCTTAAAAATGGGTCTAAAGACCCACTTCGGAAATTCATCAAAATTCAACCAAATTGATATATGTTACACCTTTTAATATGATTAACTAAAGCCCCAACTCAATTTATCAAAACCAATTGAAAAACCCCCTTAAAAATCCAAACTTGATATAAACCCTAATTTTCAAAAGTTCATATTTTTAAAATCTAAGACAATGTATGAATAGGAAATGGAAAGGAGAGTTCAAATATGTGATTACCTTTCAAAAGCCCCTTGAATTGATGAAGAAATCGAATGAAATTAGAGCTTGAAAATTGAGAGAGTTTGGGGAATGGGGGGAGATATTTCACATGGGGGAGATAATGAAAAGGGGAAGAAGATGACAATTTGAAAGTTGTCATCTTTTTTAAAAAGCTTTTGGGCAAATTACAACATAAGCCCTTCCCTTTTTATTAAAGTTCAATTACACCACATTTTAGGTTGAATTTATTTTAATTTAATTTTATTGACTCGAACTATAAACCCGGATAACTCCTAACCCCAAAACACGGGTGTTACATGACTAACTTGGTTCCACACTAGTCCACAAGTTCCAGCAGCTAAAAGGGATCACTAACCGAGTTGACTGATTTGGTTCCACACTAGTCCTCAAGTTATCAATATCGAGCATCATAACCTAGAAATAGGAGGGATCATTGTCGATTATCCTGCCGAACTTGAAGTATTTGCTAGACTTGCCGCTAGGACGTCTTTCCATTCTACCTGTCGAGACAGTACACACCCCTGCAGTGGCAGTGACCTGCTGCGGCCGCGTGACAGGGTCGTAGTTTGCCGCCCGCCATACTGAAGTTATCAATATTGAGCATCCTAACCTAGAAATAGGAGGGATCATTGTCGATTGTCCTGAGCGAACTTGGAGTATTTGCCAGACTTTCTGCTAGGATGTCTTTCCATTCTACCTGTCGAGACAGTACACACCCCTGCAGTGGCAGTGACCTGCTGCGGCCGCGTGACGGGGTCGTAGTTTGCCGCCCGCCATACTCGCCGAGGCAGCATATCGTGGCAGCGCAATCCAACCTTAACCTATGCAATGCAGTCTACACACTACTGAGCAACAATTACCTGGCCCATTCTATCACTCTGATCTCTCCTACTTTAATTAACTGTGTTTTTAGTTTTATTCCTTTAACTAAACCCGAAATTAATTGTGAATTTAAATTTCTTGTGCAAATACACACTCGAAGAAACTATTCCAATCCTCGTGGGATTCGACATCTTATATACTATAACTTGACAGGAGTGTGCACTTGCGCTCTTACATAAAGGGAACACCTACACGCCGTACAACATCTTTAAACAAGTAGATTTAACATAAAAGCCCTTACAAAAGATCCCTAATGATGGCGGGCAAAAGCAAAAGGGTTGGTTCTAAGCATGGTCCCAATACCATCTAGGAAGATCTTTTATTGTCTGCGCATTATTCCAGGAAGGCATAGGTGAATTGTGGCCAAGCTCGAGCCGTCTATTTCGCGACAAGATTCTTCAAGCGTTCGTCATATTCTTCTTCCTTGAGTCTCCCACACTTGATGGCTATTCTCTAAAGTTGTCAATATATCTTCCATGGCCATTGCTCTAGCCTAAGAACGAGTATCGTACTTGTGGAATGCTTTTGCTATTTTAGAGAATCTTATTATGTATGCAGTGATCACAACGTAAATGCAAGCATAAACAAAAAAATGCAAATGCATGAATGCAAATGTATGGATGCAAATGCATGAATACATACTAAAGGCCATCAATTCCATTAAGGTATTGCTCTAGAAGTACCTTCCATCCATGGTGAAAGCTTTTCTATTTGAGCAACATGCTTTAGAATCGATCCCCTCTAAATTAGATGTATGCAACAAACAAATATGCCAAAAATGAAACAAAGCACACACAAAAAGGTTAGTACCCCTTTGAAAAAAAAGAAATAAAACCTAAAAGCTCCAAAATAATTTCATTATAAGAATAATTCTGGGAATCACATTCCAACACTCCAGGACATGTCTCCACAGATTATCCTTATGAAAGAATTTTGAACAAACTAAAAGCCTAAGGTTTTCCACATGGCTGTATTGGGGTAGGCTCTAGATTCTCAAACTTGGTTTAGTTCTAAAAGGGTACCAAAGTTGTCCTTGTTGTCCCCTACTAAGGGTAGCAAGGCTCTCGATTCTCACCCATTACAGGCTTCAAATGAATCAAGTTCAACTCAGGAAGACTCACCACCTATGGCTTCTTGAAAAATCAATATCCTTACAAAGGCAAAGGGAATGAGTCTCAAAGCTACTTGCTAGGCTCATACGAAGAATCAATATTCTTACATGACCAAAGTGTGTTCCCCCCACATAAACGAACGGGACAAAGCTCGGGTATAAACATTTCTTTAAAGAATTTTAGAATGCGTAAAATAGAATTACATTCATTAAACGGACAAATAAATTTAACATATTATGAACTTGCAAATTCCATTAGGTTTTTAAAAAGCCTTTTTTTAAAACAATTTGAAATCAATTTGTGGCCTGACCCTCTTTTATTTTTTTAGAAAAAAACCAAAACATCCCCAGCGGAGTCGCCAAGCTGTCACAATCCTTTCGAGCTTCGACATTTTGAAAAACTTTTAAAACACACAGTCACCACCAATTTATTTGAAAAGTGTGATTGGGTCACTTTAAAACGAGATTATTTTAATAAAACATTTTATTTATTATTTTAATAAACAAAAAAGTTAACCATTGAAACAAGATAAATAAATGACTAAAATAAACACATGCAACAAAATAAATATGAAATTTTATTATTATTTTAAACGAAAGGGTGTTTTGTTGTTGTGTTTTGTTTTAAAGAAACCTTTTTATTATTTTTATATTTATTTGAAGGTTTTTATTAATTAGAAAGAATTTTTATTTTTTGTATTTTTTTAAAAGGGATTTTATTATTGAAATAAAATTTAATTACTCATTTTAAAAAAATATATTATTTGAAAAGATATGACCAAAATTGAAAATTAAAAAAAAAAACTTAGCAGATAGATGATTGATTTGTGAAGTCTTGAAAACTTTATTTCTAAAATCATGGAATGAAAACATGGAGGGTTTTAATGAATGTATTAGCCTCAAAAGTTTAGGGTATAAAAGTAATTCTTCCAAAAAAACATTCTTTTCAACTTTTTAGGATTGAAATGGATCAAACTTATCTTTTAATAAAACCACCACATGTTTTTGGTGTTCTTCAAAAAAAAGAACACCCATTTTTTATTTTTCCGAAAATCAACCAAAAAATGATCAAAATTGGTTTTAATTCGAATGAAAAAATCCGAGTTTAAAAACAACTATTTCTCAACATTTCAAGGTAAAATTAACATCAAATTTAAAAAATAATTAAAATCAGAATAAATAATAATATGAAAGCAAGGGAAGAACATATTACCAAAAAAAAGAAGAACGCTTTTTTCTATTCCAATGAATTTAATTACAACACCATCGGAAAATTTCAGCTTTTCTATCTACAATTCTACTGGAAATTCTCAGCGTTTCTAGTGAATTTTTACAATCAATTTACAAAGGGGAAATGATGCTCAATTTATAGGGTTTTGGTACTTGATGAACAAAAAAATTTGGGGACCAAAATCCTAATCTCATTCCAAATCATCATCCAAAACGAACTTAACCTTTTGCTTTCTTAACATAACCGAAAACCAATTTAGATTTGGCTCAAATTTGAATGATTTGGGATAATTTTAGCTAAGGTTTGATCATTTTCCCATCATTTTGCAGGTTCAAACGGCGACGACAGGGTGTGGAGACGGCGACGTTGGATCGGCCGAAGCGAGAAGATTCGACTGGTACCATCGGTGCACCTCCACGGTGACACAAAGAGGCGGGAAAGTTGCGTCTAACATCTTCAAATTGAAGCGGGGGCGGTTTTGGGGGAACCACCCCAAGTGCGTGAGTCTCATGAGCCAGGCGCAAGAGTGGTTCTTCCCTCCGTCTTTTTGTTTGATTCGATCCTAGTCATCAGATTTCCTTCCCCCATATCATATGGCTCTTTTTAAACCTGCAACAAAAACAAAGTTAAATGAGTTATTTATTGTATTTATTTAAATGAGCTCCTAATCAAATTAAATGGATCCTTTATTTAAACTATAATGAATTCGTCCTTTTTTGGGCTTTAACTCTAATAATAATAATAATAATAATAATAATAATAATAATGATGATGATGATGATGATGATGATGATGATGATGATGATGATGATGATGATGATGATGATGATGATGATGATGATGATGATGATGATGATGATATATAATTATAATTATACTACAAAATATACATAACAATAGAGTAATAACCTAATAGTAATAAAAATACTAAATAAAGAAATAAATAATTTATATGAAAATAATTTTGCATTTATTACGTTTTGGTCACTACATTCAAAATGTCACCTCAATTAATTACATCGATTTTCAATTTTTAACCTATAACGCTTAATATAATTATTAAATATTTATAAAGATTTCACCGAATTTTATCCATTTTAAATTCCTATAATCACCTATTTTGTCCGGGGCGTTAATTCATTTTCTTTTTTACAATAATGGGCTTTATTACACTTATATATATATTTATCGAATAATTAAAATTAAAAAATGAAGAAGAAAAAAAAACAACAACAAACATTATATATATTATTATTATTATTATTATTATTATTATTATTATTATTATTATTATTAATGTTGTATTATCTATTATTACCATTTACTTTGCTATTATTATTTTATGTTTATTATTATTAGTAGTAGTATTTATTATATTATTATCATTACCTATTATTATTACTATAATATCAGTATTATCGTCTATATTATTATCATATATTATTATTATTATTATTATTATTATTATTATTATTATTATTATTATTATTATTATTATTATTATTATTATTATCTACTAATATTGCTATTATTATTGTCATTACCTATTACTACTATTATTATTATTATTATTATTATTATTATTATTATTATTATTATTATTATTATTATTATTATTATTATTATTATTATTATTATTATTATTATTATTATATATCGATATTGCTATTATTATTGTTACTATTATTATTATTATTCTTATTATTCTTATTATTTTGTTATTAATATTTTACTTCTATTGAAACAAATTTGAAAGAAAGACTAATATATATATAGTTTGCCCAAATTAAATAAATAAAAACCCAATTAAATAATAAAAGCCCAAGTTTATTAAGAGTCCATTACATTTTAAAAACCCAAAAAATATTACATACACGACCCGTTTGGCCCAAATATATAAAAACCCTAACCCTATGTTTTGTCTTTGCGCAGCCCATCCTCAGTCGTGACATCTGGATAAAGATCTGACGGTCCAGATCGTGCTAAAGATGAAAACCCTAGGAGCCCCTCCCCAAGTCTTGGCGCCGCAACGTCTCAACTGTTAGATCGGGATCGACATCGAACAGCCAAGATCGGCTCCCCAAGTGCGTGTGATCCACGTGCGACTCTCCAATGCCCAGACTCGCCCGTGCAATCCACCGCGTGCCCCTTCAGCTCCTTCACGACCGTTCAGATCTTCATCGACGGCACGGATCGGCTCCACGTCCACAACCGCTTCGCCTCTGGTCCCCTTCTTAACCATCACATGCACCCACGAAAACAACAAAAATGTCAGAAAATGCATGAATTACAGAGAGGCAAGAAACGCGAAAAAAGCAAAATCGTACAAGGCAATAACAACAAATTCCAGAGATGAATACAAACAAGAAATACCAACAGAAATCAGTAGAACCAATAGGGTTTTTTTCTTTGATTTATGTAATCCAAAATATTGTAATATTCGGCTATAAAACTGAAACCAAATTGTAATCCCAACAAGTTTTGAAAGGGGAGATTTTGCAGAGCAATGCAAGCAACAAACCTCAAGTTTAGAGGTATATCATCGTTGTTATTTCCTTTTTCATTTCAGAGCAAAATAATAAAAAACAGAGTGGGTAAAGTATTTTACCTTCGCGTAGGTTCATTCTCCCTCTTGACGATAAGCCTTCCAACCTTCAGGGGTGGTGCATGGTGAGTCAAATGGGATGCTAACCACCAGGGAGATCGATTTTGGGGATTTGGCTTTCCGAATCAATTTGGGGTTTTTGGATTTCGGTTAAAAAAAGGAAAACGAGAAGAGGTTTTTGGTTTTGGTTTCATGAAACGAAGGGGTTTTTCCTAGATTTTCGTGTATCGAAAGGTCAAAAGGGGGTTGCTTTTATGTTTCCGGTGCCGGCTAGCGGCGGCAGGGGCCGATGGCGGCATCGGAGAAGACAGAGAGAAGAGAGGAGGGTCTTTGGTTTTAGATCTAGGGTTTGCAAAATAAGAAAAGGGCTTAAGGTTTTTTTAAGATAGGTTTTATAGTGCTTTTTTGTTTTAAATTCGGTTTTATTCTGTTTAAATCCCTCCGTGTTTTTGAAATTGCTCGAGGGAGGGCTTCCATTTTTTTAAAACAACGCCCGCAGTCCAAACATGTTTTTAAATGCTTTCAATTTCGCCACTAAATTGGTTTTATCAGTTTTTGAATGGGGTAATTCCCCTTTTGGTCCTTTATGGTTTCTGTTTCTTCTCGATTTGGTCCAATTTTGCTTTTTAATTAGTTTTTTTAGTGGGGAATTTACTGTTTTGGTCCCTCAAATTTTCTTTTTTGTTTTAATTTAGTCATTTTTCAAGTTTTCCCTTTAGTCATGCATTTTATTTTTGTCTTGCATTTTATAATTTCAGTTCTCTTGCATTTTTTGTCATATTATTAAGTATATGTTTAAATTGAATGCATGTTGATATGTTATTTATGTTAACAAATATGTGGCATGTGCATTTTATTTTATAGTATATGATCATGTATTTTTTGTGTGTTTTATAATATATGTTTAATATAGTGTTGTTATATATGTTGTATGCTCGTCATAATATGTGCATGCCTTACCCCTTTCTACGATTGTTTGAAAATATGTATATGTGGCATGAATATTTTAAATTTTCATTCATGTGGACTTTAATGTTCCAATTTGTATGTTAATTAATTCTAATTATAAAAAGGAGATACTTATTAATTCGCGTGTTCGGGTCGAATATCCTAGCTTATTGGATATTCCTCAAATTTTCAGATTAATTTGAATCGTCTAAATGTAAACCCGTAAATAATTAAAACGAACAAGACCATGGCATCTTATTTTATCTGCTTGCATCATGCACAAAGGTGACGTAAAGGATCCAATCCCTAAACTAACACGACAGTCGGTCTTACATGATGTCGGTTTAGTCTTTGGTCTGGTGTACCGTCTTCCTTTTTAATTAAATGACGAATTAATTCGAAACCACCGATTTGAAAAAAAACTCGTATGATTAAAGTCCAATTTTCAATTAAGAACCCCTAGTTAAATTCATTTTAAATTTCGAATAATTTCCATCAATTAAAAGCAACATATGTTTTGGTACCGATTTCCGAGCATGATGGGGTTGCTAACCCTTCCTCACACGTAACCAACTCTTGAACCCTTTCAAACGAATCTCTAGTTTAATTTTTACAGTTTTCGGCCTACCTTAGTGGCCGGTGGCGACTCCAACCCAAAAAGATTATTTTTTAATGTTGTTTTCTGAAACCTGAAATTTTAGAAGGCCCCTTTTACTTAAATGTTTGAAAAAATGGGGACATTTAAAAAGTTTTTTGTTTCTAAAAGAAAAAAACCTCATCACAGCTTTGCGACTTTGCGGGGGACAAATTTTGTTTTACAAAACAAAAAGAGAGTTAAGCCAAAAATGAGACTTTAATTATACAAGCTTCGATAATTGGTGGTCTTTGAACTAATTTTTCATTTAATTTTAAAGGAATCATCGACATGTGTTGCATCACTATCATTAAGCTCTATACCCGAGCTTCGTCCCTTAAGTGGGAGTGAACGCCCATACCCACGTGAGCATCCCTCCACGGGTCGGTAATTCACTTCCGGAATCCACGACTTTGACACGTGAGCAACCCTCCGCGTCACTAGGTTGTGCTTTCCCTCGAACCGAAACCAATTTTCAAGCTTGTAATAGGCCAGAATTGGGGCTCTTGTTACCTTAGTAGGTGATAAGATAGGTTCGGGTACCCTCGTTAGAACCGAGCCCAAATGTGTGAGAATTTAAGAAGCCCACCTTGATTAGAGCCATACGGATAACCGTAGAATTAGAATTCATGCTAGTGGGTCTTGCTTTGTTAATCTGCTTTGGTGTTTTCTTGTGATTTGTTTTATTCAATATTCATTATTGTTGTTACTAATCTAGTTGCTTTTTGTCTTGTTTTGCTTATTTATTTTTGCATGTTCATCGCATTTTCATGCGAAGTGTTGATTCGAGAACAGTCTAAAGTTGAAAACATTCACAACGGGAGAAAATGTCCATAGTAACGGAGCATCCGGAACCCTAGTTTAAAGGGGGACAAGAAAATTTTATTGAAAATCGTACCCTATGTATTTATTTTAGTACCGCGTTGTAACAAGACTTGATCTCCGTTATGAAAAGTTGTTTGATGAGGATGTTCATTGAAACAACACTTATTTGCATTCGATTGTGTTTTTAATTATTGCCTTCGACCATTTGTTTCTATTATGCATACACATTTCATGCATTAAATCATAAAGTCATGAGATTAATTGTTCGGGGTCATGACAGTATTTTTGACTACCGAAGATTCCACACATACACTTTACTCGCTATCAAAGGAAGCAAATGGAAGAGAGTTTTTCTAAATTGGAAGCCGATCTGAGGGGTCAGTTGGGGCGAGCCCAGCAAGAATTGAGGGACACTATCATCAAGTCCCAAAAAGATATGATGAAAGAGATATCTTAGTTGCTAAAAGGAAAGGGTGATGTTAGAAACCTTAGTCAGGAGAGGGGAGACCCTTCATTTTCTAATGGTTTTGTCACCGATACCCTTAAGCCCTCGCAAGGAGCGGCTACTCAAGGAGATGGAGCAACATCGCATCAGGCGGGCGCCTCTACCCATGCTCCATCAGGTCAAGTTTTTAATCGTGTGGAGAATGTCGGGGATAGTGTCCCAAACTTGGATGAGATTGAGAATTTGAACAAGGTCAAGGCAGTGTTCTTGAAGCAACTAAAAGAGACCCGGAAGGACCTCGAGGAGAAATTCCAAACAAAGGATGAAGAAGAATGGGCATATGGGATGAATGTCAGAGATCTCAGTTTGGTTCCAGATCTAATAATCCCGCCCAAGTTCAAGACGCTGGAGTTTGAGAAGTTTGACGGGACGACTTGCCCTACTGCCCACATAACCATGTTCTATAGAAAGATGACGGGCTTCATCGACAACGAGAGGTTACTAATTCACTGCTTTTAAAACAGCTTAGCGGGGCCCGCAGTGAGGTGGTACAATCAGTTGACTCATGCTCAGATTAGGTCTTGGAAAGATTTGGCCAAGGCTTTCACAGATCATTATAGGCATATAACTGATATGGTCCCAAACTGACTCATGCAACAAGGTTTGGAGCAAAGGCACAATGAGAGCCTCCGTGAGTACTCCCAGCGTTGGCGAGATGTGGCAGCACAGGTCCAACCCCCACTCCGCGAGAATGAGATCTCCCTATGTTTGTCGATACTTTGAAGGGAACCCTCTATGACCGCATGATAAGCAACCCTATCGATAATTTCTCGGATATGGTTATGACTGGTGAACATATCGAGCCAGCTAACAAGAGTGGTAGAATCGATGGAGGAGAAAATGTTCGGAAGTAGTTCAAGAAGAAAGATCACGAGGTGAACAACACCAGCACCTTTGAGCCTTCCAAGCACCTCACAATCTCACCGCCTCGAGCTGCAATCAGGAATGCACAATGCTCAAATAGATGAGAGAACAGGGCTCCCAAGAAGGAACAAGAGAGGATGTCCTTTACCCCTCTACCCATGTCATACAAGGAGGTGTCCAAACACCTATACGAGGCTGATCTGGTCCGTTCGTATCATGTCACTCCCTTCCAACTGCCTTACCCTTCATGGTACGACGAGAAAGAACATTGTGAGTACCACGGTGGAGTACTGGGGCACACGATAGAAAATTGCATAGCGTTCAAGAAGCTTGTGCAAAACTTGATCAACATCGGGGTCCTCGAGTTAGAGAGGCCCAATGTGGTGACCAATCTACTTCTAAACCATGGTGGACAAGGCTTGAATGCCCTCGAGGAGGTAGATACGAAGAAGGTGAGGATGAAGGTGTCGGAAATCAAGTCCCCTCCGAGTTGGGTATACGAATAGATGTGCGCGGCGGGCTTGATTGAGAATGGTCTAAAGGGAGTATATGGTGGTCATGAATCTTTTTGTAAGTACCATCAGACTACGGGGCATGAGATTCAGAGTTGTCCAGAATTCAAGTAGTTGGTTCAGAAACTGATGGACAATAAGGAGATTAAGTTCCTCGAGGAAGCTTAAGGGTTGGGATGGATGGCTAGTCTAGTGATAGTCAATGGTTTTATGCATCAAAGTTTGATTGCTTTCATTTCATTGCATTTTAATCTTTTCCTTGAAGTAATGTGTGAAATCAACTTTGCTACCCTTTTTCCCGAAGGTAGCAAAGATCTCTTTGTAAGGGCCTAAGCCTGCATGTTTTTAAAATTTCAATGAAATGATGCATTGTGTTTTTTGTTTCAATTATCTCTTCATTTTGTGTATATATACAATTTTCTATTGAGTCCCCGTATATCAATTGCACAAGGGACATTGACCTTGACCCCAAAGGTTGATTTCGAGCAGCTTTTGTCTAGTGGAAATCGAAGGCTGGGAAGATGATGAATATGTGGCTTACACTCCAAGTTAATTTGGCCATCTATTGAGTACAGATAGCATTAGGACCGTCGGGAGAATAACTGGAAATCTTTCGTGCTAAAAAAATAATAATAATAATAAAGGAAAAAGAAAAAGGGAAAAGGAAAGAAAAAGAAAGAAAGAAAAAAGGAGAAGAAAGAAACAAAAAGAAGAGAAAGAAAATTTAAAAAAAAAGTAAAAGACAAAAGATTCGATAATACTAAAAGCATAACAAAAGCACTCCAATGTTCGAAGCCTGGTAATAGGCATTTTCGAATAAGAGTGTTGAATTTTCGGGGTACTCCGCTGTAGCAAAAAGACCAATAAGGTTGCTATGCACCATTCGAATCAAAAAACTTTTGCTTCATGAGTGATGGTAATATTTTCAAATCATGACAATGCCGAGTAGCTTGGGGTTTTGTTGTTTGCTCCATCATTTATTTCGAGCCAAAGGAATGTGATGAGTTGACTTCCCCAAAATCATAAAGAATTGAGCCAAAGTAATAATGATAAAGGCAAATCCTATAGAAGATAAGTCGAATTGATTAAAAAGTTGAAATAACCTACAGAGTATTTCATATCTTCAGACATCGGCGCAGTTTTCGAGGTCTCCTAGACACATGATGCTTGAGGCAATCCTTGGTAAGACATAGTAGTGTCGTTCGTGCACTTGATATTTGAGGTATTTAATCTAGCTTGATATACCCATAATTTGGAAAGAAAGTATAGTTTTTGAAAATGCATCTCATTTTGAATTCAGAAGATGTGATCTAAATTTTTTAGTGAACACAAATTTTTTCCCGTTGCTTCAGGGATAAAGTTTAGAATGCAATACCATGAGTGAAAATAACACCTCATCAATGCATTGATCGGTTCAGAAAACAAAAGCGGGCCTTAATGGACTTAAGAGAAAAGTTCAAGGGCTTGGGGGCATGTGCTTCACCCTAATGTTGAGAAAAGAGAAAAGTCATCGTATTGAGTTAAGACGAAGAGAATAGTATAGCACCCAGTTTGATTAGGGGGCAACGTTTCGAGAACGGGCGCTACGAGAAGTGTTATGTCTACACTGACCGGTGGAAGTCAGTAGTCATCTTTCGAGAAAGACCAAAATATTGAGATTTGGCAGAGATGATGAAGAAGAAGAAAATCAAGAGTGACCGATCCGAAGAGTGAAAACGTCTGAGCAATTTTGATGTCATAATTCATGCATCATTTGTTGTTAGGCATCCGTAAGATTAAGGACATACTAACTCACATCATCATATCATTTTGCCTATTTTTGACAGGTATATTAAAGCTTTTCCTAGTAGAAGGAAATCCGCCTATCCGTTCGAGCATAAGGAGAATTGAACTTTTATCTTTCAGAACCCGCCTATCCATTCAAGCATGAGGAGAATGGAAACCCGCCTATCCGTTCAGGCATGAAGAGAATGGAACCCGCCTATTCGTTCGGGCTTTTGGAGAATGGAACCCGCCTATCCGTTCGGGCTTTTGGAGAATGGAACCTGCCTTTCCGTTCAGGCATGAGGAGAATGGAATCCGCATATACGTTCAGGCATGAGGAGAATGGAACCCGCCTATCCGTTTGGGCTTTTTGAGGATGGAAACCCGCCTATCCATTCAAGCATTTGGAGAATAGAACCGCCTATCCGTTCAGGCGTGAGGAGAATGGAACCCGCCTATCCTTTCGGGCTTTTGGAGAATTGAATCCACCTATTCGTTGGGCACTTTGAGAACAGAGCTTTTGTTCAGACCTCGAAGGGTTGAAGAATGTTTAAATGAAAAGAACAGCTTCAAGTCTCCTCGACCGTTACATTTTCATGTACCGACTTCCGAACCGCCAGTAGTTCAAGTGCATGGTGACTCGGGATCCAAACAGGGAAGTCGAGCAAAATTGGTGCTTATGGCCTTTGCTTTATTCTTGTTCCACAAGTATAAGCAAATGAGGGTAGCTGTAATCACCTATTTTGTCCGGGTTGTTAACCCGTTTTCTTTTTTGCAATAATGGGCTATATTACTCTTATATATATATATATATATATATATATATATCGATTAATTAAAATTAAAAAAAAGGAAGAAGGAAAAAACAACAAACATTATTGTATGTTAATTAATAATAATAATAATAATAATAATAATAATTATTACATTATTATTTTTACCTATTATTATTATTACTATATTATCATTATTATCGTCTATATTATTATTGTGAAACCGATAAACTAATTTTTATATAACTAAAGAATTTAAGGACTAATTTGAAAAAAGAGAAAACAAATTTTTAAGTCCTCAAACCTCTCTATATATTTAAAGAAAAATGGTTAAGTTAAAAACTTAACTTGTCAAAAGTTTTCTAAGTGTTTTTGAAGCCAAAATAGTGATTTTCGAGTCACCGTTTCGGAACAGACATTGGGCGTTCCGGAACACTTTTGAAACTGTTAACCTCTATTTCGAAACGTGTTTCGAAACGGATGAAGAACATCGAAATGGTTTGACCCATTTCGATACAGTAGTATCGAAACGACCTCAAACGTTTCGAAACGGCATTCAAACCTAGTTTTAAAAATATGACCGTTGAAGTTTTTAACTGATTTTATACTTGTCTTTAAGGAGTATCGAAACGCTTCCAAGCCATTTCGATAAAGGCTTTGACAGTGGCAAAGTGTTTCGAAACGATCTCTTAGCGTATCGAAACGACCGTGCCCGTTTCAGTACGATCTATTTAATACACCCAACGACTGTTTCTTTTTTGGTCTGTTTCGAAACAGGATTGGGCGTTTCGAAATGGGTGGTTGCAGACTACATTTATGGAGGGAAGATAACATCCCAACGACTCTATTGATGAATGCAACAACCCCAACAGCTAGAATTCAATGAGAAGAATCTGAACCACTCTAAATCCTCTTGTCCATCAATTTTTATTTTCCACTCCACCATCAAAAGTTCAAAAAATCCAATTCACCCCCTCTTGGCTTATATCATATCATTGATCCACTCAACAATTATCATATATTATTATTATTATCATTATTATTATTATTATTATTATTATTATTATTATTATTATTATTATTATTATTATTATTATTATTATCTACTAATATTGCTATTATTATTGTAATTACATATTATTATTGTTATTACTATATACCGATGTTGCTACTATTATTATTATTATTATTATTATTATTATTATTATTATTATTTTACTTGTGTTGAAAAGAATCTGAAAAAAACTAATATATATATATATATAGTTTTCCAAATTAAATAAATAAAACCCAATTAAATAATAAAAGCCGAAGTCTTATTAAGAGTCCATTACATTTTAAAAACCCAAAAAATATTACATACACGGCCCGTTGGCCCAAATATATAAAAGCCCTAATCTGATAATAAGGAAAAACCCTAACCCTATGTTTTGCTTTGCGCAGCCCAACCTCAGCCATTAGATATGGATGAAGATCTGACGGTCCAGATCGTGCCGAAGATGAAAACCCTAGGAGCCCCTCCCCAAGTCTTGGCACCACAACGTCTCAACCGTTAGATCGGAATCGACATCGAACGACCAAGATCGGCTCCCCAAGCGCGTGTGATCCACGCGCGACTCTCCAATTCCCAGACGCGCGCGTGCAATCCACCACGTGCTCTTTCAGCTCCTTCGTGACCGTCAACAGCCGCTCCGCCTCTGGTCCCCTCCTCAGCCGTCACATGCACACACGAAAACAACAAAAATGTCAGAAAATGCATGAATTACAGAGAGGCAAGAAACACGAAAAAAACAGAATCCTACAAGGCAACAACAACAAATTTCAGAGATGAATACAACCGAGAAATACCAATAGAAATCAGCAGAACCAATAGGTTTTTTTTTTCCTTCGATTTATGTAATCCGAAATTTTGTAATATTCAGCTATGAAACCGGAACCAATATTGTAATCCCAACAAGTTTTGAAAGGGGAGATTTTCCAGAGCAATATAAGCAATACACCTCAAGTTTAGACGTATATCGTCGTTGTTATTTCCTTTTTCATTTCGGAGCAAAATAATAAAAAAAAATAGAGTGGGTTGAGTCTTTTACCTTCGCGTCGGTTTGTTCTCCCTCTTGACGATAAGCCTTCCAACCTTCAAGGGTAACCACCGGGGAGATCGTTTTGGGGATTTGGTTTTCTGAATCGATTTGGGGTTTTTGGGGTTTGGTTAAAAAAAGGAAAAACGAGAAGAGGTTTTTGTTTTTGGTTTCGTGAAACGAAGGGCTTTTCCTTGAATTTTGGTGTATCAAAAGGTCGAAAGGGGGTTACTTTTGGGTTTCTGGCGCCGGCTAGCGGCGGCCTGGCCGACGGCGGCGTCGGAGAAGACATAGAGAAGAGAGGAGGGTCTCTAGTTTTAGGTCAACGGTTTGTAAAATAAGAAAAGGGCTTAAGGTTTTTTTAGGATAGATTTTATAGTGTTTTTTTTTGTTTTAATTCGGTTTAATTCTGTTTAAATCCCTCCGTGTTTTTGAAATTGCATGAGGGAGGGCTTCCGTTTTTTTAAAACCACGCCCGCAGTCCCTACATGTTTTTAAGTGCTTTCAATTTCGCCCCTAAATTGGTTTTATCAGTTTTCAAATAGGGTAATTCCCCTTTTGGTCCTTTCTAGTTTTCGCTTCTTCTCAATTTTGTCCCATTTTGCGTTTTAATTAGTTTTTTAGTGGGTAATTTACTGTTTTGGTCCCTCAAATTTTCCTTTTTGTTTTAATTTAGTCATTTTTCAAGTTTTCCCTTTAATCATGCATTTTATTTTTGTCTTGCATTTTATAATTTCAGTTCTCTTGCATATTTTTGCCATATTATTAAGTATATGTTTATATTGAATGCATGTTGATATGTTATTTATGTTAACAAATATGTGGCATATGGATTTTATTTTATAGTATATGATCATGCATTTTTTTAGTGTTTTATAATACATGTTTAATATAGTGTTATTATATACGTTGTGTGCTCGTCTTAATATGTGCATGTCTTACCCCTTTCTATGATTGTTCGAATATATGTATATGTGGCATGCATATTTTAAATTGTCATTCTTGTGGACTTTAATGTTCCAATTTGTATGTTAATTAATTCTAATTATAAAAAGGAGATACTTATTAATTCGCGTATTCGGGTCGAATATCCTAGCTTATTGGATATTCCTCGGATATTCCTCGCGTATTCGCGTATTCGGGTCGAATACCATGACATCTTATTTTATCTGCTTGCATCATGCACAAAGGTGACGTAGAGGATCCTAACCCTAAACTAATACGAGAGTCAGTCTTACATGATGATGGCTTAGTCTTTGGTCCGGTGTACCGTCATCCTTTTTAATTTAATGACGAATTAATTCGAAACCACCGATTTGAAAAAACTCGTATGATTAAAGTCCAATTTTCAATTAAGAGCCCATAATTAAATTCATTTTAAATTTCGAATAATTTCCATCAATTAAAAGCAACAATTGTTTTGGTACCTATTTCCGGACGTGATGGGGTGCTAATCCTTCCCCACACGTAACCAACTTCCGAACCCTTTCAAACGAATCTCTGGTTTAGTTTTTGCAGTTTTCGGCCTACCTCAGTGGCCGGTGGCGACTCCAACTCAAAAAGATTATTTTTTAATGTTGTTTTCTGAAACCTGAAATTTTAGAAGGCACTTTTACTTAAATGTTTGAAAATGTGGGGACACTTTAAAAGTTTTTTTGTTTCTAAAAGAAGAAAAAAAAACTCATCACAATTCCCATTTCAAAAATATTTATTTCCCGAAATGTATTTTAATTGCTAAACGGGTTCCGCGGCCCGAACCTAAACCACCAAAACTCCAAAGCACGTATTCGGGGTACTACAGTTGTGTATGGAAAGGCTTGCCCAATCTATTGAGTTGGAGATTGATCACAAAAATTGGAAATCGTTTCGTACTTCATTACGAAGCCATAAGGCTGCTCGCCTTTTCTTTGCAGAGAATGTAGTTGTTTTTGCTGAAGCATCCATGGAACAGTTGGTGGTTATCCAGGCAGTCCTTGAGCAATTCTGTGCTACCTCGTGTTAGAAAATAAGTTTAGCAAATACCAACATCTTCTTTTCTAAGAATGTGTCGTCGAATTTAAGAGCTCAAATAAGTTCGGAGTTTGGTTTTGTAGTGGTATATAATTTAGGAAAATATCTTAGGGTAGCTTTACTACATAATCGTGTGAATTTATTATCTTATGCCAATTTAGTCCGAATGATCCAGAGCAAGTTAAGTCGGTGGTCAGTACGGAGTTTGTCCCTAGAAGGTAGACTAACTCTGACAGAGCAAGTCTTGGCAGCAATTCCTTCTTACACTATTCAAACGGTATTGCTACCAAGGAGGACTTAAATTGAATTAGAGTTATTGATAAGACATTTTTCTGAGGAAATTCAGCAGATGGTAAGGGGATTCATTTGGTTCGACGGGAGGACGGACATATGTAAGCCTTTGTCAATAAGAGTTCTTGGTTTTCAGAAATTAGATGCTCAGAATGAGTCTTTCCTTACGAAATTAGCTTTCAGTTTGATTCCAAAGAAGGATGCATTGAGGTCAAATGACAAAATTTTGGCGAGACTTTTGGGTGGATGGTTTGAACCCATTGATATCCTATGTGCCTAATTGTGACGTGGACACTTTGGGGAACGTTTCAGTTGCAAACTTGCAAGCATGTCCGACATGTTCGGAAATTGGCGCTGGGAAATTTTCTAACATTTGCTTCCATTAAGTGTGCTCCTGCGGCTGACAGCTATCAAAGAGCCTATTCCAACACTTTTGGCTGGCAACTGAGTGCAGACCACTGCTTCTATATTAAATCTACTTATGGGATTCGGTCGAGAAATAACAGTGGTGAACCTAATGTTTTATGGAGAAACATTTATAGATATAGAGGACTGCAGAACGTAAAGATATTCATTTGGTTGGGATGTCGCGGAAATATTATGACGAATGTAGAAAGAGTTTGCTGTCACGTTGTTGTGTACGATCGATGCCCAGTTTGTGCCTCTGCTCATAAGGACGTGAACCACCTCTTGCGTTGGTGCTTAGAGTGCGATAGGGGGTCAAGCTACATGCAGGGGAGTAGTGTGTGATCGTCATGGTGAATGGAAGATGGGGTTTTACAACTTCATTGGAATGTGCTCCATTTTAGAGGTCGAACTATGGGGTATGTTCCTTGGACTGATATGTGCATGGGACTTACGTTTTTTACAGGTTATAGTGGAGTTAGATTGTCTGGATGTTGCTCGTATGAACAAAAATAGAGTGGATGATCCATGTTTACCTACAATAACCATGAACATATTGCATCTATGCGACAGAAAATGGTTAGTGTGTGTGAAGCATGTAAAGAGAGGTGTTAAGCCTGTGGCAAATTATCTTACCAAGCATGCCCACGATTCTAACATTGAGGTCCGGTTTTTGACAGACCCTTTATGCTGGTGTGATCGATCTTCTCCAAGGCGATGGATTCTATTAGAGGATTTAAGAGTCTAGATTTATTGCATGGGGCTGTCACTTGTTTCGGGTAGGAAATGTGTAGGCTAGGCACGTCCAATGGTTTATTTTGATACAGTTTCATTTGTAATCTGGTTCTTATTATTTTATGCGTACTCTTTTTCTCTAACTAGAGCACATGATAATAATCCCTTCTTTATAAAAAGGATAATATGTTATCATATATTTATCCTTTTATTTGAGATATTAAAAATGCTATATTTAAAGAAAAATTATCTCACAATGGGTTCAAATATTTAAGGCCCACAAAAGACCCAACTAATTCAAACATTCACGTCACACATATCATATCAACTTAAGTCATTCAATAACTACCATGTTGGGTCTTGTACATAAACATATCCCACACTTGGTACCCCATAAATATGGGATACAAGCTTTTCCTTTTTTCCTTAACACACTTCACAATAATCCTACTTTGAGAAACAATTTCTCATTCACCACTCACTCGTTATGAGTGTATGGGATAATATTGTAAAGGTCTCATGGAGTAGAATATGAAGTCATAATGTCATTATTCAAATCTCCACATTTACCCATAGAAAATATGCCTCAAATTTTCCAATTCATCATATTTTTCAAACAATCCCCCACATGAATGAAATTGATCATTTAATCAAAAACATTTTGACTCGATGTGGTGATAGATTCTACGATTAATTGCTGCATAGGATATGTAGGTGTCTACCCTTGAACCTTCCCTTGTGAAATTATATTTACTTTATTGGTTGACCAATAGGCGTGATGTCTTTGAACTGTTCTACCGTTTGTATTAATGATGATATAATGTTAACACTTTAAAAGTACTAAACACTCCAAGAACGTCAACTATTCTCCAAGTTCACTAAGTGTGAATTTTGGCTATCGGAAGTTTCATTCCTCGGACATGTTATCTCAGCCGAAGGAATCAAAGTCAACTCCAAGAAAGTTCAAACTATTCTCGACTGGAGACCTTCGAGAAATGTGAGTGAGGTCCGAAGTTTCCTCGGTTTAGTCAGGTACTATAGAAGATTCGTGAAAGGGTTCTCGGTTATTGCCGCACCGTTAACCAAACTTCTTAGAAAAGATGAAGCATTCGAGTGGTTCGAAAGGCAGCAAAGAAGTCTTGACCAATTCAAACAAGCTCTGACTCATGCCCCAGTTCTTGTTCAACACGAATCAGGAAAATAATTTACCGTGTACAGCGATGCATCACACTCAGGCATCGGGTGCATTTTGATACAAGAAAGCAATGTGATCGCGTACGCATCTCGACAATTGAAGCCTCATGAGTTGAATTACCATACACATGATCTTGAATTAGCGGCTATCATGTTCGTGCTCAAAATATGGAGACATTACTTGTATGGTGAAAAGTGAAAACTGTTTCCGATCACAAGGGTCTCAAATACATCCTAACTCAGAAAGATTTGAACTTGAGACAAAGAAGATGTCTTGAACTACTCAAAGATTATGATCGGACTATCGACTACCATCTGGGTAAAGAAAACGTGGTTGTCGACGCCCTTAGTTGAAAATCGTACTTGGCTTCCATGGCTATCAATGCACATTTCCGTTTCATTAAGAAATAGGGACTCTTATCCGAACTACGAGTGCAATCCAACTTGATCTCGAGAATCAAAGAATTGCAACAAGTCGATCCCGATCTTCAAAAGTTCATTTCAAATCTTGATTCCGAGCCTAATTCAGATTTCTCTCTCAAGTCGAATGGACTCCTCTAATTTTGAGATAGAGTGTGTGTTCCTGATACTGATGAATTGAAAAAGGAAATGTTACAAGAATATCATCAAAGTCCATTCTCAATACACCTGGGATCGATCAAAATGTATAAAGACATAAAACCCTTGTACTGGTGGCTAGGCATGAAGTCGGCTATCACTGTAACGCCCCAATTTTGGGCTTAGAAGTTTTGGGTTTGGACCGGTTCGGTCGGATTGCGGTTCGAATATAAAAGGGTGAATTTAGGAAAGCCTAGTTCGGGTTGCATTAAAAATAGGGAAAAATGTCTTAAAATCCTCTTTTATTATATATAAGAGAATGGTGAAATCAATTTTGCAAAATGAGGTTTGGAAGGGTGACATTTTGGGTTAGTGACCAAAATGTAAATTTTGAAAACTGTGTGACTGTTTTAAAAAGGATTGAAACTTTGAATCTTTAAGGAGCTATTTACCCAATATGAGTTTCTCCAGTTTTTTCTTAAATATTAAAGGATTAATTAATGGTTTAAAATAAAAGTAAAAGGGAGGGAAAGATATTTTTGGCATTTTCAACTAACTTTTCCAAATTCCCATTTTCCTTTTCTCCCATCTTTTCTCTCAAACCAAACACATTTCTCCAGCAAACTTCCCTCTGATTTTGACATCCAAATATGAGATTTCAGTCCTCTTTTGATCTCTAATCATCTCTTCAACAAAACCTAGGCATTTGCTTATTGGATTTTCAAGAATCTTGGTTCCAAAAAGGGAGAAACTCAAGTTTAGAGGTATGAACGTCCTTCTCCTCTAAATTCTCAGTTCTTTACTGAAATTCCCAAGTTCTCAATCCTTGATTTGTGTTTTATAAAAGGGTTTTACAATTGTGTTCTTGATCTTGGCTTTAAAATGCAAGATTTGGATGATTTTTTGATAAAATTCGTATGATCTGATTGGACACTGTTTTGCGGTGTCATTTTGATGTTAAATGAATGTTTAATTGATGAGAAATTGAGGTTTAATCAATGCAATCCTGGATAGGTTAAATTTCCTAAGTTTTGCTTGAGTTTTTGGTTGTTTTTGGAGTGATCTTGATGATCTGCTATAGCTGGAGGTATAAGGACGTGGTTAGATCCTTTTTGGATGTTAATTGATGTTTAATGATGTTTAGAATTGATGGATCTTGGCTGGGTAGTGTTGTGGAGTTGTTTGGAGGTGATTTCGGTTGTGTTTGGTAGCCGAAATGTGAGTGTGAATGAGAGCAGCGAGTTTAGGTGCTTTCATTGAAGATATTAATGCATGATGATGCATTAATCCTCTGCTTTGATGTGTTTAAAACAGGGGAGTCATCTTTGGATCCTTGTGGTGGTGATCCGGAAGCTTGATTGGTGTTTCGGCAAGTGGCGAAACGGAATCGGTGAGTGGATTTTGGATTTCAGCTTTGAAACCAATGTTTTGAAGGTTTGGGAGCTTAGCTTAAGTCTAAGCAACTTAGCTAAGCTCAAGAGTAAGTTTTCGGAAAAACTCTCTTGACGATGAACCATGAGTTGGTTGAATGCAATGTGATTTGTTTGCATGTTTTAAATTCTGTTTTGAAAGCATGTTTTAGCATGTTTATTTGCTGAGATTATAAGCCATGTGTTGAAGGATGCTCAAGGTAAGAGATCCTTGTTTTTGAACATTGTTAAATGTGGTTTTGATGCTTAATGATGCATGATGATTATGGCTTCGATAAATGCTTTAAAACAGTGGAATATTGTTGTTAAATGATGCATATTGGCAAGTGATGTCTTGAGAATGATTAAGAACACTATGGTGGTTAAAAGTCCATAGGTGGTTCTTGTTTTAAGAACAAAATGGTGGTTAAAAGTCCATGGTTGGTTCTTGGTTAAGGTCACAAAGGTGGTTAAAAGTCCTTGTGTGAGCCTTGTGTATTTAAGAACACCATGGTGGTTAAAAGTCCATGGGTGATTCTTGTTAAGGCACAAAGGTGGTTAAAAGTCCTTGTGTGGTCCTTGTGAATTGTAAGAACATCATGGTGGTTAAAAGTCCATGGATGATTCTTGTGCTAAGGACACAATGGTGGTTAAAAGTCCATGTGTGGTCCTTGTGAATTGTAAGATCACAATGGTGTTTAAAAGTCCATGTGTGGATCTTATGTTGATTGTATCACTTGTGGCCAATATGACATATTATAAACTTGAAGCATGAGATGCTTGTTTTAGATGCTTATGTGCATGTACAAATGATGATTTGAATTAAGGTTTATAAATGTGTTTTATAAATGCATTATTGTGTTGTTTTAAATGAGCATTCCTCACTAAGCTATTTGCTTACGCTCTCTCTTTTCTTAAACCAATAATGCAGAGCATTGAAGTGCATTTGGGGCAGCAAGGAAGCCAAGCATCCAAGTGAAGGTTTAAGCTCATGTATGGTGAATGTTTTCTAACACTATTAGCTTTTGGGCATTTGGCAATGGGGAACCTATTTTGTTGTTTTGGGAGATGTTTTGGACTCCCTAAGTTGGATATATGTTGTTGATGATGTTGGAACATGTAATTGGCCACTTGGTTCTTGTTTTGGTGATTTGAGGTTTGCATGGTTTGCTATATAGGAAACTTGCCTATAGAATTGGGGATTTGTTTAATTGATGCTATGTTTGTGTATGGTTGATGCAATTATGTTCCTTATGCATGTAATGACTTGCTGGTATAATTTGGTTGCCTCTGGAGCATGTTTGATGGGTCAATTGTGTGTTAAACCAACAAAATTCTGCAATCTGGGCAGGCCGTATCGGAACGGGTGCTACCGTTTCGGAACAGGGGCCTGAAATGGCCTAGGCGTTTCGAAACGGGAGGAACCGTTCCGGAACGGAAATGCTACTGCCATGCCTTGTTTCGGAACTCGTTTCGGAACGGTCCCGCGTTTCGGAACAGGTCCTCCCTGTTTCGGAACACTCGACCGTTGGGCTCTGAATTTGATGGTTATATGTTTTGAAATCCTTGCGTTTTGGTCCTGAACCTTGTTGATGCAATTGAATGAGTTTGAGATGTCCGTTTGAGCTGAAATTTGGCAGAGAAGCATGAAAGATGATTAATTTCATATTGGTAACTTTTAATTGGGTTAAGTCCTTTTAATTTTCAGAATTTTCAATTTGGTCCCTAAACTTGTAATTTGTGCAATTGAGTCCCTGAATGTTCTCTGATTGTTATGATCTTTGAGTATGCTGGTCATGTGAACCTATTTAGGGTTAATGTGCATCTAGATAAGATTAAAAAGAAAAAAAGGGTCGTTAATCAAGGTTGACTCTCGGGTTGACTTTGGTTTTCCCCGTGTAAACTTTTTAATTCGGTTCAACCGTCTAGGCCGGGTTAAGGGGGTTACATTTGGTGGTATCAGAGCTGAGTTCTCGAGTAATTGGGAATGATTACGTGGGTGATTAAAGTATGTATGCTTTGTATGCTTGTTGGATGAAAGCATGATGTGTGAATTGTAAATATGTTACAATTGTGGTGTATGCTGTGGTGAAAGCATGTTGTGGGTACCCATTGCCAAATCAAAGCTAATGTAATGATATTGTTTTTAATTGGAAAATGAGCTTGAGTACTTGGATTGCTTACCTTGCTGAGCCTGACTTTGTTTTATTGCATTGTGATTGCATTGTTAGTGATGGCACCTCGTAGAGAGTTGAGAGTTAATACGCGAGCTATGGCTCAAAATGAAAATGAAGAGAACGCTGAGAATGCTGTGGATTTACCTCCTCCGCCTGGTGGTGGTGGTGCTGAGGGTGAAGGAGCTGGTGTTGCAGCTGGTGCTGGGGTCGCTGGACCTGAAGCTGGTCAGGGGCAAGCTGTTCCTGACATGACAATGTTGGTTCAAGCTATTGCTGGTGCTTTTCGAGCAGCGGTAGCTGGAGCTCAAGGAGCTTGGCATCAGGGAGATGCCGAAGTGAGACTACCTTTGGAACGCTTACGCAGTCTGGGAGGGACTGAGTTCAGGGGTTTGTCTGCTGAAGGTTCGGAGTCTTGGTTAGAAAGTACCAAGAGAATCTTCGGGCAAATGAGTTGCACTGAAGTTCAGAAGCTGGGGTGTGTGGTATCATTGCTGCAGGATGATGCATACTCGTGGTGGACAACCACTATCTCTGGGATGGCGAAAGCTGATGTAACTTGGACGTTCTTTCAGAACGCGTTCAAGAGAAGGTATCTGGGTGTGAGGTACCTAGATGAAAAGAAGAGGGAATTCATGTCTCTTACCCAGGGGAGCATGTCTGTGGCTGAGTATGAGGTTCAGTTTGTCCGACTCAGTCAATACGCACCTGAGCTTGTCCCGGATGAGCGGGAGAGGTGTGAGAGGTTCCGTTATGGTTTGGTGACGGAAGTAAAGATGTATGTGCTGGCTACTGAGTATGATGATTTTGATGTGCTGGTTGGTCGGGTAAAGGACATTGAGATGAACTTGGGTTTATCTTCTAGAAGTGTTGGTTCTGGTGCTGGTAAGCGAGTTGCTGAGTATAGTTCCGGTGGTGGACGGAACAAGAGGGGACGTGATCAGAAGTATCAGTCTTCAGCTAAGCGAGGTGGTGGTGCGCCTGCTCAGGGAGGCAAAGCTAGAGTTGATCTGAGTGCGTGTTGGACATGTGGATCGTGTGGCCATATGAAACGTGATTGTCCTCGAGCTGTGAGGGAGGTGCAAGCTCCTGTTGTGGCAGCTGGTAATTCATGCTGGAACTGTGGATCTACGGATCACATGAGGAGGGAGTGTCCTATGTTGGCTGGTGGCCAAGTGCGTGCTCCTGTTGTTGTTGCACCACAGAGAGGTCGTGGGCGCGGCCGTGGTAACTTTCAGCAGAGAGAGGAAGGTGGTCGGAATGTGGCCCATGTTGTAGCTGTTCAGCCTGAGGGTGGTGGCCAGGCTAGAGTGTATTCTCAGCGGGAGGGGAGGAATGACACGGATGTGATCGCAGGTACTTTTACTTTGCAATCCTTGTCATTACTTTCCTTGATTGATTCTGGATCTACGCACTCATACATATTGCGTGAGCATGTTGAATTGCTTGGTTTGCCTGTTGAGTCTTTGGATGTTGGTATGCGTGTCACTAGTTCTTTTGGTGAGACTGTTGTGACTCGAAAGCTTTATAGAAGATGTCCTTTGGTTGTGCAAGATCATGTCTTTCCTGTTGATCTTATGGAATTGCCTTTCTATGGTTTTGATGTAATCCTTGGTATGGATTGGCTTGTTGAGCATCGAGCTGTAGTGGATTGTGTGAATAAGCGAGTTTCGTTGAAGCTTGCGGATGATTATGAGGTAGTTGTGGTTGGTGAGAATGTAAAGTTTCTTGCCAATGTGGTGTCAACATTGGAGGCGAGCCGGATGCTGAGGCAAGGTTGTGAAGCTTATCTAGCTTTTGTGATGAATCCTAGCTCTAAGGAGTTGCGTGTGCAAGATATCAGGATTGTGAGAGAGTTTCCTGGTGTGTTTCCTGAGGAGTTGCCTGGATTGCCTCCTAATCGTGAAGTGGAGTTTGGGATTGAGCTGTATGAGAACATAACTCCAGTGTCCATTACCCCTTATAGAATGGCACCTAAAGAGTTGAAGGAGCTGAAGACGCAATTGCAAGAGTTGCTTGATCGTGGGTTCATTCGGCCGAGTATGTCACCTTGGGGTGCACCGGTCTTGTTTGTGAAGAAGAAGGATGGCACTATGAGAATGTGTATTGATTATCGTCAGCTGAACAAGTTGACTATCAAGAATCGGTATCCTTTGCCGAGAATTGATGATCTCTTTGATCAATTTCGGGGAGCAGCTGTGTTCTCTAAGATTGACTTGAGGTCAGGGTATTACCAGTTGAAGGTGAAGGATGTGGATGTGCCTAAGACAGCTTTCAGGACGAGGTATGGGCATTATGAGTTCCTTGTGATGCCGTTTGGTTTGACAAATGCTCCTGCAGCTTTCATGGATATGATGAACCGAGTATTTCATGAATACTTGGATAAGTTTGTTGTGGTGTTCATTGATGATATCCTCGTGTACTCGCATACTGAGGAGGAGCATGAAGACCATTTGAGAATTGTGTTGCAAGCTTTGTTGGAGAATCAGCTTTATGCCAAGCTGAGCAAGTGTGAGTTTTGGCTTAGAGAAGTGGTGTTTCTTGGTCATGTGGTTTCTGCTGAGGGGATTCGTGTTGATCCTCAGAAGATTGAGGCAGTGATGAATTGGAAGGTTCCTAAGTCTGTTCATGAGGTCCGTAGTTTCCTTGGTTTGTCGGGATACTACCGGAGGTTTGTGGATGGGTTTTCAAAGATTGCTGCACCTTTGACGAAGTTGTTGCAAAAGGATGTTATGTATGAGTGGACGGAAGCGAGACAGCAGGCTTTTGAGAAGCTTAAGGCAGCTTTGACGCAAGCTCCGATCCTGGTTCAACCTGAATCAGGGAAAGAGTTTGTGGTGTATAGTGATGCGTCCTATGTTGGTTTGGGATGTGTGTTGATGCAAGAGGGTAAGGTGGTGGCTTATGCATCGCGGCAGTTGAAGGTGCATGAGCGTAATTATCCTACGTATGATATTGAGTTGGCTGCGGTGGTTTTTGCTTTGAAGATCTGGAGACATTATCTGTATGGTGAGAAGTGTACTGTGTACACGGATCACAAGAGTTTGAAGTATCTGATGTCTCAGAAGGAGTTGAATCTTAGACAGCGGCGTTGGGTGGAGTTGCTCAAGGATTATGATTTGACGATTGAGTATCACCCTGGAAAAGCTAATGTTGTAACGGATGCCTTGAGTAGGAAGGTAGCTGTTGAGCTGAGGGCTATATTTGCAAGTTTGAGTATTTCGCGCGATGGTGGTATTGTGGCTGAGTTGCAAGTGAAACCATCTTTGGTTCAGTTGATTAAGGAAAAGCAGTTGTTGGATGATTCCTTGGTACCGTATGTTCAGGATATCGCGGAGGGTAGGCCTTCGGATTTCTGTTTTAATGATGATGGAGTGTTGTGTTTTGGGAGTCGGATAGTAGTGCCCAATGATGCTGAGTTGAGGCGTGCTATTGTAACCCCCTTAACCCGGTCTAGACGATTGACCCGAATTAAGAAAGTCACACGGGGAAAACCAAAGTCAACCCGAAAGTCAACCTTGATTAATGACCTTTTTTTTTCTTTTTAATCTTGTCTAGATGCACATTAGCCCTAATTGTGATCACTCAAACATCATACTCAAAGATCACAAACATCAGAGATCAAACAGGGACCCAAATGAACAAATTACAACTTTAGGGACCAAATTGTAAATTCTGAAAAATTTAAGGACTTAACATGATTTTAAGTTACCAACTTAAAATTATTCATGTTTTATGCTTCTCTGCCAAATTTCAGCTCAAACGGACATCCCAAGCTCATACAATTGCACAAACAAGTTTCAGGACTAAAATGCAAACAATTCAAAACATTTAACTGCCAATGTCAGCCCCAACGGTCACTTGTTCCGAAACTGGCAGAGCCCGTTTCGAAACACGGGGCCGTTCCGCAACGCGTACCGAAACACGGGCTGGCAGTAGCCAAACCGTTTCGGAACGGTCTCTCCCGTTTCGGACGCCTGGGCTTGTTTAAGGCACCCGTTCCGAAACGGCAGGCACTGTTCCGAAACACCCTGCACAGATTGCCCCAAAATGCATACTTAAACATGCAATTAAACATCCAAACATACTCCAATTGCCACCAAACTTTACCAACATGCAATTCAACATATATGAGACATAATTGCATCAACAATTGAACAAAATATCAACATATACGAAAAGCCCCAAATCTATAGGCATGCTTCCTACACAAGCAACCATTTAAGCACCAAATCTCCAAAACAATCTCATAAAGGTCAAAACATGTTCCAACAACATCAACGACATAAAACCATACTTGTCTGAACATATACGAATACATAAACATCAACCCAAGAGATTCTACCCCCATTGCCTTTATTAACTATAGCTATTCACCGAGACATACATCTCAAATGGAGTCCTCCTTGAATCCCTTGCTTCTCGTTGTCCAAACTTCAAGAATCTGCATTGATGGACAAAAAGGAGCGTAAGCACATAATGCTTAGTGAGGAATGCTCAAAACCAAAACACCATCGATGCAGCGGGTCACAAAACACTTTTAAAACAAACCCGAATTGTTTATCAAGCAAAGTTTGAAAACTCCTTTTCAACAACATGCTTAAACCATGCATTGCACATACATGAAAACCAACCCTTAGCTTAGCAAGTTAAGAAAACCTTTTCAAAGCACAACTTGCAAAATCATCCATTTAACCATTCCATGCATAAACACCATATGCAAAGCTAAATTCAAAACCTTGGAAAACACTCCCATTTCACAACATACCTTTCCCATGCTTGAATGTCAAACCAAGCAAGAAACCATTTAAAAACCATTTGCCCAATCAATCCAACACATGCATTAAACAAAGGCAACATATGAACCACAACATCATCATCACATGCCTTTTAAAACATGTCTTAACAAGACTCCAATGCATTAAAGAGATTTCTTGCACACATGCATCATTTACCAAATGATAATCAACACTTGTTCAACTTAACAAGTAAACATGCATTCACAAGCATTAACCACTTTTCATGCAACCATGCATCTTTTCAAGCATCTCATGCTTCTTTATAAACAAGAACATTATATTGGCTTCCAAGTGATCAACCACATCCACTTTTCAACTCAACACCCGATCGGATACGCGGATCACAAGCGTTGTCCCCCACGCTTCATACACACTACCAATCCAAGGTCTCCAAATGGACTTTTAAACACCATTTGACCTTACCATCCTAAGGTTCCCATGTATGGACTTTTAAACACCATACAACCTTAGCTTTTCCCGAGGTTCCCATGTATGGACTTTTAAACACCATACAACCTCAACTTTTCCCGAGGTTCCCATGTATGGACTTTCAAACACCATACAACCTCAACTTTTCCCAAGGTTCCCATGTATGGACTTTTAAACACCATACAACCTTGACATGCACAAGGTTCCCATGTATGGACTTTCAAACACCATACAACCTTTGCATCACCGATTGGTAGTTGTATAACATCACTAACGAGATCCGGGACACCCTACACAAGATCCACACATGGACTTTACACCTCCATTGTGATCTTAACAAGCACAAGGTTCCCATATATGGACTTTTAACCACCATATAACCTTTGCTTAACCAAGGTCCTCGAATGGTCATTCCACCTCCATTATGACCTTAACCATCTCGTTAGGATACTTGAAGGGAGTTTACCGGTTCACTCTTAACCACTCCACCTCCAAGGCGACTTTATTCACGGTGCACCCAATCCTATAGCCGGCTAACTACATCCGATCAAAGAACCAAGAACCACTTACATCACTTGCCAATATAACCACCTTACCTCATTAGTCCAATGATTCACATGCATAACCATAATGCAAAAACCATCATTTACCATCATTAATTCACTGTTTTAAAGCATTACACAAAGCCATTGAACAACATGCATCACCATGCATCAAAACCACATTTACAATGTATAAAACCAAGGATCTCTTACCTTGAGCATCCTTCACATATGGCTTTCAAAACCAGCATTAGACCATGCCAAAATATGCTTTCAAAACAGAATTTAAATCATGCAAAACACATGCATTTCAATCATCAACCACAATTGCTTTAAAAGCCATTTCATAGCACAAACCAAGAAAGAAATCCATTTACTTACTCTTGAGCTTAGCAAAGTTGTTTAGACTTATACTAAGCTCCCAAAACCTTCAAACCTTGGTTTAAAAGCTGAAAACCCAACTTCACTCACCGATACACAAAACAAGGCTAGCCAACAAGCCTTCCAAGCATCCGAAACCTTCTGCAACACCTCTAAAGCTCACGGATCAATCTCCCCTGTTTCAAGCACACAAAAACAGAGCATTAATGCATCTTTATGCATTAAAAACACCAGCAACACAATCAAACTCGCTGATCATCACAAATCCAACATTTCGGCTACCAAACACAACCGAAATCACCTCCAAACACTTCCAAAACTTAACCCAGCCAAGATCCAACACTTCTAACCATTTTTAAACATCAATTAACATCCAAAATGATCACAAACACATCCTTATACCTCCAGGTATAACAGATCATCAAAAACACTCCAAAAACTCAAGCAAAACTTAGGAAATTCAACCTATCCGGGATTGCATTGATTAAACATCAACTTCTAATCAATTTAGCATTCATTTAACATCAATTTGACACTTCAAAACACTGCCCAAACAGATCACACGAAAATTCCACCAAAATCAAGCAAATCTTGCATTTTAAGCTAAAATCAAGATTTCAATTGAAAAGCCTTTAACAAATCACAAATCAAGGATTGAGAACTTAGGAATTTCAGTAAAGAACTGATAGTTTAGAGGAGAAGGACGTTCTTACCTCCAAACTTGAATTTCTCCTTTTTAGAACCAAAAAGCTTGATGAAACAACTTGCAAATGGTGAGGTTTTGTTGTAGAGATGATTAGGAATCCAAAGAGAATTGAAATGAGAGATTTGAGTGACAAAATCAGAGGAGAAAATCTGGAGAAATGTGTTTGGGTTGAGAGAAAATGAGAGAAAAGGAAAATTGGAAGAAAATGGAAAGTTAGTTATAAAATAGTCAAAATGACTTTCCCTCCTCTTTCTTTATGTTTTAAAATCAGAATAAAGCCTTAAAATATCTTAGAAAAATCTGGAGAAATTCCTTTTGGAATAATAGCTCCTTAAAGATTCAAAGTTTCAATCCTTTATAAAACAGTCACACAACTTTCAAAAATTACATTTTGGTCACTAGCCAAAATGTCAACCTTCCGAACCTCATTTTTCAAAATTGATTTCACAGTTCACTTTTGCAAATTAAAAGATGATTTTAGAACATTTTTCCATATTTTTAATGCAACCCGAACTAGGCTTTCCTAATTTCTCCTTTATATATTCGATCAGCACTTTGACCGAACCGGTCAACGCCCAAGACTTCTGAGCCCAAAACCGGGGCGTTACAGCTATTCTGACTGAAGGTCATAGTAGTCCTTTTGCTATGCACCATGGTAGTACTAAGATGTATCGTGATCTTCGTGATGAGTACTATTGGGTGGGTTTGAGGAAGGATGTTGCTGAGTTTGTGAGCAAGTGCATGGTGTGTCAGCGAGTTAAGGCTGAGCATCAGGTTCCTTCAGGGTTGTTGCAACCGTTGAGAATTCCTGAATGGAAGTGGGAAAGGATTACCATGGATTTTGTATCTGGTTTACCTTTGTCACCATCGAAGAAGAATTCGGTGTGGGTGATTGTGGATCGCCTGACAAAGTGTGCGCATTTCTTGCCTGTGCATACTACGTAATCTTTGGATAAGCTTGCGGAGCTGTACGTTGCTGAGATTGTGCGACTGCATGGTGTGCCTAAGTCGATTGTGTCGGATAGGGATCTGAGGTTTACATCGCGTTTCTGGCAGTGTTTGCATCAAGCTTTGGGTACACGGTTGAATTTCAGTACATCTTATCATCCTCAGTCGGATGGTCAGTCCGAGCGTGTTATCCAGGTTTTGGAGGATATGTTGAGGTGCTGCGTGATTGAGTTCCAGGGCTCTTGGGAGAAACATTTGCCTTTGGTGGAGTTTGCCTATAATAATAGTTATCAGGCGAGTATTCAAATGGCACCTTATGAAGCTTTGTACGGGAGGAAGTGTATGACTCCTCTTTGTTGAGCTGAAACGGGTCAGAAGTTGGTTTCGATGCCAGCTTTGTTGAAAGGAACCACCGAGAAGGTGAAGCTCATTTGTGAGCGTTTGAAGGCAGCTTCTGATCGGCAAAAGTCTTACGCGGATTTGAAGCGTAAGGAGATTGAGTATGCGGTGGGTGACCGTGTGTTTTTGAAGGTTTCGCCTTGGAAGAAGGTGATGAGGTTTGGCCGTAAGGGTAAGTTGAGCCCTAGGTACATTGGACCATACGAGGTGATTGAGCGTGTGGGTCCTGTTGCGTACAAGTTGAGGTTACCTCAAGAGTTGGAAAAGATTCATGATGTGTTTCATGTTTCTATGCTTCGGAAGTATAGATCGGATCCTTCACATGTGAGGCCTGTGGAAGAAGTGGAATTGAATCCGGATTTGACCTATGATGAGGAACCGGTGAAGATTCTGGATTCAGATAGTAAAGTTCTTCGAGGCAAGACCATTGAGTTGGTAAAGGTGTTGTGGAAGCATCGTGGTGTTGGAGAAGCCACGTGGGAACGGAAGGATGACATGCTGAAGCAGTTTCCGTACCTCTTTCCTTCAGGTAAATTTCGAGGACGAAATTTCTTAAGGGGGGAGAGTTGTAACGCCCCAATTTTGGGCTTAGAAGTTTTTGGTTTGGACCGGTTCGGTCGGATTGCGGTTCGAATATAAAAGGGTGAATTTAGGAAAGCCTAGTTCGGGTTGCATTAAAAATAGGGAAAAATGTCTTAAAATCCTCTTTTATTATATATAAGAGAATGGTGAAATCAATTTTGCAAAATGAGGTTTGGAAGGGTGACATTTTGGGTTAGTGACCAAAATGTAAATTTTGAAAACTGTGTCACTGTTTTAAAAAGGATTGAAACTTTGAATCTTTAAGGAGCTATTTACCCAATAGGAGTTTCTCCAGATTTTTCTTAAATATTAAAGGATTAATTAATGGTTTAAAATAAAAGTAAAAGAGAGGGAAAGATATTTTTGGCATTTTCAACTAACTTTTTCAAATTCCCATTTTCCTTTTCTCTCATCTTTTCTCTCAAACCAAACACATTTCTCCAGCAAACTTCCCTCTGATTTTGACATCCAAATATGAGATTTCAATCCTCTTTTGATCTCTAATCATCTCTTCAACAAAACCTTGACATTTGCTTATTGGATTTTCAAGAATCTTGGTTCCAAAAAGGGAGAAACTCAAGTTTAGAGGTATGAACGTCCTTCTCCTCTAAATTCTCAGTTCTTTACTGAAATTCCGAAGTTCTCAATCCTTGATTTGTGTTTTATAAAAGGGTTTTACAATTGTGTTCTTGATCTTGGCTTTAAAATGCAAGATTTGGTTGATTTTTTGATAAAATTTGTATGATCTGATTGGACACTGTTTTGAGGTGTCTTTTTGATGTTAAATGAATGTTTAATTCATGAGAAATTGAGGTTTAATCAATGCAATCCCGGATAGGTTAAATTTCCTAAGTTTTGCTTGAGTTTTTGGTTGTTTTTGGAGTGATCTTGATGATCTGCTATAGCAGGAGGTATAAGGACGTGGTTAGATCCTTTTTGGATGTTAATTGATGTTTAATGATGTTTAGAATTGATGGATCTTGGCTGGGTAGTGTTGTGGAGTTGTTTGGAGGTGATTTCGGTTGTGTTTGGTAGCCGAAATGTGAGTGTGAATGAGAGCAGCGAGTTTAGGTGCTTTCATTGAAGATATTAATGCATGATGATGCATTAATCCTCTGCTTTGATGTGTTTAAAACAGGGGAATCATCTTTGGATCCTTGTGGTGGTGATCCGGAAGCTTGATTGGTGTTTCGGCAAGTGGCGAAACGGAATCGGTGAGTGGATTTTTGATTTCAGCTTTGAAACCAATGTTTTGAAGGTTTGGGAGCTTAGCTTAAGTCTAAGCAACTTAGCTAAGCTCAAGAGTAAGTTTTCTGAAAAACTCTCTTGACGATGAACCATGAGTTGGTTGAATGCAATGTGATTTGTTTGCATGTTTTAAATTCTGTTTTGAAAGCATGTTTTAGCATGTTTATTTGCTGAGATTATAAGTCATGTGTTGAAGGATGCTCAAGGTAAGAGATCCTTGTTTTTGAACATTGTTAAATGTGGTTTTGATGCTTAATGATGCATGATGATTATGGCTTCGATAAATGCTTTAAAAACAGTGGAATATTGTTGTTAAATGATGCATATTGGCAAGTGTTGTCTTGAGAATGATTAAGAACACTATGGTGGTTAAAAGTCCATAGGTGGTTCTTGTTTTAAGAACAACATGGTGGTTAAAAGTCCATGGTTGGTTCTTTGTTAAGGTCACAAAGGTTGTTAAAAGTCCTTGTGTGAGCCTTGTGTATTTAAGAACACCATGGTGGTTAAAAGTCCATGAGTGATTCTTGTTAAGGACACAAAGGTGGTTAAAAGTCCTTGTGTGGTCCTTGTGAATTGTAAGAACATCATGGTGGTTAAAAGTCCATGGATGATTCTTGTGCTAAGGACACAATGGTGGTTAAAAGTCCATGTGTGGTCCTTGTGAATTGTAAGATCACAATGGTGTTTAAAAGTCCATGTGTGGATCTTATGTTGATTGTATCACTTGTGACCAATATGACATATTATAAACTTGAAGCATGAGATGCTTGTTTTAAATGCTTATGTGCATGTACAAATGATGATTTGAATTAAGGTTTATAAATGTGTTTTATAAATGCATTATTGTGTTGTTTTAAATGAGCATTCCTCACTAAGCTATTTGCTTACGCTCTCTCTTTTCTTAAACCAATAATGCAGAGCATTGAAGTGCATTTGGGGCAGCAAGGAAGCCAAGCATCCAAGTAAAGGTTTAAGCTCATGTATGGAGAATATTTTCTAACACTATTAGCTTTTGGGCATTTGGCAATGGGGAACCTATTTTGTTGTTTTGGGAGATGTTTTGGACTCCCTAAGTTGGATATATGTTGTTGATGATGTTGGAACATGTAATTGGCCAGTTGGTTCTTGTTTTGGTGATTTGAGGTTTGCATGGTTTGCTATATAGGAAACTTGCCTATAGAATTGGGAATTTGTTTAATTGATGCTATGTTTGTGTATGGTTGATGCAATTATGTTCCTTATGCATGTAGTGACTTGCTGGTATAATTTGGTTGCCTCTGGAGCATGTTTGATGGGTCAATTGTGTGTTAAACCAGCAAAATTCTGCAATCTGGGCAGGCCGTATCGGAACGGGTGCTACCGTTTCGGAACAGGGGCCTGAAATGGCCTAGGCGTTTCGAAACGGGAGGAACCGTTCCGGAACGGAAATGCTACTGCCAAGCCTTGTTTCGGAACTCGTTTCGGAACGGTCCCGCGTTTCGGAACAGGTCCTCCCTGTTTCGGAACACTCGACCGCTGGGCTCTGAATTTGATGGTTATATGTTTTGAAATCCTTGCGTTTTGGTCCTGAACCTTGTTGATGCAATTGAATGAGTTTGAGATGTCCGTTTGAGCTGAAATTTGGCAGAGAAGCATGAAAGATGATTAATTTCATATTGGTAACTTTTTTTTGGGTTAAGTCCTTTTAATTTTTAGAATTTGCAATTTGGTCCCTAAACTTGTAATTTGTGCAATTGAGTCCCTGAATGTTCTCTGATTGTTATGATCTTTGAGTATGCTGGTCATGTGAACCTATTTAGGGTTAATGTGCATCTAGATAAGATTAAAAAGAAAAAAAAGGGTCGTTAATCAAGGTTGATTCTCGGGTTGACTTTGGTTTTCCCCGTGTAAACTTCTTAATTCGGTTCAACCGTCTGGGCCGGGTTAAGGGGGTTACAATCACTGAATTCGTGTCTAAGTGTCTGACATGGCAACGAGTCAAAGCCGAGCATAAAGTCCCTACGGGATTGTTTCAATCGATCGTGCTACCACAATGGAAGTGGGATTGGATTACTATGGATTTTGTAACTGGTCTTCCTTGCACTCCACGAAATAATGATGTTGTATGGGTGATCATTGATAGATTCATGAAATCGGCTCATTTCCTCCCTATTCGAATGAACCTGAGCTTGCATAATCTAGTTGAGTTGTACATCCGAGAAGTGATTTGGCTACATGGTATACCGACCTTGATAATTTTCGATAGAGATCCTATATTTTCATCTCGGTTTTGGAGATACTTACAACGAGCTCTCGAAACCAAATTGAACTTGAGTACGACATTTCATCCACAAACTGATGGCCAACCGGAAAGGGTGAAACAATTATTTGAAGATATGTTGCTTGCTTGTGTTATCGACCTCGGTAAGAACTGAGAGAAATCCCTACCACTCGTAGAGTTCGCCTACAACAACAGTTACCAAAATTTGATCCAAATGGCCCCGTATGAAGCCTTGTAAGGGAGAAGATGTAGGACACCCTTGTGTTGGTCAAAATTGGGAGAAAACAAAGTGTTGGGACATCAATTGCTACGGGAGATAGAAGAACAAGTTCGATTGATTCACAATCGATAGAGGGAAGCTTTTGGTAGACAATAGGCATATGTCGAGTTGAAAAGGAGAGACATCCAATACAATGTTGGAGATAAATTCTTCTTCAAAGTATCACCCTGGAATAAAGTCTTCAAATTCGGGAAGAAGGATAAGCTTATCCATTGCTTTATCGGGCCACCCGAAATTGTTAAAAGAATAGGTCCAGTGGCTTATCGACTAGCACTCCCTAGTGAATTAATAATATTCACAACGTCTTCCATGTTTCTATGTTGTTGAAATATCGATATGATCCATCTCACATTCTTGAACCTGAAGAAGTGGAATTTAATCTCGACCTATTTTATGAAGAATAATTGGTCCAAATCCTTGACTATGAAGTCAAGAAGCTTAGGAACAAAATTGTTCCTCTCGTGAAAGTACTTTGGAGAAATCACAAAGTAGAAGAAGCGACGTGGGAACTGGAAACAATGATGAGAAAATAGTACCCTCATCTATTTACATAAGGTAAATTCGAGGGAGAATTTATTTTAAGGGGGAGGGATTGTAATACCCCAATTCCTAGCCTAGTAGAAAACATGATTTAAATAGAAAAGAAAAGTGTAAACATTTAGACTTTAGGACCAAATTGTAAAGATTGAAACTATAGTAATTACTAATTAAAAGATTCTTAAACACTAATTATATTAATTATAATATGAGACATAATTAAGTTAGTGGATATTACTTGGTTATAACAATAACCAAGTGTTACCACCAACAATTTAGGTAGTGGGATACTTGGCCAGCTCTAAACAATGCAACCTTGTTGTTTTCATCTTCCTTAACACATACCCACCGATTCAAAGAGAAAAAGGTGAGAGAGAAATCAATCTAGAAATTTAGAGAGTTTATGCAAGAAACTTGGAAGATTGAAAGCTTGATAGATGATTCTTGGTTCATGCATGATTAACTAGATAACCATGTAAGTATCATTAGTTAGCCGGATATGTTTGATTTAAATTAATTGTTATTGAACCTTAGAATTCTAGAAGTATATGAATTAAACTTGTGCTAGATCTTAACTTGATGCTGGAATAAAGTTTTGAAGAAATCAGATTTAGAATTGGTTAAAAATCTGGGTACTGAATGCTATAGAAAAGCTTAGATTCAACCTTGTATAATGTTCATGAAAATCTGGAAATTTAAGTATGATACAAATAGATCTGAAAAAATTTATGTAGGAGAAAGTTGTTAGAAATTGGATTTCTAGTGGGTAGAAAGTTGTATTGTTGAAATTTATGTAGGAGAAAGATGTTAGAAATTGATCTGGAAAATTAATTTGGAACAAAGCTGGTCATACTAGAAGCTCAATTGGTGTATATGGGTTATTTTTGGATAAATATGAAATTTTTGGTATTAAAATGAACAAAATAATAACTAGAAACGATACCTAAATAGTAGGGGAAATAAGGGTCTAAAGGGCTAAAATGAGTTAATAAGGATTGTAGGTTAATTAACTCTAAAGGTGGACTGAAATTGTAATCTTAGCACTTTCAAAACTGAAAAATTGACCCGATTTAATTAATAAAGTGTATTGATATAAAAATGATAAAAATATGAGCCATATATAGTTGTAAAGATAGTTGAATTATCTTTCCATAGGTGTAAATTAATTGAAAATCCAATGTGTAGATTAAAAGTTATGGGAAGATTACTACAAGGTGTTCAGGCTGCCTGAAACAGGGCAAACTAGTGTTATAATATGAATGTGCTTGTTTGTATACGATGTATGGATTGTTTCTAATGGTGCCTTTATGCTATTATTACATGGGTTGATAGACCAAGAGGTGGAAGAGGCTTGTGAAGGCACTATCGTTGGGCAGCCAAGGGATAGAAACAAAGGAATTGCCATTCAAGACTAGCTTGGAGTCCTTGTGAGTGTAACTATCAATAGGGTTAGGAATTAGGTCCTAACCAAGCTTGATCATGATTATATTTTGTTTAGATGTTTCTATGAAAATGGACTTAAAATATATTTGGTAATTAACTAAGGGAAGAATGATATACACTAAGCTTGATAAATGTATGATATGGGTTACACCCTGTATGATTACATGAATGCCATGCCATGTTTAATGCCTTGAATTCCATGACATGATTAATGCCTTGAATGCCATGACATGTTTAATGCCTTGAATTCCATGACATGTTTAATTCCTTGAATGCCTAGATTGGCTACTTTATTAATCATGCTTAAAGAATGATATCTTGTGATAATGAACTAAGGGCTCCATGATCTTGTTAAATGTCTAATGACATCTTGGATAAGCTTGAAATGTGCCTTGAACATGCCTTGATTCTTGCCTTGTTTGATCACATGTATCTTGATAAGTGAACACCAAACTAAATGATGCCTTGGTAGCTAGTGAGTCATAGGTAGGATGGCAGGCCATAAAGTCTTGAGCTCATTTGTGTTGGGTGGTCTACAGACTAAGGCCCTTAATTGGTGAGAGTAGGAGGGAATTATGTTTTGGTCTTTGGCGACAGTAGGAGGGATACGACCAGCACTACGGTGCATCTTGATTTGGCGACAGTTTGGTTGGTGACTTGATTACCTAGACTTGACTACACACCAAGGCATAAACTTGAATTTATTTTCTAATTTTGCTATAGCAAAGCTTGGATGTCCTATGAATTTGAAATGAAACTTGACTTAAGCCTAAACTTGAATTTGATTGTATAATCTCGTTATTGCAAAGTTTTCTATCACGTGTAAATGAAATGAATCTTAAATCAATTGATTAAACTTGAAATTGATTGAGTAACTTTGTTGATATAAACTTGTATTCACATGAAAATATTTGAACCTTGAAATGCTTGCTTATAATACATGCCTTGCCAGGAAACTTGATTGTTTGTTATCTAACCATGATCATGATATTAACATGTATATGGTAGCTTGAAATTGACCTGGATTATGTGTATATGTGATCTTGAAATGCCGAGTCTATGTGATTGATTAAGTTAAATGAAATGATATGAGGTTATATGGAAGTAAAACCATTCGAATACTAGTATCATACAAGCATGATTTACTTGAACCTAGCTAGGCCTTCCTTGATTAAAACACACATGTTTAAATGAATAATGTAACGCCCCGGTTTTGGGCTTAGAAGTCTTGGGCGTTGACCGGGTTGGTCAAAGTGTTGTTCGAATCGTAAGAGGTTAAATTAGGAAATCCTAGTTCGGGTTGCATTAAAATTATGGAAAAATGTTCTAAAATCATCTTTTAATATAATTAAGTGAACTGTGAAATCAATTTTGGAAAATGAGTTTCGGAAGTGTGACATTTTGGCTAGTGACCAAAATGTAATTTTTGAAAGTTTGGTGGCTATTTTATAAAGGGTTGAAACTTTGAATCTTTAAGGAGCTATTTACCCAAAGGGAGTTTCTCCAGATTTTTCTAAGATATTTTAACACATAATTCTGATTTTTAAAGAAAACAAAAAGGAGGGAAAATTCATTTTAGCATTTTCTCATCTAACTTCCCATTTTCCTTTTCTCTTTTTCTCTCAACCCAAACACTCAATTTCCAGAGTTTTAATTCTGATTTTCTCACCTAAAATCCTCCTTTCAACTCTCAATTGATTGCAAATCATTGTGTCTTCAAATCCTCTTCAATTGCTTCAAGTTTCATCAAGCTTTTCTATTCCAAAAAGAGGGGAAACTCAAGTTTGGAGGTAAGAACGTCCTTCTCCTCTGAACTTCAAGTTCTTTAATGAAATTCCTAAAGTTTTCAATCCTAATTTGATATTTGATTAAAGGTTTTAAGGTTGATTTATGGATCTTGGCTAATTATGCAAGATTTTGATGATTTCACATGATTTTCGTTTGATCTGTTAAATCTGTGTTTTGAGTAGTGTTTTTGATGTTAAATGATCATTAAATTGATGTGGAAATGAGTCTTGATTGATGCAAACCCGGATAGGTTGGATTTCCTAAGTTTAGCTTGTGTTTTAAGGTAGCTTTTGTGGTGATCTTGGTGATCTGATGTTGCTGGAGATATAAGGATGTTTATAGGTTGTTTTTAGGTGTGTTTTAATGTTAATGGAAGTGAGGTTTTGCTGGTTTGTGGCTGGGCTTTGTTTAGAAGTGTTTCGGATGCATTTTCGGTTGTGTTTGGTGGCCGAAAATGGAGGTTTTGTGAGAGCAGCGAGTTTAGATGCTTCCATTGAAGCAATTAATGCATGATGATGCATTAATCCTCTGCTTTAATGTGTTGAAACAGGGGAGGCATCCTTGGATCCAAGAATTGTTGATCCGGAGGCTTGATTTGGTACTTTGGCTTGAAGCAAAGTGGAAATCGGTGAGTGAAAATGGATTTACAGCTTTAAAACCAAGGGTTGAAGGTTTTGGGAGCTTAGTTTAAGTCTAAACAACTTTGCTAAGCTCAAGTGTAAGTTTTCGGATTTCTCTCTAAGTGGTGGCCATGTTTTGGTGTAATGTAAAATGATGATTTTGCATGATTTGATTACTGTTTTGGTAAGCATGTTTAAGCATGATAATTGCTGATGTTTTAGCATGATTTATGCTGATGTTTAAAGCCATGTGTTGAAGGTAACTCTAGGTAGGAGTACCTTGTTTTTATGCATTGTTTAAATGATGATTTAATGCTTTGAGATGCATGATGAAATGGCTTGGTTTAATGCTTTAAAACAGTGGATTATATGATGTATAAAGTGTATATTGGCAAGTGATGGTTTGTAAAAGTGAAGGTCACTAAGGTGGTTAAAAGTCCTTGAGTGAGCCTTGTTATCTAAGATCATCAAGGTGGTTAAAAGTCCTTGGATGAATCTTGTTGCGGACACTAAGGTGGTTAAAAGTCCTTAGGTGCTCCTTTCCATGGTGTTTAAAAGTCCATGGGGCCAAGGTGTTTAAAAGTCCTTGGGGCCAAGGTGTTTAAAAGTCCTTGGGGTAATTCAAGCTACGAACACAAAGGTGGTTAAAAGTCCTTGTGTGGTCCTCATTCATGGTGTTTAAAAGTCCATGGCCAAGGTGTTTAAAAGTCCTTGGGGCCAAGGTGTTTAAAAGTCCTTGGGGAAAGTTGTTGAACTTGATTTCATAAATGAAATGTATCACTTGAGCCAATATGACATGTATAGTACATTGAGATGCATGAGATGCATGATTTAATGTTTATGTTGAAGCATGAGATGCTTGTTTAAATGAAATGTGGAAGCATGGAATTGCTTGGTTTTAAGTATGCTTTGAGCATGTGTAAAGGTTGATTATAAGCATGTTTTACAAATGGTTTTAATTGCATTATTGAATGTTTTTTAAAGAGCGCTCCTCACTAAGCTTTGGCTTACGCTCTCTCGTTTTCTTGATTCAATAATGCAGAGCATTAAAGTACATTGAGGGCAGCAAGAGAAGGCAAGCAAACAAGTTCAAGTAAAGCTCAATGTATGGAAGGTTTTGTTAAACATTTTAGCTTTTGGTTGATTTGGCAATGGGGGACCAATGTTTATGTTTTGGGAGGTGTTTGAGACTCCCTATGGATGTTAAATATTGTTGTGGTTGCTGGATTTTGGATTGATTTCCTATTGCTTGCTTTTGAAGGTTATTGCTTAAATGTTAGCTTGTGTAGGAAGCATGCCTATAGAATTGGGGCTTTTTGCTTGTGATGTTGTTTTGTTGATTTGATGATGCTTATATGTCCTAAATGTGTTTAACTGCATGCTGGTAAAGTTTGGTAGCATTTGGAGCATGTTTGAGTGGTCAATTGCATGATTTGGTTTGCTAATTTGCTGAAATCTGAGCAGGCGTTTCGGAACAGTGTGTACCGTTTCGGAACGGGTGCCTGGAATGAACCCAGGGGTCCGAAACGGGGTGCACCGTTTCGAAACGGATTGCTCACTGCCAGACCCCCGTTGCGGTACTAGTATCGGAACGGCCCGTGTTTCGGAACAGGGTCAACCTGTTTCGGAACGGTCGACCGTTGGGGGCTGACATGGGCGGTTATATGTTTTGGAATGTTTGCGTTTTGGTCCTGAATCTTGTTTATGCAATAGTCTGAGTTTGAGAAGTCCTTTTAAGTTGAAATTTCACAGGGAAGCATGAAACCTGACTAATTTCAAGATGGTAACTTTAATTTGGGTTAAGTCCCTTAATTTATCAGAATTTACAATTTGGTCCCTAAAGTTGTAATTTGTTCAATTGGGTCCCTGATTGATCTCTGATGTTTGTGATCTTTGAGTATGTTGTTTGTGTGATCACAAGTAGGGTTAAAGTGCATCTAGATAAGATTAAAAAGAAAAAAAGGGTCGTTAATCAAGGTTGACTTTCAGGTTGACTTTGGTTTTCCCCGTGTGACTTTCTTAATTCGGGTCAACCGTTTAGACCGGGTTAAGGGGGTTACAAATATCTTTCCTAGATTAGGTTGCTACCTCACTAAGTACTTAACTATACTTATCACTCTCATTTTCATTCTTCCCAAACTACAGGTTAATAGATTACAAGCTACTTTAAGTTGGAGGCAAGGCAAGACAAGCTAAAGCACCAAGTATGGTTATGACCTTTTGTAAACTCCTAGTTGGTGGACATAGTTTTGTATCTAGATCACATGTTCATGCATTTTGAGCCTAGGAAAGGCTATGTATATATTTGATATGATATGTCGTGTATAACTTGCTAAAGTGACTTGTTTGGTAGCCTAGTTGATCTAGGTATTATGCTACAGCAGATGATCATGGATAGTTTTATGGTGTGATATATGATGTCTTGAAAGCCTAGATGATTGATAGATTGGTTGATTTATGTCTTGATTTCTTACTATGAAAAGATTGATGATTGCTTTCTTGCTACATCATAGTATTGTTATGCTCGGTCGTAATTGAAAATGCTATGGCATGCTTTTGATGATATTGTTTAGGTTGATTAATTGAGTTAAGAATTCAAGGGGTCTAATATCTGGTTAGCTTTGGCAAATGAAATGGTTGGTTTAGTCATGTACATGTTGTTCGAATGATATGCTATGGCAAGGGTGTCTAATGGTCGTATGTTATAGCAAAGATGTTTCATGATTATATGTTATGGCAAAAGTGTCTAATGATCGTATGTTATAACAAAAATGTCTAATGATTATATGTTATAGCTTGATTCCAATATGATTCATGATGATTGTTGATTACAAGTCTAACTTAACTAATAGAGGTAAGTTAAGCAAAAGTTTTTGTTGGTTCGTGTTTTCCTTGCTTGAGTAACGCGACTTAAACGGTTCACGACTAAATCGGGTGAGGGTTGTTACAAGTAACTTGAAGCCGATAGAGTTCTTCAAAAGAAAAAGATTGAAAGCAACCTTTCAAAGAGTTTTAATATAAATCATAAGGTGTATACAAATGATCCTAATGTGTCTATTTATAGTATTTCTAGTTAGCATATGAAAAGTCATACAAAGATAAAACATTCACATCAATTCAGAAATAAAATGCACTTGAATGCGTATACTTTTCATCTTCAAAGCTGGCCAAATATCATAGATCATTTGGGAATGAATCTAGACAATTTGAAGCTGAATATGGCCCTAATTTCGTCCAAGGGATGAATGACTCTAGGGATGCCTTGTCTTGTATTCCTATGAAAAGAAAGGGGAATGAATGTAGACACCCTTGTCGTCCACTAGGAGGTGACTCTTCCTATTCCATGCTGATCTTCATTACTTGATTGTCTTAATAAGTAGATTAAATCAGCCTTCATTGCTTGCTCCCTTGAAGAATTTGAACAACCACTTGAATTGGATGATAAAAATCAGCTTTGAATGCCTTAAATAGGTGAATAAAGAAGATCTTCAATGGCTTGTCACTTGGATGAAGTTGAAAAGACTCTTCCTTGGTTCAAGCTTCATCCACACGTCCATGCACCGAGTCACAAAGATAGACCTTATTCAAACTTTAAATAAAAACATCCATGAATGAACTACTTCACTAAATGAACTCTAAAGTTAAATGCAATGATTGCTTTAATGAACATCATGCTTATTGAATGCAATGCGTATTTATACAAACTTTAATTTCTTATGAAAATTCATGTATAAGTAAAATAAAGTATTCCTCCCTTGTTGTTGGTCTTTCTCCTTATCGTTCCAAGCTTGTCATAAACAAACTTTCCATGGCTTCTTGGAACTTCTTGGCCCTTGCACGTGTAATGAGCCCACTTGGGTGTTCTTCCGGGTCTTTGCTGCTAGGAATTACATCAGTCCCTCCATCTTTAAGGCGATTTGTCCCCAAATCGTCATCGACATCATAAGGAGATAACTCAGCAACATTAAAGGTAGGACTAACATTAAACTCTCATGGAAGGTCCAATTGATATGCGTTGTCATTGATCCTCTTGACTACTTGAAATGGTCCATCTTCCTGAGGCATCAATTTGAACTTGTGTTGTGCTGTAAGCCTTTCTTTTCTCATGTACAACCACATCCAATCTTTCGGCTCAAAGGTAACTCGTTTACGACACTTGTTTGCTTGTTGCTCATATTACATTGTTCACTTCTCAATGTTCTCCTGCACCTGTTGATGGAGCTTTTTAACAAACTCTGCCTTGTTGTGTCCATATTTATTCATGATTTGTTCCATGGGTAATTGTAATAAATCTAGTGGAGTTAATGGATTGAATCTATACACCAATTCAAAGGGTTTGTGTCCCGTAATGGTATGAATCGAGCGATTGTAGGGAAAGTCCACGTGTGTTAAGCTCTCCTTCCATGTTTTAAATTCTTCCGAATAATGGTCCGAAACAGCATGGACAATACTCGGTTCACCACTTGTATTTGACCATTCATTTGAGGATGACAAGTTGTGGAGAATAACGACCTTGTACCGATCTTACTCCTTAATGCTCTCTAGAAATGGCTTAGGAACTTCACATCCCTATCAGATACAATGGTCCTCGGACTACCATGGAGTCTCATGATTTCCCTAAAAAATAGAGTAGCAACATGTGAAGCATCATTAGTTTTGTTAGAAGGAAAAAATGGCCCATTTTAGAAAATCGGTCCACCACTACAAAGATGGAATCCTTATTAAAATTTGTACGGGGTAGCCCTAGTACAAAATCCATAGAAATGTCCATCCATGGTGCTTCCAGAATGGGTAGTGGTGTGTAAAGCCCATATGGAATGGCTTTCGACTTGGCCTTCCTACAAGTTATTATACGTTCACATAACCTATCCACATCGCATTTCATTTTGGGCCAATATATGTGCTCTTGAAGTATTCCCAACGTCTTACCTATCCCAAAATGTCCCATTAAGCCCCTTTCATGGGCTTCTTTGGCAAGTAACTCACGTGTTGAACCTTGTGGGATGCATAACCTTCCTTTCTTGAATAGGAACACATCATTCCTATAGTATTTATCAAACGTTCCCTTCTCGCATGTCTTATAAATTTCTCCAAAATTAGGATCAGAACCATATAATTCTTTAAGATAAGAAAATCCTAACAACTTAGATTCTAAGGTATTTAGAAGAGTATACCTTCGTGACGAAGCATCGACAACTATATTCTTCTTACCTTTCTTGTACTTGATCACATATGGAAAAGTTTCAAGAAACTCCACCCATTTGGCATGCCTTTTTTTGAACTTATGCTGGCCCCAGATGTGCTTTAATCCCTCATCGTTTGTGTGAATTATGAACTCCTTAGGCCAAAGGTAGTGTTGCCATGTTTTCATAGACTGAACAAGAACATAAATCTCCTTGTCAGAAGTGGGATAGTTAAGCATAGCCCCACTCAACTTCTCACTGAAGTAGGCTATAGGATGTCCACCTTGAGATAAGACCGTTCCAATTCTTACACCTGATGCATCACATTCAATTTCAAACTTTTTGTTATAATCATGTAGGGTGAGAAAATTTGCGTGAATTAAACACTCTTTAATGGCATTAAAGGACTTCTCTTGATCTCCCCCCCCCCAAAAAAAAAGTTAGAATTCTTCTTGATAACATTTGTCAATGGGGTGGCTATAGTGCTGAATTTTGGAACAAGTTTCCGATAAAAGCTTGCGAGTCCATGGAAGCTCCTTACTTGAGGAATGCTTGCTGGTCGTTGCCACCGTTCAATGGCTTTAACCTTTTCTTTGTCAACCTCCAAGCCTTCGAAATTTACAACAAAACCCAAAACACAACTTTTGTGAGAACAAAAAGTACATTTTTGGAAGTTAGCGAACAATTTCTCCTTCCTTAAAATAGTCAAGACTGACCTCAAATGTTGAACATGTTCTCCCATTGATTTACTATAGATTAGTAGATTATCAAAGTAAACCAAGCGGAATTTACCAGAAAATGGTCTAAGAACATGATTCATTAACCTCATAAAAGTAATTGCTACATTAGTTAAGTCAAAAGGCATAACCAACCAATCATAAAGGCCCTATTTAGCCTTGAATGTTGTTTTCCACTCATCACGTTCCCGCATCCTTTTTGGGTGGTAACCACTTTTAAGACCAATCTTTGAAAAGAGGTTAGAATCACTAAGCTCATCTACCATATCATTTAAACGGGGAATAGGGTGACGATATTTTACCGTAATCTTGTTTACCGCCCGACAGTCCACACACATGCGCCAAGTTCAATCTTCTTTGCTACAAGTAAGACAAGCATGACACATAGGCTAAGACTCTCCCTCACGTAGCCTTTTGCCATTAACTTGGATACTTTCCTTTTCAACTCCTTAGTTTCTTTGGGGTTGCTTCGGTAAGCTGGTCGGTTTGGAATGATGACACCTGGTACAAAATCAATTTGATGTTCTATGCCACAAATAGGTGGTAGTTCACTCGGAATTTCCTCCGAAAATAAATCATCAAATTGCTATAATAAAGAAACAAAAAAGAGGGCAAATCTTGATTGAGGTGGTTAGTGTTTAAGAAAATTTCCTTGTACGTGAGCACAAGTGCTTCCTTTCCCATCAATAAACACTTTTTGATTTCTTTCTCTCTCGCAAAGATGCTCACTTTTTTCACTTCTTTTTCATACTCCTTTGATTTTCTCTCAGATGTTACCTCACTCTCTTTTGCTTTTATCTCAATATTTTTATCACTCTCTTTCGCTTTTTCGAAGCTTTCACTTAAATGTATATAATCTTTGTCAACTTTATTTGGTAAAAGCGGGGCTACGATGATCTTCTTGGCTTCATGGATGAGAGTATACAAATTGGTATAACCATCATGTATGACTCTCCTATTGAACTGCCATGGCCTCCCTAACAAGAGATGACTAGCATGCATTGGCATGATATCACATAGCACCTTATCTTTGTACTTATCAATGGAAAATGGCACAATGAATTGTTTGGTAACTTTGAGTTCTCCACCATTAATAAGCCACTACAATTTGTAGGGTTGTGGACGCTTTGTTGTTGCTAGTCCAAGCTTTTCTACCATCGTACTAGCAATGTTAGTACAACTACCACCATCTATAATGACAAAGCATACCTTTCCACCTATGTGGCAGCGAGTATGAAAGATGTTCTCGCGTTGTTCATCTCCTTCAATTGACTGCATGCTTAGACTCCTTTTGATAATGGGAGTCTCTCCTTCTACGGCATGCTCCAAATCTTCTCCTTCATGGATGGCAATATCTTCATTATTATCCTCCTCTTGATCCGATTTGACTTCTCCATCATCTCGAGGAAGCATGGTGTTGTGGTTTGGACATTGGCTTGCTATATGTCCTCGACCCAAGCACTTAAAACATTGGACATCACAAGATCAAACTGGCATAGTTTTGTTCTTTCCCTTGTTGGTTTCGGCAATAGGTTTAGCATTATGTGATTGATCATCCATAGCCACGGGTTGTGCCTTTCCTCTTGAGTTGCATCTCCACCTTCATGGCCATATGGACCATGTTTTCAATTTCCACATAATGTTGCAACTCAACAATGACATCAATGTTAGGATCCATACCGGATAGAAATCTGGCCATTGTGGCTTCTGATCCTCCTCAATGTTGGCTTGGATCATGGCTACATCCATCTCCTTGAGATAGTCCTCGACACTACTGTTGCCTTGTGTGAGGTTTTGAAGCTTGTTAAACAACTACATATAATAGTGAGTTGGAATGAACGCCTCCTCATCACCGCTTTCATCTGATTCCATGTAGAGATACGACGCTCGCCATTATGTCTCCTACTAGATGTCAATCGATCCCGCCAAATTATTGCATAATCTGTAAATTCAATGGCTGCAAGTTTTACCTTCTTAGTCTCACAGTAGTTATGGCACTCAAAGATGTACTCAACTTTCTTTTTCCATGAAAGATAGGCTTCAGGATCCGTTACTCCTTGAAAATGAGGAATGATAATTTTGATATTTCTGAGATTGTCATCTGCTCTTGGACGGACTCTTTGGTACCTAGGTGCTTGATGCCTCGTACTTTGCTGAGAGGCTTGCTCGTCTACATGTTCATCGTCCACCTCGTCAACAAATTCTTCCTCGTGTTCGGAGTTATGCTTCCCTTGAGATCTTTCCTCCAAATGTTCTAACCGCTCTTGCATTGGCCCCAACCTATGTTGCAACAACCGGTCAATTTCTCTTCAGATAATATCTAGAAGATTGGGATTAGTTGCATTCGTATTAACATTATTACTATCACCAACAGTGTTTTCACAGAAGTTTAAGACATGATTAGTAACGCAAATAAAATTATAAACCTCACTAGCACAATCATAGATGTTGTTGCCCGATCGTGATTCGAGTAAGAAATTCTACTATCGTGGCAATTGGGGTTGTCAAGTTTGCCGTGGCAATTTAGTTGTTGTGGAAACTGGGTTTAAGATAGGAATGAATAGTGTTTAAAATTATGGTATAAGGAAATATGAATATTAAAGAGAGTGGTGGTGGTGGAAAAAGAAGATAGTTTTGTTTCGAAACGAAGGTAGAACCAACACTATATCAAAGTGAAGACTCAAACCTTATAATGTTCAAAATCCAAGGTTGATGGATTGTGACCCGCTAGCTATAACAAGTTAGTAACCAACAATATAAAGTAATGGAATCGAAGTGATAGAGGGTGGAACGTGACCCACTAGCTATAGAAGAGATAGGAACCAACGCTATAAACAAATGAATGGATGAAGACCACAAGACTAACTAGAAGCCAATAGAGTTCTTCAAAAGAACAAGACTGAAAGCAACATTTCAAATAATTTCAATATAAATCATAAGGTGTGTACGAATGATCCTAAAGTGCCCATTTATAGTAGTTCTAGGTAGCAAATGAAAAGTCATACAAATATGAAACATTCTCATCAATTCAGAAATAAAATGCACTTGAATGCTTAGGTTTTTCATCTTCAAAGTTGGACAAATATCACAAATCATTTGAGAATGAATCTAGATAATTTGAAGCTGAATACAACCTTAATTTTGTCCAAGGGATGAAAGACTCTTGGGTTGCCTTGTCTTGCTTTCCTATGAAAATTAAGGGGAATGAATGTAGACACCCTTTCCATCCTCTAGGAGGTGAATCTTCCTATTCCATATTGATCTCCATTACTTGATTGTCTTAATAAGTAGATTAAATAAGCCTTCATTGCTTGATCCCTTGAAGAATTTAAACAGCCACTTGAATTGGATGATAAAACTCAACTTTGAATGCCTTAAAGAGGTGAATGAAGAAGATCTTCAGTGGCTTGTCTATTGGATGAAGTTGAAAAGACTCCTCCTTGGTACAAGCTTCATCCACACATCTATGCACCTAGTCACAAAGATAGACCTTATTCAAACTTTAAATAAAAACATGCATGAATGAACTACTTCCCTAAATGAACTCTAAGGTTAAAAGCAATGCTTTCTTTAATGAACAACATGCTTATTGAATGCAATGAGTATTTATGCAAACTGTAATTTCTCATGCAAATTCATGTATAGGTATAAAGTATTCCTTCTTTGTTGTTGGTCTATCTCCTTCTCGTTCCAAGCTTGTCATAAACAAACTTTTAATGGCTGCTTGGAACTTCATGCCCTTGCACGTGTAATGGGACCACTTAGGTATTCTTTCGGGTCTTTACTGCTAGGAATCACATCACAAGGGCTTCGTTCTTTGAAATTATGGTTTCAAAATAGACTTTTAGTAATAAAGGCAATGTGGTTCATTGTTGTTTTGGGAATGTGTTTGTTAGGCTCCCTTTTTGAGCAAGTTTATATTGTTGTTTTGAGGTTGTAAATAACCTTTAAATGTTGTTTTTGCTTGGGGACTAATGTTTCGGATGTTTGACGGTTTATTCTCTAAGAGGCATGCCTCTGGATTTTCTTTGAAGCATGACATTGTTTCTTGATGATAATTTTGTGTTAGATATACATGGTTTGGTCTCTAATATGTGTGAAATTATGTTCAAGGCATGTTGCTATGAGTTTAAAACCTTAAAGCATGAAAAACCAGCAAATTGGGGCATTTCAGGCCTAGACGTATCGATACAGACAGAGGTGTATCGATACGAGTATGTGTATTTTGGGTAGACGTATCGATGCAAGTAGAGGTGTATTTTGGCCAGGTGTATTGATACGGGAGAGCTGTATCGATTTGGTTTTGTGCTACTGGAATTCTAGAAAAATGGTTTGTAACCCGCGTATCGATACACCTAGGGAGTATATCGATACACCCTGGCGTACCTATACACTTTGGAGTCGTACCTTTACGCCTGTTAGTTATGTTTGTTATTTTGGATAATAAAAGTTTTAGATTCTTCTGGTTTGGTCCCTGATTTTTACGCATGCAATTAAATGAGTTCGGATGATCGTTTAGAGCTGAAATTCGGAATTGAAGTATAGAACTTGATAAATTGAGGATTGGTAACTTAAAATTAGGCTAAGTACTTATAATTTTCTAGATTTGCAATTTGGTTCCTTAATGTTCGTGATTGCAATTGAATGCTTTATTGATGTTCGATTGAAGTGAGATTTGAACCTCTGTTAGCGTGTTCATTGTAGGTTATTAATTTGCATCTAGACAAGATAAAAGAAAGAAAATTGGGCGTGTTTCGAGTTAATTCTTTCCGGTTTGCTTCGGTAAACCAAATGTTGATCACTTGATTTGGTCGAGCGTCTAAGCAGGGGCCGAGGGGGTTACAAATGCCACGCCACATAGAGCCCAAAACAATTTTCAGCAAGGGAAATGTAACCCGCTCGACCCGGTTTGGGCGGATGACCGAATCGAACCAATTACACGAGGAATATTGAAGTAAACTGGGAAGTTTACCTCAATAAACGACCCAATTTTTTTTTCATTTTATCTTATCTAGATGCTCATTATCATCCTATGTGATAAGCCATTAGTTTATCTCTCCATTGAATTAAATTAGCTAAAGGTGTGTGTTCATGAGCCCATGCTAAAGTTTCAATCAATTCTTGCCAATATTCGCGCCAAGAAATTAAGGACATAAATCCGGTAGCCCAAACAAGATGTCCAAATAAGAACATCCACGCCCAGACTGATAAACTATTCATTAAACTGGAAGATTCATTAAACTCTGACACGTTACCCTGCCGTAACGTGATGTGTTTCCAATACCAATAAAAAGTAACCCATCCAATGGTATTTAACATCCAGAAAACCGCCAAATTGTGCAAGCAAGATTGGTTGGATTAGCCTACTTTTCTGTAGGTTATATATTTACTTATGTGGTTTTCTTGATCGCCTCTAAATCAGGCAAATTTGGTTAATTCCTTATGTTATGCGTTGTATCTGCGATACCATCATCTCTTTCGATGGAGAAAGGGGTTATGCCCCCTTCTATTTCTACATCGAGGACCTGACTTGTATCATTGATAATAATAGGAATTGAACCATTATGGCAAAAATAAGTTTAATTCATAGGGAGAAGAAGAGGCAACAATTGGAACATAAATATCATTTGATTCGTCGATCCTCAAAAAAAGAAATAAGCAAAGTTCCGTCGTTGAGTGAAAAATGGAAAATTAATGGAAAGTTACAATCCTCACCGCGAAATAGTACACCCACACTTCTTCGTCGATGTTGCTTTTCGACCGGAAGACCGAGAGCTAACTATCGAGACTTTGGACTAACAGGACACATACTTCATGAAATGGTTAACACATGTTTGTTTGCTAGGGGCAACAAGATCAAGTTGGTAAGGGTTAAAATATCCCTTCATTTTGTATTTATTTCTATGATCGATGATCATAGAGGGGCCCCTTTACCATTCTTTATAAATAGGCTATTCTATTTGTACATATATGGAAGAGGGCCACATTCAATCTTTGTTTGTCCATTAGTTTGGTTTCTTTTCATTGCGGGATAGAGTAGTTTGGTAGCTCGCAAGGCTCATAACCTTGAGGTCAAAACTTGATGTCGAACTCAACTTCGCAACCATAGGACAACATAGGAAATTCCCTCAAAGCACTTCAGGGAAAGATTCTGAAAATCCTTAAAACTTGAGTTTCCACAAACCAAAAATCTCATCAACACAGTTCGGTCCATTCTTGGCCAAACTCCACCGCAAGAATCAAATTCGATCTTCACAACCTCCACACACTCAAATGGATACCGTTCACAATATGCATAACTTTGTGAAACCATATCCCACCAAAAGATGCATCCGGAAAGAAAATAATATTACGCGACCTTTCCTTAACCAAACTATAAGATTTCACGGTACCGTTGCACACTCTAACTCTCGAAAATGAAAGTCAACCCAATGCCTTATAAAATTTATCCCATGATCACCCTCATGGAAAAGATGTTAGGACATTGTCATTTCTCCCTAACAATCAACATCACTGGTCAGATTTTGATCCTGAGCATCAACTTCCTTGCTTGATGCATGCATTAGTACCCTCTTAATAATCATTACTCCCAAAATTCTCACTAGAATCTCGGAGCAGATTTATCAAACAAAGCTCGAGCACAAATTTTAGACTTGATGTTATCATCTAACTTATGACACCCAATGGTGTATACACTTCATTTTACAACACTTCACAATCTTCTCATCTTTACGTGTAACCCCCTAGACCCGCCTATGTGTTACAACGGATCCTAGGAAGTCATATTAGGGTCACAAGAGCGACCCACAATAAAATACACATAAACCATTTTTATTTCCTCAAAACACTTATTAAACCGTAAAATCATCTTCTGTTAAAAATACTATTTTAGAAATATCATTTAAACACATAACAAAAATTTCAGAAAGTATTTTACAGACTCTATCATAAAACAATACGTGACATACAAGCCCACTAACTATACAGTACCGTACTCCAGAGGCAACGCCGAGGGAACTCCGAACACTGATGTGAAACATTATACCATGCTATATTCTTTTAACCTGCGATGGTAAAAACAACGTGAGCTTGGAAAATCTCAGTAATACAGAACTACCAAAAGATGCTATAAGCTCATGCAGATACATGGTAGGGATAACATTTTTATGATGTTCCAGGCAATACTTGTCTCCATTTATGTTTAGCTAATTTTAGTGAAGCACTATTCTTGAGGACAACAAGGTTTGTTCTTTCTATGTTACTAAGTATTAAAAGAGAGCTTATTGTTCAGAGAATCAACCGAGTGGCGGGTTGGAGTAGTTAAACCAAGAAGCCTAGTGTGTTTTAATAAGTTGCAGATCAAACATACATATGTACTTAACATCATATCATATGAGCACATAACAGATTAAATGCAAATGTTCAATGTTCATACAGAAGTTTACAAGAACTAGCCTTCAACCTTACACCAATATGCAGTCCCCCAAAACTGCATCCATAAGGACTTACCCTAGGCCCGATGGGCATAGGTGCCACCTAAGGGGATGCCTTAGGTCCATAAGGACTTACCCTAGGCCCGATGGGCATAGGTGCCACCTAAGGGGACGCCTTAGGTCCATAAGGATTTACCAGCTTGATCAGGGTTGTACCAATAGAGACTTCATAACATAACCCAACAATATACCCCAGATGACAACCGATATTCAGATTTCAGACATGAGTAACAGAATACATGTGACAAACGTATTCTATTCAGAGTATCAGAAACAGAAGATTCATGATTTTGACAGATAAATGGGCATACACGTGTCGTATTTCTCAACACTTAAGGGAACCTTAGCTATTTAAGTCTTATTAACAAATCCAGAATTTCGTCAAAAATACATAGTTAGCGATTAACTCAGGGGGGTATTTCAGTTATTTTAGACTAAGATAAATCTACCATTTCTTCCTGAATTACAATTTGGTACCTCCATTATTCACGTACTCAAACGAGATGAAGTCGTCCTAACTCTCCGGCCCTTTACAGACGATTCATTCATTACAGAACTTGAGGGTACAATGTCATTCAAACTAATCAGACATTTTGGTGCTTGAGGGCATTACTGTCTTTTTGGTCATTACGATCATTCTCATTTAATTTACGCATTACTGTCATAAGGATCGACTTAGGGTTTCAACAATTTTTCCAGAGAATTCTCATTCATGTGCTATATAGAGTTTGAGGGATTATCCAAGTTTGTATCACACGTATTGCATAATGATGCCGAAGTCTTTCCATTAAAACTTACATCTTAAGTAGTGTAAATTGCATAGTCAGGTCGAATGAAGATTTTAGGTCATTTCCTTTATTAGAGGGGTAGTTTAGTCATACTTATGCTCCAAGGGCATTTTTGTAATTTCATAATTAATATCTCACTCTGTATCTTGGGCCTCTATTCTTACACATTGTTGATTGAGTTGCGGATTAACTAAATTTAACTAATTAGAACTTCTGATACTGTTAGCCCATTAGTAATCTTATTCGGATAATTTGGTCTTATTAATATCCATACTTATTGCTCGAATCTGATTCAATTTAAGCAAAATTTACAGTATACTTCATCATAAGCATGCATGCGTTAACCGAATATCAACATGTTCATAAAGCATAGAAGGGGTAGTAGTGTATTACCTTAACTCTGAGCTACATCAGTTGGTTCGTGGACGACATTCGAACTCGGATTCAACACCCCACAACCACGCGGATATGAAGATATGAGAATGCCTTCAATTAAACAAAATCCACAGTAAATCCTTAATCACACTACCTTTAAACTGAACAAGAAACATATAAGCATTTTTTTGGGTTCAAGATCAGATTTAGAGGCTTTCGGGTCAGAATTTTGTGAAACGGGCTTCAAAAACGGGCTAAGGACGTCAAAAAACATACAATAGGAGTTTTCAGAAAATTTTGACTTTTGGTCAACGGTCGAAGTCAACGCTGACGTCAGCAGTCAACAAAGGGTCAACTGAGTTGACTCGATGGGTTAACTCACTGAGTCAACTCGGGCGAGTTAACTCACTGGGTTGACTCAACGAGTTAACTCAGTCGGGTCGGATATGGGGCAGAGCGGGTCGGGTCGTACTCGGGTCGGGACGATTTGGGTCTGGTTCATGGGCTGACCGGTTTAATCGGTCTAGCTGGTTCATGCCGGTTAAGACTGGTCCACTTACCATTTGACAAAGCTTCGCCGGCCGGTCACTGGAAATTTGCCGGAGAGCCGAAAATGCCACCTTTTACCTAAAAATGAATAGATCTGGGGTTACATGGTTTAACCCAAACTACACATAACAGATTATTCACCGAAATCATACCAAAATCTTATGAAGAAGTAGAAAGGTCGTCGGAAACCACGAAGCTCCATTGATGGCCTTACCGAAGTCGATCGAACAAAAGAGCACCAAGGGTTTGCGTGACTCGACGCGAGCAACCCGGTCGTACCGACAGTGTGGCGAAACGACAGCGACACGATCAAAAAATTTTGGGAGAATAGGCGGCCAACTCGCCGAACTTTCAGGTTGTTTTTTTTCAGCAAACGGCGGCACGAGAGCGCGCGTGGCCGACGACGGAGAGCTTAGAGCGGCGAGGTGCGTTCACCAGTGCAGGCGGTGGTATGTGCCGAACGACGGTGACGTCGGACGAGGGTTCATCAGAACTGGAGAGGATGGTTCGATGAGAGAGAGATGATCTAGAATTCGAAAAGATGGGCCAAAATCAAAAGATAGGTGAACAGACACGTTTTTTTTATTAAATGCAGGTTTAAATGACCCCGCGTTAACCTTAAAGAGCATAAATGGGAGGCAATATCAGAAGTGAGCCTTTAGCTCAATGGCTCGCACTCTGAATGGTGAGGGGAGAGCTCGTGGGTTCGAGCCCACACACCCTCACATTCATTTCCTTTTTTTTCAGGTTGTTACATTACGAGCAAACACCTTAACGACCTTAATGATAAAACCACTTTTAAAATCCAAAACAGGTGACTCACGCCACCTATATACTCACGGAGGAGAACGATGTCACTCAAGTTCGAAGTTCATCCTTAACCATTCTCAACCGAGGACCAACTCAGCTCAACTCAAAATCACAAATCACTTATATTCCTCTATCAAATTCCAATCAACGCTTATTGAGCTCAGGATAAATTTTTGAATAAACCATTCTCATTCAAGAATCAAATTTATTATCAGTATTTTAACCTTACAATTGGGGCATAGGCTCAGCAAGTGATCTAAGACAACCTGCCAAAATCATTCTAAAACCACGGTAACAGGGAATGTGTTCCCATTATACCCCATCACAACAAATATCATCAGCATCACACATAAATTTATAAGAATTCAACAACATATCGATCCAGCAACCATCAACAACATCCAACACTCGCAAACATGGCTTTGATACCACCAAATGTAACCTCTTTTAAATGGACCATTTCTTATGTAATCGTTTCGGGTTTGATTCGACAAATCCAATATAGCTTACTCGGTTCGGCCGGGTATCTTTTTATATTCTCTAGGTGCAACATATTAACCTAGAGTGTGCATACTGGCAGCATATGAAATCTCAAAAGAAATGGACACTGAAAATACACTTGATTGCATAAACTCGCATTTTATGGACTAAAATGTAAATTTGGAATAATATATGGACTTAGTAAAAACTTAAGTTACCAACCCTCAATTAGTTAGGTTATATGCATACTCATCAAATTTTAGCTGAAAACAATCATCCATACTCATCCAATTGCATTCACAAGAGTCCAGGACAAAAATGAAAGAATAAAAAACCTTTAACATCACATTAACAGAGATAACGCCCATGCATACCGATACGGCCCCTAGATGTATTGATACACGGGGTTGTATCGATACGGTCCCTAGGCGTACCGATACTCGGGCTACGAGCCGATTTCTCAAATTTCAAGTAGCTAAAACACGTATCGATACCTAGGCCAAAATTACACATACCTGAATCGATACACTACCTCGTGTACCGATACCCCTGGACATGAAATTTTCATTTTTGCTAGTTTTTAATCCAATTGGTGCCTCAATGATATATCAATCAATCCTAAACTTAGACACCAATAAATCAAGTATTAAAACAAGCTAAAAGCTCAAAGAAGCATGAATAACTAAAGGCAAATCCTACAAGAACACAACACTAGAGGCATGCTTCCTATTTTCACCCAACTCAAATTCCGAACAGGAATTTAAGGCATATCTTAACTTAGGCATTGCATCAACAACCTATTAGAATCATTTAAAACAAGCTAGAATCACCCAAACGTAAACATAGGCATTTTTAAACCATATGCATACTATGAAAGCTATAACGCATAAACTCGTATAAGCATGTCATCAACAATCAAGCCACAAACTTCATCAATCTAATCCATCAAACCACAACATATAATTCACCACAACACCATTAAAAACAAGATTACAAATCCCCCAAACCATGGTAACACATTGCCTTATTTACCGAATTAAAACTAGTTTTCTATACTCAAGTAAATGTCTTGTTCTTGGACCTTCCTTTCTGAACCAAAGTTTCCCCTCAACTCTATTTCTCTGCATCAATGGGAAAAAGAGAGCGTAAGCACAAATGCATAACGATGATGCTCTTACTCAAAACATTGATTCATTTGAAAACGATTTGAAAACCATGATCCACTTTGTTTTCAAAACATGCTTAATTAACCAAGCATTTTCACATTTGTTTCCAAAACAAATAATGTATAACAACCATATGCATCAACCATTTGTTAATCTCATTTACCACAAATATTCTCATATATTAGCATTTATAGTGACTCGTATAGACTTACCTCTATCCATGGATAGTGTAATACCCCAATATTTGGTTAGTGACCAAAACATAAAGAATTAAAAGTTGGTGGTTTTAGTTTAGTGACTGAAACGTAAATTTTTAAAGTTTGGTGGCTAAAGTAAAAAGTTGAGAAAATTTTGGGGCAAATATGGTAATTTTCCCTAAAACAATTTTTATTCCGTAAATAGATAGTTTACCTATGAGAAGTGGGTTGTAAATGAAATCACTTGGTCGATTCGGGATTTGGGATGAAAGGAAATTAATTATTAAAGTTTTAGGAATTTTTAGTAAATCGGATCAAATAAAAATTCACGAAATAATTTTAACCATTGGATTTAAGTTAAATTTCCATGTTAAATCTTAGCCATTGGATTAGACAGGGCAAGATTGTAAATTAAATCAAGGGAAAAATCGAAAATTAGCTATTTCAAAGGAAAATTTGTAAACTAGTAAATGAAGATTAAATTTAGGTCATTGGATGAAGAATGATGACACATGGCATGATTTAGAGCCTTGGAATATAAGGGTAAAGTTGTAACTTTTCTATTTAAGAGATATTTTAGTTTAAATGTTATTAAAAAGGACAATTGGCATTATATTAAACAAATATAAAGAAGAAAAATCTTGTTTCCTTGGGTTTTGTTGCCGTGATGTTTTGGGGAGAAAAAAATTATCAAGTTCAATTTTTAAGTATTTAGAGTTGGATTCAAGATTAGTTCATGAAATACAACATTGTTCTCCTTTAAATTCGCTATCGTTTGGCATAAAATTTGAATGGAATAGTTGAAGGATACTTTTGAATTTTTGAAGAGGAATGATTTAGAGTTTAAGGATTTGGTTGATTTAAGCTTAGTAATTGAAAGATTGGATGGTAATTAAGCTTTTCCATGTTAGATTGAAGTTGGATTCTATGTAATTTCAATAGAATTCCAAGATTAAAGTTTAGGGCTCGGTTGGGGTTTGAAGATTGAGGTTGAATTTTGGTATTGGTTATGAAGGAATAATTTATCTACATGCTTTAATGAGTTAATTGAAGCAAAAATTCAAGTGTGACCATAATGGGATCAATTCGGCATAAATGGGAATTAGGGAGAAAAGTTTAGAAAAAAAATTATTTGAAGTGTTTAGGTTGTTCTCCATCATTTAAGCTTTCATCTGATGGTGAAACTGTTGAAATTGGAACTTATATATGAAAATTTCTAATCTACTTCTTGAGTTCTTTGGATGTGAGAATTGGAGGTTTTGATGGAATCATAATATTTAAAGTTAAATTGAAGTGTTGAAAGCTTTATTATTTTAATTGAACCTCGAAAGAATTAATTTGGAATTTTTTTCAAGTATTGTGTGTTGTCACTAGATTTTCACCTTCTTTTATGATGATTATGATGTGTATTAGAGTTAAAAGCCCAAAAAAGGAGGAAAGAAATAATAAAAAAGTTGTTGTGAATAAAACAACGTAGAAGAACGAACAAGAGTAAAAGAATAAAGATATTAGAGAAAGAAGGAGAATTGTATTATTCTCAAATATAGACATGTGTACAATGCCTTCATCAAACCATCTATTTATAGGCATAAGAAGTACATAATACATTAAACTCTAATTAATTAAGATAACATTCTTAATAATAAAGTAAATCAAATATCCTTCATAATGTTCTTATCATGATAGACATCCACGTAGGTAAATATTCATAACACTCTCCCTTGGATGTTTATGATGATAATGCAACTCACAACATGCTAGGGCGATGACATTATTTTAATAATACCTAAGCCATGTTAATGTCAATGCTATAATAAAATCAATACTATGACAATATTTAAGAAAATATTCTTGACATATTTTAATAGTATTTTCTTGATCGAAATAAGATAGTAGATACGCGAATTCTTCCGCCTCGCCAAATCAATAAATGGTCTAGTCCCTCTGCCTCGCCATTTGTCCAATAAAACAAACATTCTTCCTCCTCGCCACAATAAAGGTTTTAGTCCAATGACCGTAGTCCACCCGTACCAAAGAGCTCATGAATTCTATGGCATGCCAATTGTATCCAATGTCCTTTCGAATTCAAGGTTCAATAGCAATATCAGTATTCAATATTTCTAATAATAATATCAATGATCAATGTTTCAATGCCAATGTTTTGATAACAATAACAATATGAATTATTATTTCCAATGACAATATTTATAGCAATGCATATAGAAATAACAATGTCGATATTTCAGTGACAATGTTAATGATCAATGTTTCCAATATCCCAATCAATGATTAATGTCTCAATATCTATGTCAGTAATTAATATTCCAATAACAATATCTATAACTAATATTTCAGCATAAAAACTTGATGACAATGACGATGCCTATATTTAATAGCTATAGTTATGCCTATTTCAACATACAATGTATATGATAATGACATAAACAAATATTTAATGGTCGAGATTTCTACGTTAAAATATCTTAACACTAACAATGGCGATATCAATGATGCCATGTTCAATGTTTCAATGTGATAACTTACTGGTTCTTACCAATAAGAACTCCATGGAGGTTCGATACAATAACCCCATGACAACATGTTAGCTATATAATAATTGATATCAAGAAAATCAGAAAAAGCATCTAATCTTTTCTCGAGGCTCCAACTACACTCACCTCGACAACCCGGCATTTTAAGGATCTCGAATAATAATGCCCTTTTTCTTGACTTTTGGCGGTTGTTCCTTATCGACCTCTTGAACTAGGTTAATTAATAGAAATCGGTTAGAGTCGACAAAATAGTATCGAATTAATATGAAAATATTAATTAAGTTCGATACTAAAATTTAGACTAACCAAGAATCTAAGCTTACCCCAATAATAGCATAAATTCGATGTCGCTAAATCGTAAAATTTGAACTAACGATCTAACACTTAACAGTTGGTTGTTCGTATCTTAATTTTGTCGTGCATTCCTCATGAAATTCTCCCCTATTTATACCCGGTTGAACATCCCCCCAATTTTTCATTCTCCAAATGGACCCACAAATGAGTGCCACGTGTAGCTTACTCACCCACACTTTTTCCGAGTAATCCCACTTACATGGGCTTAATTTTCCTTGGCCATGTTTGTGGCAATTGCCACACTCACCACGAATTGGCCAAATGGCCGTTGACGTGTGCTTTGTGTGGGCATTTCCTTCAATATGAAGGAATTGCCATGGCTATAATAATAATAATAATAATAATAATAATAATAATAATAATAATAATAATAATAATAATAATAATAATAATAATAATAATAATAATAATAATAATAATAATAATAATAATAATAATAATAATAATAACAATAACACCCTTTGCTAATTCATATTGGGTACAAGGTCGGACAATTATGTCGTTTAAACACAACGGTACAAAATATTCAGTCACTGGAACTTAATTCTGACTAAACCAGATTTTGAGATTTGACAACTCTCCACCTTAAGAAAATTCGTCCTCGAATTTTCAGTTTTGGCGAACAGGTGAGGATACTGTTTCTACATAGTCAGCTTGGGTTCCCATGCTACCTCTTCGACGGAATGACTTCGCCACAAAACTTTCACTACGGGCACACTCTTGTTACGAAGCCTCTTGACTTCTCGTGCGAGGATTTGTATTGGTTCTGACTCATATGTCAGATTGGACTGAATTTCCATTAACTCTGGCTCGTTCATAGGGGAAAGGTCTGATCAGTACTTCCGTAACATAGACACATAAAAATATTATGGATTCAACTTAACTCCTCGGGGGGGGGGGGGGAACTAGTCGGTAGGCAACAAGTCCAAGTTTCTCGATCACCTCAAATGGGCCTATGAAACGGGGACTTAGTTCCCCCTTTTTGCCAATACGAAGGACCTTCTTCTATACAGACGCCTTAAGGAAAGCTTTCTCGCCAACGTCATACTGAATGTCCCTTTCTTTTCAATTCAGCGTAAGCTCTTTCGATCAAATGTAGCTCTGAGTCGATCACTAATGATGGTTACCCTTTCTTTGGTTTCCTGAAGTAAGTTAGGGCCCTACATTTTGCCTTTATCAAGTTTAGGCCAACACAATGGAGTCTGACATTGCCTACCATACAATGCTTCATACGGTGCCATTTGGATTGATACCTGATAGCTATTAATGTAGGCAAATTCAGCAAGGGGTAGGGATTTCTCCAAAGTTCCACCAAAATCGATGATGCATGCTCGAAGCATGTCTTCCAAAATCTATATAGGTAGGATCAATAATAATATAGATTTCCAAGGGTTCAATGAAAGAGTCTTTCAGTAATTACCTGAATTACCCTTTTCGACTAGCCGTCAGATTGAAGGTGAAAGGCTATACTAAGATTAACTCTGGTGCCCAGAGCTCCTTGTAAGTAGGGGTGAGCGTTCGATCGAGTCGAGTTGAGTAAAAAAATTTCGAGTTACTCGAGTTGACACGTCATATTATCCAACTCAAACTTTATTTTAATTTTTTTCGATTCATGTCGAGTTTAAGAAATTCGAGTCGAGTAGAGTTTTCGAGTTCCTATAAAAAAATAATTGTAATTATTTATCATGTTATAGTACAGTTTGATTCTAATTTAAACTACTTTCTCTAATCATATAAGATATGCACATATATATTTCTTCATATTTTTCACATGTAACATTATTTCTTCATATTGTTATATATCGGTATGTAAACATCATAAAAAATGAGGGACTCCTCTCGAACTTAAAAATAAATCCCCTAATTACTAAAAATTTTGAGTTATTCGAATTTCCATTTTACAACTCAAACATTATTTGAAATTTTTTCGAGTCGTTCAAGTTTATGAAATTTCGAGTCTATTCAAGATGAGTCGAGTATTTTCGCCTCGAATCGAGTCGAATTATTTAGTTTTTTCGAATTGAGTCGAGTTTTTCTCACCCTACTTGTATGGTTCTTCAAAACCGAGATGAAAATTGGGGATCTCGATCGGTGATAGTACACTTGGGTACTCCATGGGGTCGGATCACATCCTTGATGTACATGTCAGCTAATTTAGGGAGACCGTAGTCCATTCTAACTGGTATGCTGACTTAGTAAAACGATCTATAATGACCCATATATCATCATGTTTTGCCGGAGTTGAAGGTAGACCAGTAACAAAATCCATAATGATCTTCTCCCACTTCCATTTCGATGGATCAATGGGTTGCAACAGTCCAGTAGGAGCACAATGTTCTGCTTTAACACGTTGACACGTGAGACACTTGGAAATGTAATCGACTATGGTCTGCTTCATGCCTTGCCACCAATAGAGTTCACATAGGTCCTTATACACCTTTACGGACCCGGGGTGATCAGAAAAAGAACTCGAATGAGCTTCAGAGAGAATATCAGTGCAGAGAGATTCATCATTAGGTACACAAACCCAATCATGAAAACACAAGAGTCTTTCAGAGTTATTTCTGAAGTTGGGATTTTCTAACAACTTGGAAACAATGGATTGGAGTTCAAAATCTTGATATGACAAAGCCTTGATTCTTGAAATGATGGTAGACTGAACTTAAAGTTCAGCTACGAGGCAACGATGCTTCCGAAGTCAGAAGTGAGCATTAATTGCTCGAGGAGTAGGCAAAGGTTTGCGGATGAGTGCATCAGCTACAACGTTGGCCTTGCCCAGATGATAATTAATGACAAGACCCTAATCTTTAAAGAGTTCTATCCATCTTCGTTGTCGAAGATTCAACTCCTTTTAGGTTAATAGGTACTTGAGGCTTTTATGATCGGTGAACAAGTAACATTTTTCTCCGTAGAGGTAATGTTTCTAGATTTTCGTTGCAAAGACAATTGCGGTCAATGAGTAGGGTAATTCATTTTGTGTGGTTTAATTTGTCTCGAAGCATAAACGATAACTTTGCCTTCTTGCATTAATACGCATCAAAACCCGAGATGTGATGCATCACTATAAACTGTGTAGTCTTTTTTGGACACAGGTTGGGTTAGGACTGGTGCGTGAGTCAAGACTTATTTCAATTGATCGAAACTCCGTTGTTGATCTTCGGTCCAAACAAAAAGAGCTTCTTTTCTAAAAAATTGGTTAAAGGAGCGGCTATCATAGAGAACCCCTTTACGAATTTCTTATAATAGACAACAAGCCCAAGGAAGCTTCTGACTTCGCCAATGTTCTTCAGTGGATGCCAATCTATGATAGCTTGGATTTTCTTCGGGTCCACCTGAATACCTGAAGCCGACACAATATGTCCAAGAAAAGCAACTTCGGTGAGCCAAAACTCACGCTTAGAAAATTTTGCGAACAATTGCTTCTCCCGTAAGGTCTGAAGCACGATACAAAGATGATCTTGGTGTTTTGCAACATTCTTGGAATATATCAATATAACATCTATAAACACCACTACGAATTTATCAAGATAGGGTCTAAAGACCCGATTCATTAAATGCATAAAAACTACCAGTGCATTGGTTTCCCCAAAGGGCATCACCAAGAATTCGTAGTGTCTATATCTTGTACGAAAGGCTATTTTTGGCACGTCACATTCTTTTACTCTCATTTGGTAATAGCCCGAACTTAAATCGATTTTGGGAAACACAGAGACATCCTTTAATTGACCGAACAAATCGTCTATTCTAGGAAATGGATACTTGTTCTTGATGGTTACCTTGTTCAACTGTCGGTAATCAATACACAATCGCATTGAACCATCTTTATTCTTTACAAAGAGGATCGGTGCTCTCTAAGGCGAAGAGATCGGTTGAATAAGACCCTTACTTAACAATTCATGAATTTGAGCTTTCAACTCCTTTAGTTCAACAACTGCCATAAGATATGGTGCAATGGAAACTGGAGCGGTCCCAGGTTGCACCTCGATGCCAAACTCCACTTCATGGGTTGGGAAAATACCGGAAGTTAATCAAGGAAGACATCAGAGAATTCACATACAATGTCAATGTTCTGCAATTGAGATTCGTCTTTGGCTTCTCACGTCAAAGCACACAATGAAGGGTTCTTTTCATTCATCAATTCTATGCTTTCGTTGCCAATACCCCAGAGATACAACTTTCTCTTACAACAATCTACCCAAGTTGGGTGTTCACTAAAACAATCTAAGCCTAGTACGACATCAAATTTGATAATCATTATCACTAATATATTGGCCAAAAATGAAATCCCTCAAATCATTAAGGGACAATTTGTACACACATGGCTTATGATGACACAATAATTTCGATATCAATGCTCAATGTAGTTTTATAAGGATTCATTAGAAGTAATACAATGATTTGCTAACCAATACTTAATAAGTTCAGGGTTATCATTTACCCTATTGGTGAGGATGTAAGTCCACTATTGGGCAGACTAAGCAATAATGATTCAAGCTATTGGATTTACCGCCATTGGGGGGCGGTACAACCCTTTTCAGGCTTCAATGAGGACAAGGATTGTTAATATATTTTTGCGATGTGTTCCGCTATTTCTTTAAGCTCAACAATCTACCTTGATAATTCAAGGCTTAATAATTCTTATTAGATCTTACAGACTTAAAGGGTTTCCCCTCTATCCCTCTCGTCGAGAGTCGAAGAGCCAATGACAGGCTCATCTAAATGAGCTGTAGTAAAGTCAGACATACTTATAATATAAGGGAAGAGATCGGGTTAGTCGGAAACTCCTAGGTGGCAAAGTAATACAATAACAATGCAATAATTATAACCCCCTTAGCCCGGCCTAGACGATTGACCCGAACTACGAAGATTACACGGGGAAAACCAAAGTCAACCCGAAAGTCAACCTTTATTCACAACCCTTTTTTTTTCTTTTTAATCTTGTCTAGATACATGTTAACCTTAAGTGAGTATTCACGAAATATGATTGAGAAAGGAACAACAATCGGATATCATATTGGGACTCTATTGCACTTTACACGAGTTTAGGGTCCAAATTGTAATTTCTGTAAATTAGAAGGTCTTCATTGATTTTAAGGTTACCAATACGAAATTAGTCAGGTTTCATGCTTCTCTGCCAAATTTCAACTTAATTGAACATCTCAAGCTCAAGCAATTGCAATCTCAACATTTAGGACTAAAATGTAAAACATGCTAACAACAGAACAATTCAAATCTGTGCCAACGGTCACCCGTATCGAAACACCCACCTGCCGTATCAAAATGCTGGATCGAAACGACGTTGACTGTTTCGATACGCGGGTGTGTTCCGAGACCAATTCCGAAACATGGCATTCCAGTAGCCAAATCGTTTCGAAACAGCCTCTATCGCTTCGAAACAAGAAGGCCATTACAGGCCCCCGTTTCGAAACAATAGAGGGTGTTTCGATACGGTTTGCCTAGAAACAACAGAAAACACTAGTTTTTCACCCAAAAACCTAATCTAACACATCCCAAGGACTCTCTAATCATACCAACAAGTCAACATGCATATAAGGTACATGTTTGGAACACTCAAACAGAATCATAGCATCAAACATGAAATCTTATTAGTCTAGAGGCATGCACCCTAATATCAAATCTCAAATAGGCAAACCAACCTCAAAACAAGCAATTAAAGCCATTTACAATTCAATCCAGCTAAAGCATACATGCCACAACCTTAGGGAGTTCAACACATCTCCCAAATACAAATCTTGGTTTCCCATTGCCAATTTATCAAAACTAGAGTGTATGAAAACTTCACCATATATGAGCTTGGGCTTCCTTGGATGAACTTAGCTTCTTTGATGCCCGAAAATACCTCAATTATCTGCATTATTGGTAAAGAGGAGAGCGTAAGCTCAAATGCTTAGTGAGGCATGCTCTAAAGAAAACCAACACAATAATGCACATTTTGAAAACACTTCCATCAAAAGCTTTTGAACTACATGCTCATTCTAACACATGCTTGAAAACTGTAACACCCCAATTTTGGGCTTGGAAGTTTAGGGTCTGAACCGGACCGGTCTGATTTACGGTTCAAATATAAAAGGTGGTTTTAGGGAAAGCCTAGTTCGGGTTGCATTAAAAATATGGAAAAATATCTAAAATCCTCTTTTAATATATATAAGAGTGGTGAAATCAATTTTACAAAATAAGGTTTGGAAGTGTGACATTTTGAATTAGTGACTAAAATGTAATTTTTGAAAAGTTCAGTGGTGACTGTTTTGTAAGGATTGAAACTTTGAATCTTTAAGGAGCTAATTTACCCAAGATTGATTTCTCCAGATTTTTCTTAGATTTTAATGATGCATTTAATGTTTAATTAATTAAGGGAAAATGAGAAAAACCAATTTTGAGATTTCATAACTAACTTTCTTTAAAATTTTCTCATCTCATTTTGTCTCAAAATTCTCTCAGTCAAACACATTTCTACAACAACTTTTCTTTTGCTTTTCACACCAAATGATGAGATTTCAATCCTCAAATGGTTCCTAATTATTTCTACAACAAATCCTCTTCATTTGCTTATTTAATTTTCAAGGATTTTGGCTCTAATCAAGGAGAAATCTACATTTAGAGGTAAGGATGTTCTTCTCCTCTAAATACTCAGTTCTTTACTGAAATTCCCAATTTCTCAATCCTTAAATTAAGTTTTATTAAATGTTTGAATGTTGTGATCTTGATTTTAGCCTAAAACTCAAGATTTGGATTAAATTTTAAAGGAATTCGTGGTGTTTGTTTGGGCTCTATTTTGAGATGGCTTTTTAATGTATTTTGGATGTTTAATGATGTGTAATTGAGGTTTAATCAATGCAATCCCGAATAGGTTGATTTTCCTAAGTTTTTGCTTATGAAAATGGTGGTTTTTGGGGAGATCTTGGTGTTCTGTTATACATGGAGGTATAAGGACGAGTTTAGGCTCTTTTTGGATGTTAATTGATGTCTAAGGATGTTTAGAAGTGATGGATCTTGGCTGGGTAATGTTGTGGAGGAGTTTGAATGTGATTTCGGTTGTGTTTGGTAGCCGAAATGTTAGTTTTGATGAGAGCAGCGAGTTTAGGTGTAATGGCTGAAGATTTTAATGCAATATGATGCATTAATCTTCTGCTTTGATGTGTTTAAAACATGGGAGGCATCTTCGGATCCTTGTGGTGTTGATCCGGAGGCTTGAACGGCGTTTCGGCAAGCTTGCGCAACAGAATTGGTGAGTGGAGTTGGATTTCCAGCTTTGTATCGAATGTTTGAAGGTTTGGGAGCTTAGTTTAAGTCTAATCAACTTAGCTAAGCTCAAGAGTAAGTTTTCGGTAAAATTCTCTTGGATGAGCAATGGATTGGTTCGATGCATTTGTTGATAATTGCATGTTTAAATTCTGTTTTTGAAAGCATGTTTAGCATGGTTAATGCTGGTTATGAAAGCCATTTGTTGAAGGATGCTCAAGGTAAGAGATCCTTGGTTTAATATGTTGAAAATGTGGATTTGATGCATAGTGATGCATGTTGCTAAATGGCTTGATTAAATGCTTTAAAACAGTGAATTGTTGTTGATAATTGATGTATATTGGCAAGTGATGTGTTGGTTTCAAAGTTCTTGAATCGGATATAGTTAGCCGGCTATAGGATTGGGTGCACCGTGAATGAAGTCGCCTTGGATGTTGAGGGATTGTAATTGTACCATAAACTCCATCCAAGTACACTAACGAGATGTTTAAGGTCACAATGGTGGTTAAAAGTTCATGTGTGGATCTTGTGTTGTGTGTCCCGTGTTCTCGTTAGTGATGTTATACAACTACCAATGAGTGATGTGGAGGGGTTGTGATTGTACCGTTAAACTCCATCACGGGTGTTGAGGGGTTGTGATTGTACCGGTAAACTCCACCTTGTGTGTTTGGTAGTGTGTATGAAGCGTATGGGACAACGCTTGTAATCCGCGTATCCGATTGTGTTTTATGTTGTAAAAGGTTATGGTTTATCACTTGGAAGCCAATATGACATGTTAATGATATTGAAGCATGAGATGCTTGTTGTGAATGCAATGTTGCATGAATGATGTTGATGTGTGTTAAAAGGCTTTATGGAAAGAGTTTTATAAAGTGCATTATTTGTGTTGTTTCATTAGAGCATGTCTCACTAAGCATTTGTGCTTACTCTCTCTCTCTTGAACCAATAATGCAGATAATTGAGGTAATTGAGGGCAGCAAGGAGGCTAAGAATCCAAGGGAAAGCTAGGCTCATGTATGGTGACTATTTTCACCACATTATTAGATTTTGGTATTTGGCAATGGGAACCTAGGTTGTGTTTTTGGAAGATGTTTATGGACTCCCTAGTTGTGGCATGATGCCTAAAATGTTTTGGATATGTAATTGGCCATTTTGGTGTTTGCTTTGATGATTTGATGAATGTTTGCTTTGGACATTAGGATGTATGCCTATAGTCTTGTGAATTTTCCTAGTTGATGTCATGACCGTGTTTTGATGATGCAAACATGTACCTAATATGTTTGATGACTTGTTGGCATGATTAGGAAGTCATTAGGATGTGTTTGAGTGATCAATTGTATGTTAAACCAACAGAATCTGCACTTTCTGGGTAGTCCGTATCGGAACGGGTGCTAACATTTCGAAACCGGGGCCTGTAATGGCCTTCGCGTTTCGAAACGGGTAGAGGCCGTTCCGAAACGTTGGTTCCACTGCCAGGCCCTATTTCGATACTAGTCTTGAAACAAACCCGCATTTCGGAACGGTCAACCCCCGTTCCGAAACACTAGACCGTTGGGCACTGATTTGAATTGTTTAAGGTTTGCAAGCTTTACGTTTTAGTCCTGAATTTCGTATTTGCAATTGCTTGAGTTTGAAATGTCCGTTTGAAGTGAAATTTGACAGGGAAGCATGTAATATGACTAATTTGATTTTGGTAACTTAAAAATCTGCAAAGTCCCTTATCTTTCCAGAATTTACATTTTGGTCCTTAACTTTGTATGTTGCCTAATTGAGTCCCTTAATGTTTTCCGATTGCTGTGATTTTCAAGTATGTTTTTCTCAAGATTACGCTTAAGGTTAATGAGCATCTAGACAAGATTAAAAAGAAAAAAGGGTCGTTAATCAAGGTTGACTTTCGGGTTGACTTTGGTTTTCCCCGTGTAATCTTCGTAGTTCGGGTCAACCGTCTAGGCCGAGCTAAGAGGGTTACATTTAGTGGTATCAGAGCCAGGTTCTCGAGTAAACGGGAATGGTTATGTGGGTGATGTATGTATGATTACATGATGTGCCTTTTTGAATGAAAGTGTGATGTGTGAATTGTAAGGCATGTTACAATTGTGATGTATGCTGTGGTGAAGCATGTTAGAGGGACCCATTGTCATATCAAAACTAATGAAATGATTTGTTTTTAATTGGAAATGAGCTTGAGTACTTGGATTTCTTACCTTGCTAAGCCTGATTATGTTTATTGCATTTGTGTTAGCGCATTGTTTAGTGAATGGGACCTCGTAGAGAGACGAGGATTAATACTCGAGCTATGGCTCAGAACGAGAACGAGAACAATGCTGAAAATGTTGTGAATATACCTCCTCCTCCTGGTGGTGGATCGCCCGGTGGTGGACCGCCCGGTGGTGGTGGTGCTGGAGGCGATGGAGCTGGTGTTGGTGCTGGTGCTGGGGTCGCTGGACCTGAAGCGGGGCGGCGACAAGCTGCTCCTGACATGACAGTTTTGATTCAAGCTATTGTCGGAGCCTTTCAGGCAGCAGTAGCTGGAGCTCATGGAGCTGGGCATCAGGGTGATGCCAATGCGAGATTATCCTTGGAACGTTTGCGCAGTTTGAGAGGGACTGAGTTCAGAGGTCTATCTGCTGAGGGTTCCGAATCTTGGTTGGAAAGTACCAAGAGGATATTGGGACAGATGAACTACAATGATGTGCAGAAGCTAGGATGTGTGGTATCGCTGTTGCACGATGATGCGTATACCTGGTGAACGACCACTGTCTCCAGAATGGAGGAAGCTGATGTAACTTGGACGTTCTTTCTGAACGCTTTCAAGAGGAAGTATCTAGGTGTGCGGTACCTGGATGAAAAGAATAGGGAGTTCATGTCTCTTACACAAGGGGGCATGACGGTGGCGGAGTACGAGATCCAGTTTGTCTGTCTCAGTCAGTACGCACCTGAGCTTATTCCTGATGAGCGAGAGAGGTGCGAGCGTTTCCGATATGGGTTAGTGACGGATGTAAAGACCTTTATGCTTGCCGCTGAGTACACTGATATTGATGTGGTGGTTAGTAGGGCGAAGGATATTGAGCTTAATCTGGGTTTGTCCTCTAGGAGTGCTGGTTCTAGCATGGGCAAGAGAGCTGCTGAGTATAGTTCCGGTGGTGGACAGAACAAGAGAGGACGAGATAGGAAGTATCAGTCTTCTGCTAGGCGTAGTGGTGGAGGGCATGGTGTGCCTGTTCAGGGAGACAGAGCGAGAGCTGATCAGAACACATGCTAGGCGTGTGGATCGCGTGGTCACTTGAGGCGTGATTGTCCTCGGGCAGCGAGAGAGGTGCAGGCTCTTGTTGCAGTGACTGGTAATTTGTGCTGGAATTGTGGTTCGGCAGACCATATGAGAAGGGAGTGTCCTTTGTTGGCCGGTGGCGGTCAGGGACGTGCTCCTGGTGTTGTTGCACCACAGAGAGGTCGTGGGCACGACCGTGGTAACTTCCAGTTTGGAATTGAGTTGTATGAAAACACAACTCCAGTTTCCATTACTCCTTATCGAATGGCACCTAAAGAGTTGAAGGAGCTGAAGACGCAACTTAAGGAGTTGCTTGATATTGGTTTCAATCGGCCGAGTGTGTCACCTTGGGGTGCACCGGTCTTGTTTGTGAAGAAAAAATATGGCACTATGAGAATGTACATCGATTATCGTCAGCTTAAGAAGTTGACTATCAAGAATCGGTATCCATTGCCGAGGATTGATGATCTTTTTGATCAATTTCGGGGAGCGGCTCTGTTCTCTAAAATTGACTTAAGGTAAGGATATTACCAGTTGAAGGTGAAGGATGTGGATCTGCCAAAGACAGCCTTCAGAACGAGGTATGGGCATTATGAGTTCCTTGTGATGCCATTTGGTTTGACGAATGCTCCTGCAGCTTTTATGGACGTGATGAATAGAGTGTTCCATGAATACTTGGATAAATTTGTTGTGGTGTTCATTGATGATATCCTCGTGTGCTCTCGTACTGAAGAAGAGCATGAGGGGCATTTGAGGATTGTGTTGCAGGCTCTGTTGGAGAATCAACTTTATGCTAAGCTGAGTAAGTGTGAATTCTGGCTCAGGGAAGTGGTGTTTCTTGGACATGTGGTTTATGCTGAGGGGATTCGTGTTGATCCTCAGAAGGTTGAGGCAGTGATGAATTGGAAGCCTCCTAAGTCTGTTCATGAAGTCCGTAGTTTTCTTGGTTTGGCGAGATACTATCGGAGGTTCGTGGATGGATTTTCAAAGATTGATGCACCTTTGACGAAGTTGTTGCAGAAGGATGTCAAGTATGAGTGGACGGAAGCGAGACAACATGCTTTTGAGAAGCTTAAGGCAGCTTTGACGCAAGCTCCTATCTTGGTTCAGCCTGAATTAGGGAAAGAGTTTGTGGTGTATAGTGACGCATCCTATATTGGTTTAGGGTGTGTGTTGATGCAAGAGGGTAAGGTGGTGGCTTATGCATCGCGCCAGTTGAAGGTGCATGAGCGCAATTATCCTACACATGATATTGAGTTAGCTGCGGTAGTTTTTGCTTTGAAAATTTGGAGACATTACCTGTATGGTGAGAAGTGTACTGTATACACGGATCACAAGAGTTTGAAGTATTTGATGTCTCAGAAAGAGTTTAATCTTAGGCAACGGCGTTGGGTGGAGTTGCTTGAAGATTATGATCTGACGATCGAGTACCATCCGGAAAAAGCTAATGTTGTAGCGGATGCCTTGAGTAGGAAGGTGGCAGTGGAGTTGAAGGCTATGTTTGCCAGTTTGAGCATTTCACGAGATGGCGGTCTTGTGGCTGAATTGCAAGTGAAACCATCCTTGGTTCAGTTGATAAAGGATAAGCAGTTGTTGGATGATTCCTTGGTGCCACATGTTCAGGATATTGTTGAGGATAGGCCATCGGATTTTTGCTTTAATGATGATGGAGTTTTATGTTTTGGGAGTCGGATAGTGGTGCCCAATGATGCTGAGTTGAGGTGTGCTATTCTGTCTGAAGCTAATAGTAGTACTTTTTCTATGCACCCTGGTAGTACTAAAATGTATCGTGATCTTAGAGATGAGTACTATTGGGTGGGTTTGAAGAAAGATGTGGCTGAGTATGTGACCAAGTGCATGGTATGTCAGCGAGTTAAAGCTGAGCATCAGTTTCCTTCTGGGTTGTTGCAACTGTTGAGGATTCCTGAGTGGAAGTGGGAAAGGATTACCATGGGCTTTGTGTCTGGTTTGCCTTTGTCGCCATCGAAGAAGAATTCGGTGTGGGTGATTGTGGATCGCCTTACGAAGTGTGTGCATTTCTTGCCTGTGCATAAAACGTACACTTTGGACAAGCTTGCGGAACTGTACATTGTTGAGATTGTGCGGCCGCATGGTGTGCCAAAGTCTATAGTGTCGGATCGAGATCTGATGTTTACATCGCGTTTCTGGGAGTGTTTACATCGGGCTTTGGGTACACGGTTGAATTTCAGTACTTCTTATCATCCACAGTCGGATGGACAGTCTGAGCGTGTTATCCAAGTGCTGGAGGATATGTTGAGGTGCTGTGTGATTGAGTTTTAGGGCTCTTGGGAGAAGCATTTGCCTTTGGTGGAGTTTGCTTATAACAATAGCTACCAGTCAAGTATTCAAATGGCACCTTATGAAGCCTTGTACGGGAGGAAGTGCAGAACTCCTCTTTGTTGGGCTGAAACAGTTCAGAAGTTGGTTTCAATGCCAGCTTTGTTGAAAGGGACCACCGAGAAGGTGAAGCTCATTTATGAGCGGTTGAAGGCAACTTCTGATCGACAAAAGTCTTACGCGGATTTGAAGCGTAAGGAGATTGAGTATGCGGTAGGTGACTGTGTGTTTTTGAAAGTTTCGCCTTGGAAAAAGGTGATAAGGTTTGGCCGAAAGGGTAAGTTGAGCCCTAGGTACATTGGACCATACGAGGTGATTGAGCGTGTGGGTCCTGTTGCGTACAAGTTGAGATTGCCACAAGAGTTGGAAAAGATTCATGATGTGTTTCATGTCTCTATGCTTCGGAGGTATAGATCGGATACGTCACATGTTATGCATGTGGAGGAAGTGGAATTGAATCCAGAGTTGACCTATGACGAGGAACCGGTGGGAATTCTGGATTCATACAGTAAAGTTCTTCGAGGCAAGACCATTGATTTGGTAAAGGTGTTGTGGAAGCATCGTGGTGTTGAGGAAGCCATGTGGGAACGAAAGGACGATATGAAGAAGCAGTTTTCGTACCTCTTTCCTCCAGGTAAATTTCGGGGACGAAATTTCTTAAGGGGGGAGAGTTGTAGCACCCAAATTTTGGGCTTGGAAGTTTAGTGTCTGAACCGGACCGGTCTAATTTTCGGTTCGAATATAAAAGGTGGTTTTAGGGAAAGCCTAGTTCGGGTTGCATTAAAAATATGGAAAAATATCTAAGAATCCTCTTTTAATATATATAAGAGAGTGGTGAAATCAATTTTACAAAAATAAGGTTTGGAAGTGTTACATTTTGAATTAGTGACTAAAATGTAATTTTTGAAAAGTTCGGTGGTGACTGTTTTTTAAGGATTGAAACTTTGAATCTTTAAGGAGTTAATTTACCCAAGATTGATTTCTCCAGATTTTTCTTAGATTTTAATGATGCATTTAATGTTTAATTAATTAAGGGAAAAATGAGAAAAACAAATTTTGAGATTTTATAACTAACTTTCTTTAAAATTTTACCGAATGATGAGATTTCAATCCTCAAATGGTTCCTAATCATTTCTACAACAAATCCTCTTCATTTACTTATTGAATTTTCAAGGATTTTGGCTCTAATCAAGGAGAAATCTACATTTAGAGGTAAGGATGTTCTTCTCCTCTAAATACTCAGTTCTTTACTGAAATTCCCAAGTTCTCAATCCTTAAATTAAGATTTATTAAATGTTTGAATGTTGTGATCTTGATTTTGGCTTAAAACTCAAGATTTGGATTAAATCTTAAAGGAATTTGTGGTGTTTGTTTGGGCTCTGTTTTGAGATGGCTCTGATTTGAATGGTTTAAGGTTTGCAAGCTTTACTTTTAGTCCTAAATTTCGTACTTGCAATTGCTTGAGTTTGAAATGTCCGTTTGAAGTGAAATTTGACAGGGAAGCATGTAAAATGACTAATTTGATTTTGGTAACTTAAAAACCAGCAAAGTCCCTCATCTTTCCAGAATTTACATTTTGGTCCTTAACTTTGTATGTTGCGCAATTGAGTCCCTTATTGTTTTCCGATTGCTGTGATTTTCAAGTATGTTTTTCTCAAGAGTACGCTTAGGGTTAATGAGCATCTAGACAAGATTAAAAAGAAAAAAAGGGTCGTTAATCAAGGTTGACTTTCGGGTTGACTTTGGTTTTCCCCGTGTAATCTTTGTAGTTCGGGTCAACCGTCTAGGCCGGGCTAATGGGGTTACAAAAACCTTTCAAAGCAACTTCCCATTGAAACCACATGTACCTCAACTCTATCTCATGCATTTACCAATGCAAAACTCATGGCAAGGCCATATACATGCTTGTATCATTAAAGCATTTTCTAAAACAAATCTCATATGCATATCTTATAGCATAAACCATTTCATCATTTATATTGGCATTTAACATCTCATTAATACTCGGATATGCTGACACATTACTACACTAGACTCTTCCGGTGGAATCTCGCATCACCGTACTCACTTGTCTAGCAACATGGCTTCCGGTGGAATCTCACATCACCGTACTCACATGACAGAATCTCTCATCGCTACAAAGCTTGGGTATTTCACCAAGTCCTATGCAACCCCCTTAGCCCGGCCTAGACGGTTGACCCGAACTATGAAGATTACACGGGGAAAACCAAAGTCAACCCAAAAGTCAACCTTGATTCACAACCCTTTTTTCTTTATAATCTTGTCTAGATGCATGTTAACCCTAAGTGAGTTCCCATAAAACTTATTTGAGAAAGACATGGCGATCGGATAACAAACTGTGACTCAATTGCAGTTAACACAAGAATAGGGGCCAAAATATAAATTATGTAGATTAGAAGGTCTTAATTGATTTTAAAGTTACCAATATGAAATTAGTCATATTACATGCTTCCGTGTCAAATTTCACTTTAATTGGACATCTCGAACACATACAATTGCAATTACAACATTCGGGACTAAAACGTAAAACTCGCAAACTTCAGCATCATTCAAATCGGTGCCCAACGGTCACCTGTTTCGAAACACATAACATCCATATCGAAACGCGGGGCATCACTCACCTATTTCGATACTGGTTCCGAAACACGACTCTCTAGTTGCCAAATCGTTTCGAAACAGCCTCCAGCCGTTTCGAAACACGTAGGCCATTACAGGCCCCCGTTTCAAAACGCGAGAGAGTGTTTCGATACGGTTTGCCCAGAAACTGCAGATTTTGCTGGTTTTTCATGCGCAAACCCATTCAAACTCATCCTAATGACTTCCCAAGCATACCAACAAGTTATCAAACATATAAGGTGCATGTTTAGAACTCCTAATCACATTCATAGCATCAAACATGAAATAAAACATGTCTAGAGGCATGCTTCCTAATATTTAAAACCAAGTAAGCAACCAAACTTCAAATCAAGCACTTAAAGTCCATTTACAAATTCAAACCAACAAAGGCAATATGCCACAACCTAGGGAGTTCAACATATCTCCCAAAACAAAACATAGGTTCCCATTGCCAATTTATCAAAACTAATGGTGTATGAAAACATCACCATACGTGAGCTTGGATTTCCTTGGATGCACTTAGATTCCTTGATGCCCAAAGCACCTCAATTATCTGCATTATTGGTAAAAGAAAGCGTAAGCACAATGCTTAGTGAGGCATGCTCTAAACAAAACCAATTCAACAATGCATTTTTAGAAAACACTTTCATCAAAGCTTTTAAACCACATGCATATTTCTTTCTCATGCTACCATGCATCTTTTTCAAGCATCTCATGCTTCATTACATTCAATTACAATATATTGGCTTTCAAGTGATAATTCATAATCATTTCAATACAAAAACACAATCGGATACGCGGATTACAAGGGTTGTCCCACACGCTTCATACACACTACTGGACTACATAAGGTTCACACTCAAGAGCAATTCCCTCCATTGATGTGACACCTATGGTGGAGTATAACGGTACAATCACAACCCCTCAACACCACTCACTGGTAGTTGTATAATTCCACTAACGAGAGTAAGGGACACATAACACAAGATCCACACACTGCGTTTTAACCACCGTTGTGATCTTACCTCAATCGTTAGGGTACTTGGATGGAGTTTACGGTACAATCACAACCCCTCAACATATTTACATCCATTTATAAAACTTTAATAAAGGATTGACAACTTGAGAATTTCAATAAAGAACTGAGTATTTAGAGGAGAAGAACATCCTTACCTCTAAATGATGATTTCTCCTTGGTTTGGGCCAAATTCCTTGAAAATACAACGTGGAAATCAAAAGGATTTGATGCAAGATTGATTAGGAACCAATAGATGATAGAAACCTCATCAATTGAAGTGAAAATCTATGTGAAAGTTTCTGGAGAAAAAGTGTTTGGATGATGGGATTTTGAGAGAAAAAGGAATGAGAAAAAATTAGGAAAATGTAGTTTTGAGAATCTAAAAGTAGTTTTCAATTTCTTTTTATTTAATTAAAGCGTTAATTAAATCACCCAAATTGAGAAAAAATCTGGAGAAAAACATTTTGGGTAAATTAGCTCCTTAAAGATTCAAAGTTTCAATCCTTTACAAAACAGTCACTACTAAACTTTGCAAAAATCGCATTTTGGCCACTACACCGAAATGTAGTATTTCCAAACCTAATTTTGTAAAATTGACTTCACCATTCACTTATATATATTAAAAGAGGATTTTTAAATATTTTTCTATATTTTTAAAACATCTCGAACTAGGCTTTCCCTAAAACCTCCTTTTATATTCGAACCGCATAACAGACCGGTCCGATTCAGACCCTAAACTTCTAAACCCAAAATTGGGGTGTTACAACTCTCCTCCTCTTAAGAAATTTCGTCCTCAAAATTTACCTGGAGGAAAAAGGTAATGAAACTGCTTCATCATGTCATCACTTCTTTCCCAAGTGGCTTCCTCAACACCACGATGCTTCCACAACACCTTAACCAACTCAATGGTCTTACCTCAAAGAACTTTACTGTCCGAATCCAGAATTTCAACCGGCTCTTCATCATAGGTCAAGTCTGGATTCAACTCCACTTCCTCCACATGCATAACATGCGAAAGATCCGATCTATACCTTCGAAGCATAGACACATGAAACACATCATGTAGCTTTTCCAATTCTTGCGGCAACCTCAGCTTGTACGCAACAGGACCCACACGTTCAATCACCTCGTATGGTCCAATATACCTAGGGCTCAACTTACCCTTCCGGCCAAACCTCATCACTTTCTTCCAAGGTGAAACCTTCAAGAACACACGGTCACCCACCGCAAACTCAATCTCCTTACGCTTTAAATCCGCGTAGGACTTCTGTCGATTAGAAGCTGCCTTCAACCGCTCACAAATGAGCTTCACCTTCTCAGTGGCTCCTTTCAACAAAGCCAGCTTTGAAACCAACTTCTGACCTGTCTCAGCCCAACAAAGAGGAGTTCTGCACTTCCTCCCATATAAGGCTTCATAAGGTGCCATTTGAATACTTGCCTGGAAGCTATTATTATAAGCAAACTCTACCAAAGGCAAATGCTTCTCCCAAGAGCCTTGAAACTCAATCGCACAGCACCTCAACATATCCTCAAGCACTTGGATAACACGCTCAGAATGTCTATCCGACTGTGGATGATAAGAAGTACTGAAATTCAGCCGTGTACCCAAAGCTTGATGCAAGCACTCCCAAAAACGCGATGTGAACCTCGGATCTCTATCCGACACAATAGACTTTGGCACACCATGCAGTCGCACGATCTCAGCAATGTACAACTCCGCAAGCTTATGCACAGGTAGGAAATGTGCACACTTCGTAAGGCGATCCACAATCACCCACACCGAATTCTTCTTCGACGGCGACAAAGGCAAACCAGACACAAAGTCCATGGTGATCTTTCCCCACTTCCATTCAGGGATTCTCAACGGTTGCAACAACCCTGAAGGAAACTGATGCTCAGCCTTAACCCGCTGACAAACCATAGACTTACTCACATACTCCGCAACATATTTCTTCAATCCCACCCAATAGTACTCATACTTTAGATCACAATACCTCTTTGTACTACCAGGGTGCATAGCAAAAGGTCTATTGTGAGCTTCAGTTAGGATAGTATGCCTCAACTCCGCATCATGTGGCACTACTATCCGCTTTTTGAAACAAAAAACTCCATCATCATTAAAACAGAAATCCGATAGTCTATCCACAACAATATCCTGAACATGTGGTACCAAAGAATCATCCAACAATTGCTTATCCATTATCAACTGAACCAAAGATGGTTTCACTTGCAATTCAGCCACAAGACCTCCATCGTTCGAAATACTCAAGCTGGCAAACATAGCCCTTAACTCCACTGCCACCTTCCTACTTAAGGCATCCGCTACAACATTAGCTTTTCCCGAATGGTACTCGACCGTCAGATCGTAATCTTTAAGTAACTCCACCCAACGTCGTTGCCTAAGATTCAACTCCTTCTGAGACATCAGATACTTCAAACTTTTGTGATCTGTGTACACAGTACACTTCTCACCATACAGATAATGTCTCCAAATCTTCAAAGCAAAAACCACCGCAGCTAACTCAATGTCATGCGTAGGGTAATTGCGCTCATGCACCTTCAACTGGCGCGACGCATAAGCCACCACCTTACCCTCTTGCATTAAAACACACCCCAAACCAACATAGGATGCATCACTGTACACCACAAATTTCTTTTCCTGATTCAGGTTGAACCAAGATAGGAGCTTGCGTTAAAGCCGCCTTAAGCTTCTCAAAAGCCTGTTGCCTTGCTTCTATCCACTCATACTTGACATCCTTCTGCAACAACTTTGTCAAAGGGGCAACAATCTTTGAAAATCCATCCACAAACCTCTGGTAGTATTCTGCCAACCCAAGGAAACTATGGACTTCATGAACAGACTTAGGAGGCTTCCAATTCATCACCGCCTCAAACTTCTGAGGATCAACACGAATTCCCTCAGCAGAAACCACATGACCAAGGAAAACAACTTCCTTAAGCAAGAATTCACACTTGCTCAACTTAGCATAAAGTTGATTCTCCAACAGCGCCTGTAATACAACCCTCAAATAACCTTCATGCTCCTCCTCAGTACGAGAATACACAAGGATATCATCAATGAACACCACCACAAACTTATCCAAGTATTCATGCAACACTCTATTCATCATGTCCATAAAAGCTGCAGGAGCATTTGTCAAACAAAACGGCATTACAAGGAACTCATAATGCCCATACCTCATTCTAAAGGATGTCTTTGGCACATCCACATCTTTTACCTTAAGTTGATAGTACCCTGACCTTAAGTCAATCTTGGAGAACACAGCCGCTCCTCGAAATTGATCAGAAAGATCATCAATCCTCGGCAAAGGATACCGATTCTTGATAGTCAACTTGTTCAACTGACGATAATCAATGCACATTCTCATAGTGCCATCCTTCTTCTTCACAAACAAGACCAGTGCACCCCACGGTGATACACTAGGCCGAATGAAACCACTGTCAAGCAACTCCTGAAGCTGGGTCCTCAATTCCTTCAACTCCTTAGGTGCCATGCGATAAGGAGCAATGGACACTGGAGTTGTGTTTTCATACAACTCAATTCCAAACTCCACCTCTCTACTAGGAGGCAACCCAGGTAACTCCTCCGGAAACACTCCAAGAAACTCTCGTACGGTTCTGATATCCTGAACTCGCACCTCCTTCGAACTCGGATTCATAACAAAGGTTAGGTAAGCCTCGCAACCCTGCCTCAGCATTCGGCTTGCTTCCAAGGTAGACACCACATTGGCCAGAAACATCATATTCTCACCAACCACCACTACTTCATAATCATCCGCAAGTCTCAACCAAACTCGCTTATTCTCAAAATCCACTACAGCTCGATGCTCAACAAGCCAATCCATACCAAGGATTACATCAAAACCATAGAATGGCAATTCCATGAGATCAACAAGAAAAACATGGTTTTGCACTTTCAAGGGACATCTTCTATACAATTTTCGTGTTACAACCGTTTCACCAAAGGAACTAGTCACACGCATACCAACATCCAAAGACTCAACAGGTAAACCAAGCATTTGAGCATGTTCACGCAATATATATGAGTGCCTAGATCCATAATCAATCAAAGAAAGTAATGATAAGGATTGCAAAGTAAAGGTACCTGCGATCACATCCGTATCATTCCTTCCCTCACGCTGAGCATACACTCGAGCCTGGCCACCATCCTCAGGTTGAACAGCCACAACATGCGCTACATTCCTCCCACCATCATCTCTGCGCTGGAAGTTACCACGGCCGCGCCCACGGCCTCTCTGAGGTGCAACAATCCCAGGAGCACGTCCCCGACCGCCACCGACCAACAAAGGACACTCTCTCCTCATGTGGTCTGCCGAACCACAATTCCAGCATGAGATACCGGTCGTTGCAATAGGAGCCTGAACCTCCCTCGCTGCCCGAGGACAATCTCGCCTCAAGTGGCCATGAGATCCACAGGTCCAGCACGTGTTCTGATCAACCCTCATCTTATCTCCCTGAACAGGCATACCATGTCCTCCATTACCACGCCTAGCAAAAGACTAATGCTTCTTATCTCGTCCTCTCTTGTTCTGTCCACCACCAGAACTATGATCAGCGACTCTTTTTCCCGAGCCAGAACTAACGTCTCTGGAAGACAAACCTAAGTTTTGCTCGATGTCCTTCGCTCGACACACAAGCACATCAAAGTCGGTATAATCAGTTGCAAGCATATAAGTCTTCACGTCCGTCACCAATCCATAACGGAAGCGTTCACACCTCTCTCGCTCATCAGAGATAAGCTCAGGTGCGCACTAACTAAGGCGAACAAACTGGATCTCATACTTAGCGACCGTCATGTTGCCTTGCACAAGAGACATAAATTCTCTTTTCTTCTCATCTAGGTATCGCACATCTAGATACTTCCGCTTGAACACATTCAGGAAGAACGTCCAACTCACATCATTGCTCTCCATTCCAGAGATAGTGGTCGTCCACCACGTATAAGCATCACCATGCAGCAGTGACACCACACATCCCAACTTCTACACATTGTTACAGTTCATTTGCCCCAAAATCCTCTTGGTGCTTTCCAACCAAGACTCCGATCCCTCCGGAGACAAACCGTGGAACTCAATCCCTCCTAGACTGCGAAGACGTTCTAGAGGCAATCTAACATTAGCATCATCCTGATGCGCAACCCCATGAACTCCAACTACTGCTACCTGAAAGGCTCCAACAATAGCCTGAATCAATACAATATTTTCACCTCCAGCACCACCACCGCCGGGTGGTCCACCACCAGGGGGAGGAGGTAAATCCACAACATTCTCAGCATTCTCTTCATTTTCATTCTGAGTCATAGCTCTCGTATTAATCCTCATTTCTCTACGCGGCCCCATTTACAAGGAAAACAATGCACTAAGACAAATGCAATAAACACAATTAGGCTCAACAAGGTAAGTAATCCAAGTACTCAAGCTCATTTTCCAAAACAATTCCTTTCATTAGTTTTGATATGGCAATGGGTTCCCCTAACATGCTTCAACATAGCATAACACCACAATTGATAAGACATTCTTTCACTTAAAAGGCTCATCATGCAAAAACACATACATCACCCACATAACAATTTCCAATCATACGAGAACCAAGCTCTGATACCAACAAATGTAACCCCCTTAGCCCGGCCTAGACGGTTGACCCGAACTACGAAGATTACACGGGGAAAACCAAAGTCAACCCGAAAGTCAACCTTGATTCATAACCCTTTTTTTTCTTTTTAATCTTGTCTAGATGCATGTTAACCCTAAGTGAGTTCCCATAAAACTTATTTGAGAAAGGCACAGCGATCGGATAACAAATCGGGACTCAATTGCACTTAACACAAGAATAGGGGCCAAAATGTAAATTCTGTAAATTAGAAGGTCATAATTGATTTTAAAGTTACCAATATGAAATTAGTCATATTACATGCTTCCCTGTCAAATTTCACCTTAATTGGACATCTCGAACTCAAACAATTGCAATTACAACTTTCGGGACTAAAACGTAAAACTCACAAACTTCGGCATCATTCAAATCGATGCCCAACGGTCACCTATTTCGAAATACATAACACCCGTATCGAAATGTGGGGCATCACTCACCCGTTTCGATACTGGTTCCGAAACACGGCTCTCCAGTAGCCAAATCGTTTCGAAACAGCCTCCAGCCGTTTCGAAACACGAAGGCCATTACAGGCCCCTATTTCGAAACGCCAGAGAGTGTTTCGATACGGTTTGCCCAGAAACTACAGATTTTGCTGGTTTTTCATGCGCAAACCCATTCAAACTCATCCTAATGACTTCCCAAGCATACCAACAAGTCATCAAACATATAAGGTGCATGTTTAGAACTCCTAATCACATTCATAGCATCAAACATGAAATAAAACATGTCTAGAGGCCTGCTTCCTAATATTTAAAACCATGTAAGCAACCAAACTTCAAACCAAGCACTTAAAGGCCATTTACAAATTCAAACCAACAAAGGCAACATGCCACAACCTAGGGAGTTCAAAATATCTCCCAAAACAAAACTTAGGTTCCCATTGCCAATTTATCAAAACTAATATTGTATGAAAACATCACCATACGTGAGCTTGGATTTCCTTGGATGCACTTAGCTTCCTTGATGCCCAAAGCACCTCAATTATCTGCATTATTGGTAAAAGAGAGCATAAGCACAATGCTTAGTGAGGCATGCTCTAAACAAAACCAATTCAACAATGCATTTTTAGAAAACACTTTCATCAAATCTTTTAAACCACATGCATATTTCTTTCTCATGCTACCATGCATCTTTTTCAAGCATCTCATGCTTATTACATTCAATTACAATATATTGGCTTTCAAGTGATAATTCATAACCATTTCAATACAAAAACACAATCGGATACGCGGATTACAAGCGTTGTCCCACACGCTTCATACACACTACTAGACTACATAAGGTTCACACTCAAGAGCAATTCCCTCCATTGATGTGACACCAGTGGTGGAGTATAACGGTACAATCACAACCCCTCAACACCACTCACCGGTAGTTGTATAATTCCACTAACGAGAGTAAGGGACACATAACACAAGATCCACACACGGACTTTTAACCACCATTGTGATCTTACCTCAATCGTTAGGGTACTGGGATGGAGTTTACGGTACAATCACAACCCCTCAACATCCAAGGCGACTTTACTTACGGTGCACCCAATCCTATAGCCGGCTAACTATATCCGGTTCAAGTACTTTAAAACCATTATATCACTTGCCAATATACATCAAATACAATCAACAATTCACTGTTTTAAAGCATTAATCAAAGCCATTTAACATCATGCATCACTATGCATCAAAACCATATTAATAACATGTCAAACCAAGGATCTCTTACCTTGAGCATCCTTCAATACATGGCTTTCAAAACCAGCAATAATCATGCTAAAACATGCTTTCAAAACATTAATTAAACATGCATTTCATATCCAAAGCATCAAACCACAATCTAGCACATCCGAAGGAGTTTTTCCGAAAACTTACTCTTGAGCTTAGCTAAGTTGTTTAGACTTAAACTAAGCTCCCAAAACCTCCAAATAATTGTTCCAAAGCTGGAAACCAACTCCACTCACCAATTTCGTTTCGCTTGCTTGCCGAAACACCAATTAAGCTTCCGGATCAACTTCAAAAGTGTTTGAAGATGTCTCCCCTGTTTTAAACACATCAATGTAGAGGATTAATGCATCATCATGCATTGAAATCTTCAGCCAACACTCCTAAACTCGCTGCTCTACCCAAAACCAACTTTTCAGCAACCAAACACAACCGAAAACACCTCCAAACTCTTCCAAAACTTAACCCAGCCAAGATCCATCACTTCTAACCATTTTTAATCATCAATTAACATCCAAAATAAACCTAAACTCGTCCTTATACCTCCAGCTATAACATAACACCTCCAAAACCACCATTTTCATAAGAAAAAACTTAGGAAATACAACCTATTCGGGATTGAATTGATAAAACATCATTTCTAACATCATTAGACATCCAAAATACATTAAATAATCATCTCAAAATAGAGCCCAATCCATTTTAACGAAAATCTTCAAGATCTCTTCCAAATCTTGTGTATTAAGCCAAAATCAAGTTTCTAACATTACATCCATTTATAAAACTTTAATAAAGGAATGACAACTTGGGAATTTCAGTAAAGAACTGAGTATTTAGAGGAGAAGAACATCCTTACCTCTAAATGATGATTTCTCCTTGATTTGGGCCAAATTCCTTGAAAATTCAATATGGAAATAAAAAGGATTTGATGCAAGATTGATTAAGAACCAATAGATGATAGAAACCTCATCAATTGAAGTGAAAATCTATGTGAAAGTTGCTGGAGAAAAAGTGTTTGGATGATGGGATTTTGAGAGAAAAAGGAATGAGAGAAAATTAGGAAAAGGTAGTTATGAGAATCTAAAAGTAGTTTTCCTTTTCTTTTTATTTAATTAAAGCATTAATTAAATCACCCAAATTAAGGAAAAATCTGGAGAAAAACATTTTGGTTAAATTAGCTCCTTAAATATTCAAAGTCTCAATTCTTTACAAAACAGTCACTGCTAAACTTTGCAAAAATCGCATTTTGGTCACTACACCGAATTGTAGTATTTCCAAACCTAATTTTGTAAAATTGACTTCACCATTCTCTTATATATATTAAAAGAGGATTTTTAGATGTTTTTATATATTTTTAAAACATCTCGAACTAGGCTTTCCCCAAAACCTCCTTTTATTTTCGAACCGCTTAACAGACCGGTCCGGTTCAGACCCTAAACTTCTAAGCCCAAAATTGGGGTGTTACATCCTACCCGATGGAATGCCAATCATCGGAATATCTCCCTTTGGCTTAACCAAAGAGCACGTATGAATTTTTTGTTTATAGTGCACTTTCATCCTATTGATCGATCAATTTTATTCGGTAAGTTTCTCAACATCTTTGCCAATATAATGTGTTAAAACATCATCACACCGACTGTTTTTCATGCAATATTACCCAAAAGGTTTTCCCACCACATTTCAAAACATAAATCATACTTTGCTTCAACACAAAAGCTCAATTCTATTTGATGCAACATGCCACCTCATGACACCTCTACAAGCATAATCCCATGCTATGAATCATGCATAAAAAACAGTAGGAATTTAACAATCTCAAACCATGAGCATGTAAAAGCATTTTAGGGGCAAACACCACTTTAAACAGAGCAATTCAAACCATACTTACTTCCGGATTTAGGAAGGTGTTTCAAACCTCTCCTAAATCCCCAAACCTTGTATTTTTGTCCTCATGGACTTCTAACCCAATCGCACTCACCAATTTACGTTTCGCTTGCTTGTCGAAACTCCAATTAAGCTTCCTAAACAACTCCAAAAGTGTCTGAAGATGTCTCCCTTGTATTAGACACATAAAAGTAGAGGATTAATGCATCATCTTGCATTGAAATCTTCAGCCAACACTCCTAAACTCGCTACTCTACCTAAACCCAACATTTCGGCTACCAAACACAACCGAAATCACCTCCAAACTCTTCCAAAACATAACACAACCAAGATCCATCACTTCTAAACATTTCTAAACATTAATTAACATAAAAACAACCCTAAACTCATCCTTATACCTCCAGCTTTAACAGAACACCAAAATCACACCAAAAATCACCATTTTCACAAGCAAAAACTTAGGAAAAACAACCTATTCGGGATGGGATTGATAAAACCCCATTTATAACATCATTTAACATCCAAAATACATTAGAAAACCATCTCAAAATAGAGACCAATCAATTTCCACGAAAATCTTCAAGATCTCTTCCAAAATCTTAAGTTTTACGCCAAAATCTTGTTTCCAACATTAAAACCATTCATAAACCTTTAATAAAGGATTGAAAACATGGGAATTTCAGTAAAGAACTGAGTATTTAGAGGAGAAGAACAATCTTACCTCTAAAAGATGATTTCTCCTTGATTTGGGCAAGTTTCCATGAAAATTCAATGTAGAAAACAAATAGATTTGATGAAAGATTGATTAGGAACCAATGAGTGATGGAAATCTCATCAAATGAAGTAGAAATCAAAGTGAATTTTGCTGGAGAAAAAGGTTTTGGTTGATAGGATTTTGAGAGAAAATGAAATGAGAGAAAATTAGAGAAAAGTGGTTATGAAAGTCAAAGGTAGTTTATCACCTTTATTTTATTTAGTTAATCATTAATTAAACCACCCAAATTAAGGAAAAATCTGATGAATTTTTTTTGGTAAATTAGCTCCTTTAAGATTCAAAGTTTCAATCCTTTACAAAATAGTCACTACTAAACTTTGCAAAAACTGCGATTTGCTCACTACACTGAAATGTAGTATTTCCAAACCCTATTTTGTAAAATTGATTTCACCATTCACTTTTATATATTAAATGAGGATTTTTAGATATTTTTCTATATTTTTAAAGCATCCTGAACTAGGTGTTCTCCAAAACTTCCTTTTATATTCGAACCATTTCTCAGACCGGTCCGGTTCAGACCCTAAACTTCTAAGCCCAAAATTGGGGTGTTACAACTTTCCCCCTCTCAAGAAATATCATCCTCGAAATTTACCTGGAGGAAAAAGGTAAGGAAACTGCTTATTCATGTCATCTTTTCTTTCCCACATGGCTTCCTCAACACCACGATGCCTCCACAACACATTAACCAACTCAATGGTCTTACCTCGAAGAGCTTTACTGTCCGAATCCAGAATCTCAACTGGCTCCTCATCATAGGTCAAATCTGGATTCAACTCAACTTTCTCCACATGAATAACATGCGAAGGATCCGATCTATACCTCTGAAGCATAGAGACATGAAACACATCATGTATCTTTTCCAACTCTTGTGGTAGTCTCAGCTTATAAGCAACAGGACCCACACGTTCAATCACCTCATATGGTCCAATATACCTAGGGCTCAACTTACCCTTCCGGCCAAATCTCATCACCTTCTTCCAAGGTGAAACCTTCAAGAACACATGGTCACCCACCGCAAACTCAATCTCCTTACGCTTCAAAGCCGCGTAAGACTTCTGCCGATCAGAAGTTGCCTTCAACCGCTCACAAATGAGCTTCACCTTCTCGATGGTTCCTTTCAACAAAGCCGACATCGAGACCAACTCCTGACCTGTTTCAGCCTAGCAAAGAGGAGTTTTGCACTTCCTCCCATACAAGGATTCATAAGGTGCCATTTGAATACTTGCCTGATAGCTATTATTATAAGCAAACTCCACCAAAGGCAAATGCTTTTCCCAAGAGCCTTGAAACTCAATCACGCAGCACCTCAACTTATCCTCAAGCACTTGGATAACACGCTCAGACTGTCCATCCGACTGTGGATGATAAGAAGTACTGAAATTCAGCCTCATACCCAAAGTTTGATGCAAACACTCCCAAAATCGCGATGTAAACCTCGGATCTCTATCTGACACTATAGATTTTGGTACCCCTTGCAGACGCACAATCTCAGCAATGTACAACTCTGCAAGCTTATCTAAGGTATACATAGTATGCACAGGTAAGAAATGCGCACACTTCGTAAGGTGATCCACAATCACCCATACTGAATTCTTCTTCGATGGCGATAAAGGTAAACAAGACACAAAGTCCATGGTGATTCTTTCCCACTTCCATTCAGGAATCCTCAACGGTTGCAACAACCCTGAAGGAACTAATGCTCAGCCTTAACCCACTGACAAACCATGCACTTACCCACACATTCCGCAACATCTTTCTTCAAACCCACCCAATAGTACTCATCCTTCAGATCAGGATACGTCTTCGTACTACAAGGGTGCATAGCAAAATGACTACTATGAGCTTTAGTAAGAATAGTACGCCTCAACTCCACATCATTCGGCACTACTATCTGTCTTTCGAAACATAGAACTCCATCATCATTAAAACAAAAATTCGATGGTATATCCTCAGCAATATCCTGAACATGTGGCACCAAAGAATCATCCAACAACTGCTTATCCTTTATCAACTGAACCAGAGATGGTTTCACTTGCAATTCAGCCACAAGACCTCCATCTCGCGAAATTCTCAATCTAGCAAACATAGCCCTTAACTCTACCGCCACTTTTCTGCTCAAGGCATCAGCCACAACATTAGCTTTTCCCGGATGGTACTCGATCGTTAGATCGTAATCTTTAAGCAGCTCCACCCAACGTCGTTCCCTAAGATTCAACTTTTTCTGAGACATCAAATACTTCAAACTCTTGTGATCCGTGTACACAGTACACTTCTCACCATAAAGATAATGTCTCCAGATCTTCAAAGCAAAAACCACCGTAGCTAACTCAATATCATGCGTAGGATAATTGTGCTCATGCACCTTCAACTGTCGCGATGCATAAGCCACTACCTTACCCTCTTGCATTAGCACACACCCCAAACCAACGTAGGATGCGTCACTGTACACCACAAACTGTTTTCCTGATTTAGGTTGAACCAAGATAGGTGTTTGCGTCAAAGCTGCCTTAAGCTTCTCAAAAGCTTATTGTCTCGCTTCCGTCCACTCATACTTAACATCTTTTTGCAACAACTTCGTCAAAGGGGCAGCAATCTTTGAAAATCCATCCACAAACCTCAGGTAGTATCCTGCCAACCCAAAATCACCCGAACTACGAAGATTACACGGGGAAAACCAAAGTCAACCCGAAAGTCAACCTTGATTAACGACCCTTTTTTTTCTTTTTAATCTTGTCTTGATGCACATTAACCTTAGATGTGATGACACAAAAACCATGCTCAAAGATCACAAACATCAGAGATCAAACAGGGACCCAATTGAACAAATTACAACTTTAGGGACCAAATTGTAATTTCTGAAAACTTTAAGGACTTAACCAGATTTTAAGTTACCAACTTAAAATTAATCATGTTTCATGCTTCCCTGCCAAATTTCAGCTCAAACGGACATCCCAACTCATACAATTGCACAAACAAGATTCAGGACCAAAATGCAAACATTTTGAAACATTTAACCGCCCATGTCAGCCCCCAACGGTCACCCGTTCCGAAACAGGCCAAGCCCGTTCCGAAACACGGGGCCGTTCCGCAACGCGTTCTGCAACGGGGGTCCGGCAGAATGCATTCCGTTTCAGAACGGTGGCACCCGTTTCAGACGCCTGGGTTCATGCAGGGCACCCGTTCCGAAACGGTGTTACCTGTTCCGAAACGCTTATCCCAGAATGCTGCATTTTGCTCACTCAAACACGCAATTGATCATTCAAACATGCTCCAAAAGCTACCAAACTTTACCAACATGCAATTCAACATAAATGAGACATACTTGCATCAACAATTCAACAGAGACACAACATATAAGAAAAGCCCCAAATCTATAGGCATGCTTCCTACACAAGCAACCATTCGAGCACAAATCTTCCAAAACAATCTCATTTAAGCCAACTCATGTTCCAACAACATTAGCAACAACATTTAGACATTCTCGATCAAACATATACGATCACATACACATAAACCCGAGAGATTCTGCCCCATTGCCCTTATTAACTATAGCTATTCACCGAGACATACATCTCCATTGGAGTCCACCTTGAATCCCTTGCTCCTTGCTGTCCAAACTTCAAGAATCTGCATTGATGGACAAAAAGGAGCGTAAGCACATAATGCTTAGTGAGGAATGCTCAAAACCAAAACACCATCAATGTAGCGGGTCATTAAAACACTTTTAAAACAAACCCGATTTGATTTCCAAAACCATGTTTGAAAACCCTTTTCAACATCAAGCTCAAATCATGCATAAACACCATATGCCAAGCTTAAACAAAACCATGGAAAACACTCCCATTTCACAACATACCTTTCTTAAACTTGAAAACCATATCAAGCAAGAAACCTTTTAAAATCATAATTCAAATAATCCATCTCATGCATTTAACAAAGGCAACATAAGAACCATAACAACATTTTCACATGCCTTTAAAAACAAGTCTTACAAGACTCCAATGCAATAAAGATATTTCATGCTCACATGCATCATTTACCAAATGATTACCAACACTTGTTCAACTTAACAAGTACATATGCATTCACTAGCATCATACACTTTTCATGCAACAATGCATCTTTTCAAGCATCTCATGCTTCAAATGCAAACATGCATCAATTCAAGCATCTCATGCTTCACATGCAACCATGCATCATTTCAAGCATTTCATGCTTCACTATGATCAAGAACATTACATTGGCTTCCAATTGATCAACCACATTCACTTTTCAATTCAACAACCCGATCGGATACGCGGATTCCGAGCGTTGTCCCTACGCTCCCTACACCCTACCCAATCCAAGGTCCTCGAATGGGCAACAACCTCCATTATGACCTCAACATCCTAAGGTTCCCATGTATGGACTTTTAAACACCATACAACCTTAGCTTTTTCCCCAAGGTTCCCATGTATGGACTTTTAACCACCATACAACCTTGACATGCACAAGATTTCCCCGTATGGACTTTTAACCACCATACAACCTTTGCATAACCGATTGGTAGTTGTAGAACATCACTAACGAGATCCGGGACATCCCACACAAGATCCACACATGGACTTAACCACTGCCATTGTGATCTCAACAAGCACAAGGTTCTCACATATGGACTTTTAACCACCATATAACCTTTGCTCAACCAAGGTCCTCGAATGGGCAACACCTCCATTATGACCTCATCAACCAAGGTCCTGGAGTGGGCAACAACCTCCACTATGACCTCATCTCGTTAGGATACTTGAAGGGAGCTTATCCGGTCCACCCTTGACCACTCCACCTCCAAGGCGACTTAATTCACGGTGCACCCAATCCTATAGCCGGCTAACTATATCCGATCAACAAACCAAGAACCACTTGCATCACTTGCCAATATAACCATCTTACCATATTAATCCAATGTTCCACATGCATAAACATAATGCAAAGCCATCACAACATTAGCCCAATGATTCACATGCATAACCAATATGCAAAACCATTACCTCATTAATCCAATGATTCACATGCATAACCAATATGCAAAAGGTAACATTTATCATCATCAATTCACTGTTTTAAAGCATCATACAAAGCCATTGATCAACATGCAACACTATGCATCAAAATCACATTACCAAATACAAAACCAAGGATCTCTTACCTTGAGAATCCTTCTCAAATGGCTTTCAAAACCAGCATTAAGCCATGCTAAAACATGCTTACAAAACAGAATTAAACCATGCAAAACACATGCATTTCAATCATCAACCACATTTGCTTTTAAAACCAAATCACAACACAATTCAAGAGCAAAAATCCTTTTACTTACTCTTGAGCTTAGCAAAGTTGTTTAGACTTACACTAAGCTCCCAAAAACCTTCAAACCTTGTTTTAAAAGCTGAAATCTCAACTTCACTCACCGATAACCAAAACAAGACTAGCCAACAAGCCTTCCAAGCTTCCGAAACCTTCCGCAAACACCTTCAAAGCTCACGGATCAAACTCCCCTGTTTCAAGCACACAAAAACAGAACATTAATGCATCCTTATGCATTAAAACACCAGCAACAACAACACAACTCGCTGCTCATCACAAATCTAACAATTTGGCTACCAAACACAACCGAAATCACCTCCAAACACTTCCAAAACTTAACCCAGCCAAGATCCATCACTTCTAACCATTTTTATACATCAATTAACATGCAAAATGATCACAACCACGTCCTTATACCTCCAGGTATAACAGATCACCAAAAACACTCCAAAAACAACCAAAAACTCAAGCCAAACTTAGGAAATTCAACCTATCCGGGATTGCATTGATTAAACCTCAACTTCTAATCAATTTAGCATTCATTTAACATCATTTTGACACTCCAAAACACTGCCCAAACAGATCACACGAAAATTTCACCAAAATCACCAAATCTTGCATTTTAGCCAAAAATCAAGATCTCAATTGAAAAGCCATTAACAAAACATAAATCAAGGATTGAGAACTTAGGAATTTCAGTAAAGAACTGATAGTTTAGAGGAGAAGGACGTTCTTACCTCCAAACTTGAATTTCTCCATTTTAGAGCCAAAAAGCTTGATGAAACAACTTGCAAATTGAGAGGTTTTGTTGATGAGATGATTAGGAATCAAATGAGAGTTGAAATGAGAGATTTAGATGTCAAAATCAGAGAAAGAAATCTGGAGAATTGTGTTTGGGTTGAGAGAAAATGAGAGAAAAGGAAAATTGAGAGAAAATGGAAAGTAGTTAAGAAATTGGTTAAAATGATTTCCCTCCCTTTCTTAATCTTTAAAAATCAGAATAAAGCCTTAAAATATCTTAGAAAAATCTGGAGAAATCCTTTTTGGAATAATAGCTCCTTAAAGATTCAAAGTTTCAATCCTTTATAAAACTGTCCCGCAACTTTCAAAAATTACATTTTGGTCACTAGCCAAAATGTCAACCTTCCGAAACTCATTTTCCAAAATTGATTTCACAGTTCACTTATATATATTAAAAGATGATTTTAGAACATTTTTCCATATTTTTAATGCAACCCGAACTAGGCTTTCCTAAATTCACTCTTATATATTCGATCAGCACTTTGACCGAACCGGTCAACACCCAAAACTTCTGAGCCCAAAACCGGGGCGTTACAACTACGGACATCATGAACGGACTTAGGAGGCTTTCAATTCATCACCGCCTCAATCTTCTGAGATCAATATGAATCCCCTCGGCCGAAACCACATGACCAAGGAACACAACTTCCTTTAGCCAAAACTCGCACTTGCTCAGCTTAGCATAAAGTTGATTTTCCATAAGTGCTTGCAAGACAACCCTCAAATGACCTTCATGCTCCTCCTCAGTACGAGAGTACACAAGGATATCGTCGATAAACACCACAACAAACTTTTCGAAGTATTCATGGAACACTCTATTCATCATGTCCATGAAAGGAGTAGGAGCATTCGTCAAGCCAAACGGCATTACAAGGAACTTATAATGCCCATACCTCGTTCTAAAGGCTGTTTTCGGCACATTCACATCTTTCACCTTAAGCTGGTAGTAACCTGACCTTAAGTCAATCTTGGAGAACACAGCCGCTCCCCGAAGCTGATCAAAAAGATCATCAATCCGCGGCAAAGGATACCTATTCTTGATAGTCAACTTATTCAGTTGACGATAATCAATCCACATTTTCATAGTGCCATCCTTCTTCTTCACAAATAAGACCGGTGCACCCCAAGGTGACACACTAGGCCGAATGAAGCCACTGTCAAGCAACTCCTGAAGTTGCGTCTTCAACTCCTTTAGCTCTTTAGGTGCCATACAATAAGGAACAATGGACACCAGAGTTGTGTTTTCATACAACTCAATTCCAAACTCCACCTCTCGACTAGGCGTCAATCCAGGTAACTCCTCCAGAAACACTCTAGGGAACTCCTGTACAGTTCTGATATCTTGAACGTGCAACTTCTTTGAACTAGGATTCATCACAAAGGCTAAGTAAGCCTCACAACCTTGCCTCAGCATTCGACTCGTTACTAATGTAGACACCACATTGGCAAGAAACTTCACATTCTCGCCCACAACCACAACTTCATAATCATCCGCAAGTTTCAACGAAACTCGCTTGCTTTCAAAATCCACTACAGCTCGATGCTCAACAAGCCAATCCATACCAAGGATTACATCAAAACCATAGAATGGCAATTCTATGAGATCAACAAGAAAAACATGATTTTGCACTTTTAAGGGACATCTCCTATACAACTTCCGCGTTACAACCGTCTCACAAAAGGAACTAGTCACACGCACACCAACATCCAAAGACTCAACGGGTAAACCAAGCATTTGAGCATGTTCACGCAATATGTACGAGTGTGTAGATCCAGAATCAATCAAAGAAAGTAATGATAAGGATTGCAAAGTGAATGTACCTGCGATCACATTCGTATCATTCCTTCCCTCACGATGGGCATACACTCGAGCCTGGCCACCACCCTCAGGTTGAACGGCCACAACATGTGCTACATTCATGCCACCATCATCTCTGCGCTGAAAATTACCACGGTCGCGCCCACGACCTCTTTGTGGCTCAGCTGCTCTCACCGGAGCCTGTTCCTCTCTCAAAGGCTGAGGACAATCTTTCTTCAAATGTCCACGGTTCCCACAATTCCAGCATGTCCCAAGGTTACCCCAACACTCGCCACCATGTCGTCTACCACAACGGTTACACTCAGGAGTCCTCAGAACAGCATTAGGTCCTTGCTGACCTATACCTGGGTTACCACCACCCCGCCTAGCATCGTAATACGGCCTTCTATCCTTATGCCTCTTGTTGCGATCTCTACCATAATCGCGTTCAGCCGCTCGCTTCCCGGTGCTAGATCCACCCGATCGACCAGCCAGACCAAGGTTCGACTCAATGTCCTTGGCTCTAGTGACCAAGACATAGAAATATGTATAATCAGCCGCAAGCATACAAGTCTTCACATCCGTTACCAACCCATAACGGAATCATTCGCACCTCTCCCGCTCATTAGGGATTAGCTCAGGTGCATACTGACTGAGGCGAACAAACTGAATTTCATACTCGGCTACTGACATGCTACCTTGCATAAGAGACATAAACTCTCTTTTCTTCTCATCTAGGTAACGCACACCCAGATACTTCCGCTTGAACGCATTCATGAAGAACGTCCAAGTCACCTCATCATCCTCCATCCCAGAGATAGTGGTCGTCCACCACGTATAAGCATCACCATGCAGCAATAATACAACACAACCCAGCTTTTGTACATTATTGTAGTTTATCTGACCCAAAATCCTCTTGGTGCTCTCCAACCAAGACTCAGATCCTTCCGTAGATAAACCTCTGACCTCAGTCCCTCCTAGACTGCGAAGACGTTCCAAAGGCAACCTCACATTGGCATCATCCTGATGCGCAGCTCCATGAGCTCCAGCTACTGCTGCCTGGAAAGCTCCAACAATAGCCTGAATCAACAGGGTCATGTCAGGAGCAGCTTGCCCATGTGCACCTTCAGGTCCAGCGACCCCAGCACCATCATTACCAGCTCCAGCACCACCACCACCGGGTGGTCCACCACTAGGGGGAGGAGGTAAATCTTCAACATTCTCAGCATTCTCATTAGCATATCTAGTATTGATTCTTAGCTCTCTACGTGGCCCCATTATATAGAAAACAATGCACTGACAAAAATGCAATAAACACAATTAGGCACAATAAGGTAAGTAATCCAAGTACTCAAGCTCATTTTCGAAAACAATTCCTCTTCATTAGTTTTGATATGGCAATGGGATCCCCGATCACCCTCCAACATAGCATAACATCACAAACACATCACAATTGAATCAAACACCATTATTCACACAACATTCTTTCACCCAAAAGACACATCATGCAATTACACATACATCATCCACATGACGAACCCCAATTATACGAGAACCAAGCTCTAATACCACCAAATGTAACCCCGTTAGCCCGTCCTAGACGATTGACCCGAACTACGAAGATTACACGGGGAAAACCAAAGTCAACCTAAAAGTCAACCTTGATTCATGACCCTTTTTTACTTTTTAATCTTGTCTAGATACATGTTAACCTTAAGCGAGTACTCACAAAATACGATTGAGAAAGGCACATCAATCGGATATCATATAGGGACTCTATTACACTTTACACGAGTTTAAGGACCAAATTGTAATTTCTATAAATTAGAATGCCTTCATTGATTTTAAGGTTACCAATATGAAATTAGTCATCTTACATGCTTCTCTGCCAACTTTCAACTTAATTGAACATCTCAAGCTCAAGCAATTGCAATCTCAACATTTAGGACTAAAATGTAAAATAGGCTAACAACAGAACAATTCAAATCTGTTCCAACGGTCACCCGTTTCGAAACACCCACCTTCTGTATCGAATCGATGGATCGAAAAGGCGTTGACCGTTTCAATACGTGGGTGTGTTCCGAGACCAGTTCCGAAACATGGCATTCTAGTAGCCAAATCGTTTCGAAACAGCCTCCATCGTTTCAAAACACGAAGACCATTACAGTCCCCCGTTTCGAAACACTAGAGGGTGTTTCGATACGTTTTGCCCAGAAACTGCAACAAAGACTGGTTTTTCACCCAAAAACCTAATCTAACACATCCCAAGGACTCTCTAATCATACCAACAAGTCAACATACATATAAGGTACATATTTGGAACACTCAAACACAATCATAGCATCAAACATAAAATCTTATTAGTCTAGAGGCATGCACCCTAATATCAAATCTCTAATAGGCAAACCAACCTCAAAACAAGCAATTAAGGTCATTTACAATTCAATCCAGCCAAAGCATACATGCCACAACCTTAGGGAGTTTAACACATCTCCCAAATACAAATATTGGTTTCCCATTGCCAGTTTATCAAAACTAGAGTGTATGAAAACTTCACCATACATGAGCTTGGGCTTCCTTGGAAGAACTTAGCTTCCTTGATGCCCGAAAATACCTCAATTATCTGCATTATTGATAAAGGGGAGAGCGTAAGCACAAATGCTTAGTGAGGCATGCTCTAAAGAAAACCAACACAATAATGTACATTTGAAAATAGTTCCATCAAAAGCTTTTGAACAACATGCTCAATTTAACACATGCTTGAAAACGTTTCAAAGAAACTTCCCATTGAAACCACATGTACCTCAACTCTATCTCATGCATTTACCAATGCAAAACTCATGGCAAGGTCATACACATGCTTGTATTATCAAAGCATTTTCTAAAACAAATCTATATCTCATAGCATAAATTATTTCATCAAAGGTACATGTGTAACAAAAACCATTTCATCATTTACATTGGCATTTAACATCTCATTAATACTCGGGTATGCGGACACATTTCTACACTAGACTCTTCCGGTGGAATCTCGCATCACCGTACTCACTTGTCTAGCAACATGGCTTCCGGTGGAATCTCTCATCATCGTACTCACAAGGAAGAATCTCCTATCGCAACAAAGCTTGGGTATTTAACCAAGTTCTACCCGATGGAATGCCTATCATCAGAATATCTCCCTTTGGCTTAACCAAAGAGCACATACGAATTTTTAGTTTATAGTGCACTCTCATCCTATTGATCGATCAATTATATCCGGTAAGTTTCTCAACATCTATGCCAATATAATGTGTTAAAACATCATCACACCTACTGTTTTTCATGCAATATTACCCAAAGGTTTTCTCACCACTTTTCAAAACATAAATCATACTTTGCTTCAACACAAAAGCTCAATTCTATTCGATGCAACATGCCACCTCATGAAACCTCTACAAGCATAATCCCATGCTATGAATCATGCATAAAAAACAGTAGGAATTTAACAATCTCAAACAATGAGCATGTAAATGCATTTTAGGGGAAAACACCACTTTAAAGAGAGCAATTCAAACCATACTTACTTTCGGATTTAGGAAGGTGTTTCAAACCTCACCTAAATCCCCAAACCTTGTATTTTTGTCCTCATGGACTTCTAACACAATCGCACTCACCAATTTACGTTTCGCTTGCTTGCCGAAACACCAATTAAGCTTCTGGAACAACTCCAAAAGTGTCCGAAGATGTCTCCCCTATTTTAGACACATAAAAGTAGAGGATTAATGCATCACCATGCATTGAAATCTTCAGCCAACACTCCTAAACTCGCTGCTCTACCTAAACCCAACATTTCGGCTACCAAACACAACCAAAATCACCTCCAAACTCTTCCAAAACATAACCCAGCCAAGATCCATCACTTCTAAACATTTCTAAACATCAATTAACATCAAAAACAACCCTAAACTCGTCCTTATACCTCCAGCTTTAACAAAACACCAAAATCACCCCAAAAACCACCATTTTCACAAGAAAAAACTTAGGAAAAACAACCTATTCGGGATGAGATTGATAAAACCTCATTCCTAACATCATTTAACATCCAAAATACATTAGAAAACCATCTCAAAATAGAGCCCAATAAATTTCCACGGAAATCTTCAAGATCTCTTCCAAAATCTTGTTGCCAACATTAAAATCATTCAAAAACCTTTAATAAAGGATTTACAACTTGGGAATTTCAGTAAAAAACTGAGTATTTAGAGGAGAAGAACAATCTTACCTCTAAAAGATGATTTCTCCTTGATTTGGGCAAGTTTCCATGAAAATTCAATGTAGAAAACAAATAGATTTGATTAAAGATTGATTAGGAACCAATGAGTTATGGAAATCTCATCAAATGAAGTGGAAATCAAAGTGAATTTTGCTGCAGAAAAAGTGTTTGGTTGATAGGATTTTGAGAGAAAATTAGGGAAAAGTGCTTATGAAAGTCAAAGGTAGTTTATCACCTTTATTTTATTTAATTAATCATTAATTAAATCACCCAAATTAAGGAAAAATATTATGAAAACAATTTTGGTAAATTAGCTCCTTAAAGGTTCAAAGTTTCAATCCTTTATAAAACAGTCACTACTAAACTTTGCAAAAATGTGATTTGGTCACTACACCGAAATGTAGTATTTCCAAACCCTATTTTGTAAAATTGATTTCACCATTCACTTTTATATATTAAATGATGATTTTTAGATATTTTTCTATATTTTTAAAGCATCCCGAACTAGGTGTTCCCCAAAACTTCCTTTTATATTCGAACTATTTCTCAGATCGGTCTGGTTCAGACCCTAAACTTCTAAGACCAAAATTGGGGTGTTACAATAGTCTTTGGTTTAGTCCCAAAATCGAATAAACTCTAGCTTTGATACCACAAATGTAACTGTTGAGTGTGTAAAAGTTCTATTATTTACCCCTATTTAACCCATATTTCTGCTGCATTCAAGCATAATTCATTGCATTTAGGTTAGATTTTAGTCATACATCACAAATATATTAAATGGCATAGTTTCCACTAAAAGTGGTTGCTTTCGCAGGTAGCTGATGTAGCAGATGGAGAAGCCGACGTTGAGCAGTGATGCAGTAGAGCTGGAACTGGATGTGCAGACGAGGAGGACAATGCCGCCACGGCCGCTGCCGTGGCAACTAATGACGACATCGATAGTAAGGAGAAGAAGCAAATTGGGCCTCGACAGAAAGACAAAATTGTGCCGGTCTGTCGTGGATTACCCTTATATTTTTCCAAGTGCTAGATCAGAATGAATGCCAAGCCCAAAGTTCAAGGAAGAAAACCCAAGCAAGAAGGAAGGACGAATTAAAGATATATTCTCCGAAGATTTAGTCTTTAATAGAGTTGTATTTTAGTTTAAACTTGTATTCTTGCCATATTAGAAAACATGAACCCAAGGCCTATATAAAGGCATGTAATTCGACCTAGGGGAGGACATCATCTATCTCTAGCCTTCTTCCCAAAACCCTAGCCGTTTTCCCCTTCTCAACATGTTCTAAACTTCCCCTAGGGCCATGGGTTGATTTGTAAAGTAGTTGCAAGGATTGCTTTTGTTTTAGGAATTTTCTGTTCAATAAAATAAACTTCAAGTTCGCTTATTCTGGTTGTTAACATCTTGCAAGAGTATCGGGAGAGCATTGTGAGGTTATCTATTTACTTAATATCGGGAGAGTTAAGTATATGAAAGGAATAAGTGCGGGTTCTCTAGTTTATAGTTGAACTATCTCGGACCTAGGGATAGGACGAGGTTAAGTGGCTAAGGAAGAATTCAACAACATAGATGTTCATCCTTCGATTCATGCCGGGAGGTATCATCAAAGACGTGTTCATCGACAGACTTGGACCTAGGGATAGGCCAAGGCACAATAGGGATTCTTGCCAAGCTTGAAGTACAGAGTTGTGTGATCGCTGCCGCGACTAACAACAGACCGTTGTCGCGACGGGTGCTGCCGTGACAGGGACGACGACAAAACAGATATTCCTAGACTTTGCAACACCTACACTACTGAGCAATTCAATACCAGCCCATTCTCTCTATCTTGATTCCATTACTCTTTTATTTGTGTTCTCTTTATTATTTTCTTGACAACAATTTAAACCATTCTTTTTACCTTCGTGCAGTAATTCAAGGTGAAGCTATTAGCCCAGTCCCTGTGGAGACGATATCCGATACTTCTGTATCACTTTACTACTTGCGTCGTGTACACTTGCACTATATTGCGATAGACACTTTTACACGCAACAAGTTTTTGGCGTCGTTGCCGAGGACTGACAACATAACTTTACCCTACCTTTTACTGCATTCTTTTTATTTTTCTATTTTATTTTGGATTGTTCAACCTGTGCTTTTCATAAGGTTTATTGTTTATGCGCAGATAGAGACGAGGAAAGGAACCTAAGTATCCATTACATCCTGAAAAGAACGTTCGTGCAATCTTAGGAACCGACTTCGCCACGTACTAGCCAGAAACGAATACCTTGAAGAACAGTTAGAGGCCATGAACAACCAAAGGAATCCCCATGACAATAACAATCCTGCCGGAGATGGAGGGAACGATCCACTTGCCGACCCTCATGCCGCTGCCGCACGCCGGTCATGCCGAGACTACATGCTCAATGATCATGTAGAACTAGAGACAACCCTGTCAGACATAGATGTTGACAACTTTCAGCTGAAACCTGTTATGTTCAGCATGATCATCAATGCTTGCCAATTTAGTGGTGCTGCTACAGAGGATGCTAGGGAGCATCTGAAAATGTTCCAGGAAATTTGTGGTTCGTTTAGACTACAAGGAGTTAATCCGGAGATACTGAGGCTTCGGTTATTTCCTCATTCATTGAGGGATAGGGCAAAGACTTGGTGGAATAAACTTACGTCGGGTTCAATTTGAACTTGGGCAGATTTAACCCGTGAATTTTTGTCTCGTTTTAATCCTTCACACTTATCTGAGCGATTACGTAACGAAATTGCTACTTTTCAACAAGAAGACGACGAGCCAATGCATGAGGCTTGGGACAGATTTACCACTCTTCTAAGGAACTGCTCGATGCATGGATTCCCCGTTTGGAACCAGGTAACTAAATTCCATAATGCTGCCAATTTACAAACTCATATCAGAATTGATTCAACAGCAAAAGGATTACTGCTGGACAAAGACCTGGATGAGGCAATGGCAGTATTGAAAAATCTTGCGAAGAATGAGGAACAATTTCCGACATCAAGAAGAGGGGGTAAACGGGTTCTAGCCGTAAAAGATTATGAGCCGACAGGTGGCATAACTCACTAAGGCAATGAAAAAGCTCTTGAAAGAGAATTCACAGCTTGTCTACTCTGTTGGAGAGGTATGCGAAACTTGTGAAGGAAATCACAGTCCGGAGGAATGTCCATTACAATTAGAAGAAGGGATGCATGTTGGGAACTACAATAAGCAGAATTATAACTCCAACAACTACAATCCCAACTGGAGAAAGGATCCCAAGTTCTCTTGGAGCAATCCTAATAATGCCCTAAATCCTCAAGCACTGAATACACAGAACCAGGGAGGACCTAGATTGCTAACTCGACAGCAACCGCAGCAGCAGCAGCAACAACCACCAGCTGCCACAACTAGTATACTGGAACAGACTTTGGCTACATTTATGTCTCAAACAGGAACCTACATTGAGAACGTGAATCATTTTGTCAAGAAGACGGAAACATTCATGGATAAAACAGAGATGCGGATGACCAATCATGAAGCTACTCTGAAATCATTAGAGACACAGATGGGTCAGGTTTCCCAGCATATTAAACCAAGGCAGAATGGAGGATTTCCTAGCGATACTGAAAACGCTAGACAACCCACACATGAGCAGTGCAAAGCTATCACTACTAGGAGTGGGAAGAAACTACTAGGGCCTGAAAAGGAAGCTGAATTAGTTAAGAAACTAGCCTTGGAGTCAACTGTCGAGGAAGCTGCCCCGACAGGTAACAAATAACATGCTGCCGATGAACCTGTCACGACAGCAGAAGGGACAGAGGAGAAAGATGATGAACCTAAACCTCCTCAGATCCGTATGTAGTGGGAAGGACGCATTGCTGATTATCGTCCCCCACCTCCTTTTCCCCAACGGTTACAAAAATTGAAACATGAATCACAGCTTAAGAAGATTTATGATATTTTTAAGCAGGTTCATATCAACATTCCGCTGTTAGATGTCGTTAGGGAGATGCTCGGTTATGCCAAATTTCTTCAGGATGCCACGTCGAAGAAATCCAGATTTGTGGAATTTGAAACGGTTAAGATGACAGAAGGATGCATGAGTATTCTGCACAAGCATCCACCCTAGAAGAAGAAGGATCCTGGGAGCTTCATCATACCATGCGTAATCGGAGACAAATTTGTGGGTAAGGCACTTTGTGATCTTGGTGCTAGTATAAATTTAATGCCCAAATATGTTTTTCAGAAATTAGGTATTGGAAAAGCTCGGCCCACAACAGTATTAATGCAACTGGCAGACTGCTCTTACGTTCATCCAGAAGGAAAAATTGAAGATATTCTGGTAAGAGTGGATAAGTTTATTTTTCCTTTTGACTTTCTTGTCTTAGATTGTGAAGCAGATGAAAACGCACCAATCATTCTGGGGCGACCCTTCTTAGCCAAGGAAGATCATTGATTGATGTGGAAAAAGGAGAACTCACCATGAGAGTGAACGAACAAGAAATCAAGTTGAATGTTCTCCAAGCAATGAAACATGCTGATGCAGAAGAAGAATGCAAGGTTATCACTAAAGTTACCCTTGACCAACCCTGCATCAGGTCGGGCTGCCACGACATAAAAATTGGTCACTGTCTCGGCAGCCGCTTAGATGACTGTCTTGACAGCACCGACGAAAGCAACTCCTCAGAATCTGATACATATGATACTGAAAATCCAGATGAGGTAATTTTGGATAGGCAATCGTCCAGGTAAGTAGTACTCCTCAGAATCTTTGGGGTGGTGATTCGACGCGGAAGAAAGTTCATTGGGTTAGTTGGGAAGGTATTTGTAATCCGAAAAGCAATGGTGGTCTTGGTGTTGTTGATTTAGAGGTTCTTAATCGGGCGATGCTTTGTAAGTGGGTATGGAGATATGGAAACGAAAGTAAAAGCCTTTGGAGATGGGTGGTGGCGTCAAAGGATGGTGGCAAGTCGGAAGGACTGTTACCAGCTCTCTCAAACCCTCGGAATAGATCATGGTGTTGGAAGACAGTTGTTCAATCCTATGCTAAAGAGGATAAGTTTGGAGCTTGCTGTAGGTCCAATCTTTCTATTCAAGTAGGGGATGGAAAAGATATTGCTTTTTGGTCGGATGTTTGGCTTGGCGATCGTCCAATTAAAGAAGAGTTCCCTCGAATTTTCGCTCCCTCAACTAATAAGATAGGATCGATATCGGAATTTGGTTCAAAAGCAAAAGGTCGTTGGGAGTGAAATATTCATCTTCGTAGGGCGTTGTTTGACTGTGAGGTGCAGTTGTATAACGAACTCATGGGTAAGCTGGAAAATTATAGGTCGTTGGATGCGCAGCAGGATTGGGTGCGATGGATTGGCTCCAGCGATGGTACTTTCTCAGTTAAGGCGTTAAAGAGGTTGGTGGTTGGCCCAATTCAGTTGAAAAATTTTTGGGACGAATTCGTGTGGTTGGGTTCTGCCCCTCCGAAGGTGGAGCTGTTTGTTTGTTTGGTTGCTCAGGGAAGGGTGGCTGTAGTGCGGAACTGAGGAAATGGGGGTGACGAACTTGCCTAGTGTGGTCTGTCCACTGTGCCAAGAGGACGCCGAAACAGTAGAACATCTATTTTTTTGTGTATGAAAAGTTGGCAAGTATGGTCTAACATTTCCTCGTGGCAAGGGATCTACACTGTCATGCCTAAAGATCCGAAGGGCTTTCTAATGGCATGGAAAGGCATCGGTCTTGGGTGCACAAGTGAGGTATGGTTGTACATCCCTTTCGTAGTTATTTGGTCGATTTGGCTGTTTCGTAATGATATAGTATTCAATGAAAAGAGATGGGATGCTGTCCAAATTGTGTTTTTGATTAAAACTAGGTTTGCTTATTGGTTGAATGCAAAGTTTGGTGACGATAGGATTAAGATAGATAATATCATGGCGGATCCCTTTCGAGTTGATAACAGGGTGCTGACACGAACTAGCAATAAATCTTGTCTTTGCTGGCAGCCCCCTCCTTGTGGTTTTGTAAAATGGAATGTGGATGGGGCTGCAGCGGCGTGTGGTTCAAAGGGAGGTATCGGGGGTGTGTTAAGAGATTCGACGGGTAAGGTACTGGATAGTTTCTCCAAGTCGTGTGCAGGAGAGGCTCCAACCTTGATTGAGCTGCTTGCTCTGTGCGATGGTTTGGAGATTTCTGCTCGGTTGGACGGATGTGACAGGGTGGGTTTAATAATTGAATTCGATTGTATACAAGCAGTGAAATGGGTGAATGGTGAAGATACTCCTCCAGCCGGAATGGAGAGCTTGGTGCAGGATATGGTCTCGGCTATTAGGCGCAGAGGGGTGAAGGTTGGCTGGGTCCCTAGAGTGTGCAATGTGAGAGCGGACGAGCTGGCCAAAGCTGGTATTGGCTGAGAGGTGCTGATCGTTTCGGCAAAGGTAGGTGTATGGGGCGTACGGGATTGTAGGGGTTTTGGATTTTCTTCAAAGACATGGCTTGGGGGATTGTTTGTAGGAAAGTGAACTGATAATAAGGTGTAAGTTTTTTGTTTGATGAAATAAAATTTTTCGGGCACTCTTTTCCCCCTACATAGGATTAGATGGGGGTTTTTAACGAGGCCCCATATTTATAAAAAAAACTATACCTCGGATAACCATGTAATTCAAAAGCCATCAACTGTTGGGACCCCTGTTATAGACCTTAAGCCCCTGCCAGGGCAGCAAAAATACGTTTTCCTTGGTTAAAATGATATGTTGCTCGTAATCATCTCTTCCAAGTTGATGCAGGAACAGGAGCAGCAGCTGATAGAGATGCTACAACAGCACAAGAAGGCTATTGGATGGACGATAGCTGATATCCAAGGCATCAGTCCAGCATTATGTATGCATAAAATTCTTTTACAGGATGATCATAAGCCGACCATTGATGCACAAAGACGTCTGAACCATGCTATGCAAGAAGTGGTGCGTAAAGAGATAATCAAATGGCTAGATGTTGGAATAATCTACGCCATCTCGAATAGCAAGTGGGTGAGCCCGGTACAGTGCGTTCCTAAAAAAGGAGGAATGACCGTGGTAACCAATGAAGAAAACGTGCTAATCCCAACCAGGACTGTGACCGGTTGAAGGGTTTGTATGGACTACCGGAAGCTTAACAAAGCTACCCGGAAGGACCACTTTCCTTTACCCTTTATTGATCAAATGCTTGATAGATTAGCGGGTAAACCTTACTATTGTTTTCTTGATGGTTACTGAAGTTACAATCAAATAGCCATCGCACCGGAAGATCACGAAAAGACGACATTCACATGGCCTTACGGAACTTATGCTTTTCGGAGGATGCCATTTGGACTTTGTAATGCACCAACCACCTTTCAAAGATGTATGATGGCAATATTCTCTGATATGGTGGAGGATTTCCTAGAAATATTTATGGATGATTTTTCAGTCTTTGGAGACAACTTTGAAAGCTACCTAGGCAACCTACAGAAGGTGCTCGAAAGATGTGAATAAGCAAACTTGGTATTGAACTGGGAAAAGTGTCACTTCATGGTGGATGATGGGATAGTCCTTGGCCATAAAATTAGCTGCCGTGGCATAGAAGTCGACAGAGCTAAAATAGAAGTGATTGAAATGCTGCCGCCACCCACCACAGTCAAGGGAATCAGAAGTTTCTTAGGACATGATGGTTTTTACCGAAGGTTCATCGTGAACTTTTCAAAGATCACCAAGCCCTTATGCCATCTTCTGGGGCGGAACCGTCCCTTCGACTTTAACACTGAATGTACTGAGGCATTCAAGGATCTGAAAGAAAAGCTGGTAAGAGCCCCAATAGTACAGCCACCAGATGGGACACTGACGTTTGAGATCATGTGTGATGCTAGTGACTATGCTGTCGGGGAAGCACTTGGGCAGAGGAAAGACAAACTTTTTCATGTCATATACTATGCCAGCAAAACACTGAACGACGCCCAAGTGAACTACACCACCACAGAGAAGGAACTATTAGCTGTGGTATTCTCCATTGACAAGTTCCGTTCTTTTATACTTGGGACGAAGGTCATAGTCTACACAGACCACTCTACATTCAAGTATCTGTTCACCAAAAAGGATGCAAAGCCTCGAATGATACGTTGGATTCTGCTACTACAAGAGTTCGACCTTGAAATGAAGGACAAAAAAGGAACATAGAATCAAGTTGCAGATCACTTATCAAGGTTGGAGAAGGGAAAGAGTCTACCGGCAGATGAGACAAATATACTGGAGACCTTCCCTGATGAGCAGTTGTTTGCTGCCACAATCACTGCCGCGACAGCCATGGCGGCAGGTAAGTCTTCTGAACTCCCCTGATATGCTGATTTCGTTAATTTTTTAGTTAGCGGGATAACTCCTCCCGACCTTAGTTATCAAGCTAGGAAGAGGTTCAAAAATGATGTTAAGCATTATTATTGGGACGAACCTCTTCTTTTCAAAATTTGTGCATATTAGGTTATAAGGAGATGTGTACCACAAGATGAACAGGAAGATATACTTCATCACTGTCATGCTTCACAGTATAGAGGACACTTAGGAGGTAACAAAACTGCTGCCAAGGTTTTGCAGTCGGGATTCTATTGGTCGTCAATGTACAAAGATGCTCAAATATTCTACAAGACTATGACAAGTGTCAACGGACTGGAAACATCTCAAGGAGACACGAGATGCCGCTGCAAAATATTCTTGAAGTCGAGATCTTTGACGTTTGGGGGATAGATTTTATGGGACCATTCCCAACTTCATGTGGGAACTTATATATCCTCCTGGCAGTGGATTATGTGTCCAAGTGGGTTAAAGCGATCACCACTCAGAAAAATGATGCTAAGACAGTGGAAGAAACTACTAGGGCCTGAAAAGGAAGCTGAATTAGTTAAGAAACTAGCCTTGGAGTCAACTGTCGAGGAAGCTGCCCCGACAGGTAACAAATAACATGCTGCCGATGAACCTGTCACGACAGCAGAAGGGACAGAGGAGAAAGATGATGAACCTAAACCTCCTCAGATCCGTATGTAGTGGGAAGGACGCATTGCTGATTATCGTCCCCCACCTCCTTTTCCCCAACGGTTACAAAAATTGAAACATGAATCACATCTTAAGAAGATTTATGATATTTTTAAGCAGGTTCATATCAACATTCCGCTGTTAGATGTCGTTAGGGAGATGCTCGGTTATGCCAAATTTCTTCAGGATGCCACGTCGAAGAAATCCAGATTTGTGGAATTTGAAACGGTTAAGATGACAGAAGGATGCATGAGTATTCTGCACAAGCATCCACCCTAGAAGAAGAAGGATCCTGGGAGCTTCATCATACCATGCGTAATCGGAGACAAATTTGTGGGTAAGGCACTTTGTGATCTTGGTGCTAGTATAAATTTAATGCCCAAATATGTTTTTCAGAAATTAGGTATTGGAAAAGCTCGGCCCACAACAGTATTAATGCAACTGGCAGACTGCTCTTACGTTCATCCAGAAGGAAAAATTGAAGATATTCTGGTAAGAGTGGATAAGTTTATTTTTCCTTTTGACTTTCTTGTCTTAGATTGTGAAGCAGATGAAAACGCACCAATCATTCTGGGGCGACCCTTCTTAGCCAAGGAAGATCATTGATTGATGTGGAAAAAGGAGAACTCACCATGAGAGTGAACGAACAAGAAATCAAGTTGAATGTTCTCCAAGCAATGAAACATGCTGATGCAGAAGAAGAATGCAAGGTTATCACTAAAGTTACCCTTGACCAACCCTGCATCAGGTCGGGCTGCCACGACATAAAAATTGGTCACTGTCTCGGCAGCCGCTTAGATGACTGTCTTGACAGCACCGACGAAAGCAACTCCTCAGAATCTGATACATATGATACTGAAAATCCAGATGAGGTAATTTTGGATAGGCAATCGTCCAGGTAAGTAGTACTCCTCAGAATCTTTGGGGTGGTGATTCGACGCGGAAGAAAGTTCATTGGGTTAGTTGGGAAGGTATTTGTAATCCGAAAAGCAATGGTGGTCTTGGTGTTGTTGATTTAGAGGTTCTTAATCGGGCGATGCTTTGTAAGTGGGTATGGAGATATGGAAACGAAAGTAAAAGCCTTTGGAGATGGGTGGTGGCGTCAAAGGATGGTGGCAAGTCGGAAGGACTGTTACCAGCTCTCTCAAACCCTCGGAATAGATCATGGTGTTGGAAGACAGTTGTTCAATCCTATGCTAAAGAGGATAAGTTTGGAGCTTGCTGTAGGTCCAATCTTTCTATTCAAGTAGGGGATGGAAAAGATATTGCTTTTTGGTCGGATGTTTGGCTTGGCGATCGTCCAATTAAAGAAGAGTTCCCTCGAATTTTCGCTCCCTCAACTAATAAGATAGGATCGATATCGGAATTTGGTTCAAAAGCAAAAGGTCGTTGGGAGTGAAATATTCATCTTCGTAGGGCGTTGTTTGACTGTGAGGTGCAGTTGTATAACGAACTCATGGGTAAGCTGGAAAATTATAGGTCGTTGGATGCGCAGCAGGATTGGGTGCGATGGATTGGCTCCAGCGATGGTACTTTCTCAGTTAAGGCGTTAAAGAGGTTGGTGGTTGGCCCAATTCAGTTGAAAAATTTTTGGGACGAATTCGTGTGGTTGGGTTCTGCCCCTCCGAAGGTGGAGCTGTTTGTTTGTTTGGTTGCTCAGGGAAGGGTGGCTGTAGTGCGGAACTGAGGAAATGGGGGTGACGAACTTGCCTAGTGTGGTCTGTCCACTGTGCCAAGAGGACGCCGAAACAGTAGAACATCTATTTTTTTGTGTATGAAAAGTTGGCAAGTATGGTCTAACATTTCCTCGTGGCAAGGGATCTACACTGTCATGCCTAAAGATCCGAAGGGCTTTCTAATGGCATGGAAAGGCATCGGTCTTGGGTGCACAAGTGAGGTATGGTTGTACATCCCTTTCGTAGTTATTTGGTCGATTTGGCTGTTTCGTAATGATATAGTATTCAATGAAAAGAGATGGGATGCTGTCCAAATTGTGTTTTTGATTAAAACTAGGTTTGCTTATTGGTTGAATGCAAAGTTTGGTGACGATAGGATTAAGATAGATAATATCATGGCGGATCCCTTTCGAGTTGATAACAGGGTGCTGACACGAACTAGCAATAAATCTTGTCTTTGCTGGCAGCCCCCTCCTTGTGGTTTTGTAAAATGGAATGTGGATGGGGCTGCAGCGGCGTGTGGTTCAAAGGGAGGTATCGGGGGTGTGTTAAGAGATTCGACGGGTAAGGTACTGGATAGTTTCTCCAAGTCGTGTGCAGGAGAGGCTCCAACCTTGATTGAGCTGCTTGCTCTGTGCGATGGTTTGGAGATTTCTGCTCGGTTGGACGGATGTGACAGGGTGGGTTTAATAATTGAATTCGATTGTATACAAGCAGTGAAATGGGTGAATGGTGAAGATACTCCTCCAGCCGGAATGGAGAGCTTGGTGCAGGATATGGTCTCGGCTATTAGGCGCAGAGGGGTGAAGGTTGGCTGGGTCCCTAGAGTGTGCAATGTGAGAGCGGACGAGCTGGCCAAAGCTGGTATTGGCTGAGAGGTGCTGATCGTTTCGGCAAAGGTAGGTGTATGGGGCGTACGGGATTGTAGGGGTTTTGGATTTTCTTCAAAGACATGGCTTGGGGGATTGTTTGTAGGAAAGTGAACTGATAATAAGGTGTAAGTTTTTTGTTTGATGAAATAAAATTTTTCGGGCACTCTTTTCCCCCTACATAGGATTAGATGGGGGGTTTTAACGAGGCCCCATATTTATAAAAAAAACTATACCTCGGATAACCATGTAATTCAAAAGCCATCAACTGTTGGGACCCCTGTTATAGACCTTAAGCCCCTGCCAGGGCAGCAAAAATACGTTTTCCTTGGTTAAAATGATATGTTGCTCGTAATCATCTCTTCCAAGTTGATGCAGGAACAGGAGCAGCAGCTGATAGAGATGCTACAACAGCACAAGAAGGCTATTGGATGGACGATAGCTGATATCCAAGGCATCAGTCCAGCATTATGTATGCATAAAATTCTTTTACAGGATGATCATAAGCCGACCATTGATGCACAAAGACGTCTGAACCATGCTATGCAAGAAGTGGTGCGTAAAGAGATAATCAAATGGCTAGATGTTGGAATAATCTACGCCATCTCGAATAGCAAGTGGGTGAGCCCGGTACAGTGCGTTCCTAAAAAAGGAGGAATGACCGTGGTAACCAATGAAGAAAACGTGCTAATCCCAACCAGGACTGTGACCGGTTGAAGGGTTTGTATGGACTACCGGAAGCTTAACAAAGCTACCCGGAAGGACCACTTTCCTTTACCCTTTATTGATCAAATGCTTGATAGATTAGCGGGTAAACCTTACTATTGTTTTCTTGATGGTTACTGAAGTTACAATCAAATAGCCATCGCACCGGAAGATCACGAAAAGACGACATTCACATGGCCTTACGGAACTTATGCTTTTCGGAGGATGCCATTTGGACTTTGTAATGCACCAACCACCTTTCAAAGATGTATGATGGCAATATTCTCTGATATGGTGGAGGATTTCCTAGAAATATTTATGGATGATTTTTCAGTCTTTGGAGACAACTTTGAAAGCTACCTAGGCAACCTACAGAAGGTGCTCGAAAGATGTGAAAAAGCAAACTTGGTATTGAACTGGGAAAAGTGTCACTTCATGGTGGATGATGGGATAGTCCTTGGCCATAAAATTAGCTGCCGTGGCATAGAAGTCGACAGAGCTAAAATAGAAGTGATTGAAATGCTGCCGCCACCCACCACAGTCAAGGGAATCAGAAGTTTCTTAGGACATGATGGTTTTTACCGAAGGTTCATCGTGAACTTTTCAAAGATCACCAAGCCCTTATGCCATCTTCTGGGGCGGAACCGTCCCTTCGACTTTAACACTGAATGTACTGAGGCATTCAAGGATCTGAAAGAAAAGCTGGTAAGAGCCCCAATAGTACAGCCACCAGATGGGACACTGACGTTTGAGATCATGTGTGATGCTAGTGACTATGCTGTCGGGGAAGCACTTGGGCAGAGGAAAGACAAACTTTTTCATGTCATATACTATGCCAGCAAAACACTGAACGACGCCCAAGTGAACTACACCACCACAGAGAAGGAACTATTAGCTGTGGTATTCTCCATTGACAAGTTCCGTTCTTTTATACTTGGGACGAAGGTCATAGTCTACACAGACCACTCTACATTCAAGTATCTGTTCACCAAAAAGGATGCAAAGCCTCGAATGATACGTTGGATTCTGCTACTACAAGAGTTCGACCTTGAAATGAAGGACAAAAAAGGAACATAGAATCAAGTTGCAGATCACTTATCAAGGTTGGAGAAGGGAAAGAGTCTACCGGCAGATGAGACAAATATACTGGAGACCTTCCCTGATGAGCAGTTGTTTGCTGCCACAATCACTGCCGCGACAGCCATGGCGGCAGGTAAGTCTTCTGAACTCCCCTGATATGCTGATTTCGTTAATTTTTTAGTTAGCGGGATAACTCCTCCCGACCTTAGTTATCAAGCTAGGAAGAGGTTCAAAAATGATGTTAAGCATTATTATTGGGACGAACCTCTTCTTTTCAAAATTTGTGCATATTAGGTTATAAGGAGATGTGTACCACAAGATGAACAGGAAGATATACTTCATCACTGTCATGCTTCACAGTATAGAGGACACTTAGGAGGTAACAAAACTGCTGCCAAGGTTTTGCAGTCGGGATTCTATTGGTCGTCAATGTACAAAGATGCTCAAATATTCTACAAGACTATGACAAGTGTCAACGGACTGGAAACATCTCAAGGAGACACGAGATGCCGCTGCAAAATATTCTTGAAGTCGAGATCTTTGACGTTTGGGGGATAGATTTTATGGGACCATTCCCAACTTCATGTGGGAACTTATATATCCTCCTGGCAGTGGATTATGTGTCCAAGTGGGTTAAAGCGATCACCACTCAGAAAAATGATGCTAAGACGGTTCAAAGGTTTTTGCATAAAACATTTTTTCCAGATTCGGCATCCCTAAGGCGATCATCAGTGATGAAGGGAGGCATTTTGACAATAGGGTTATAGCTACTGCTTTGAAGAAGTACGATGTCAAACATCGGATTGCAACAACATACCACCTTTAGACCAATGGACAGGCTGAAATATCCAACAGAGAGGTCAAGAACATTCTTGAAAAGATGGTTAAGCCAACTCGGAAAGACTGATCTCTACACCTCAATGATGCATTATGTGCCTACAGGACAACGTTCAAAACTCCAGTGGGAATATCCCCTATCGGTTGATTTACGGGAAAACATGCCATTTACATGTCGAGATTGAGCACAGAGCATACTGGGCAATCAAGGCAGTTAATATGGACTTGGAAAAAGTAGGGCATAAAAGGCTACTTGATATGAACGAAATTGAAGAAATTTGAACAATGGCCTATGACAAAGCAAGAATCTACAAGGACAAGACCAAGAAGTGGCATGACAAGAAGTTGCTGCCACGACAGTTCTGCCTAGGGCAGCTTGTGTTGCTATTTAACTTTAGGTTGAAACTATTCCCAGGGAAGTTGAAATCTAGATGGTCTGGCCTATTCCAAGTGGTGCAAGTTTTTCCCCATAGTGTCATCACGATCAGATCTTTAAAAGACGGGCACCAATTCAAAGTCAATGGACAACGATTGAAGCATTATCAGGGGACTGAATCCCCAAGAATGTAGGAAGTGGTTACCTTAGGAGATGCCCCACTAGGCATCCCTAATTTAACCTAAGCTTTATTTTTATTTTTTATTTTTATTTATTAGTTATATATCAGGAAATTAGAATTATTTTATTTTTAGGAAATAACGTCTTTTATTTTTATTATTTTTTTGGAAATAAAGGAGACGAGAAGAAAAGGAAAAGTGAATTCAGCCCACCATCCTTATATCAGCCCAAAAAGCCCAACTTTGGAGCCTGCCGTTATAGCTGCCGCGACAGATGTGGAAAATCTAGCTTGTTGACACGCTGTCGCGGCAGACACGCAAACGCATAACAGATGCACAGTAGACATGAAAACGCATGACAGACGCATCAAAAGCCGCGTAATAGCTGGCCCCGTTATTCGCGCCTGCCATTACAGCTCCAACGGGCAGCAAACTCTTCCCTATGTAAACCCCGTTTACTATTCGTTTTTCACTCACTTCTACTCTTCTTACTTGTATTCTCTAGAATTGTTACTTTCTTTCATTTTATTTTTCTTACACAACCCTTGCAACCATGTCATCTAGAAACACCCGCAAAAGTGCTGCTTCAGGCTCTGCCACGGCATCATCAACCCCACGATCCTTCCAGATTCGTGACATGTGGGAGGAGAAGGGTTTTATTTACACTTCCAAGGAGGGGAACCTGGGATTGCAGCCATTCATAGCCAGGAAAATCAAAGCCCTGCAGCAGCAGATATTCGCAGAACAGCCAGAGAGGATGAATGTGTCTCTTGTCCGAGATTTTTATGCTGCCATCAGCAGCAGGAACGTGACAGCAGTCACAGTCAGAGGGAGAGAGGTTCCCTTCGAGCCAGAATATATCAACACTCTCTATGGATTTTATGTGGGAAGCAACGAAAATGGCCACCAGCAGTTTCTCGAGAGCTTAGAGCCTGCTGCCTACGACGCTGTAATGGAAGAACTCACAGATGAAGGTACACAATGGAATACTGATCCGAAGAACCCAAGGACAGTGAAGAGAGTCCAGCTCACCTCGGAGGCCAAACTGTGGAACGCCTTCATCAAAAACGAATCATGCCATCCTCGCATAACACAACCATAGACCAACCCAGGTTAGCCCTCATTCATTCTACACTAAATGAGAGGCCAATTAACATTGACAGATACATCCGGGAGAGTATTTTGCAATGTGCACACCGGCCGACAGGACCACTTTTCTTCCCCTATCTCATCACCGCCCTCTGTCGCGGCCGTCATGTACCAGAAGCTGCCACTGACTTACGAGTCCAAGGGAAGGGCTGGACTAAGAGAAATATACTCAGCTTGATGGAACTCACTGCTGCCACCCCGCTGTCGTCATTCAACCCTACTACCACATCAGCAAAGCCGACATAATCTGAGCATGCTGCCACAGAACCCAGGCAGCCTACAGCAGCAGCACCTCCGGCCGACACCTCCTCTCAGATCCTTGCTGCCATACAAAAAATGGAGGAACGACAGCTCGGCCTCATTAGTTTCATCAGAGATTTCACCTCTTCCACGGTACACTCCATCCATACCTCTTTAAATTTCCCTGATGTTGTATTCCCTGCCTTTCCAAATCAATATTTTTCTGCCACCACCCTTGCCCATACCCCTTCTTGGCCTGGTAGTGAATTATGTCAGATGGCGTTACCGGAGAACAAAATGGTGTTTGGATATCAAGCGACATCTTATTAATATTATGGTTATCAAGCGTTACCAAAATTTAAGTTTTAGTCCAATTTAATTCAATACGAATAAATACTAGCAAGTAAGGATCAAATTGTAAGCGATATAAGTTTTAAGGACTAAAATGTAATATCAGTGTTTTAGAGACCCTTTATATGAAGTTAACCTTACTATAACGAAACTCGACTTATAAATAACGAGCTTATAAATTTTCATGCCATTTTGGGGTCAATTACCCATTCAATTAGGCCATAAAATAATTAGCGATCAATCTGTAAACAATGCAAAAATATAATCTGTCTTTTTACCAACTTAACTATTTCTTGTATTGAAACACTTTGAGCCGTTTCGAAACGGGTGCACAAAAATTAATCCTAATATCGACTCTACCCAATACCATATCGAAATAGGTAAGCCATGTTCTGATACGAGTTGACCTTCGTTGACTCGTTCCGATAGGGGTTAGGCCTGTATCAAAATGAGTATTGACCGTAGCAAATTGTATCGAAACGACTCTAACCCGTATCGATATGCCTGAATTTACCCTATTTTTCAATAACCTTATTTAAACAGGTTGTATCGAAACACCATCACCTGTTTTGATACGCTTAACCTGTAATGCCAGATTTTAGGTTGTTTTTAGCTAAATTAACCTACTAGTAGGTGTTCAAAATGCAATGAAACTTTACGCACAATATTTCAATACCATAATCTACAAGCATGCCAAAGTTCACGACCATTCGAATATGTTTACTAAGTTTTTACTATCTTAGGCCATTTACGCATATATGGTAGTTTTCAAGCAAACTTCAACATATTATTTAAGGCCCTTTGCACCTACCCAAACAACATGTAATACACACATATCAAAGGGTCCATATGTTACTAGTTTGACTTCTTTGCCACCATACTAGGAGTTTATAAGAGTGGAATACCTTACTTTAGCTTAATAGTGACTTGCCAAAATCCCTTGACTGCTCCAATCTCCTGGCATTGTTTTGTTTAACCTGAAATGCATGGGATGAGATAAATTGGGAATACTTTACCTAGTGAGGTACTCATAGTTAACAATAAATACGATGGTATGCAACTCATAACATTCTAGGGCGATGACATTACTTTAACAATATCAAAGCCATGTTAATGTCAATGCCATAACGAAATTAAAACTATGACAATATTTAATAAAATATTCTTGACGTATTTTAATAGTATTCCCTTGGATCGAAATAAGATAGTGGATACGCGAATTCCTACACCTCACCAAATCAATAAATGGCCTAGTCCCTCCACCTCGCCATTTGACCAATAACACAAACATCCCTCCGCCTCGCCACAATAAAGTTGTAGCCCAATGTGCATAGTCTAGTCGTACCAATAAGCTCATGAGTTCTATGGCATGCCAACTGTATCCAATGTCCATTCGAATCCAAAGTTCAATAGCAATATCAATATGCAATATTTCCAATAACAATATCAATGATCAGTGTTTCAATTCCAATGTTTCGATAACAATAAAAATCCAATTATTATTTCCAATGACAATATTTATAGCAATGCATCTAGAAATAACAACGTCGATATTTCAGTGGCAATGTTAATGATCAACGTTTCCAATATACCGATCAATGATTAATATCTCAATCTCTATGTCAGTAATTAATATTCCATTATCAATATCTATAACCAATATTTTCGATATAAAAAATTTGATGACAATGACGATGCCTAAATTTAATAGCTATAGTAATGCCTATTTGAACATACGGTGTACCGAATACTCTACCACAGGTGTCACAACAGTGGTGGGTTGTAACGCCCCGAGTTTAGGGTCCATAAATTAGCCATATTTGGTTGAAGGTTTGTTCGAGTTAGTTTTACCAGTTTAGACTAGTTTTGGGATTTATTATAAATAAAAGGTTTTGAAGGATTAGAATTATGGGAAAATGGTTTTAAATCATTATATATATATATATATATATATATATATGATTTGTGTTGGAAACAATTTTAGAAAATTGTTTTTGGAGAGTTGACATTTTAGTCTAGTGGCTAAAATGTAAAGTTTCAAAACTGTTGTGGTGACTAGTTTGTAAAAGAATCAAAATGTTGAATCTTTAAGGAGCTATTTAGCCAAGTCTAATTTCAGGCTTTCCCCCTAAATATTTTGGTTCCTAAAATGTTTAAAAAAGGATTTTTAAATATAATAAAAAGGATATTTTTTAAAGGTTATCATATTTATGCTAAATTGACGTTATATTTCTCTCAATACTCTCTTTCAAAGAGCTTTCATTCAAACAACCATTTTCACTCAAGATTTTAAAGGTAAATCTTTATTTACATTGATTTATCATCATGAAACTTGTTTCCAATGATTTCTCTCTAAAACCCAATCATTTTCCTTTAGTTTTTCAAGGTTTTTCATTGGGAAAAGGGGGAAAAGCTATCATTAGGGGTGATCTATGTTTTTCTCCTCTAATGTAAGTTCTTTATTGAAGTTCCCACGTTATTGATTCTGTTATAGTGTTTATTTCAGTATTTTATATTTGGTTTGATGGAAAAGTGCTTAATCAAGTTATTTAATGTGGATTTGTGAAGATTTTTGTATGGGTTTTGTTTTGTTGGGTTTGTGGATGTTATTAAATGTGTTTTTGATGTTAGATAATGCTGAAATGATGGTTTGATAATATAAAACCCGGAACTAGTTGAGTTGATAGTGTTTAAGGTTGAGATTCTTGAGATTTTGGCTTGGTTTTGTGGAAATTAGTGGCTGATGGTTTCTTGCCTTTGGGTTGATGTTTTTAGTTGCTAATAGATTTGGTTTTGATGATAATCTTGTTGGGTTTTAGATGGAGTTTGTTTAGAGCTGGTTTATTGATGTTTTCGGTTGATTTCAGATATGAATCGATGAGCGATTGATGCTAGATGCAAGGTTTTTCAGTTGCAGTAATTTTAAGGGATTGAAATCACTCTAAATCTCTATCTTGATTTGATTAGAAGCAGGAGAAACCAATTTGGGAACTTTAGACGCGATATCAGACGAACCGTGAGCTTGATTTGGGTGTTCGGGTAGCATTTGTGTAGTGCTGGTGAGTGGAACTATTTTATAAAGCCTTAACATGGTTAAGAACAAGATTTTGGGGGGTTAGATTGAGCTTGAAAAGCCAATATAAGCTCGATAGTAAGTTTGGTTATTTTCGCCTATTTTTTTCAGCTTTTTACCTTGATATTGTTGAGCATAAATATGTTTTGTTGTAGATGGTGAATTATGTTGTTTTCATACATGTGGAGATGCTAAAATGTTGAATCATGTAATCCCATGTTTTGATTTGTGTTTTAAAGAGATATGTTTGTTGAGTACATGCTATGCATGGAAATGTGTATGAAAATGGGTTGAGAAATGTTATAGTTGTGGCCTTGGAAAACATTGGGTAAATTTTGGCTTAGATTGGTATATTGACACTTGATGAGATTTTATTACCGAATATAATTGGTCGACCAATAGGATGAGAGTGCACTATAATGGTAAAATTTGCGTGTGGCCTTAGTGATGTTAGATTCCACTAAGGAGGAGTACAGTGATGGGCATTCCACCAGAGGTTTATACTTACTAGACGTTGTGAGTACGGTGATGGGCATTCCAATGGAAGGCTTATTGTTGTCTTGATTACGGTGATGGGCATTCCACCGAAAGTTATCCATATATCTGAGTAAAAGTGCTAACATTTCATATACTCATGATACTCATTTTGCTCTATATGCTTCTATCATGTTGATGATGTTATGAAGCTTTGAGATATATGATCCTTGTGGTTATGGATGTTATGCCTTGTTTTGTAGTTCAAGCATGAGATATTATGAACATTTTATGTTGAAGGTTTAGTTTTGAGAAATGATTTGTGAAATGGCTTTGTTTTCAAAAGCAAGTAAAATGGTTTTAAAACTGCATTGTTGTTGTTGTTGATGTTTTGAGCACCGCTCACTAAGCATTCTTGCTTACGCTCTCTTTTCCAACAATAAAGATCCATAGACCATTCGTAGCAGCAAGGAAGCAAGGAGGTGTCTAAGAGTTTATATTTCGCTCAAGTATGGTTTTTGGCATCAAATAATAGTATGTTAGCAATGGGATATGACGTTTATGCTTTGGGAGGTTTTGTTTTGAGACTCCATGTGTTGAGACATGTTTATGTTGCCTTTTTAGTCTTGTTTATGACATTTATATGTTGGATAATGGTTTGGTTTAAAGTTTGGCCCTTTATGTGGTTGCTTTATCATGTTGGATGCTTAAAGTTTTCCATATATGCTTGAAGTTTTCTATATATGATCTAATGCATTGTGGTTGGTTGTGCTAGGATCTTTTGCCTATAGAATGTTTGTTTATAATATTAGCATGTTGTTTGAATCATGTTTGAGTGTCCAAAGATGCTGTAGTGAGTCTGTTTCTGGTATGTGTTTTGAAATAGCTGCTACCATTTCTATATGGTATGCATATTGGCCCTAGATGTTCCGAAACACATAAGGGCCATTCGGAGACCCCAAGGCCACTTTCAGACCTATATCGAAACGCGGGGTCGTTTCGATACGCCTCTTTGTATCTGAGGAAGGGGAATAGACGCAGGCATGTTTGTCTCGAAATAGGTGATCCATGTTTCGATACGTTTTGCTACTGGAATTCGTAGTTCCGAAACAAGCTTGGTCTGTTCTGAAACAGGTGTTTGTTTTGTTAGTTATGAAATGTTCTGAAGTTCTATTTCTTTGCATTTGGGTCCCTAATCGTTGTAAAAGCCAATTGGACTTCAAATAGATGTCCGATTGAGGCGAGGTTTTAACCGCTGCTTGTATGAACATGTAGGCTTAAATTAAAGCCTTTAAGGAAGATTAAAATTGATAATAATAAGAGTTTCTAATCGAAGGGAAATCTTAATGAGTTTTTCTTCGGTTTTCCACGTGTAGCTCACTTGGTTCGGTCTTGCAACTAGACCAGACTAAGGGGGTTACTTTTGTTGGTACCAGAGCCAGTTTTGCGAACGTTGGGAAGGTAAGTTTTGTGATGTTTTGATTGTTGATTGTGATACACGGTGATTCTAAGCATGTTCTTTGATTTTGAGTTGTTTGGTAGGTAGGTAGAGGCACCCATTGCTACAATACTATTAGTGAAAAGTGGTTTTTGCTGACCCAAATTATTTCTTTTGTTTATGTTTGTTGCTGTTAGATTGCATTTCTTGTAAGAATGAGACAGAGATGTGGGCCTGCAGTGGGTACTCTAGGGAACGAGAATGTTAGGCTTGTGAATAAAAAGAACTTGCCTCCTCCTCCCCTCCTCCCGAGGGTGGTGTTAGAGCGGATGTAGGAGGTGTTGGACCTCAAGTTGGTCAGGGGCATGCTGGGATAAATATGACTATTATGATTCAGGCTATAGTCGTGGCTTTTCAGACAACCTTAGTTGGTGTACATGTTGCAGCACCACCTCAGGGTGTAGGGACTGGCTTGCCTTTAGAGCGACTTCGTAGTTTGGGCAGAGTTGAGTTTTATGGGTTGTCTCCTAAGGGTTTAGAGCCATGTCTTGAGAGTATAGTTCGTATTTTGGGACAAACGGATTGCTCGGATGCACATAAGTTGGGTTGTAGCTAAGGTTACTTGGGAATTTTTCAGAATTGCCTTTCGTAAGAAGTGCCTTTGTCCTCGATATCAGGATGAGAAGAAGAGAGTTTATGGCCTTGGTTTAAGGCAGCATGACAGTATCCGAGTACGAGGTACAGTTTATACGTTTGAGTCAGTATGCTTCTGAGTTGGTTCCCACTAAGAGTGAACGATGTGAATGATTCTTGTACGGCTTGGTTCAAGAGGTGAAGACCTTTATGTTGGCCTTAGACTATATGGACTTTGATGTTTTGGTCACTAGAGCCAAGGATATCGAACAAAGCTTGGGTTTGGCTACTCGTAGCGGTAGATCTAGTTAAGGAAAAATGCCTGATGAATGGCATAGAGACCGTGCCAAGAGGCTCAAGGATAGAAGGTACCAACCAGACCATAGACGTAGAGGTGGTAGTCTAGGACGTGGCCATCAGAGTCAAGGAGCCGTTGTTCGTACACCTGAGTGTACCAAATGTGGAAGATGCCATTTCGGTGAGTGTTGGGGTAACTTTAGCTCATGTTGGAATTGTGGTTCTCGAGCACATTTGAGACGTGATTGTTCACATCCGGCTAGAGATGGACATGCTTTTGTACGAGTCGTGTAGCATAAGAGAGGTCGTGTTCGTGGTCGAGGTAACTCTCAGCGAAGGGATGATGGTTAGAGAAATGTAGCTCATGTTGTTGCTGTACAACCCAATGGTGGTGGACCAGGTAGAGTATATGCGCATCGCGAGGGCAGGATTGACACAGATGTGATTGCATGTAATTTCTCATTACAATCATTAACCTTGCTTTCTTTTATTGATTATGGCTCTAAACATTCATGGTTAGGAAGGTATATAGAATATGTCCTTTGATGGTTCATGGTCATATGTTTCTAGTAGATATGATGTAATTGCCGTTTTATAGTTTTGATGTGATTTTGGGTATGGATTGGCTTGTGGAACATAAGGTTAAAGTGGATTTTGAGACGAAGTGAGTTTCCTTGAGGCTTACAGATGATTATGAGGTAATAATAGTGGGTGAGAACATTAAGTTCTTATTCAATGTTGTTTCAACTTTAGAGGCTCAGAGGATGATAGATGTTGGTCGTCAGGCATATCTAGCTTACATTATGAATCCGAACATGAATGAGGCACGACCGCAAGACATTAGAACTGTTTGTGATTTTCTGGAGGTATTTCCGGAAGAGTTGCATGGTTTGCCGCCTGATAGAGAGGTTGAGTTTGCTATAGAGAAATATATCGATTATGCTCCAGTATCCATTACTCCATATCGTATGGCCCCTAAAGAATTGAAAGAGTTGAAGACACATCTTCAAGAATTGTTGGATCGAGGATTCATTCGTCCTAACTTCTCACCTTGGGGTGCACCGGTGTTGTTTATGAAAATGAAGGACAGTAGCTTCAGAATGTGTACAGATTACCAGTAGTTGAATAATTTGATGGTGAAGAATAAATATCCTTTTGTAACCCCCTCGTCTCGGTCCGGGCGGCTGACCGATATCTAGTCCAAACGGCATCACGAGGAACTCATAATGACCATATCTAGTCCTAAAAGTTGTCTTCGGAACATCACACTCCTTTACCTTCAACTAATAGTACCCTGATCTCAAATCTATCTTCGAAAACACTGAGGCACCCCTCAACTGATCAAACAAGTCATCTATACGAGGCAACAAATACTTATTCTTCACTGTCAACTGGTTCAACTGCCTGTAGTCGATACACATCCTCATACTGCCATCCTTCTTCAAAAACAACACGGTAGCACCCCAAGGCGAACTACTAGGGCTAATAAAACCTCGGTCTAACAACTCCTGAACTGACTTTTCAACTCTTTCGGAGCCATACGGTACAAAGCAATAGATTTTGGAGTAGACCCTGAAACAGTCTCAATCACAAATTCTACATCTCTGTCAGGAGGCAAACCCAGTAACTCTTCTGGAAATACATCCGGAAAATCACAAATTGTTTTGATATCTTTCGGTTTAATCTCACTCGTATTCGGATTCTTCACGTACGCTAAATAATTCCCACAACCGGAATCCATCAACCTATGAGCCTCTAAAGCCGACACAATGTTCAAACTTAACGTTCTCTCCTACTACCACTACCTCGTAGTCATCAGAAAGCTTCAACGAAATTCTTTTTGTCTCAAAATATACACTAGCTCTGTGCTCAACAAACCAATTCATACCCAAAATAATATCAAAACCGTAGAACGGAAGCTCCATCATATCAACAGGAAACATATGACCCTGAATCTTCAACGGACATCTCATATACATCCGTCTAACTACAACTGTCTCACCGAAGGAACTAGTCACATGCATCCCTATGTCTAAGATCTCAACAGGTATGTCTAACTTCTTTGCATGCTCACTCAAAATGTAAGAATGCGTAGAATCCGAATAAACTAAGGAAAGCAAAGACATGGACTGTAACTCAAAATTACTTGCTATCACATATGTGTCATTCCCTGCCTCTCTCTGTGCGTAGACTCTAGCTGGTCCACCGGCCTCTGGCTGAACTTGTAACCCCCTTAACCCGGCCCAGACGGTTGACCCGAATTAAGAAAGTCACACGGGGAAAACCAAAGTCAACCCGAAAGTCAACCTTGATTAACGACCCTTTTTTTTATCTTGTCTAGATGCACGTTAACCTTAAATATGATCATACAACATCATACTCAGAGATCATAAACATCAGAGGTCAAACAGGGACCCAATTGAACAATTTACAACTTTAGGGACCAAATTGAAATTTCTGATAAATAAGAGGGCTTAATCCAAATTAAAGTTACCAACTTGAAATTAATCAGGTTTCATGCTTCACTGTCAAATTTCAGCTCAAACGGACATTCCAAACTCATACAATTGCACAAACAAGATTCAGGACCAAAATGCAAACAATTCAAAACATTTAACTGCCAATGTCAGCCCCCAACGGTCACCCGTTCCGAAACTGGCAGAGCCCGTTTCGAAACGCGGGGCCATTCCGCAACGCGTACCGAAACACGGACTGGCAGTAGCCAAACCGTTTCGGAACGGTCTCTCCCGTTTCGGACGCCTGGGCTTGTTTAAAGCACCCGTTCCGAAACGGCAGGCACTTTTCCGAAACACCTGCACAGATTGCCCCAAAATGCATACTCAAACATGCAATTAAACATCCAAACATGCTCCAATTGCCACCAAACTTTACCAACATGCAATTCAACATATATGAGACATACTTGCATCAACAATTCAACAAAATATCAACATATACGAAAAGCCCCAAATCTATAGGCATGCTTCCTACACAAGCAACCATTTAAACCAAAATCTCCAAATCAATCTCACATTAGCCAAAACATGATCCAACAACATTAACAACAACATTAAACCATCCTTGTCCGAACATATTCGAACACATAAACCACATCCCAAGAGATTCTACCCCCATTGCCTTTATTAACTATAGCTATTCACCGAGACATACATCTCAAATGGAGTCCTCCTTGAATCCCTTGCTTCTCGCTGCCCAAACTTCAAGAATCTGCATTGATGGACAAAAAGGAGCGTAAGCACATAATGCATAGTGAGGAATGCTCAAAACCAAAACACCATCAATGCAGCGAGTCATAAAACCTCTTTGAAAAGCAACTCGATTTGTTTACCAAGCAAAGTTTGAAAACCCCTTTTCAACAATATGCTTAAACCATGCATTGCTCAATCATGAAAACCAACCCCTTAGCTTAACAAGCTAAGAAACACCTTTTCAAAGCATAATTGCAAAATCATCCATTTAACCATTCCATGCATAAACACCAAATGCAAGGTTAAATTCAAAGCCTTGGAAAACACCTCCATTTCATATTATACCTTTCATATACTTGAACATCATTTCAAGCAAGAAACCTTTTAAAACCATTACTCAAACAATCCAACACATGCATTAAACCAAGGCAATATATGAACCACAACATCATCATCACATGCCTTTTTAAACAAGTCTTAACAAGACTCCAATGCATTAAAGAGGTTTCATGCACACATGCATCATTTACCAAATGATAATCAACACTTGTTCAACTTAACAAGTAAACATGCATTCACAAGCATTATACACTTTCCATGCAACCATGCATCTTTTCAAGCATCTCATGCTTCTTTATAATCAAGAACATCATATTGGCTTCCAAGTGATCAACCACATCCACTTTTCAACTCAACACCCGATCGGATACGCGGATCACAAGCGTTGTCCCCCACGCTTCATACACACTACCAATCCAAGGTCTCCAAATGGACTTTTAAACACCATTTGACCTCACCATCCTAGGGTTCCCATGTATGGACTTTTAAACACCATACAACCTTTGCTTTTCCCGGGGTTCCCATGTATGGACTTTTAAACACCATACAACCTCAACTTTTCCCAAGGTTCCCATGTATGGACTTTTAAACACCATACAACCTTGACATGCACAAGGTTCCCACGTATGGACTTTCAAACACCATACAACCTTTGCATCACCGATTGGTAGTTGTATAACATCACTAACAAGATCCGGGACACCCTATACAAGATCCACACATGGACTTTACACCACCATTGTGATCTTAACAAGCACAAGGTTCCCATATATGGACTTTTAAGCACCATATAACCTTTGCTTAACCAAGGTCCTCGAATGGGCATTCCACCTCCATTATGACCTTAACCATCTCGTTAGGATACTTGAAGGGAGTTTACCGGTTCACTCTTAACCACTCCACCTCCAAGGCGACTTAAATCACGGTGCACCCAATCCTATAGCCGGCTAACTATACCCGATCAAAGAACCAAGAACCACTTACATCACTTGCCAATATAACCATCTTACCACATTAGACCATTGATTCACATGCATAATCATAATGCAAAAACCATCATTTACCATCATTACTCCACTTTTTTAAAGCATTACGCAAAGCCATTAAACATCATGCAACACCATGCATCAAAACCACATTTTCAATGTACAAAACCAAGGATCTCTTACCATGAGCATCCTTCACATATGGCCTTCAAAACCAGCATTAAACCATGCTTAAAATATGCTTTCAAAACAGAACATAAACCATGCAAATTACATGCATTGCAACCATCAAACACAATTGCTTTTAAAGCCAATTCTCAACACAAACCAAGAGCGAAAGACCATTTACTTACTCTTGAGCTTAGCAAAGTTGTTTAGACTTAAACTAAGCTCCCAAAACCTTCAAACCTTGGTTTAAAAGCTGAAAACCCAACTTCACTCACCGAAACACAAAACAAGGCTAGCCAACAAGCCTTCCAAGCATCCGAAACCTTCCGCAACACCTCTAAAGCTCACGGATCAAACTCCCTTGTTTCAAGCACACAAAAACAGGGCATTAATGCATCTTTATGCATTAAAAACACCAGCAACACAACACAACTCGCTGCTCATCACAAATCCAACATTTCGGCTACCAAACACAACCGAAATCACCTCCAAACACTTCCAAAACTTAACCCAGCCAAGATCAAACACTTCTAACCATTTTTAAACATCAATTAACACCCAAAATGATCACAAACACGTACTTATACCTCCAGGTATAACAGATCATCAAAAACACTCCAAAAACAACCAAAAACTCAAGCAAAACTTAGGAAATTCAACCTATCCGGGATTGCATTAATTAAACCTCAACTTCTAATCAATTTATCATTCATTTAACATCAAAAACACACCTCAAACCCTGCTTAAACAGATCATACGAAAATTTCACCAAAAATCACCAAATCTTGCATTTTAAGCTAATCAAGATTTCAATTGAAAAGCCTTTAACAAAACACAAATCAAGGATTGAGAACTTAGGAATTTCAGTAAAGAACTGATAGTTTAGAGGAGAAGGACGTTCTTACCTCCAAACTTGAATTTCTCCTTTTTAGAACCAAAAAGCTTGATGAAACAACTTGCAAATGGTGAGGTTTTGTTGTAGAGATGATTAGGAATCCAAAGAGAATTGAAAAGGAAGATTTGAGTGACAAAATCAGAGGAGAAAATCTGGAGAGATGTGTTTGGGTTGAGAGAAAATGAGAGAAAAGGAAAATTGAAAGAAAATGGAAAGTTGGTTACAAAATAGTCAAAATGGCTTTCCCTCCTCTTTCTTTATGTTTTAAAATCAGAATAAATCTTAAAATGTCTTAGAAAAATCTAGAGAAACTCTTTTTGGAATAATAGCTCCTTAAAGATTCAAAGTTTCAATCCTTTATAAAATAGTCACGCAACTTTCAAAAATTACATTTTGGTCACTAGCCAAAATGTCACCCTTCCAAACCTCATTTTGTAAAATTGATTTCACAGTTCATTTATATATATTAAAAGATGATTTTAGAACATTTTTCCATATTTTTAATGCAACCCGAACTAGGCTTTCCTAATTTCTCCTTTATATATTCGATCAGCACTTTGACCGAACCGGTCAATGCCCAAAACTTCTAAGCCCAAAACCGGGGCGTTACAACTCTCCCCCCCTTAGGAAATTTCGTCCTTGAAATTTCAACTGGCGAAAAGGGAACCACAACCTTCTCAAACCAACACACAAGGCAACACAACAGCCTCAACCACCACTCAACACATTCCACACAAAAACTCCACCAAACTCAACACCACCACACGCTGTCCGCAAATTCCAAAACACCCAAAGATAGCCACAATTTAACCTTTCACACATCCGGACTGTACACGGCCCCAACATCAACCTGAAGAACTTCAACTTTTACAGGACACATCACTGTAACACACAACTCCCAAGACTCGTTTACACAGTGACACCAACCAAACCAAATCAGCCACTATGCAAACTTCTCTGCTTCTAGAACTCTTGCAAACTCCCAAACCTCTTCCAAAGATTTTCCCAACAAGCAAAAATTCTTAAGCATCAACTGCTTACCCAAACTCCTCAACGAATGCTAACAATCCTTCACATCCGCCACCATCATTACCATAACAACACACAAGGACTACTCACCCATATTCCAAAATTTACATCACAACCCCAACTCGACTCCGCCAGCCGTCCCACACACCACCAGCTGACTACAAACGGAACTTACCTAACCACAACCAGCCAACCACTTCTCACAAGAATCCTTTCAAACAACACCGACCTTCGATCTTTCATTGCCTATCCACCACAAGCTTTGACCACAACACCTGCCTTACCAGAATATCGCTTAACCAAAACATACATAACAACTCCCCAACTTCTCAAAGGTCGCTAAGAACCAACACTTACAAACACAACCCTTCCATAACATCAATGCTAAGCTACCTCAGCACTTGGAAACACAACCACTAAACTGCAACATCCTTTAGCACCAAGGAACTACCCCTTCCACTTAGCCATTCAAACCACTTGACCGATTCTAACTTCAACCGGTACTCTCCACCACCAAACCACTAAACTCTTTAAGCAACAAACACTATCCTTCTACCACAGGCTACACCATTCTCACTATCTCTAGCAACTAGCTTAATATACTCCACTACTTCTAACTTCCACTCAGCACCAACACAACCTCCAAATACCCATCATCTAACCAACCCACCACACTAACAGATTCGATCAGTTATTAGCGAGTGTGAACATCGTATGCATGATCACCTACATGCCCTATCAATGCATGATGTACATGTATGCAAAACCTCTAATGTCATGCCACATGTATGCATGGACCAGCACATATATAATATAGCATATAACAATGATTTTAACTGTGCATGAATGCCAGTTCACACCCTCCAATAACATCCTCAAAATCCGTCTAAGAACAACCTCCTACCTCACTTCTAACTTATCTAACTCCATCATTCCAACAACCATTAACCACAAGATACTCACTAAAACCTTCTTCACACCAAAGATGTTTCCAAACTACAACTATTACCCCAAACATGCTAGCAACAAGACTAAACTTACCACGCAAGGGAAAACCAACAGAAACCAAACTAAGGTAACTAGGGCAAAGATTAGTTAACAAGGTTACATGAAAACACAACACCACCCTGAAGATTCATCAGACGAGCTCTCTTTCTCGCGGAACCATCATCCTCCTGCCGCACCGCTGTAACACCAGCTAACACACTAGGGTCACCACCGACCTCTAGCGGTAAGGAACCTTGGCTGTTCCGAGCCATCATCAAACAATCACGTCTCATATGTCCAGCAGACCCACATTTCCAGCAATTCTCATTTCCCAAACTCTTCACAACCTTCTGCTCTTTCTGCCACCTCTGAACCTTGCCTCGGCCGTGCCCACGACCTTTCAGAGACCCTTTGGCTATCACCAAAGCTGACTTCACCCCAAGGGGACAATCACGCGTCACATGCACTTTAGAACCACAGTTCCAGCAAGCACCCGCACCCCAACAACCTCCAACATGGCGCCTTTCACAACGGTCACATACCGGTGGCTGAGCTTCCACTCCTTGCTCAAGCAACACTTGCTCCACAACAGCACTACCTTCACATTGCTTAACCCTTGGAAACTTCTCTCCAAGATACCTTTCATAAAAGGCAGATACAAAGAAATCCCAGTCAATATCATGAATATGTGACGTCACCGCCACAGATGTCCACTAGACACATGCATCCTCCAACATCAGAGAAACAACACTTCCCAGCTTACAAGCATAATCACAACCTTCCTGTTCCAGGATCAGAATCACACTGGCCAACCAGGCCTCAAATGTCTCAGGTGTTGAACCATGATACTCCACAGCACCCAGATCAAGCAAACGCTGCTTCGGCAAACCCACACATCCCACAGCCAGCGCATCCACTGACTTTACCGTTACCACAGCCTGAGATGTTCCCAACACCTCTTGAGCAACAGGTGATGAACTCTTCACCACTGAACCAGCTTCTTCCTCCTGCCTTAACACCTCAACCCCAAGCACAGAAGACTGAGACAAAACACCTTTACAGAAAGGTGAATTCCATGCCTTAACAACCTGCCCTAAGGCAGCAACCATCTCACCCAACTGCCATTCTTTCATCGACTTCGCCATACTACTAACAACAACAAACATTCACAACAAGACAAACAAACCAGTTAGACCAGCTTTAAGCAAGGATTCAAACTCCAACTCCAAAGTAACACAATAGCTATATTAATAAGGCAATGGGTATCCCGAATCCACCCCTTTTACACGACATAACAGTCAACACAAACATGGATATCAAAACATCAAGCATATCAAACAACATACTTTGATCATGCTTACACCAAACAGCATCCACTTGCAACAGCATATTAGCAACATAACATACTCATTTCACTTTCATCAAGCAGAACACCAGCTCACAGCATCAGCACAAATCCACACAAGCTCAACCAAGATTCATAACCATAAAACATGCTCGAAAACATCAGCAACTTGCTCAGAAACACGTGTTTCAACCAACTTTCAACCACACACCAAGGTAAACATCAAACACACATCACAACAACTTACCGTTTTCCCCAAGCATTCGCAACTCAGCTCTGATACCACCAAATGTAACCCCCTTAACCCGGCCCAGACGGTTGACCCGAATTAAGAAAGTCACACGGGGAAAACCAAAGTCAACCCGAAAGTCAACCTTGATTAACGACCCTTTTTTTTATCTTGTCTAGATGCACGTTAACCTTAAATATGATCATACAACATCATACTCAGAGATCATAAACATCAGAGGTCAAACAGGGACCCAATTGAACAATTTACAACTTTAGGGACCAAATTGAAATTTCTGATAAATAAGAGGTCTTAATCCAAATTAAAGTTACCAACTTGAAATTAATCAGGTTTCATGCTTCACTGTCAAATTTCAGCTCAAACGGACATTCCAAACTCATACAATTGCACAAACAAGATTCAGGACCAAAATGCAAACAATTCAAAACATTTAACTGCCAATGTCAGCCCCCAACGATCACCCGTTCCGAAACTGGCAGAGCCCGTTTCGAAACGCGGGGCCGTTCCGCAACGCGTACCGAAACACGGGCTGGCAGTAGCCAAACCGTTTCGGAACGGTCTCTCCCGTTTCGGACGCTTGGGCTTGTTTAAGGCACTCGTTCCGAAACGGCAGGCACTGTTCCGAAACACCTACACAGTTTGCTTCAAAATACATACTTAAACATGCAATTAAACATCCAAAAATGCTCCAATTGCCACCAAACTTTACCAACATGCAATTCAACATATATGAGACATACTTGCATCAACAATTCAACAAAATATCAACATATACGAAAAGCCCCAAATCTATAGGCATGCTTCCTACACAAGCAACCATTTAAACCAAAATCTCCAAATCAATCTCACATTAGCCAAAACATGATCCAACAACATTAACAACAACATTAAACCATCCTTGTCCGAACATATTCGAACACATAAACCACATCCCAAGAGATTCTACCCCCATTGCCTTTATTAACTATAGCTATTCACCAAGACATACATCTCAAATGGAGTCCTCCTTGAATCCCTTGCTTCTCGCTGTCCAAACTTCAAGAATCTGCATTGATGGACAAAAAGGAGCGTAAGCACATAATGCTTAGTGAGGAATGCTCAAAACCAAAACACCAACAATGCAGCGAGTCATAAAACCTCTTTGAAAAGCAACTCGATTTGTTTACCAAGCAAAGTTTGAAAACCCCTTTTCAACAATATGCTTAAACCATGCATTGCTCAATCATGAAAACCAACCCCTTAGCTTAACAAGCTAAGAAACACCTTTTCAAAGCATAATTGCAAAATCATCCATTTAACCATTCCATGCATAAACACCAAATGCAAGGTTAAATTCAAAGCCTTGGAAAACACCTCCATTTCATATTATACCTTTCATATACTTGAACATCATTTCAAGCAAGAAACCTTTTAAAACCATTACTCAAATAATCCAACACATGCATTAAACCAAGGCAATATATGAACCACAACATCATCATCACATGCCTTTTTAAACAAGTCTTAACAAGACTCCAATGCATTAAAGAGGTTTCATGCACATATGCATCATTTACCAAATGATAATCAACACTTGTTCAACTTAACAAGTAAACATGCATTCACAAGCATTATACACTTTCCATGCAACCATGCATCTTTTCAAGCATCTCATGCTTCTTTATAATCAAGAACATCATATTGGCTTCCAAGTGATCAACCACATCCACTTTTCAACTCAACACCCGATCGGATACGCGGATCACAAGCATTGTCCCCCACGCTTCATACACACTACCAATCCAAGGTCTCCAAATGGACTTTTAAACACCATTTGACCTCACCATCATAAGGTTCCCATGTATGGACTTTTAAACACCATACAACCTTAGCTTTTCCCGGGGTTCCCATGTATGGACTTTTAAACACCATACAACCTCAACTTTTCCCAAGGTTCCCATGTATGGACTTTTAAACACCATACAACCTTGACATGCACAAGGTTGCCACGTATGGACTTTCAAACACCATACAACCTTTGCATCACCGATTGGTAGTTGTATAACATCACTAACGAGATCCGGGACACCCTATACAAGATCCACACATGGACTTTACACCACCATTGTGATCTTAACAAGCACAAGGTTCCCATATATGGACTTTTAACCACCATATAACCTTTGCTTAACCAAGGTCCTCGAATGGGCATTCCACCTACATTATGACCTTAACCATCTCGTTAGGATACTTGAAGGGAGTTTACCGGTTCACTCTTAACCACTCCACCTCCAAGGAGACTTAAATCACGGTGCACCCAATCCTATAGCCGGCTAACTATACCCGATCAAAGAACCAAGAACCACTTACATCACTTGCCAATATAACCATCTTACCACATTAGACCATTGATTCACATGCATAATCATAATGCAAAAACCATCATTTACCATCATTACTCCACTGTTTTAAAGCATTACACAAAGCCATTAAACATCATGCAACACCATGCATCAAAACCACATTTTCAATGTACAAAACCAAGGATCTCTTACCATGAGCATCCTTCACATATGGCCTTCAAAACCAGCATTAAACCATGCTTAAAATATGCTTTCAAAACAGAACATAAACCATGCAAATCACATGCATTGCAACCATCAAACACAATTGCTTTTAAAGCCAATTCTCAACACAAACCAAGAGCGAAAGACCATTTACTTACTCTTGAGCTTAGCAAAGTTGTTTAGACTTAAACTAAGCTCCCAAAACCTTCAAACCTTGGTTTAAAAGCTGAAAACCCAACTTCACTCACCGATACACAAAACAAGGCTAGCCAACAAGCCTTCCAAGCATCCGAAACCTTCCGCAACACCTCTAAAGCTCACGGATCAAACTCCCCTGTTTCAAGCACACAAAAACAGGGCATTAATGCATCTTTATGCATTAAAAACACCAGCAACACAACACAACTCGCTGCTCATCACAAATCTAACATTTCGGCTACCAAACACAACCGAAATAACCTCCAAACACTTCCAAAACTTAACCCAGCCAAGATCCAACACTTCTAACCATTTTAAACATCAATTAACACCCAAAATGATCACAAACACGTCCTTATACCTCCAGGTATAACAGATCATCAAAAACACTCCAAAAATAACCAAAAACTCAAGCAAAACTTAGGAAATTCAACCTATCCGGGATTGCATTAATTAAACCTCAACTTCTAATCAATTTATCATTCATTTAACATCAAAAACACACCTCAAACCCTGCTTAAACAGATCATACGAAAATTTCACCAAAAATCACCAAATCTTGCATTTTAAGCTAAAATCAAGATTTCAATTGAAAAGCCTTTAACAAAACACAAATCAAGGATTGAGAACTTAGGAATTTCAGTAAAGAACTGATAGTTTAGAGGAGAAGGATGTTCTTACCTCCAAACATGAATTTCTCCTTTTTAGAACCAAAAAGCTTGATGAAACAACTTGCAAATGGTGAGGTTTTGTTGTAGAGATGATTAGGAATCCAAAGAGAATTGAAAAGGAAGATTTGAGTGACAAAATCGGAGGAGAAAATCTGGAGAGATGTGTTTGGGTTGAGAGAAAATGATAGTTTAGAGGAGAAGGATGTTCTTTCCCTCCTATTTCTTTATGTTTTAAAATCAGAATAAATCTTAAAATATCTTAGAAAATCTGGAGAAACTCTTTTTGGAATAATAGCTCCTTAAAGATTCAAAGTTTCAATCCTTTATAAAACAGTCACGCAACTTTCAAAAATTACATTTTGGTCACTAGCCAAAATGTCACCCTTCCAAACCTCATTTTGTAAAATTGATTTCACAGTTCACTTATATATATATTAAAAGATGATTTTAGAACATTTTTCCATATTTTTAATGCAACCCGAACTAGGCTTTCCTAATTTCTCCTTTATATATTCGATCAGCACTTTGACCGAACCGGTCAATGCCCAAAACTTCTAAGCCCAAAACCGGGGCGTTACAGAACTGCCACAACATGAGCAAGATTCCTCGGTGCCTCTATCCTTGGTGCATCAGCCCTCGGCTGGAAGTAACCACAACCGAGCCCATGACCTCTCTGATAGTCGATTGCTCTCGCAGGAGCCTGAGCCTGAACCGGTGCCTGTGCCGCCTGATGTAGACACTCTCTCCAGAAGTGGTCTCTCGATTAACAGTTCCAGCAAGTATGATAGTTCCCCCAAGACTCTCCTGAATGCTTTCTCCCACAACGGGTACACTTGGGCAAAGGCCCTCCAGCTCTATGGCCCTGATGGCCTCTACCATGGTGGCCACCGCGACGCCTATGGTCAAACTGATGTCTAGTGCCCCGATGCCTCTTGGCATCACTATGATCAAAGTTGTTGTGCCTCTTCCCCGAACTGGATCTTCCCGAATGCTTGGTCAGCCCCAAGCTATGCTCGATGTCCTTGGCCCTAGCGACCAAGACATCAAAATCAGAATAATCTGAAGCTAAGGTCTACCTCTTGACTTCCTTATGAAGTCCATATCTGAACCGATCACAACGGTCCTTCTCAGTAGGAACCAACTCCGGAGCATACTGACTCAGTCCAAGAAAGCGGATCTCATAATTTGTCACTGAGGTGTCTCCCTGAAAAAGAGTCATGAACTCCCGCTTCTTTTCATCTAGATATCTCGGCCCCAAATACCTCTTTTTGAAAGCAGTCTCAAAGAAGTTCCAACCGATCTCAGCCTCAGGCACGCCGGTAGTAATGGTGACCCACCAGGTGTAGGCATCACCCTGAAGTAACGAAACCACACAGCCCAAGTTACGAGACTGTCTTCTCCAGCCAAAACTCTAATCTCTCAGGCGTAGATCCCCTGAACTCATATGCTCCTAAGCTACGAAGCCTCTCTAAAGGTAAGCTAGCATCGTCTCCTCTCGGATGAGTTGCAGCCTGAGCTCTGGCAACTGCAACCTGAAACGCTCCCGCTATAGCTTGAACTAGCAGAGCCATGTCTATCCCTGCAGGACTTTGGCAACCCTGGCCAACCTGAGGTCCCGCTCCTTCAGCTCCAGCCTTGCCTCCCAATTCAGGCTGAGGAGGTGGTGGTGGAGTAGCTCCGACTCCAGCAGCAGGCTCTTCCACATGAGCATCTACCCCAACCATCTTCTCATTAACAGTAGCCGCAACATGAGGTTCCTGACGAACCAACCTTGGTCTACCTCTAGGCCTCGACATAAGCGCTCACAGATAACAACTACAACAACAACAACAACACACAAAGATATGGTTAGCAAGGGCAAGGGTCCAAGTGGCTCAACTATGTTTCCCTCACTTAAAAATCCTTTTTCCGACGTAATAGAAGCAATGGGACTCAACTTAACAAGCTTCAAACAACATACTCAAACGATCAATTAAGCAAAAACCTAGCATTCTTGATAAACAAGAAAACATACTTATATGGCAAACAAACACCGCGCAATTGCAATACAAGAATTTAACTTGCCTCACTTACCTGCCTGAGGTCTCGGAAACCTCATGCTCTGATACCAACAAGTGTAACCCCCTCGTTCCAGTCCGGGCTGCCAACGGATCCGAGGGGGTCACACGGGGATAACAGAGGCGAAACCCGTTAAGGCTTCACTTCGGTTAAAAACCCCAAGAAAACTTTTCATTTATATCTTGCCTAGATGGATTAAATTAAACCAATGCGTGAAGCGACAACAGAAAACAAGACTCACAAGAAGCCCAACAGCAAACAGGGCCTAAGCCCAACCCTTGAGACCCTTTAGAGATGTCAAAAGCCCATTTTAAGGCATGTGTTTCGGAACAGGTTTTGCCCGTTTCGAAACACGGGCTCCGGTTTAAAAACCAAGACACTCGTACCAAAACGTATTCACCCCGTTTCGGAACAGGGTCCCATTTCGCCTCGACGTTCCGAAACTTGTTCCAGAACAGGCATTCACAGTAGCCAAAGTGTTTCGAGACTCGTATCGGAATAGGGGCTCACAGTAGCCAAACCGTATTGGAACGCGTTCCAATTAGGGATGGGCACGGATCGGGTCGGGTCAGGTTTTTGGCCCACCCGAACCCGACCCGAAACTAATTATCCTAAAACCGACCCCGACCTAACCCAATCCAATTCTTTAAAAAACCCGAACCAACCCAAAAATAAATATTCTAAACTCGACCCGACCTATAGAAAAAAATTAATTTTAGGGACCTAATTGTAAAAAAATAACTTTAAGAGGCAAAATTATAAAAAATAATAATTTTAAGGACTAAAATGTAAATAAAAAAATTAATTTTAAGGACTTAATTATAAAAAAATATATATAAAGAGGGGGTATTATTACAAATATCCCTAAAAAATTTAGGGTAAAATTACACTCTTAGTCCCGGGTCGGGTCGGGTCGGATTTTTTCACCCTAAAACCCGAACCCGACCCAACCCGACCGAACCTGATTTTTTCATAAAAATACCCGACCCGATCGGGCCGAGTCGGGACTCGTCGGGTTCGGCTGCCGTGCCCATCCCTAGTTCCGATTCGGGTGACCCTGGAACCACACTCGTTCCGAAACAGTCCAACATGTTCCGAAACACGTGCAGTCTGTGAGTTTCCAAAATCAGATTTAAACATCTCTAAACGCTCCCAAACGCCCTCAACGACTTCAAGAATCAAACACAACATGCACGCATAAACTCTAGAGGCATACACCCTATTACACACATGATCAAAACACACAAAGGCACATAATAAGGGCATCCATTTATAAGATCATACATTCACCAAAAAAGAAGCAACATAAACATGGTCTACAATCCAAAACATGGCATCAACAAGCCACACCAACATCAACATTTTAAGGAGTCTAAACAAGCTCCTACACCAACAACAACCTAGATCCCCATTGCTTAACTATTACATCATTAACTTAAAAATGCATACTTGTGGATCGAAAAAGCTCAACTAGCACACTTGGAGGGCCTCTCCTTGCACAAGAAACACATGAACTACAGATCTGCATTGTCGAACAAAAGAGAGCGTAAGCATAAAGCATAGTGAGGGTAAGCTCATAAAACAAACCTCGATCATGCAGGGTCCAAGCACAAACCACACAACCAATGAAGAATGCATGAGTTCTTACCTTCGAAGCCACAAGAGTTGAATATATATGATGCATGAACATAATCTCAATATCATGCCATGCTCAACAAGCCCATAAACACAACATATGGAAACACATATAATCAAACATAATGGCAACACATTCAACAAATCGTATTGGCACCTAGCTATGACCCGAATACCCGGATAACCGTTGGAACTCATATCCAACAACACAACCATTACCTTACAGTGGGATTACACTCATCACCATTTCACGCGGAGGGGATTCCACTCATCCTCACGCCCCGTCGATGGGATTCCACTCATCATCGACTAACATATATAAGAGGGTTTCCGAGCGTACCCGTACTCCATCTTGATGACTACCATCACCAAAACCACGCGCGCATTTCGACTCTCGTGTGCACACTAAACATCCTAATGATCGATCATTGTACTCAAGCATACTAGTGCCAATACTAACACATTTCATTAGTCAACCTCACAACTTTCTTACCAATTTCCATGCTTAGCACGTACTCACCATGATTTACCATCATGCACAAACCACATTCCACAACCACATGCATATAACAATGCATCAAACATCATGCCTCTACACACATGCATATCACAATATACATAACCACATTAATCACAATTAATATGAAATAAGAGGCATAACAAGCATTTAAAAGTTCAACCAAAGATCTCCTACACTAAGCTTGAGATTAGGCTACCACTCTAATCACAACTCTAGTTTGGTGTACCAAGCCCAACCTAGGTCCACATGCTTGAACCAACATTTGAAAACCAATTTAAACCAAGTTGAAATCATTAACCACTCACCGACTATTCCAAGCTCAACAACTCTAGCCGATCAAGCTCCCAACGGTTCCGGATTCAATCCCGAGGCTTCACCAACACAATTCCTTGTCTCTAAACAATCAAACACACTCTATTAATCACCAAAGCAACCACAAACCACTTATGTAACTCATAACACCAATTAAGCATCAAATCAAGCCAAGAACACCCACAAAACGCTCATTTTCGAGCAGCCCTATAGCACAACCAAAACCCACTGATTTCAACACTTTTAACACATATAAAAGCTTCCAAAACAACCCCTAACTATCAACCAACCACCAGTCATCAAGTTCTCACCCAAAAGCCCCAAAACCAACCTTAAACCCTCTCAAAACCCCAACAAAACCCAAATCCGGAAATCAACATAAAACCAAGTAAAAATCACATATGTTGGACCATTTGGGCTACCAAATACATAAATAATGATAAGGAATCAAAAGCTTAACTAAAAGCTAACAAAGTTAACATTTTTAAACCAAAACCTCAAAACTCCAAAATGCAAAACCATGGGTTTTAATGAAATCTAAGGGTACAAACTTGTAGAGGAAAGTAAGGACAAGTCAAATATGTGTTTACCTTTCAAAAATCACCAAAGATGAGAGAGTATGGTGATGGAATAATAACTCCAATGGTAGAGAAGAAGTTGTCGTTGGAAACTTGGAAGAGAAGGGGGAAGAAGATGATAAAATGGGTGTTTTAAAATAAATGGGGGTTTTTTTTCGAGGCCAAATATTTACAAAACTACTATTAATTAGATGGCTATCTTCAAATTTCTAAAATCCATGGAATTTGGGTTTTAAATCAAAACAAGCCCAACATAATTTTTTTGTTTTGAAAACACGAGGCCAAAAATAATATTTTAATATTTAATTTCACCCGACCCCAAACCCAGGTGTTACACCTTTACTGTGGATTGACAACCTATTTGATCAGTTAAGAGGTGCTTCCATATTTTCCAAGATAGATTTGAGATTCGATTACTATTAGTTGAAGGTAAAAGATAAAGATGTACCGAAGACATCTTTTCTCACCCGCTATGGACATTATGAGTTCTTGGTTATGCCATTTGGTTTGAATAATGCACTGGCTGCTTTTATGGATATGATGAATATAATGTTTCATGAATATTTTTATTTGTTCGTAGTAGAGTTCATTGATGATATTTTGATCTATTCCCCTATCGAAGAGGACCACGATAAGCATTTGCGTTCGGTGTTACAGACTTTGTTAGATAATCGACTTTATGCTAAGCTAAGCAAGTGTGATTTCTGGTTTAGGGAAGTAATATTCTTGGGGCATATAGTGTCAGCCGAGGGAATCAGAGTAGATCCTAAAAAGGTTGAGGTAGTTGTGAGTTAGAAACATCCAAAGTCAGTGACAGAGATTCGCAGTTTCTTGGGCTTGGCAGGTTATTACCGACGTTTTGTAGATGGGTTCTCTAAAGTTGCTCGTCCTTTGACAAGATTGTTGCAAAAGGATGTTCATTTCGAGTGGAAAGAAGCGAGACAACAAGCTTTTGAGAAATTGAAATAAGCTTTAACAAAAGCTCTCATTTTGGTTTAGCCTGTGACAGGGAAGAAGTATGTAATCTTTAGTGACGTGTCTTATGTTGGCTTAGGTTGTGTGCTAATGCAAGAAGGAAGAGTAGTAGCCTATGCATCTAGGCAGTTGATGGTTCATGAGCACAAGTATCCTACACATGACATAGAGTTGGTCACAGTGGTGTTTGCTTTGAAGGTTTGGAGACATTATCTCTACGGTGAGAAATGTACAGTATTTACGGATCATAAGAGTTTGAAATATTTGATGACACAAAGGGAGTTGAACCTTAGATAGTGTAGATGGGTAGAATTGCTTAAAGATTATGATATTTTGATTGAGTACCATTCAGGTAAAGCCAATGTAGTGGTTGATGCTTTGAGTAGGAAAGTGGCAGTTGAGTTGCGAGCAATGTTTGCTAGGGTAAGTTTGTCACATGATGGCGGTCTAGTGGAAGAATTGTAAATTAAACCTTCATTGATTCAGTTGATTAAAGAGAAGCAGTTGCAAGATGAAATGTTGGTACCACATGTGCAAGACATAGTGGAAGGTAAACTGTTGGATTTCTTCTATAGGGATGATGACGTTTTATGCTTCAAAGGTAGGATTGTTGTACCAAATGATAATGATTTGAGGTGCACCATTGTGACCGAAGCTCATAGTAGTCCGCTCGTCATGCATTCGGGGAGTACAAAGATGTATCACGGTTTGAAGGATGAATACTACTGGGTTTGCTTGAAGAAAGTTGTTGCTGAATTTGTGAGCAAGTGTATAGTTTGCCAGCATGTTACGACCGAACATTAGTTTCCTTCTCGGTTGTTGTAACCGTTGAGAAAACCTGTGTGGAAGTAGGGAGACTTACTATGGATTTTGTATCATGTTTTCCTTGACACCTTCCAAGAATAATTCTATTTGGGTAATTGTTGATCGTCTTACAAAATGTGCATATTTCTTCGCTGTTAATACTTCTTATTCATTAGATAAGTTGGTTGATTTGTATATCAGTGAGATTGTGAGATTGCATGGTGTACCTAAATCTATTGTGTTAGATAAAGATCTGAGGTTCACAACTAGATTTTGGGAGAGTTTGCATAGCGTCTTGGGTAATCGATTGAATTTTAGCACTTTTTATCATCCTCGGACCGGTGGTCAGTAAGAAATATTCATACAAGTTTTAGAACATGTTGAGATGTTGCACTATTGATTATCAGGGTTCATGGGAGAAGCATCTACTGTTAGTAGAGTTTGTATATAATAATAGCTACCAAGCAAGTATTTAGATGGCACCCTATGAAGCTTTGTATGTCATAAGATGTAGAACACCTATTTGTTGGGCTGAAGCGAGACAAAAGTTATTATCTTTTCCGGATATGCTAAAGGGTACTACCGAGAAAGTGAACTTGGTATGTGATCATTTATAGGGAGCTACGGATCGACAAAAGTTGTATGCATATTTGAAACGAAGAGAAATAGAGTATGTCGTGGGCGACAAAGTGTTTTTGAAAGTTTCGCCTTGGAAGTAGGTGATGAGATTTGGGAGGAAAGGTAAGTTGAGTCCGAGATTCATTGGTCTTTATGAGATAATTGAACGAGTTGGTCCCGTTGCTTATAGATTGAGATTGTCATCCGAATTAGAGAAGATTCATGATGTATTCCACGTTTCGATGCTTCGGATGTATAGATTAAATCTGTCACATGTTATGCATGTCGAAGAGATTGAATTGAATTCAGATTTTACTTATGATGAAGAACTAGTTGAGATCTTAGCTTCGGACAACAAAGTACTACGTGGTAAGCACCAATGGGGACACCAACCCTATTCATCGGTTGGATGCTTAACCCACTAACGAGAACAGAACACCAACCTCCTTGATCGTTAGGGTACTTGGACGGAGACACGGGACACCAACCCCTCAACAACCAAGGCGACTTTTTACAGCGCACTCAATCATATAGCCGGCTAACTATATCTGATATCATTTATAAACCATTTTCATAACATCACTTGCCAATATAATTCACATTTAATTCCATACCTCACCGTTTTCAAAGCATTATCATTAAATCATTTTCCAAAGCATTCATCCATGCTTTCAATCACTTACCATGTGCTTCCTTCGTCAACAGATCATTAAGAATAGCAAACCATAGGCTTTAAACATGCTTTAACAGTATGTAACAGGCATCCAAAGCCAAGTGCATAAAAACCATTTCATAATAGCATCCAAAGTTCAACCAAAGATCTCCTACACTAAGCTTGAGATTAGGCTACCACTCTAATCACAACTCTAGTTTGGTGTACCAAGCCCAACCTAGGTCCACATGCTTGAACCAACATTTGAAAACCAATTTAAACCAAGTTGAAATCATTAACCACTCACCGACTATTCCAAGCTCAACAACTCTAGCCGATCAAGCTCCCAACGGTTCCGGATTCAATCCCGAGGCTTCACCAACACAATTCCTTGTCTCTAAACAATCAAACACACTCTATTAATCACCAAAGCAACCACAAACCACTTATGTAACTCATAACACCAATTAAGCATCAAATCAAGCCAAGAACACCCACAAAACGCTCATTTTCGAGCAGCCCTATAGCACAACCAAAACCCACTGATTTCAACACTTTTAACACATATAAAAGCTTCCAAAACAACCCCTAACTATCAACCAACCACCAGTCATCAAGTTCTCACCCAAAAGCCCCAAAACCAACCTTAAACCCTCTTAAAACCCCAACAAAACCCAAATCCGGAAATCAACATAAAACCAAGTAAAAATCACATATGTTGGACCATTTGGGCTACCAAATACATAAATAATGATAAGGAATCAAAAGCTTAACTAAAAGCTAACAAAGTTAACATTTTTAAACCAAAACCTCAAAACTCCAAAATGCAAAACCATGGGTTTTAATGAAATCTAAGGGTACAAACTTGTAGAGGAAAGTAAGGACAAGTCAAATATGTGTTTACCTTTCAAAAATCACCAAAGATGAGAGAGTATGGTGATGGAATAATAACTCCAATGGTAGAGAAGAAGTTGTCGTTGGAAACTTGGAAGAGAAGGGGGAAGAAGATGATAAAATGGGTGTTTTAAAATAAATGGGGGTTTTTTTTCGAGGCCAAATATTTACAAAACTACTATTAATTAGATGGCTATCTTCAAATTTCTAAAATCCATGGAATTTGGGTTTTAAATCAAAACAAGCCCAACATAATTTTTTTGTTTTGAAAACACGAGGCCAAAAATAATATTTTAATATTTAATTTCACCCGACCCCAAACCCAGGTGTTACACCTTTACTGTGGATTGACAACCTATTTGATCAGTTAAGAGGTGCTTCCATATTTTCCAAGATAGATTTGAGATTCGATTACTATTAGTTGAAGGTAAAAGATAAAGATGTACCGAAGACATCTTTTCTCACCCGCTATGGACATTATGAGTTCTTGGTTATGCCATTTGGTTTGAATAATGCACTGGCTGCTTTTATGGATATGATGAATATAATGTTTCATGAATATTTTTATTTGTTCGTAGTAGAGTTCATTGATGATATTTTGATCTATTCCCCTATCGAAGAGGACCACGATAAGCATTTGCGTTCGGTGTTACAGACTTTGTTAGATAATCGACTTTATGCTAAGCTAAGCAAGTGTGATTTCTGGTTTAGGGAAGTAATATTCTTGGGGCATATAGTGTCAGCCGAGGGAATCAGAGTAGATCCTAAAAAGGTTGAGGTAGTTGTGAGTTAGAAACATCCAAAGTCAGTGACAGAGATTCGCAGTTTCTTGGGCTTGGCAGGTTATTACCGACGTTTTGTAGATGGGTTCTCTAAAGTTGCTCGTCCTTTGACAAGATTGTTGCAAAAGGATGTTCATTTCGAGTGGAAAGAAGCGAGACAACAAGCTTTTGAGAAATTGAAATAAGCTTTAACAAAAGCTCTCATTTTGGTTTAGCCTGTGACAGGGAAGAAGTATGTAATCTTTAGTGACGTGTCTTATGTTGGCTTAGGTTGTGTGCTAATGCAAGAAGGAAGAGTAGTAGCCTATGCATCTAGGCAGTTGATGGTTCATGAGCACAAGTATCCTACACATGACATAGAGTTGGTCACAGTGGTGTTTGCTTTGAAGGTTTGGAGACATTATCTCTACGGTGAGAAATGTACAGTATTTACGGATCATAAGAGTTTGAAATATTTGATGACACAAAGGGAGTTGAACCTTAGATAGTGTAGATGGGTAGAATTGCTTAAAGATTATGATATTTTGATTGAGTACCATTCAGGTAAAGCCAATGTAGTGGTTGATGCTTTGAGTAGGAAAGTGGCAGTTGAGTTGCGAGCAATGTTTGCTAGGGTAAGTTTGTCACATGATGGCGGTCTAGTGGAAGAATTGTAAATTAAACCTTCATTGATTCAGTTGATTAAAGAGAAGCAGTTGCAAGATGAAATGTTGGTACCACATGTGCAAGACATAGTGGAAGGTAAACTGTTGGATTTCTTCTATAGGGATGATGACGTTTTATGCTTCAAAGGTAGGATTGTTGTACCAAATGATAATGATTTGAGGTGCACCATTGTGACCGAAGCTCATAGTAGTCCGCTCGTCATGCATTCGGGGAGTACAAAGATGTATCACGGTTTGAAGGATGAATACTACTGGGTTTGCTTGAAGAAAGTTGTTGCTGAATTTGTGAGCAAGTGTATAGTTTGCCAGCATGTTACGACCGAACATTAGTTTCCTTCTCGGTTGTTGTAACCGTTGAGAAAACCTGTGTGGAAGTAGGGAGACTTACTATGGATTTTGTATCATGTTTTCCTTGACACCTTCCAAGAATAATTCTATTTGGGTAATTGTTGATCGTCTTACAAAATGTGCATATTTCTTCGCTGTTAATACTTCTTATTCATTAGATAAGTTGGTTGATTTGTATATCAGTGAGATTGTGAGATTGCATGGTGTACCTAAATCTATTGTGTTAGATAAAGATCTGAGGTTCACAACTAGATTTTGGGAGAGTTTGCATAGCGTCTTGGGTAATCGATTGAATTTTAGCACTTTTTATCATCCTCGGACCGGTGGTCAGTAAGAAATATTCATACAAGTTTTAGAACATGTTGAGATGTTGCACTATTGATTATCAGGGTTCATGGGAGAAGCATCTACTGTTAGTAGAGTTTGTATATAATAATAGCTACCAAGCAAGTATTTAGATGGCACCCTATGAAGCTTTGTATGTCATAAGATGTAGAACACCTATTTGTTGGGCTGAAGCGAGACAAAAGTTATTATCTTTTCCGGATATGCTAAAGGGTACTACCGAGAAAGTGAACTTGGTATGTGATCATTTATAGGGAGCTACGGATCGACAAAAGTTGTATGCATATTTGAAACGAAGAGAAATAGAGTATGTCGTGGGCGACAAAGTGTTTTTGAAAGTTTCGCCTTGGAAGTAGGTGATGAGATTTGGGAGGAAAGGTAAGTTGAGTCCGAGATTCATTGGTCTTTATGAGATAATTGAACGAGTTGGTCCCGTTGCTTATAGATTGAGATTGTCATCCGAATTAGAGAAGATTCATGATGTATTCCACGTTTCGATGCTTCGGATGTATAGATTAAATCTGTCACATGTTATGCATGTCGAAGAGATTGAATTGAATTCAGATTTTACTTATGATGAAGAACTAGTTGAGATCTTAGCTTCGGACAACAAAGTACTACGTGGTAGAACCATTGAGCTGGCTAAGGTTAGGTGGCGACAACGAGGTGTGGAAGAAGCCACTTGGGAGAGTAAAGATGACATGAGAGTTGTAATGCCTCGAGTTTAGGGCCCGGAAGTTAGCCGGATTTGGTTGAAGGTTTGTTCGAGTTAGTTTTACCGGTTTAGACTAGTTTCAAGATTTATTTTAAATAAAAGGTTTTTGAAGGATTAGAATTATGGGAAAATGGTTTTAAATCATATATATATATATATATATAATTTGTGGTGGAAACAAATTTGGAAAATTGTTTTTGGAGAGTGGACATTTTAGTCTAGTGGCTAAAACGTAAAGTTTCAAAACTATTTTGGTGACTAGTTTGTAAAAGAATCAAAACATTGAATCTTTAAGGAGCTATTTAGCCAAGTATAATTTCAGACTTTTCCCCGTAAATATTTTGGCTCCTAAAATGTTTTAAAAAAGATTTTTAAATATAAAAAAAGGATATTTTTGAAAGGTTGTCATCTTCATGCTAAATTGACATTATATTTCTCTCAACACTCTCTTTCAAAGAGCTTCCATCCAAACAACCATTTTCACTCAAGATTTCAAAGGTAAATATGTATTTACATTGATTTTTCATCATAAAACTTGTTTCCAATGATTTCTCTCTAAAACCCAATAATTTTCCTTTAATTTTCTCAAGGTTTTTCATTAGAAAAGGGGGAAAACTATCATTAGGTGTGAGCTACGTTTTTCTCCTTTAATGTAATTTCTTTATTGAAATTCCCACGTTATTGATTATTTTATAGTGTTTATCTAAGGATTTTATATTTGGTTCGATGCAAAAGTGCTTAATCAAGCTATTTAATGTGGATTTGTGAAGATTTCCGTATGGGTTTTGTTTTGCTGGGTTTGTGGATGTTATTAAATGTGTTTTTGATGTTAGATAATGTTAAAATGATGGTTTGATAATATAAAACCCGAAACTAGTTGAGTTGATAGTGTTTAAGGTTGAAATTCTTAAGATTTTGGCTTGGTTTTGTGGAAATCAGTGGCTGATGGTTTCTTGCCTTTGGGTTGATGTTTTTAGCTGCTAATAGATGTGGTTTTGATGATAATCTTGCCGGCTTTTAGTTGGAATTTGTTTAGAGTTGGTTTATTGATATTTTCAGTTTATTTTGGGTATGAATCGATGAGCGATTGATTCTAGATTCTGGGTTTTTGAGTTGCAGCAAGTTTAAGGGATTGAAATGACTCTAATGCTCTATTTTGAATCTATTTGAAGCAATGGAAACCGATTTGGGAACTTCGAACACGATAACGGACGAACCAAGAGCTTGATTTTGGTGTTCGGCTAGCATTTGTGTAGTGCTGGTGAGTGAAACTGTTTTATAAAGCCTTAATATGGTTAAGGACAAAATTTTGGGGGTTTAGATTGAGCTTGAAAAGCAAATCTAAGCTCGAGAGTAATTTTGGTTGTTTTCGCCTATGTTTTTTCGGCTTTTTACCTTGATCTTTTTGAGCATAAATATGTTTTGTTGCAAATGATGAATTATGTTGTTTTCATACATGTTCAGATGTTGAATCATGTAATCCCATAATTTGATTTGTGTTTTAAAGAGATGTGTGTTGTTGAGTAAATGATATTCATGGAAATATGTATGAAAATGGGTTGTGAAATTTCATGGTTGTGGCCTTGGAAAACAGTGGGTAAGTGTTGGCCTTGATGGGTATACTGACACTAGATGGGATTTTATTACCATATATAATTGGTCGACCAATAGGATGAGAGTGCACTATAATGGTAAAATTCGCGTGTGGCCTTAGTGATGTTAGATTCCACTAAGAAGGAGTACGATGATGGGCATTCCACCTGAAGTTTATACTTATTAGACGTTGTGAGTACAGTGATAGGTATTCCACCAGAAGTTGTCTAGTTGTCTTGATTATGGTGATGGGCATTCCACCGAAAGTTATCCGTAATACCGATTAAAAGTGCTAAGATGTCAATATACTCATGATACTAATTTTGCTCTATATGCTTCTATCGTGTTGATGGTGTTATGAAGCTTTGAGATATATGATCCATGTTGTTATGGACATGTTATGTTGAAGGTGTTATGTTGCCTTGTTTCGTAGTTCAAGCATGAGATATTATGAACATCTTATGTTGAAGGTTTACTTTTGAGAAATGATTTGTGAAATAGCTTTGTTTTCAAAAGCAAGTAAAATGGTTTTAAAACTGCATTGTTTTTGTTGATGTTTTCAGCACCCCTCACTAAGCATTCTTGCTTATGCTCTCTTTTCCAATAATGCTTATCCATAGACCATTCGAGGCAGAAAGGAAGCAAGGAGGTGTCCAAGAGTTTATATTTCTCTCAAGTATGGTTTTTGGCATTGAATAATAGTATGTCAGCAATGGGATAGGACCTTTATGCTTTGGGAGGTTTTGTTTTGAGACTCCTTATGTTGAGACGTGTTTATGATGCCTTTTTAGTCTTGTTTATGACCTTTATATGTTGGATAATGGTTTGGTTTAAAGTTTGGTCTTTTATGTGGTTTCTTTATCATGTTGGATGCTTAAAGTTTTCCATATATGGTTGGTTGTGCTAGGATCCTTTGCCTATAGAATGTTTGTTTATAATGTTAGCATGTTGTTTGAATCATGTTCGAGTGTCCAAAGTTGTTGCGGTGAGTCTGTTTTTGGTATGTGATTAGATACAACTGCTATCGTTTCGATACGGTATGCATATTTGACCTAGATGTTTCAAAACACATAAGGGTCGTTCCGAGACCCCAAGGCCATTTTCAGGCCTGTATCGAAACGCTAGGTCATTTCGATACGCCTCTGATGTATCTGAGGCAGGGGAATCGTCCCATGCATGTTGGTCTCGAAACAGGTGAGCAATGTTTCGGTACGTTTTGTGTAACACCCCAATTTTGGGCTTGAAAGTTTAGGGTCTGAACCGGACCGGTCTGATTTTCGGTTCGAATATAAAAGGTGGTTTTAGGGAAAGCCTAGTTCAGGTTGCATTAAAAATATGGGAAAATATCTAAAAATCCTCTTTTAATATATATAAGAGAGTGGTGAAATCAATTTTACAAAATAAGGTTTGGAAGTGTGACATTTCGAAATAGTGACTAAAATGTAATTTTTGAAAAGTTCAGTGGTGACTGTTTTGTAAGGATTGAAACTTTGAATCTTTAAGGAGCTAATTTAACCAAGAAAGGATTTCTCCAGATTTTTCTCAAACTTAATAAATTTATTAATGTTTAATTAATTAAAGGAAAAGTGGAAAATGATATTTTTGCTTTTCATAACTAACTTTCTAAAGAACTTTCTCATCTCATTTTCTCTCAAAATTCCCTCAGCCAAACACATTTCTACAACAACATTTCTTTTGATTTTCACACCAAATGATGAGGTTTCCATCATCAATTGAATCCTAATCCTTTCTACATCAAAACCTCTTGATTTGCTTATTGAATTTTCAAGGATTTTTGCTCTAATCAAGGAGAAATCTACATTTAGAGGTAAGGATGTTCTTCTCCTCTAAATACTCAGTTCTTTACTGAAATTCCCAAGTTCTCAATCCTTAAATTAAGTTTTATAAAAGGTTTTGATGTTGTGATCTTGATTTTGGCTTAAAACTCAAGATTTGGAATAAATCTTGAAGAAATTCTTGGTTATTGTTTGGGCTCTGTTTTGAGATGGCTTTTTATTGTATTTTGGATGTTTAATGATGTGTAATTGAGGTTTAATCAATGAAATCCCGAATAGGTTGATTTTCCTAAGTTTTTGCTTGTGAAAATGGTGGGTTTTGGGGTGATCTTGGTGTTATGTTATAGCTGGAGGTATAAGGACGAGTTTAGGTTCTTTTTGGATGTTAATTGATGTTTAAGAATGTTTAGAAGTGATGGATCTTAGCTGGGTAATGTTGGGGAAGAGTTTGGAAGTGATTTCGGTTGTGTTTGGTAGCTGAAATGTTAGATTTGGTGAGAGCAGCGAGTTTAGGTGTAATGGTTGAAGATTTTAATGCATGATGATGCATTAATCCTCTGCTTTGATGTGTTTAAAATAGTGGAGGCATCTTCGGATACTTGTGGTGTTGATCCGGAGGCTTGAACGACGTTTCGGCAAGCTTGCGAAACGGAATTGGTGAGTGGAGTTGGATTTCCAGTTTTGTACCGAATGTTTGAAAGTTTGGGAGCTTAGTGTAAGTCAAATCAACTTAACTAAGCTCAATAGTAAGTTTTCGGAAAAACTCTCTTGGATGAACCATGGATTGGTTCGATGCATTTGTTGATAATTGCATGTTTAAATTCTGTTTTTGAAAGCATGTTTAGCATGGTTAATGCTGGTTATGTAAGCCATTTGTTGAAGGATGCTCAAGGTAAGAGATCCTTGGATTGATTTGTTAAAAATGTGGATTGATGCATAGTGATGCATGTTGTAAATGGCTTTGATTTAGATGCTTTAAAACAGTGGATTATTGATGATAATTGATGTATATTGGCAAGTGATGTGTTAGTTTTAAAGTACTTGAATCGGATATAGTTAGTCGGCTATAGGATTGGGTGCATCGTGAATGAAGTCGCCTTGGATGTTGAGGGGTTGTGATTGTATTGTAAACTCCATCCAAGTACACTAACGAGATGGTTAAGATCACGATGGTAGTTAAAAGTCTATGTGTGGATCTTGTGTTGTGTGTCCCGTGTTCTCGTTAGTGATGTTATACAACTACCGATGAGTGATGTGGAGGGGTTGTGATTGTACCGTTAAACTCCATCACGGGTGTTGAGGGGTTGTGATTGTACCGGTAAACTCCACCTTGTGTGTTCGGTAGTGTGTATGAAGCGTATGGGACAACACTTGTAATCCGCGTATCCGATTGTGTTTTTGTTGAAAAATGGTTATGGTTTATCACTTGGAAGCCAATATGACATGTTAATGTAAATGAAGCATGAGATGCTTGATGTGAATGCAATGTTGCATGAATAATGATGATGTGTGTTAAAAGGCTTTGTGAAAAGTGTTTTATAAATTGCATTATTGTGTTGTTTCTTTAGAGCATGCCTCACTAAGCATTTGTGCATACGCTCTCTTCTTGAATCAATAATGCAGATAATTGAGGTGTTAGAGGGCAGCAAGGAGGCTAAGAATCCAAGAGAAAGCTAAGCTCATGTATGGTGACTTTTTCACAACGTTATTAGTTCTTGATATTTGGCAATGGGAACCTAAGATGTGTTTTTGGGAGATGTTTTGGACTCCCTAGTTGTGGCATGGTGCCTTAAATGTTTTGGATTTGTAATTGGCCATTATGGTGCTTGTTTTGATGCTTTGAAGGTTGTTTTCTTTGGTTATTAGGATGCATGCCTATAGTCTTATGGATTTTCCTAATTGATGCCATGAATGTGTTTTAATGTTGCAAACATGTACCTTATATGCATAATGACTTGTTGGCATGATTAGGAAGTCATTAGGATGTGTATTAGTGATTAATTGTAAGTTAATCCAGCAAATTCTGCACTTTCTGGGCAATCCGTATCGGAACGGGCACTAGCGTTTCAAAACGGGCACTAGCGTTTCGAAACGGGGGCCTGTAATGACCTTCGTGTATCGAAAAGGGTAGAGGTCGTTCCGAAATGAATTGGCCACTACCAAGCCCTGTTTCGATACAGGTCTCGAAACTAACCCGCGTTTCGGAGCGGTCAACCCCCGTTCCGAAACAGATGACCGTTGGGCACTGATTTAAATGGTTTAAGGTTTGCAAGCTTTACGTTTTAGTCCTAAATTTTGTATTTGCAATTGCTTGAGTTTGAGATGTCCGTTTGAGGTGAAATTTGACAGGGAAGCATGTAATATGATTAATTTGATATTGGTAATTTAAAAATCAGCTAAGCCTTTCATCTTTCCAGAATTTACAATTTGGTCCCTAACTTCTGTATGTTGTGCAATTGAGTCCCTTATTGCTTTCTGATCGCTGTGCTTTTCAGGTATGTTTTTCTCAAGGGTACGCTTAAGGTTAATGTGCATCTAGATAAGATTAAAATCAAGAAAAAAAGTGTCGTTAATCAAGGTTGACTTTTGGGTTGACTTTGGTTTTCCCCGTGAAATCTTCGTAGTTCGGGTCAACCGTCTAGGCCGGGCTAAGGGGGTTACATTTGGCTACTTGAATTGGCAGTTTCGAAACATGCTTGGTCTGTTACGAAACAAATGTCTATTTTGTTAGTTATGGAATGTTATAAAGTTATATTTCTTTGCGTTTGGGCCCCTAATCGTTATAAAAACCAATTGAGGCGAGGTTTTAACCGCTGCTTGCATGAACATGTAACATTAAATTAATGCCTTTAGAGATGATTAAAATTGATAATAATAAGGGTTCCTAATCGAAGGGAAATCTTAATGGGTTTTTCTTCGGTTTTCCCCTTGTAGCTCACTTGGTTCGGTCTTGCGACTAGACCGGGATAAGGGGGTTACATGGGTACCTCCCGTGTGTGAAACTTGAGATATCGGTGAGAATGTATGAAGTTTTGGGACAACACTATTGAATCCGTGTATCCGTTGTTGTTTTGAGAAAGGAATTTGTTAATGATCACTTGTGAGCCGATATAATTGATGATGTGTTATGGAATAGTTGTGATGCACAATGTGTAAAATGCATGTTTTACTCTTCAAGCTTTGCATATGTTAGTTATGCATGCGAAGGCTTAAATTGAGTGTTGAAAAAGAGGTTTTTATTGTTGAAATCATAATACATGTTTTTGAGGTTTATATGTTAATTTTATATTGAGGTAAGTGCATGATTTTGAAGGCTTATGGTTTTCAAGTGATGGTTTAAGCTAATTGAAATGAGATTTCAATGTGGGCTTGGTAAATGGTTTTAATGCATTGATGGTGTTTTGTTTTTTATCCCTTCTCACTAAGTCTTATGTGCTTACGCTCTATTTTTGTCAATCAATGTAGAAAATTAAGGTTTCAGAGGCATCGTGGAGAAAGGAATCGCAAAAGACTTCTTTTGAGAATGTATGTTTCGGTTTAGACTATACATAATAAGTGCAATGGGGGATTCGTTGTATTATTTGGAGATTTGTGCAAACTCCCTGTTTGAGCAAGTTTTCATTTCTGTTTTAGACTTATAAATGGCCTTCGGTTATTGGTTTGTGCCTTGTTATGCATTTTGGTATCTTGCTTGGCTTCTTTGCTAGGTTGCATGCCTATAGTTTTTCTCTGATGCAAATTGCCATGATATGATGTTGAATATGCCATGAATGATTAAGGTTTTATGTTTGGATACGATATATATACATATATATGTTGAAAGCACACTTGAGTGATTATGGGTGCTATGAAAAACCAACAAAATGTGACATTAAAAGTCCCAGAGTATTGGTATGGTAGTAAGTGTATCGATACGGACCAAGCAAAATTGAAAGGGTGTATCGATACGGTTTTATGCTACTGGTTTGTGGTATATCGGTACGGTTCAAGGGGATATCAATACAGGCCTTTAATTCTTTAATCTTAGTGATGCATTGTCGTGGGTGTATCGATACAGGCTCTAAGGGTATTGATACGACCAACTGGTAAGTTAGTTAAAAGTATCTTTGAATGTTTTGTTTCTTTAGGTTGTAGTCCCTGAATGTTGTGGATGTAATTAAATGAGTTTGGATGTTTATTCGGAGCTGATTTTTGACAGAGATGCATGTAATATGACTAATTAAAAGTTGGTAACATAAAATTGGCAAAAGAGTCCTTTTAATTTGAAAAAAATTACAAAACGGTCCCTAAATTGTAATGGAATGCAATCGAGTCCTAAATCATTGTTTGATCGAGTTGTTTATTGTTCCGATGTGATGCTAATCACTTAGAATCATAATGAGCATCTAGACAAAATAAAATAAAAAAACATTAGGGTTGTTTATTGAGGTAAACCTCCCGGTTTACTTCAATATTCCCTGTGTGACCCATTCGACTCGCTCTTTCGTCCAGACCGGGTTGAGGGGTTACACGAAGTTGTTAAATTAGTTAATGGTATCATTGGAAGTTCTGTTTTTTATGTTTTAGTCGTTGAATGTTATAAATGCAATTAAATGTGTTTGAATGATCTGTTTAAGCTGAGATTTGAAATTGTGGCATGTAATATGACTAATTAAAGGATGGTAACTTCAAAATTAGATGAAGGCTCCGTAATTTGCAAAATTTACAAATCGGTCCTTATAACATGTTGTAATAAGTTGAATGCCAAACCGATTTCTGTTTGAGTTGATAATTCTTCCGCTGCAAGTCTTAACACTTAGGGTAACAATGTGCATCTAGACAAGATAAAAAGGAAAACATGGTGGTCTATTGATGTAAACTTCCGATTTACTTTAATATTCCCTGTGTGACCCGGTCGGACGTCTAGGACGGGTTGAGTGGCTTACATTTGGTGGTATCAGAGCCAGGTTTTGAAAGAATGGGATATTGGTAAGTTGATATGACGTGATTTCAAATTGTACGATTGATGTTGCTTGTATGGTAATTGTTATGTACATGTTGATGTAGATGGTATACTATTGTTGTCTACATGTTGTTTTGAATTGAATCATGTTGACTGTTGTATACGACGCTTGCGATATGTATGTTGATTGCCTTACATCATGTTGGGGGAAATTGGGATACCCATTGCCTTATTACTATAGTTTGAAATGTTTAAATTTGAATTGGAAGTCTTGGATCCTTGCTTGAAGCTGGTCTGATTATTTTGTTTTGGTTTATTATAATGCCTTAATCATAATAGCACAATGGGACCGAGGAGAGAGTTGCGATATGATATGATTGTAGCTACCGTAGGGTAGGGAAATCAGGAGAACGAAGTACCTCATAGTTGGAATCTACCTCCTCTACCGCCTCCACTTAGGGGTGAGGAGCAAGGAAACCATGAGCAAGATGGGCATGTGTTGGGTAATTTGACGCCTTTAGTTCAGGCATGACTAGAGCATTCCAGGTTGTTGTTGCTGGAGTGCAAGTGCAAGCACAAACTTATGGGCAAACGGGGTTACCGTTAGAACACTTGCGTAGTTTGGGCAGTGTTGAGTATCGTGATTTGTTGCCTGAGGCATCTGAGGCTTGGATGGTCAGTATGATTCAGATTTTGGAACAAATGGGGTGTAATGATGCATGTAAGTTGGGATATGTTGTTTCGTTGTTGCAAGGTGATGTCTACAGTTGGTGGACGACTGTAACTGCGGTTTTGGAGCCTAATGAAGTGTATTGGGAGTTAGATACTTGGATGATAAGAAATGTGATTCATGTCTTTGGTTCATGGTAGCAAGATTGTGGCTGAGTATGAGGTTCAGTTTGTTCATTTGAGCCATTATGCTCATGAGTTGGTGTCGAGTGATAGGCATCGTTGCGACCGTTTCTGTTATGGTATGGTGCAAGAAGTGAAGACTTTCATGTTGTCTTCTTATTATACAGATTTTGATGTGTTGGTGACGATAACTAAGGATATTGAGCAGAGTCTGGGTTTGACTTCTCGTGTGGATAGTTCTAGCTCGGGAAAGAGAGCTACAGATTTTTGTCCAGGAGGTGGACAGTATAAGAGGCATCATGATAAGAAATATCGCTCTGATCTGAGGCGAGGCGGAGGAAATCCTGGACGTGGAGCACATAATCAGGGTGCTCAGGCTAGACCGATTATTAATTCTTGTTGGGTATGTGGATCGTGTGGTCATTTGAGGCTAGACTGTCCTTGTTTGGGTCGAGAAGCACATGCTTCTGCGGATGTGGCGGCTAACTCTTGTTGGAGTTGCGGATCGGTTGATCATTTGAGGCGTGATTGTTCGTTGTTGGCTGGAGGTGGTCAGGTTAGAGCACCTTTTGTTGCACCACAGCGAGATTGTGAGTGCGTTCGTGGTAATTTACAACGTAGAGAGGATGGTCATAAGGCTATAGTACATGTAGTAGCAGTTCAACCTAAGGGTGGTGGTCTTGCGAGGGTGTACGCACATCGCGAGGGACACAATGATATCGATGTGATTGTAGGTACTTTCACTTTGCGATCTTTTTCATTGTTATCTTTGATTGATTCTGGTACTATACATTCATATCTCTTTAGTGAGCATGCACATCTGCTTGATATACCTATTGAGGTGTTAGATGTGTGAATGCAAGTAACTAGTTCTTTTGGTGAAACGATTGTTACAAGAAGGTTGTTTAGGAGATGTCCTTTATTTGTTCAATGGAATGTGTTTGCGGTAGATTTAATGGAATTACCTTTTGATAAGTGCCCAAAAGTCCTATATTTTCACCCTCTAAAATTGCAATTATCACTCAACCTACACCCATTTGAGCTACATTATGGCCCTTCATGCATTGATTTCGTCATTTATGCCTTTTATCTTTATATGTTGTTTATTCTATGAAAAGGGTATTGTTTGAGACAGAACCAGCTAGTAACAGACCCTGATCGAGCCAAACCACAATTGATAGCTTTGGATGCACTTGGCTTTGGATGCCTGTTACATACTGTTAAAGCATGTTTAAAGCCTATGGTTTGCTATTCTTAATGATCTGTTGACGAAGGAAGCACATGGTAAGTGATTGAAAGCATGGATGAATGCTTTGGAAAATGATTTAATGATAATGCTTTGAAAACGGTGAGGTATGGAATTAAATGTGAATTATATTGGCAAGTGATGTTATGAAAATGGTTTATAAATGATATCAGATATAGTTAGCCGGCTATATGATTGAGTGCGCTGTAAAAAGTCGCCTTGGTTGTCGAGGGGTTGGTGTCCCGTGTCTCCGTCCAAGTACCCTAACGATCAAGGAGGTTGGTGTTCTGTTCTCGTTAGTGGGTTAAGCATCCAACCGATGAATAGGGTTGGTGTCCCCATTGGTGCTTATTACGCCACTTAGTTATGATCGTACAAAATTCTGGTTGAGATGGCCTGAAATGTTGTGTGAACACTTGTTGAATCTGTGTATCCGATATGTTGTTTTGTTAAATGAACCTGTTAAATGATCACTTATAAGTCAATATAATTGATGATGTATCATGAGATGGTTTATGTTCTATATTGTGATTTATACATGTTTTACTCTTTAAGCTTTGCATATGGTAGTTATGCATGGTAAGACTTAAATTGAGTATTAGAAATGAGACTTGTTGTTGGTCCATGATACATGTTGCATAAGGTTTAATATGCTGATTTTTTACTAAGAAAAGTGCATGGTTTAAAAGGCGTGATGGTTTTCAAATGATGATTTAAGTTAATTGAAATGAGACTTCAATGTGGACATGAAAAATGGTTTTAATGCATTGATGGTGTTTTGTTTTTGAGTACTCCTCACTAAGCCTTTTGTGCTTACGCTCTAATTTGTCCATCAATGCAGTGACTTGAGGTTTTGGAGGTTGCGTAGAGCAAGGGATCACAAGAGACTTCATTTGAGAATGTATGTTTCGGTTTAGACTATAAGTAATAAGGGCAACGGATGATCTGTTGTGTTTTTTGGGAGATTTCTGTAAACTCCATATTCGTTCAAGTTTATATTGTTGTTTTAGACTTGTAAATGGGCTTTGGTTATTGGTTTGTGCCTTGCTATTCATTTTGGTATCTTCCTTGGCTTGCTTACTAGGTTGCATGCCTATAGTTTACCTTTGATGCAAATTGTCGTGATATGATGTTGAATATGCCATGAATGATAGAGGATTGATGTTTGACTATGTTGTATTTATGTCGGAAGCATGCTTGAGTGGTTTGGGGTGCATTAAAGTGTGAATAACCAGCAAAATGTGACATTATAGGCCCAAGTGTTTTGATATGCCTAAGGTTGTATCGAAACGGTAAGCTTGAAATAGGCATAGGGTTTTGAAACGGGTAGGCTTTATCAAAACATGCTCAAGTATTTTGGCTACTGGGAATTTTGTGTACCGAAACGTCTTATAGACTGTATCGAAACGAGATCGTGTTCTGAAACACCCAGGCCTGTTCCGAAACAAGGTGTACGATACAGGGCTAAGTGTATCGATACACGAAGCTGTTAAGTTAGTTAATCATATTCCTTTGAAGTTCTGTTTCTTTATGTTTTAGTTCTTGAATGTTGTGGATGCAATTAAATGTGTTTGAATGATCAAATTGAGCTGCGATTTGACACAGTGGCATGTAACATTACTAATTAACGGATGGTAACCTAAAATTGGATGAAGTCCCCGTATTTTGCAAAATTTACAAACTGGTCCTTATCGCATGTTGTAATCAATTGAATGCCTAATCGATGTCTGTTTGAGTTGGATTTTTTTCGCTGTGAGTCTAAACACTTAGGGTAACAATGTGCATCTAAACAAGATAAAAATAAAAAATAGGGTCATTTATTGAGGTAAACTTTCTAGTTTAGCTCAATATTCCCTGTGTGACCCATTCGGTTCGGTCGAGCATCCAGGCCGGGTCGAGGGGGTTACATTTGGTGGTATTAGAGCCAGGTTACGAAAGATTGGGATTTTGGTAAGTTGATGGTAAGTTGATATGACTTAACTGCAAATTGTACGATGATGTTTCTTTGTACGGTGATTGTTATAGACATGTTGATGTAGTTTGAATATTGTTTATGCTATGCACGATGGATGTGATATATGTGTTAACTGTTATATATATGTTGATGTGGGTTGGATCTTGTTGGTAAGTTGGTATGGTGATGTTGTGAAACGAAATCTATTGTTTGTTATGCACAGTGTTTGTGATATGTGCGTTGATTGTTTTATATTATGATTAGGGAAAATCGAAATACATGTTGCCTTATTACTATAGTCTGAAATATTTTGATTTATAATGGATGTCTTGGATCCTTGCTTGAAGCTGGCCTAAATGTATTGTTTTGTTAGTTTATTATCATGCCTTAAATATTTCTTTTAGCACAATAAACCGAGGAGAGACTTGCGATGTGATATGATTGTTGTTGCCGTTGGGCAAGGAGTAGAGGAGTGTGTAATGTCTCTTGGGGGTTTGACGCCCCGAAGTAAGTACAAATGGTGTCGGTTGGGCCAGTCTTGGGTGACATGGCACCTAGGATATAGGCGATGTCTGGAGCTTATGAAGTTGTTCTTGCTGGATTGTGTGGGACTGTACTAGCTATTGGACAACTTTGAGATGTTGTTAGAATGCTTATGTAGTTTTGAAGAAGATGAGTTTCGAGGGTTGATACCCGAGGTATCCGTGGAGTGGATGGTCTGTACTACTGGGATTATCGAACAAATGGGGTGTAATGATGCCCATAGGTTGAAAATGTGTTGTGTATCCGTTGCAAGGAGATGTGTACATTTGGTGGAAAACTACGGTTGTGGGTGTGGAACTCGATGTTGTGACTTGGGAGTTCGTTCGAATTGTCTTTAAGAAGAGGTATACGAGGGTTAGATACTTGGATGACAAGAAATGTGAATTCATGTCTTGGGTTCAATACAATATGATTGTGGCCGAGTTTAAAGTACGAATTGTTTAGTTGAGCGGGTATGCTTCTGAATTTAAATTGGATGTGAGACATCGACATGATTGATTTTTTTACGGATTGGTACATGGTGTTAGGCTATACATGTTGGCTTTTTGGCTACACCGCTTTCGACGTGTTGATTACACGAGCAAAGTGCACTGAGCAGAACCTAGGTTTATCAATTCGTGTGAGAAGTTCTAGCTCTGGAAAGAGAGTTGCGGACTCTAGTTTTAACAGTAGTCAGTGTGAGAATAGTCATGATAAAAGGTATTGCTTGAGCTAAGGTCGGGTGGATGTAATGTTGGGCGAGGACCGTAGGGTCAGTGTGTCTGGGCTTGAGTAGCCTTCGATACCTATGAGGTATGTGGATCGTGTGATCACGTGTGGCGAGATTGACCACATTTGATCTGTGGGGTATAGTTTCCTGCGCCTGTTGATGATAATGCTTTTTGGAGTTGTGGCTTGAACAATCATCTCAAAAGTATTAGATGTGGGAATGCAAGTAACTAGTTTTTTGGTGAAACGGTTGTTACAAGAAGTTTATTTAGGAGATGTCGTCATGTGTTTGCAGTTGATTTAATGGAATTGTCTTTTTATGAATTTGATGTAATCCTTGGAATGGATTGGTTGACCGAGCATAGGGCCGTGTTTGATTTTGATACGAAGAAAGTTACCTTGAAAGTTGCTGATGATTATGAAGTGGTAATCGTGGGTGAGAATTGTAACCCCTTCGATCCGGTTTGGGCAAAAGATCGGACCGAACGGATCATACGGGGAATATTGAAGAAAACCTGGAAGTTTACCTCAATAAACAACCCTAATTTTTTTCATTTTATCTTGTCTAGATGCTCATTATTAACCTATGTGATCAACATCGCAGCGAAACAAAAAGCAACTTGACCAGACATCGATTTGGGACATAATTGCATACAAACAAATTTTAGGGACCAATTTGTAATTTTACCAAACTATAAGGACTTCTTCACTTTTTAGGTTACCAACCTTTAATTAATCACATTACATGCATCTATGTCAAATCTCATATAAAAACAATCATCCATGCTCATTTAATTGCATCCACAACATTCAAGGATGAAAACATAATGGAACATAACTTCAGAAGATTCCAATAACTAACTTAACAGCTTGCCATTTCGGTTCAAGTTGCCTGTACCGAAACAATCATATCAAAACAGGGTCAAGCGACTCGAAGCACGGGCCCATATCGAAACAGTCCCAATGGTGTTTTGAAGCATGCACTTCCGGTACCAAAACAACCTTTCCCCGTTTCGATACCCTTAAACCATTTCAGGCTCACCGTTTCGGTAAAGGCTCGAGTGTACCGAAACACCTAGGCCTGTAATGACACTTTTTACTAGTTTTTAAAACTTTAATCCATACAAAACCATTCCAACATGCTTCTAACATGCAGACAACATATCTAAGCATCAAACCTCAATCGTACATGGCAGAATAAACATCATAACATGTCAATATGCAACAATGGAATCTATAGGCATGCAACCTATGAAAAATAACCATTCATGTGTCAAAACACAAAAAAAGCATAAACCATCAAGTAAAGGCCATTTACAAGTCTTTAAGGGCCTCTAAAACTTGCCACAAAACATGGAGTTTCAAACCACATCTCCCAAAACATTAAGGCATCCTACCATTGCCAATCATTATTACTAGTAGATAAATGTAAAATCATACTTGAGCTTAATCCCACCCCATGGAATCCTTCTTGCCTCTTGCTGCCCAAATATGCTAATTCTCTGCATTGCTGGAAAAAGAGAGCGTAAGCACAAATGCTTAGTGAGGGATGCTCAAAACAAACCAACAACAACAATGCATTTTAAAACCATTTGTCATTTAGAAATCTCTATCTCATGCATTCTTGAAAATGCAAAGTCTCAAGGCAAATCCTTACATGCTTAAATCTCATAAAGCATATCTCAAAACAAAATCTCATATGCAATCTCATTTCATTAAATCATTTATAAACAAGGTACAAGTGAATCTCATATATTGGCATTTTAGCTACATTACTCAGATATGTTAATACCTTGACGAAATCGTTAAGTCCTACATCAATGGAATCTCACATCACTGGACTCACATGGCGACATCTCTCATCGCCAAAGAACTTGATGGAATCTCTCATCATCAAGACCTACCGTGGTGGAATCTCTCATCACCACACTCTCACTTTGGAACGAGATGCCACTACCCCCATTGCTCGAACCAAAGAACACGCACAAATTTTGTATATTATATTACACTTCTCATCCAATTGGTCGACCAATTATGTCCGGTAACAATAATCTCATATCATGCCAATATACTCATTTTAAACATCATTACGTACTACTTTTCAATGCATCATTATAAATCATTTCCATCCCATTTCAAAAGCATAAATAATGCATAGCATTTTCTCAATAAGTTCTATTTCTTTAAAATAACAAATCTATCTCATGGGATCATGTTAATCATCATATCATTTCTAAAAACAAGCATAAAACAATAGGTGTAATTGTATCTTCAAAACATGAGTATGATCATAAAACCAATGGGATAAACACCGAGAAACGAGAGCGAAATATCTCAAACTTACTTCCGAGCTTAGTTTAGTGCTTTAAAGTCAACCTAAACCCCCAAACCTTGATTTCAAGCCTTTGAAATGCTTTTAAAACTAATTCCACTCACCGACAACATCACGCTCTCTTTGCCGAAGCGTAATCAAGCTTTCAGGGCTTCTGAAACTTCATCGATTGTTTTTGATACATTATCCCCTGTTTATATTACACAAAAATAGAAGATTAATACATCTCAATGCATTAAAACCAACAACAATCAAAGGCATTACACTGCTCTGCCCAAAAACTGTAATGCCCCGATTTTGTGCCTAGATGTTTTAGGCATCAGTTTAGGTTAGTCGAACCTATAATTGGAGATTCGAGCCTTTAGAAGAGGTTAAGGGAAAACATTGTCCTGGATGTGATAAGATTATAAGAAAATTTGCTAAAATATTTTAAAAATATATATTGAATGATGGTGAAATTGATTTTTGAAAACGGGTCATGGAAAGTCACGATTTTATAAAGTTGTCATTTTGTAAAAAGTGCAAAATTGGTTTTTAAGGACTAAATTAAAAAGGAGATGAGACTTAAAATCTTTAGGGATCTTACATGTGTTTAACATCCTTTTTCCCTTAATTTGACCAATTTTAAAATAGTATTATTAAAAAAGAATAAAAAGAAAAGCTTTTAATTAAAATGGATTTCTAATGAGATCAAAAGGATTTTACGTAACTTCCATTTTCTCACTTTCTTAACAACCAAACACATTCTTTTCTCTCAAAAATCTTAGATTCTATCATCTTTTCTCTTTCTTTTTGATTTCCTAAAGTGATCTTATTAATTTAATCAATGGAGCTTTGAAGTTTGCTTGCAAAATCTTTGTCAATTGAGGGAAAACGCTAATATAGGGGGTAAGAGCTGACCAACCCTCTAATCAAGGTTCTTTAATGAAATTCCCAAGTTTTGTGCTTCCTAAATATTTTTATTAAATGTGTTTTATGTTTTGATTAATGAAAAATGGGTTAAATGGTTTAGTTGATGATTTTCAAAGATTTTCGTTTGAGCACAATTTTGATTGATTTGAGAATGGTTTTAAAGTTGTTTTGGATGTTAAATGATGTTAAAGTAAAGGCTTAATCATTATAATCTCGGATTAGGTTGGACCTCTTAAAGTTTAGGTTGTTAGTTATGGGTTTTTGGCTTGGAAATGTGAAATCTGATTTGCTGGAGGTATAAGGATGATATTAGGATGTTTTTAGATGTTGATTTATGGTTAAAATGTGATGGAAGTGTTTGTTGATGGCTGATTTGAATTTAGTGATCAATTGAAGGTGACTTCGGTTGTTTTGGATGGGTATTTTGGTGCCTTTGGACAGAGCTGCGGGTTTTTAGTGTTTACTGCTGGTTTAAATGCATTGAGATGCATTTTCCTCTATTCATGTGTGATATAAACAGAAGATGATTCTTTGGAAGCTTTCGGCGAAGTTCAAGGGACTTCAGACGCTTGATTTTCACGTCGACGATTGAGTTTTCGCGTGTCGGTGAGTGGAAATGAGATTTCCAGCTTTGAAATGCTTAAAAGGTGGTTTTGGGGACTTAGTGTAAGATTGAATGTTTTACTAAATTTTGAAAGTAAGTAAAGTGACATTCTCTCTCAGATTGTGCTATTATGGGTTTGTTGATGCACTTGTTTTAAAATGCATATTGTCACTGTTAAAGCATGTTTTGAGGCAACTGAATTGTTGTTTTTGATGATATAATGATGAAGGATGCACATGGTAAGTGATTCGTGTAAGTATACATTTATACTTGGGATTTTAAGCTTGATTTGATGCTTGGGAATGCGGTTGGTAATTGATGCTTTGAAAATAGTGAAATATGTGATGAAATGTGGTTCATATTTGCAAGTGATGATATGAAAATACTTTTATAAATGCTATTAGATATAGTTAGCCGGCTATAGGATTGAGTGCACTATAAACAAGTCGCCTTGGATGTTGAGGGGTTGAGATTGTACCGAATACTACATCCAAATACACTAACAATTGAGGAATGTTTAAGGTAGCTCTCGTGTGTAAACCTTGGGTAGTGTCATGTCTCTCATTACTGTGTTATACATCTATCGATGAGTGGTGTTCAGGGGTTGTGATTGTGCCGAATACTCCACCACGGGTGTCACAACGGAGGAGGGTAGCTCCCGTGTGTGAGCCTTGAGGTGCCGGTAGAGTGTATAAAGTGTTTGGGACAACACTTGGTAATACGTGTATCCGATATCGTTTTTGGGAAATGATCTCGATGTTAATCACTTGTGAGCCAATGAGTAATGATGTAATTTGAAATGTGTTTTGTTGCATAATATTGAAAATGCATATTTTTCTATTTAAGCTTAACATGTGTGGAAAATGCTTGGGAAGGCTTAAATTGAGTTTAGAAAATGGGATTTGCTGTTGGATTGTTAAAACATGTTGCATGAGGTTTTCATGCTGATTTTGAATGAGAAAAGTGCATGATTTTTGGATGGCATGATGGATTTTAAATGATTCTTGCATTAATTGAAATGAGATTTCAATGTAGTTTGGAAATTGATTTAAATGCATTGATGAGGTTTCGATTTTGAGCACTCCTCACTAAGCTTGTATGCTTACGCTCTTTTTTGTCCACCAATGCAGATAACTAAGTGTTTGGAGGCAGCAACTTGCAAGGGAATCTTAAGAGAGTTTATTTTGAAAGTATGTTTTGGTTATGGACTACAGTAAGATGGGCAATGGGGGATTCCATGATTTGTTTGAGTGATGTGTATGAACACCCTTTGAGCAAGTTTGCTTTATGCTTTTATACTTGTAAAAGGCCTAAATTTGGTGTTTGGAGTATTGGTTTGAGTTTTGACTCTTGTGTGACTTATTTGTTAGGTTGCATGCCTTTAGTTTTCCATTGATGCAACTAGCCATGCTTTTGTGCTAAATAAGTTGCAAATGTTTGAGGATTAATATTTATGTATGATCTATGCATGTTGAAAACTTGTTGGGTTGGTTTAGGATGGATTTTAGGGTGTATAACCAGCAAAATATATCATTACAGGCCCAGGTATTTTGGAACACTCGAGCCTGTACCTAAACGGTGAGCCTAAAATGGCCTTACTATTTCGAAATGGATAAGTTTTGTTCTGGTATGTTTTGCTACTGGAAACCATGGTTTCGAAACACCTCAAGGGCATTTCGATACGGGCCCGTGTTACGAAACAGGGCTAGCCTGTACCGAAACGGCTGGCAATTATGTTAGTTGTTGGAATTATCTGACGATCTGATTCTTTGCGTTTTAGTCCTTGATTGATGTATATGCAATTAAATGAGCATGAATGATTATTTTGAGCTTAGATTTGATTGAGATGCATGTAATGTGATTAATTAAAGGGCGGTAACAAAAAAATGGGTTAAGTCCCTATAAATCAGAAAAATTACAAAATTGTCCTTAAATGCCGTAATTGGATGAAATTGATGGATAATCGAGTTGCGAATGATCTACTGCAATGTTTAACACATATGAACCTAATTTGCATCTAGATAAGATAATAGAAAATAGGATCTTTTATTGAGGTAAACCTTCTCGGTTTACTTCAATATTCCTTGTGTGACCCGTTCGGTTCGGTCTATCTATAACCCCCTCGTCTCGGTCTAACCGACAGGCCAGTCCGAACGGGTTACACGAGGAAAATCGGGGCGAAACCCGCAAAGGCCTCACTCCGATTAGTAACCCCATTTTTTCATTTAATTATCTTGTCTAAAATATTAGATTTATTCCTATGTGCGAAGGCAGCAGTGGAAGACGATAACGAACAATACAAGCAGAACATATGGCTACTTAAATTTACAAAGTGACATGTTAGTCCGATTTCATGCGTACGAAGCAAAATCATTCATAAAAGATACATACGAACTCAACAAGGAAGCAAACAAGCAATCGGAACTAAAACGTAACATCCAAGAACCTTTGAAGATGCCAAAAAGCCAAATTTCTTGCTTGCGTTTCGAAACAGGCTTGCCCGTTCCGAAACGCGGGCTCCAGTTTAAAAACAAGACCAGGCCGTTCCGATTCAATTCACTATGTTCCGGAACGGGGGTCTATAGTGTCGAAACGTTTCGGAACATGTTTCGAAATAAGGGTTCTCAGTGGCAAATCGTATCGAAACGCGTACCGAAACGAGAGCTCACAATGTCAAATCATATCGGAACGACACCACCCCCGTTCCGATATGAGCATCCCTGGAGCTACAGCCGTTCTTAAATCACTTCGAGCGTTTCGACACGCATGCACACAGAGTGACCCGAAAACAGGTTTCTGCATCCTCAAACATCCCCAAACTTGCCCCAAAACATCAAAGATCACAAGCAAGCATCATACAACCAAATCTAGAGGCAACACATCCTACTACAGAGCAATTTTAAACAAAAAAGCATGCATAAGAAATCAATTTAACCAAAGGAAACATACATCAACATAAGCATCACGTAAAACAAGTTTTACATCCCTTCAAAACAAAACATAAGTATTCAACAACATAGGAGTCTAGGAAACGCTCCTACAACACATAGCATCCCCATTGCTATCTATTAAATTATTTAAGAAAACCATACTTGAGAAGCAACACACGCTCTTGGGTGCCCCTTCCTTGCTCCTTGCTAACTTCCACACTAATGACCTGCATTGTCGGAAATGAGAGCGTAAGCTTGAAAGCTTAGTGGGGGAGCTCAAAAACAAAATATCGACAATGTAGGGTCCAAAGCATGGTATCCATAAATCATCAACAAGGCATACACAACACCAACATAGCAACATAGCCAACCGCTACAAAAATGCATGAACATGGCATCTTACCTCATGTTATGCTTAGCATAAATGTACGGAACATCTTATCACAACAACCTCACATAATTAAGGTATATTGGCAACTATATAGCTTACTAAGATATGCGGATAACTTCTGTTGGGATTTTCACCCAACGTACTCAACAACATCATTATTACCTTCTGGTGGGATTTCACACATCACCGTTTTCTTTTACGGATGGTATTCAACTCATCATCACACATAAACACTTTCCGGTGGAATGTTACCTCACCGTACTCCTCCTTGGTGACTACACATCACCAAGGCCGCGCGCGAATTTGACTCTTACCATGTGCATACTCATCCTAATGATCGATCATTTATATCTGGTAACATAACTAGTGCCAACATACTAAGCGAGAACTCACCATGATTCCACAAATCATGCAACACAACATACGAACCACCATCATGCAACATAAATACCTCATAACAAGCATAATCAAACACATATCACACAAGTCCACATTTATACACATTTAACAAGGAATAAATAGAGCTAAACAAGAAATTAAGCTACCAACTTAATCCCCACATTAGATTGGCCTACCAAACACAATCTAAAACTCCAACAACATGCTTTGAAACAATTAAAAACCATTGAAAATAGTCCACTCACCAAACACCCTCAATACAAGCCAAGGATGTTGATCAAGCCTCCAAGTTTCCTGGAATCGAGCCCGAAGCTTCTCCAATGTTTTCCTCTGCTTCTAATCAACCAAAAACAGCGTATTAATCTTCAAAACGTCCACAAAATTACTGCCACAAATCAGATTACAATCTCAAGACCATTTCACTACATTTCCATGCCAAGAACTAACCCAACTCTTCGTTTTTGGGACTTGAACACAACCCAGAAATTACCCATCAATTTCATCATCCAAATCATCATTAAACATGCTCAAAACAACCCCCAAGCATAACCATGCCATCAGCCCAACTTTACCTCACAAAACTACCTCAAAAACTCAAGATTTCTACCCTTTAACAAACCCACAAATAGCCATTTCGGGATTTCAACAAAACCTCACCATTTTAACATATGTTACACTTAAAAGAAAGAATATAACATATATTATCTTTACAAATAAAAAAAAACAATGAAAACCCATCAAAGTTTCCACCTTTAATTTAAAAGTTTGAACATATGAAGAAACTCAAAAATAAAGTTTCTGAAAATCTAAAACCATGGAAACGTTAAGGATGAAGAGGAGAAATCAAAAACATAATTACCTTAATGAAAACACTTGAAATCACTCAGAAAGATGATAGAACAGTAACTTGTGTTGGGGAGAGGCTTTTGTCGTGGTTTTAGTTTCAAGAGGAAGAAGAAGATGATTTTCAAAACATCCTTTTTACTTGTCTAATTTCATTTATTTAGAAAATTCCCCATTTTCCCTTAATGAAATCACATAGACTTTTTAATTTAAAACCAAGCCCATTTTATTTAAACCAAGCCCAAAGACTCGAACCCAATTAACTCACCTAACACCCGACCCCTAGACCCGGGTGTCACACTATCGGCTAGCTCAGGTCAAGGGGATTACATTTGGTGGTATCAAAGCCAGGTTTCAAAATAATGGGATGATGGTAAGTTAATGGTGAGTTAATGTGATGTAATTGTATGTATTTGGTGATGTTTGTTTTGCACGGTGAATGTTATAAGTATGTTAATGTTGAGTAAATGATAGTGATGCTATGTATGATGATTGTGATGTAAGTATGAGTTGTTATATATGGTGATGTTTTGTGCTGAATATTATTGATTGTGATGCATGATGGTTGTGACATGTACGTTGTATGCCTTACGCTATGTTTGGGGGAAATTGGGATGTCCGTTGCCTTATTACTATAGTGAAGTGTTTTTAAATTGAATTCGAAGTCTTGGATCCTTGCTTGGAGCTGGCCCGAGTGTTTTGTTTTGTTACTTTTGTAATCATGCCTTAATTATAATAACATAATAAACCGAGGAGAGAGTAGCAATTTGGTATGATTGTTATTGTCGTTGGGCGTGGAATATAGGAGTGTGTAATATATCCTTGGGGCTAGACGCCTCAATGTGTCTCGATGTAAGTACAACCTGTGTCATTTGGGCAACTGTTGGATGATATGGCGCCTGGGATATAGGCGATGTCTGGAGCTTGGGAAGCTGTTAATGCTGGAGTGCATGTAACTGCACTAGCTAGTGGACGTTTGTGAGTTGCAGTTAGAGTGCTTACGTATTTTGGAAGAAGTTGAGCTAGAGGGTTGTCACCAGAGGTATCCATGGAGTGGATGACCTGTACGAATAGGATTATGGAACAAATGGGGGTGAAATGATGCCCATAGTGTGAAGATGAGTTATATCTCAGTTTTATGGAGATGTGTATAGTTGGTGGACAACTGTGGTTGTGGGCATGGGACCCCTATTTTTTGTTTTAGGAGTTCTTTTTAACAATTCAAAAGGAGAAGTATTCGAGAGTTAGATACTTAGATGTCAAGAAATGTGAATTTGCGGTTTGGGTTCATACCGTAAGTTTGTAGTCGAGTTATGGCATGAATCACTTAGTTGAACGGGCATGCTCCTTGATTGGTATTTGATATGAGACATCGATATGATTGACTCTTTTATGGGTTCGTGCATGATGATAAACTAGATATGTTTTTTTATTTTGGCTACACCATTTTCAATGTGTTGGTAACACGGGCGAGGTACTTTGAGCAGAACCTGGTTTAGTAATGTGTGCGAGAGGTTCTAGCTTTAGAAAGAGGGTTGCAGGCTCTAGTTTTAGTGGTAGCCAGTGTAAGAATGGTCATGCTAAAAGGGTATCGCCTAGGTTGAGGCGAGGTTGTATTAATGTTGGTCAAGCATCATATGGCCGATATGTCGAGGCTTGAGTAGTGTTTGATACCTATTAAGTGGGTGGATCATGTGACCATGTGATGTGAGATTGTCCACGTTTGATCGGTGGGATATAACTTTCTGCGCCTGTTGTTGCTAATGTTTTTGGGAGTTATAGCTTGAACGTTCATTTCAGAAGTGTTAGATGTGGGAATGTGTGTAACTAATTTCTTTAGTGAAATTGTTGTCACGAAGAAATTGTATAGGAGATGTATTTTATCTATTCAATGCCATGTGTTTTCAGTTGATTTGATGGAGTTGTCTTTCTATGGTCTTAAATTAATCCTTGGAAGGGATTGGTTGACCGGGCATAGGGTCGTGTGTCGCAACCCCTTTTTAGGGACGGCTTCGACTTTTTGGAAAACTTAAAAAAAACGGAGTCGCCACCAATTGTTTTTGAAAAAGTGTGATTGGGCCACTTTAAACCAGGGTTATTTTAAAAAGATGTTTTGTTTTAATAAAACAACGATTTTGGTCTGCGAAAATTAGAAAAACAAGTTCAGTGGTCGGTTACGCGTGGGGAAGGGTTAGCACCCCCACGACGCCCAAAATTGGTACCTAATTGGATTTAAAATCATTTTTCAAAGCTGAAATTTGCAAGTTCAAAAAGGTTTGACTTTACTTGTTTGTTTAATGAATATTAGTCTATTATAATGGTCTTATCGCCCAGGAGATGAACTTTAATCACCGCCAACATTTCTGGCACTAACCCGTCATTCCCGTTTGATAAGACACCACATTAAATATTTTTCACTTTTCAAGCAACAAAGAAATTTAGTGCATTGAGCATTTTATATTTATTTTAAGTTCGATTATTTAAAAAAAAAACTAAAAACGTTAGTCTTTTTTTCCTAATTTAATGTTTAAGTTTGCTTAAGTGTATTTTATTTTTGTGAAGAAAATTTTTCAACAAACATGTCTCTAACTAAGCTTTAGAACTTAGTCCTAAGTTTTAACCTATTTCATAAAACAAGCAAGAAACTTTTTGTTCTTTTGAGTTTTTTTCTTTTTATTATTTCTTAAAAAAACTTTTTATTTCTTTTTTACTTTTTTATTTTTTAAAAGCCAAGACCCTTTTTTACATTTTTATGTTTTTTTCTTTTTTATGTTTTTTTACCTTTTTTATTTTTTCATTTGAAAAAGAATTTCTCTTTTAAAACTTCTTTTTTTCATTTATTCATTTTCTAAGCTTTTCTTTTTTAAAAATATTCTCTTTCAAAATAAACTTTATTTTTTGAAAGATTTCCTTTTAAGCTTTTTTTTTTTAATTTTATTTTCTCCTAAAACCCTAAACTTTTAATTCAAAACTTTTTTATTTTATTTTCTTTAAAAACACATTATAACTTATTTCTTTTTTTCTAAAAAACATCTTATTTTTTTAAAATCACTTAATCCATTTATTATTAAATGTAAAGTTTCAAAACCCTTTTTTATTTTTATTAAAATCAAGCCCTTTATTATTTCCACCCATGCATTATTGTTTTTTCCTAATTAAATCCCTAACTTTATGTTTTTTCAATTAAACCACATTAACTCATTTTATTCTTACATTTTTAATTTAAATATTTTTAAAAATTCATCTCTACATTTATAAAGATCAAATATTCCTAACAACTTTTTTAAAGCATGCAAATTTTTAAAGATCAAACCAAAATTAAACGGAAATTTAGAACGGAAATATTACTGGAATCGTGAAACGATTTTTCAACTTCAAGAGCACAACCTAAAATCCAAAAAACAAACACAAACACAAAAATTCAACCAAGAACAATCATAAAAAATATAAATAAAAATTAAAAGGAAAGATAGAAATTTTACCGAAACGACGAACGGAGAACCCGAATATGAACTTCTCGAAATGCTCATATTTGCCTCCGCAAAATTGCCTCCAAACTCGAACTTCAACTCCAAAAGTTCTAGCAAACTCTTGAAAATTTTAGAGAATTTTTCGAATTTTTTCCTAAGCATATTTTATTTTTTTCAAGTGTATTTTTCTCTTGAAATTTTGTGTGTTCAACAATGGGGAATATGGGGTTTTTATACACATACTTGAGCTTGAAAATCAAGCAAATATCCGTGTTTAATCCCTAAACTTGAGCCAAAATCAGACCAAGAACTTGATTCTCAGTAAAACCCCTCAAACCTTATACGATTTGGTTCAATATCGGAGCTGAATTTCCCCCCTTTATTTGAGCCTAGGGTTTGACCTCTTGTCTCGATTTTTTGCAGATTCCAGCGACCACAGGCGACGGAGGCGTGCGGGGCTGGGGGCGTTAGGTCAACGACGGCGAGGCGGACTGGCCGGCACCAAGGGCGACGGTAGCCATGGCCGGTAGATGTCGGTCAACCCTCCATAAAGTTTGGCGAGAGGGTTTGCTGGGGAACCATCTCGCGCGCGTGCGTCTCACGCACTGGTTCCCCCTTTCCTTTTTTTATTATTTTCTTTATTTTTTTTCTTCTATTTTTTGTTGTTTTTAACATTTTTTTCATTTTTGGACTACATTTTATTTCCTTTTTTGTAAAATTCCACCTTTATTATTAAAATTATTTTCTCCCTTTTTTTCTTTTTTTTAAAGATGGGCTAGTATTTCTAAATGGGCTTCAAAAATGGGTTCTTAAAGATTGCTTTTTATTGTATTTTTATTTAATTTAGAAAAAGGGCGAGCCTTTTATTATTTTAAGGGAAAAAGATTCTTTTTTGGATTATTTAAAATTGGGGTGAAAATATAGTGACAACATCTGCTCCTCTTTGCTTATCTCTGTGCAACTAAAATAAAGCAAAGACCAAAAGGCGCTGATATTCACCAATTTTTTGGTTGGCTCCATTCTCCAAATGCCCAAACGGATAGGCATGCTCTATTCTCCTGATGCTTGAATAGCTAAGCTGGGTTCCATTATCCAAATTCCCGAACAAATAGGTTGGTTCTATTCTCCTTATGCTCGAATAGCTGAGCTGATTTCCATTCTCCAAATGCCCGAACGGATAGGCTGCTCTATTCTCATGATGCTTGAAAAGCTAAGCTGGGTTCTATTCTCCCAAATGCCTGAATAGCTGAGTTGGGTTCCACGCTACAACAGATAGGCTGATTCTATTCTCCTTACGCTCAAATAACTGAGCTAGGTTCTATTCTCCCAAATGCTCGGATTGTTGAGCTGGGTTATGTCCTCCCAAATGCTAAAACATGCAAATTCTTCTGAAAACTTTCATCCTCATGCTTGGATTAATATGCAAACTCCATTCTCCTTATGCTTGAATAGATAGGCGAATTCTTTGAAAAACTTCATCATCCTTATGCTTGGATGAATAAGCAAATTCCATTCTCCTTTTGCTTGAACGGATAAGTGATTCTTCTGAAAAATTTCATCCTCCTTATGCTTAGATGAATAAGCAAACTCTCATTTGAATAGGTCTTCCATGTACCTGAAAAAACAAAATCCAACATGCAATACAATTATGATATGCATGACCCTAGGGATGTCTAAAACATGAATGAACGATAAGTTTTTCCTTTTAAAACTTCTTTTACTTAGATTGTTTTCTTAATTTTGATGTAATTCTGGTTATCGAGGCTCACCCGATTAACACGAACTCTCTCCTAAACTTGCGTAGATAAGAAGGCTAGCTTTATTTATCTTTCAATTCTTCTTGGCTTTTTGTAGAGCGTTTGGGTGTTCTCTATTTATGAGTGCAAGTGCACACTCTTGTCAAGTTATAGTATAAAAGATATCGTCTCTCACGAGGATTGGGCAGCTTGATTCGAATTGGAAGTCCTACACAAGAAAAGTAAATGTACAATTAAATTGGATGGTTTAGAATAAAAGTAAAATAAAAACACAAGTAATTGAAGAGGAAGTGATCAGATTGATAGAGAGGACCGTGTTATGTTGTTGTTTAGTGTGAAACTGTGTTGAATAGGACAAGTCGTTTTGCGCTGTCAGACTATGTTGCCTCGGCTATGGATGGCAGGTAGACTGCTGAGACCCTCTCGCTGCCTCGGTGGGGGAATGGAACTGTGTCTCGACGGCAAACTCGGCAGAACTTCAAGGCTCGGCAGAACGCTTCGAAAGTGACTTCGCTTATGTCTAAGTTAGAGTTTTGTTGATGCCCACTGCAGATAATATCAGTCGCAGCGTGAATCATGCAAAGACAACAATGTTGATTCGTCCTCTTTTAGCCGCCTTAATCTATGTTTAGGCCAGATTGATCGCACCGTATATAGACGAAATCGTACTTACTCCTTTCGTGAGTTCGACTCTCTCTATACCGAACAAATGGATAGAATTTCGTGCTGTAGAAAACTGTTACTCGTTCTTTGCCAGGTTCTTCAATACTACCATTACTTCATCTGGATATTTGTCCAACAGCAATCCATTTGCTGCTGAATCAATTTTCATACGAGTCTGTAAGTTGGCAGCATTATAAAACTTAACTACCTGGTTCCAAACGGGGAATCCATGCATCGGGCAGTTCCTCAGTAGAGTGGTAAATCTGTCCCATGCCTTGTGCATTGCCTCGTCGTCTTCGTGTTGAAAAGTAGCAATTTCATTACGTAATCGCTCAGATAAATGTGAAGGATTAAAACGAGACAAAAATTCATGAGTTAAATCTGCCCAAGTTCATATTGAACCCGGCATTAGTTTATTCCACCAAGTTTTCACCCTGTCCCTCAATGAATGAGGAAATAACCGAAGCCTCAGTATCACCGGATTTACTCCTTGTAGTCTAAACGAACCACAGATTTCCTGGAACGTTTTCAGATGCTCCCTAACATCCTCTATAGCAGCACCACTAAATTGGCCAGCGTTATTAATCATGCTGAACATGACAGGTTTCAGCTAGAAATTTTCAGCTTCTACGTTTGGCAAGGTGGTCTCTAGTTCCACATGATCGTTGATCATGTAGTCTCGGCATGACCGGCGTACGGCAGCGACAGGAGGATCGACAGGTGGACCGTTCCTTCCATCTCCGACAGGATCTTCAAGACCCTGGGGATTCCCTTGGTTGTTCATGGCCTCTAACTGTTCTTCAAGGTATTCGTTTCTGGCTAATACGAGTCGAAGTCGGTTCCTAAGATTGCACGAGCGTTAGATTTCAGGATCTATCTGATACTCAGGTTCCTTTCCTTGTCTCGATCTACACATAAACAACAAACCTTGTGAAAGCACAGGTTGAACAATCCAAGAAAGAAAACATAAAAATAAAAAGAATGTGTAGTAAAAGGGTAGGGTAAAGATATGCTGCCAGTCCCCGGCAACGACGCCAAAAACTTGTTACATGTAAAAGTGTATATCGCAATGTAGTGCAAGTGTACACGACGCAAGAAGTAAAGTGATACGTAAGTATCGGATATCGTCTCCACAGGGACTGGGCTAATAGCTTCAACCTAGAATTACTGCACGAGAGGGAAAATAAATAGTTTAAATGTTTGTCACGAGATAATAAAGAATATTAAAAATAAAAGAGTAAAGAAATCAGGATAGAGAGAATGGGCCGGTATTGATTTGCTCAGTAGTGTAGGTGATGCAAAGTCTGGGAATCTCTGTTCTGTCGTTGCGCCTGTCACGGCAGCACCTGTCGCGGCAACGGTCTGTTGTTTGTCGCGGCAGCAGTCACACAACTTTGAACTTCAAGCTTGGCAAGAATCCCTGCTGTGCTTTGGCCTATCACTAGGTCCAAGTCTGTCGATGAACACGTCTTTGATGATACCTCCCGGCGTGAATTGAAGGATGAACACCGATGTTGTTGAATTCTTCCTTATCCACTTAACCTCATCCTATCCCTAGGTCCGAGATAGTTCAACCATAAACTGGAGAACCCGTACTTATTCCTTTCGTATACTTAACTCTCCCGATATTAAGTAAATGTGTAATCTCACAATGATCTCCCGATACTCTTGAAAGATGTTGAAAACCAGAATAAGCAAACTTGAAGTCTATTTTATTGAACAGAAAAATTCCTAAAACAAATGCAATCCTTGCAACTACTTTACAGAATCAACTCTTAGCCCTAGGGGAAATTTAGAACATGATGAGAAAGGGAAAACGACTAGGGTTTAGGGGAAGACGGCTAGAGAGTAAGATATCCTTCCCTAGTTCGAATTACATGCCTTTATATAGGCCTTGGGTTCAAGTTTTCTAATATGGCAAGAATACAAGTTTAAATTAAAATACAACTCTATTAATGACTAAATCTTCAGAGCATATATCTCTAATTCGTCCTTCCTTCTTGCTTGGAGTTTCTTCCTTGAACTTTGGGCTTAGCCTTCATTCTGATCTAGGGCTTGGAAAATATATGAGTGCTTCACGATAGATCGGCTTAATTTTCTCTTTCTGTTGAGGTCCACTTCACTTCTTCCCTTCACCATTGTTGTCGTCCTTGGCTGCCACGGCAGCGGCCCTGGCAGCATCAACCTTCTTGTCTGCAGTCCAGTTCCATCTCTGCTTCTTCACAGCCCAGCATCTGCTTCTCCACTGTCCTCCATCTGCTACAGTAGCTACCTGCAAAAGCAACCAATTTCAGTAGAAACTGTGCTATTTAATATAATTGTGATGTATGAATGAAATCTATCCTAAATGCAATGAATTATGCTTGAATGCAGCAGAAATATGGGTTAAATAGGGGGTAAATATAGAACTTTTACACACTCAACAAGTTGTGATACGTATCCGGTTGCGTGATGACCGAATTCGTATGTGATGTTGCCCGATCGTGATTCTAGTATGAAGTTGCAAACTTGAAACTTGAGTGTGGAAGTGATGTATATGGAATGAAGATGGTGAAAGTTGTTGTAATAGGTGTTGGAATGGTTGGTGATTATGGTTTGAAAGATAAATGTAAGGGAAAATTGGATAGAAGTTGATATGGATATATGGAATAGAATCAGTGTGGAACAAGGAAGAACCAACAAGATAGTGAATGTTGACCCAAACCTTACACGTTCTTACCATTTGTGAAATGATGGAAGAAGGTTGGATTGTGACCCTTTAGCTATAATTGAGCTAAGAACCAACAATATAATCAAATGGAAGTGATGGTGGAATGGTGGAACGTGACCCGCTAGCTAGAAAGCTAGGAACCAACGCTATAAATAGAATGGAATGAAAAGGGAAAATTTGCCACAAGACTAGCTTGAAAGCCGATAAAGTTCTTAAAGAACAATGAAGAGAACACTCTCATATATTTTCATCAAAAAAAGGTCTCTTACAAAGGCAAATGAGCATCCTATTTATAGTACATGGCAGCCTAGAATTTGAATGGACAAAACAATGCATTAAGGTTCCAACTTATGACATTCAATGGTTCTTAAAAGTGCATGTAGATGACTTGGAATGAATCTGCCCATGTTTAGAATTTAGAATCTGCCCATGTTTGCATCTAAGTGTATGTGTCTCTTCCACTTCCTTTCTTTATTTCTCAACTTTATTGGCTGAATAAAAGCATAATAAAGTCTTCTAAATGCTTCATCCCCCATGGAATTCAAAAAGACTCTCTTTGAATGGTGATAAAGATGGCATGTCTCCTTGAAGAAGATGAAAAGTCTTCAATTGTTTCCATCTTAATCCCAACGTATAATGACACTAAAAACACATAAAATATTAATCAAAACATGATAAAAATGTTATGCAAACTTAAAGAATTAATTGAACAAGTTCAATGAATGAACTAGTTTAATTAATGAACCTACATGCTTAAATGAAACACATACATAAGTGAAGTATTTTCATAAATGAAGTGCTTGTATAAATGCATAAACAAGCATATTTATTCTCATGGAATGAATGAACTATTATGCAACTACTCATGCAAATTCTTATGCAACTACTCATGCAAATGCTTATGCAACTTATTTCAAGTTTCCAACAAACTCAAAACGTTGCAAGATCTAATTGTTGCTGTCATTTCTTCATTCATTTTCCAGCATTGGCAAAGCAAACTTTCCAAAGCATCTTGAATCAATTTAGCTCTTGCACGAGTCATAGGACCTCTAGGAAATTCATTGGAATTCTTGCTGGTTGTGGTCACATCAAGTTGTCTGGTTTGCCACCATATAGAGAAGTCGAGTTCGTTATTGAGTTATATTCTGATTCTGCTCTTGTATCGGATGACTCTGAAAGAGTTGAAAGAACTGAAGACTCAGCTTCAGCTGTTATTAAATCATGGTTTTATCCGTCCGAGTATATCTCCTTGGGGTGCACCGGTACTGTTTGTTAAGAAGAAAGACGGAAGTATGCGTATGTGTATTGATTACCGTCAATTGAATAAATTAACTGTGAAGAACAAGTATCCTTTGCCGAGAATAGATGATTTGTTTGAACAGTTACGGGATGCGTCAGTGTTTTCAAAGATAGACTTGAGATCCAGGTACTATCAGATGGATGTAAAGGAACAAGACATATCGAAGACAACTTTTTGTACACGTTATGGACACTATGAATTTTTGGTAATGCCATTCGGATTGACTAATGCATCAACTGCATTTATGGACATGATGAACTGTGTGTTTCATGAGTTCCTAGATCAGTTTGTTGTGGTGTTCATTGATGATATATTGATGTATTCACGAATTGAGGAAGACCATGATAGGCATTTACGACTTGTGTTGAAGACTTTGCTAGACAACCAGTTGTACGCGAAGTTGAGTATATGTGAGTTTTGGATTAGAGAGGTAGTCTTTCGAGGTCATGTTGTATCAGCAGATGGCATTAGAGTTGATCCTAAGAAAGTGGAACCTGTTGTGAATTAGAAGCAACTGATGTCCGTGACTGAGGATCGTAGTTTCATAGGCTTAATGGGCTACTACCGTCGGTTTGTAGAAGGGTTTTCAAAGATAGCTGCTCCATTGACGAAATTGTTACAAAAAGATGTCAAATATGAGTAGACAGAAGCGAGACATATAGCTTTTGATCGATTGAAAGATGCTTTGACTAGAGCACCCGTGTTAGTGCAACCGGTAACGGGAAAGATTATGTGATTTACAGTGATGCATCATATGTAGGTTTAGGGTGTGTATTGTTGCAAGATGGGAGAGTTGTTGCATATGCGTCGAGACAGTTGAAGATTCATGAAAAGAATTACCTCGCGCATGATATTGAGTTAGCCGCGGTTGCTTTTTCTTTGAAGGTGTGGAGACACTATTTGTATGGTGAGAAATACACAGTGTATATCAATCACAAGAGCTTGAAATATTTGATGTCTCATAAAGATTTGAATCTCTGACAGCGTAGATGGCTTGAATTGTTGAAGGACTATGATCTTACTACTGAGTACCACCCAGGTAAAGCCAATGTGGTAGCCGATGCTTTGAGTAGGAAAGTGACAATTGAGCTTCGAGCAATGTTTGCCAGATTGAGTTTATCACATGATGGTGGATTGAATGCCAAATTACAGGTGAAACCTTTGCCAGTAGTAAGATCATAGTCCTTCAACAATTCAATCCATCTACGCTGGCAAACATTGCTTGAAACTCAATCGGCTACCACATTCACGGATCAGCTGTACTGGCAAAGGTTTCACCTGTAATTTGGCATTCAATCCACCATCATGTGATAAACTCAATCTGGCAAACATTGCTCGAAGCTCAATTGTCACATGTTCAGGACATTGCGGAAGGTAAACCGACCGAATACATTTTCAATAATGATATTGTTTTGTATTTCAGAAATAGAGTTTTTGCTCCTGTTGATACCAATTTGAGACGCACCTTTTTAAGTGAAGCACATACTAGTCTGTTTATTCTGCATCCGGGTAGCAAGAAGATGTACCGAGACTTGAAGAATGGTTATTTTTGGGTTGGTTTGAAAAAGGATGTGGCTGAATTCTTGAGTAAATGTATGGTATGCCAGTGAGTGAAGGCCGAAAATCGGTTTCCATCAAGATCATTACAACCTTTGCGGATTCTGGAATGGAAATGGGAGAGAATAACTATTGATTTTGTATTCAGTTTGTCGTTGACTCCTTCGTGAAGGAATTCAGTTTGGGTGATAGAGGATCGACTCACCAAGAGTGCACATTTCCTAGCTATCAATACGATTGATTCTTTGGATAAATTGGTTGATTTGTAAATCCGTGAGGTAGTGAGACTGCATGGTGTGCCGAAGTCGATTGTATTGGATAGAGATCTGAGATTCACATCGAGGTTTTGGGGTTGTTTTCATAGTGCATTGGGTAACCGATTGAATTTCAGTACTTTGTATCATCCTCAGTCAGATGGTCATTCAGAGCGAGTAATACAAGTGCTTGAGGATATGTTGCGTTGTTGTGTTATTGATTTTCAGGGTTCGTGGGAGAAACACATGTCGTTGGTTGAGTTTGCTTACAACAACAGCTATCAGGCTGGTATTCAGATGGCACCGTATGAGGCTTTGTATGGTAGAAGGTGTAGGACTCCTGTTTGTTGGGCAGAAACTGGATATAAATTGGTATCATTACCTGCTATGCTTAAAGGTACTACTGAGAAGGTGAAGTTGATATGTGATCGCTTGAAAGCAGCAACAATTCGATAGAAATCTTACGCGTATTTGAAGCGTTGACAAGTTGAGTATGTCGTGGGTGAGAAAGTCTGTTTGAAAGTATCTCTGTGGAAGAAAGTGATGTGATTCGGTAGAAAAGGTAATCTGAGTCCGAGATTCATTGGTCCGTATGAGATTGTTGGACGAGTTGGTCATGATTCTTATAGATTGAGTTTGCCTTCGGAACTAGAGATAATTCATGATGTATTCCACGTTTCAATGCTTCGAAAGTATAGATCAGATCTGCCGCATGTAATGACTGTTGAAGAAATTGAATTGAATCTAGATTTGTCGTATGATGAAGAGCTGATTGAGATATTAGCTTCGGACAACAAAGTTTTTCGTGGAAGATCCATTGAATTAGTCAAAGTGAAGTGGTGACACCGAGGTGTTGAAGAAGCCACTTGGGAGAGGAAAGACGACATGAAGCGTCAGTTTTCGAATGTTTTTCCATCATGTAAATTTCGAGGACGAAATTTCTTAAGTGGGGGAGATTTGTAACATCCCGGTTTTGGATCTAGAAGATTCGGTATGGTTTCGAGGTCCGAAAGGTCGGTGTTGGGAGTTGTGGGTGAGTTTAGGGAAGGTGGTCTCCGGATTGTTGGAAATATATGAAATAAATTTCTAAAATCCTTAAATATTATATATAAGGCTGTGGTTAAAATTTTTTTGGAAAAACGTTTTTCAAACCATGACATTTTAGTCTAGTGACAAAAATGTAAAGATTACAAAATCTGTTTTAGTGATCATTTTGTAAAAGAGTCAAAACATAGAATCTTTAAGTAGCTAAATTGTCTGGGCCAATATAGTTATTTTCCCCTTTATTTTTGACTATTCAAATATTTTAAAAAGGGTTTTATAATTAAAACTAAAAGGCTTTCTCTTATTTCCTCATTTCACGTTAAAACTCCATTTTGAAGCTCTTCTCATTTTCTCTTCAGCCAAACAAACATCTAGGCTTAATTTCTCAAAGGTAAATGATGTTTCATATTGATTTACTGCTTTCAAAAGGTTTTCCTATCTTCTATCTCTAAAACTCATGTTTTATTTCTAGTTTTCTTAGGTGTTCTTTGCTAATCAAGGGGGAAAAACTATCATTGGAGGTGAGCAACGAAATTCTCCTCTGATGTAAGGTTCTTTATTGATATTCTCATGTTTTTGATTCTTTTATTAATTAAGGTTAAGGTTTTCCTAAAGATTCCTAATAAAAATTTGGTAAAATGAGCTCTTTGGGTTGATTTTCGTTGAGATCTGTTAAAGTTGGGTTTAATGTTGTTTTTTGCTTTGTTTTTGGTGTGGAATAATGTTGAGATGAAGGATGAATGATAGGAATCCTGAAATTTGGTTTTGTGTTAAAGTTTGATGGGTGAAAAGGTGAGTTTTTGAGTGAGTTTTGTGGTGAATCAATAGTTGATGGTATTCTGATGTTGGATTGATGTTTTCAGATGTTTATTCATGTGTTTTGATGATGTATAATGCTAGGTTTTTGCTAGAAGTTATCTGAGTTGAGTTTTCCAATGTTTTTAGTTTGTTTCGGAAATGTTTCGATAGGCGATTTAATTGGGTTGTTGAATCTCTGTTTTCCAGCAAGTTATAGTGTTGATAAAATATCTAATCCTCTGTTTTTGGTTGGTTAGAAGTAGGGGTGGAAGACCCGAAATTGTTGGATACATTTGTGAGCGAACCGGGAAGCTAGAAAAGTGTTTCGTCTTGGTTTTGGTAATCGCTGGTGAGTGGAAATGTTTTTAAGGCCTTAACAAGGTTAAAAAAACATTTTGGGATTTTGGGTTGGGGCATTAGGCCAATCCAAGCTCAAGAGTAAGTTTTGAGTTATTTCAGTACTTTTGTCATTTTGCATGTTGATCATGTTTTGACCATGAGCATATCATTTTAAATGATGTTTTTCCACTGTTGTTGTGCATCAAATGCATGTTGTTTTTGTCCCATGAGAATACCATTTGATTTATGAAAGTGTTGCTTGAGTTCATGCTAAGCATGGGCTTGTGGTTATGGTATTCGGGATGTGCTTGGGGAGGTGTTTATCCCAGTGTAAATCAGTGAAATGAAATGTTGCGATGAATATATTAACACATGGGTTATATCGGATAGATTGATCGATCATTAGGACGTGAAGTGCACTATATATATAAAATTCGCGCGTAAGATAAATTCTTCGGTTTCACAATAGGGGTTGTGTTATTGTGATGCGAGTGAAAAGGGTTGTGCTATCACCAATGAGCAATGCGGCTTGTTGCATCTCGGCCGATGTGAGATTGTGGTGAGGGTTGTTTCACCATGTAGCTTGATGGGGTTGTGCCATCAAGGTGTCCTCTTATCCGAGCAACGTGTCAATGATGCCGGTATACTCAATCGCCTATGGTTTTAATATGAGCTTGGTAAACTCTTATGGTTATGTTTATATGCTTGGAGCATGTGGATTGAATTGGAGCCGATAGGCTTGGTTTGCATATGTGGTTTACGTATGGTTTATGCATGGTTGATGCATGTTTCATGCCTATAGAATGTGTTGTTGCATTTGCTTATACTTGATTTAAGTATGGTTTGTTGGAAAGGAAATGATTTGCTAAAGTGGTTTTAACAAAGTGTTTTGGTTTCCAAAATGAATTTTGTTTTTAAAAACTGCATTGTTGTAGTTAGTTTTGAGCCCAACTCACTAAGCTTTGTAGCTTATGCTCTCTTTTCCAACAATGTAGATTCGTAGGCTATCTTGGAAGGCAACAGTGCAAGGGAGGGGATCCAAGTGTCCGCTTCAGGCTCAAGAATGATTTCGTTTGGATAATAGTGTGTGTGGCAAAGAGGATAGACCTTGTTTTTGGTTTTGGGAGTGTTTTGTAAACTCCTTGTGTTGAGAGCATGTTTGTTATGCCTTGGTTGACTTGTTTATACCTTGAGCTTTATGGTTTCGGCTTGCTAGCTTGTTTTGCTTAATGCATGGATCTTGATGTTTGTATCTTGTCGTTTGTTAAACATGAGATGGACCTCTTGCTTGAATGTATGTTTGATTGCTTGATCTTGGAGTTTGTATGCCTATCTTGTTGTTATGTTGTTGCTTGTGTTGATTGGAACCAAGGAAAATGACCTTGGAGATGCTTGGCCTGCAGTTTTCCTGTTACTGCAGTAGGGCGTTTCAAAACGGGCTCGAAGGTTTCGAAACGACCCTTGTTTTGGCCTTTGCATTTCGGAACGAGTATCGAAATGGGCTTTGCAGGGCCAGAACGGGTCTAAGCCGTTTCGAAATGAAAGCTCTCTGGGAAGACCCGTATCGATACCAGAGAGGGTGTTCTGAAACAAGGGTCGTTGGAAGTTATTTAAGAGCATCTTCGAAGTTATTTTTCTTGTGTTTTGGTCCAAGCTTAATGTGCTATCAATTGTGTTTGATTCTGGGCTTGTTTTGAGTTGCATTTTAGCATGGAAGTATGAAATGAGACTAATTCCAAAGTGATCACCTTAATTTAATCATAGGTCCTTATTTTATGCTAGTTTTGCATTTTGGTCCCTGGTTGCTTGGTTGATCGTTCGGTGCTCGTTTTGTTGTGTTTCTTCCGCTGTGTGTTCTTTAAATATAAGGTTTAATCTGAGCATCTAGAAAAGATATTAATCAACGCATTTAGGGTTCCTAATCGGAGGGAAATCTCTAAATTTTTCTTTGGTTAGTTCCGTGTGATCCGCTCCATACGGTCTGGTGGCTAGGCCGGGTCGATGGGGTTACATATTGAGTTGCTTAAGGATTAGGACCTGACGATGGGGTATTGTCTCGAGAAGGCTAACTGTGTGGCAGACGCGTTGAGCCAAAAGGTTTTTGTTCAGCTTGGGGCGATGTTTGCAAAGTTAAGTGTGACACGAGAAGGTGGTTTTCTGGCTAAGTTGCAAGTTAAGTCTACATTGTCTCAAATAATTAAAGCGAAAAAACCATATGATGATTCTTTGGTTCCGCATGGTAAGGATATTACGGATGGTAATACGACGGATTTTCATTTTGATGATAATGCGGTTTTGTGCTTTAAGGGTCGAATAGTTATGCCAAAAAATCCATAGTTGAGGCGCACTATTTTGACTGAGGCTCATTCTAGTCCTTTTTCTAAGTATCTTGGTGGTACAAAGATGTATCAGGATTTGAAGGAGTTGTATTATTGGGTTGGTTTGAAGAAGGATGTGGCTAAATTTGTTTCTCGTTGCATGGTGTGTCAGCTAGTTAAGGTTGAACATCAGTATCCTTTTGGATTTTTGCAACCTGTTTAGATTCCAAAGTGGAAGTGGGAAAGGATTACCATCGATTTTGTGATGGGTTTGCCCTTAACATCACCTAAAAAAGATTCGATTTGGGTGATCATCGACCGGTTTACAAATTGTGCATATTTTCTGTCTGTGCATACGACGTATACGTTGGATAAGTTAGCGGATATATACGTTGCTGAAATTGTAAGATTGCATGGAGTTCCTAAGTCGATTATATCGAATAGGGATCCGCGTTTCACATCTAGGTTTTAGGAGAGTCTTCAAACGAGTTTTGGTACAAGGCTCAATTTCAGTACGTCTTATCATCCTCAAACGGATAGACAATATAAACATGTTATTCAGATTTTAGAGGATTTGTTGAGGTGTTGTGTAATTGAGTTTCAAAGGATATTAGAAAGGCATCTACCGTTGGTGAAGTTCGCTTATATGATAAAGGTTAGTTGAGTTTTCATATGGCTCTTTATGGGACTCTTTAAGGTTGTAGGTATCATACACCTCTCTGTTGGGCAGAAACGAGCGAAAAGTATGATGCAGGGCTCAATTTGTTTAAAGAGTATGAATGGGAAAGTGAAACTCATTTGTGAAAGTTTTTTAGCGGCTTTGGGTTGGTAAAGAAAAGTCATATGCGTATTTGAAGTGAAAAGAGAGTTTGAATGCGAAGTGCGTGGCAAAGTATTTTGAAGATTTCACCTTGGAATAAGCTAATGAGAGTTCGGCGCAAGAGTAAGTTAAGCCCTAGGTTCATTGAACCTTTTGAGGTGTTGGAGCGAGCTAATCCAATTGCGTACGGCGTGAGGATACTGGTGGAGCTTGGAAAAATACGTGATGTTTTCCATGTATCGATGCTTCGGGAGTATAGATCGGATTCATCGCTTGTAGTGGCCGTTGAGGGGTTTGAGTTGCAACCATGGTTGGTTGTGATGAAGAACCAGTAAGGATTTTGGTTTCAGGTATTAAGGTTCTCCGTGGTAAAGCTTTTGAGTTGGTTAAGGTGTTGTGGCGACATCGAGGGAGTTGAAGATGCAATTTCCTCATCTATTTCCTTCAAGTAAATTTTGGGGACGAAATTTCTTCAGAGGGGGATACTTGTAACACCCTAAAAATAGGGTTAGATGTTTAGGGGTTCAATCGGGTTCAGTTCGAACCAGATTAGTCGATTGAAGCTAGTTTCAGAAGTTTTGATATTTTAAAAATATGGAATTATGGATATTAAATTGAGTTATGTGATTTAAAATGTTTATAAATGTTATCAAGTATTTTGGTAATTAAATTGGAGGTTAATTAATTGGTTTAAGTGACATTGGGTTTTAGTGACCAAATTATAAATATTGCAAAACTGTTTTTAATGACTATTTTGTAAATGGGTCAATACTAAGAATCCTTAGAGAGCTACATTTTCAAAATGTTTTAATCAGAAAATAACCCACCTTAATCTAGTGAGAATTGACGGTTAATTGGTTTCTAAATCATTTTCCTAATGTTTTGATTTTCTTTCATTTCCTCTCTTTATTTTCTCTCATTTTCCATTTCAACTTCCAAACAAGATTCTCCAAAATTCTTTGCTGATTTTCAATGGAGAATCCATCATTTGATTTCACTTTTGTTTCTTAATAAAACCTTATAAGATTTCCTCAATGATTTCATCAATTTCACAAGTTGAATTACAAAGAAAATCTTATGTCAATTTTGGTGGGACCTTCTTCAAAGGTGAATTTCTTTTCATCTCTTTAAACTAAGTTTTTTTATTGATATTCCCTAGTATTCGGCTGATAATCGATTGATATTAACATGGTTTTGCAATGGATTTCAAGATTTGAGTTATGAACTGTAATTTTGATGTTTTGTTTAAAGATTTGTATAAGTTGATGAAACCTAAAGATTTTAATTGGGTTATATCATGTTTTGATAAGGTAATCATAATGTGAAATGAGATTATGAGAATAAATCCTGAAACTATTTAATTAACTAATTGTTAGATGGGTTTTTAGTGGTTTTGGGGTTGTTCTATGTGTTTTTGAGTTTCTGGAGATATAAAGATGTTTAGAAGGTGTTTTTGGTTGAGTTTTGATATGGATTGAAGGTTAGATTCACTAGTTTATGGTTGGGAGTTGGTAGAGCGAAGATTGATGTTGTTTTCGGTAGTTTCGGCTAGTTTTTGGAAGGGCAATGTAAAGGATGCATGGGATTGTTGTTTGGCTGTGAGTTGAATGCGTAATGATTCATTTTCCCAATAGTTTTATGTGGTTAAAACAGGGGACGATCGAGGTAAGTTGCCTAGATGCGTGCGTTACTTACCGGAGGCTCGATTCGCATCGGCGAGCTAAGTGGTGCGTATTGGTGAGCGTATAAACGTGTTAAATCTCTATAAAGGTTTGATCGGTGGAATATGGGAGTTTAGTTATAGCCTAAAAAGCTGAACTAAGCTCAAGTTTAAGTTGTTCTTACTTCGCTTGTTTAATGGTTTCAAAATGAGCTTGCGGATTTTCATGTTTGGTTTAAACATGGTTGACTTACATGTTTTGTTTAAAGCATGGATTGATTTACTTACTATAAATGCATCATTTTGGATTAATATGCAATGTTTATCAAAGTATAAGAATGCTTATGAGCATTGAGATTTCTTCCTAAGAGGAATGTGTGGTTGTCTTTGGTAATGTGGTTTTGCATATGAAACGGGTTTGAGAATTGCATTTAAAACACTAAGTAAATGTATTTTAAAATAATGTATTGGCTATGTGACTTAATGAGAAACTATCGGATATCGTTGGCTAGCCATATGATTAACTGTACTATAATATTAAAATTGATCGTGTCACGGTCCCTGAGGAAAAGCTGTATAACTAGGCTACTCGGACAGTTGGGTTATCACTTGGTGTATGCGGCTTAACTAGGCAGCCAAAGTTGACGGTATCTTACGGTTTAACTAGGCAAGGTATGAGATTTGGTGGAGGTACTACCACCATGAGAAATCCGTGTATCCGAAAGTGTGGATAGAGGTAGTACAATCCATGGATAGAGGTAAGTCTATATGGGTCACTATAAATGCCAACATATGAGACTATTTGTGCTAAATGAGATTTACAAATGATTGATGCATATGGTTGTTATGCATGATTTTTTTTTGGAAAAAAATGTGAAAATGCTTGGGTAGTTAAGCATGTTTTGAAAACAAAGTGGTTCATGGTTTTCAAATGCAACAATGTTTTGTTTAAGGGCATCCTCACTAAGCATTTGTGCTTACGCTCTCTTTTTCCATTGTTGCAAAGCAATAGAGTTAAGCATTTGTGTTTTAATTCGAATAAATTGGTTAAAGATTAATATATGGTAATGCTTAAAAAGGGATATTTTGATTAAAGCCTTAGTAATAAGTTAAAATTTAGGCAATAAGTCTAAAAATTCATACCTCCAATATCTGTTCCGTTTCAGGTAACACTCTCCGATCAGGTTCTTAACCAGGCCTGGTAGGGGGTGTTACAGGTTCAGCAAGGAAGGTCAGAGAACAAGACATTTACTTCAGTATGGAAAATTATTTTAATCCGGTCAATAAGGCAATGTGTTACCATGTTTTGGGAGAATTGTAATATGGTTTTTAAAGGTGTTGTCGTGAATTATATTTTGTGGTTTGATGGATTAAATTGATGACATTTGTGGCTTGATTGTTGATGACATGATTATACAAGTTTACGCGTTATAGCTTTCATAGTATGCACTTGGTTTAAAAATGCCTTTGTTTACGTTTGGGTGATTCTAGCATGTTTTAAATGGTGCTAATAGGTTGTTGATGCAATGCCTAAGTTGAGATATGCCTTAAATTCCTTTTCGGATTTTGAGTTTAATGAAAATAGGAAGCATGCCTCTAGTGTTGAGTTATTATAGGATTTGCCTCTAGTTATTCATGTTTCTATGGGCTTTTGGCTTGTTTTAATGGTTTGTTTATTGGTGTATAAGTTTAGGATTGATTAATGTATGATTGAGGCACTAATTGGATGAGAAACCAACAATATTGCACATATTAGGTCTAGGAGTATCAGTAAATGGGGTAGTGTATCAGTACAGGTATGTGTAATTTTAGCCTGGGTATCGGTACGGATAGAGGTGTATCGGTACAGGTATGTGTAATTTTTCCCTGGGTATCAGTTCGAGTAGAGGTTTATCGGTACGGGTTTTAGCTACTAGAATTTTGAGAAATCGGCTTGTAGCCCGAGTATCTAGATGCCTAGGGTCCGTATCAATATGCCCCCGCGTATCGGTACACCTATGGACCGTATCGGTACGACTGGGCGTTATTTCTGTTAATGTGATGTTAAAGGTTTCTAATTCTTTCATTTTGGTTCTTGATTCTTGTGAATGCAATTGGATGAGTATGGATGATTGTTTTGAGCTGAAATTTGACGAGTAAGCAAGTAACCTGACTAACTGAGGTTTGATAACTTAAGTTTTAACTAAATCCTTATAGTATTCCAGATTTACATTTTAGTCCCTAAAATGTGAGTTTATACAATTGGGTGTCTTTTTGGTGTCCGTTTCTTTTGAGATTTCATCCGCTGCCAGTATGCACACCCTAGATTAATATATTGCATTTGGAGAAGATAAAAAGAAAAAATGGACCATTTCTTATGTAATTGTTTCAGGTTTGCTTCGGGGAACCCAATGTAGCTCACTCCGTTCGGTCGGGGGTCTAGGCTAGGTCGAGGGGGTTACAGATTGGACCTCAACAGGTGCTTCCTTAATCCTTGAGGAATCGTTCTTGAGTTTCTCGTCCATCTTTATTTCGGTTACTATGGCCCTCTGATATGTTGCCCAATACTTTTAATTCAAATGGCATTAGCTTGTATTGAAATGAGTCTCAAATGATTATAAATGTTGTTTTTATTTATTTTTCAAGTCAAAAGAAGATTTTCTTTCGGGCTCACCTTATTAAGGTCTCGACCATCTTGAGGAATTCATCATCAAATTGCCTTTGCAACATTTCTAGTCTCATTCTTCTAAGCTTTTACTGAACAGACTTGTATTTAGGCGTCAAGAGTAACTTGTGCCTAACGATGTTTGTATCTAACCCCCTATATATCCTTGTGATACCATGAGAAGATGCCTTTGAATTCTTGCAAAAATTAAATTAGATCATGCTTTGTTTTAGCCGAGGAAGTCAAACAAATCTTTACTTCTTGCTTTTCAGCTCCAGTCCCCAAATGCAAAATCTCCACTTCTTGCTTGTGAGGCAGAATATGTTTCCATCATTCTCGATCAGTCTTGATAATTTCTTAGGGACATCAATTTCCTCTCCATCTTCACATTCATTTACCTCCATCAATCATGTAGACTGCTCTATTTCGGGATTAGAGTCTGATTCATTCATATAGTTAATAATAGGGGACCTGGAAAGAAATTGTGAATATGTAACATATATTTGAAAAGAATGAATATTTTAGGAATGCATGTTTTCCATTTGAGAAAATTTATGTAAGAAACAAGCATCGAATACAAATAAACCAAAATAGCCTCCCTCACAAATGACCCCCAATGCTCGCAGGCAAAAGCGATTGCGATGGTTCAGGGTATTGTTCTGTAACGGTCCTAAAACTATAGACAATCTTGTGGTCTAACTGTCAATCTTTATTCAAGGAAAACTTTAGTGAATTTCAGCCTCGATAGTTCTTCATTTTCTTTTACCAACACAAAGACATGCCCCTTCTTACTTATGTTCTGATGTTCTCTTCGAATCTTGAATTAAGACTTCCTACCTATGAGTTTCCTTGTTTCTTCGATCAATTGCTTGCTCTTTTCCATAGAATTTTCAATCATTTGCATGTGGAAATTAACAGCTTCTTTTAGCCAATGTCTAGATGAACTCTACTTTTCAAGATGTTGGTTGGATGTATTGAAGGTTTTAAAGGGCATGTCTGTTTGAGGTTTCTTCCTTGACAGTAATTAATTCTCTATTAGTTATAACTTGCTCTTCCTTCTCTTTCTTATCTTGACGTCTTTCAGGACTTGATTTCAAGGCAATCCAAACGCATTGGTTTCAATCAGGTGACCACCTCTTGAGTTACATATCTTAATAGGTTGACCTTCAGTGTCGACTTCCAAAATCCCTTGGTTTAGAAAGTTTTGTACCTGCCGCTGGAAAGTGTAATACTCTTCAATGTCATGATCATGAACTCCATTATGATATTCACAATGATTCCTAATGTTGTAACAACTTGGATGATGGAGCTTTGAAGGTTTCAAATGATGCGGTGAAGCTTCAAGTAATTTGATGCAAAGTTCACGATAAGAAACATGACTTCGATCCAGTTTAATCATTGATTTTCCACTGATAGGAGCATCTTGAGCATCTAACTTTGGGGTATTCTTCAGTAAAGGAAACGTTGAAGATGTAGATATCAATACATTACTCTGCTTCTGGTAGATCCCAAACTGTAACGAATTACCCACAAAGCTTGTTGTAGATTCTGCCTTTTTTCTTTTATCTCAATTCCTCTAGAAAATGATGGTCTTTTAGAGTATCAGGGTTCTCCGTTCTTAAAACATAAATGCCCATTCTTGATAAGACCACTAACTATGTGTATCAAAACCATACAATCTTCCACAGAGTGACTGATATCTACACAATAATAACCACAAGCATTTTTAATGCCATAAAAAGACTTATAAAACTTTGGTAGAACTGTCATCAATAAGTGATTTTGCACAAGGTATGACAAAAAAATGTGAATATGACATTGGAATAGGAATAATCATCTCCATTTTCTTAGTAAACTATTCAATCTCACTGTCTCGTGTTTCTGTACTCTATGCTCCTCTTTTCCTTAATAGAGTCGACTCTATTGTGAGAAAATCTCTAACCTCAATTGATTCCCAAACTTTCATCACTTTGAAGAATCATTCTGCAAACATATATGGTTCTTTGAATCTATTTGAATGGTCTTGTTCTTTAACAGTCTCATAACCCTTAGACAATACAGTTTTGAAACAAACATCAAAATTCTGGCTTTTACTCGGTCCTTTTGTATTTGTTTGCTTGACGATATCCATTTTAGTTCTACTAAATCATGTTAGCGCACTAAGGTTAGGAATGTCATCTCCAAAGCTTGTTTCCAAATTCTCTAAATTGTTGTTCGATACTCTGATTGTACTAGTCTGAGCCTTCTTCAGAACTGACCCTTCGAGTTGAACCTTCGTGTGAAACCAGTTTTCACTTTGATCACCAATGTTGGTATTTCCTTCTGAAACCCTTACTTTCTTGACCTCCTTGATTCCAAGCAATGTGGTAGCTTGAGTTACCGTCTCGTTTTTGGGACTGATCAATCCTTTGTTCCATGCTACCCAAGCAATCCTCAACAACTTTATGAGATTGCTTGACCCTAACAAGCCTATTGTCCATGTTTCCAGAGTATTGGTTTTCAGTTTTTGCAATGTTATTTGAAAAATGCAAGATTTAAAAAAAACGCCATGTTATTTGAAAAAAAATGTAATGTTATTTTAAAAAAATGTAATATTTAAGCAATGCAATGCATGAATACAAAACGCAAAATAAAACAAAAACAAAAGAAAAGGCAAAGGAAATGAGTTAGTATGGTGAAATAATTGTATAAACATAAATTAAATTGCTGGAAATTAAAACAATTCATATCAAGCAAAAAAATAATCAGAAAAGTGTATTTAAAATAGCAGCACTCTAACAGCACTTTATCTAAGTCTAAGGTCTATGTCTGGCTCTAGTGGAGCAGGCTCTTAGATTATAGCATGTGGTTTTTGCTCTAGACTCTAAGTAATCGAACTATCATTACTGTTAACTACGACAACAAGGCATCGATTTAGGAGTATACGTCTCCTTATAGCAGAGGCGTAATCTCATGGTGTATAAGGTTGGCATATCGGAAGAAAGAAAAAATTCTCACACGGAGGTGACGAACCTCACTTAGGATCATGTCTCGCTCCCAGTTAAAGGAGAAGCCTAAGTAGAAGGCTTATGCATGAATGACAGTTTATATCACACAGACAAAAAAGCATATTTTCATTCTTTCCACAAACCCACCCAATAATTATTGAAGAATTAAAATTAAAATTATTATTATTAAAAGGCCAACATGCCACACAAACTTAATTAAGGTCGGACTCTCGAAGGTTTTTTCCCAGTGGAGTCACCAAGCTGTTGAAACCATTTTAAACCGATAAAAATAGCTTGGACAATTTATCTTTGAAATTAAGGGTTTTTCATTTAAATTTAATTTTTAAGAAGGTTTGGAGTCGCCATCGATCACTTTGATAAACCAGACACCGTAAATTAACTAGAGATTCATTTTTAAAAAATAAAATAGGATTCAAGAGTCGGTTAGGTGTGGGAAAAAATTAGCGCCCCACAAACACCCGATATCGGTACCATTAATTTTGCAAGGCATATTGGCAATTTTTTATTAATAATTTTGAGTTTAATTTAATTATTAATTATTAACTAGGTTTATGTTCTAAATGGAAATATTCCTTTTATAAGGAAATATATTTTTATTTCGAATATAAATTAGAAACACCCATATACGCTCAAGGCACCTATATTCATATTTCAAAAATATATTTCGAATATAAAAGTTTTAATGCATGATTAATTATGATCTTGTTTATTTTAAGTGATAACTTAAAAGGAACTATTTAATTTTAGAGTTTAATAAATCTATAAATATTATTTAATTTAAAGATCTTCATGAAACAACACACAATTGCTTGGGCACCATCCATATTTAAACCCCCAAAATTATATATAATATTCCATAGTTTAATTAATTTGACTAATTATTTAAGTTCTAGTCCTATTTAAGGCTTTAATTAATTAACTAGATTATTTACCAATTTCTAGGGGTTTTAATGTATATTGAGCTTTCTACTTAAAAACCCTTCTTTAACAACACCCCATTATATTGGGACACCATTCAAATTTAGACTTAAAATTTCTCACTCAATACCATTAATTCTCTACAATTATTTAACTAACTAAAATTATTAAAGCCTAATTAAAGAACCTAAGCCTAAGGCTCTAATGTGCTAATCAAATTAAACTAAGTATTTAAATTATCTAAAAATTACGCTACATGGATGAGTTAAAAATGTATCAATTAAATAACAATTTAAAGCAATTAAATCAAATAATTAAATGCTACAAAGGGATTAAATTGAAAAAAATGAAACTGCAAAATCTGATTTTTATTTGATTTTAGTGCCAAATTGAAAATTTTACAAAGTTTGTTGCTCAATTCGCGAATTCTCAAAAGCGATGTGCGAATTCTAGGTTTGACCTGAATGAAAAGGCGCAGATCTTAGGATTCGTCCCGCACCAAAACGGAGCGTTCAAGCACCAGTATATAAACCCACCTTTAGATTAAATATTTTCTTTTTCCCTTATTTTTTAGTGTTGCATCTCTCTCTATCCATCTTTCTCTCTCTAGATTCTCTGCTCATAAACACATTTATGCTCAGAACGTTCACAAAAACGGATAAAAACATGAGTTTTCATGTGTTCTTCGTGTGTTCATCGAAAACTCGATGAACACGGATATTTCGACAATACTCCTCTCTCTCCTATACCGCTCAATCCTTAACCACCAACCTCCGGCCACTATTAGTTGTTAGTCGGCTGCCGAGAGTCGACTCTCGATCGTCGCTCGTGCGATTTTTGGCCATCGTTCGGCCACCATCCAGAACCCTATTTTAAAAAAAATTCTTTTTCAAGCCTAAAACATTAAATCTAACAATGATCTGACAAGATCCCCATCTTCAACTACCTAAAGGCTACCTATTTGAAACCTTCTCCCTCTTCAAGTCTGACATATCAAAACATCTCCGGCCACCGTGATAAGATAAGCACCTATCTCTCTTTTTATTTCTGTTTTCTTGTTTTTTCTTATAAACTAATTATTTGATGTTATTTTATAGGAAATTGAAGGGCGAAGGAAACTTCCTTCATGCCAGTGTATTCAGTGAGGTTGTACGGCGACCGTTTGCTTTCTCTGGCGTCTATTAGCATTCTCGGTGACGCTCCAACTTCCCCAAACGGTTCGGCTTGATGTACCTTCTTCTCTCTCCTCTATTATTATATTTATTATTATATTTATTATTTACTTTTTTAATGATAGTAATTAATGGGCTAACATTCTCTCTCCTCGGGTATTTATAGTAAGTTAGAGATGACGTCACACTGACTTCATTGCAAAGTCGGCTGGATCCAGCTAATGGGGAAGAAAACACATATCCATGTGATCTCCTTCGAGCCAATCATCACATGCCATGTGTCCTTTGGATATCAGATTTAGGTGGAAAATTGCAATCTAGTTTTGTTGGGCTAAGACAGGCTGTAAATATATGTTAAAGAGTGGGATTTTAGGCTTTGTAATAGGCTTTGGGTTTTTATATGTAAATTGGACACTTATTATATATAAATGGACTGATTTTTTAGGTTTATTTATGTAGTATTTATTTTTTGTTTTATTTATAGAGAAATATATATATATATGTATGTATGTATGTATATGCCCAGATAAATTTCGGGTATTACACGACCATTCTGGTGGCAACTCACGAAACCCTTCCAACACAACATCTAAGTTAATTTGTACAAGTACATTCCGAATCTTTACCTGCCATAACAAGAATATGGTTTTGCGATTACCGTGACTAGGATGAGATAAATGGATGGATGAGGAAGCTTTTGAGTTTAAGAGGACTTTTTTTATTATTTTAGTTTAAATTGTAGCTTTTCCTTTCATAAATACTATTGTGTTTTCTTGATTAGTTCAATGGGTGGTGAATATTCCCAATCTAAATTAAAGGAGAAGGTGGTGGAGAGCTAGGCAAGATGTAACCCCCTCGTCCCGGTCTGGACGACTGACCAGTCCGAGTAGGCTACACGGGGAAAACCGAAGTGAAACCTGTTAAGGCTCCCCTTCGGTTAGCAACCCCAGAAAATTTCCTTTAAACATTATCTTGTCTAAATGCTTTAATACATCCAATGTGAAACGCGACAGCGGAAAGACAAAGAAACAATACAAGCGTACCAATCAAGCAATTTAAACAGCCCATTTTAGTCTTTACAGCAGGCCGTATCGATACACTAGAAGTGCGTATCGATGCGCCTTGACTAGGGCAACTACCCAAAGTCAACCTAGGGGGACCGTATCGGTACACTGGTTGATCGTACTGATATGCCCTCAACGGTCAACTTCTCACGGTCAAACGATAAAAACCATACCGATACACCCAAGACTCGTACCGATACGCCAAAATCTCGTCAATTTCTCAGATTTCCAGAGAGCTTTTGGCGTACCGATACACCCTCGTGTACTGATACGCTAAGCTTAAACTGAGGCCCAAATTGTATGACCGTATCGATACGGCCCTTGGGCGTATTGATACGCCCTACACTGCAAGCCTCATTTTAGCTGCAAAACGCACTAAGACTCAACTCTAGATGCAATTTACGACTCGTCTAGCAACAAGCAAACCCTCATACAACACTAGGAAACCATGAATCAGCATACGGGACAATTTAAACAAACAACGAAGCATCAACACCAAGGCAACCATACTTAAGAGAAACTTGCATACCAAACATACATAAAGGGTCTAATTAGCCAAGGATACATGCATCCACTAGCAAGGTTTACATTCTCTCAAAACAAGACATAGCATTCATGTATCAAGGTCATAAGCCTTCAAAACACAAGCATTTAGGCAACAACGTAACATGGTTTACAAATCCATATCAAGGCATTAACAACAATTCAACACATATGAGTCTAACAACGCTCATACAAAACACATAGCATTCCCCATTGCTAAACTACCAAATTATTTATAAACCATACTTGAGCAACTACAAAAGCTTGGAATGCCCCTTTCCTTGCTCCTTGCTAACTCCACGCTAATGATCTGCATTGTCGTAAACGAGAGCGTAAGCTAGAAGCTTAGTGAGGGTGCTCTAAAAAAACAAATAAAATGCATGGTTCAAGCATATCATCCTCAAGACAACTCACAAGCATACATAAGCATCAACATAGCATCACAACTAACATCACATGAATGCATTAACATGGCATCTTACCTCATGTTATGCCCAACAAGATATAACAATTATCTTAACAACAACCACACATGTTCTGGTATATTGGCAACTATTAGTTTACTCGGATATGCGGATAACTTCCATTGGGGTTTTCACCTCCAACGTACTCAACAACAATGTTACCTTCGGTGGGATTACACTCATCACCGGATCTTGCATGGATGGGATTACACTCATCATCACATGCCCTACGGATGGGATTCCGCTCATCATGATGTAATAATATATAATTTTCGGTGGAATATTACATCATCGTACTCGTCCTTGATAACTTTATGCCACCAAGGCCACACGCGAATTTGACTCAACCGTGTGAACACTCTCATCCTAATAATCGATCATTTATACTCGGTAATTTAACTAGTTCCAATCATACTATCAAGTCACACCATAATAATCCATCATGCATTTTAACATATCAATCATCAAATACATCAATGTATACAACACATACATAACCAACACTTGCTTTACAAGTCTACACCATGCATACTAAGCAAAACTCATTAAAACACACAAGAAGTTAAGCTACCAACTTAACTTCTACTTTGGATTGGCCTACCAAGCATAATCCCACTCCACAACCATACACTTGAACCAATTTAAAACCTATTTAAATGATTCCATTCACCGAACTTTCTTAAGCAAACCAAGAAAAGTCGAATCAAGTCTCCGCAACTTTTGGAATCGTGCCCAAAGCTTCCTCAACGGTTTCCCTTGATTCGAACCAATAAAAAACAATGTATTACTCGACCAAATCATCACCAAACACTGTCACGACTCCAAACTACAACCACAAGCCAAATTCTCACAATTTCAAACCAAAGCCAACAACTAAAAATCCCATTTTCGTACTCCCACCAAACCCAACAGAAAACTACTAATTCCAACACCCAAAACACCTTTAAACACCTTCAAAACATCTCCCTAACATTGCCATAACATCAGCCCCACACTCCAACATAAAACCACACTAAAAACCCAAGTTTTGACACTTTTAAAATACCCCAAAAACCCATTTCGGAATTTTTGATAAAAACCCCTCATTTCGAGATATAATGTACCTTAGGGTAAGATTAGTTCAAAACTTAACTCAACAAATCAAGAAGTCGTTAAAGTTTCATATTTTTTTCAAACTTTGAAATCTTGAAAAATCTCTACAATGGTGTTTTTCAAAAACTAAAACCATCAATGTGCTAGGAATGAAGAGGACAAGTCAAAAATGGTCTTACCTCGTTGAAATCACTTGAAATGGTGAAGGGAATGAATGGAATAGTATTTAGGGGTTTTGGAGAGTTTCTTGTCGTGAAAATGGAAACCAAGGAAGAAGATGAGCATATTTTTTTTTTCTTTCAAATGGCTCTTTTACTCATCATTTTCCTAACTTTTAAAAATTTACAGTTTTGCCATTAATGAATTTCAAATCCTTTTTAAACTAAAACCGAAGTTTATTTTAATTAAATCGAGTCCATTGACTCGAACTCGACTCACACACTCAACTCCCGACCCCAAAACCCGGGTGTTACACAAAAAGCTTTGTTGTTCATCCTTCAAGTTGGTACTAGAAACTCTCCTCTCCAATGCTTCTTTTTAAGTCATGAATATAATGTTTTTGTGATAATGTATGCATGTTGAATGGATTTGGGTGGAGATCACGTTTAGATGATTAAATGAGGCTAAAAGTTCATGTTCTAAAACCTGTCCAGAAACGAATCTATGTATGAGCAATAAGTTTAAAAATCCGCCATAAATTTCATAAAATAATTAGGACGTGAGCTATACATGGTTAAAACCGTGAGTTCTAGGTTTTTTAGAACAAGGGAGATTAATTTCGGTTTTTATTTTAAAAGATGTGAATTTTTTAGTGTTGGAAGATTTGGAAATCCTGTAGCATAATTTCGACAAAATTATTTTAACAGTTACTTTGAAAAATCACCAAAAATTTCACAAGCTAAATCAGCATGTGAAACTTATATTTACATAACCGTGTGAAAGTGTATTTTCGTTTAAAACAAACCCTGCTTAATTTCGAGTTATATATTAGGAGTTATTAATTTTTTAGTGAGCAAAGGTCATAATGCAAGGTAGTAGTATGTCTCCAAAAACAACAATGACTGTGACTTCAAAAATTTGTCATAAATCGTACGAGTTAAATTAGAAGGTGAGATTTATATGGTTGGAAGAACTATTGAGTCTTGTTTCTTCTAGAACAAATGTAGCATGATTTGGATTTGTAGATTATTATTTATGTGTTTTTTTTTTCTTTAAAGGTAGCGTAGGATACCATATTTCCATAATTAAAAATTTTAGTCATGTTTTAAGGTTAATTTGTGGTTAAAAATTATTTAATAATAATAGATATTTTTAAAGCTTAAAATGGTTTTATAAAGCCTAAATGACCAAGATATACGAACAAGCATAATACACTCTCTAATAAGTAATTGGACACGAGTATTAGACTCGAATGAAGTTGTGTTATATTTTTTATTATATGTGCGATGCTTTGTTTCTACGCAACCTTCGATCTCTAATCTAACTAGTGGCCATGAGTGCCAATTGGAATAACACTTCAGACACCATAGATTATTTGACTAGGGGCCATGAGTGGCGCGGGACTATCCAGATACCCGAAATTTGAACATATGTGCAATTTGATAAGTTTAACAATTTGACAAGTTTGACAAGTCTAACTGTAGCAAGTAGTTAAAAAATCGAAGTTTCCCTCGTTTTCTTAGAAATTTAAATGGGGGTGATAATCTCGTATTTAGAATAAAATGATGGAGTCGTTATCGATCACTTGGATAAGGTAGACCAGACACCGAAAATAAAATCAGAGATAGAAAACAATTTGTGTTCGAGAGTTGATTACGAGTGGAGAAGGGTTCGCACTCCCACCTCGCTCAAAAACTGGTACCTAAAGGGTTCGTCTCGTATTTACTAAGAAAAATAAAAATTTTTGACTATAGTTTAATTACTAATCCCTAAAATGCATGAATGCATGATCATGTTATATGAATATATAAAATCTTGCAATTTACGGTAACAAAAGGAGATGGCACTCGAAGACTCGGGATGACACTCTTAGTAGGATACCAAAATCTTGAGAGCTAATTCTAAATGCTACAAGATAAATATGCACGAACAAATATTTATGATAACACAAATAAATAAAAGCAAGAACATAGAGCATAAAAATATATAAAGCAACTCATAATATATATATATAACATAATATATGCATATCACAAAAATGCTTACAAAAATATGAAAGGCAAGAAAATAAATACGAAAATAAAGAACGAGCAAATAAATAATTGAAGAAATTAAAAGTTAGATGTTAGTTAATTAATTAAATTAATTGTGCCATAAATAATACGAATTATACCTCGGTGCGGACCACTATAAGGTCGTAGATGAATCATGACCAAACAAAAATTAAAGGTGCATAAATTATACATCAGTTGACTGTCACGTGTCACCATAAAGAAGGGTATAACATTTTTTGAAATCTGACGTGGCATCAGCAGATCTTAACACGTGGCAAGTCCAGTCAGCATCAGTCGTTGACTGACAGTTTCTATCTAACGGGGCATATTTGGACCAAATTGAATTGTTGGGGCATATTTGGACCAAATTGAAACGTTGGGGCATATTTGGACCAAATTAAAACGTTGGGGGCATATTTTGACCAATAAAAATACTAGGAGGCTAAATGACAAAACCTGCAAATGTTGGGTGCATCTTTTGTCATTTTTCCTAATATATATACAAGACATATAAGAAGGTAATAATATATGAACAAATATACTATTTGTAATGTACTATGTACAAAGAATAGAAATGCACATATACGAATAGTGGGAGTTTTGGACATGTGCAGGGTGAACGACTGCATAGTGCTCCCAAAAAACGGCCTGAAATGAGTTGATTTAAATATTTATTGGGAGAAAAGAAAAGATTTTGGTTTAATAAATTACAAGGAAAAAAATAAAAAACTTTAAAGATGATCCCATAATATATTTTTACTAAGATAAAAATATATTTAAAAATACTATATATTTTTTAGATTATAAATTAAAGGGTGTCGTTTTAATAAACTGTACAGGGCCCCGTAAACCTTTGAATCTCGTATGTGTACGAAGCTCTGTGCAATTAATATTCAAATGGGACCGAATTATGTAGTTTCTCTATCTTTTGACATGTTATTCTCTCTATATTTTAACATGTTCTCTGCTTCATAGCAAGTCTTCTTCTTAGATCATCTCATTCAGACTTCGTGACGAATTTTGCATGAATCCTTCTCTAGCAAACCTTTCTCTTGCAGATTATGAGGATGAAATTATGGAGTTTGGGGTGAATCCGACTCCTTCTAGAATCTCCTTTACTAATTGTTTTGTGGGTACTTTCCTAAACTCAATTATAGTGAATTTATAGTCAATGAGGAAGACTTTGGCAAGTGTTTGGAATCCTATTGGGGGTATATCTTTCTCGGATTTAGGTGACAGTCATTTCTTATTTCGATTGTATTACAAGATTGATGCAGACAAAACCGGAAATGGTGGCCCATGGAACTTCAACTCCCATTTACTTATTTTGCATCGGCCCAAGGAAAATGATGATCCACTCTCTGTCCAGTTAGATTGGGTTAACTTCTGGTTATTAATTCATGATCTCCCACATGGCTTCTGTCCAGAGAATAATGCGTATCCAAATTTGTATCAATATCTAGAATCAACTCAAACAGAGGAAGAGATTTGCACTGTCCAAGGCTACTTATGCCTATGTGTGCTTCGAATATGGAAAGCTCACTTCTACTTTTTTCCGTAGGTTGGGGCACGTGGAAGATTTCTGTCCAATCAAAGTAATTCAACCGAAATAAGATTTTGTCTTCCAATGGGACCTTTCATTACGAGCACTAGTCAGAAGGGTTCCTGGCCAAAATTGTAAATGATTAATTGAGGAAAGCCCCTATGGTCCTAAATTTTCAGGCATGAATCCTGACAGTCACTCTATGGGAAATAAAAGATTTGCTAATTTTTCGACCCAAATTGATGAAGCTAATCTAGCCAAATGTATGGCAACAAAGAATTCTTATAAAGGCAAGTCAACTTTCAATATTCCTCCTGGTTCTCCCATCACACCTATTCTATCTCATTATTCTCACATTGTGCAATTTAATACTATTATGCGGGAAGAGGACGCTAATAGCCCAATGGAGCACTCTGATGGGCCCAAACGTCCCCGTACCCACTCTTCTGTGTTAGATGTTTCCAAGCTTACAGATTCTACTAATACATCTGATGGTCCTTCTTTTGATCCATCACTATCAAGCATCTTCGTAAATTTTTACACGGCGTCAACCCCTCTGTGGTTTTTTATACAGACTAAACTACAGGGTTCACGTATGGAAAAAGTTAGAAGGTATTGGGTTTTTCTTAATGGGATAGATGTTGATTCTGATGGTCGTAGTGGAGGCTTGTCTTTTGTTTGGAAGACTTGTTGCACAGTCTCGTTTCGCTCTTATTCATAATTTCATATTAATGTTTTGATAAATGATGATTCTGAGGATAAAATATTAAGATATAAAGGCTTTTATGGTGCACCAGAGGAAAGAAATAGAGAGGTTTCATGAAACTTATTATGCCACCTCAATGATTGTCCAACCGTACCTTGGTTAGTCATTGGATACTTTGGTTTTATTTGATTAGTTTTATTTGATTGTTCTCTGTTAGATTTGGATACTCTGGTCAGTGATTCACGTAGAAGAAGGACGCACTCAAGCTAACATTATTAGAGAGCGCCTTGATAAAGGTCTAGCTAATGATGGGTGGTGGTCGTTGTTTCCATCTTATCGATTGAAACATTTAGTGCACTCTTTTTTATCATTGTTCACTGCTTGTTCATGCTTCTCCTCGAGTATCATCTACTAAAATGTGGTATTTCATATTTGAGGCTACATGAATATTAGAGGAATCTCGTGTTGATGAGATCGCTCAACTATAGAACTTGTCTAGGGGTTCAGTTCTGGAAAAAATTTAAAACTGTTAGCAGCTACTTAGAAACATGGTTCACCAACATTCGTCACAACAAGAAGCTAACTAAGAATGACCTGCAGAATCTCCATGTTGATTTAATTAACGCCTTTCCTTAGGATGACATCCTTGGAGAAATTGTATAAGTGAAATTGGTGATACATGCATGGGAGGGCTAAAGCAAAGCATATTGGACTAAAAGCTGAATCTCTTCGTGAAGAGTAAAATTCAGCCAACTTCTGATGTAACACCCGGGTTTAGGGGTTAAGTGAAAATAATATTTTAATATTACTTGGGCTCGTTTTTATAATTTAAATAATATTAAGGGTTTTTGTTTTCAAATTAATTAATTTGGGTTGACCATGTTTTAAGATTAAACTCCATTTAACCATGGATTTTCCTTCCATGTAAATGTCCCATTTCATTAAGGGTAAACAAGTCTTTTGAGCCTTAAAATATAACACATGTCAAATAAAACACCCACCTTTCTCATCTTCTTCCCCTTCCTCTTTCAAACCTAACGTCCTCTTCTCCTCTCCTTGGGGGTTCACTATTCCATCACCATACACTCACATCCTTGGTGATTTTTGAAAGGTAAACATGTTTCTAGCTTGTCCTCACTTCCCTCTACATGCTCATACCCTTAGTTTTCATTAAAACTCTTGTTTTTGTATTATGAAGTTTTAGAGTTCGAAATTAAAAATGTTAACTTTGTTAACTTTAAGTTTAGCTTTTGATTTGGTGATGATAGATGAGTCATTTGTTGTTCAAAAGGTCCAATATATCTAATTTTTATAAGGTTTTATAATGATTTCCGGAATGGTGTTTCAAGGGGGTTTTAGGAGGGCTTTAAAGGGGTTTTTGGGGTGGTTTAATGTTTGTTTTTGAGGGCTGGTGCTAGTATGATATATGAGGGTTACTTTGGGTGTATTTGATGGTTGATTGGATGCTTGAAATGGAAGATTTCAGTGGGTTTTGTAGGTTGCTCGAAAATTCTGTTTTGGACTTGTTTTGGGTGTTGAATGCTTGAAAATGTTATTTCGGGTTAGTTCCGATGATGAGCTTTCGATTGTGGGTGTTTTGTTTGTGTTTGGGATTGATTAGAATCGAGTTTGGGCATCGGTGAAGCATCAGAAGTAAATCCGGGAAGTTGAAGGTGGTGGCTTGCTTGGTCTTTGAGTTTGGAAGCTTAGGTGAGTGGTTAATTGTTTTAAATGGTTTTAAAATAGTTGGTTCGAGTATATGGACTAGGTTGGGCTTGGTAGACCCACCTAGAGTTAGGATTAGGGTGGTAGCCTAATCCTAAACTTGATCTAGAGCCTTTGGATGAACTCATGTATGTGGTTGTGTATGTCTCGTATGAAATGTGATATGAATGATTGTGTATATTGTATTATACATGTGAGATGAGATATGACTTGTGATGCTTGAGACATGCATGATGATGGTTGTTGGTGAGTACGTGCCAAGCATGGAATCGTTTGAAATGAGTAAGGTGAAATGAGTAAATGTTGGCACTAGTATACTTGAATACAAATGATCGATCATTAGGATGTTAGTGTGTACACATGAGTCAAAAGTCGCGCGTGGCCTTGGTGGCGTTGAGTCACCAAGGAGGAGTACGGGTTCGCCTAGAAATTGTATTTAAATATAGTCGGTGATGAGTGGAATCCCATCGACGGGGCGTGAGGATGAGTTGAATCCCCTCTGCGAGACTGGTGATGAGTGTAATCCCACCGTGAGGTAATGTGGTTGTTGGATGTGAGTTCCAACATGTCTATCCGCGTATTCGGGTCATAGCTAGGTGCCAATGTTGTTTGATATGTGTATCAATGTGTCGAGGTTTAAAATCTTTAATGGGATACTTGAATGTGATTACATGTATTGTGGAGTTGAGCTTATGATCATGACATTTATATTGTAAATTGCTCATCCATCTTTATCTTGTGGCTCTTGAGGATCCTTGGTATATTTGTGTTTTACCTTGGCTAGATCGTGCTCGGACCCTGCAATATTGAGGTTTGTTTTTAGAGCCTACCCTCACTAAGCATCACTGCTTACGCTCTCTTTGTTCAACATTGCAGATCCTTAGTTCGCGGGGTGCTCGAGCAAGTGGAGGGCCTCCAAGTGTGATTGTTAGCCTTGAGTACTTCAAGTATGAGTTTTTAATGTTGAACACGTAATAGTCTAAGCAATGGGACATGTGTTATTTTGATGGCTATGTTGTGGTTGATGTTGCTTGGGAGCATGTTTGACTCCTTATATGTGTTGGCTATTTTTACTTGGGATGTATGCCTTGCTTGATACTTTGTTGCATGTTACTATTTTGAAGTTGTCTAAGTGTTGACCTTTAAATGCTTAACTCCTTAAATGATGTTGTATGAATGCATGTCTTGTGATGTCTTGCCTTAGTGTTTAGACTCGTCCCAATCTTGTTAAAGCATGCTATTATAGTTGGGTTGCCTTAGGTTTATGTGTTGTAATGTTGAAGGATGTTTTAGGGCACCCTTGTGCCTTAAACAGCCAAAACGAATATGTAGATAGGGGGCGTTTCGGAACGGGTCACCCTGTTCCGATACGGTCCCTTTGCAGATGGCCTGCCGTTTCGAAACGGATGGGGTCGTTTCGGAACATTTTTGCTACTGGAATTTTGAGAAATTGACGAGATAAAGGCGTTCCGAAACGGGCCTTTGATGTTTCGAAACGGTCAAATATCGTTGAGCACGAGAAGTTAACCGTTAGGGTCGTTTCGATACGGGTCATCCATGTTTCGAAACGGTCACCCTATGGTTGACCCTGGCCTGTTGACTAAGTCAAGGCGTTTCGGAAGAGCCTAAGGGCGTTTCGAAACGGCCTGCTATAAAGGACTAAAATGAGCTGTTTAATGTTTTGGTTGGTCGGAGTATGTTACATTGTTTGTATTTTCCGCTGTTGTGCTTTACATAGGTTTTAATTATGCCTATAGACAAGATAAAATAAAAAGGAAATCGTTAGGGTCGTTAACCGAGGGGAAACCTTAAAGGGTTTCACTTCGGTTTTCCCCGTGTGGCCCACTCGGATCGGTCATCCGACCAGACCGGGACGAGGGGGTTACACTTGTTGGTATCAGAGCCAGGTTACCGAGACCTTGGGCAGGTAAGTGAGGTAAGTTCAAGTTTTTGATTGATATGCACGGTGTTTGCTTGCCTTGTAAGAATGGTTGCTTGTTTGACAAGTATGATTGACTGTTTATTCAAAAGTATGTGTGTGTGAGTCCCATTGCTACTATTACAGTGGAAAAATGATTTTTAAGTGAGGGAGCGTACTTGAACACTTGGAAGCCTTGCCTTGCTAACCCAACTTGTATGTTTTGTTGTTGTGGTTGTAGTTGGTATCTGTGAGAGCGATGTCTAGACCGAGAGGTAGGCCGAGGGTGGTTCGTCAGGAACCACGGGTTGCGGCTCTTATTGAGTCGGCAGTTGGTGTGGAGGCTCACATAGAAGGGCCGGTGGCCGCGGGAGTTGGCGCTCCACCACCACCACCTCCTCCACCTGGAGTTGGGGGCGAGGATGGAGCCGGAGGAAATGGACCTCAAGGTGGCCAAGGTGGCCAAGGTCCAGCTGGAATTGACATGACTCCGCTAGTGCAAGCGATAGCAGGAGCATTTCAGGCCGCAGTTGCGGGAGCTCAGGCTGCAGCTCAGCCTAGGTGTGACGATGCTAGTCTACCTTTGGAGAGGCTCCGTAGCTTGGGGGCCGAGGAGTTTAGAGGATCTACTCTGGAGAGGTCAGAGTTATGGTTGGAGAAGACAGTTCGTATCGTGGCTCAGATGGGTTGTGCGGGCGCGCGTAGATTGGGTTGTGTGATCTCGTTGCTTCAGGGTGATGCCTACACCTGGTGGGTCGCCATTACTACTGGGGTTCCAGAGGCAGAGATAGATTGGGATTTCTTTGAGTCCGCTTTCAGGAAGAGGTACTTGGGACCGAGGTACCTAGATGAGAAGAAGCGAGAGTTCATGGCTCTTACTCAGGGAGAGGCTTCTGTGACTGATTATGAGATCCGCTTTGTTCGCTTGAGTCAGTATGCCCCAGAGTTGGTTCCTACTGAAGTGGAACGCTGTAACCGATTCTGCTACGGATTGAATGAAGAGGTTAAGAGGTATACGCTAGCTTCTGACTACTCAGACTTTGATGTATTGGTCGCGAGGGCCAAGGATTTGGAGCATAGTTTGGGTTTGGCCAAACGATCTGGTGGTTCTAGTTCTGGCAAGAGGCATAACCACTTTGATGGTAGAGACGCTAAGAGGCACAGAGGTGGCGGACATCAGTTTGACCATAGACGTGGTGGTGGCCACCATGGTAGGGGCCATCAGGGCCATAGAGGAGGAGGGCGTTTGCCCGAGTGTACCCGATGTGGGAGACAGCACGCTGGTGAGTGTTGGGGTAACTTCCATGCTTGTTGGAACTGCGGTTCGAGGGACCACTTTAGGAGGGATTGTCCACATCAGGCGGCTCAGGCACCAAACATTGCTCAGGCTCCTACGAGAGCGAATGATTTTCAGAGAGGCCGTGGGCACGATCGTGGCTACTTCCAGCCTAGGGCTGATGGACCTAGGGTAGATGCTCAGAGGAATCTTGCTCATGTTGTGGCTGTGCAGCCAGAGGCGGGAGGACCAGCGAGGGTCTATGCTCAGAGAGAGGCCGGGAACGACACCGATGTGATAGCAGGTAATTTCGAGTTACAGTCTATGTCTTTGCTTTCTTTCGTTGATTCGGGTTCTACGCATTCCTACATTTTGAGTGAGCATGCACATAAGTTAGATATCCCTGTTGAGATCTTAGATGTAGGTATGCATGTTACTAGTTCTTTTGGTGAGACAGTTGTGGTTAGACGTATGTATAGGAGGTGTCCACTGAAGATTCAGGGTCATGTGTTCTCAGTTGATATGATGGAACTTCCTTTCTATGGTTTTGATATTATTTTGGGTATGGATTGGTTGGTTGAGCATCGGGCTAGTGTGGATTTTGAGAGGAAGAGAATTTCTTTGAATCTTTCTGATGACTACGAGGTAATAGTAGTAGGCGAGAACATTAAGTTCTTGTCTAATGTGGTGTCAGCTTTAGAGGCTCATAGGTTGTTGGACTCTGGATGTGGGGCTTATTTAGCTTATGTTATGAATCCGGATATGAGTGAAGCTAGACCGAAAGATATCAGAACAATGTGTGACTTTCCGGATGTGTTTCCTGAAGAGTTGTCGGGTTTGCCTCCTGACAGAGATGTTGAGTTTGTGATTGAGACAGTTTCAGGATCTAATCCAGTTTCGATAGCTCCATATCGTATGGTTCCGAAAGAGTTGAAAGAACTGAAGAGTCAGTTGCAAGAATTATTAGACCGTGGTTTCATTAGACCTAGTAGTTCTCCGTGGGGTGCTCCAGTGTTGTTTGTGAAAAAGAAAGATGGTAGCATGCGAATGTGCATTGACTATAGACAGTTGAATCAGTTGACTATGAAGAACAAGTATCCGTTGCCTCGTATAGATGATTTGTTTGATCAGTTGAGAGGTGCTTCAGTGTTCTCGAAGATAGATTTGAGATCCGGGTATTATCAGTTGAAGGTAAAGGAGGGTGATGTTCCGAAGACAGCTTTTAGGACTAGATATGGTCACTATGAGTTTCTTGTGATGCCATTTGGGCTCACGAATGCACCAGCAGCATTCATGGACATGATGAACAGAATTTTCAGATACTATCTTGACCGTTTTGTAGTTGTCTTCATTGATGATATACTTGTGTACTCGAAGACAGAAGAAGAGCGTGATGAGCACTTGAGACTTGTTTTACAGAGATTGTTGAGCAACCAGTTGTATGCGAAGCTTAGTAAATGTGAGTTCTGGATTCTAGAAGTTGTATTTCTTGGCCATGTTGTTTCGGCCGAAGGCATCCGAGTTGATCCATCGAAGATTGAGGCTATTGTTGAGTGGAAACAACCTAAGTCCGTGACCGAGATTAGGAGTTTCCTAGGATTAGCCGTTTACTATAGGAGATTTGCTGATGGCTTCTCTAGAGTAGCTGCTCCTTTGACTAAATTGTTGCAAAAAGGAGTCAAATTTGAATGGTCAGATGCAAGACAGAAGGCCTTTGAGAAATTGAAAGAAGCTTTGACGAATGCTCCAGTGTTAGTGCAACCTGTTTCAGGTAAGGAGTTTGTGATTTACAGTGATGCTTCCTACGTAGGATTAGGATGTGTTTTAATGCAAGAAAGGAGAGTTGTTGCTTATGCTTCTAGACAGTTGAAGATCCATGAGAAGAACTATCCTACTCATGACATAGAGCTAGCCGCAGTTGTGTTTGCATTGAAGATTTGGTGGGAAGTGTATTGTCTACACCGATCACAAGAGCTTGAAGTATCTGATGACACAGAAAGAGTTGAACTTGAGACAGAGAAGATGGTTAGAGTTGCTAAAAGATTATGATTTGACCATTGAGTACCATCCGAGTAAAGCAAATGTAGTAGCCGATGCTTTAAGTAGAAAAGTGGTCGTTGAGTTGAGAGCTATGTTTGCTAGATTGAGTGTGTCCGATGATGGTGGTCTGATCACCGAGTTGCAAGTGAAGCCTTCTTTGATTCAGTTGATTAGGGTGAAGCAGTTGCAAGATGCGAGTTTAGTTCCTCATGTTCAGGACATAGCCGAAGGAAGACCAACCGAGTATAGTTTCAGTGGTGAGAACCTGTTGTGCTTTAGAGATAGAATTGTTGTACCAGAAGATGTTGAGCTGAGACGTCAGATTCTGAGTGAAGCACATTCGAGTCCCTTTTCTATGCATCCGGGTAGTACCAAAATGTACCGAGATTTGAAGAATGATTACTTTTGGGTTGGTTTGAAGCGAGATGTAGCCGAGTATGTGAGCCGTTGTATGGTTTGTTAGAGAGTGAAGGCAGAACATCAGGTTCCTTCAGGTTTGCTATAGCCTTTGAAGATTCCGGAATGGAAATGGGAGAGGATCACCATGGATTTTGTGTCGGGGTTGCCCTTGTCTCCTTCGAAGAAGAACTCTGTTTGGGTGATTGTTGATAGGTTCACTAAGTGTGCTCACTTCTTAGCAGTGAAAACTACGGATTCTTTAGACAAGTTGGCAAACTTGTACATCCGTGAGATTGTGAGACTTCATGGAGTTCCGAAGTCTATCGTTTTAGATAGGGATCCTAGATTTACTTCAAGATTCTGGGGTTGCTTGCATAGTGCTTTAGGTAGCCGTTTGCATTTCAGCACATCTTATCATCCTCAGTCCGATGGGCAGTCAGAGCGAGTGATACAGATTCTAGAGGATATGCTTCGTTGTTGTGTGATTGACTTCCAAGGTTCTTGGGAGAAGCACTTACCGTTGGTTGAGTTTGCTTACAACAACAGTTATCAGTCTAGTATCCAGATGGCACCTTATGAGGCTTTGTATGGTAGACGATGTAGGACTCCGATTTGTTGGGCTGAGACAGGTCAGAGATTGTTACCTATGCCAGACTTGCTTAAGGGAACTACCGACAAAGTAAAGTTGATTTGTTACCGTTTGAAAGCAGCTTCCGATCGTCAGAAGTCTTATGCAGATTTGAAGAGGAAAGAAATTGAGTACTCAGTGGGTGAGAAAGTGTTTCTGAAAGTATCTCCGTGGAAGAAGGTAATGAGATTTGGCCGGAAGGGCAAGTTGAGTCCGAGGTTCATTGGTCCGTATGAGATAGTTGAGCAGATTGGGCCTGTAGCTTATCGTTTGAGGTTACCTTCTGAGTTAGAGAAGATCCATGATGTCTTCCATGTGTCCATGCTTAGGAGATATAGATCGGATACTTCTCATGTGATGCCCGTTGAAGAGATAGAGTTAAATTCGGATTTGTCCTATAATGAAGAACCCGTTGAGATACTTGCTTTTGATAGCAAGGTGTTGCGTGGCAAGACCATAGAGTTGGTCAAGGTGTTGTGGAGGCATAGAGGTGTGGAAGAAGCCACGTTGTAACCCCCTTAACCCGGCCTAGACGGTTGGCCCGAATTAAGAAAGTCACACGGGGAAAACCAAAGTCAACCCGAAAGTCAACCTTGATTAACGACCCTTTTTTTTCTTTTTAATCTTGTCTAGATGCACATTAGCCCTAATTGTGATCACTCAAACATCATACTCAAAGATCACAAACATCAGAGATCAAACAGGGACCCAATTGAACAATTTACAACTTTAGGGACCAAATTGTAAATTCTGAAAACTTTAAGGACTTAACCAGATTTTAAGTTACCAACTTAAAATTATTCATGTTTCATGCTTTTCTGCCAAATTTCAGCTCAAACGGACATCCCAAACTCATACAATTGCACAAACAAGTTTCAGGACCAAATGCAAACATTTCAAAACATTTAACTGCCAATGTCAGCCCCCAACGGTCACCCGTTCCGAAACAGGCGGAGCCCGTTTCGAAACACGGGGCCGTTCCGCAACGCGTACCGAAACACGGGCTGGCAGTAACCAAACCGTTTCGGAACGGTCTCTCCCGTTTCGGACGCCTGGGCTTGTTTAAGGCACCCGTTCCAAAACGGCAGGCACTGTTCCGAAACACCCTGCACAGATTGCCCCAAAATGCATACTTAAACATGCAATTAAACATCCAAACATGCTCCAAACGCCACCAAACTTTACCAACATGCAATTCAACAAATATGAGACTTACTTGCATCAACAATTCAACAAAACAACATCACATACGAAAAGCCCCAAATCTATAGGCATGCTTCCTACACAAGCAACCATTCAAGCATAAACTTCCAAATCAATCTCTTAAAAGCCAAATACATGTTCCAACAACATCAACAACAGAAAACCATACTTGTCCGTACATATACGAATACATAAACATCAACCCAAGAGATTCTACCCCCATTGCCTTTATTAACTATAGCTATTCATCGAGACATACATCTCAAATGGAGTCCTCCTTGAATCCCTTGCTTCTCGCTGTCCAAACTTCAAGAATCTGCATTGATGGACAAAAAGGAGCGTAAGCACATAATGCTTAGTGAGGAATGCTCAAAACCAAAACACCATCAATGCAGCGGGTCATAAAATCACTTTTAAAACAAACCCGATTTGATAACCAAGCAAAGTTTGAAAACCCTTTTTCAACATCATGCTTAAAACCATGCATTGCACATACATGAAAACCAACCCTTAGCTTAGCAAGCTAAGAAAACCTTTTCAAAGCACAACTTGCAAAATCATCCATTTAGCCATTCCATGCATAAACACCATATGCAAAGCTAAATTCAAAACCATGGAAAACACTTCCTTTTCACAACATACCTTTCTTATACTTGAAAACCATTCAAGCAAGAAACCCTTTAAAACCATTTACTCAATCAATCCAACACATGCATTAAACCAAGGCAATATATAAACCACAACATCATCATCACATGCCTTTTAAAACAAGTCTTATCAAGACTCCAATGCATTTAAGAGATTCCATGCACACATGCATCATTTACCAAATGATAATCAACACTTGTTCAACTTAACAAGCAACCATGCATTCACAAGCATTATACACTTTTCATGCAACCATGCATTCACAAGCATTATACACTTTTCATGCAACCATGCATCTTTTCAAGCATCTCATGCTTCTTTATAATCAAGAACATTATATTGGCTTCCAAGTGATCAACACATCCACTTTTCAACTCAACACCCGATCGGATACGCGGATCACAAGCGTTGTCCCCCACGCTTCATAAACACTACCAATCCAAGGTCTCCAAATGGACTTTTAAACACCATTTGACCTCAACATCCTAAGGTTCCCATGTATGGACTTTTAAACACCATACAACCTTAGCTTTTCCCGAGGTTCCCATGTATGGACTTTTAAACACCATACAACCTCAACTTTTCCCAAGGTTCCCATGTATGGACTTTTAAACACCATACAACCTTGACATGCACAAGGTTCCCATGTATGGACTTTCAAACACCATACAACCTTTGCATCACCGATTGGTAGTTGTATAACATCACTAACGAGATCCGGGACACCCTACACAAGATCCACACATGGACTTTACACCTCTATTGTGATCTTAACAAGCACAAGGTTCCCATATATGGACTTTTAACCACCATATAACCTTTGCTTAACCAAGGTCCTCGAATGGGCATTCCACCTCCATTATGACCTTAACCATCTCGTTAGGATACTTGAAGGGAGTTTACCGGTTCACACTTAACCACTCCACCTCCAAGGCGACTTTATTCACGGTGCACCCAATCCTATAGCCGGCTAATTATATCCGATCAAAGAAACCAAGAACAACTTACATCACTTGCCAATATAACCACCATACCACATTAGTCCAATGATTCACATGCATATTCATAATGCAAAAACCATCATTTACCATCATTAATTCACTGTTTTAAAGCATTACACCAAGCCACAAAACATCATGCAACACCATGCATCAAAACCACATTTACAATGTATAAAACCAAGGATCTCTTACCTTGAGCATCCTTCACATATGGCTTTCAAAACCAGCATTAGACCATGCCAAAATATGCTTTCAAAACAGAATTTAAATCATGCAAAACACATGCATTTCAATCATCAACCACAATTGCTTTAAAAGCCATTTCATAACACAAACCAAGAAAGAAATCCATTTACTTACTCTTGAGCTTAGCAAAGTTTTTTAGACTTATACTAAGCTCCCAAAACCTTCAAACCCTGGTTTAAAAGCTGAAAATCCAACTTCACTCACCGATACACAAAACAAGGCTAACCAACAAGCCTTCCAAGCATCCGAAACCTTCCGCAACACCTCCAAAGCTCACGGATCAATCTCCCCTGTTTCAAGCACACAAAAACAGAGCATTAATGCATCTTTATGCATTAGAAACACCAGCAACTCAACACAACTCGCTGCTCATCACAAATCCAACATTTCGGCTACCAAATACAACCGAAATCACCTCCAAACACTTCCAAAACTTAACCCAGCCAAGATCCATCACTTCTAACCATTTTTAAACATCAATTAACATCCAAAATGATCACAAACACGTCCTTATACCTCCAGGTATAACAGATCATCAAAAACACTCCAAAAACAACCAAAAACTCAAGCCAAACTTAGGAAATTCAACCTATCCGGGATTGCATTGATTAAACCTCAACTTCTAATCAATTTAGCATTCATTTAACATCAATTTGACACTTGAAAACACTGCCCAAACAGATCACATGAAAATTCCACCAAAATCACCAAATCTTGCATTTTAAGCCAAAATCAAGATTTCAATTGAAAAGCCTTTAACAAATCACAAATCAAGGATTGAGAACTTAGGAATTTCAGTAAAGAACTGATAGTTTAGAGGAGAAGGACGTTCTTACCTCCAAACTTGAATTTCTCCTTTTTAGAACCAAAAAGCTTGATGAAACAACTTGCAAATGGTGAGGTTTTGTTGTAGAGATGATTAGGAATCCAAAGAGAATTGAAAAGGAAGATTTGAGTGACAAAATCAGATGTAAATCTCTGGAGAGAAAGTGTTTGGGTTGAGAGAAAATGAGAGAAAAGGAAAATTGGAAGAAAATGGAAAGTTAGTTATAAAATAGTCAAAATGACTTTCCCTCCCTTTCTTTATGTTTTAAAATCAGAATAAAGCCTTAAAATATCTTAGAAAAATCTGGAGAAACTCCTTTTGGAATAATAGCTCCTTAAAGATTCAAAGTTTCAATCCTTTATAAAACAGTCACGCAACTTTCAAAAATTACATTTTGGTCACTAGCCAAAATGTCAACCTTCCGAACCTCATTTTCCAAAATTGATTTCACAGTTCACTTTTACATATTAAAAGATGATTTTAGAACATTTTTCCATATTTTTAATGCAACCCGAACTAGGCTTTCCTAATTTTACTTTTATATATTCGATCAGCACTTTGACCGAACCAGTCAACGCCCAAGACTTCTGAGCCCAAAACCGGGGCGTTACACACGTAGGAGAGGAAAGCGGATATGGTTGTGCAATTTCCGTATTTGTTTCCACCAGGTGATTTCGGGGACGAAATTCCTTAAGTAGGGGAGAGTTGTAACACCCGAGTTTAAGGGTTAGGTGAAAATAATATTTTAATATTACTTGGGCTCGTTTTTATAATTTAAATAATATTAAGGGTTTTTGTTTTCAAATTAATTAATTTGGGTTGACCATGTTTTAAGATTAAACTCCATTTAGCCATGGATTTTCCTTCCTTGTAAATGTCCCATTTCATTAAGGGTAAACAAGTCTTTTGAGCCTTAAAATATAACACATGTCAAATAAAACACCCACCTTTCTCATCTTCTTCCCCTTCCTCTTTCAAACCTAACATCCTCTTCTCCTCTCCTTGGGGGTTCACTATTCCATCACCATACACTCACATCCTTGGTGATTTTTGAAAGGTAAACTTGTTTCTAGCTTGTCCTCACTTCCCTCTACATGCTCATACCCTTAGTTTTCATTAAAACTCTTGTTTTTGTATTATGAAGTTTTAGAGTTTGAAATTAAAAATGTTAACTTTGTTAACTTTAAGTTGAGCTTTTGATTTGGTGATGATAGATGAGTCATTTGTTGTTCAAAAGGTCCAATATATCTAATTTTTATAAGGGTTTATAATGATTTCCGGAATTGTGTTTCAAGGGGTTTTAGGAGGGCTTTAAAGGGGTTTTTGGGGTGGTTTAATGTTGGTTTTTGAGGGCTGGTGCTAGTATGATATATGAGGGTTACTTTGGGTGTATTTGATGGTTGATTGGATGCTTGAAATAGAAGATTTTAGTGGGTTTTGTAGGTTGCTCGAAAATTCTGTTTTGGGTGTTGAATGCTTGAAAATGTTATTCCGGGTTAGTTCCGATGATGAGCTTTTGATTGTGGATGTTTTGTTTGTGTTTGGGATTGATTAGAATCGAGTTTGGGCATCGGTGAAGCATCGGAAGTAAATCCGGGAAGTTGAAGGTGGTTGCTTGCTTGGTCTTTGAGCATGGAAGCTTAGGTGAGTGGTTAATTGTTTTAAATGGTTTTAAAATAGTTGGTTCGAGTATATGGACTAGGTTGGGCTTGGTAGACCCACCTAGAGTTAGGATTAGGGTGGTAGCTTAATCCTAAACTTGATCTAGAGCCTTTGGATGAACTCATGTATGTGGTTGTGTATGTCTCGTATGAAATGTGATATGAATGATTGTGTATATTGTATTATACATGTGAGATGAGATATGACTTGTGATGCTTGAGACATGCATGATGATGGTTGTTGGTGAGTACGTGCCAAGCATGGAATCGTTTGAAATGAGTAAGGTGAAATGAGTAAATGTTGGCACTAGTATACTTGAATACAAATGATCGATCATTAGGATGTTAGTGTGTACACATGAGTCAAAAGTCGCGCGTGGCCTTGGTGGCGTTGAGTCACCAAGGAGGAGTACGGGTTCGCCTAGAAATTGTATTTAAATATAGTCGGTGATGAGTGGAATCCCATCGACGGGGCGTGAGGATGAGTTGAATCCCCTCTGCGAGACTGGTGATGAGTGTAATCCCACCGTGAGGTAATGTGGTTTATGTGTTGTAATGTTGAAGGGTGTTTTGGTGGTGTTTTGGGGCACCCTTGTGCCTTAAAACAGCCAAAACGAATCTGCAGATAGGGGGCGTTTCGGAACGGGTCACCCTGTTCCGATACGGTCCCTTTGCAAATGGCCTGCCGTTTCGAAACGGATGGGGGTCGTTTCGGAACATTTTTGCTACTGGAATTTTGAGAAATTGACGAGATAAAGGCGTTCCGAAATGGGCCTCTGATGTTTCGAAACGGTCAAATATCGTTGACCACAAGAAGTTGACCGTTAGGGTCATTTCGATACGGGTCATCCCTGTTTCGAAACGGTCACCCTATGGTTGACCCTGGCCTGTTGACTAAGTCAAGGCGTTTCGGAACACCCTAAGGGCGTTACGAAACGGCCTGCTGTAAAGGACTAAAATGAGCTGTTTAATGTTTTGGTTGGTCGGAGTGTGTTACATTGTTTGTATTTTCCGCTGCTGTGCTTTACATAGGTTTTAATTATGCCTATAGACAAGATAAAATAAAAAGGAAATCGTTAGGGTCGTTAACCGAGGGGAAACCTTAACGGGTTTCGCTTCGGTTTTCCCCGTGTGGCCCACTCGGATCGGTCATCCGACCAGACCGGGACGAGGGGGTTACATGTGACGACTTTTCAAATGGGATCTGGGCATTTATGGGTCGAGTTGTGCTTACAAAACTAGGCTTTTTTTCAATATGGATCAGATGTGTGACGTGTTGTATAAAATTGGTATCTTATTCAGTCGTGATAAATGAACTGTTGGCCATATCTTCTAGCCTTCTCGAGGACTCCGTCAAGGGGACCCGTTAAGTTCGTATTTATTTTTTATTTATAACGAGGGCCTCTCTTCTTTGATTCGATCATCATTGAGTCAAGGCTCTCTAAAATATGTACATATTAATAGATATGCCACTTTGATCACTCGTCTACTCTTTGCCAATGATTGCCTTATTTTTGGCAAAGCTATTGCTACTGGTGCAGGGTGATGAAACACATCTTGGATACATATGCAACTTGCTCTAGCCAGCTAATAGACTACGACAAATCTGGTGCATTCTTCGATGCTAATTTTTTGCGCAACAAAAAAGATGATGTATGTAGGGTGCTTGGTGTGCAATATAGTTTCAATGTAGTAAAATATCTTGGCTTACCCTTTTTCATTGGCCAAAACAAGAAGATAGTAGTCCAGGAATTAAAGGAAAAGCTATTAAAGAGGTCAAGTAACTAGAGTCATAGATCTTTGTCGATTGGTGGCCGTGAAGTCCTTATAAAATCAGTCTTGCAAGCCATACCAACTTATGCTACGTCCTGCTTTTCCTCCCTAGCACTTTTTGCAAAGAATTGGAAGCCTTTTTTATCATAACAAAGAATTGGAAGCCTTAATGGCTCGATTTTGGTGGCAAAAATCAACCGATCGGAGAGGTGTTCATTGGTGCACTTGAAAGTTCTTAAATGCACTAAAAAAAGATGGTGGCATGGGATTTTTGGACTTATTTAAATTCAACACCGCATTGTTGGCCAAACAATGATGACACCTTATTGAGAATCCAAGTTCCCTCGCTGCGAGACTTTTTAAAGTAAAGTACTATTGTGATTCTAATTTTTTAGATGCTCTTCTACGCTCCAAACCTTTCATAGTTTGGAGGAGTATTTAGTGTGCAAAAGGCCTTCTCGAAATTGGTTTATGTTTGCAGATTGATTTAGGCTTTAATGTTTCTATATGGGATAGCTCCCTGGTGCTCAACAACAGTTGATATCATCTAATCGAAATTAGTAACTTGTTTCTCCCAAATCTACACGAGTGGAATGTTGCTCTTATTTCTGCTTTATTCAGCATGGAAGAGGCAAACCTTATTTTAAGTATCTCATTATCATTATTTCCCCAAACTGAAAAACTTGTTTGGTTTGGAGAACACTCGGGTGTCTACTCCGTCCGAAGTGGCTATAAAATGCTTTTTATTACTACTGACCTAGATGCTTCGGATTCAATTTTGTATAAACAGCTATGGCAACTAAAATGTCCTTCTAAAATTCGTATTCTAGTATGGAAATGCTCGCGTAATTAAGTCTCTACACTTCATAACCTATGAATCAAACAAATTGTTATGGATACTTCATGCCTACACCGTAGTCCTCACTTAGAGGATATTGTTCAAATTGTACTTTCACTAGATAGGTATGGCTCAAGCTGAACATTCATTAGTCCCCTTTAGTATCTAATGTTAGTTTCTTGAAATGGCTTTCTTGGATTTTTTAGAATGCCAATTCTAGTAAAAAGAGTTAATTGCAATCAAAATATGGGGGTTTTACTTTTGCTTCAAACTTTCTATCTTTCTGGTTTTGTACTTTGTTTATGTTTCATTTTCGAATAATACAAACGGTTTTATTCATATATATATATATATATATATATATATATATATTTGAGTGGGGCCAAAATGAGATGAAAACAAACAAAAAAGGACCTAAAAAGATTATCCCATGACTACCGAAAAGTAGTTTCTTTTAGCAAGAATGTCAGGATGAGGTTTTAGTGGTCACAACTCACACGACAACTGTGGGTTTCCCTAAAAACTCATCCATGATCGGCGTTGGCTCAAGCTGGGTGTCGGTTCGGTCTTCTCACTGTCAGTTGTACGTAGCGAGCTGGCGGTCGTGCTATCTTCCCTGGTGTCACCTCGTCGGAGCCGGAACTAAAGAGACGCTCCCCGGTTTGGATGGTTTCCTTCGCGACTTCGTGTATTTGTTTTTTAGAGGCTCCGATGGTGTTTCATCGTCGATCTCTCTTAGATTAGAAGATTGTCTCGTCGCCGTTTCTTCCACCTCTCTTCACGGAAGCTCGCCTGGTTTTGAATCGCCGGTGTATCAGAGTTTACTGCGGTCCTCTGGAGAGGCACTGCTCATGGCTATGGTTAAAATCATAGGGTCGGGTTCGTTTAGGTGTGTTGCCTCCATCAACGACAGCGGATTCATCTCTAGGTTTAGCTTACGAGTGTCGTTTTCCCTCCTCACCGGAAAAGCTTTCTTAGCGTTAAGGGCAATGGTAACCTTGGACAGAGGCATGACTGAACTGGACGAGGATGCTCTTAGGGCTACTTGGTCAGTTCCCCAACTGTCGTTATCTCCTATACCTTTTTTGTTGAACCGGGCGAAATCTTCCTTGCTCATCCCTGGTTCTGGTCACCGCTTCACCGAGCTAGTTGAAAAAGATAGAAACGTCCCTAGTTGTGGTGGCACATTCCTCGAGGCAAAGAAGATAGGTTCCAGGTTTGTAGGGCCTTCGTTCCCAAACGACATATACCATACCACTTTTGCATCGATTATGGTGCGAAACCTTGTAAGGTTTTGCAAAGTCAACGTTGAAGTTTCTAAGTTACGAAAGAAGGAAATTTCGAAAGATGGAAAAGTGTTGCAAGAGTATGATACATTTGAGCTTCTGCAGGCTTTTCATAAAGCTTTTTATTTTGTCACCCCTTTTTCTGCTGATGAAGGCACAACTTTTGAGGTCTCCTTGGGTCCACCGAGATTAGGCTTTAGTGATCACTCCTCGATCAATTCAACCTTGAGTTTTGAAGGTCATGCAATATCTACTTTCCAGTTCTTTCTTATCGTTCTCGGTTATGATGTTTTAAAACCACCTTTTATTAAAGCTTATGTTATTTTGATCACCTCGAAAAAGCTTAAGAATTGGTGCGATGTCAACGCCAAAGGACAAGAGACCTTACCGGTTAAAGAAGGCTCCACCATTACCAGGAAAGCGGATAACTCCCCTGAGGGTTATCCGCATCAGAAATGATCATCTTTGACACCAACCCATTCGATAGGAAGGGTCGAATGACGGTGGTCAACTTAAAACCTTCCCCTGGATTAGATGGCGCATTTGTGGTGTTGTTAATCCAAGGTTTTCTGATTTAAAGATCGTGTCCCATGGTTATCCCAGACCCATGTGCAAGGCATTGATGGTTGCTGGAGTCTCTTATCTCGCGCTTCATTCTTCGTTGCATGGCCTGACGTCTTCCTCATCCCAGTTGACAAGACCCTCGTCGGATGACGAGGGACCCTGCCTCCGGATGGAGCTCTCACTAGGATTTCAGGATCGTTTCCATTGTCCTTTTCCGGGAAAAGCGAAACGTTTTCTTTCCTTTACGTCATCTTTCCTTGTGGTTGAGAGGATCCTGAGAGTAGGATTCATCCTAGTGTTTTTTTTTGTGGGGCTTAAGCCTTTAGGTTGTGTGGTTTTTGCCGACATTATCATTGTTTGCGGCTGTTGTCTCGGTCGGTGGAGGGGTTCAGCATCCCAAGTTTGCGTTTGCATGCTTATGCATGTTGTTTCACTTGACGTTGTTCAGCATTGGTGGTTGTATTACCTTTGGCCTTTTTAATGAAGTTGTTTTTATCTTTGATAAAAAAAAGATTATCCCATGACTAAATATACATGCGTGCAAGGAAAGAAAGAAAGAAAAACACAAGAACACAATGAAGCATCAAATTGCTTTAAATAAAAAAACAAGGTAGTTAAATACCATTTAACCCTAAACCAACAAGGCAACAACCCATGCAGGCCATAATTACAATGCATTAAGATGAAAGGAAAATTAAATGAAGGCAACAGCAAATTACCCATAATGATGGAAATAAGAGCAATTAAAAAAAACAAAGCATTTAATACATACGAAAAGGGAAAACCAATTAAGAAAAACGAGATTTAATTCTGTAATAGTCAAACACGACATTAAATAAAGGGTAAAATACTGAAAACATCACTCAACTTTAAAAATGCTCAATTTACTCATTAAACTTTATTCTTTTTGTAACACCCCAATTTTGAGCTTAGAAGTTTTGGGTTTGGACTGGACCGGTCGGATTTTTGGTTCGAATATAAAAGGTGGTTTTAAGGAAAGCCTAGTTCGGGATGCATTAAAAATATGGAAAAATATCCAAAAATCCTCTTTTATTATATATAAAAGAGTGGTGAAATAAATTTTACAAAATGAGGTTTGGAAATATGACATTTCGAGTTAGTGACTAAAATGTAATTTTTGAAAAGTTAGTGACTGTTTTAAAAGGATTGAAACTTTGAATCTTTAAGGAGCTAATTTACCCAAGAAGAGTTTTCTCCAGATTTTTCTTAATATTAAAGATTTAATTAATGATTTTTAATAAAAGGAAAAAAGGGGAAATAGATATTTTTGACTTCATAACTAACTTTTCTCAAAATTTTCCATTTCTTTTCTCTCAATTTTTCTCTCAGCCCAAACACTTTTCCCCATCCATTTTTCCTCTGATTTTAACATCTAAAGATGAGATTTCAATCTCTAATTGATCTCTAATCATTTCTACACCAAATTCTCATCATTTGCTTATTGAATTTTCAAGAATTTTGGCTCTAAACAAGGAGAAACTCACATTTAGAGGTATGAACGTCCTTCTCCTCTAAATACTCAGTTATTTACTGAATTCCCAAGTTCTCAATCCTTGATTTGAGTTTTATTAAAGGTTTTGATGTTGAGATCTTGATTTTGGCTTAAAATGCAAGATTTGGATTTAATTTTGAAGAAATTCGTAATAATTGATTGGGCTCTATTTTGAGATGTCTTTTTGATGTAATTTGGATGTCTAAATGATGTATAATTGAGGTCTGATCAATGCAATCCCGAATAGGTTGATTTTCCTAAGTTTTTACTTGTGAAAATGGTGGTTTTGGGGTGATCTTGGTGTTTTGTTAATGCTGGACGTATAAGGACGTGTTTGGGATCATTTTGGATGTTAATTGATGTTTATAAATGGTTAGAAGTGATGGATCTTGGCTGGGTTAAGTTTTGGAAGAGTTTGGAGGTGATTTTGGTTGTGTTTGGTAGCCGAAATGTTGGATTTGCTAAGAGCAGCGAGTTTAGGTGTGTTGCTGGTGTTTTTAATGCATGATGATGCATTAATCCTCTGTTGTTGTGTGCTTGAAACAGGGGAGAATGGTCCATGAGCAATAGAGGTGGCGTTCAAGGTTTTCGGATGCTTGGAGGGCTTGTTGGCTAGCCTAGTTTTGTGTATCGGTGAGTGAAGCTGGGTTTTCAGCTTTAAAACAAAAGTTTGAAGGTTTTGGGAGCTTAGTTTAAATCTAAACAACTTAGCTAAGCTCAAGAGTAAGTAAATGGAATTTCTCTCTTGGTTGTGTTATGAATTGGTTTTTAAAGCACTTGTGATTGTTGGATGCAATGCATGTGATTTGCATGTTTAAAATTCTGTTTTGAAAGCATATTTTAGCATGGTTTAATGCTGGTTTTGAAAGTCATGTGTGAAGGATGCTCAAGGTAAGAGATCCTTGGGTTTGAACATTGGAACTGTGGAATTGATGCATAGTGTTGCATGTTGTTTAATGGCTTTGTGTAATGCTTCAAAACAGTGGATTGATGATGGTAATTGGTGGTTTTGGCATTTTGGTTATGCTTGTAAAACAATGGATTGATGTAGTGAAATGGTTATATTGGCAAGTGATGTAAGTGGTTCTTGGTTACTTTAATCGGATATAGTTAGCCGGCTATAGGATTGGGTGCACCGTGAATAAAGTCGCCTTGGATGTCGAGGGGTTGTGATTGTACCGTAAACTCCATCCAAGATTCCTAGCGATTGAGGCAATTGGTGTCACCACGATGGAGGTTGGCTCTCGTGAGTGGGCTTGGTTTAGTGCCACTACGATGGAGGTTGGCTCTCGTGGGTGGGCTTGGTTTAGTGCCACCACGATGGAGGATGGCTCTCGTGGGTGAACCGTGTTAAAAGTCACCATGATGGAGGTTGGCTCTCATGGGTGGACTTTGTTAAGCGTCACAACGGTGGAGGGTTGCTCCCGTGTGTGAGCTTGGTTAAGGTGATTACAATGGTTGTGGTAGCTTCCATGTGTAAGCCTTGTGATGTGTCCCGGCTCTCGCTAGTGTATTATACAACTTCCGATGAGTGATGTTGAGGGGTTGTGATTGTACCGTTAAACTCCATCACGGGTGTTGAGGGATTGTGATTGTACCGGTAAACTCCACCTTGTGTTGTTCGGAAGTGTGTATGAAGCGTGTGGGACAATGCTTGTAATCCGCGTATCCGATTCTATTTTGGGTCTTGTGTATGGTTAAGATCACAATGGTGGTTAAAAGTCCATGTGTGGATCTTGTGTATGGTTAAGATCACAATGGCGGTTAAAAGTCCATGTGTGGATCTTGTGTATGGTTAAGATCACAATGGTGGTTAAAAGTCCATGTTTGTCTTGTGTAATGAAGCATGTGATGCTTGAAATGATGCAAGGTTGCATGGAAAGTGTGTAATGTACAAAGAATGCATGTATTGCTTGTTAAGCTTGTACAAGTGTTTATCTTATATTGAAAATGGTGCATTTGTGCATGTGAATCTCTTTAGTGCATTAAAGTCTTGTGAAGGCTTGTTTTTAAAGGCATGTAATGCAAATGTTGATTTTGTGGTTCGTGTATTGCATTTGTTTAGTGCATGAGATAGAATGGAGGGTGTAAGTGGTTTTTAAAGGTTTCTTGCTTTGAAATGATTTTCAAGTATGAGAAAAGTATAATGTGAAGTGGAAGTGTTTTCCAAGGATCTTGTATTTAACTTTGCATATGATGTTCATGCATGGAATGGTTAAATTGATGGTTTTTGCAAGGTTGTGCTTTGAAGTGAATTACTTAGCTTTTCTAAGCTAAGGGTTGGTTTTCATGTTTGAGCAATGCATGATTTAAAGCATGTTGTTAAAAAGGGTTTTCAAACATTGCTTTGGTTTATCGAAATGTGTTTACTTTTAAAAGAGGTTTTATGAATCGCTGCATTGATGGTGTTTTGGTTTTGAGCATTCCTCACTAAGCATTATGTGCTTACGCTCCTTTTTGTCCATCAATGCAGATATTTGAAGTTGGGACAGCAAGAAGCAAGGGATTCAAGGAGAGCTCCACTTGAGATGTATGTCTCGGTTAATAGCTATAGATAATAAAGGCAATGGGGGGAATCTCTTATGTTGATGTTTAATGAGATTGTGTATGTTGGACAAGTTTGGTTTATGATTTTGAACTATGTGGTTTAACGCTTGCAACGTTTGAATCTCCTTATTCATAAGTCGCTATGCTATGCTTCTTGTTTTAAAAGCATGATTAAGTGTGAAATGTGTTGGATGAGTTGGTGCACCTAGGGGTGGTTTTGTATCTAGATTTTGATGCAATTTGGTAGGTATGATGTTTGGAATGTTGTTGATTTATGGTGGAATGGTTTGGAGCATGTTTGATGGGGTTTAAAGGTGTTAAAACAGGCCTATCTGTTGTTTCTGGGCAGGGTGTTTCGAAACACCTTGCCTGTTTCGAAACAGGCCCTTGTTTTGGCTTGGGTGTTCGTGAACGGCCTAGCCCATTTCTGAACACTTTGGCTACTGCCAAGGGGTGTTCCTGAACGGCCTAGACCCGTTTCGGAACACCTGACCATTGGGCATAAAAATTGAATTGTTTTGAGGTTTGCAAGCTTTACGTTTTAGTCCTGATTCTTGTATGTGCAATTGCTTGAGTTTGAGATGTCCGTTTGAGATGAAATTTGGCAGAGAGGCATGAAACATGACTAATTTCATAATGGTAACTTAAAAATTGGTAAAGTCCTTTTAATTTTCAGAATTTACAAATTGGTCCCTAAATTCGTATTTTGTGCAATTGGGTCCCTTATTGTTTTCAGATTGCTGTGATTTTTGAGTATGCTTATCTCAAGAGTATGCCTAGGTTTAATGTGCATCTAGACAAGTTTAAAAAGAAAAAAAAGGGTCGTTAATCAAGGTTGACTTTCGGGTTGACTTTGGTTTTCCCTGTGTAATCTTCGTAGTTCGGGTCAACCGTCTAGGCCGGGCTAAGGGGGTTACATTTGGTGGTATCAGAGCTTAGTTGCGAATTCTTGGGGAAATTGTAAATTGTTGTAATATGTGTTTGATGTTTATTCTGATGTGTGGTTGAAAGTCGGTTGGAATGCGTGTTTTTGAGCGAATTGTTGATGTTTTTAACATGCTTTTTGGTTATGAATCTTCATTGAGCTAATGTGGATTTGTGCTGATGTTATGCCGGTGATGTGAGCTGATTTTATGAATGATGAAAGTGTAATGGGTATGATATGTTGATATTATGCTATAGCGAGTGAATGTTGTTTGATGAGAGCATGATCTAAGAATGTTGATTGATATGCTTGATGTTGTGATATCCATGTTTTTATTGACTGTTATGTCATGTAAAAGGGGAGAATTCGGGATACCCATTGCCTTATTATTATAGCTATTGTGTTACGTTGTTAATGGAGTCTTGAATCCTTGCTTGAAGCTGGCCTGATCGTTTTGTTTGTTTTGTTATGATTGTTTGTTGTTAATAGCATGGTGAAATCGATGAGAGAATGGCAGTTGGGTGAGATGGTTGCTGCTTTAGAGCAGGTTGTTGAGGCGTGGAATTCACCTTTTGGTGGAGGTGTTTCGTCTCAGTCTTCAGTGCCTGGAGTTGAGGTAGTAAGGCAGGAGGAAGAAGTTGGTTCTGTGATGAAGAGTTCATCACCTATTGTTCAAGAGGTGTTGGGAACATCTCAGGCTGTGGCAAAAGTAAGGCCTGTAGACGTACCGACTGTGGGATGTGCGGGATTGTCGAAACAGCGTTTACATGATTTGGGAGCTGTGGAGTATCATGGTTCGACACCTGAGACGTTCGAGGCCTGGTTGGCCAGTGTAATTCTGATTTTGGATCAGGAAGGTTGTGACTATGCTTGTAAGCTGGGAAGTGTTGTCTCATTGATGTTGGAGGACGCTTGTGCCTGGTGGACATCTGTGGCGGTGGCATCGCACATCCACGATATAGATTGGGACTTCTTTGTGTCTGCCTTTTATGAAAGGTACCTTGGAGAGAAATTCCCAAGGGTTAAGCAACGTGAGGGTGTAGTTTCAGCTTATGAAGGTGAGAAAAGTTTTAGCGAGAGAGTTGTGGGTACTGGCCTCGGGAGTGGTCAGCGGAAGAGGCGACGTGATTGAAGGTTTTACTTGAATCGAAGCTTGGATGGTAGTGCAGATTTGGGGCAAGTGCTACTTGATCAATTAGGGATAGCTCCGTTGTCGATGTGTGACCGATGTGGGAAGTGTCATGTTGGAGGTTGTTGGGGCGCAGGAGTTTGTTGGAACTGTGGTTCTAAGGAGCATGTGAAGCGAAATTGTCCTCAAGTGGTGAGATCAGCTTCAGTGGTAGCAAAAGGGTCTCTGAAGGGTCGTGGGCACGGCCAAGACAAGGTTCGAAGGTGGTAGGAAGAGCAGAATGGTGTGAGGAGCTTGTGGAATGAATCTTGTTGGAATTGTGGGTCTGTTGGGCATTTGAGACGAAATTGTTTGATGTTGGCTCGGGGTAGCCAGGGTTCTTTACCGCAGGGAGATGGTGATGACCTTAATGTGTTAGCTGGTGCTGCAGCGGTGCGGCTGGAGGATGATGGTTCTGCGAAGAAGAGAGCTCGTCTGTTGAAGCTCCGGGGCGGTGAGGTGTTTACAGGTAACATTGTTAAGTAACCTTTTCCCTAGTTATATTAGTTTGGTTTCGGTTTGGTTTTTCCTTGCGTTGTGGGTATGGTCTCGTTGCTAGTATGTTTGGGGTAGTAGTTGGTGTTGTTTTGAACACAACTTTAGTGTGAAGAGGGTTTTAGTGGAGTATTTTATGGTTAATGAGTTATTAGAATGGTAAGCTTAGACAAGTTGGAAGTGAGATAGGAGGTTGTTCCTAGGCGAATTCTGAGGATGTTATTGGTGGGTGTGAACCGACATACATGCACAGTTAAAATCATTTGTTGTATGCTATATTATATATGTACTGGTCCATGCATACATGTGACATGAAATTAGAGGTTTTGCATGCATGTACATCAGGCATTGATAGGGCATATAAGTGACCATGGATACGAACGTTCACACTCGCTAATAACTAATCGGGTCTATTAGTGTTGTGATAGGGTTAGGTTGGATGATGGGTTTTAGAAGTTGTTTTGGTGCTAGGAGAATGTTAGAAGTAATGGAAGGTATTAAGCGAGTTGTCAGTAATAGTGAGTGCGGTATAGCATGTTGGTAGAAGGAAAGTGGTTGGCGCTTAATGAGTTTAGCGGTATGGTGGTGAGGAGATTACCGGTTGAAGTTAGAATCGGTTAGAGTGGTTGTGAATAGCTGGTAGAAGTGGTAGTTTCTTGGTGTTAAGTGATGTAGTAAGTTAGTGGATGTGTTCCAGAGTGCTGAGGTAACTTGGCATTGATGTTGTAGTAGAAGGGTTGTTTATGTAGGTGAGGGTTCGTAGCAACCTTTGAGGAGTTGAGAAGAGGTTGTGTTGAGGGTTGTAGAAAAGGGTTAGCCTGGGAGAATAGAAGTTTCATAATCTTAATATGTATGTATGTATAGGTTGGGCGATGTTCTTGTAAGGCAAGTGTTGTAGTCAAAACTTGAAGTGGAAAGGCAATGTAAGATCAAAGGCCATTGTTGGTTGGATGGGTTCTTGTGAGAAGTGGTTGGCTGGTTGTGAATAAGTAAATTCCTTTTGAAGTCAGCTGGTGGTGTGTGGAACGGCTGGCGGAGTCAAGGTTGGGGTTTTGTGACGTAATTTTCGGATGTTAGGTGAGTAGTCCTGGTGAGTCGTTTCGGTGATGATAGCGGCGGATGTGAAGGAATGTCAGCAATACGTTGAGATGTTTGAGTAAGCAGTTGATGCTTAAGAATTCTTGCTTGATGTGGTAACCTTTTGAAGAGGTTGAGCAGTTGTGCAAGGGGTTTTAGAAGCAGTGAAGGTTGTGGGTCACATGGTGGCTGAATTGGATTGGTTGGTGTCACCGTGTGTACGAGTCTTGGGAGTTATGAGTTAAGGTGGTGTATGCTATAAAAGTTTGGAGGTTCTTCAGGTTTTTGTTGGGGCTATGTGCAGTCCAGAAGTGTGAAAGGTTAAGATGTGGTTAACATTTGAGTGTTCTGGAATTCGTGAACAGTATGTGGTGGTGTTGAGTTTGGGTGGAGTTTTGTGAGGAGAGTGTTCAGTGGTGGTTAAGTCTCCTGTGTTGCCTTGTGCGTTGCTTTAAGAAGTTTGGTTGTACTCTTTTCGCCGGTTGAAATTTCGAGGACGAAATTTCCTAAGAGGGGGAGAGTTGTAACACCCCAATTTTGGGCTTAGAAGTTTTGGGTTTGAACTGGACCGGTCGGATTTTCGGTTCGAATATAAAAGGTGGTTTTAAGGAAAGCCTAGTTCGGGATGCATTAAAAATATGGAAAAATATCCAAAAATCCTCTTTTATTATATATAAGAGAGTGGTGAAATCAATTTTACAAAATGAGGTTTGGAAATATGACATTTCGAGTTAGTGACTAAAATGTAATTTTTGAAAAGTTAGTGACTGTTTTAAAAGGATTGAAAATTTGAATCTTTAAGGAGCTAATTTACCCAAGAAGAGTTTTCTCCAGATTTTTCTTAATATTAAAGATTTGATTAATGATTTTTAATAAAAGGAAAAAAGGGGAAATAGATATTTTTGACTTCATAACTAACTTTTCTCAAAATTTTCCATTTCTTTTCTCTCAATTTTTCTCTCAGCCCAAACACTTTTCCCCATCCATTTTCCTCTGATTTTAACATCTAAAGATGAGATTTCAATCTCTAATTGATCTCTAATCATTTCTACACCAAATTCTCATCATTTGCTTATTGAATTTTCAAGAATTTTGGCTCTAAACAAGGAGAAACTCACATTTAGAGGTATGAACGTCCTTCTCCTCTAAATACTCAGTTCTTTACTTAAATTCCCAAGTTCTCAATCCTTGATTTGAGTTTTATTAAAGGTTTTGATGTTGAGATCTTGATTTTGGCTTAAAATGCAAGATTTGGATTTAATTTTGAAGAAATTCGTAATAATTCATTGGGCTCTGTTTTGAGATGTCTTTTGATGTAAGTTGGATGTCTAAATGATGTATAATTGAGGTTTGATCAATGCAATCCCGAATAGGTTGATTTTCCTAAGTTTTTACTTGTGAAAATGGTGGTTTTTGGGGTGATCTTGGTGTTTTGTTAATGCTGGAGGTATAAGGACGTGTTTGGGATCATTTTGGATGTTAATTGATGATTATAAATGGTTAGAAGTGATGGATCTTGGCTGGGTTAAGTTTTGGAAGAGTTTGGAGGTGATTTCAGTTGTGTTTGGTAGCCGAAATGTTGGATTTGCTAAGAGCAACGAGTTTAGGTGTGTTGCTGGTGTTTTTAATGCATGATGATGCATTAATCCTCTGTTGTTGTGTGCTTGAAACAGGGGAGAATGATCCGTGAGCAATAGAGGTGGCGTTGAAGGTTTTCGGATGCTTGGAGGGCTTGTTGGCTAGCCTAGTTTTGTGTATCGGTGAGTGAAGCTGGGTTTACAGCTTTAAAACCAAGGTTTGAAGGTTTTGGGAGCTTAGTTTAAGTCTAAACAACTTAGCTAAGCTCAATAGTAAGTAAATGGAATTTCTCTCTTGGTTGTGTTATGAATTGGTTTTTAAAGCACTTGTGATTGTTGGATGCAATGCATGTGATTTGCATGTTTAAAATTCTGTTTTGAAAGCATATTTTAGCATGGTTTAATGCTGGTTTTGAAAGTCATGTGTGAAGGATGCTCAAGGTAAGAGATCCTTGGGTTTGAACATTGGAATTGTGGAATTGATGCATAGTGTTGCATGTTGTTTAATGGCTTTGTGCAATGCTTCAAAACAGTGGATTGATGATGGTAATTGGTGGTTTTGGCATTTTGGTTATGCTTGTAAAACAATGGATTGATGTAGTGAAATGGTTATATTTGCAAGTGATGTAAGTGGTTCTTGGTTACTTTAATCGGATATAGTTAGCCGGCTATAGGATTGGGTGCACCGTGAATAAAGTCGCCTTGGATGTCGAGGGGTTGTGATTGTACCATAAACTCCATCCAAGATTCCTAGCGATTGAGGCAATTGGTGTCACCACGATGGAGGTTGGCTCTCGTGAGTGGGCTTGGTTTAGTGCCACTACGATGGAGGTTGGCTCTCGTGGGTGGGCTTGGTTTAGTGCCACCACGATGGAGGATGGCTCTCGTGGGTGAACCGTGTTAAAAGTCACCATGATGGAGGTTGGCTCTCATGGGTGGACTTTGTTAAGCGTCACAACGGTGGAGGGTTGCTCCCGTGTGTGAGCTTGGTTAAGGTGATTACAATGGTTGTGGTAGCTTCCATGTGTAAGCCTTGTGATGTGTCCCGGCTCTCGCTAGTGTATTATACAACTTCCGATGAGTGATGTTGAGGGGTTGTGATTGTAGCGTTAAACTCCATCACGGGTGTTGAGGGGTTGTGATTGTACCGGTAAACTCCACCTTGTGTTGTTCGGAAGTGTGTATGAAGCATGTGGGACAACGCATGTAATCCGCGTATCCGATTCTGTTTTGGGTCTTGTGTATGGTTAAGATCACAATGGTGGTTAAAAGTTCATGTGTGGATCTTGTGTATGGTTAAGATCACAATGGTGGTTAAAAGTCCATGTGTGGATCTTGTGTATGGTTAAGATCACAATGGTGGTTAAAAGTCCATGTGTGGGTCTTGTTTAATGAAGCATGTGATGCTTGAAATGATGCAAGGTTGCATGGAAAGTGTGTAATGTACAAAGAATGCATGTATTGCTTGTTAAGCTTGTACAAGTGTTTATCTTATATTGAAAATGGTGCATTTGTGCATGTGAATCTCTTTAGTGCATTAAAGTCTTGTGAAGGCTTGTTTTTAAAGGCATGTAATGCAAATGTTGATTTTGTGGTTCGTGTATTGCATTTGTTTAGTGCATGAGATAGAATTGAGGGTGTAAGTGGTTTTTAAAGGTTTCTTGCTTTGAAATGATTTTCAAGTATGAGAAAAGTATAATGTGAAGTGGAAGTGTTTTCCAAGGATCTTGTATTTAACTTTGCATATGATGTTCATGCATGGAATGGTTAAATTGATGGTTTTTGCAAGGTTGTGCTTTGAAGTGAATTACTTAGATTTTCTAAGCTAAGGGTTGGTTTTCATGTTTGAGCAATGCATGATTTAAAGCATGTTGTTAAAAAGGGTTTTCAAACATTGCTTTGGTTTTATCGAAATGTGTTTACTTTTAAAAGAGGTTTTATGAATCGCTGCATTGATGGTGTTTTGGTTTTGAGCATTCCTCACTAAGCATTATGTGCTTACGCTCCTTTTTGTCCATCAATGCAGATATTTGAAGTTGAGACAGCAAGAAGCAAGGGATTCAAGGAGGGATCCACTTGAGATGTATGTCTCGGTTAATAGCTATAGATAATAAAGGCAATGGGGGGAATCTCTTATGTTGATGTTTAATTAGATTGTGTATGTTGGACAAGTTTGGTTTATGATTATGAACTATGTGGTTTAACGCTTGCAACGTTTGAATCTCCTTATTCATAAGTCGCTATGTTATGCTTCTTGTTTTAAAAGCATGATTAAGTGTTAAATGTGTTGGATGTGTTGGTGCACGTAGGGGTGGTTTTGTATCTAGATTTTGATGCAATTTGGTAGGTATGATGTTTGGAATGTTGTTGATTTATGGTGGAATGGTTTGGAGCATGTTTGATGGGGTTTAAAGGTGTTAAAACAGGCCTATCTGCTGTTTCTGGGCAGGGTGTTTCGAAACACCCTTGCCTGTTTCGAAACAATCCCTTGTTTTGGCTTGGGTGTTCCTGAACGGCCTAGCCCGTTTCTGAACACTTTGGCTACTGCCAAGGGGTGTTCCTGAACGGACTAGACCCGTTTCGGAACACCTGACCGTTGGGCATAAAATTTGAATTGTTTTTAGGTTTGCAAGCTTTACGTTTTAGTCCTGATTCTTGTATGTGCAATTGCTTGAGTTTGAGATGTCCGTTTGAGATGAAATTTGGCAGAGAGGCATGAAACATGAATAATTTCATAATGGTAACTTAAAAATTGGTAAAGTCCTTTTAATTTTTAGAATTTACAAATTGGTCCCTAAATTCGTATTTTGTGCAATTGGGTCCCTTATTGTTTTCCGATTGCTGTGATTTTTGAGTATGCTTATCTCAAGAGTATGCTTAGGTTTAATGTGCATCTATACAAGTTTAAAAAGAAAAAAAAGGGTTGTTAATCAAGGTTGACTTTCGGGTTGACTTTTGTTTTCCCCGTGTAATCTTCGTAGTTCGGGTCAACCGTCTAGGCCGGGCTAAGGGGGTTACATTTGGCGGTATCAGAGCTAAGTTGAGAATGCTTGGGGAAATGGTAAATTGTTGTAATATGTGTTTGATGTTTATTCTGATGTGTGGTTGAAAGTCGGTTGGAATGCGTGTTTTTGAGCGAATTGTTGATGTTTTTAACATGCTTTTTGGTTATGAATCTTCATTGAGCTAATGTGGATTTGTGCTGATGTTATACCGGTGATGTGACCTGATTTTATGAATGATGAAAGTGTAATGGGTATGATATGTTGATATTATGCTATTGCGAGTGAATGTTGTTTGATGAGAGCATGATCGAAGAATGTTGATTGATATGCTTGATGTTGTGATATCCATGTTTTTATTGACTGTTATGTCATGTAAAAGGGGAGAATTCAGGATACCCATTGCCTTATTATTATAGCTATTGTGTTACGTTGTTAATGGAGTCTTGAATCCTTGCTTGAAGCTGGCCTGATCGTTTTGTTTGTTTTGTTATGATTGTTTATTGTTAATAGCATGGTGAAATCGATGAGAGAATGGCAGTTGGGTGAGATGGTTGCTGCTTTAGAGCAGGTTGTTGAGGCGTGGAATTCACCTTTTGGTGGAGGTGTTTCGTCTCAGTCTTCAGTGCCTGGAGTTGAGGTAGTAAGGCAGGAGGAAGAAGTTGGTTCTGTGATGAAGAGTTCATCACCTATTGTTCAAGAGGTGTTGGGAACATCTCAGGCTGTGGCAAAAGTAAGGCCTGTAGACGTGCCGGCTGTGGGATGTGCAGGTTTGTCGAAACATCGTTTACATGATTTGGGAGCTGTGGAGTATCATGGTTCGACACCTGAGACGTTCGAGGCCTGGTTGGCCAGTGTAATTCCGATTTTGGATCAGGAAGGTTGTGACTATGCTTGTGAGCTGGGAAGTGTTGTCTCATTGATGTTGGAGGACGCTTGTGCCTGGTGGACATCTGTGGCGGTGGCATCGCACATCCACGATATAGATTGAAACTTCTTTGTGTCTGCCTTTTATGAAAGGTACCTTGGAGAGAAATTCCCAAGGGTTAAGCAACATGAGGGTATAGTTTCAGCTTATGAAGGTGAGAAAAGTTTAAGCGAGAGAGTTGTGGGTACTGGCCTCGGGAGTGGTCAGCGGAAGAGGCGATGTGATAGAAGGTTTTGCTTGAATCGAAGCTTGGATGGTAGTGCAGATTCGGGGCAAGTGCTACTTGATCAATGAGGGATAGCTCGGTTGCCGATGTGTGACCGATGTGGGAAGTGTCATGTTGGAGGTTGTTGGGGCGCATGAGTTTGTTGGAACTGTGGTTCTAAGGAGCATGTGAAGCGAAATTGTCCTCAAGTGGTGAGATCAGCTTCAGTGGTAGCAAAAGGGTCTCTGAAGGGTCGTGGGGACGGCCAAAACAAGGTTCGAAGGTGGCAGGAAGAGCAGAAAGGTGTGTTGAGCTTGCGGAATGAATCTTGTTGGAATTGTGGGTCTGTTGGGCATTTGAGATGAAATTGTTTGATGTTGGCTCGGGGTAGCAAGGGTTCTTTACCGCAGGGAGATGGTGATGACCTTAATGTGTTAGCTGGTGCTGCAGCGGTGCGGATGGAGGATGATGGTTCTGCGAAGAAGAGAGCTCGTCTGTTGAAGCTCCGGGGCGGTGAGGTGTTTACAGGTAACCTTGTTAAGTAACCTTTGCCCTATTTATCTTAGTTTGGTTTCGGTTTGGTTTTTCCTTGCGTTGTGGGTATGGTCTCGTTGCTAGTATGTTTGCGGTAGTAGTTGGTGTTGTTTTGAAAACAACTTTAGTGTGAAGAGGGTTTTAGTGGAGTATTTTATGGTTAATGAGTTATTAGAATGGTAAGGTTAGACAAGTTGGAAGTGAGATAGGAGGTTGTTCCTAGGCGGATTCTGAGGATGTTATTGGTGGGTGTGAACCGACATACATGCACAGTTAAAATCATTTGTTGTATGCTATATTATATATGTACTGGTCCATGCATACATGTGACATGACATTAGAGGTTTTGCATACATGTACATCAGGCATTGATAGGGCATATAAGTGACCATGCATACGAACGTTCACACTCGCTAATAACTAATCGGGTCTATTAGTGTTGTGATAGGGTTAGGTTGGATGATGGGTTTTAGAAGTTGTTTTGGTGCTAGGAGAATGTTAGAAGTAATGGAGGGTATTAAGCGAGTTGTCAGTAATAGTGAGTGCGGTATAGCATGTTGGTAGAAGGAAAGTGTTTGGCGCTTAATGAGTTTAGCGGTATGGTGGTGAGGAGATTACCGGTTGAAGTTAGAATCGGTTAGAGTGGTTGTGAATAGGTGGTAGAAGTGGTAGTTTCTTGGTGTTAAGTGATGTTGTAAGTTAGTGGATGTGTTCTAGAGTGCTGAGGTAACTTGGCATTGATGTTGTAGTAGAAGGGTTGTTTATGTAGGTGAGGGTTCGTAGCAACCTTTGAGGAGTTGAGAAGAGGTTGTGTTGAGGGTTGTAGAAAAGGGTTAGCCTAGGAGAATAGAAGTTTCGTAATCTTAATATATATGTATGTATAGGTTGGGCGATGTTCTAGTAAGGCAAGTGTTGTAGTCAAAACTTGAAGTGGAAAGGCAATGTAAGATCAAAGGCCATTGTTGGTTGGATGAGTTCTTGTGAGAAGTGGTTGGCTGGTTGTGAATAAGTAAATTCCTTTTGAAGTCACCTGGTGGTGTGTGGAACGGCTGGCGGAGTCAAGGTTGGGGTTTTGTGACGTAATTTTCGGATGTTAGGTGAGTAGTCCTGGTGAGTCGTTTCGGTGATGATAGCGGCGGATGTGAAGGAATGTCAGCAATACGTTGAGAAGTTTGAGTAAGCAGTTGATGCTTAAGATTTCTTGCTTGATGTGGTAACCTTTTGAAGAGGTTGAGCAGTTGTGCAAGAGGTTTTAGAAGCAGTGAAGGTTGTGGGTCACATGGTGGCTGAATTGGATTGGTTGGTGTCACCGTGTGTACGAGTCTTGGGAGTTATGAGTTAAGGTGGTGTATGCTATAAAAGTTTGGAGGTTCTTCAGGTTGTTGTTGGGGCTATGTGCAGTCTGGAAGTCTGAAAGGTTAAGATGTGGTTAACATTTGAGTGTTCTGGAATTCGTGAACAGTATGTGGTGGTGTTGAGTTTGGTTGGAGTTTTGTGAGGAGAGTGTTCAGTGGTGGTTAAGTCTCCTGTGTTGCCTTGTGCGTTGCTTTAAGAAGTTTGGTTGTGCTCTTTTCGCCGGTTGAAATTTCGAGGACGAAATTTCCTAAGAGGGGGAGAGTTGTAACACCCCAATTTTGGGCTTAGAAGTTTTGGGTTGGAACTGGACCGGTCGGATTTTCGGTTCGAATATAAAAGGTGGTTTTAAGGAAAGCCTAGTTCGGGATGCATTAAAAATATGGAAAAATATCCAAAAATCATCTTTTATTATATATAAGAGAGTGGTGAAATCAATTTTACAAAATGAGGTTTGGAAATATGACATTTCGAGTTAGTGACTAAAATGTAATTTTTGAAAAGTTAGTAACTGTTTTAAAAGGATTGAAACTTTGAATCTTTAAGGAGCTAATTTACCCAATAAGAGTTTTCTCCAGATTTTTCTTAATATTAAAGATTTAATTAATGATTTTTAATAAAAGGAAAAAAGGGGAAATAGATATTTTTGACTTCATAACTAACTTTTCTCAAAATTTTCCATTTCTTTTCTCTCAATTTTTCTCTCAGCCCAAACACTTTTCCCCATCCATTTTCCTCTGATTTTAACATCTAAAGATGAGATTTCAATCTCTAATTGATCTCTAATCATTTCTACACCAAATTCTCATCATTTGCTTATTGAATTTTCAAGAATTTTGGCTCTAAACAAGGAGAAACTCACATTTAGAGGTATGAACGTCCTTCTCCTCTAAATACTCAGTTCTTTACTGAAATTCCCAAGTTCTCAATCCTTGATTTGAGTATTATTAAAGGTTTTGATGTTGAGATCTTGATTTTGGCTTAAAATGCAAGATTTGGATTTAATTTTGAAGAAATTCGTAATAATTGATTGGGCTCTGTTTTGAGATGTCTTTTTGATGTAATTTGGATGTCTAAATGATGTATAATTGAGGTTTGATCAATGCAATCCCGAATTGGTTGATTTTCCTAAGTTTTTACTTGTGAAAATGGTGGTTTTTGGGGTGATCTTGGTGTTTTGTTAATGCTGGAGGTATAAGGACGTGTTTGTGATCATTTCGGATGTTAATTGATGTTTATAAATGGTTAGAAGTGATGGATCTTGGATGGGTTAAGTTTTGGAAGAGTTTGGAGGTGATTTCAGTTGTGTTTGGTAGCCGAAATGTTGGATTTGCTAAGAGCAGCGAGTTTAGGTGTGTTGCTGGTGTTTTTAATGCATGATGATGCATTAATCCTCTGTTGTTGTGTGCTTGAAACAGGGGAGAATGATCCGTGAGCAATAGAGGTGGCGTTGAAGGTTTTCGGATGCTTGGAGGGCTTGTTGGCTAGCCTAGTTTTGTGTATCGGTGAGTGAAGCTGGGTTTTCAGCTTTAAAACCAAGGTTTGAAGGTTTTGGGAGCTTAGTTTAAGTCTAAACAACTTAGCTAAGCTCAAGAGTAAGTAAATGGAATTTCTCTCTTGGTTGTGTTATGAATTGGTTTTTAAAGCACTTGTGATTGTTGGATGCAATGCATATGATTTGCATGTTTAAAATTCTGTTTTGAAAGCATATTTTAGCATGGTTTAATGTTGGTTTTGAAAGTCATGTGTGAAGGATGCTCAAGGTAAGAGATCCTTGGGTTTGAACATTGGAATTGTGGAATTGATGCATAGTGTTGCATGTTGTCTAATGGCTTTGTGCAATGCTTCAAAACAGTGGATTGATGATGGTAATTGGTGGTTTTGGCATTTTGGTTATGCTTGTAAAACAATGGATTGATGTAGTGAAATGGTTATATTGGCAAGTGATGTAAGTGGTTCTTGGTTACTTTAATCGGATATAGTTAGCCGGCTATAGGATTGGGTGCATCGTGAATAAAGTCGCCTTGGATATCGAGGGGTTGTGATTGTACCGTAAACTCCATCCAAGATTCCTAGCGATTGAGGCAATTGGTGTCACCACGATGGAGGTTGGCTCTCGTGAGTGGGCTTGGTTTAGTGCCACTACGATGGAGGTTGGCTCTCGTGGGTGGGCTTGGTTTAGTGCCACCACGATGGAGGATGGCTCTCGTGGGTGAACCGTGTTAAAAGTCACCATGATGGAGGTTGGCTCTCATGGGTGGACTTTGTTAAGCGTCACAACGGTGGAGGGTTGCTCCCGTGTGTGAGCTTGGTTAAGGTGATTACAATGGTTGTGGTAGCTTCCATGTGTAAGCCTTGTGATGTGTCCCGACTCTCGCTAGTGTATTATACAACTTCCGATGAGTGATGTTGAGGGGTTGTGATTGTACCGTTAAACTCCATCACGGGTGTTGAGGGGTTGTGATTGTACCGGTAAACTCCACCTTGTGTTGTTCGGAAGTGTGTATGAAGCGTGTGGGACAACGCTTGTAATCCGCGTATCCGATTCTGTTTTGGGTCTTGTGTATGGTTAAGATCACAATGGTGGTTAAAAGTCCATGTGTGGATCTTGTGTATGGTTAAGATCACAATGGTGGTTAAAAGTCCATGTGTGGGTCTTGTGTAGTGAAGCATGTGATGCTTGAAATGAAGCAAGGTTGCATGGAAAGTGTGTAATGTACAAAGAATGCATGTATTGCTTGTTAAGCTTGTACAAGTGTTTATCTTATATTGAAAATGGTGCATTTGTGCATGTGAATCTCTTTAGTGCATTAAAGTCTTGTGAAGGCTTGTTTTTAAAGGCATGTAATGCAAATGTTGATTTTGTGGTTCGTGTATTGCATTTGTTTAGTGCATGAAATAGAATTGAGGGTGTAAGTGGTTTTTAAAGGTTTCTTGCTTTGAAATGATTTTCAAGTATGAGAAAAGTATAATGTGAAGTGGAAGTGTTTTCCAAGGATCTTGTATTTAACTTTGCATATGATGTTCATGCATGGAATGGTTAAATTGATGGTTTTTGCAAGGTTGTGCTTTGAAGTGAATTACTTAGCTTTTCTAAGCTAAGGGTTGGTTTTCATGTTTGAGCAATGCATGATTTAAAGCATGTTGTTAAAAAGGGTTTTCAAACATTGCTTTGGTTTATCGAAATGTGTTTACTTTTAAAAGAGGTTTTATGAATCGCTGCATTGATGGTGTTTTGGTTTTGAGCATTCCTCACTAAGCATTATGTGCTTACGCACCTTTTTGTCCATCAATGCAAATATTTGAAGTTGGGACAGCAAGAAGCAAGGGATTCAAGGAGAGCTCCACTTGAGATGTATGTCTCGGTTAATAGCTATAGATAATAAAGGCAATGGGGGGAATCTCTTATGTTGATGTTTAATGAGATTGTGTATGTTGGACAAGTTTGGTTTATGATTTTGAACTTATTTTGTTTAACGCTTGCAACGTTTGAATCTCCTTATTCATAAGTCGCTATGCTATGCTTCTTGTTTTAAAAGCATGATTAAGTGTTAAATGTGTTGGATGAGTTGGTGCACCTAGGGGTGGTTTTGTATCTAGATTTTGATGCAATTTGGTAGGTATGATGTTTGGAATGTTGTTGATTTATGGTGGAATGGTTTGGAGCATGTTTGATGGGGTTTAAAGGTGTTAAAACAGGCCTATCTGCTGTTTCTGGGCAGGGTGTTTCGAAACACCCTTGCCTGTTTCGAAACAGGCCCTTGTTTTGGATTGGGTGTTCCTGAACGGCCTAGCCCGTTTCTGAACACTTTGGCTACTGCCAAGGGGTGTTCCTCAACGGCCTAGACCCGTTTCGGAACACCTGACCGTTGGGTATAAAATTTGAATTGTTTTGAGGTTTGCAAGCTTTACGTTTTAGTCCTGATTCTTGTATGTGCAATTGCTTGAGTTTGAGATGTCCGTTTGAGATAAAATTTTGCAGAGAGGCATGAAACTTGACTAATTTCATAATGGTAACTTAAAAATTGGTAAAGTCCTTTTAATTTTCAGAATTTACAAATTGGTCCCTAAATTCGTATTTTGTGCAATTGGGTCCCTTATTGTTTTCCGATTGCTGTGATTTTTGAGTATGCTTATCTCAAGAGTATGCCTAGGTTTAATGTGCATCTATACAAGTTTAAAAAGAAAAAAAGGGTCGTTAATCAAGGTTGACTTTCGGGTTGACTTTGGTTTTCCCCGTGTAATCTTCGTAGTTCGGGTCAACCGTCTAGGCCGGGCTAAGGGGGTTACATTTGGTGGTGTCAGAGCTGAGTTGCGAATGCTTGGGGAAATGGTAAATTGTTGTAATATGTGTTTGATGTTTATTCTGATGTGTGGTTGAAAGTCGGTTGGAATGCGTGTTTTTGAGCGAATTGTTGATGTTTTTAACATGCTTTTTGGTTATGAATCTTCAATGAGCTAATGTGGATTTGTGTTGATGCTATGCCGGTGATGTGAGCTGATTTTATGAATGATGAAAGTGTAATGGGTATGATATGTTGATATTATGCTATTGCGAGTGAATGTTTTTTGATGAGAGCATGATCGAAGAATGTTGACTGATATGCTTGATGTTGTGATATCCATGTTTTTATTTACTGTTATGTCATGTAAAAGGGGAGAATTCAGGATACCCATTGCCTTATTATTATAGCTATTGTGTTACGTTGTTAATGGAGTCTTAAATCCTTGCTTGAAGCTGGCCTGATCGTTTTGTTTGTTTTGTTATGATTGTTTGTTGTTAATAGCATGGTGAAATCGATGAGAGAATGGCAGTTGGGTGAGATGGTTGCTGCTTTAGAGCAGGTTGTTGAGGTGTGGAATTCACCTTTTGGTGGAGGTGTTTCGTCTCAGTCTTCAGTGCCTGGAGTTGAGGTAGTAAGGCAGGAGGAAGAAGTTGGTTCTGTGATGAAGAGTTCATCACCTATTGTTCAAGAGGTGTTGGGAACATCTCAGGTTGTGGCAAAAGTAAGGCCTGTAGACGTGCCGACTGTGGGATGTGCGGGTTTGTCGAAACAGCGTTTACATGATTTGGGAGCTGTGGAGTATCATGGTTCGACACCTGAGACGTTCGAGGCCTGGTTGGCCAGTGTAATTCTGATTTTGGATCAGGAAGGTTGTGACTATGCTTGTAAGCTGGGAAGTGTTGTCTCATTGATGTTGGAGGACGCTTGTGCCTGGTGGACATCTGTGGCGGTTGCATCGCACATCCACGATATAGATTGGGACTTCTTTGTGTCTGCCTTTTATGAAAGGTACCTTGGAGAGAAATTCCCAAGGGTTAAGCAACGTGAGGGTGTAGTTTCAGCTTATGAAGGTGAGAAAAGTTTAAGCGAGAGAGTTGTGGGTACTGGCCTTGGGAGTGGTCAGCGGAAGAGGCGACGTGATAGAAGGTTTTGCTTGAATCGAAGCTTGGATGGTAGTGCAGATTTGGGGCAAGTGCTACTTGATCAATGAGGGATAGCTCGGTTGCCGATGTGTGACCGATGTGGGAAGTGTCATGTTGGAGGTTGTTGGGGCACAAGAGTTTGTTGGAACTGTGGTTCTAAGGAGAATGTGAAGCGAAATTGTCCTCAAGTGGTGAGATCAACTTCAGTGGTAGCAAAAGGGTCTCTGAAGGGTCGTGGGCACGGCCAAGACAAGGTTCGAAGGTGGCAGGAAGAGCAGAAAGGTGTGAGGAGCTTGCGGAATGAATCTTGTTGGAATTGTGGGTCTGTTGGGCATTTGAGACGAAATTGTTTGATGTTAGCTCGGGGTAGCCAGGGTTCTTTACTGCAGGGAGATGGTGATGACCTTAATGTGTTAGCTGGTGCTGCAGCGGTGCGGCTGGAGGATGATGGTTCTGCGAAGAAGAGAGCTCGTCTGTTGAAGCTCCGGGGCGGTGAGGTGTTTACAGGTAACCTTGTTAAGTAACCTTTGCCCTAGTTATCTTAGTTTGGTTTCGGTTTGGTTTTTCCTTACGTTGTGTGTATGGTCTCGTTGCTAGTATGTTTGGGGTAGTAGTTGGTGTTGTTTTGAAAACAACTTTAGTGTGAAGAGGGTTTTAGTGGAGTATTTTATGGTTAATAAGTTATTAGAATGGTAAGGTTAGACAAGTTGGAAGTGAGATAGGAGGTTGTTCCTAGGCGGATTCTGAGGATGTTATTGGTGGGTGTGAACCGACATACATGCACATTTAAAATCATTTGTTGTATGCTATATTATATATGTACTGGTCCATGCATACATGTGACATGACATTAGAGGTGTTGCATGCATGTACATCAGGCATTGATAGGGCATATAAGTGACCATGCATACGAACGTTCACACTCGCTAATAACTAATCGGGTCTATTAGTGTTGTGATAGGGTTAGGTTGGATGATGGGTTTTAGAAGTTGTTTTGGTGCTAGGAGAATGTTAGAAGTAATGGAGGGTATTAAGAGAGTTGTCAGTAATAGTGAGTGCGGTATAGCATGTTGGTAGAAGGAAAGTGTTTGGCGCTTAATGAGTTTAGCGGTATAGTGGTGAGGAGATTACCGGTTGAAGTTAGAATCGGTTAGAGTGGTTGTGAATAGCTGGTAGAAGTGGTAGTTTCTTGGTGTTAAGTGATGTAGTAAGTTAGTGGATGTGTTCCAGAGTGCTGAGGTAACTTGGCATTGATGTTGTAGTAGAAGGGTTGTTTATGTTGGTGAGGGTTCGTAGCAACCTTTGAGGAGTTGAGAAGAGGTTGTGTTGAGGGTTGTAGAAAAGGGTTAGCCTGGGAGAATAGAAGTTTCGTAATCTTAATATGTATGTATGTATAGGTTGGGCGATGTTCTTGTAAGGCAAGTGTTGTAGTCAAAACTTGAAGTGGAAAGGCAATGTAAGATCAAAGGCCATTGTTGGTTGGATGGGTTCTTGTGAGAAGTGGTTGGCTGGTTGTGAATAAGTAAATTCCTTTTGAAGTCAGATGGTGGTGTGTGGAACGGCTGGCGGAGTCAAGGTTGGGGTTTTGTGACGTAATTTTCGGATGTTAGGTGAGTAGTCCTGGTGAGTCGTTTCGGTGATGATAGCGGCGGATGTGAAGGAATGTCAGCAATACGTTGAGAAGTTTGAGTAAGCAGTTGATGCTTAAGAATTCTTGCTTGATGTGGTAACCTTTTGAAGAGGTTGAGCAGTTGTGCAAGGGGTTTTAGAAGCAGTGAAGGTTGTGGGTCACATGGTGGCTGAATTGGATTGGTTGGTGTCACCGTGTGTACGAGTCTTGGGAGTTATGAGTTAAGGTGGTGTATGCTATAAAAGTTTGGAGGTTCTTCAGGTTGTTGTTGGGGCTATGTGCAGTCCGGAAGTGTGAAAGGTTAAGATGTGGTTAACATTTAGGTGTTCTGGAATTCGTGAACAGTATGTGGTGGTGTTGAGTTTGGTTGGAGTTTTGTGAGGAGAGTGTTCAGTGGTGGTTAAGTCTCCTGTGTTGCCTTGTGCGTTGCTTTAAGAAGTTTGGTTGTGCTCTTTTCGCCGGTTGAAATTTCGAGGACGAAATTTCCTAAGTGGGGGAGAGTTGTAACACCCCAATTTTGGGCTTAGAAGTTTTGGGTTTGAACTGGACCGGTCGGATTTTCGGTTCGAATATAAAAGGTGGTTTTAAGGAAAGCCTAGTTCGGGATGCATTAAAAATATGGAAAAATATCCAAAAATCCTCTTTTATTATATATAAGAGAGTGGTGAAATCAATTTTACAAAATGAGGTTTGGAAATATGACATTTCGAGTTAGTGACTAAAATGTAATTTTTGAAAAGTTAGTGACTGTTTTAAAAGGATTGAAACTTTGAATCTTTAAGGAGCTAATTTACCCAAGAAGAGTTTTCTCCAGATTTTTCTTAATATTAAAGATTTAATTAATGATTTTTAATAAAAGGAAAAAAGGGGAAATAGATATTTTTGACTTCATAACTAACTTTTCTCAAAATTTTCCATTTCTTTTCTCTCAATTTTTCTCTCAGCCCAAACACTTTTCCCCATCCATTTTCCTCTGATTTTAACATCTAAAGATGAGATTTCAATCTCTAATTGATCTCTAATCATTTCTACACCAAATTCTCATCATTTGCTTATTGAATTTTCAAGAATTTTGGCTCTAAACAAGGAGAAACTCACATTTAGAGGTATGAACGTCCTTCTCCTCTAAATACTCAGTTCTTTACTGAAATTCCCAAGTTCTCAATCCTTGATTTGAGTTTTATTAAAGGTTTTGATGTTGAGATCTTGATTTTGGCTTAAAATGTAAGATTTGGATTTAATTTTGAAGAAATTCGTAATAATTGATTGGGCTCTGTTTTGAGATGTCTTTTTGATGTAATTTGGATGTCTAAATGATGTATAATTGAGGTTTGATCAATGCAATCCCGAATAGGTTGATTTTCCTAAGTTTTTACTTGTGAAAATGGTGGTTTTTGGGGTGATCTTGGTGTTTTGTTAATGTTGGAGGTATAAGGACGTGTTTGTGATCATTTTGGATGTTAATTGATGTTTATAAATGGTTAGAAGTGATGGATCTTGGATGGGTTAAGTTTTGGAAGAGTTTGGATGTGATTTCAGTTGTGTTTGATAGCTGAAATGTTGGATTTGCTAAGAGCAGCGAGTTTAGGTGTGTTGCTGGTGTTTTTAATGCATGATGATGCATTAATCCTCTGTTGTTGTGTGCTTGAAACAGGGGAGAATGATTCGTGAGCAATAGAGGTGGCGTTGAAGTTTTTCGGATGCTTGGAGGGCTTGTTGGCTAGCCTAGTTTTGTGTATCGGTGAGTGAAGCTGGGTTTTCAGCTTTAAAACCAAGGTTTGAAGGTTTTGGGAGCTTAGTTTAAGTCTAAACAACTTAGCTAAGCTCAAGAGTAAGTAAATGGAATTTCTCTCTTGGTTGTGTTATGAATTGGTTTTTAAAGCACTTGTGATAGTTGGATGCAATGCATGTGATTTGCATGTTTAAAATTCTGTTTTGAAAGCATATTTTAGCATGGTTTAATGCTGTTTTGAAAGTCATGTGTGAAGGATGCTCAAGGTAAGAGATCCTTGGGTTTGAACATTGGAATTTTGGAATTGATGCATAGTGTTGCATGTTGTTTAATGGCTTTGTGCAATGCTTCAAAACAGTGGATTGATGATGGTAATTGGTGGTTTTGGCATTTTGGTTATGCTTGTAAAACAATGGATTGATGTAGTGAAATGGTTATATTGGCAAGTGATGTAAGTGGTTCTTGGTTACTTTAATCGGATATAGTTAGCCGGCTATAGGATTGGGTGCACCGTGAATAAAGTCGCCTTGGATGTCGAGGGGTTGTTATTGTACCGTAAACTCCATCCAAGATTCCTAGCGATTGAGGCAATTGGTGTCACCACGATGGAGGTTGGCTCTCGTGAGTGGGCTTGGTTTATTGCCACTACGATGGAGGTTGGCTCTCGTGGGTGGGCTTGGTTTAGTGCCACCACGATGGAGGATGGCTCTCGTGGGTGAACCGTGTTAAAAGTCACCATGATGGAGGTTGGCTCTCATGGGTGGACTTTGTTAAGCGTCACAACGGTGGAGGGTTGCTCCCGTGTGTGAGCTTGGTTAAGGTGATTACAATGGTTGTGGTAGCTTCCATGTGTAAGCCTTGTGATGTGTCCCGGCTCTCGCTAGTGTATTATACAACTTCCGATGAGTGATGTTGAGGGGTTATGATTGTACCGTTAAACTCCATCATGGGTGTTGAGGTGTTGTGATTGTACCGGTAAACTCCACCTTGTGTTGTTCGGAAGTGTGTATGAAGCGTGTGGGACAACGCTTGTAATCCGCGTATCCGATTCTGTTTTGGGTCTTGTGTATGGTTAAGATCACAATGGTGGTTAAAAGTCCATGTGTGGATCTTGTGTATGGTTAAGATCACAATGGTGGTTAAAAGTCCATGTGTGGATCTTGTGTATGGTTAAGATCACAATGGTGGTTAAAAGTCCATGTGTGGGTCTTGTGTAATGAAGCATGTGATGCTTGAAATGATGCAAGGTTGCATGGAAAGTGTGTAATGTACAAAGAATGCATGTATTGATTGTTAAGCTTGTACAAGTGTTTATCTTATATTGAAAATGGTGCATTTGTGCATGTGAATCTCTTTAGTGCATTAAAGTCTTGTTAAGGCTTGTTTTTAAAGGCATGTAATGCAAATGTTGATTTTGTGGTTCGTGTATTGCATTTGTTTAGTGCATGAGATAGAATTGAGGGTGTAAGTGGTTTTTAAAGGTTTCTTGCTTTGAAATGATTTTCAAGTATGAGAAAAGTATAATGTGAAGTGGAAGTGTTTTCCAAGGATCTTGTATTTAACTTTGCATATGATGTTCATGCATGGAATGGTTAAATTGATGGTTTTTGCAAGGTTGTGCTTTGAAGTGAATTACTTAGCTTTTCTAAGCTAAGGGTTGGTTTTCATGTTTGAGCAATGCATGATTTAAAGCATGTTGTTAAAAAGGGTTTTCAAACATTGCTTTGGTTTATCGAAATGTGTTTACTTTTAAAAGAGGTTTTATTAATCGCTGCATTGATGGTGTTTTGGTTTTGAGCATTCCTCACTAAGCATTATGTGCTTACGCTCCTTTTTGTCCATCAATGCAGATATTTGAAGTTGGACAGCAAGAAGCAAGGGATTCAAGGAGAGCTCCACTTGAGATGTATGTCTCGGTTAATAGCTATAGATAATAAAGGCAATGGGGGGGGAATCTCTTATGTTGATGTTTAATGAGATTGTGTATGTTGGACAAGTTTGGTTTATGATTTTGAACTATGTGGTTTAACGCTTGCAACGTTTGAATCTCCTTATTCATAAGTCGCTATGCTATGCTTCTTGTTTTAAAAGCATGATTAAGTGTTAAATGTGTTGGATGAGTTGGTGCACCTAGGGGTGGTTTTGTATCTAGATTTTGATGCAATTTGGTAGGTATGATGTTTGGAATGTTGTTGATTTATGGTGGAATGGTTTGGAGCATGTTTGATGGGGTTTAAAGGTGTTAAAACAGGTCTATCTGCTGTTTCTGGGCAGGGTGTTTCGAAACACACTTGCCTGTTTCGAAACAGGCCCTTGTTTTGGCTTGGGTGTTCCTGAACGTCCTAGCCCGTTTCTGAACACTTTGGCTACTGCCAATGGGTGTTCCTGAACGGCCTAGACCCGTTTCGGAACACCTGACCATTGGGCATAAAATTTGAATTGTTTTGAGGTTTGCAAGCTTTACGTTTTAGTCCTGATTCTTGTATGCGCAATTGCTTGAGTTTGAGATGTCCGTTTGAGATGAAATTTGGCAGAGAGGCATGAAACATGACTAATTTCATAATGGTAACTTAAAAATTGGTAAAGTCCTTTTAATTTTCAGAATTTACAAATTGGTCCCTAAATTCGTATTTTGTGCAATTGGGCTCCTTATTGTTTTCCGATTGCTGTGATTTTTGAGTATGCTTATCTCAAGAGTATGCCTAGGTTTAATGTGCATCTAGACAAGTTTAAAAAGAAAAAAAAGGGTCGTTAATCAAGGTTGACTTTTGGGTTGACTTTGGTTTTCCCCGTGTAATCTTCGTAGTTCGGGTCAACCGTCTAGGCCGGGCTAAGGGGGTTACATTTTTACCTATTTTGGTCACTTTAAATTATTTTATTAATATCTAAGTATGACATGACATATTTTATTATTATTAAATATAAAAATAATTTAATATAAAAATAAATTATATTTTATTTATTAATAAATAAAAAGTAATTTAAAATAAAAACCGTAACCCCAAACACTCCAAATATCCTAAATATCTCAAATCCCAACCACCCAAACTCTCAATCCCCCGATGGCCACCACTCCCTATGTTGCCTTTGTATACGTTCTCGAAACCCCCTCCACCCTGTAACCGGTCTTGCCGGAAATTCGCAGTGATGGTTTTTAATTCTTCGAATGTGAACGTTATCAATGGATTCGCCGCTGAATATCCGCCGCTTACTGTCTTCTCTCTTTACTGTCTTCTCTCTTTACTTTCGGTTGTCGTTTCTGTAACACCCGGGTTTGGGGGCCAGGAGAAAATAATATTTAAATAATACTTTGAGTCTCGGTTTTCTAATTAAATAATAAAATATTTTACATGGGCCTCGGGATTTCAAAATGGTTAAGGCTATGTTGGGCCTATCTCTTGGGTCCAAAATCCATGGACTTTAAGAGATGTGGGTTTTGGCCATTCATTACTGGCATTTTTGTAATAAAATGGTCTTCTAAATTAAAAACCCCATTTTTGGTTTAGAACACAATTTGTCATCTTCCTTCCCCCATTTTTCACCATTTGAACGACAAGGAAGAGAGCTTCTCTTCATCTCACTTTTCCGACTCCTTTCTTCTTCATTCTTGGAGCTTTTTGAAAGGTAATTACATTTCTGACTTCCTCTCTTTAAAAGTACAATTAGTTTTCATTTTGGTCCAAGTTTTAGAAATTGTGTTTTTGGAGGATTTGAATAAAAATGGTAACTTTATTGCTTTTAACTTGAGGTTTTGATTTAATAATGTTAGATATGATGTTTGTGAATCAAATTGTCCAACATATATGATTTTTATATGGTTTTATACACATTCCCGGATTTGGGTTTAATGGGGGTTTTTGAAGGGTTTTGGAATGGTTTTTTGGGTGTGTTTTATGTTGGAAATGGAAGGCTAATGTTAGTATGTTAGTTGAGGGCAGTTTTGGAAGCATTTGAGTTTGCTAAAATGTTGAAATCATGAGTTTTGGTTGGGGTTTGAGGGCTGCTCGGGTTTGGTGTTCTTGGGGGTTGTTCAATGCTTGAATTATTGTGTTTGATGCTTGAATGGTATTCCGGGTTGGCTACATTGTCATATGAGCTAATTTAAGGTTGTTCTGATTTGTATAGAGTTGTTTAGAGACAAGGGCTTGTGTTGGCGAAGCATCGGGAGTGAATCCGGAAGCTTGAAGACCTTGGTTGCTTGGTAGTGGAGCTTGGAGGTGAAGGTGAGTGGTTAAAATGTTTTAAATGGTTTTAAGAACTTGGTTCAAGCATATGGACTAGGTTGGGATTGGTAGACCCACCTAGAGTTGGGATTAGAGTGGTAGCCTAATCCTAAGCTTTGATTAGAGACTTTGGTTGCACTCTTTAATGGTTGTTTATGCCTCTTGATTAAATGTGAATGTGGTGTTATGTATAATGTGTTGTACATGTATATTGAGGCTTGGATTAATGCATTGTTATATGCATGTGGATTGTGCATGATAGTGATCATGGTGAGTATGTGCTAAGCACGGAAGTTGTTTTGAAATGATGTTGTGAAAGGTTATGGATTTTTTTTTTAATATTGGCACTAGTATGCTTGGGTACAATGATCGATCATTAGGATTAGTGTGCACACGAGATTCAAAGTTGTGCGTGGCCTTGGTGGCGTTAAGGCACCAAGGAGGAGTACGGGTTCGCCCGGAAATCTTTATCTATAGTCGGTGATGAGTGGAATCCCATCGATGGGGCGTGAGGATGAGTAGAATCCCCTCCGCGAGAACCGGTGATGAGTGTAATGCCACCAAAGGTAATGGTTGTGTTGGAAATGCATTCCAACGTGTTATCCGCGTATTCGAGTCATAACTAGGTGCCAATATAAGATTATACATATATGCCAATATGATATGAAATGTGATTTCAATATGGATTAATATATGTTATTGTTAATGCATTGACATATGTATCTTCGTGTGTTGGACTTATGAATTGTTGATCATGGCATAGTGATGATTATATGTTCATGCATCATGTATATTTTGGCTCACGTGGAGCGGAGGTAAGATCATGCATTCCATCATGGTAGTTGCTCGTGCTTGGACCCTGCATTGTCGAAGGTTTGTTTTATGAGCTTACCCTCACTAAGCTTTTATACTTACGCTCCTTTTTGTTCGACAATGCTGATCAGTAGCTTGTGGGTGGCAAAGGCAAGGAAAGGTCCCCAAGTGTTGCTTTTGGGTTAACTCAAGTATGAACTTTAAATTGTAGATTGTAATAGTCAAGAAATGGAATAGGTGTTGTTAAAATGAGCTTGGATGTATGTTGATGTTGGTATGGCCTTTGGTTGCTTTGTTTCCGTTGTAAATCTTGCTTATGATGCATGTCATGAATGCTTGTATGTTTTGGCTGCTAAGACATGAACCTTAAAGTGCTTTGTATGTCATCTTTGGTAAATGCATGAATCTCTTGGATGAATGATGCTTGTTAGTGTTGGTTGCCTCGTATGCTTAGATTTTGGTTGATTAAGGTTGTATGTATGTTGTTTGTGGCTAGGGGAGTCGCAAATCGCATCTATAGTCGAGTCCTAAGTTGTTTGGCTGAAATTTGGAGACATGCAGTGCAGGGCGTATCGATACGCCTAAGGGCCGTATCGATACGATTTGCCCTCCAAGACTCAATTTTGGCTTGGTGTATCGATACACGGGGGTGTATCGATACGCTCAAAGCTCACTGGAAATCTGATATTTTGGTGAGACTTTTGCGTATCGATACGGGCTCCAAGTGTATCGGTACGAGGTTATCTCCTTGACCACGAGATGTTGACCGAGAAGGGCGTATCTATACACTCAAGGGTTGTATCGATACGGTCTTCTTGTGTTGACCTTAGAGTGTTGACCTTGGTCAACGCGTATCGATACTCTTGACAGGTGTATCAATGCGGCTTGCTTAAAAAGGTAAAATGGGCTGTTTTAATGTGATGCTTTGGAGGGTCGTTGACATGTTGTTTGTGTTTCTGCTGTCTTGTTTCACATAGGACATAAATATGACTTTAGAAAAGATTAAATTAAAAGAAATTTTCTAGGGTTGCTAACCGAGGTGGGACCTTAACGGGTTTCACATCGGTTTTCCCCGTGTAGCCTACTCAGACCGGTCAACCGCCTAGACCGGGATGAGGGGGTTACATTTGTTGGTATCAGAGCCTAAGGTTTCCGAGACCTTGGGTAGGTAAGTGCGGTAAGTTTAATTTTTGTATTGTAATTGCACGATGGTTGCTTGCCATGTAAGCATGTTGCTTGTTACTCGAGTATGTTGTGATGTGTGATTGTTTGATTGTGAATGTATGTTGTTTGATCGTACGCGTATGTTGCTTGAAGTATGTTGAGTAGAGCCCCATTACTTCTATTACATCAGAAAAAGAGATTTTTAGTGAGGGAATCATACTTGATCCACTTGGACCCTTTCCTTTGCTAACCCAATTTGTATGTAAATTTGTTGTTGTTGTTGATTTATTGCTTTTTAGTAAGTTTGAGGCCAAGGCGTGGGCCGTGAATCGGTAAGTAGAAGTTGTGGTTTCTGAAAATATGGATGATGTTGAGGTAGTTCATCGTATAGTCAGAGAAGTATGGTTGTACCTGAGTTGAGGTACAATTTGTTTGTTTAAGTCAGTGTGTATGTGGGTTGATTCTTGTTGGTGAGGGACGATGTGACCGATTCTGGTATTAGTTGGTAAAAAGAAGTGAAGACCTTTGAGTGAGATTCATAGTGGTATCAATGTTATAGTAGTTAAGCCTTTGGTACAGTTTTGAGTTTGTTTCCTCTAGTTGATTCTGAATCTGTACTTCTGCATGTTGTTAGCAAGCACACAAAGTTTGGATGTGCTCGGTGAGGTGTTAGAGGTAGGTACGAGTACCTTAGTTCCTTTGGCGAGATCAGGGTAAGGGTCTCGTGTGAGTAATCTGAAACTCAGAAATGTTAGTTAATGATCGTTGGGGTTTGGCCTATGGTTTTAATACAAGACAGTCGATCAGTATCTGTAAGTGAGAGTCAATTTGTATGACTGGGCCAGTGTGCGTCTGAGTTGTCTTCCAGCAAGAAGGAGAGATGAAGTCGCTTCCGATATAGTTGAGCCGAGAAGGAAGTCTTGAGCTTTAACTCCAGATTGTTAGGTAGTATGATGTTTTGAATCGTCAGGACCAATGATTATAGAACAAGTTCAAGCATGATAGTTTGTGTGGGATCAGAACTAAATTTTGAAGTTTTAAGATGCTTTGAGAACGGTTTTGAAGAGTTAGGTTATGTTTGAAGGGTCAGCCTGAAAACAAGAGGACCAAAGACTATCGGCCGTGTACATGTGAAGTTGCAATTTCTGCGGGTTCGTCCTTTTGTGTGAGCATGCAAAGAAAATTAGATATACTTGTTAAGATCTTAGACGTAGGGACGCATGTGACTAGACCTTTTGGTGAGGTAGTGGTGGTCATAAAAATGTAAGGAAGATGTTTGTTGACGGTTCAGAGTTACGTGTTTCTAGTAGATGTGAAGTAATTGTCTTTTTACGGTTTCGATGTAACTTTTGGCATGGTTTGACTTGTAGAACACAGAGTTATGGTGTACGTTGAGACAAAGCGAGAGTTGCCTTGAAGTTGCAGATTTCTGTGAGACTGTAGTGGTAGGTGAGGATGTGAACTTCTTGTAACCCCCTTAGCCCGGCCTAGACGGTTGACCTGAACTACGAAGATTACACGGGGAAGACCAAAGTCAACCTGAAAGTCAACCTTGCTTACCGACGCTTTTTATCTTTTTAGTCTTATCTAGATACACATTAACCCTATGTGAGCATGCATAAAACATATAGGAGAAAAGTACATCAATCGAAAAAACATGAGGGACTCAAGTGCGCAAAATACAAATATTAGGGACCAAAATGTAAATTCTAGAAATTAGGAGGTCATTACTGATTTTAAGGTTACCAATATTTAATTAGTCATATTCCATGCTTCCCTGTTAAATTTCACTTAAATTGGACATCTCAAACTCATATAATTGCAATTACAACTTTCGGGACTAAAACGTAAAGCTTGCAAACTTGAACAACATTCAAAATAGTGTCCAACGGTCACCTGTTTCGAAACGGTGTTGACCGTTCCGAAACACGAGTTCGTTTCTAGACTTGTTTCGAAACAGAGCCTTCTAGTGGCCAAACCATTTCGATACGGTCACCAGTTGTTTCGAAACACCAAGGCCATTACAGGCCCCCGTTTCGAAACGCCTATGAGTGTATCGACACAGGTTGCCCAGAAGCTGCAGATTTTGCTAGTTTAACATGCATAAAACCACTCAAACACATCCTAATGACTTCCTAATCATGCCAACAAGTCATCATACAAGTAGGGAGCATGCTAGCAACTCCAAAACACATTCATGGCATCAAACGTGAAACATCACAAGACTATAGGCATGCTTCCTAATATCCAAAACCAACAACCAACCAAACTCCAAAGCAAAGCATCAAAAGGCCAATTACAAATCCCAAAACATCAAAAGCATCATTCCACAACTAGGGAGTCCAAAACACCTCCCAAAACACATCTTAGGTTCCCATTGCAAAAATATCAAAAACTAATAGTGTTATGAAAACGTCACCATACATGAGCTTAGTTTCCCTTGGACTCTTAGCCTCCTTTCTGCCCTCAAACACTTCAATTATTTGCATTATTGGTTCAAGAGAGAGAGCGTAAGCACAATTTCTTAGTGAGGCATGCTCTAAAGAAAACAACACAATAATGCATTTTAGAAACCACTTTCAACAAAGCTTTCTAAAAACATGCTCAACACATTTCATGCAACCTTGCATACTTTACAAGGATCTCATGCTTAATTAAAATCAACATGTCATATTGGCTTTCAAGTGATAATCCATAACCATTTACAACACAAAATACAATCGGATACGCGGATTACAAGCGTTGTCCCATACGCTTCATACACACTACCGAACACACAAGGTGGAGTTTACCGGTACAATCACAACCCCTCAACACCCGTGATGGAGTTTAACGGTACAATCATAACCCCTCAACATCACTCATCGGTAGTTGTATAATTTCACTAACGAGTACACGGGACACATAACACAAGATCCACACATGAACTTTTAACTATCGTTGTGATCTTACCTTACTCGCTAGTGTACTTGGATGGAGTTTACGGTACAATTACGTCCCCTCAACATCCAAGGCGACTTTATTCACGGTGCACCCAATCTTATAGCCGGCTAACTATATTTGATTCAAGTACTTTAAAACCATTACATCACTTGCCAATATACATCGTACAACATCAACAATTCACTGTTTTAAAGCATTAAACAAAGCCATTTAACCCCATGCATCACTATGCATCAAATCCACATTTACAACATGTCAAACCAAGGATCTCTTACCTTGAGCATCCTCCAACATATGGCATTCAAAACCAACATTCCAAGGTGTACCCAAAGCTTGATGCAAACATTCCCAGAAATGCGATGTAAACCTCGGATCTCTATCCGACACTATAGACTTTGGCACACCATGCAGCCGCACAATCTCAACAATGTACAACTCTGCAAGCTTATCCAAGGTGTACGTAGTATGCACATGGAAGAAATGAGCACACTTCGTAAGACGATCCACAATCACCCACACCGAATTCTTCTTCGATGGCGACAAAGGAAAACCAGACAAAAAGTCCATGGTAATCTTTTCCCACTTCCACTCAAGAATCCTCAACGGTTGCAACAACCCAGAAGGAAAATGATGCTCAGCCTTAACTCGCAGACAAACCATGCACTTACTCACTTACTCCGCAACATCTTTCTTTAACCCCACCCAATAGTACTCATCCTTAAGATCACGATACATCTTTGTACTACCAGGGTGCATAGCAAAAGGACTACTATGAGCTTCAGTCAGAATAGCACGCCTCAACTCAGCATCATTTGGCACTACTATCCGACTCCCAAAACATAGAACTCCATCATCATTAAAACAAAAATCCGATGGTCTATCCTCAGCAATATCCTGAACATGTGGCACCAAGGAATCATCAAACAGCTGCTTATCCTTTATCAACTGAACCAAAGATGGTTTCACTTGCAATTCAGCTACAAGACCTCTATCTCGCGAAATGCTTAAGCTGGCAAACATGGCCCTCAACTCCACTGCTACTTTCCTACTCAAGGCATCCGCTACAACATTAGCTTTTCCCGTATGGTACTCGATCGTCAGATCGTAATCTTTAAGCAACTCCACCCAACGTCGTTGCCTAAGATTCAACTCTTTTTGAGACATCAAATACTTCAAACTTTTGTGATCCGTGTACACAGTACACTTTTCACCATACAGGTAATGTCTCCAAATTTTCAAAGCAAAGACCACCGCAGCAAACTCAATATCATGCGTAGGATAATTGCGCTCATGCACCTTCAATTGGCGCGATGCATAAGCCACAACCTTACCCCCTTGCATCAACACACACCCCAAACCAACATAGGATGCGTCACTGTACACCACAAACTCTTTCCCTGATTCAGGTTGAACCAAGATAGGAGCTTGCGTCAAAGCTGCCTTAAGCTTCTCAAAAGCATGTTGTCTCGCTTCTGTCTACTCATACTTGACATCCTTCTACAACAACTTCGTCAAAGGTGCATCAATCTTTGAAAATCCATCCACAAACCTCCGGTAGTATCCTGCCAACCCAAGGAAACTACGAACTTCATGAACAGACTTAGGAGGCTTCGAATTCATCACTGCCTCAGTCTTTTGAGGATCAACACGAATCCCCTCAGCAGAACCCACGTGACCAAGGAAAACAACTTCCCTAAGCCAGAATTCACACTTGCTCAACTTAGCATAAAGCTGATTCTCCAACAAAGCCTGCAACACAATCCTCAAATGTCCCTCATGCTCCTCCTTAGTACGAGAGTACACAAGGATATCATCAATGAACACCACAACAAACTTGTCCAAATATTCATGGAACACTCTATTCATCATGTCCATAAAAGCTGCGGGAGTATTCGTCAAGCCAAACGGCATCACAAGGAACTCGTAATGCCCATACCTCGTCCTAAAGGTTGTTTTTGGCACATCCACATCCTTCACTTTGAGCTGGTAATAACCTGACCTTAAATCAATCTTAGAGAACACAGCCGCTCCACGGAACTGATCAAAAAGATCATCAATCCTCGGCAAAGGATACCGATTTTTTATAGTCAACTTATTCAGCTGACGGTAATCGATGCACATTCTCATAGTGCCATCCTTCTTCCTCACAAACAAGACCGGTGCACCCCAAGGTGACACACTCGGCCGAATGAAACCACAATCAAGCAATTCCTGAAGTTGTGTCTTCAGCTCCATCAACTCCTTAGGTGTCATTCGGTAAGGAGTAATGGACACTGGAGTTGTGTTTTCATACAGCTCAATTCCCAACTCCACCTCTCGACTAGGAGGCAATCCAGGTAACTCCTCCGGAAACACACCAGGAAACTCTCGCACAGTCCTGATATCTTGAACTCGCAACTCCTTAGAGCTAGGATTCATAACAAAAGCTAGATAGGCCTCACAACCTTGCCTCAGCATACGGCTCGCTTCCAATGAAGACACCACATGGGCAAGAAACTTCGCATTCTCGCCAACCACCACAACCTCGTATTCATCCGCAAGCTTCAATGAAACTCGCTTGTTCTCAAAATCCACCACAACTCGATGTTCAACAAGCCAATCCATACCAAGGATTACATCAAAATCATAGAATGGCAATTCCATGAGATCAACAAGAAAAACATGGTTTTGCACTACCAAAGGACATCTTCTATACAACTTTCGTGTCACAACGGTCTCACCAAAGGAACTAGTCACACGCATACCAACATCCAAAGACTCAACAGGTAAACCAAGCAATTGAGCATGTTCACGCAATATGTATGAGTGTGTAGATCCAGAATAAATCAAGGAAGGTAATGACAAGGATTGCAAAGTAAAGGCACCTGCGATCACGTTCGTATCATTTCTCCCCTCTCGCTGAGCATACACTCGAGCCTGGCCACCACCCTCAGGTTGGACAACCACCACATGCGCCACATTCCTCCCACCATCATCTCTGCGCCGGAAGTTACCACGGCCGTGCCCACGACCTCTCTGTGGTGCAACAACTCTAGGAGCGCGTCCCTGACCACCACCGGCCAATAAAGGACACTCCCTCCTCATGTGGTCTGCGTAACCACAATTCCAGCAAAAATTATCGGTCACTGCAATAGGAGCCTGAACCTCCCTCGCTGCTCGAGGACAATCACGCCCCAAATGGCCACGCAATCCACACGTCCAGCACGTGTTCTGATCAGCTCTCATCCTATCTGTAACCCCCTTAGCCCGGCCTAGACGGTTGACCCGAACTACGAAGATTACACGGGGAAAACCAAAGTTAACCCGAAAGTCAACCCTGATTAACGACCCTTTTTTTCTTTTTAAACTTGTCTAGATGCACATTAAACCTAGGCATACTCTTGAGATAGGCATATTAAAAAATCACAGCAATCGGATATCAATAAGGGACTCAATTGCGCAACATACGAATTTAGGGACCAAATTGTAAATTCTTGAAATTAAGAGGACTTTACCAATTTTTAAGTTACCATTATGAAATTAGTCATGCTTCATGCATCTCTGCCAAATTTCACCTCAAACGGCCACTCCGAACTCAAGCAATTGCACATACAAAAATCAGGACAAAAACGTAAAGCTTGCAAACCTCAAAACCATTCAAATCAGTGCCCAACGGTCAAGTGTTTCGAAACAGGAATTGACCGTTCAGAAACGGGGCTTGGCAGTAGCCAAAGTGTTTCGAAACACCTCTACCCGTTTCGAAACGCCCAGGCCAAAACATGCCCCTGTTTCGAAACAGGCAAGGGTGTTTCGAAACACCCTGCCCAGAAACAGCAGAAAAGCCTGGTTTTACACATCCAAACCCCATCAAACATACTCCAAATCAATCCTCAACATATCAACAACAGGCCAAGCATCAAAACTACCAAATTGCATTAAAATCTAGATGCAAAGCAAACCTTAGGTGCACCAACTCCTTCAACACATCCAACACTTGATCATGCCTTTAAAACAAGAAGCATAGTATAACAACTTATGAATAAGAAGATTCAAATGTTGCAAAGCGATAAACAACAAGATTCAAACCACAAAACAAATATGGTCAACATACTCAATCTCATTACAGATCAATATAAAAGACTTTCCCCCCATTGCCTTTATTATCTATAGCTATTAACCGAGACATACTTCTCAAGTGGAGCTCTCCTTGAATCCCTTGCTTCTTGCTGCCCCAACTTCAATTATCTTCATTGATGGACACAAAGGAGCGTAAGCACATAATGTAACGCCCCGGTTTTGGGCTCAGAAGTTTTGGGTGTTGACCGGTTCGGTCAAAGCGCTGATCGAATATATAAGAGTGAATTTAGGAAAGCCTAGTTCGGGTTGCATTAAAAATATGGAAAAATGTTCTAAAATCATCTTTTAATATATATAAGTGAACTGTGAAATCAATTTTGGAAAATGAGGTTCGGAAGGTTGACATTTTGGCTAGTGACCAAAATGTAATTTTTGAAAGTTGCGGGACAGTTTTATAAAGGATTGAAACTTTGAATCTTTAAGGAGCTATTATTCCAAAAGGATTTCTCCAGATTTTTCTAAGATATTTTAAGGCTCAAATCTGATTTTAAAGATTTAGAAAAGGAGGGAAAATCATTTTAACCAATTTCCAACTAATTTTCCATTTTCTCTCAAATTCTCTTTTCTCTCATTTTCTCTCAACCCAAACAAGATTCTCCAGATTTCTTTCTTTGATTTTAACATCTTAATCTCTCATTTCAATTCTCATTTGATTCCTAATCATCTCATCATCAAAACCTCTCAATTTACAAGTTGATTCATCAAGCTTTTTGGCTCTAAAATGGAGAAATTCAAGTTTGGAGGTAAGAACGTCCTTCTCCTCTAAACTATCAGTTCTTTACTGAAATTCCTAAGTTCTCAATCCTTGATTTATGTTTTATTAAAGGCTTTTCAATTGAGATCTTGATTTTTCGCTAAAATGCAAGATTTGATGATTTTGGTGAAAATTTCGTGTGATCTGTTTAAGCAGGGTTTTGAGGTGTTAAATTGATGTTAAATGAATGCTAAAATGATTAGAAGTTGAGGTTTAATCAATGCAATCCCGGATAGGTTGAATTTCCTAAGTTTGGCTTGAGTTTTTGGTTGTTTTTGGAGTGTATTTGGTGATCTGTTATACCTGGAGGTTTAAGGACGTGGTTGTGATCATTTTGCATGTTATTTGATGTATAAAAGTGGTTAGAAGTGATGGATCTTGGCTGGGTTAAGTTTTGGAAGTGTTTGGAGGTGATTTCGGTTGTGTTTGGTAGCCAAATTGTTAGATTTGTGATGAGCAGCGAGTTGTGTTGATGTTGCTGGTGTTTTAATGCATAAGGATGCATTAATGTTCTGTTTTTGTGTGCTTGAAACAGGGGAGGTTGATCCTTGAGCCTTGGAGGTGTTTTCGGAAGGTTTCGGAAGCTTGGAAAGCTTGTTGGCTAACTTTGTTTGGTAATCGGTGAGTGAAGTTGGGATTTCAGCTTTTGAAACAAGGTTTGAAGGTTTTTGGGAGCTTAGTGTAAGTCTAAACAACTTGCTAAGCTCAAGAGTAAGTGAAAGGGGTTTTGCTCTTGAATTGTGCATGATTTGGTTTTAAAATCAAATGTGGTTGATGATTGTTATGCAAGTGTTATGCATAGTTTAATTCTGTTTTGTAAGCATGTTTTTAGCATGGTTTAATGCTGGTTTTGAAAGTCAATTGAGAAGGATGCTCAAGGTAAGAGATCCTTGGTTATGTTTATGGAAATTGTGATTTTGATGCATAGTGTTGCATGTTGATCAATGGCTTTTTATGATGCTTAAAAACAGTGAGTTGATGATGATTAATGATGATAATTGTTACCTTTTGCATATTGTTTATGCATGTGAATCATTGAGCTAATGATGTGATGGCTTTGCATTATGTGTATGCATGTGAATCATTGAGCTAATGATGTGATGGCCTTGCATAGTGTTTATGCATGTGGAACATTGGATATTATGGTAAGATGGTTATATTGGCAAGAGATGTAAGTGGTTCTTGGTTCGTTGATCGGGTATAATTAGCCGGCTATAGGATTGGGTGCACCGTGAATAAAGTCGCCTTGATGGCGGAGTGGTCAAGTGTGGACCGGGTAAACTCCCCTCAAGTATTCCTAACGAGATGAGGTCAGTGGAGGGTGTGCCCACGGGAGGACCTCGGTTGCTTAAGGTCGTAGTGGAGGTTGTTGCCCACGGTAGACCTTGGTTGAGTAAAGGTTATAAGGTGGTTAAAAGTCCTTATGTGAGAACCTTGTACTTGTTAAGATCACAATGGCAGTGGTTAAGTCCATGTGTGGATCTTGTGTGTGATGTCCCGGATCTCGTTAGATGATGTCTACAACTACCAATCGGTTATGCAAAGGTTGTATGGTGGTTGAAAGTCCATACGGGAAGACCTTGTGCATGTCAAGGGTGTATGGCGGTTGAAAATCCATACATGGTAACCTTGAGGAAAGGCTAAGGTTGTATGGTGTTTAAAATTCCATACATGGGAACCTTAGGAGGTTGAGGTCAGTGGAGGTTGTTGCCCACGGGAAGACCTTGGATTGGGTAGTGTGTAGGAAGCGTTGGGACACGCTTGGAATCCGCGTATCCGATCGGGTTGTAAAGTTGGAAAGTGATTATGGTTGATCTCTTGGAAGCCAATATAATGTTCTTGATCATGTTGAGCATGGGATTGCTTGAAATGATGCATGGTTGCATGTGAAGCATGGGATTGCTTGAAATGATGCATGGTTGCATGTGAAGCATGAGATTGCTTGAAATGATGCATGGTTGCATGTGAAGCATGGGATTGCTTGAAATGATGCATGGTTGCATGTGAAGCATGAGATTGCTTGAAAAGATGCATGGTTGCATGTGAAGCATGGGATTGCTTGAATTGATGCATGTTTGCATGAGAAGCATGAGATGCTTGGTAAGATGCATTGTTGCATGAGATGTGTATGATGCTAGTGAAAGCATGTAACTTGTATGTTGAACAAGTGTTGGTTATCATTTGATAAATGATGCATGTGAGCATGGATTACCTATGTTGCATTGGAGTCATGTATGACTTGTTGTTAAAGGCATGTGAAGATGATGATATGGTTTTATGTTGCCTTGATTAAATGCATGAAATGGACTGATTGAACTATGGTTTTAAATGGTTTCTTGCTTGATGTGGTTTTCAAGTTAAAGAAAGGTATGTTGCAAATTGGAAGTGTTTTCCATGGTTTTGTTTAAGCTTGGCATATGGTGTTTATGCATGATTTGAGCTTGATGTTGAAAAGAGTTTTCGAACATGGTTTTGGAAAGCAAATCGGGTTGGTTTTAAAGTGTTTTAAAGACCCGCTGCATTGATGGTGTTTTGGTTTTGAGCATTCCTCACTAAGCATTTTGTGCTTACGCTCCTTTTTGTCCATCAATGCAGATTCTTGAAGTTTGGGCAGCAAGGAGCAAGGGATTCAAGGTGGACTTCAATGGAGATGTATGTCTCGGTGAATAGCTATAGTTAATAAGGGCAATGGGGTAGAATCTCTCGGGTTTTTGTGTATGTGATCGAACATGTTGATTATGAATGTTTAAATGCTGATGTTAATGTTGTTGAAACACGAATTGGCTTAATTGAGGTTGCTTTGGAAGGTTTGTGCTTAAATGGTTGCTTGTGTAGGAAGCATGCCTATAGATTTGGGGTTTTTCATATGTGATGGTTATATGTTGAATTGTTGATGCAAGTATGTCTCTTTTATGTTGGATTGCATGTTGGTAAAGTTTGGTGGCTTTTGGGGCATGTTTGAATGACCAATTGTGTGTTTGAATGAGCAAAATGCAACATTCTGGGTTAAGTGTTTCGGAACAGGTAACACCGTTTCGGAACGGGTGCCCTGCACGAACCCAGGCGTCCGAAACGGGTGCCACCGTTCCGAAACGGAATGCATTCTGCAAGACCCCCGTTGCGGAACGCGTTGCGGAACGGCCCGTGTTTCGGAACGGGCTTGGCCTGTTTCGGAACGGGTGACCGTTGGGGGCTGACATGGGCGGTTAAATGTTTCAAAATGTTTGCATTTTGGTCCTGAATCTTGTTTGTGCAATTGCATGAGTTCGGGATGTCCGTTTGAGCTGAAATTTGGCAGAGAAGCATGAAACATGATTAATTTTAAATTGGTAACTTAAAATCTGGTTAAGTCCTTAAAGTTTTCAGAAATTACAATTTGGTCCCTAAAGATGTATTTTGTTCAATTGGGTCCCTGTTTGATCTCTGATGTTTGTGATCTTTGAGCATGATGTATGTGTGATCACATCTAAGGTTAATGTGCATCTAGATAAGATTAAAAAGAAAAAAAAAGGGTCGTTAATCAAGGTTAACTTTCGGGTTGACTTTGGTTTTCCCCGTGTAATCTTCGTAGTTCGGGTCAACCGTCTAGGTCGGGCTACGGGGGTTACATTTGGTGGTATCAGAGCTGAGTTGCGAAGGTTGGGGAAAACGGTAAGTTGTTGTGGTAAGTGTGTTTGATGTTTACCTTGTTGTATGGTTGAAAGCTGGTTGAAGCATGTGTTTCTGAGTATGCTGTTGATGTTTTTGAGCATGTTGCTGATGTATGCAAGCATGATTTGTGGTTATGTGTTGATGTTATGAGCTGATGCTATGCATGATGAATGTGTTTTGAGCATGTTATGTTGCTAATGTGCTGGTGCTGTTGGATGTTGTTTGGTATAAGCATGATCAAGGTATGTTGTTGATATGCTTGATGTTGTGATATCCATGTTGTGTTGGCTGTTATGTCATGTAAAGGGGAGGATTCGGGATACCCATTGCCTTATTAATATAGCTATTGTGTTATTTGGAGTTGGAGTTTGAATCCTTGCTTAATGCTGGTCTAACTGGTTTTGTTTGTTTGTTGTGATTGTATGTTGCTTGTTGTTAGTGGTATGGCAAAGATGATGAAAGAGTGGAGGATGAGTGAGATGGTTGCTGCCTTGGGGCAGGTTGTTAAGGCAAAGAATTCACCCTTTTGTAAAGGTGTTTTGTCTCAGTCTTCTGTGACTGAAGTTGAGATGGTAAGGCAAGGGAAAGAAGCTGGTTCCGGGATGGAAAGTTCCTTATATGTTGTTCAGGAGGTGTTGGGAACATCTCAGGCTACGGTTGAGGTAGAATCAGTGGATGTGCTGGCTAAATGTGTGGGTTTGCCGAAGCAGCGTTTGTTTGATTTGGGTGTTGTAGAGTATCATGGTTCTTCCCCGGAGATGTTTGAGGCCTGGTTGGCCAGTGTGGTTCTGATTTTGGATCAGGAAGGCTGTGATTATGCTTGTAAGCTGGGGAGTGTTGTTTCTCTGATACTGGAGGATGCTTGTTCTTGGTGGACATCTGTGGCTGTGGCGTCACATATCCTTGATATTGATTGGGATTTCTTCGTATCTGCTTTCTATGAAAGGTATCTTGGAAGGGAATTTCCAAGGGTTGAACAAGGTGCGGCTAGTGCTGCTGGTGAGCAAGTGTTGCCTGAGCAGGGAGTGGAAGTTCAGTCATCTGTGTATGACCGTTGTAAAAGGCAACATGTTGGATGTTGTTGGGACACAAGTGTTTGCTGGAGATGTGGTTCTAAGTTGCATGTTAAGCGTGATTGTCCACATGGAGTGAAGTCAGCTTTGATGTTGGCTAAAGGATCTTTGAAAGGTCGTGGGCACGGCCGAGGCGAGGTTCAAAGTGGCAGAAAAAGCAGAAGGTTGTGAAGAGTTTGGGAAATGAAGTTTGCTGGAAATGTGGGTCTGCTGGACACATGAAGCGTGATTGTTTGATGTTGGCGCGGAACAGCCAAGGTTCCTTATCGCAAGGAGTTGGTGGTGACCCAGGTGTGTTAGCTGGTGCTGCAAGGGTGCGACCGAAGGATGTTGGTTCCGCAAGGAAGAGAGCTCGTTCGATGAAGCTTCAGGGTGGTGTTATGTTTTCAGGTAACCTTGTTAAGTGATCTTTGCTTTAGTTACCTTAGTTTGGTTTCTGTTGGTTTTTCCTTGTGCGGTAGTCTAGTCTTGTTGCTAGCATGTTGGGGTAATGGTAGTTGTGGTTTGCTAAGTATCTTGTGGTTAATGGTTGTTGGTATGATGGAGTTAGATAAGTTAAAGGTGAGTTAGGGGGTTGTTCTTAGACAGATTTTGAGGATGTTATTGGAGGGTGTGAATTGGCATTCATGCACAGTTAAAATCATCGTTATATGTTATATTATATATATTGGTCCATGCATACATGTGGCATGACATTAGAGGTTTTGCATACATGTACATCAGGCATTGATAGGGCATGTAGGTGATCATGCATACGATGTTCACGCTCGCTAATAACTAATCGAATCTGTTAGTGTTGTGGTTGGATTAGGTGGGATGATGGGTTTGTAGAGGTTGTTTGGTGCTGAGTGGGAGTTAGAAGTGCTGGAGTTCGTTATCTAGTTGCTAGTGATAGTGAGAGTGGAATGGTTTGTTGGTAGAAGGATAGTGTTTGATGCTCTGAGAGTTTAGTGGTTTGGTGGTGAAGGGTATCTGTTGAGGTTAGTATCGGTTAAGTGGTTTGTTTAGTTTAAAGGAAGTGGTAGTTCCTTGGTGCTAAGTGTTGTTGCAGCTGAGGTTGTTTAGCTTTTAAGTTGTTGTGAAAGGGTTGTGTTGGTTCTAGCAATCTTTGAAGAGTTCTGAAGCTGTTATGTGTGTTTTGGTTCAGTAATGTTCTGGTAATGCGAGTGTTCTGGTTGAAGTTTGTAGTGAAGGGCTGTGGAAGATCGGAGATTTTCGTTGGTTGTTTGGGTTCTTGTGAGCAGTGGTTGGCCAGTTATGGTTAAGAAGTTTTGTTTGAAGTCTGTTGATGGTATGTGGAACGGCTGAAGGTTTCAAGTTGAGGTTGTGATGTGATTTTGGTTTTTGGTGCTGGTGAGCTGTTATGGTAATGTCTTTGGCGGATGTGAAGGATTGTCAGCTTCGTTGAAGAGCTTGAGTAAACAGTTGATGTTTAAGGTTTCTGCTTGTTGGGAAAATCTTTGGAAAAGGTTTGGGAATCGCAAGAGTTTTTTTTGAAGCTGAGAGGTTGCCTAGTGGCCGAGTTGGTTTGGTTGATGTCTTTGTGTAGACAAGTCTTGGAAGATGTGTATTACAGTGTTGTCTGCTGTAAGAGCTGAAGTTTTCAGGTTGATGTTGGGATTGTGCATAATCTGGTTGTGTGGAAGGTTGGGTTGTGGTTACCCTTGAGAGTGTGGAATTTGTGAACAGTGAGTGGTGGAAGTTTTGTGTGGAAAGTGATCAGTGGTGTTGGTTAAGGCTTTTGTGTTGCCTTGTGTGTGTTGCTTGAAAAGGTTGTGGTTCTCTTTTCGCCGGTTGAAATTTCGAGGACGAAATTTCCTAAGGGGGGGAGAGTTGTAACGCCCCGGTTTTGGGCTCAGAAGTTTTGGGTGTTGACCGGTTCGGTCAAAGTGCTGATCGAATATATAAGAGTGAATTTAGGAAAGCCTAGTTCGGGTTGCATTAAAAATATGGAAAAATGTTCTAAAATCATCTTTTAATATATATATAAGTGAACTGTGAAATCAATTTTGGAAAATGAGGTTCGGAAGGTTGACATTTTGGCTAGTGACCAAAATGTAATTTTTGAAAGTTGTGGGACAGTTTTATAAAGGATTGAAACTTTGAATCTTTAAGGAGCTATTATTCCAAAAAGGATTTCTCCAGATTTTTCTAAGATATTTTAAGGCTCAAATCTGATTTTAAAGATTTAGAAAAGGAGGGAAAATCATTTTAACCAATTTCCAACTAATTTTCCATTTTCTCTCAAATTCTCTTTTCTCTCATTTTCTCTCAACCCAAACAAGATTCTCCAGATTTCTTTCTTTGATTTTAACATCTTAATCTCTCATTTCAATTCTCATTTGATTCCTAATCATCTCATCATCAAAACCTCTCAATTTACAAGTTGATTCATCAAGCTTTTTGGCTCTAAAATGGAGAAATTCAAGTTTGGAGGTAAGAACGTCCTTCTCCTCTAAACTATCAGTTCTTTACTGAAATTCCTAAGTTCTCAATCCTTGATTTATGTTTTATTAAAGGCTTTTCAATTGAGATCTTGATTTTTCGCTAAAATGCAAGATTTGATGATTTTGGTGAAAATTTCGTGTGATCTGTTTAAGCAGGGTTTTGAGGTGTTAAATTGATGTTAAATGAATGCTAAAATGATTAGAAGTTGAGGTTTAATCAATGCAATCCCGGATAGGTTGAATTTCCTAAGTTTGGCTTGAGTTTTTGGTTGTTTTTGGAGTGTATTTGGTGATCTGTTATACCTGGAGGTTTAAGGACGTGGTTGTGATCATTTTGCATGTTATTTGATGTATAAAAGTGGTTAGAAGTGATGGATCTTGGCTGGGTTAAGTTTTGGAAGTGTTTGGAGGTGATTTCGGTTGTGTTTGGTAGCCAAATTGTTAGATTTGTGATGAGCAGCGAGTTGTGTTGATGTTGCTGGTGTTTTAATGCATAAGGATGCATTAATGTTCTGTTTTTGTGTGCTTGAAACAGGGGAGGTTGATCCTTGAGCCTTGGAGGTGTTTTCGGAAGGTTTCGGAAGCTTGGAAAGCTTGTTGGCTAACTTTGTTTGGTAATCGGTGAGTGAAGTTGGGATTTCAGCTTTTGAAACAAGGTTTGAAGGTTTTTGGGAGCTTAGTGTAAGTCTAAACAACTTGCTAAGCTCAAGAGTAAGTGAAAGGGGTTTTGCTCTTGAATTGTGCATGATTTGGTTTTAAAATCAAATGTGGTTGATGATTGTTATGCAAGTGTTATGCATAGTTTAATTCTGTTTTGTAAGCATGTTTTTAGCATGGTTTAATGCTGGTTTTGAAAGTCAATTGAGAAGGATGCTCAAGGTAAGAGATCCTTGGTTATGTTTATGGAAATTGTGATTTTGATGCATAGTGTTGCATGTTGATCAATGGCTTTTTATGATGCTTAAAAACAGTGAGTTGATGATGATTAATGATGATAATTGTTACCTTTTGCATATTGTTTATGCATGTGAATCATTGAGCTAATGATGTGATGGCTTTGCATTATGTGTATGCATGTGAATCATTGAGCTAATGATGTGATGGCCTTGCATAGTGTTTATGCATGTGGAACACTGGATATTATGATAAGATGGTTATATTGGCAAGAGATGTAAGTGGTTCTTGGTTCGTTGATCGGGTATAATTAGCCGGCTATAGGATTGGGTGCACCGTGAATAAAGTCGCCTTGATGGCGGAGTGGTCAAGTGTGGACCGGGTAAACTCCCCTCAAGTATTCCTAACGAGATGAGGTCAGTGGAGGGTGTGCCCACGGGAGGACCTCGGTTGCTTAAGGTCGTAGTGGAGGTTGTTGCCCACGGTAGACCTTGGTTGAGTAAAGGTTATAAGGTGGTTAAAAGTCCTTATGTGAGAACCTTGTACTTGTTAAGATCACAATGGCAGTGGTTAAGTCCATGTGTGGATCTTGTGTGTGATGTCCCGGATCTCGTTAGATGATGTCTACAACTACCAATCGGTTATGCAAAGGTTGTATGGTGGTTGAAAGTCCATACGGGAAGACCTTGTGCATGTCAAGGGTGTATGGCGGTTGAAAGTCCATACATGGTAACCTTGAGGAAAGGCTAAGGTTGTATGGTGTTTAAAAGTCCATACATGGGAACCTTAGGAGGTTGAGGTCAGTGGAGGTTGTTGCCCACGGGAAGACCTTGGATTGGGTAGTGTGTAGGAAGCGTTGGGACACGCTTGGAATCCGCGTATCCGATCGGGTTGTAAAGTTGGAAAGTGATTATGGTTGATCTCTTGGAAGCCAATATAATGTTCTTGATCAAGTTGAGCATGGGATTGCTTGAAATGATGCATGGTTGCATGTGAAGCATGGGATTGCTTGAAATGATGCATGGTTGCATGTGAAGCATGAGATTGCTTGAAATGATGCATGGTTGCATGTGAAGCATGGGATTGCTTGAAATGATGCATGGTTGCATGTGAAGCATGAGATTGCTTGAAATGATGCATGGTTGCATGTGAAGCATGGGATTGCTTGAATTGATGCATGTTTGCATGAGAAGCATGAGATGCTTGGTAAGATGCATTGTTGCATGAGATGTGTATGATGCTAGTGAAAGCATGTCACTTGTATGTTGAACAAGTGTTGGTTATCATTTGATAAATGATGCATGTGAGCATGGATTACCTATGTTGCATTGGAGTCATGTATGACTTGTTGTTAAAGGCATGTGAAGATCATGATATGGTTTTATGTTGTCTTGATTAAATGCATGAAATGGATTGATTGAACTATGGTTTTAAATGGTTTCTTGCTTGATGTGGTTTTCAAGTTAAAGAAAGGTATGTTGCAAATTGGAAGTGTTTTCCATGGTTTTGTTTAGGCTTGGCATATGGTGTTTATGCATGATTTGAGCTTGATGTTGAAAAGAGTTTTCGAAAATGGTTTTGGAAAGCAAATCGGGTTGGTTTTAAAGTGTTTTAAAGACCCGCTGCATTGATGGTGTTTTGGTTTTGAGCATTCCTCACTAAGCATTTTGTGCTTACGCTCCTTTTTGTCCATCAATGCAGATTCTTGAAGTTTGGGCAGCAAGGAGCAAGGGATTCAAGGTGGACTCCAATGGAGATGTATGTCTCGGTGAATAGCTATAGTTAATAAGGGCAATGGGGTAGAATCTCTCGGGTTTTTGTGTATGTGATCGAACATGTTGATTATGAATGTTTAAATGCTGATGTTAATGTTGTTGAAACACGAATTGGCTTAATTGAGGTTGCTTTGGAAGGTTTGTGCTTAAATGGTTGCTTGTGTAGGAAGCATGCCTATAGATTTGGGGTTTTTCATATGTGATGGTTATATGTTGAATTGTTGATGCAAGTATGTCTCTTTTATGTTGGATTGCATGTTGGTAAAGTTTGGTGGCTTTCGGGGCATGTTTGAATGACCAATTGTGTGTTTGAATGAGCAAAATGCAACATTCTGGGTTAAGTGTTTCGGAACAGGTAACACCGTTTCGGAACGGGTGCCCTGCACGAACCCAGACGTCCGAAACGGGTGCCACCGTTCCGAAACGGAATGCATTCTGCCAGACCCCCGTTGCGGAACGCGTTGCGGAACGGCCCGTGTTTCGGAACGGGCTTGGCCTGTTTCGGAACGGGTGACCGTTGGGGGCTGACATGGGCGGTTAAATGTTTCAAAATGTTTGCATTTTGGTCCTGAATCTTGTTTGTGCAATTGCATGAGTTCGGGATGTCCGTTTGAGCTGAAATTTGGCAGAGAAGCATGAAACATGATTAATTTTAAGTTGGTAACTTAAAATCTGGTTAAGTCCTTAAAGTTTTCAGAAATTACAATTTGGTCCCTAAAGATGTATTTTGTTCAATTGGGTCCCTGTTTGATCTCTGATGTTTGTGATCTTTGAGCATGATGTATGTGTGATCACATCTAAGGTTAATGTGCATCTAGATAAGATTAAAAAGAAAAAAAAAGGGTCGTTAATCAAGGTTGACTTTCGGGTTGACTTTGGTTTTCCCCGTGTAATCTTCGTAGTTCGGGTCAACCGTCTAGGCCGGGCTACGGGGGTTACACATAATGCTTAGTGAGGGATGCACAAAACCAAAACACCATCAATGCAGCAAATCATAAAACCTTCTTCAAAAGTAGATACAAATCAATAAACCAAAGCATTGTTTGAAAACCCCATTTTAAAGCAACAAGCTTCAAACCATGCATTACTCAATATGAAAACCAACCTTTAGCTTAGAAAAGCTAAACAACTCACCTCAAACACATTCTTGCAAACTATCATTTAAACCCTTTTCATGCATGAACATCACATGCAAAGTTAAACACAAATTCCTTGGAAAACACTTCCACTTCACAACATACTTCCCTCATTCTTGATGTACATCTCAAAACGAGAAACCTTTTAAAAACCATTTGCTCCTTTTAACTATCTCACGCATTTAACAAATGCAACACATGAACCACAAAAACAACATTTGCATTACATGCCTTCTAAAACAAGCCCTCACAAGACTTCAATGCATTTATGAGATTCTATGCACATATGCACCATTCACATTAGCAAAATAAACTTGTGCCCAAGCTTAACAAGCATCACATGCATTCTTGCATCATTTACATATTTCCCATGCACCTTGCATCATTTCCAAACAACTCTTGATTCATCATATTCAAACACATTATATTGGCTTTCAAGCGATAATTCACAAATCATCACAACACAAGACACAATCAGATACGCGGATTACAAGCGTTGTCCCACACGCTTCATACACACTACCGAACAACACAAGGTGGAGTTTAACGGTACAATCTCAACCCCTCAACACCCGTGATGGAGTTTAGCGGTACAATCTCAACCCCTCAACATCACTCATCGGAAGTTGTATAACTCACTAGTGAGAGCCGGGACACACCACAAGGCATACACATGGGAGCTACCTCCACCATTGTAATCACCTTAACCAAGCTCACACACGGGAGCAACCCCCCACCGTTGTGACGCTTAACAAGGTCCTCCCACGAGAGCCATCCTCCATCGCGGTGACACTTAAGAAAGTCCACCCACGAGAGCCATCCTCCATCGTGGTGACACTTAAGAAAGTCCACCCACGAGAGCCATCCTCCATCGTGGTGACACTAATTTCCTCAATCGCTAGGGTACTTGGATGGAGTTACGGTACAATCACAACCCCTCAACATCCAAGGCGACTCAATTCACGGTGCACCCAATCCTATAGCCGGCTAACTATATCCGATTAAAGTAACCAAGAACCACTTACATCACTTGCCAATATAACCATTTTACCACATTAATCCACTATTTTTACAAGCATAACCAAAATGCCAAATCCACAAGCATCACATTCTTAAAATCATATGCACACAACCCAAGCAAGTCAAGGATTACTTACCACATGCATCTTTAACATAATGGCATTAATAACCGACAATAAACCATTTCCAAACATGCTTAAAAACAGTAATTTAAACACAGTCATCCCAAGTGCATTTAAAAACCAAAGCATAGCCCAACCAAGAGAGAAATTCCATTTACTTACTCTTGAGCTTAACTAAGTTGTTTAGACTTAAAATAAGCTCCCAAAGCCTCATCCAAAATGTTCCAAAGCTGGAAAACTCTTTACCACTCACCGATACACAAACTATGTTAGCCGACAAGCCTTCCAAGCATCCGAAACCTCCAACGCCACCTCTATTGCCTCCGGATCATTCTCCCCTGTTTTAAACACATAACAACAGAGGATTAATGCATCATTATGCATTAAAATCACCAACAACACACCTAAACTCGCTGCTCTACACAAATCCAACATTTCGGCTACCAAACACAACCAAAATCACCACCAAACTCTTCCAAAACTTAACCCAGCCAAGATCCATCACTTCTAACCATTAATAAACATCAATAAACATCCAAAAAGGACCTAATCACGTCCTTATACCTCCAGCTATAACATAACACCAAAATCACCCCAAAAACCACCATTTTCACAAGTAAAAACTTAGGAAAATCAACCAATTCGGGATTGCATTGATTAAACCTCCATTTCACATCATTTAAACATCCAAAATACATCAAAAAGACATCTCAAAACAGAGCCCAATCATCTATCACGAATTTCTTCAAAATTAAATCCAAATCTTACATTTTAAGCCAAAATCAAGATCACAACATTAAAACCTTTAATAAAACTCAATTTAAGGATTGAGAACTTGAGAATTTCAGTAAAGAACTGAGTATTTAGAGGAGAAGGACGTTCATACCTCTAAATGTGGATTTCTCCTTGTTTAGAGCCAAAATCCTTGAAAATTCATTAAGCAAATGGTGAGGATTTGATGTAGAAATGATTAGGAATCATTTGGAGATTGAAAACTCTTCTTTAGGTGTGAAAATCAAAAGGGAAGTTGATGTGGAAATGTGTTTGACTGAGGGAATTTTGAGAGAAAATGAAATGGGAAAATTTTGGTAAAAGTTAGTTATGAAACTAAAATATCACTTTTCCCTCTTTTCTTTCTTATTAATTAAACACTAAATGAGTCTTTAAAAATCAAGAAAAATCTGGAGAAATCCTCCCTTGGGTAAATTAGCTCCTTAAAGATTCAAAGTTTCAATCCTTTCAAAACAGTCACGAACTTTTCAAAAATTACATTTTAGTCACTAACTCAAAATGTCATATTTCCAAACCTCATTTTGTAAAATTGATTTCACCACTCTCTTATATATATTAAAAGAGGATTTTTAGATATTTTTCCATATTTTTAATGCATCCCGATCTAGGCTTTCCCTAAAACCACCTTTTATATTCGAACTGAAAATCCGACCGGTCCGGTTCAAACCCAAAACTTCTAAGCCCAAAATTGGGGTGTTACACTATCTCCCTGAACAGGCGCACCATGCCCTCCATTACCAGGCCTAGCAGAAGACTGATACCTCTTATCTCGTCCTCTCTTGTTCCGTCCACCACCGGAACTATACTCAGCAGCTCTTTTGCCCGAGCTAGAACTAACACCTCTGGAAGACAGACCCAGATTCTGCTCAATGTCCTTCGCTCTACTCACCAGCACATCAAAATCTGTATACTCAGCAGCAAGCATAAAGGTCTTCACATCCGGCATCAAACCATATCGGAAGCGTTCACACCTCTCCCGCTCATCAGGGATAAGCTCAGGTGCGTAGTGACTAAGACGGACAAACTGGATCTCATACTCAGCCACCGTCATGCTTCCTTACACAAGAGACATGAATACTCTTTTCTTCTTATCTAGGTATCGCACACCTAGATACTTTCGCTTGAACGCGTTCAGAAAGAACGTCCAAGTCACATCAACTTCCTCCATTCCGGAGACAGTGGTCGTCCACCAAGTATACACATCATCATGTAGCAGCGATACCACACAACCTAATTTCTGCACATCGTTGCAGTTCATTTGTCCCAATATCCTCTTGGTGCTTTCCAACCAAGATTCGGAACCTTCAAGAGATAAACCTCTGAACTCAGTCCCTCCCAGACTACGAAGACGTTCCAAAGGCAATCTCACGTTAGCATCACCCTGATGCGCAACTTCGTGAGCTCCAGCTACTGCTGCCTGAAAGGCTCCAGCAATAGCTTGTATCAATACAGTCATGTCAGGAGTAGCTTGCCCCTGCACAGCTTCAGGTCCAGCGACCCCAGCACCAGCACCAACTCCAGTATGCTCACCTCCAGCACCACCACCGCCGGGTGGTCCACCACCAGGGGGAGGAGGGATATCCACAACATTCTCAACATTTTCCTCATTCTCTTTCTGAGCCATAGCTCTCGTATTCATCCTCATCTCTCTACGAGGCCCCATTTATAAGAAAAACAATGCACTGACACAATGCAATAAACATAATTAGGCTCAACAAGGTATGTAATCCAAGAACTCAAGCTCATTTTCCAAAAAACAATTCCTTTCATTAGTTTTGATATGGCAATGGGTTCCTCTAACATGCTTCAACATAGCATAGCATCATAAATGCAACATACTTTACAATTCACACAACATACTTTCATCCACTAGGCATTCCATGCAAATACACATACATCACCCACATAACCATTCCCATTTACACGAGAACTCAGCTCTGATACCACCAAATGTAACCCCCTTAGCCTGGCCTAGATGGTTGACCTGAACTACGAAGATTACACAGGGAAAACCAAAGTCAACCCGAAAGTCAACCTTGATTAACGACCCTTTTTTTTATTTTTAGTCTTATCTAGATACACATTAACCCTATGTCAGCATGCATAAAACATACAGGTGAAAAGCACATCAATCGAAAAAACATAAGGGACTCAAATGCACAAAATACAAATATTAGGGACCAAAATGTAAATTCTAGAAATTAGGAGGTCATGACTGATTTTAAGGTTACCAATATTTAATTAGTCATATTTCATGCTTCCCTGTCAAATTTCACTTAAATCGGACATCTCAAACTCATATAATTGCAATTACAACTTTCGGGACTAAAACGTAAAGCTTGCATACTTGAACAACATTCAAATTAGTGCCCAACGGTCACCTGTTTCGAAACGGTGTTGACCGTTCCGAAACACGGGTTCGTTTCGAAACAGAGCCTTCCAGTGGCCAAACCGTTTCGATATGGTCACCAGCCGTTTCGAAACACCAAGGCCATTACATGCCCCCTTTCGAAACGCCTATGAGTGTATCGATACGGGTTGCCCATAAGCTGCAGATTTTGCTGGTTTAACATGCATAAAACCACTCAAACACATCCTAATGACTTCCTAATCATGCCAACAAGTCATCATACAAGTAGGGAGCATGCTAGCAACTCCAAAACACATTCATGGCATCAAACGTGAAACATCACAAGACTATAGGCATGCTTCCTAATATCCAAAACCAACAACCAACCAAACTCCAAAGCAAAACATCAAAAGGCCAATTACAAATCCCAAAACATCAAAAGCATCATTCCATAACTAGGGAGTCCAAAACATCTCCCAAAACACATCTTAGGTTCCCATTGCCAAAATATCAAAAACTAATAGTGTTATGAAAACGTCACCATACATGAGCTTAGTTTCCCTTGGACTCTTAGCCTCCTTGCTGCCCTCAAACACTTCAATTATCTGCATTATTGGTTTAAGATAGAGAGCGTAAGCACGGTTGCTTAGTGAGGCATGCTCCAAAGAAAACAACACAACAATGCATTTTAGAAACCACTTTCAACAAAGCTTTCTAAACACATGTTCAACACATTTCATGCAACCTTGCATACTTTACAAGCATCTCATGCTTAATTAAAATCAACATGTCATATTGGCTTTCAAGTGATAATCCATAACCATTTACAACACAAAACACAATGGGATACGCGGATTACAAGCGTTGTCCCATACTCTTCATACATACTACCGAACACACAAGGTGGAGTGTAACCCCCGTAGCCCGGCCTAGACGGTTGACCCGAACTACGAAGATTACACGGGGAAAACCAAAGTCAACCCGAAAGTCAACCTTGATTAACGACCTTTTTTTTTCTTTTTAATCTTGTCTAGATGCACATTAACCTTATATGTGATCACACAAACACCATGCTCAAAGATCACAAACATCAGAGATCAAACGGGGACCCAATTGAACAAATTACAACTTTAGGGACCAAATTGTAATTTCTGAAAACTTTAAGGACTTAACCAGATTTTAAGTTACCAACTTAAAATTAATCATGTTTCATGCTTCCCTGCCAAATTTCAGCTCAAACGGACCTCCCGAACTCATACAATTGCACAAACAAGATTCAGGAGCAAAATGCAAACATTACAAAACATATAAAGATACTTTTAACCGATTTTAACGGTACCGATACGCTTTCCCCCGTTCCGATACGGCATTCATACGGTATCGATACTTGTTCAGCCGTATTGATACCCCTGGGCAGAAATGTGCATATTTGGCTCAGGCGTATCGATACGCAAGCCCGAGTATCGATACCCCTGCCTGGAATCGACTCAAAAATCACTTCATACATGCTTCAAACTTTAAATTAACATCACCAAATCATACCATACTATCAATCAACATGCTGGGACCATAAATGCATCACCAATTCAACATATAACCATCACATATGAAAAGCCCCAATTTCAATGGCATGCTTCCTACTCAAGCTAACCATTTATGCACCAACCTTTCCAAGGCAAACTCATATAAGCCAATTCATGTTTCAACAACATAGCAACATCATTTAAACATTCTTAAACAAACATATACGATCACAAACACATAAATCCGAGAGATTCTACCCCATTGCCCTTATTAACTATAGCTATTCACCGAGACATACATCTCCATTGGAGTCCACCTTGAATCCCTTGCTCCTTGCTGTCCAAACTTCAAGAATCTGCATTGATGGACAAAAAGGAGCGTAAGCACATAATGCTTAGTGAGGAATGCTCAAAACCAAAACACCATCAATGCAGCGGGTCTTTAAAACACTTTAAAACAAACCCGATTTGATTACCAAAACCATGTTTGAAAACCCTTTTCAACATCAAGCTCAAATCATGCATAAACACCATATGCCAAGCTTAAACAAAACCATGAAAACACTCCCATTTCACAACATACTTTTCTTTAACTTGAAACCACATCAAGCAAGAAACCTTTTAAAATCATAATTCAAATAATCCATCTCATGCATTTAATCAAAGCAACATAAAAACCATAACAACATCTTCACATGCCTTTAAAACAAGCCTTACAAGACTTCAATGCAACATAGGTAATTCATGCTCACATACATCATTTATCAAATGATTACCAACACTTGTTCAACTTACAAGTAAACATGCATTCACTAGCATCATACACTTTTCATGCAACAATGCATCTTATCAAGCATCTAATGCTTCTTATGCAAACATGCATCAATTCAAGCATCTCATGCTTCACATGCAACCATGCATCAATACAAGCATCTCATGCTTCACATGCAACCATGCATCAATGCAAGCATCCCATGCTTCACTATGATCAAGAACATTACATTGGCTTCCAAGTGATAAACCACATTCACTTTCCAACTTATCAATTCGATCGGATACGCGGATTCCGAGCGTTGTCCCTACGCTCCCTACACACTACCCAATCCAAGGTCTTCCCGTGGGCAACAACCTCCACTGACCTCAACATCCTAAGGTTCCCATGTATGGACTTTTAAACACCATACAACCTTAGCTTTTCCTCAAGGTTCCCATGTATGGACTTTCAACCACCATACACCCTTGACATGCACAAGGTCTTCCCGTATGGACTTTCAACCACCATACAACCTTTGCATAACCGATTGGTAGTTGTAGACATCATCTAACGAGATCCGGGACATCACACACAAGATCCACACATGGACTTAACCACTGCCATTGTGATCTCAACAAGCACAAGGTTCTCACATATGGACTTTTAACCACCATATAACCTTTGCTCAACCAAGGTCTTCCCGTGGGCAACAACCTCCACTATGACCTTAAGCAACCGAGGTCCTCCCGTGGGCAACAACCTCCACTGACCTCATCTCGTTAGGAATACTTGAGGGGAGCTTATCCGATCCACACTTGACCACTCCGCCTTCAAGGCGACTTAATTCACGGTGCACTCAATCCTATAGCCGGCTAACTATATCCGATCAACGAACCAAGAACCATTCACATCACTTGCCAATATAACCATCTTACCATATTATCCAATGTTCCACATGCATAAACATAATGCAAGCCATCACATCATTAGCTCAATGATTCACATGCATAATCATAATGCAAAGCCATCACATCATTAGCTCAATGATTCACATGCATAAACAATATGCAAAAGATAACATTTTCCATCATTAATTCACTGTTTTAAAGCATCATACAAAGCCATTGATCAACATGCAACACTATGCATCAAAATCACAATTACCATGTACAAAACCATGGATCCCTTACCTTGAGCATCCTTCTCAAATGACTTTCAAAACCAGCATTAATCCATGCCAAAACATGCTTATAAAACAGAATTAAACCATGCAAAACACACGCATATCAATCATCAACCACTTTTGACTTTAAAACCAAATCACACACAATTCAAGAGCAAAAACCCATTCACTTACTCTTGAGCTTAGCAAAGTTGTTTAGACTTAAACTAAGCTCCCAAAAACCCTCAAACCTTGTTTCAAAAGCTGAAATCCCAACTTCACTCACCGATTACCAAACAAGACTAGCCAACAAGCCTTCCAAGCTTCCGAAAACACCTCCAAAGCTCATGGATCAAACTCCCTTGTTTCAAGCACACAAAAACAGAACATTAATGCATCCTTATGCATTAAAACACCAGCAACAACAACACAACTCGCTGCTCATCACAAATCTAACAATTTGGCTACCAAACACAACCGAAATCACCTCCAAACACTTCCAAAACTTAACCCAGCCAAGATCCATCACTTCTAATCATTTTTATACATCAAATAACATGCAAAATGATCACAACCACATCCTTATACCTCCAGGTATAACAGATCACCAAAAACACTCCAAAAACAACCAAAAACTCAAGCCAAACTTAGGAAATTCAACCTATCCGAGATTGCATTGATTAAACCTCAACTTCTAATCATTTTAGCATTCATTTAACATCAATTTAACACCTCAAAACCCTGCATAAACAGATCACACGAAAATTTCACCAAATTCACCAAATCTTGCATTTTAGCCAAAAATCAAGATCTCAATTGAAAAGCCATTAATAAAACATAAATCAAGGATTGAGAACTTAGGAATTTCAGTAAAGAACTGATAGTTTAGAGGAGAAGGACGTTCTTACCTCCAAACTTGAATTTCTCCATTTTAGAGCCAAAAAGCTTGATGAAACAATTTGCAAATTGAGAGGTTTTGTTGATGAGATGATTAGGAATCAAATGAGAGTTGAAATGAGAGATTTAGATGTCAAAATCAGAGAAAGAAATCTGGAGAATTTTGTTTGGGTTGAGAGAAAATGAGAGAAAAGAGAATTTGAGAGAAAATGGAAAGTTAGTTGGAAATTTGGTTAAAATGATTTCCCTCCTTTTCTTAATCTTTAAAATCAGATTTGAGCCTTAGAATATCTTAGAAAAATCTGGAGAAATCCTTTTTGGAATAATAGCTCCTTAAAGATTCAAAGTTTCAATCCTTTTTAAAACTGTCCCGCAACTTTCAAAAATTACATTTTGGTCACTAGCCAAAATGTCAACCTTCCGAACCTCATTTTCCAAAATTGATTTCACAGTTCACTTATATATATTAAAAGATGATTTTAGAACATTTTTCCATATTTTTAATGCAACCCGAACTAGGCTTTCCTAAATTCACTCTTACATATTCGATCAGCACTTTGACCGAACCGGTCAACACCCAGAACTTCTGAGCCCAAAACCGGGGCGTTACATGGAGTTTACCGGTACAATCACAACCCGTCAACACCCGTGATGGAGTTTAACGGTGGTTTAGGAACTAATTGATGATTGAAATCTCATCAATTGAAGGGAAGATCAATGAAAAAGTTGCTGGAGAAAAGTGTTTGGATGATGGAATTTTGAGAGAAAAAGAAATGAGAAAATTTTAAGAAAAGTTAGTTATGAAATTCCAAAAGGCGGTTTCCCTTTTACATTTAATTAATTAAACATTAATTAAATCCCTTTAATTAAGGAAAAATGTGGTGAAATCATTTTTGGGTAAATTAGCTTCTTAAAGATTCAAAGTTTCAATCCTTACAAAACAGTCACCACTGAACTTTTCAAAAATCGCATTTTAGTCACTATTTAAAAATGTTGTATTCCCAAGCCTTATTTTGTAAAATTGATTTCACCACTCTCTTATATATATATTAAAAGAGGATTTTTAGATATTTTTCCATATTTTTAAAGCATCCCGAACTAAGTTTTCCCTAAAACCTCCTTTTATATTCAAACCGAAAATCAGACCGGTCCGGTTCAAACCCTAAACTTCTAAGCCTAAAATTGGGGTGTTACACTTCTTATCGAATGTTGATCTAGCTTTAGAGGTCAAGGATTGATTGAGTTTAGTTGACAGGCTTGCCTAGCAAATGTGATAGATTTGATTTTTGAACGAAGATTAGACCGTAGAATGTTAGAATGGTTTGTGTCTTTACTAAAAGTGTTTGGAACAATTACCTGGTTTGTCTCTTGATAGGGAAGAAGAGTTTGTTATTGATACCGTCACCGAGTTTGCTCATGTTTGGATTGCTCTGTATCTTATGGTTCTCGAAAGAATTGAGAGTGTCGAAGAATCAACTACGAGATTTGTTAGACCTTATATTCATTAGGCCTAGTACATCATCTTAGAGTATGACAATGCAATTTGTGAAGAAGAGAGATGACAATACGAGAGTGTGTTTAGATTACAGACAGTTGAAACAATTGGAAGTGAATAATTAGTATCCATTTCCGAGCGTCAGTGATTTGTTGATCAGTTGGGGTGTGCTACAGTCTTTTCAAGATTAAATTGAAATCCAATTACTACCAGTTGAAAGTGAGAGAAGTTGATGTACCGAAGACAACTTTCGGGGCAAGATGTGATCGCTTTGAGTTCCGAGTTATGTCGTTTCGTTTGACTAGTGTGTTAGCTACTTTTATAGAGATGTCGAGCAGAATACTTCCTGAGCTCCTTGATCAGTTTGTAGTAGTTCTCATAGATGATACATGGGTATATTCAAGTACCGAAGAAGACCATGACAAGCTTTGGAGTTAGTGTTGTAGATCCTATTAGAGAATCAGTTGTATGCCAAGTTGAGCAAACGTGAACTCCGAGTCAAGGAAGATATTCTCCTAGGACATGTAGATTACCCGAGTAAATCCTAAGTAGGCAGAAGAAGATGTGAGTTGGAAGAAATTGAAGACTGTGACATGTATCTATAGTTCCTAGGTCTAGCATTGTTACTATCGGAGGTTTGTAAATGATCTTTTGAAGATGGCTGTTCCTTTGACAGATTGCTACAGAAGAATGTTCAGTTTGTGTGGTTAGATGCGAGACAGTGAGCCTTTGAGAAACCGAAAGAAACTTCAAAGAGAGCTTCGACCTTGATCCAGCCTATATTAGAGAAAAAATTTGTGAACCATAGTAATGAGTTACATGTAGGGTTAGGTTGTTTGATTATGCAAGACAAAAGATTTGTGGCTTATTCATCGAGATATTTGAAAGACCTTGAAAGTAATTATCTGACACGAGACATAGAGTTAATTACAGTAAGAACTGCACAGTATATACATACCATCAGAGCTTGAAATATTTGACGACTTAGGAAGGGTTGAAACTTGAACATCATGAGTTGTTAGAATTGCTTGAAGACCGTAATCTCAAGATTGAGTATCATCCGAAGAGAGTCATCGTAGTAACCGATGTTCCGAGTTATATTTGTTGTAAGATTAGTAGTTGAGTTGCAAGCTATATCTGTCAGATTCAGTTTATCAAATGATAGTTGTTTTGTGGCCGAGTTTCTTGTTAAACCTACACTGAGTTAGAATACTTAAAGAGAAACAGTTGCAAGACAGGTTCTTGGCACCTCACGTGCAAGACATAGTAAGAGGAAGACCTTCAGATTTCAGTTTCAGAGATGATAGAGTTTTGCATTTCAGAGACAGAATAGTTGTACTGATTGACATAGTGTTTTGAGACGTATTGTTTTGGCTGAAGCACACGGCAGTTCATTTGTATTGCATCTAAGTAGTATGAAGACGTATTGTGGGTTGAAGATGAGTACTTCTGGATTGAGTTGATGAATGATGTAGTTCAGTATGAGAGTAAGTGTATAATTTACCAGTGTGTCAAGACCGAGCATCAGTTCTTCTTCTAGTTTGCTACATCCGTGGAAGGTTCTTAATGAAAGTGGGTAATAGAGATTCGAGATTTCAACTAGACTTTTGAAGACGTCTGCATAGTGTTTGGTTACTTGTTGAAGTCAGATGATCAGTCAGAGAAGGTTATGGGTCAAGTATTCAAACAGTGCTCTATGAGATTGTGAATCGGGCTAGTTCTGTTATTTATTTGTTGCGGTTACCACCAGAGTTAGAAAAGGGTTTGTGAGGTGTTTCGTGTATCTATGATTCGGAAGTGTGAGTCAGATCTGTCCCGTGCTATGTTGTTGAAGAGTTTGAGTTGAGTTTTAAATTCACATGCCTTGAAGGAACCGTTGAGATCTTAGCATCAGATATCTATTGTTGCGTGGTAAGTCTATCGGTTGGTTAGAATGTTGTGGTGAGAAGGAAAGTCTGGAGGGGCAGTTTCCGTGGCTCTTCCTGTTCGATAAATTTCAGGGATGAAATTCCTTAAGTGGGGGAGAGTTGTAAAACCCGGGTTATGGGGTCGGGAGAAAATAATATTTAAATAATACTTTGAGTCTCGGTTTTCTAATTAAATAATAAAATATTTTACATGGGCCTCGGAATTTCAAAATGGTTAAGGCTATGTTGGGTCTATCTCTTGGGTCCAAAATCCATGGACTTTAAGAGATGTGGGTTTTGGCCATTCATTAATGGCATTTTTGTAATAAAATGGTCTTCCAAATTAAAAACCCCATTTTTGTTTTAAAACACAATTTTTCATCTTTCTCCCCCCATTTTTCACCATTTGAACGACAAGGAAGAGAGCTTCTCTTCATCTCACTTTTCCATCTCCTTTCTTCTTCATTCTTGAAGCTTTTTGAAAGGTAATTATATTTCCGACTTGTTTTCATTTTCCTCTCTTTAAAAGTACAATTAGTTTTCATTTTGGTCCAAGTTTTAGAAATTGTGTTTTTGGAGGATTTGAATAAAAATGGTAACTTTATTGTTTTTAACTTGAGGTTTTGATTTAATAATGTTAGATATGATATTTGTGAATCAAATGGTCCAACATATATGATTTTTACATGGTTTTATACACATTCACAAATTTGGGTTTAATGGGGGGTTTTTGAAGGGTTTTGGAATGGTTTTGGGGTGTGTTTTATGTTGGAAATGGAAGGCTAATGTTAGTATGTTAGTTGAGGGTTGTGTTGGGAGCATTTGAATGTGCTAAGAAGGTTGAAATCATGAGTTTTGGTTGGGGTTTGAGGGTTGCTCGGGTTTGGTGTTCTTGGGGGTTGTTCATGGCTTGAATTATTGTGTTTGATGCTTGAATGGTATTCCGGGTTGGCTACTTTGTCGTATGAGCTTATTTAAGGTTGTTTTAATTTGTGTCGAGTTGTTTAGAGACAAGGGCTTGTGTTGGCAAAGCATCGGGAGTGAATCCGGAAGCTTGAAGACCTTGGTTGCTTGGTAGTGGAGCTTGGAGGTGAAGGTGAGTGGTTAAAATGTTTTAAATGGTTTTGAGAACTTGGTTCAAGCATGTGGACTAGGTTGGGATTGGTAGACCCACCTAGAGTTGGGATTAGAGTGGTAGCCTAATCCTAAGCTTTGATTAGAGACTTTGGTTGCACTCTTTAATGGTTGTTTATGCCTCTTGATTAATTGTGAATGTAGTGTTATGTATAATGTGTTGTACATGTATATTGAGGCTTGGATTGATGCATTGTTATATGCATGTGGATTGTGCATGATAGTGATCATGGTGAGTACGTGCTAAGCACGGAAGTTGTTTTAAAATGATGTTGTGAAAGGTTATGGATTTTGTTTAATATTGGCACTAGTATGCTTGGGTACAATGATCGATCATTAGGATTAGTGTCCACACGAGAGTCAAAGTCGCGCGTAGCCTTGGTGGCGTTAAGGCACCAAGGAGGAGTACGGGTTCGCCCGAAAATCTTTATATATAGTAAGTGATGAGTGGAATCCCATCGACGGGGCGTGAGAATGAGTGGAATCCCCTCTGCGAGAACCGGTGATGAGTGTAATCCCACCAAAGGTAATGGTTGTGTTGGAAATGAGTTCCAACGTGTTATCTGTGTATTCGAGTCATAACTAGGTGCCAATATGAGATTATACATATATGCCAATATGATATGAAATGTGATTTCAATATGGATTAATATATGTTATTGTTAATGCATTGACATATGTATCTTCGTGTGTTGGACTTATGAATTGTTGATCATGGCATAGTGATGATTATATGTTCATGCATCATGTATATTTTGGCTCACGTGGAGCGGAGGTAAGATCATGCATTCCATCATGGTAGTTGCTCGTGTTTGGACCCTGCATTGTCGAAGGTTTGTTTTATGAGCTTACCCTCACTAAGCTTTTATGCTTACGCTCCTTTTTGTTCGACAATGCTGATCAGTAGCTTGTGGGTGGCAAAGGCAAGGAAAGGTCCCCCAAGTGTTGCTTTTGGGTTAGCTCAAGTATGAACTTTAAATCGTAGATTGTAATAGTCAAGCAATGGGATAGGTGTTGTTAAATTGAGCTTGGATGTATGTTGATGTTGGTATGGCCTTTGGTTGCTTTGTTTGAGTTGTAAATCTTGCTTATGATGCATGTCATAAATGCTTGTATGTTTTGGCTGCTAAGACATGAACCTTAAAGTGCTTTGTATGTCATCTTTGGTAAATGCATGAATCTCTTGGATGAATTATGCTTGTTAGTGTTGGTTGTCTTGTATGCTTAGATTTTGGTTGATTAAGGTTGTATGTATGTTGTTTGTGGCTAGGGAAGTCGTAAATCGCATCTAGAGTCGAGTCCTAAGTTGTTTGGCTGAAATTTGGAGACTTGCAGTGCAAGGCGTATCAATACGCCTAAGGGCCGTATCGATACGGTTTGCCCTCCAAGACTTAGTTTTGGCTTGGTGTATCGATACGCTCAAAGCTCACTGGAAATCTGATATTTTGGTGAGACTTTGGCGTATTGATACAGGCTCCAAGTGTATCGGTACGGGGTTATCTCGTTGACCACGAGATGTTGACCGAGAATGGCGTATCGATACGCTCAAGGGATGTATCGATACGGTCTTCTTGTGTTGACCTTAGAGTGTTAACCTTGGCCAAGGCGTATCGATACTCTTGACAGGTGTATCGATACGGCCTGCTTAAAAAGGTAAAATGGGTTGTTTTAATGTGATGCTTTGGAGGGTCGTTGACATGTTGTTTGTGTTTCTGCTGTCTTGTTTCACATAGGACTTAAATACGCCTTTAGACAAGATTAAATTAAAAGAAATATTCTAGGGTTGCTAACCGAGGTAGGACCTTAACGGGTTTCACATCGATTTTCCCCGTGTAGCCTACTCGGACCGGTCAACCGCCCAGACCAGGACGAGGGGGTTACACTTTCGATGAATCTGGAAAACAAACATATTTGTACATATAAGAAAACAGAGCAAAACAGAGTATACGAGGCTAGAAATTCATGAGTTCTGAACCTGATTTAGGATTTGACGAGACTCTATAAATGGTAGACTCCCACTTACACAAGCAATTTCCCATCACGGAAAAAAACCCAGAAAGAACTAAAACTAAAAACCCATATTAAAAAAGATAAAAAAGAAAAAAGAAAAGGCTCTGTTATCATGAAAACAGAGAGAGAAGTAGTGTGAGGTGGGGGATAGTGCTTGGCCATGGAAATGGGACCACAAAGTTGTCGGTAGCAGCAGAGGAGGTGGTGGCCGCCGGGGGGTTTGAGAGTTTGTGTGGTTGGGATTTGAGATATTTAGGATATTTGGGGTGTTTGGGGTTAGAGTTTTATTTTAAATTACTTTTTATTTATTAATAAATAAAATATAATTTATTTTTATTTTAAATTATTTTTTATATTTAATAATAATAAAATATGCCATGTCATACATAAATATTAATAAAATAATTTAAAGTGACCAAAATAGGTCAAAAAATAAAATTTAATGAGTAAATTGAGCGTTTTTAAAGTTGAGGGACTAAAATAGGTCAAATGACCAAAGTTGAGTGATGTTTTCAGTATTTTACCCTTAAAATAAAAAGAGAAAAAAAATAATAAACCCATTTTCAATTCATTCTCGTTTCCATTTCATTTCAACTTAAACAGAAAACAGAGGGTCACTCTTCCTCTTTATCGGTTTTAAAGAACAAAAACCTTTTTTCTTACCCACCGTTCATCGACGATGGACCTCCGACCGCCTTCTCCAAACATAGTAAGTAACACCGATTTAGGCCGGTCGAACCCCAAAACAAAACCTTTTTTTCCTTTCAAATCTCTTAAAATGAAACCCAAAATCAAATCTCTTATTCGAAAACCCTAAGACGACGAGATTGAACCCACCTTCAACGAGGACTACGGCAGCCACATGATGAAGCCTCGAGTTTCAACGACTTTAAACGTAAGTCTTTTCATTTGATTGACTCTTGATTTGGTTCCCTTAACCTTGTTGTAATTCTCTATTTTTTCAATGCATTTCTGATTTGTTGTTATTTGTTGAAATTCACTGAGAATTATCTTTGTTTCTTTAGAGATGCACGTCTGATGTGGAGGTGGGCACAGGGAACCATTGTCCTTGGTCGTTGGCGTGGGCTAGCTAGAGAGGGGACTAGGGATGGCAACGAGAGGATTTTTGACCGCACTGACTCCGACCCGAAAAATAATAAATAAAACCTGATCCTAACTTGCCCCGAGAATTATAACATTCAACTCGTCCCGTATCCGACCCGAAATTAAACCTGCACACCCGTACCTGCCCCGAGTCAAAACTAATTTTTTAACATTGTTTTCTAGAATTCAAACTTACTCCTAAATGTTTCTAAAATCACACATAACTATAACCAATAAACCAAAACAATCACAAACTCAAATAGAAAAGAATCAAAATCCTATTTCGTTTTATTTTTGACATAATCAACAAAACACCTAAATCATAGTAGATCTAAAACACTATATCCTAAATATGATAAATCCCCACACACAAAATTACTTTAAGAAATAAATGATGTAAAACCATATATGAGATCATCTAAGTAACAAATAGTTAAAAAAAATTAAAAAAACATTCTTAACAAATTGACAGAATTGTGAAGAAAAACCCACAACAAAATTAAAAAAAAAAATATGAAAATGATAAAATGAAAGAAAGAACTGAGATGAAATTGATAACAGAAAAAATAGAGAGAAAAAAACTCAGCAGATAAGAGAAGAAAGAAGCCAAACAAAGCGAGATATAAGAAACTAAAAATCTTAACTATAAAGAATATAATAAAGTAAAAAAAAAAAAGTTACAGAGAGATTGAATGAACAACCCACCAAGTCATTAATTAAAAGTTGTTTAGGACCCCACAAACACAATACATGGCAAAATTAATGAAAACATAAATAAAATAGAACTGGAGATTTGCAAAAGAAAAATCTCTTTCAACCCCACACATACAAATATAAATAATATCCGGGGTCGGGTCAGATAAGAGAATTTTCTTCTTAAATCTGATCCTGCCTCGACCCAAACTTTATTTTTGATAAAACACGATTTAACCCGGCTCAAACTTGAACTTTTATTGAAAAAACTCTCCCCTATTAAATTGGATTAGGTCGAAACTCATCAAATTCGAGTTAAATTGTCATCGATAAAGAAGACCAGTTGGTTCACTTGTCCGAATGTGTGAAGGGGACCATTCTACGTGGGGAAGATGAAGGGTTTCTCTCAATTCGATCTGGGCCGTTCAGATCGTATAGATCTGACGGCTGGCATGTGACTGCACAAAAAAAAAATCAGATATATTAGGATTAGGGCTTAGCTAGTGTTGGTATTGGGCCTATCGGGCCATATATATATATATATATATATATATATATATATATATATATATATATTAATTTTGGCTGTTATTTAATACATTGGGCCTTTAATTTTTGTTTAATAATAATAATTGGGTCAAAAGACACAAATAAAATTAGTTTCTACAATAACAAGTTTGACATGCAAGTGATTTGTTTGTGTAAATTGTGATTATTAGTGATCTGAATATTCGATGTTTATGTCATGCTTCTATGTATACATTTGGTTTGCATGCTTATATTCATAAATTTCTTGAAATATAATATATTAGTTGTGTACCATTGAGTCCGTAAAACTTAGGCTTTAAATTATTTTTATTTTCAGATTAGTAGATTTTTGCTCATGTTTGAGCTTCATCAACGAGGGACTTCTAGCATCCCCTTTATAGAGTACAATACCTTATTTCTAATGTGCATTGTATTCCTAGAAGCCTTATGTTTTGTAGGCATATAACTCATTTATTGCTTTGAGTATTTTGAGTATTTTGATATACGATGATATTGAAATTTCACATATTTTGTATAACTACTTTTATTATAATTTTAGTTTTAGTAAAATTAATTAATTATGTTTTCTCATATTAAAAATTATTTAAAACAATGATGAGTTGCTTTGGTCTTCGAGTACTCTATATTCGTGATTAGGGTGTTACACCGGTGACGATTGATAACTACAAAACAAACGAGGTTGGTGATAAGAATCTAAGAGAGAAAATAAATATATGAAAAATCACAAATTAAAAAAAACACGGGCAAATGATAAGAACTTTTATAATGACGAAAAAACGCTTTGTAGAGTCCTTAGTATTTATTTATAGATTGATTGTTTACAAAAGAAACTTGCATAGAAAGTAATAAGGTAAAGTTCAGAAATTATCAATGAACTTCGATAAATTATTCAATTTGGTAAACAAACTTTAAATTACTTCAATGTGAGCATTAAATTTTTAGTTTTGATTAAAATTTGACATTAACCCGTTAAAAATTGTTAAAAGGGTGACATGTCAATTAAATTTTATTTTGGTATAATAATAAATTTAATCATCCATATTTATATATTCAAACATTTTAATCATAATTTAAAAAATTAATAAATTTAAGTTTGATTATTTACACATTGTAATCTTAATGGCATATTGACGATGATTTGGGGTTTTCTCCGCTAAAGATTTAGATACAGATTATACCAAAAAAAAGGAGCATCAGTAACCTCACTCTCAGCGATCGCTTGAAGGTCTTCAGTAAGGTATATCTTTATTACATGAGATAAAGCATGCGTGCATGAACTTGTTAGAGTTAAGGAAGTGCGTAAAAGTGTGTACGTTAATTATACTGCCTTAATACGGCATGTCTTTATTTTTATCAATTTGGTTAATTTTTCTTTATTATATTTATACTCACTCGAGGATCTATATCGATATGTGTTCAGTAAGGTTATTTTTTGTGTAAACTGTGTTTCGGGTTTCTCTATTGTGAAATTGTTTCATTGTTAGTTTGTTAACAGTTAATGTTTTGAATGATTGAAAGCAAATCGACATAACATTGATCCGTGTTTGCGAAAATTAGATGTCAGCATTGAGTAAACAAAGTATTAATTCTCTGTTTAGTACATCCCAAGCTTAAGATTCTAAAATCCTAACATTCTTTGCATTTGAAGATGAAATTGATAACCGAAAAAATAGAGAGAAAAAACTCAGCAGATAAGAGAAGGAAGAAGCCATACCAAGCGAGATATAAGAAACTAAAAATCTTAACTATGAAGAATATAATAAAGTAAAAAAAGTTACAGAGAGATTGAGTGAACAACCCACCAAGTCATTAATTAAAAGCTGTTTTGGACCCCACAAACACAATATACGAGCCAAAATTAATGAAAACACAAATAAAATACAACCGGAGATTTGCAAAAGAAACAAATCTTTCTACAATATATATATATATATATATATATATATATATATATATATATATATAAGGTTAGGATCAACTTACACAGTATAAAACTCTTTTAAGTTTTATACAATTTTTTAGGTTGTTGGATGAGGGAAATGAATGATTGAGATTAACTCCTTACTTTATTTTCCCAAGTAATAATTTTCACATATTTTACTGTTAATCTCATTCATCCGTTTCACTCATCCAACGATCCAAAAAACATGTAAAACTTAGAGAGTTTTACACTGTGTAATTGGATCATATCCCATATATAATATACGGGTCGGGTCAGATCAAAAAAATTTATCCTTAAATCTGATCCCGCTTCGACCCCAACTTTATTTTTGATAAAATTCGATTTGACTCGACTCGAACTCAAAATTTTAATGAAAAAATTCGTCCCTATCAAATTGGATTAGGTTGAAACCCATCAATTTTGAGTTAAATTGCCATTCTTAAAGAGGACCAGTTGGTTAGCTTGTCCGGATGTGTGGAGGAGACCAGCCCTTAGAGGGGACCATTCTACGTGGGGGAGATGAAGGGTTTTTACCAATTCGATCTGGATCGTTCAGATCGTGTAGATCTGACGGTTGGCATGTGACTACGCAAGAAGAAAAAAAAATAGATATATTAGGATTTGGGCTTAGCTAGTGTTGGTATTGGGCCTATGGGGCCATATATATGTGTATATATAGGGTAATCTTTACCCATAGTCCCTTTCGTTTGGAGTTTGTTCTATCTTGGTCTCCAGAATTCAAAAAAAACTATTTTGGTCACTTACGTTTAGAATCGTGTCTATTTTAGTCACTGGGACGTTAGTCCCCATTAATAAAAATATATAAATTTTAATTTAACCTCCAAACTTTCAAAACTTTATTTTTCACCATCATTCTCAAAAACAATTTCGAATCCGATTAAATAATTCGAATCCTTTCTTCGGTCCATTGTTGTCTCTTTGCATTTTCCACCAGAAGCTGAACATGACGCAATGCATGAAGACTTGTTCTATGCTAGTTATAAAATATGACTAGTATATAATAATAATAATTAACAATTTTGTTGTGGAGAGAAGCATTGGATAGCTTAATTACAAGTAGTGGCCTAAGCCACTGATCATGCAGCAGTTTACTGATAATTGAGAGCTACCAAGCTAACTTTTCTGCTTTACATCAAAGGATGGAATGGATGAGGAAGCAATGGAAGAAAATTAGTCATTGAAGAGAAATAAAATAAGAAACGACAGAGAAAGGAAGATGAATTCTTGATATTAATAGCAAGATATTAAAAACACTAGGAGTCTTGCAGATTCAGAATATATGTTATGGCACAAACAGTATAGTAACTCATCCTACTTACCTTCAATCTCTAGAGTCCACAACCTTAAAAATTTTCCTCCTAAATAATACAATATATATATATATATATATATATATATATATATATATATATATCTTTGCTCATCAAGGCTTAGCCGGGCTTCCATGAAAGTACCATTGCACATCAGAGATTGTGAGAATCAAAGACTATCTCAATCAGAAGCATCCTCACTAAAAATTGTTAAGTTGGCTACAAAACCTTTCGGTAAATTACTTAAATATTACTGTATATCTCAATCCAGTCCAAGTGAAAAAAGAAAAAAAAATATACTTTAAAAATTAGCATGATGAGCTTTCTTTCCTCTTATCATGTAGGGGAACAGCCAAATGAAAGAAACACTTTAGCATGTCATAAATTCTTATCGGCAACAGAGATATGCAAGCATAAATTTGAAAGCAAGCTGGAATAGGATAGAACAGACAATAATGAGAGAGGAACTCCGGTGACTAATGTTAACATACTAAGCAGTATTATCACATATTTACACAATTGTAGAATCAGAACAACTTTTCATACTCCAGTACTGGTGGTTGCTCCTATGCTGGCAAAAAACCTATAAAAAATCATCAAAGGTTTCTTAGGATAGAAAAAAAAAAGAATTCATAGAAAAACTATATTTAGTTAGAAGAGCATATGTATAATTTAACCTATTTTTAGTTTACAATGATTGGAGGGACAACAATGGACTAAAGAAAGGATTCGGAATTGTTTTGGAGAATATGGTCAAAAATAAAGTTTTGAAAGTTTGGGGGTTAAATTAAAAATTAATTTTTTATTAACGGAGACTAACGTCCCAATGACCAAAATAGACACAATTCTAAACGTAAGTGACCAAAATAATCTTTTCTTAAATTCTGGTGACCAAAATAGAACAAACCCTAAACGAAAGGGACAATGGGTGAAGATTACCCATATTTTTAATTTCGACTGTTATTTAATACATTGGGCCTTTAAATTTTTGTTTAATAATAATAATAATAAATAAATAAATAAATAAATAAATAAAATTAGTTTTTACACTAACAAGTTTGACATGCAAGTGATTTGTTTGTGTAGATTGGGATTATTAGTGATTTCAATATTCGATGTTTATGTCATGCTTCTATGTATACATTTGGTTTGCATTCTTATATTTATGAATTTCTTAAAATATAATATATTACTAGATTAGTAGATTTTTGCTCGTGTTTGACCTTCATCGACGAGGGACTTCTAGCATCCCATGCATATTTTGTATTGGGCATTTTATCCTTACTTGTAATGGGCATTGTATTTCTAGAAACATTATGTTTTGTAGGCATGTAACTCATTTACTGTTTTGAGTATTTTGACTATTTTAATATACAATGATATTGAAGTTCCACAAATTTTGTATAACTACTTTTATTATAATTTTAGAAATATTATTTAATTATGTTTTTTCATATTAAAAATTATTCAATGTTTTAAAATTATGTAAAAAACGTTGGGTTGCTCCGGTGACCTGATGTAGCACATTGGTCTTCGAGTACTCTATATTACATGAGATCACAAAAATCACGAAACCTCAACCAAGAGTAATAAACTATGTACATACCTAATTTGTTACACGAAAACCTAATTTGATACAAAAAGTATGAAAAATTATGTATGTGCTTAATTTATTATATTACACGTTGTGCGCAATTTGTTACAAAATCTGTAATTAAAACGGTATGTACTTAAATTATTACACGACATCACCAAAGCCTAAACCAGCGCAACCAAGGGTAATAAACTATGTACATACGTAGTTTCTTACACAAAAACCTAATTTATTACAAAAAGTATGAAAAATTAAGTATGCACTTAATTTATTACACGTTGTACGTAATTTGTTACAAAATTTGTAATGAAAACGGTATGTACTTAAATTATTACACGACATCACCAAAGCCGAAATCAGCTCAACCAAGGGTAATAAACTATGTACATACATAGTTTCTTACACGAAAACCTAATTTGTTACAAAAAGTATGAAAAATTAAGTATGTACTTAATTGATTATACGTTGTACGTAATTTGTTACAAAATTTGTAATGAAAACGACATGTACTTAAACTTTTACACGACATCACCAAAGCTTAAACCAGCTCAACCAAGGGAAATAAACTATGTACATACATAGTTTCTTACACGAAAACCTAATTTGTTACAAAAAGTATGAAAAATTAAGTATGTACTTAAATCATTACACGTTGTATGTAATTTGTTACAAAATCTGCAATGAAAACGGTATGTACTTAAATTGTTACACGACATCACCAAAGCCTACCAGCTCAACATAGGGTAATAACCTATGTACATACATAGTTTTTTTACACAAAAACCTAATTTGTTACAAAAAGTATAAAAAAATAAGTATGTACTTAATTTAGTACACGTTGTACGTAATTATTACAAAATCTGTAATAAAAACGGTATGTACTTAAATTATTACACGACATCACCAAAGCCTAAACCTGTACCCCCTCGTCCCGGTCCGGGCGACTGACCGGTCCGAGTTGGTTACACGGGGATAACCGAGGCGAAACCCGTTAAGGCTTCACTTCGGTTAACAACCCGAGGAAAAACTTTTCATTTATTATTATCTTATCTAGATGCATTATTATGTCCTTTGTGAAAAAGGCAACATCGGAAGAAACAAGCGAGGTAACCAAACAGCCCAACAAAACAACCCATTTTAAACTTATACCGCAGCCCATATCGGAACGCCCAGAGGGTGTATCGATACACCTTGATTAGGTCAACTGGCCAAAGTCAATCCGAGGAGACCGTACCGAAACGGGTGTTGACCGTATCGAAACGCTCTCATCGGTCAACATCTCGTGGTTAACGCTACGAAGCCCGTTCCGAAATGCCTAGGACCGTTTCGATACTTTGAATTTCTCATCAAAATCTCAGATTTCCAGTAGCAAAAACGTATCGGAACACCTGGCCTATAACAGGAGGCCATATCGAAACGGGACCAACCGTTTCGATACATCTGCTGCGAACAGACATGTTTTAGCTGGTTTATGGCACAAGGCTGCCCCAAACACCAACTAAAACCTCCCACAACCAAACATACATCACTCTAAGGCAAAACCACACACATCAAGCATGCTTAACACACTTCATGCATACAAAAGCCATACATAAAAAAGATCAACAAAACAACATATGATTCATACATAGCATTCGAGATAACATGCTTAGACAAGAACATACAGTTAAGCATCCATAAAGGGCACAAGACCAACATACTAAGCATAAGCGAACCTTAAACATAACATCCACATAAAAAGGAGTCTAAACATGCTCCTAAAACAAAATATCCACATAAGTCCCCATTGCTTGACGATTACATCATTACTTAAAATAGTTCATACTTGAGGATTGCAAAGCTCAACTAGCACACTTGGAGGCCCTATTCTTGCACTAGCAACCCACGAACTACGGATCTGCATTGTCGAACAAAAGAGAGCGTAAGCATAAAACTTAGTGAGGGTAAGCTCATAAAATAAACCTCGACAATGCAGGGTCCAAGAAGGAGCAACAACCAAGGTAGAATGAATGACCTTACCTTCGAACCACATGAGCCAAAATATAAATGATGCATGAACATAATTATCATCATCATTCCATGCTCAACAACTCATAAGCTTAACACATGAAAATACATATATCACTATATGTCAAACACATTCCTCAATCCATATTGGCAACACATATATCAATCTATATTGGCACCTAGCTATGACTCGAATACGCGGATAACCGTTGGAACTCACATCCTACAACTCACATTTACCTTACGATGGGATTACACTCATCACAGTTTCACGCGGAGGGGATTCCACTCATCCTCACGCCCCGTCGATGGGATTCCACTCATCACCGACTAACATATATATATAAGAAGACTTCCGGGCGAACCCGTACTCCATCTTGATGACTACCATCACCAAGACCACACGCGCATTTGACTCACGTGTGCACACTAGACATCCTAATGATCGATCATTGTACCCAAGCATACTAGTGCCAATACTAATACAATTCATAACCTTCACAACACCATTTCATATCAACTTTTGTGCTTAGCACGTACTCACCATGATTTACTATCATGCACAATCCATATGCAAATAAAAATGCATCAATACCATGCCTCAACTCACATGTATAACACAATATACATAATCATATAAATCACACTTAATACATGAGGTATAATCAACAATTAGAGTTCAACCAAAGTCTCTAGCTAAAGCTTGGGATTATACTACCAATCTAATCCCAACTCTAGGTGGGTCTACCAAGCCCAACCTAGTCCACATTCTTGAACCAACACTTGAAAACCATTTAAAAGCATTTAACCACTCTTCGACTATTCCAAGCTCAATCACACTAGCCGATCAAGCTCCCAACGGTTCCGGATTCGATCCCGAGGCTTCACCAACACAATTCCTTGCTTCTAATCATCCCAACACAATCAGAACAACCTCAAATCAGTTCACAAATCAATGTAGCAAACCCAGAACACAAACCAAGCACAAAACACAAGATTTCAAGCTATAGACAACCCCAAAACCTTCATTCCCGAGCAGCCTTGAAGCACAGTCCAAAACCAATGATTCCAACACTTATATTACTCTCAAAGGCTTCCAAAACAACCCTTATACATAGCCTAACCATCAGCCAACAAATTTCCACATTAAACACACCCAAAATTCAACCTAAAACCCTTCAAAAACCTCCCTAAAACCCAATTTCGAGAAACACCATAAAACCATGTAAAAATCGAATATGTTGGACCTTATAAGATTCTTTTAACTTATTTAACAACATTTAGAGGTATGAACGTCCTTCTCCTCTAAATACTCAGTTCTTTACTGAAATTCCCAAGTTCTCAATCCTTGAATTAAGTTTTATTAAATGTTTTAATGTTATGATCTTGATTTTGGCTTGAAACTTGAGATTTTGATCAAATCTTGAAGAATTTCGTGGAGGTTGTTTGGGCTCTGTTTTGAGATGCCTTTTTAATGTATTTTGGATGATTAATGATGTGTAATTGAGGTTTAATCAATGCAATCCCGAATAGGTTGATTTTCCTAAGTTTTTACTTGTGAAAATGGTGGTTTTTGGGGTGATTTTGGTGTTCTGCTATATCTGGAGGTATAAGGACGTGATTAGGTTCTTTTTGGATGTTAGTTGATGTCTAAGAATGTTTAGAAGTGATGGATCTTGGCTGGGTAATGTTGTGGAAGTGTTTGGATGTGTTTTCGGTTGTGTTTGGTAGCCGAAATGTGAGTTTTGATGAGAGCAGCGAGTTTAGGTGTGTTGGCTGAAGATTTTAATGCATGATGATGCATTAATCCTCTGCTTTGATGTGTTTAAAACAGGGGAGACAACTTCAGATTCTTGTGGTGTTGATCCGGAGGCTTGAACGGCGTTTCGGCAAGCTTGCGAAACGGAATTGGTGAGTGAAGTTTGGTTTTCAGCTTTGAAACCAATGTTTGAAGGTTTTGGGAGCTTAGTTTAAGTCTAAGCAACTTAACTAAGATCAAGAGTAAGTTTTCGGAGAAACTCTCTCTTTGTTGAACCATGAGGTGGTTGGATGCGATATGTTTAATTTGCATGTTTAAATTCTGTTTTGAAAGCATATTTTAGCATGTTTAATGCTGGTTTTGAAAGCCATGTGTTGAAGGATTGTAACCCCCTTAGCCCGGCCTAGACGGTTGACCCGAACTACGAAGATTACACGGGGAAAACTAAAGTCAACCCGAAAGTCAACCTTGATTAACGACCCTTTTTTTCTTTTTAAACTTGTCTAGATGCACATTAAACCTAGGCATACTCTTGAGATTAGCATACTCAAAAATCACAGCAATCGGAAAACAATAAGGGACCCAATTGCACAAAATACGATTTTAGGGACCAATTTGTAAATTCTGAAAATTAAAAGGACTTTACCAATTTTTAAGTTACCATTATGAAATTAGTCATGTTTCATGCCTCTCTGCCAAATTTCATCTCAAACGGACATATCAAACTCAAGCAATTGCACATACAAGAATCAGGACTAAAACGTAAAGCTTGCAAACCTCAAAACAATTCAAATTTTATGCCCAACGGTCAGGTGTTCCGAAACGGGTCTAGGCCGTTCAGGAACACCCCTTGGCAGTAGCCAAAGTGTTCAGAAACGGGCTAGGCCGTTCAGGAACACCCAAGCCAAAACAAGGGCCCGTTTCGAAACAGGCAAGGGTGTTTCGAAACACCCTGCCCAGAAACAGCAGATTGGCCTGCTTTAACACCTTTAAACCCCATCAAACATGCTCCAAACCATTCCACCATAAATCAACAACATGCCAAACATCATACCTACCAAATTGCATCAAAATCTAGATACAAAACCACCCCTAGGTGCACCAACTCATCCAACACATTTAACACTTAATCAAGCTTTTAAAACAAGAAGCATAGCATAGCGACTTAAGAATAAGGAGATTCAAACGTTGCAAGCGTTAAACCACATAGTTCAAAATCATAAACCAAACTTGTCCAACATACACAATCTCATTAAACATCAACATAAGAGATTCTCCCCCCATTGCCTTTATTATCTATAGCTACTAACCGAGACATACATCTCAAATGGAGCTCTCCTTGAATCCCTTGCTTCTCGCTGACCCAACTTCAAATACCTGCATTGATGGACAAAAAGGAGCGTAAGCACATAATGCTTAGTGAGGAATGATCAAAACCAAAACATCATCAATGCAGCGAGTCATAAAACCTGTTTTAAAAGCAACTTAATTCGATAAACCAAAGCAATATTTGAAAACCCTTTTTAACAACATGCTTTAAATCATGCATTGCTCAAACATGAAAGCCAACCCTTAACTTAGAAAAGCTAAGTAATTCACTTCAAAGCACAACCTTGCAAAACCATCAATTTAACCATTCCATGCATGAACATCATATGCAAAGTTAAATACAAGATCCTTGGAAAACACTTCCACTTCACATCATACTTTTCTCATACATTGAAAATCATTTCAAAGCAAGAAACCTTTAAAAACCACTTACTCATTCAATCTAACACGTGCATTAAACAAATGCAACAAATGAACCACAAAATCAATATTTGCATCACATGCCTTTAAAAACAAGTCTTCGCAAGACTTCAATGCACAAAAGAGATTTCATGCACACATGCACCATTCTCAATAGATAATAAACACTTGTTCAAGCTAACAAGTAATACATGCATTCATAGAACATTACACACTTCTCATGCAACCATGCATCATTTCAAGCATCTCATGCTTCATCATATTCAAGAACTTTATATTGGCTTCCAAGTGATAATTCACAAACCATCATAACGCAAGACACAATCGGATACGCGGATTACAAGCGTTGTCCCCACGCTTCATACACACTACCAATCACAAGGTCCCCAAATGGAATTTTAACCACCATTATGACCTTACCATACACAAGGTCCTCATATGGACTTTTAACCACCATATGACCTTAACATTCACAAGGTCCTCAAATGGAATTTTAACCATCATTACGACCTTACCATCACCCATTGGTAGTTGTATAACATCACTAACGAGATCACGGGACATACAACACAAGATCCACAAATGGACTTTACACCACCATTGTGATCTTAACAAACACAAGGTCCTCAAATGGAATTTTAACCACCATTATGACCTTAACATACACAAGGTTCTCAAATGGAATTTTAACCACCATTATGACCTTAACACAAGACCCACCCATGGAATTTTAACCACCATGGTGTTCTTAACCATCTCGTTAGTGTACTTGGATGGAGTTACCGGTACAATCACAACCACTCCACATCCAAGGCGACTTTATTCACGGTGCACCAATCCTATAGCCGGCTAACTATATCCGATTCAAGTAACCAAGAACCACTTACATCACTTGCCAATATAACCATTTTACCACATTAACCCATTGTTTTACAAGCATAACCAAAATGCCAAAACCACCAATTACCATCATCAATCCACTATTTTTGAAGCATTACACAAAGCCATTTAACAACATGCAACACTATGCAACAATTCAACAATTCCAATGTACAAACCAAAGATCTCTTACCTTGAGCATCCTTCACACATGGCTTTCAAAACCAGCATTAAACCATGTTAGAATATGCTTTCAAAATAGAATTTAAAACATGCAAATCACATGCATTGCATCCAACAATCACAAGTGCTTTAAAAACCAATTCATACACAAACCAAGAGAGAAATTCCATTTACTTACTCTTGAGCTTAGCTAAGTTGTTTAGACTTAAACTAAGCTCCCAAAACCTTCAAACCTTGGTTTTAAAGCCGAAAACCCAACTTCACTCACCGATACACAAAACAAGGCTAGCCAACAAGCCTTCCAAGCATCCGAAGCCTTCAACGCCACCTCTATTGCTCACGGATCATTCTCCCCTGTTTCAAGCACATAACAATAGAGGATTAATGCATCATAATGCATTAAAAACACCAGCAACACACCTAAACTCGCTGCTCTTTGCAAATCCAACATTTCGGCTACCAAACACAACCGAAATCACCTCCAAACACTTCCAAGACTTAACCCAGCCAAGATCCATCACTTCTAACCATTTTTAAACATCAATTAACATCCAAAATGATCCCAACCACGTCCTTATACCACCAGCATTAACAAAACACCAAGATCACCCCAAAAACCACCATTTTCACAAGTAAAAACTTAGGAAAATCAACCTATCCGGGATTGCATTGATTAAACCTCAATTTCTCATCAATTATACATTCATTTTACATCAAAATGACATCTCAAAACAATGCCCAATCAGATCATACGAAATTCATCAAAATTAACCAAATCTTGCATTTTAAAGCCAAGATCAAGAACACAATTGTAAAACCTTTAATAAAACACAAATCAAGGATTGAGAACTTGGGAATTTCAGTAAAGAACTGAGAATTTAGAGGAGAAGGACGTTCATACCTCTAAACTTGAGTTTCTCCCTTTTTGGAACCAAGATTCTTGAAAATCCAATAAGCAAATGCCAAGGTTTTGTTGTAGAATTGATTAGAGATCAAATGAGGATTGAAATCTCATCTTTAGTTATCAAAATCAGAGGAAATTTTGCTGGAGAAATGTGTTTAGGTTGAGAGAAAAGTTGAGAGAAAAGAAAATGGAAATTTAGAGAAAAGTTAGTTAAAATGCCAAAATATCTTTTCCCCCCTTTTTACACTTAATTAAAACCATTAATTAAATTGATTAATATTCAGAAAAATCTGGAGAAACTCTTTTGGGTAAATAGCTCCTTAAAGATTCAAAGTTTCAATCCTTTTTAAAACAGTCACCTAATTTTCAAAAATTACATTTTTGTCACTAACCCAAAATGTCACTCTTCCAAACCTCATTTTGTAAAATTGATTTCACCTTTCTCTTATATATAATAAAAGAGGATTTTAAGACATTTTTCCATATTTTTAATGCAACCCGAACTAGGCTTTCCTAAAAATCACCTTTTATATTCGAACCGCACTCTGACCGGCCGGGTCCAAACCCAAAACTTCTAAGCCCAAAATTAGGGTGTTACAACTCTCCCCCCCTTAAGAAATTTCGTCCTCGAAATTTCAACTGGCGAAAAGAGTACAACCAAACTTCTCAAAGCAACACACAAGGCAACACAGGAGACTTAACCACCACTGAACACTCTCCTCACAAAACTCCACCGAACACAACACCACCATATACTGTTCACGAATTCCAGAACACTCAGATGTTAACCACATCTTAACCTTTCACACTTCCGGACTGCACATAGCCCCAACAACAACCTGAAGAACCTCCAACTTTTACAGCATACACCACCTTAACTCATAACTTCCAAAACTTGTTCACACAGTGACAACAACCAATCCAGTTCAGCCACCATGTGACCCACAACCTTCACTGCTTCTAAAACTCCTTGCAAAACTACTCAACCTCTTTCAAAGACTACCACAACCAGCAAAAATTCTTAAGCATCAACTGCTTACTCAAACTTCTCAACATATTGCTGACATTCCTTCACATCCGCCGCTATCATTACCGTAACGACTCACCAGGACTACTCACCTAACATCCGAAAATTACGTCACAAAACCCCAACCTTGACTCCACCAGTCGTTCCACACACCACCAGCTGACTTCAAAAGGAATTTACTTATACACAACTAGCCATCCACTCCTCACAAGAAACTGTCCAACCAACGATGGCCCTTGAACTTACATTGCCTTTCCACTTCAAACTTTAACTACAACACTAGCCTTACCAGGACACCGCCCATTCTATACACACATATTTAGGTTACGGAACTCCTATTCTCCCAGGCTAACCCTTTTCTACAACCCACAACACAACATCTTCTCAACTCTTCGAAGGTTGCTATGAACCATCACCTACATAAACAATCCTTCTACTACTCCATCAATGCCAAGTTACCTCAGCACTTTGGAACACATCCACAACTTACTACATCACTTAACACCAAGAAACTACCACTTCTACCAGCTATGCACAACCACTTTGACTGATTCTAACTCAAAGAGTAATCTCCTCACCACCATACCGCTAAACTCATTATTACTGACAACTCGCTTAATACCCTCCATCCAATCTAACCCTATCACAACACTAACGGACCCGATTGACTATCAGCGAGTGTGAACGTTCGTATGCATGGTCACCAATATGCCCTATCAATGCCTGATGTACATGCATGCAAAACCTCTAATGTCATGTCACATGTATGCATGGACCAGTACATATATAATATAGCATATAACAAATGATTTTAACTGTGCATGTATGTCGGTTCACACCCACCAATAACATCCTCAGAGTCCGCCTAAAAACAACCTCCTACCTCACTTCCAACTTGGCCAACTCCATCATTCTAACAACCCATCATCCACAAGATACTCACTAATGCCCTCTTCACACTAAAGTTGTTTTCAAAACAACACCAACTACTACCCCAAACATACTAGCAACGAGACCATACCCACAACGCAAGGAAAAACCAAACTGAAACCAAACTAAGATAACTAGGGCAAAGGTTACTTAACAAGGTTACCTGTAAACACCTCACCGCCCCGGAGCTTCAACAAACGAGCTCTCTTCTTCGCAGAACCATCATCCTCCAGCCGTACCGCTGCAGCACCAGCTAACACATTAAGGTCATCACCATCTCCCTGCGGTAAAGAACCCTGGCTACCCCGAGCCAACATCAAACAATTTCATCTCAAATGCCCAACAGACCCAAAATTCCAACAAGATTCATTCTGCAAGCTCCTCACACCTTTCTGCTCTTCCTGCCACCTTCGAACCTTGTCTTGGCCGTGCCCACGACCCTTCAGAGACCCTTTTGCTACCACTGAAGCTGATCTCACCACTTGAGGACAATCTCGCTTCACATGCTCCTTAGAACAACAGTTCCAACAAACTCCTGCGCCCCAACAACCTCTAACATGGCGCCTTCCACAACGGTCACACACCGGTAGCTGAGCTTCCACTCCTTGATCATGCAGCACTTGCCCCAGATTTTCACTACCACTCAGACTTCGATTCAAGCAAAACCTTCCATCACGTAGCCTCTCACGCTGACCGCTCCGGAGATCAGTACCCACAACTCTCTCGCTTAAACTTTTCTCACCTTCATAAACTGAAACCACACCCTCACACTGCTTAACCCTTGGGAATTTCTCTCCAAGGTACCTTTCATAAAAGGCAGACACAAAGAAGTCCCAATCTATATCGTGGATGTGCGATGCCACCGCCACAGATGTCCACCAGGCACAAGCGTCCTCCAACATCAATGAGACAAAGCTTCCCAGCTTACAGGCATAGTCACAACCTTCCTGATCCAAAATCAGAATTACACTGGCCAACCAGGCCTCGAACGTCTCAGGTGTCGAACCATGATACTCCACAGCTCCCAAATCATGTAAACGCTGTTTCGACAAACCCGCGCATCCCGCAGCCGGCACGTCTACAGACCTTACTTTTGCCACAGCCTGAGATGTTCCCAACACCTCTTGAACTATAGGTGATGAGCTCTTCATCACAGAACCAGCTTCTTCCTCCTGCCTCACTACCTCAACTCCAAGCACTGAGGACTGAGACGAAACACATCCACCAAAAGGTGAATTCCACGCCTTAACAACTTGCTCTAAAGCAGCAACCATCTCACCTAACTGCCATTCTTTCATCGATTTCACCATGCTATTAACAACAAACAATCATAACAAAACAAACAAAACGATCAGGCCAGCTTCAAGCAAGGATTCAAGATTCCATTAACAACGTAACACAATAGCTATAATAATAAGGCAATGGGTATCCCGAATTCTCCCCTTTTACATGACATACCAGTCAATAAAAACATGGATATCACAACATCAAGCATATCAATCAACATTCTTCGATCATGCTCTCATCAAACAACATTCACTCGCAATAGCATAATACCAACATATCATACCCATCACACTTTCATCAATCATTAAATCAGCTCACAACACCAGCATAACATCAGCACAAATCCACATTAGCTCAATGAAGATTCACAATCAAAAAGCACGACAAAAACATCAACAATTCGCTCAAAAACACGTATTTCAACCGACTTTCAACCACACATCAGAATAAACATCAAACACATATTACAACAATTTACCATTTCCCCAAGCATTTGCAACTCAGCTTTGATACCACCAAATGTAACCCCCTTAGCCCGGCCTAGACGGTTGACCCGAACTACGAAGATTACACGGGGAAAACCAAAGTCAACCCAAAAGTCAACCTTGATTAACGACCCTTTTTTTCTTTTTAAACTTGTCTAGATGCACATTAAACCTAGGCATACTCTTGAGATTAGCATACTCAAAAATCACAGCAATCGGAAAACAATAAGGGACCCAATTGCACAAAATACGAATTTAGGGACCAATTTGTAAATTCTGAAAATTAAAATAACTTTACCAATTTTTAAGTTACCATTATGAAATTAGTCATGTTTCATGCCTCTATGCCAAATTTCATCTCAAACGGACATCTCAAACTCAAGCAATTGCACATACAAGAATCAGGACTAAAACGTAAAGCTTGCAAACCTCAAAACAATTCAAATTTTATGCCCAACGGTCAGGTGTTCCGAAACGGGTCTAGGCCGTTCAGGAACACCCCTTGGCAGTAGCCAAAGTGTTCAGAAACGGGCTAGGCCGTTCAGGAACACCCAAGCCAAAACAAGGGCCTGTTTCGAAACAAGCAAGGGTGTTTCGAAACACCCTGCCCAGAAACAGCAGATTGGCCTGCTTTAACACGTTTAAACCCCATCAAACATGCTCCAAACCATTCCACCATAAATCAACAACATGCCAAACATCATACCTACCAAATTGCATCAAAATCTAGATACAAAACCACCCCTAGGTGCACCAACTCATCCAACACATTTAACACTTAATCAAGCTTTTAAAACAAGAAGCATAGCATAGCGACTTAAGAATAAGGAGATTCAAACGTTGCAAGCGTTAAACCACATAGTTCAAAATCATAAACCAAACTTGTCCAACATACACAATCTCATTAAACATCAACATAAGAGATTCTCCCCCCATTGCCTTTATTATCTATAGCTACTAACTGAGACATACATCTCAAATGGAGCTCTCCTTGAATCCCTTGCTTTTCGCTGACCCAACTTCAAATATCTGCATTGATAGGCAAAAAGGAGCGTAAGCACATAATGCTTAAAACCTCTTTTAAAACACCATCAATGCAGCGAGTCATAAAACCTCTTTTAAAAGCAACATAATTCAATAAACCAAAGCAATATTTGAAAACCCTTTTTAACAACATGCTTTAAATCATGCATTGCTCAAACATGAAAACCAACCCTTAACTTAGAAAATCTAAGTAATTCACTTCAAAGCACAACCTTGCAAAACCATCAATTTAACCATTCCATGCATGAACATCATATGCAAAGTTAAATAAAAGATCCTTGGAAAACACTTCCACTTCACATCATACTTTTCTCATACATTGAAAATCATTTCAAAGCAAGAAACCTTTAAAAACCACTTACTCATTCAATCTAACACGTGCATTAAACAAATGCAACAAATGAACCACAAAATCAATATTTGCATCACATGCCTTTAAAAACAAGTCTTCACAAGACTTCAATGCACAAAAGAGATTTCATGCACACATGCACCATTCTCAATAGATAATAAACACTTGTTCAAGCTAACATGTAATACATGCATTCATAGAACATTACACACTTCTCATGCAACCATGCATCATTTCAAGCATCTCATGCTTCATCATATTCAAGAACTTTATATTGGCTTCCAAGTGATAATTCACAAACCATCATAACGCAAGACACAATCGGATACGCGGATTACAAGCGTTGTCCCCACGCTTCATACACACTACCAATCTCAAGGTCCCCAAATGGAATTTTAACCACCATCATGACCTTACCATACACAAGGTCCTCATATGGACTTTTAACCACCATATGACCTTAACATTCACAAGGTCCTCAAATGGAATTTTAACCACCATTACGACCTTACCATCACCCATTGGTAGTTGTATAACATCACTAACGAGATCATGGGACATACAACACAAGATCCACACATGGACTTTACACCACCATTGTGATCTTAACAAACACAAGGTCCTCAAATGGAATTTTAACCACCATTATGACCTTAACACAAGACCCACCCATGGAATTTTAACCACCATGGTGTTCTTAACCATCTCGTTAGTGTACTTGGATGGAGTTAACGGTACAGTCACAACCACTCCACATCCAAGGCGACTTTATTCACGGTGCACCCAATCCTATAGCCGGCTAACTATATCCGATTCAAGTAACCAAGAACCACTTACATCACTTGCCAATATAACCATTTTACCATATTAACCCATTGTTTTACAAGCATAACCAAAATGCCAAAACCACCAATTACCATCATCAATCCACTGTTTTTGAAGCATTACAGAAAGCCATTTAACAACATGCAACACTATGCAACAATTCCACAATTCCAATGTACAAACCAAGGATCTCTTACCTTGAGCATCCTTCACACATGGCTTTCAAAACCAGCATTAAACCATGTTAGAATATGCTTTCAAAATAGAATTTAAAACATGCAAATCACATGCATTGCATCCAACAATCACAAGTGCTTTAAAAACCAATTCATACACAAACCAAGAGAGAAATTCCATTTACTTACTCTTGAGCTTAGCTAAGTTGTTTAGACTTAAACTAAGCTCCCAAAACCTTCAAACCTTGGTTTTAAAGCCGAAAACCCAACTTCACTCACCGATACACAAAACAAGGCTAGCCAACAAGCCTTCCAAGCATCCGAAGCCTTCAACGCCACCTCTATTGCTCACGGATCATTCTCCCCTTTTTCAAGCACATAAAAACAGAGGATTAATGCATCATAATGCATTAAAAACACCAGCAACACACCTAAACTCGCTGCTCTTTGCAAATCCAACATTTCGGCTACCAAACACAACCGAAATCACCTCCAAACACTTCCAAGACTTAACCCAGCCAAGATCCATCACTTCTAACCATTTTTAAACATCAATTAACATCCAAAATGATCCCAACCACGTCCTTATACCACCAGCATTAACAAAACACCAAGATCACCCCAAAAACCACCATTTTAACAAGTAAAAACTTAGGAAAATCAACCTATCCGGGATTGCATTGATTAAACCTCAATTTCTCATCAATTATACATTCATTTTACATCAAAATGACATCTCAAAAAAATGCCCAATCAGATCATACGAAATTCATCAAAATTAACCAAATCTTGCATTTTAAAGCCAAGATCAAGAACACAATTGTAAAACCTTTAATAAAACACAAATCAAGGATTGAGAACTTGGGAATTTCAGTAAAGAACTGAGAATTTAGAGGAGAAGGACGTTCATACCTCTAAACTTGAGTTTCTCCCTTTTTGGAACCAAGATTCTTGAAAATCGAATAAGCAAATGCCAAGGTTTTGTTGTAGAATTGATTAGAGATCAAATGAGGATTGAAATCTCATCTTTAGTTATCAAAATCAGAGGAAATTTTGCTGGAGAAATGTGTTTGGGTTGAGAGAAAAGTTGAGAGAAAAGAAAATGGAAATTTAGAGAAAAGTTAGTTAAAATGCCAAAATATCTTTTCCCTCCTTTTTACACTTAATTAAAACCATTAATTAAATTGATTAATATTCAGAAAAATCTGGAGAAACTCTTTTGGGTAAATAACTCCTTAAAGATTCAAAGTTTCAATCCTTTTTAAAACGGTCACCCAGTTTCCAAAAATTACATTTTGGTCACTAACCCAAAACGTCACTCTTCCAAACCTCATTTTGTAAAATTGATTTCACCTTTCTCTTATATATAATAAAAGAGGATTTTAAGACATTTTTCCATATTTTTAATGCAACCCGAACTAGGCTTTCCTAAAAATCACCTTTTATATTCGAACCGCACTCTGACCGGCCCGGTCCAAACCCAAAACTTCTAAGCCCAAAATTGGGGTATTACAAGGATGCTCAAGGTAAGAGATCCTTCATTTGACATTGATAAATGTGGTTTGATGCATGACTATTTAATGGCTTTGTTTAATGCTTTAAAACAGTGGATTGATGATGGTAAATGATGTATATTGGCAAGTGATGTGTTGGTTTGAAAGTACTTGAATCGGATATAGTTAGCTGGCTATAGGATTAGGTGCACCATGAATAAAGTCGCCTTGGATGTTGAGGGGTTGTAATGGTACCGTAAACTCCATCCAAGTACACTAACGAGATGTCTAAGATCATAATGGTGGTTAAAATGCCATGTGTAGATCTTGTGTTGTGTGTCCCGTGTTCTCGTTAGTGATGTTATACAACTACCAATGAGTGATGTGGATGGGTTGTAATTGTACCGTTAAACTCCATCACGGGTGTTGAGGGGTTGAGATTGTACCGGTAAACTCCACCTTGTGTGTTTGGTAGTGTGTATGAAGCGTATGCGACAACGCTTGTAATCCGCGTATCCAATTGTGTTTTGTGTTGAAAATGTTAAGGATTATTACTTGAAAGCCAATATGACATGTTGATATAATGAAGCATGAGATGCTTGTTTTGTATGCATTGTTGTATGAGAAATGATGTTTATGGAATTAAAGGCCTTTGAAAGGTGTTTTACAAAGTGCATTATTGTGTTGTTTTATTAGAGCATGCCTCACTAAGCATATGTGCTTACGCTCTCTTTCTTGAATCAATAATGCAGAGAATTGAAGTGGTTGTGGGCAGCAAAGAGGGCAAGTAATCCAAGGGAAAGACTAAGCTCATGTATGGTGACTATTTTTACAACACTATTAGTTTTGGTATTTGGCAATGGGAACCTAGATTGTGTTTTTGGGAGATGTTTTGGACTCCCTAAGTTTGGCATGATGCCTATGATGTTTTGGATATGTAATTGGCCATTTTTGGTGTTTGCTGTGTTGGTTTGATGTTTGTTGGTTTTGGGTAATAGGATGCATGCCTATAGATTGAGGTTTTCCCTAATTGATGCCATGAATATGTTTCGTTGATGCAAATATGTTCCTTTTATGCATGATGACTTGTTGGCATGATTTGGGGATCATTGGGATGTGTTTGATGGGTTGAAAGTGTGTTAAACCAGATAATTTCTGCATTTCTGGGCAGCCCGTATCGGAACAGGTGCTACTGTTTCGATACAGGGGTCTGAAATGGCATGGGTGTTTCGAAACGGGTAGAGCCGTTCCGAAACATTTTTGCTACTGCCAAGCCCTGTTTCGGAACAAGTTTCGAAATGGTCCCGTGTTTCGGAACGGTCAACCACTGTTTCGGAACACTTGACTGTTGGGCACTGAATTATATGGTTTTATGTTTTGAATTCTTCATGTTTTAGTCCTGAACTTTGTATATGCAATTGCTTGAGTTTGGGATGTCCGTTTGAGGTGAAATTTGGCAGAGAAGCATGAAACATGACTAATTTCATAATGGTATCTTTAAAATTGGTAAAGTCCTCTTAATTTCTAGAATTTACAAATTGGTCCCTAAATTTGTATGTTGTGCAATTGAGTCCCTTATTGTTTTCCGATTGCTGTGATTTTTGAGTATGCTTATCTCAAGAGTACGCCTAGGGTTAATATGCATCTAGACAAGTTTAAAAAGAAAAAAAGGGGGTCGTTAATCAAGGTTGACTTTCGGGTTGACTTTGGTTTTCCCCGTGAAATCTTCGTAGTTCGGGTCAACCGTCTAGGCTGGGCTAAGGGGGTTACATTTGGTGGTATCAGAGCTGAGTTCTCGGGTAATTGGGAATGATTATGTCGGTGATGTATGTATGAATGCATGATGTGTTTTGTGAATGAAGTATGATGTGTGAATTGTAGAGAATGTTACAATTGTGATGTATGCTGTGATGAAGCTTGTTAGAGGGACCCATTGCCATATCAAAACTAATGAAATGACTTGTTTTTATTTGAAAATGAGCTTGAGTACTTGGATTTCTTACCTTGCTGAGCCTGATTATGTTTATTGCATTTGTGTTAGTGCATTGTTTAGTGAATGAGACCTCGTAGAGAGACGAGGATTAATACGCGAGCTATGGCTCAAAACGAGAATGAAGGGAATGCTGATAATGTAGTAGATTTACCTCCTCTACCCGGTGGTGGTGGTGCTGGAGGTGATGGAGCTGGTGCTGGTGTTGGTGCTGGGGTCGCTGGACCTGAAGCTGGGCAGGGGCAAGCTGCTCCTGACATGACAGTGCTGATTCAGGCTATTGCTGGAGCCTTTCAGACGGCAGTAGCTAGGGCTCACGGAGCTGTACATCAGGGTGATGCTAATGCTAGACTACCTTTGGAACGTTTGCGCAGTCTGGGAGGGACTGAGTTCAGGGGTTTTTTCTACAGAAGGTTCTGAGTCTTGGTTGGAAAGTACCAAGAGAATTTTGGGACAAATGAACTGCAATGAGGTGCAGAAGCTAGGCTGTGTGGTGTCGTTGTTGCGCGATGATGCGTATACCTGGTGGACGACCACTATCTTCGGATTGGAGGATGCTGATGTAATTTGGACGTTCTTTCTGAACGTGTTCAAGAGGAAGTATCTGGGTTTGTGGTACCTGGATGAAAAGAAAAGGGAGTTCATGTCTCTTACTCAAGGGAGCATGTCAGTGGCTGAGTACGAGGTTCCGTTTGTCCGTATCAGTCGGTACGCACCTGAGCTTATCCCTGATGAGCGGGAGAGGTGTGAACGTTTCCGTTATGGTTTGGTGACAGAAGTAAAGACCTATATGCTGGCCACTGAGTACACTGACTTTGATGTGCTGGTTAGTAGAACAAAGGATATTGAGCTGAATTTGGGCTTGTCCTCTAGGAGTGCTGGTCCTAGTGCGGGCAAGAGAGCTGCTGAGTATAGTTCCGGTGGTGGACGGAAAAAGAGAGGACGTGATCGGAGGTATCAGTCTTCGGCTAGGCATGGTGGTGGAGGGCAAGGTGCGCCTGTTCAGGGAGATAGGGCGAGAGCTGATTAGAACACATGCTGGGCGTGTAGATCGCATGGTCACTTGAGGCGTGATTGTCCTCGGGCAGCGAGAGAGGTGCAGGCTCCTGTTGTGGTGACCGGTAATTCGTGGTGGAACTATGGTTCGACGGATCATATGAGGAGGGAGTGTCCTTTGTTGGCTGGTGGTGGTCAGGGACGTGCTCCTGGAGTTTTTGCACCATAGAGAGGTCGTGGGCGCGGCCGTGGTAACTTCCAGTGCAGGGAGGATGGTGGAAGGAATGTGTCTCATGTGGTGGCTGTTCAGCCTGAGGGTGGTGGCCATGCACGAGTGTATGCTCAGAGGGAGGGGAGGAATGAAACGGATGTGATAGCAGGTACTTTCACTTTGCAATCCTTGTCATTACTTTCCTTGATTGATTCTGGATCTACACACTCATACATATTGCGTGAACATGCTCAATTGCTTGGTTTGCCTGTTGAGTCTTTGGATGTTGGTATGCGTGTAACTAGTTCTTTTGGTGAGACTGTTGTGACACGAAAGCTTTATAGAAGGTGTCCTTTGGTTGTGCAAGACCATGTTTTTCATGTTGATCTTATAGAATTGCCTTTCTATGGTTTTGATGTAATCCTTGGTATGGATTGGCTTGTTGAACATCGAGCTGTGGTGGATTTTGAGAATAAGCGAGTTTCGTTGAAGCTTGCAGATGATTATGAGGTAGTGGTGGTTGGTGAGAATGTGAAGTTTCTTGCCAATGTGGTGTCTACATTGGAAGCAAGCCGAATGCTGAGGCAGGGTTGTGAAGCCTACCTAGCCTTTGTGATGAACCCTAGCTCTAAGGAGTTGCAAGTGCAAGATATCAGGACTGTGCGAGAGTTTCCTGGTGTGTTTCCGGAGGAGTTACCTGGATTGCCTCCTAATCGCGAAGTGGAGTTTGGAATTGAGCTGTATGAAAACACAACTCTAGTGTCCATTACTCCCTATCGAATGGCACCTAAAGAGTTGAAGGAGCTAAAGACGCAACTTCAGGAGTTGCTGGATCGTGGTTTTATTCGGCCGAGTGTGTCACCTTGGGGTGCACCGGTCTTGTTTGTAAAGAAAAAGGATAGCACTATGAGAATGTGCATTGATTACCGTCAGCTTAACGAGTTGACTATCAAGAATCAGTATCCATTAGCGAGGATTGATGATCTTTTTGATCAATTTCGGGGAGCGGCTGTGTTCTCTAAAATTGACTTAAGGTCAGGGTATTACTAGTTGAAGGTGAAGGATGTGGATGTGCCAAAGACAACCTTCAGAACAAGGTATGTGCATTATGAGTTTCTTGTGATGCTGTTTGGTTTGACGAATGCTCCTGCACCTTTCATTGATATGATGAATAGAGTGTTCCATGAATACTTGGACAAATTTGTTGTGGTGTTCATTGATGATATTCTCGTGTACTCTCGTATTGAGGAGGAGCATGAGGGGCATTTGAGAATTGTGTTGCAGGCTTTGTTGGAGAATCAGCTTTATGCTAAGCTGAGCAAGTGTGAGTTCTGGCTCAGGGAAGTTGTGTTTCTTGGTCATGTGGTTTCTGCTGAGGGGATTCGTGTTAATCCTCAGAAGATTGAGGCAGTGATGAATTGGAAGCCTCCTGTGTCTGTTCATGAAGTCCGTAGTTTCCTTGGTTTGGCGGGATACTACCAGAGGTTTGTCGATGGGTTTTCAAAGATTGCTGCACCTTTGACGAAGTTGTTGCAGAAGGATGTTAAGTATGAGTGGACGGAAGCGAGACAGCAGGCTTTTGAGAAGCTTAAGGCAGCTTTGACGCAAGCTCCTATCTTGGTTCAACCTGAGTTAGGAAAAGAGTTTGTGGTGTATAGTGCCGTGTCCTATGTTGGTTTGGGATGTGTGTTGATGCAAGAGGGTAAGGTGGTGGCTTATGCATCGCGCCAGTTGAAGGTGCATGAGCGCAATTATCCTACGCATGACATTCAATTAGCTGCGGTGGTTTTTGCTTTGAAAATTTGGAGATATTACATGTATGGTGAGAAGTGTACTGTGTACACAGATCACAAGAGTTTGAAGTATCTGATGTCTCAGAAAGAGTTGAATCTTAGGCAACGACGTTGGGTGGAGTTGCTTAAGCATTATGATTTGACGATCGAGTACCATCCGGGTAAAGCTAATGTTGTAGCGGATGCCTTGAGTAGGAAGGTGGCAGTGGAGTTGAGGGCTATGTTTGCCAGTTTGAGCATTTCGCGTGATGGTGGTCTTGTGGCTGAGTTGCAAGTGAAACCATCCTTGGTTCAGTCGATAAAGGACAAGCAGTTGTTAGATGATTCCTTGATGCCACATGTTCAGGATATTGCTGAGGATAGGCCATCGGATTTCTGCTTTAATGATGATGGAGTTTTATGCTTTGGGAGTCGAATAGTAGTGCCCAATGATGCTGAATTGAGGCGTGCTATTCTGACTGAAGCTCATAGTAGTCGTTTTGCTATGCACCCTGGTAGTACTAAGATGTACCGTGATCTTCGTGATGAGTACTAATTGGTGGGTTTAAAGAAAGATGTTGCTGAGTTTGTAAGCAAGTGCATGGTATGTCAGCGAGTTAAGGTTGAGCATCAGTTTCCTTCAGGGTTGTTGCAACCGTTGAGGATTCCTGAGTGGAAGTGGGAAAGGATTACCATGGACTTTGTGTCTGGGTTGCCTTTGTCGCTGTCGAAGAAGAATTCAGTGTGGGTGATTGTGGATCGCCTGAAGAAGTGTGCGCATTTCATACATGTGCATACTATGTACACTTTGGATAAGCTTGCGAAGCTGTACATTGTTGAGATTGTGCGGATGCATGGTGTGCCAAAGTCGATTGTGTCGGATAGAGATCCGAGGTTTACATCGCGTTTTTGGCAGTGTTTGCATCAGGCTTTGGGTACACGGTTGAATTTCAGTACATCTTATCATCCACAGTCGGATGGACAGTCTGAGCGTGTTATCCAGGTGCTGGAGGATATGTTGAGGTGGTGTGTGATTGAGTTTCAGGGCTCTTGGGAGAAACATTTGCCTTTGGTGGAGTTTGCCTATAATAATAGCTATCGGGAAAGTATTCAAATGGCACCTTATGAAGCTTTGTACGGGAGGAAGTGTCGAACACCTCTTTGTTGGGCTGAGACAGGTCAGAAGTTGGTTTCGATGCCAGCTTTGTTGAAAGGAACCACCGAGAAGGTGAAGCTCATCTGTGAGCGATTGAAGGCAGCTTCTGATCGACAGAAGTCTTACACGAATTTGAAGCGTAAGGAGATTGAGTATGCGGTGGGTGACCGTGTGTTTTTGGAAGTTTCACCTTGGAAAAAGGTGATGAGGTTTGGACGAAAGGGTAAGTTGAGCCCTAGGTACATTGGACCATACGAGGTGATTGAGCGTGTGGGTCCTGTTGCGTACAAGTTGAGGTTACCGCAAGAGTTGGAAAAGATTCATGATGTGTTTCATGTCAATATGCTTCGGAGGTATAGATCGGATCCTTCGCATGTTATGCCTGTGGAGGAAGTGGAGTTGAATCCAGATTTGACCTATGATGAGGAACCGGTGGAAATTCTGGATTCGGATAGTAAAGTTCTTCGAGGCAAGACCATTGAGTTGGTAAAGGTGTTGTGGAAGCATCGTGGTGCTGAGGAAGCCACGTGGGAACGGAAGGATGATATGATGAAGCAGTTTCCATACCTTTTTCCTCTAGGTAAATTTCGAGGACGAAATTCTTAAGGCGTTTCGGCAAGCTTGCGAAATGGAATTGGTGAGTGAAGTTTGGTTTTCAGCTTTGAAACCAATGTTTGAAGGTTTTGGGAGCTTATTTTAAGTCTAAGCAACTTAACTAAGCTCAAGAGTAAGTTTTCGGAGAAACTCTCTCTTTGTTGAACCATGAGGTGGTTGGATGCGATATGTTTAATTTGCATGTTTAAATTCTATTTTGAAAGCATATTTTAGCATGTTTAATGCTGGTTTTGAAAGCCATGTGTTGAAGGATTGTACCGGTAAACTCCACCTTGTGTGTTTGGTAGTGTGTATGAAGCGTATGGGACAACGCTTGTAATCCGCGTATCCGATTGTGTTTTGTGTTGAAAATGTTAAGGATTATCACTTGAAAGCCAATATGACATGTTGATATAATGAAGCATGAGATGCTTGTTTTGTATGCATTGTTTCATGAGAAATGATGTTTATGGAATTAAAGGCCTTTGAAAGGTGTTTTACTAAGTGCATTTGTGTTGTTTCATTAGAGCATGCCTCACTAAGCATATGTGCTTACGCTCTCTTTCTTGAATCAATAATGCAGAGAATTGAAGTGGTTGTGGGCAGCAAGGAGGGCAAGTAATCCAAGGGAAAGACTAAGCTCATGTATGATGACTATTTTTACAACACTATTAGTTTTGGTATTTGGCAATGGGAACCTAGATTGTGTTTTTGGGAGATGTTTTGGACTCCCTAAGTTTGGTATGATGCGTATGATGTTTTGGATATGTAATTGGCCATTTTTGGTGTTTGCTATGTTGGTTTGATGTTTGTTGGTTTTGGGTAATAGGATGCATGCCTATAGATTGAGGTTTTCCCTAATTGTTGCCGTGAATATGTTTTGTTGATGCAAATATGTTCCTTTTATGCATGATGACTTGTTGGCATGATTTGGGGGTCATTGGGATGTGTTTGATGGGTTGAAAGTGTGTTAAACCAGATAATTTCTGCATTTCTGGGCAGCCCGTATCGGAACGGGTGCTACTGTTTTGAAACAAGGGTCTGAAACGGCCTTAGTGTTTCGAAACGGGTAGAGCCGTTCCGAAACATTTTTGCTACTGCCAAGCCCTGTTTCGGAACAGGTTTCGAAACGGTCCCGCGTTTCGGAACCACCGTTTCGGAACACTTGACCGTTGGGCACTGAATTATATGGTTTTATGTTTTGAATTCTTCACGTTTTAGTCCTGAACTTTGTATATGCAATTGCTTGAGTTTGGGATGTCCGTTTGAGGTGAAATTTGGCAGAGAAGCATGAAACATGACTAATTTCATAATGGTATCTTTAAAATTGGTAAAGTCCTCTTAATTTCCAGAATTTACAAATTGGTCCCTAAATTTGTATGTTGTGCAATTGAGTCCCTTATTGTTTTCCGATTGCTATGATTTTTGAGTATGCTTATCTCAAGAGTACGCCTAGGGTTAATATGCATCTAGACAAGTTTAATGTAACGCCCCGGTTTTGGGCTCAGAAGTTTTGGCGTTGACCGGTTTAGTCAAAGTGCTGATCGAATATATATAAGAGGAAATTTAGGAAAACCTAGTTCGGGTTGCATTAAAAATATGGAAAAATATTCTAAAATCATCTTTTAATATATAAAAGTGAACTGTGAAATCAATTTTGGAAAATGAGGTTCGGAAGGTTGACATTTTGGCTAGTGACCAAAATGTAATTTTTGAAAGTTGCGGGACAGTTTTATAAAGGATTGAAACTTTGAATCTTTAAGGAGCTATTATTCCAAAAAGGATTTCTCCAGATTTTTCTAAGATATTTTAAGTCTAAAATCTGATTTTAAAGATTAAGAAAAGAGAGGGAAATCATTTTAACCAAATCTTAACTAATTTTTCTATTTTCTCTCAAATTCTCTTTTCTCTCATTTTCTCTCTACCCAAACAAGATTTCCTCAGATTTCTTTCTCTGATTTTGACTTCTTAATCTCTCATTACAACTCTCATTTGATTTCTAATCATCTCATCATCAAAACCTCACAATTTACAAGTTGATTCATCAAGCATTTTGGCTCTAAAGTGGAGAAATTCGAGTTTGGAGGTAAGAACGTCCTTCTCCTCTAAACTATCAGTTCTTTACTGAAATTCCTAAGTTCTCAATCCTTGATTCATGTTTTATTAAAGGCTTTTCAATTGAGATCTTGATTTTTGGCTAAAATGCAAGATTTGGTGATTTTGGTGAAAATTTCGTGTGATCTGTTTAAGCAGGGTTTTGAAGTGTTAAAATGATGTTAAATGAATGCTAAAATGATTAGAAGTTGAGGTTTAATCAATGCAATCCCGGATAGGTTGAATTTCCTAAGTTTGGCTTGAGTTTTTGGTTGTTTTTGGAGTGTTTTTAGTGATCTGTTATACCTGGAGGTATAAGGACGTGGTTGTGATCTTTTTGCATGTTAGTTGATGTATATAAATGGTTAGAAGTGATGGATCTTGGCTGGGTTAAGTTTTGGAAGTGTTTGGAGATGATTTCGGTTGTGTTTGGTAGCCAAATTGTTAGATTTGTGATGAGCAACGAGTTGTGTTGATGTTGCTGGTGTTTTAATGCATAAGGATGCATTAATGTTCTGTTTTTATGTGCTTGAAACAGGGGAGGTTGATCCTTGAGTTTTGGAGGTGTTTTTCGGAAGGTTTCGGAAGCTTGGAAAGCTTGTTGGCTAGGCTTGTTTGGTAATCGGTGAGTGAAATGGGATTTCAGCTTTTAAACCAAAGGTTGAAGGTTTTGGGAGCTTAGTTTAAGTCTAAACAACTTTGCTAAGCTCAAGTGTAAGTTTTCGGATTACTCTCTTTAAGTGGTGGCCATGTTTTGATGAAATGTGAAATGGTGATTTTGCATGATTTGCTACTGTTTTGGAAGCATGTTTGAGCATGTTAATTGCTGATGTTTTAGCATGATTTATGCTGATGATTTAAGCCATGTGTTGAAGGTGTCTCTAAGTAAGAGTGCCTTGTTTTTATGCATTGTTGAATGATGATTTAATGCTTTGAAATGCATGATGAAATGGTTTGATTTAAATGCTTTAAAACAGTGGATTACATGATGTATAAAGTGTGTATTGGCAAGTGATGGTTTGTAAAAGTGAAGGTCACTAAGGTGGTTAAAAGTCCTTGAGTGAGCCTTGTTATCTAAGATCATCAAGGTGGTTAAAAGTCCTTGGATGAATCTTGTTGCGGACACTAAGGTGGTTAAAAGTCCTTAGGTGCTCCTTTCCATGGTGGTTAAAAGTCCATGGGGCCAAGGTGTTTAAAAGTCCTTGGGGCCAAGGTGTTTAAAAGTCCTTGGGGTATTTCAAGCTACGGACACAAAGGTGGTTAAAAGTCCTTGTGTGGTCCATTCATGGTGTTTAAAAGTCCATGGCCAAGGTGTTTAAAAGTCCTTGGGGTCCAAGGTGTTTAAAAGTCCTTGGGGAAAGTTGTTGAACTAGATTTCTAAATGAAATGTATCACTTGAGCCAATATGACATGTTTTGTACATGAGATGCATGAGATGCATGATTTGATATTATGTTGAAGCATGAGATGCTAGTTTAAATGAAATGTGGAAGCATGTTATTGCTTGATTTAAAGTACGCTTAGAGCATGTGTAAAGGTTGTTTACAAGCATGAATTACAAATGGTTTTAAATGCATTATTGAATGGTTTTTAAAGAGCGCTCCTCACTAAGCTTTGGCTTACGCTCTCTCGTTTTCTTGATTCAATAATGCAGAGCCTTAGAGTGCATTGAGGGCAGCAAGAGGAGGCAAGCACACAAGTTCAAGTAAAGCTCAATGTATGGAAGGTTTTGTTAAACATTTTAGCTTTTGGTCGATTTGGCAATGGGGGACCAATGTATATGTTCTGGGAGGTGTTTAAGACTCCCTAAGTATGTTAAATGTTGCTGTGGTTGTTGGTTTTTGGATTGATCTCTTATATGCTTGGCTATGAAGGTTTATGCATGAAAGGTAGCTTAAGTAGGAAGCATGTCATTTAAATTGGGGCTTTTCATGTGTGATGGTTATGAGCTGAATTGTTGATGCATTTATGATCCCTGCATGTTGTATATCTATGTGGTATGATTTGGTGATGTTAACCTGAGGTTTGAAGCATGAATGGTATGAATTTCAAGTCGATTTCAGACAGGGGTATCGGTACTCGGGCTCGCGTATCGATACGCCTGAGCCAAATATGCTCTTTTCTGCCCAGGCGTATCGGTACGGTTGTGGGGGTATCGATACTCATCTGGGTAAAGTTTGAATGCCGTATCGGTACAGGGGATATCGTATCGATACCGTTGCTCGAGTTTGGTTACTGCCTTCCCCGCGTATCGATACGACATCAGGTGTATCGATACCTGACCGTTAAATTCAGTTAAAAGTATCTTTATATGTTTTGCTTTGTTTACGTTTTTGTCCTGAATCATGTTTGATCAATTGCATGAGCTGTGGATGTCCTTTTGAGCTGAAATTTCACAGAGAAGCATGAAACCTGACTAATTTCAAGATGGTAACTTCAATTTGGGCTAAGTCCTTTATTTTTGTCAGAATTTACAATTTGGTCCCTAAAGTTGTAATTTGTTCAATTGGGTCCCTGTTTGATCTCTGATGTTTGTGATCTTTCAATATGTTGTTTGTATGATCACAATTAAGGTTAATGTGCATCTAGACAAGATTAAAAAGAAAAAAAAAAGGGTCGTTAATCAAGGTTGACTTTCGGGTTGACTTTGGTTTTCCCCGTGTAATCTTCGTAGTTCGGGTCAACCGTCTAGACCGGGCTAAGGGGGTTACATTTAAAAAGAAAAAAGGGGTCGTTAATCAAGGTTGACTTTCGAGTTGACTTTGGTTTTCCCCGTGTAATCTTCGTAGTTCGGGTCAACCGTCTAGGCTGGGCTAAGGGGGTTACATCCAGCCTCGCCTCCCACTTCAGGCTGAGGAGGTGGTGGTGGAGGAGCTCCAACTCCAATAGCAGGCTCTTCCACATGAGCCTCTACTCCAGCCACTGACTCATTAATAGGAACCGCAACACGAGGTTCCTGACGAACCATCCTCGATCTACCTCTAGGCCTCGACATACGCTCTCACAGATAACAACTACAACAACAACAACAACAACATACAAAGATAAGGTTAGCAAGGGCAAGGGTCCAAGTGGCTTAAGTATGTTCCCTCACTTAAAAATCCTTTTTCCGATGTAATAGAAGCAATGAGACTCTACTCAACATGCTTCAAACAACATACATACATAATCAATCAAACAAACATCAAGCATACTTGATAAACAAGCAAACATGCTTACATGGCAAGCAACCACAATACAATTGCAATACAAGAAATTAACTTACCTCACTTAACTGCCCAAGGTCTCGAAAACCTCAGGCTCTGATACCAACAAGTGTAACCCCCTCGTTCCGATCCGGGTGACTGACCGGCCCGAGTGGGTTACATCGGGATAACCGAGGCGAAACTCGTTAAGGCTTCACTTCGGTTAACAACCCGAGGAAAAACTTTTCATTTATTATTATCTTATCTAGATACATTATTATGTCCTCTGTGAAAAAGGCAACAACGGAAGAAATAAGTGAGGCAAACAACCAAACAACCCAACAAAACAACCCATTTTAAACTTATACTGCAGGGCGTATCAGAACGCCCAGAGGGTGTTTCGATATGCCTTGACTAGGTCAACTGGCCAAAGTCATGCCGAGGAGATTGTATCAAAACGGGTGTTGACCGTATCGAAACACCCTCATCGGTCAACATCTCGTGGTAACCGCTACGAAGCCCATTCCAAAAACGCCTAGGACCGCTTCGATACTCTGAATTTCTCGTCAAAATCTCATATTTCCAGTAGCAAAAACGTATCGAAACAGGAGGCCGTATTGAAACGCCTGGCCTGAAACAGGAGGCCGTATCGAAACGGGACCAACCGTTTCGATACACATGCTGCAAACAAACAAGTTTTAGCTGGTTTATAGCACAAGGCTGCCCCAAACACCAACTAAAACCTCCCACAACCAAACATACATCACTCTAAGGCAAAACCACACACATCAAGCATGCTTAACACACTTCATGCATACAAAAGCCACACATAAAAAGGAACAACAAAACAACATATGATTCATACATAGCATTCAAGATAACATGCTTAGACAATAATATACACATAAGCATCCATAAAGGGCACATGGCCAACATACTAAGCATAAGCGAACCTTAAACATAACATCCACATAACAAGGAGTCTAAACATGCTCCTAAAACAAAATATCCACATAAATCCCCATTGCTAGACTATTACATCATTACTTAAAATAGGTCATACTTGAGGATAGCAAAGCTCAACTAGCACACTTGGAGGCCCTCTTCTTGCACTAGCAACCCACGAACTACGGATCTGCATTATCGAACAAAAGAGAGCGTAAGCATAAAGCTTAGTGAGGGTAAGCTCATAAAATAAACCTCGACAATGCAGGGTCCAAGCACGAGCACTAACCAAGGTAGAATGGATGACCTTATCTTCGAACCACATGAACCAAAATATAAATGATGCATGAACATGATTAAGGAACTTTCTGTACATACATGGTTAAGCACCGACCCCCAAACCCGGGTGTTACAAAACCAATTCAACCAAGGGTAATGAACTATGTACATACATAGTTACTTACACGAAAACGTAATTTGTTACAGAATGTATGAAAAATTAAGTATGTACTTAATTTATTACACGTTGTACACAATTTGTTACAAAATCTGTAATGAAAATGATATGTACTTAAATTATTACACGACATCACCAAAGCCTAAACTAGCTCAACCGAGGGTAATAAACTATGTACATACCTAGTTTCTTACACGAAAACATAATTTGTGACAAAAAGTATGAAATATTAAGTATGTACTTAATTTATTACATGTTGTACGTAATTTGTTACAAAATCTGTAATGATAACGGTATGTACTTAAATTATTACACGACATCACCAAAGCTTAAACCAGCTCAACCATGGGTAATATACTATGTACATACCTAGTTTTTACATGAAAACCTAACTTGTTACAGAAAGTATGATAAATTAAGTTTGTACTTAATTTATTACACGTTGTACGTAATTTGTTAGGAAATCTGTAATGAAAATGGTATGTACTTAAATTATTACACGGTATCACCAAAACCTAAACCAACTCAACCAAGGGTAATAAACTATGTATATACCTAGTTATTTACACGAAAACCTAATTTCTTACAAAAAGAATATTAAATTAAGTATGTACTTAATTTATTACACGTTGTACATTGTTTGTTACATAATTTTTAATGAAACGATATGTACATAACTAATTACATTAGATCAAATAAACTGAGAAACCTCAACCAAGGGTAATAAGTGTTGCGTGTAAAATAGTCTATCGCAATAGAGTGCAAGTGTACACGACGCAAGTAGTAAAGTGATACACGAAGTATCGGATGTCGAATCCACAGGGACTGGAAATAGATTTATCCTTGGAATGCTGCACAAGAGAGAAAGAAGAAAGTTTAAATGTTTGTAGAGAAATTATGAAGAATACTAAAGATAAAAGATTAAAAGATTTAGGGTAGAGAAATAGGCCGATATGGATTTGCTTAGTAGTGCAGGTGTTGCACTGTATAAAACTTTCTGTTCTCTCATCGTCCTTGTCGCGACAGCACCTGCGGCGGCGACAGTCTGTTGTTGTCGCGGTAGCGATCACACAACTCTGTACTTCAAGCTTGGCAAGAATCCCTGTTGTGACTTGTCCTATCCCTATGTCCAAGTCTGTCGATGAACACGTTTTAGATGATACCTCCCAGCGTGAATCGAAGGATGAACACCGATGTTGTTGAATTCTTCCTTAGCCACTTAACCTTATCCTATCCCTAGGTCTGAGATAGTTCAACCATAAACTAGAGAACCCGCACTTATTCCTTTCGTATACCTAACTCTCCCGATATTAAGTAAATGTATAATCTCACAATGCTCTCCCGATACTCTTGCAAGATGTTGAAAACCAGAATAAGAAAACTTGAAGTTTATTTTATTGAACAGAAAAATCCTAAAAACAGAACAATCTTTGCAACTACTTTACAGAATCAACCCTTAGCCCTATGGGAAGTTTAGAACATGATGAGAAGGGGGAAAACGACTAGGGTTTTGGGGAAGACGGCTAGAGAATGAGATGTCCTTCCCTAGGTCGAATTACATGCCTTTATATAGGCCTTGGGTTCAAGTTTTCTAATATGGCAAGAATACAAGTTTAAACTAAAGTACAACTCTATTAAAGACTAAATCTTCTGATTAGATGCCTTTAATTCGTCACTTATCTTGCTTTGGGTTTCTTCCTTGAACTTTGGGCTTGGCCTTTATTCTGATCTAGGGCTCAGAAAAATATAAGAGTGGCCTACGATAGATCGGCTTGATTTCCTCTATATGTCGAGCTCCACTTCACTTTTCCCTTCACCATTGTTGCCGTCATTGGCTGCCACGGCAGTGGCCACGGCAGCGTCTTCCTTCTCGACTTCAGTCTAGTGTTCTAGCTTTGCTTCTTCACTGCCAGAGTCTGCCACAACAGCTACCTGCAAAATCAACCAAAATCAGTAGCAACTGTGCCATTTTATATAATTGTGATGTATACATGAAATCTATCCTAAATGCAATGAATTATGCTTGAATGCAGCAGAAATATGGGTTAAATAAGGGGTAAAAAGTAGAACTTTTGCACACTCAACACACCCCCAAACTCAAGATCTTGCTTGTCCTCAAGCAAATAAAAAAGTAAAACTAAATAAAAAAATAAAAATTTTTGTTTGGCTTAAAACAATGAACTTTTCCTTACCTACCATTCATGCCCTATAGTGAACAACACCTTGTTGGATATTTTAGGATTCATTCGAAACGTTGCTATAATTCTCTTGTAGTGTATGCATGTTTTGTGAACAATTATATGCCTAGACTCTTTTAGTTTACTAGAATAGATAAGCCACTCACTTGAATTTTTATGCCGACTTTCATTTTCTTGGAGGCAATTCTTAGGCTCCTTTACTTTTTTCTTAGACTTGATTTTCTTTTCTTAATTTAAGTCTGACTAGAGCCTGTTTCGAACACCTCTAGCTAACTTCCTAGAGTCGGTTTCAGGCACCTCTAGGTGTATTGAGTCTATTTTTTTCTTAACTTCTTTTCCTAGAGCCAGTGTTAGGCACCTCTAAGGGAAACTCAAGTGTTTAAGCTTATTCCTATTCTAGTTTACCAGTAGTGTTCTAGACAATATAAGAGTCACAAAGGGTGTTTAAGGATCAGAACTATAGTAAGGCTCAAAATTCTTCCTAAAAATATGCTAAAGGCACTGCCACGACAGAGGCTGTCACGGCAGGTAAGTTCAGTTCAAAGACTTCAGCCATTTTTTTGACAAAAATAAACTTAAATAATAATTAATACTTAGACACAATTTTGAACCTAAAAACATTTTATATTACTAAAGGGATGCCACCCCCAAACTCGAGGGTTGCATTGCCCTCAATGCATGATGACAGAAAAAATAGAAAATGAAAACAAAATACATCACAATTATAATAAAACAACAAGACAACAAAATAAGATAGAAACTTAAATTTAAGTGATGTCGTCGCTGCTGCTGCTGCTAATCTGTATCTGTCGGCGGGCAGTGACCTTCATTGTGGGTGCCGACAGAGCGCTCGGAGAGGCGGAGGCAGTCTTCTTCTTAGCTTCTCTTGGGGGCTGGATACGAGTGGGTGAGATCTGTGGTGGCCTTTCCAGCACTTGTACCTCTTCAGATGAGCTGCTGCTGCTGCTGCTACTGCTGCTGCCAGACTTGCCCTGGCCGGATGATCCTTCACCAGTGTTGGGCTTCTGCCTTTTCATCGGAGTGAACTCCTTTGAAAGGTTTCTTTTGACAGAGGGCTCTCCATCAAATTCCTTCCAGATGGAAGAGGAAGTGAACCCGGTGATAAAATCATCAAGTTCGGGCAGCGACTCCTTTCGTTTCTCCCTTCTGGCAGAGACAGTGGCGGTGTGGCTGCCTCCTTCAGCTGTCGTGGTCGGGGTTGGAGTGGATGCAGTAGAGGGTGTTTTTGGTGTGGCAGCAGGGGTGGGAGTATGGGCAGGTGTAGGGACAGCAAAGTAATGCTCTAGGAAAGCAGGAAATTGTACATTTTCAAAATTTAAATTGCTTTGAATAAAATGTACTGTTGCTGTTGTGAAGTCTCTGACGAAACTCATCAGACCAAACTGCTGTTGTGGCTAGGATTTGAGTGGAGGAGTCTGCTGGAGGAGCTGCTGTTGTTGGCTTCTGCTGCTTTGCGGCGGCAGGTTCTGGCTGAGTGGGATCTGTTGGCTCTTCTACTACGGTAGATGGGTTGAAGAAGGAGAGGGATGTTGCTGCTTGCAGTTCCATCAAACTGAATATGTTGCACTCCGTCCATCCCCTCCCTTGAACCTTGAAATCTTCGGGGATTTCTGGAACGTTATGGCCGCGGCAGATCTCGGTGATAAGGTACGGGAAGAAAAGGGGTCTCGATGGTCTAAGGGCACACTCTAAAATTCCCTCTCGTATATATCGGCCGACATTTATGGGTCTCTCATTTAAAATAGAGTGAATGAGAGCTAACTTGGGTCGGTCAACCGTGCTGTTGTTGGAAGAAGGCATTATCCTCTTTTTGATGAAGTGGTTCCATAGTTTTGCCTCTAGAGTGAGTTGAGTGCGTTTCACTGTCCAACGATGCTTGGGATCTTTATTCCACTTTGTCCCTTCTTCAGTTACCTATTCCATGACAACATCGTAGTCTGCCGGCGATTGACTTTCCACGAACCTCTTGTGTTCGTTCTCCTGTTTGCTGACGTAGATTCCGTAGAGGGTATTGATGTGTTCTGGCTCAAAAGTGACTTCCTTACCTCGCACTGTCACGATCTTCGTATCCTTGCTGTCGACAACAACGTAGAATTCTCGAACCAATGTGATATTCATCTCCTCTGGCTGGGCAGCAAACATCTGCCATTTGAGGGCTTTAATCTTTCGAGCTATGAATGGTTCGAGCCCGAAATCTTCCGTGCTTTTAGTGTAAAGGAACCCTCTCTCATCCCACATCTCCCTCTTTTGGAAGGAGCAATAGTATCTATCGACGGAGTTGTAACACCCCAATTTTGGGCTTGGAAGTTTAGGGTCTGAACCGGATCGGTCTGAATTTCGGTTCCTATATAAAAGGTTGTTTTAGGGAAAGCCTAGTTCGGGATGCATTAAAAATATGGAAAAATATCTAAAAATCCTCTTTTAATATATATAATAGAGTGGTGAAATCAATTTTACAAAATAAGGTATGGAAGTGTGATATTTCGAAATAGTGACTAAAATGTAATTTTTGAAAAGTTCATGACTGTTTTGTAAGGATTGAAACTTTGAATCTTTAAGGAGTTAATTTACCCAAAGAAGGATTTTTCCAGATTTTTCTTGATTTTAATGACTCATTTAATGTTTAATTAAATTAAAAGAAAAGAGGGAAACAATATTTTAGTTTTCACAACCAACTTTTGCTAGAATTTTCTCATTTCATTTTCTCTCAAAATTTCCTCAGCCAAACACATTTCCACAGCAGCTTTTCTTTTGATTTTCACACTAAAAGATGAGATTTCAATCCTCAAATGATTCCAAATCAATTCTACATCAAATCCTCTTCATTTGCTTATTGAATTTTCAAGGATTTGGCTCTAATCAAGGAGAAATCCACAATTAGAGGTAAAGATGTCCTTCTCCTCTAAATACTCAGTTCTTTACAGAAATTCCCAAGTTCTCAATCCTAAGATTGAGTTTTATTAAAGGTTTTAATGTTGTGATCTTGATTTTGGCTTAAAATTTAAGATTTGGATTTAATTTTGAAGAAATTCGTATTGGATGTTTGGGCTCTGTTTTGAGATCTCTTTTTAATGTATTTTGGATGTTTAAATGATGTGAAATGGAGGTTTAATCAATGCAATCCCGAATAGGTTGATTTTCCTAAGTTTTTACTTGTGAAAATGGTGGTTTTGGGGTGATTTTGGTGTTCTGTTATAGCTGGAGGTATAAGGACATGATTAGGTCCTTTTTGGATGTTAATTGATGTCTAAGAATGTTTAGAAGTGATGGATCTTGACTGGGTAATGTTGTGGAAGTGTTTGGATGTAATTTCGGTTGTGTTTGGTAGCCGAAATGTGAGCTTTGGTGAGAGCAGCGAGTTTAGGTGTAATGGCTGAAGATTTTAATGCATGATGATGCATTAATCCTCTGGTTTGATGTGTTTAAAACAGGGGAGACATCTTCGGATCCTTGTGGTGTTGATCCGGAGGCTTGATCAGCGTTTCGGCAAGCTTTCGAAACGGAATTTGGTGAGTGAAGTTTGGTTTTCAGCTTTGAAACCAATGTTTGAAGGTTTGGGAGCTTAGTTTAAGTCTAAGCAACTTAACTAAGCTCAAGAGTAAGTTTTCGGAGAAACTCTCTCTTTGATGAACCATGAGATGGTTGGATGCAGTGTGTTTAATTTGCATGTTTAAATTCTGTTTTTGAAAGCATGTTTTAGCATGGTTAATGCTGGTTTTGAAAGCCATGTGTTGAAGGATGCTCAAGGTAAGAGATCTTTGGTTTGACATTGATAAATGTGGTTTTGATGCATAGTGATGCATGATTGTTTAATGGCTTTGATTAATGCTTTAAAACAATGGATTATTTATGATAATTGATGTATATTGGCAAGTGATGTGTTGGTTTTAAAGTACTTGAATCGGATATAGTTAGCCGACTATAGGATTGGGTGCATCGTGAATAAAGTCGCCTTGGATGTTGAGGGGTTGTAATGGTACCGTAAACTCCATCCAAGTACACTAACGAGATGTCAAAGATCATATTGGTGGTTAAAATGCCATGAGAGGATCTTTTGTTGTGTGTCCCGTGTTCTCGTTAGTGATGTTATACGACTACCAATTAGTGATGTGGAGGGGTTGTGATTGTACCGTTAAACTCCATCACGGGTGTTGAGGGGTTGTGATTGTACCGGTAAACTCCACCTTGTGTGTTTGGTAGTGTGTATGAAGCGTATGGGATAACACTTGTAATCCGCGTATCCGATTGTGTTTTGTGTTGAAAAATGGTTATGGTATCACTTGGAAGCCAATATGACATGTTGATGTTAATGAAGCATGAGATGCTTGTTGTGTATGGATTGTTGCATGAGAAAAGATGTTTATGAATTTAAAGGCCTTTGAAAGGTGTTTTATAAAATGCATTATTGTGTTGTTTCTTTAGAGGATGCCTCACTAAGCATTTGTGCTTATGCTCTCTCTCTTGAACCAATAATGTAGATAATTGAAGTGTTTGAGGGCAGCAAGGAGGCTAAGAATCCAAGGGAAGGACTAAGCTCATGTATGGTGACTATTTTTAAACATTATTAGTTTTTGGAATTTGGTAATGGGGACCTAGGTTGTGTTTTTGGGAGATGCTTTGGACTCCCTAAGTGTGGCATGATGCTCATATTGTTTTGGACTTGTAAATGGCCTTTTGGTGTTTGCATTGATGATTTGATGTTTGGTTGGTATTGATTTTTAGGTTGGATGCCTATGGATTGAGGTTTTCCTAAATTGATTCCATGAATGTGTTTTGGTGATTCAAATATGTTCCTTAAATGTATGTTGACTTGTTGGCATGATTAGGAGGTCATAGGGTTATGTTTGATTGGGTAAATGTATGTTAAACCAGAAAAATCTGCACTTTCTGGGCAGACCGTATCGGAACGGGCACTACCGTTTCGAAACATGGCCCTGTAATGGCCTCTGTGTATCGAAACAGGTAAAGGCCGTTCCGAAACACTTTTGCTACTGCCAAGCCCTATTTCGGAACAGGATTCGAAACGACCCCGTGTTTCGGAACGGTCAATCCCCGTTTCGAAACACTTGACCGTTGGGCACTGATTTAGATGGTTTATGTTCTGCAAGCTTTACGTTTTAGTCCTGAATTTTGTAAATGCAATTGCTTGAGTTTGGAATGTCTGTTTAAGGTGAAATTTGACAGGGAAGCATGTAATATGATTAATTTGATATTGGTAACCTTGAAATTGGTTAAGTCCCTCATCTTTCCAGAATTTACATTTTGGTCCCTGGTTGCGTTCTGATTGCTGTGATTCTCAAGTATGCTTTTCTCAAGAGTGCGCTTAGGGTTAATAAGCATTTAGACAAGATTAAAAAGAAAAAAGGGTCGTTAATCAAGGTTGACTTTCGGGTTGACTTTGGTTTTCCCCGTGTAATCTTCGTAGTTCGGGTCAACCGTCTAGGCCTGGCTAAGGGGGTTACATTTGGTGGTGTCAGAGCTGAGTTCTTGCGTAAACGGGAATGGTTATATGGGTGATGTATGTATGAATGCATGATGTGCCTTGTGAATGAAGTATGATGTGTGAATTGTAAAGTATGTTATAATTGTGATGTATGCTGAGATGAAGCATGTTAGAGGGACCCATTGCCATATCAAAACTAATGAAATGATTTGTTTTTATTTGAAAATGAGCTTGAGTACTTGGATTTCTTACCTTGCTGAGCCTGATTATGTTTATTGCATTTGTGTTAGTGCATTGGTTAGTGAATGGGACCTCGTAGAGAGACGAGGATTAATACGCGAGCTATGGCTCAAAACGAGAATGAAGAGAATGCTGAGAATGTAGTGGATTTACCTCCTCCACCCGGTGGTGGTAGTGCTGGAGGTGATAGAGCTGGTGTTGGTGCTGGTGCTGGGGTCGCTGGACCTGAAGCTGGGCAGGGGCAAGCTGCTCCTGACATGACATTGTTGATATATGCTATTGCTGGAGCCTTTCAGGCGGCAGTAGCTGGAGCTCGTGGAGCTGGGCATCAAGGAGATGCTAATGTTAGACTACCTTTGGAACGTTTGCGCAGTCTGGGAGGGACTGAGTTCAGAGGTTTGTCTGCGGAGGGTTCCGAGTCTTGGTTGGAAAGTACCAAGAGAATTTTGGGACAGATGAACTGCAACGAGGTGCAGAAGCTAGGCTGTGTGGTATCGTTGTTGCATGATGATGCGTATACCTGGTGGACAACCACTGTCTCCGGAATGGAGGAAGCTGATGTAACTTGGACGTTCTTTCTGAACGCGTTCAAGAGGAAGTATCTGGGTGTGCGATACATGGATGAAAAGAAAAGAGAGTTCATGTCTCTTACTCAGGGGAGCATGACGGTAGCTGAGTACGAGGTTCAGTTTGTCTGTCTCAGTCAATACGCACCTGAGCTTATTCCTGATGAGCGGGAAAGGTGTGAGCGTTTCCGGTATGGATTGGTGACGGATGTAAAGACCTTTATGCTTGCCGCTGAGTACACTGATTTTCATGTGCTGGTCAGTAGAGCGAAGGATATTGAGCTGATTCTGGGTTTGTCCTCTAGGAGTGCTGGTTCTAGTGCGGGCAAGAGAGTGGTTGAGTATAGTTCCAGTGGTGGACGGAACAAGAGAGGACGTGATAGGAGGTATCAGTCTTTGGCTAGGCGTGGTGGTGGAGGGCAAGGTGCGCCTGTTCAGGGAGGCAGGGCGAGAGCTGATCAGAACACATGCTGGGCGTGTGGATCGCGTGGTCACTTGAGGCGTGATTGTCCTCGGACAGCGAGAGAGGTGCAGGCTCCTGTTGTGGTGACCGGTAATTCGGGCTGGAATTGTGGTTCGGCAGACCACATGAGGAGAGAGTATCCTCTGTTGGTCGGTGGTGGCCAGGGACGTGCTCTTGGAGTTGTTGCACCACAGAGAGGTCGTGGGCCCGGCCGTGGTAACTTCCAGCGCAGAGAGGATTGTGGAAGGAATGTGGCTCATGTGGTGGCTGTCCAGCCTGAGGGTGGTGGCCATGCCCGAGTGTATGCTCAGCGGGAGGGGAGGAATGACACGGATGTGATCGCATGTACCTTCACTTTGCAATCCTTGTCATTACTTTCCTTTATTGATTCTGAATCTACACACTGATACATATTGCGTGAACATGCTCAATTGCTTGGTTTACCTGTTGAGTCTTTGGATGTTGGTATGTGTGTAACTAGTTCCTTTGGTGAGATTGTCGTGACACGAAAGCTTTATAAAAGGTGTCCTTTGGTTGTGCAAAACCATGTTTTTCATGTTGATCTTATGGAATTGCCTTTCTATCGTTACAATGTAATCCTTGGTATGGATTGGCTTGTTGAACATCGAGCTGTGGTGGATTTTGAGAACAAGCGAGTTTCGTTGAAGCTTGCGGATGATTATGAGGTAGTGGTGGTTGGTGAGAATGTGAAGTTTCTTGCCAATGTGGTGTCTACATTGGAGGCGAGCCGAATGATGAGGCAAGGTTGCGAAGCCTACCTAGCCTTCGTGATGAATCCTATCTTTAAGGAGTTGCGAGTGCAAGATATCCGGACAGTGCGAGAGTTTTCTGGTGTGTTTCCGGAGGAGTTACCTGGGTTGCCTCCTAATCGTGAAGTGGAGTTTGGAATTGAGTTGTATGAAAACACAACTCCAGTGTCCATTACTCCTTATCGGATGGCACCTAAAGAGTTGAAAGAGCTGAAGAAGCAACTTCAGGAGTTGCTTGATCATGGTTTCATTCGGCCGAGTGTGTCACCTTGGGGTGCACCGGTCTTGTTTGTCAAGAAGAAGGATGGCACTATGAGAATGTGCATCGATTACCGTCAACTGAACAAGTTGACTATCAAGAATCGGTATCCATTGTCGAGGATTGATGATCTTTTTGATCAATTTTGGGGAGCGGTTGTGTTCTCTAAAATTGACTTGAGGTCAGGGTATTACCAGTTGAAAGTGAAGCATGTGGATGTGCAAAAAACAGCCTTCAGAACGAGGTATGGGCATTATGAGTTCCTTGTGATGCCATTTGGTTTGACGAATGCTCCTGCAGCTTTTATGGATATGATGAATAGAGTGTTCCATGAATACTTGGACAAATTTGTTGTGGTGTTCATTGATGATATCCTCGTGTACTCTCGTACTGAGGGGGAGCACGAGGGGCATATAAGAATTGTGTTGTAGGCTTTGTTGGAGAATCAGCTTTATGCTAAGCTGAGCAAGTGTGAGTTCTGGCTCAGGGAAGTTGTGTTTCTTGGTCATGTGGTTTCTGCTGAGGGGATTCGTGTTAGTCCTCAGAAGATTGAGGCAGTGATGAATTGGAAGCATCCTAAGTCTGTTCATGAAGTCCGTAGTTTCCTTGGTTTGGCAGAATACTATCAGAGGTTCGTGGATGGATTTTCGAAGATTGCTGCACCCTTGACGAAGTTGTTGCAGAAGGATGTTAAGTATGAGTGGACGGAAGCGAGACAACAGGCTTTTGAAAAGCTTAAGGCAGCTTTGAGGCAAGCTCCTATCTTGGTTCAGCCTAAATCAGGGAAAGAGTTTGTGGTGTATAGTGACGCATCCTACGTTGGGTTGGGGTGTGTGTTGATGCAAGAGGGTAAGGTGGTGGCTTATGCATCGCGACAGTTGAAGGTGCATGAGCGCAATTATCCTACGCATGACATTGAGCTAGCTGCGGTGGTTTTTGCCTTGAAAATATGGAGACATTACCTGTATGCTTAGAAGTGTATTGTGTACACGGATCACAAGAGTTTGAAGTATCTGATGTCTCAGAAAGAGTTGAATCTCAGGCAACGACGTTGGGTGGAGTTGCTTAAGGATTACGATTTGACGATCGAGTACCATCCGGGTGAAGCTAATGTTGTAGCGGATGCCTTGAGTAGGAAGGTGGCAGTGGAGTTGAGGGCTATGTTTGCCAGCTTGAGCATTTCACGAGATGGCGGTCTGGTGGCTGAATTGCAAGTGAAACCATCCTTGGTTCAGTTGATAAAGGATAAGCAGCTGTTGGATGATTCCTTGGTGCCACATGTTCAGGATATTGCTGAGGATAGGCCATCAGATTTCTGCTTTAATGATGATGGAGTTTTGTGTTTTGAGAGTCGGATAGTAGTGCCCAATGATGCTGATTTGAGGCGTGCTATTCTGACTGAAGCTCATAGTAGTCCTTTTGCTATGCACCCTGGTAGTACTAAGATGTATCGTGATCTTAGAGATGAGTACTATTGGGTGGGTTTAAAGAAGGATGTTGCTGAGTATGTGAGCAAGTGCATGGTGTGTCAGCGAGTTAAGGCTGAGCATCAGTTTCCTTCCGGGTTGTTGCAACCGTTGAGGATTCCTGAGTTGAAGTGGGAAAGGATTACCATGGACTTTGTGTCTGGTTTGCCTTTGTCGCCATCGAAGAAGAATTTGGTGTGGGTGATTGTGGATCGCCTGACGAAGTGTGCGCATTTCATACCTGTACATACTACGTATACTTTGGACAAGCTTGCGGAGCTGTACATTGCTGAGATTGTGCGGCTGCATGGTGTGCCAAAGTCTATAGTGTCGGATCGAGATTCGAGGTTTACATCGCGTTTCTGGGAGTGTTTACATCAGGCTTTGGGTACACGGCTAAATTTTAGTACTTCTTATCATCCACAATCGGATGGACAGTCTGAGCGAGTTATCCAAGTGCTGGAGGATATGTTGAGGTGATGTGTGATTGAGTTTCAGGGTCTTGGGAGAAACATTTGCCTTTGGTGGAGTTTGCTTATAACAATAGCTACCAGGCGAGTATTCAAATGGCACCTTATGAAGCCTTGTACGGGAGGAAGTGCAGAACTCCTCTTTGTTGGGCTGAAACAGGTCAGAAGTTGGTTTCGATGCCAGTTTTGTTGAAAGGAACCACCGAGAAGGTGAAGCTCATTTGTGAGCGATTGAAGGCAGCTTCTGATCGACAGAAGTCTTACGCGGATTTGAAGCGTAAGGAGATTGAGTATGCGGTAGGTGACCGTGTGTTTTTGAAAGTTTCGCCTTGGAAAAAGGTGATGAGGTTTGGCCGGAAGGGTAAGTTGAGCCCTAGGTACATTGGACCATACAAGGTGATTGAGCGTGTGGGTCCTGTTGTGTACAAGTTGAGATTGCCTCAGGAGTTGGAAAAGATTCATGATGTGTTTCATGTTTCTATGCTTCGGAGGTATAGATCGGATCCTTCGCATGTTATGCCTGTGGAGGAAGTGGAGTTGAATCCAGACTTGACTTATGATGAGGAACCGGTGGAGGTTCTGGATTCAGATAGTAAAGTTCTTCGAGGCAAGACCATTGACTTGGTGAAGGTGTTGTGGAAGCATTCTGGTGCTGAGGAAGCCACGTGGGAAAGAAAGGATGACATGGAGAAGCAGTTCCATACCTTTTCCCTCCAGGTAAATTTCGAGGACGAAATTTCTTAAGGGGGGAGAGTTGTAACACCCCAATTTTGGGCTTGGAAGTTTAGGGTCTGAACCGGACCGGTCTGAATTTTGGTTCGAATATAAAAGGTGGTTTTAGGGAAAGCCTAGTTCGGGATGCATTAAAAATATGGAAAATATCTAAAAATCCTCTTTTAATATTTTATATTAATGTAATAGCTATAACATTATTCACAATCTTAATTATACACGAGTATTATTATTTATATAAATCGTAAATAGTGCTTCTAAATCATTTGTTAGTAGTGCAAGCACACTTAGTCGATTGGCCAAGCTGCTCTTCTTTGGTACTCATATTCCCTTAGGTCATGGATTCTAGACCCAATAGGAGCACTCCCCTTTCTTCTCCTCCCCTCTAGGTAAGAGCAAGATTAGAATTAGGAATTGTTAAAAGAAATCGTTCGTTAGTCAAATCATTTTACTTAATTCGCATAATTCAAGTTTATAAACACAAATTTATCTAGCCAAGCCATGTGGATATAAAATACATGGTGATCATAGAAATCAAAGCCTAGCCATAAGATTTACACAGATTTAATAAATTGTAATCGATTTTATAGAAAATATTGGTTGGTTGTAATTTTCACAACCTCTCTATATATTTGAAACGAAAGAAAAGGAAAAACCATTCTACTTCCAAGCTAAAATAAAATATAAAAGACATGGCAATAAAATTTAATGTTGTTTCTACGGTATCCATATTATTACTTTTAATCCTTTCTGCCATCGAAGCTCAAGCAGATGTTCTCGATGTCGTTGCTAAGTTTGGCGCAAAGGCTGACTTGAAAATAGATATGAGTAAGGTAAGTGAAATTGCAAATCACTTTAATACTCCAACGGTAAAAACATGTAGAATTTTTGTATTAATATATTTTGTTTTAGCCATTATTGGATGCCTGGAAAGAAGCTTGTAGTTCAGCAACTCCATCAACAATTGTGATTCCTAAAGGCGTATATATGTTAAGTCAAGCAACACTAGAAGGTCCTTGCAAGGCTCCTATTGAGATTCAAGTTCAGGGCACTATAAAAGCTCCAGCTGATCCTGCAGCATTCAAGGAGCCTAAATGGGTCGAATTTCTCAGAATTGAAAATTTCAAAATGTCTGGCGGAGGGATTTTTGATGGTCAGGGAACACAAGCTTATAGCAGACAAGGTTGTGATAAAAAAGACTTTTGCAGTACACTCCCCATTGTAAAGTTTCTTTCCTTTTCCTAGAACTTGATATATATTTTTTGTAGTTATAACTAATATATAGTTTTCTCTGACTCTATTTTAACTCTGAAATTAAACAGAATATAAGGTTTGATTATATGACAAACACGGTTATACAAGATATAACCAGCAGAGATAGCAAACAGTTCCACGTTAATCTTTTGGGATGCAAAAACATTACTCTCGAACGTTTCAACGTACGCGCACCTAAAGATAGTCCAAACACAGATGGTATACACATGGGGAGATCAGATGGAGTTAATATTATTGACTCAGAAATTAAAACCGGTGATGATTGTATTTCCATTGGGGATGGTTCCAAAAATGTGGACATCAGGGGAGTAACTTGTGGACCAGGACATGGCATCAGTATTGGCAGTCTTGGAAAGTTCGACAATGAAGAACCAGTTCAAGGAATTAAAGTATCAAAATGCACCATGAGTGATACATCGAATGGTGTTAGAATCAAGAGTTGGGCGGGTGAATTTCCTGGGACTGTATCAGATATTCATTATGAGGATATCACCGTGAAGAATGTCAGTTGCCCTGTTATAGTTGACCAGAAATATTGCCCATCAAATAAATGCAAAATGGATGTATGTAAACACTTATCAAAATCCTAATATAGTGGAAAGAGTTTATCAATCATCTAAATATTATTGTGTTCGTGCAGGCAGAATCAAATGTTAAACTAAGCAACATCAGCTTCAAGAACATTCATGGTACGGCTGCGCTTCCAGAAGTTGTCCGAATCATTTGCAGTGGTACTTTTCCATGTGAAAATGTTGAGCTCGCCGACATTGACATTACGTACAGCGGACCCAATGGCCCTGCAGTATCTGAATGTAAAAATGTAAAACCCAAAATTACTGGCAAACAAAATCCAGCTGCATGTGCAGCCCCCGTACCACCAAACCCTACCCCTACGGTTTAAATGGCTTGCAATGATCAAGGCGAATGTAGCTCATGAGCATTTTCATTTTACATAAATGCACTTGCTTCATTTTAATTCTATGTTATTAAAAAACATTTGGATTAATTTTTTTTGTTTAAAATATATACTAGAATAAAAGAACAGAACGTATGCGATAATATTTTATGCATTTCGACTTATTTGACTGGACTTTATATGCGGCCCACGTGGATGAAGAAATATATTTTATTTCATGTAAAAACAAATAATTATTATTAAAGTTTAGTAAAGAACATATTTTTCATCAAACGTTACCAATTTAAACTTTATATTGCATTGGTTCTAAAATCATAATAAAATATTGATGTAGAAAAGAGGTGTTATAATAAGACCAATTCTGAGTTTGAATGAAAATAAGAGAATAATTTTTGCATGAAATTTTAAAAAAATATATATTTGAAGTTTGGCTTTAAAAAAATTCTGAGCATTGGTGTCAGAGTTTGATTTACTTCATCTGTGTAATTTCTTAGACGATGCTTGTATTTCTACAATTCAATTAATGAATGGATAAAAAATGATCAAACAAGTGGGATTACCAGAAAAAGCTTATTGGTCCTCTTTCCCATTGCATAGAGAACAATGGTTGGTCGATCATTGGGAAAACTGAATGCAGGGTCGGTAACCCCCCTCATTCGCTCAGATGAAGTCACTATGGAACCATCGAATTTCATTACAAACGTCAATTTTGTTAAAATTTAACGAAACCTTTGCTTATTTTCCCTTGTTGTTAACCCAAATCAGCAATGTTGCCCCTACTTTTTTGCATCAACTTTTCCCTCCAAGTCATTCAATTACAACAGTTTTGTCCCTTGAACGACATTGGCCGTTAAAGAACTTATGTGACAGTTAACAATGCTAATGTGGTAGTCAACTGTGTGGACATGGCAGGCTAGGATACTAACGTTGCAGTACACATGTGGTGATGATTTAGTAGAGGGGCTTAATTGATTTGTTTAACTGACTCCGAGAGCATAACTGATCATTTTTTCCGAGTTCAGGGGTATAATTGATTTTTCTTGAAAGTTCGATAACTTATTTAATATTTAAGCTAAAAATGAGGATTTAAGGAATTATTAAAATTTTAAAATATTAAAAAAGGTTAAATAATTTGTTTAAAATTAAATTAAATTTAATCAATTTATTTAGTTCTTGAATAAAATTGGATAAATAATTTGATTTTTCGAACTGAAGTTTTTCAAACAAAATATATGAAAAATCGATTAATAAATTTGTGTGAATATTCTTTGTGTCCATGGAAATTTTAAAAATCAGAAAAGTGAGAAATTTCAAAAAATATCAAAATATTCTTTAATTTTCTTAAAAACTATAGACTTGATAAAAATAAATAAAATATTCAAAAATTTATTGAAAAATTAATGTAAAAATCAAATATATTAGAAATTATAAAATGGTAAAGTATAAATAAAAAATTAAAAAGTATTTTATGAAGTATCAAAATTTTGAAAAATTTTATCAAAAAAGTCTTTGACTTTGTCAGTCAGAGTATTACTATTCGTTAAAAAAAATTTCGCTGCAATCTTCATTGTATTAGAGTAAGAATAAAATTTAAATCTTCTTTTATTTTTCTACATCGAACTGATGCTGATTAACATTTGATGTAGAAAAAAGAAGGAAAATTTTTGCTTTATTACCACTCCAATGGAATGATGATTCTATTGGTAATTTGTTCAAGGAATATTAGTAGGCTCAGCATAGCCAGAAACAGACGAATACTTTTTTGATGGTTTTTGTAAATATTTTGAAATTTGTATATTTTATATTTATAAATTTTGATATTTTTAAATTTATGTTTTTACTTACTTTTTAAATTTATTATAGTGTTTTTAATTTTATTATTTAATGATTATCTAAATATTTTTAAATTTTAATAATTTAAGTATGTACTTAATTTATTACACGTTGTACGTAATTTTATTACAAAATCTGTAATGAAAACGGTATGTACTTAAATTATTACACGACATCACCAAAGCTTAAACCAGCTCAACCAAGGGTAATAAACTATGTACATACCTAGTTTTTAGACGAAAACCTAACTTCTTACAGAAAGTATGATAAATTAAGTTCGTACTTAATTTATTACAAGTTGTACGTAATTTGTTACAAAATCTGTAATGATAACGATATGTACTTAAATTATTACACGACATCAACAAAGCTTAAACCAACTCAACCAAGGGTAATAAACTATGTACATACCTAGTTTTTACACGAAAACCTAACTTGTTACAGAAAGTATGATAAATTAAGTTTGTACTTAATTTATTACACGTTGTACGTAATTTGTTATAAAATTTGTAATGAAAACGGTATGTACTTAAATTATTACACGACATCACCTAAACCAACTCAACCAAGGGTAATAAACTATGTATATACCTAGTTACTTACAAGAAAACATAATTTCTTACAAAAAGTATATTAAATTAATGTTGAGTTGATCACACAATTGCAAATGGCCAAGAGGGGGTGAATTGGCAATTAAAATTTTGGTAGGAGATAAGGGTGAAAAATAAAAAGGTACACAAGTGGTTAGAGTGGTTCAAGTTATCCAAATGAACTCTACATCCACTACCTTAGTTCCCACTTAGGATTTTCAACCAATTCACTACTTGAATTCTTCCCCTTTTCTTGGATGAGGAGGTAACCTTACAAATTGATTAAGCTTTCTACCCAAAGCTTAATCCACTTACTTTTACAAAGAGATGAATCTGGTAAACTCTAAAAGTTCCTCTCAAAGGATAAATGTTTACCCAAATACAATTTCAAACTCCCCAAACTCACAATACAAGATTACAATAAGATCACAAGAGTTGGGTACAAGAATTTGACTATGAAAGGCACTAGGGTTTGGATTTGATGCTTTGATGTTGCTTGTGGGTTCAATAGTTGTTGCTTGGTCAATTGAGACTTGTTTTTATACCCTTGCATTGAATTCTAGCCGTTTGGGTAGTTGGGATCATCAATAGAGCCGTTGGGAGTAATTTTCCCGCAATAAATGCAGCTCTGCTGCCTACCGTATCGGTACTCGTAGAGGGCGTATCGATTCCTGCATCAAAGAGGAAAGAGTCGTTGTGACTGAAAACAGAGCGTATCGATACGCATAGAAGGTGTACTGGTACGGTTTTAAGGGGCGTATCGATACGGAGGGTCGTATCGATACGGTGTTTGCTCACTGGAATCCCAAGTTTGTTTTTCTTAAAGATCGTATCAATACGCATACCAAGCGTATCAGTACGGTATAACGGTCTTTTAAAAATTGGGAAACCAACCAACTTACAAGTTAACGTTCGAAAATTAAATGCAAAGATTTTGCAAAGATAAGCTTATCGTATCGATACGATTGCAAAGCGTATCGGTACAGTATCATTGAAATAGTTGCCTAGATGAAAGTCGTATCGATACAGGGTAATACTGTATCGGTATGCTAAGTCCATTAAAATTCAAGTGGCTAAAACCTGTATCGATACGCCTAAGGGTATCGATACCCCTGGGTGTTTTTGTATAGTTTGGCTTGAAAAATTAAAGGAAAAGAGTTTATTTATTTTAAGGACTTGTCAATAGTGAGACTTTAAAGAGTACTTAAAAATTTATTGTTTTGCAAATTGGTCCTTAAGTTTAGGTGTTATATCAAAATCAATTTTAGTTTCACAATCTCCCCGTTTTTGATATAACAAAACCACAAATAAATTTTTTAAGTTTTTGAAACTTTTGAAAAGCTTTCTCCCCATTAATTTAAGATAGATTTTCAAAAATAAAAACTTGACTCTATAATCCTTCTCCCCTTTTTGTTAGATCAAATATAAATACAAGGAAAATAGCCACAATTAATTCATTAAATTCAAAGCAACCATAATAGTTCAAATAAAGCTTCAAAGGAAAAGCAACATAATAATCAAAACTTAAATCCTAAGACATAGATAATAGGCATAAACTTAGATCCTAAAACAAAAGTGCAATAACATAAAAGAAAAGACTAAATGCCATGAGATGATATGCAAAAACTACTCGTCCGCCCCATCATCATCTTCCTCGTCCTCTTCATCTTCATCGTCTCGAGTGGGTTGATTTCTCCAATTTTCGTTAAGCTAAACACCATGGAAGGCAGTGATAGAGATATCCATAGAGGTTTGGCGATAAGCCATGGTTTCCATTTTCTTCTCCATACCTTTGACGCGATCTTCCAAGGAGGTGAATCTAGTGTCCGTAGCGATAAATCCGACTTCCAAGGAAGTGAACTTCTCATTGAGGAATGTCATTAGAGTGCCCATGGAAGAGGAGTCAATCGGAGCTCGTTGAGAGCTTGAAGAAGCACAAGAAGCATGAACCAGAGCATCTTGTGGAGGAGCTTGAGGGTTGCGAACCCATTCATTGTCAACATAAGTGAAACCGACACGAGCTAGAGAACGCTCATCTATGGGTAGGCAAAGGGGGTCGGGATAGTCATGGGAACAATCAACTTCAAGGGAATGGAAAAGATAACTCAAAGCCGTAGAGTAGTAAAAGGACTTGACTTGTTCGGTGTGACGGTGTTGGACAAGATAGACAAGGTCGGCAAACATAATTTGACAAAGGTTTGGACGTTGGCCTTCCCTAAAGCACCTAAGCCAAAAAATCATCGACTTGATGAATAGTAGAAAATTTCCCTCCCGATGGACGAAAAAACCAAGAGACAAGAAGATGAAGGATTCAGTCATGAGCATTTAAGACTTTGACTGAGCCTAAAGGACCCGTACCTAAGGACCTCTCATCATCAATACCAATGTTTTCAAAACCAAAAACCGTACATAAAACTTTTTGATCAATTGTAAAGGTTTTGCCCATAACAGAGGACTCAATAGCAACGACATTCTCTCTAGCTTCATCATGAACACATAAAGCATTGGAAAAGAATACGATGACCAACTTCCTATATAGAATAGGAGGAATGCTTAAAAAAGTTATAAATTTCCATTGCTTAATTAAACGGAGGTATTGAAATTTAAAACGGGCAGAGCTTAAAAACGGGACAGACACAACACGTTCTTCCCTAAGGGTCATGACTTGAAAAAGCTTGTAACGAGTCATATCAAAATTGTCGGGAAAACTTAATTGGATAATATAAGGGAGATTAGGTTTAGGGTTACCCTCTGCATCCTCACTAGGATTGGAAGTAGCAAGAAAACGTTTCGCTCTCTTTTTGGACGGTGCCATAACCCTGAAAAACACATCAAAATGATTCGAATATGTATGCAATTAACATTTTATTCAACCCAATAAATTCTAATAATTCAAGGTGATTGTAGAAAAAAAATTAATTTGAAAAAGATATATACAAATTTGAGAAAAAGTTTTAAAAAACAGATTAAAAAAATACGAATAGAAAAAATATTCGAATAAAAAAATTGATTTTGAAAAATTTTGATGAAAAAGTTGAAACCCATAACATAAAACTATGTTTTGTACAAAAATTAAGTTGAAACAATTATAAAAATCAAACGAAAATAAAAGAAAATAAAAGAGAAAAGTTTTATACCTTGAACTTTAGATTTGATGAAATTGTTGATGTGAATGCACAAGATTTGTTGACAAAGTTTAGCTTTGATGTGGAGATCAAAAACCCTCAAAGATTTTTAAGTTTGATGGTAAAAATTGAAGGATTGATGGGGTTTTTATAGGGGATTGCGGCTAGGGTTTTGAAGAGAAAAGAGGGGTTTTTGATTTTAAAGTCTTTTTAAAGATGCAACCCTAAATAGCATCTTCGTCGAGACCGTATCGATACGCGTGTATAGCATATCGATACTCTTTAACCCTAATTTTTGTTTTTCATTACTACCGTATCGATACGCGGGACCGTATCGGTATGACTTGACTTTGACTAATTCCCTTGACTTAACCGTATCGATACGCGGGGTCGTATCGATACTCGTTCAACTTCAATGTTTTCCCATTTATGAACCCGTATCGATACGCTTCAGCCGTATCGATACGCCTTTACCAGATAAGGCATTTATGAAAGATTTAAGTGCAAAAATCCAACTTGAAACGTCCCTAAATGCATGTAAATGTCCTATGAACAAGTTTTAATGGCTAAACTTAATGCATACTCCCCCTAGCAACATGCATAGAAGAAAAAGGAGTCAAATTAACACAATCATGAATCACAAATAATTTCAAGCAAATTTTTGACATTTTGGGACCTAGAAGGGGTCAAGAAAGGCTAGTTAAACCTAACTCTCTCCTAATGGTCCAAAAGCGCTCTTTATCTGTAACACCCTGAAAAAAAAAGAAAGAAAGAAAGAAAGAAAAGAGAGAAGGGGCAACCAAGGGGTCTCGAACCCATGACCGTTGGTTGCATGGATTGATGACTTAACCAACTAAGCTAACATAGCTATTGGTTAACTGTTGCACCAGGGAAAATAAGAGTTAATGTTTAAGACATATAAATAATAAAATAAACAAAATATCCTACCTACCCCCCTTTATTGTGAATTAATTAGGCTGCCATCCCAAAAAGTTTCTAGAACCCCCCCTTTATCGCCTATCTCATTTATTTCCTTATACCGAACCAGCCGCAGTCCGTTCAACTCCACCGCCGCGCCGTTTCATGCACCGCCACCGTCAGAGTGACCGCTGCCCCTTCCCGATCAAAACCACGACCGCCACTCGCCCTAATCCCCCACCGTGCACCGTTGAGAGCAGTCGAAAGGTTCGACTACAACCAAATCTTGCGTCACCTCCGTTGTTCAACATTTCAGGCGTCGGTTGACGTCGGTTCGTCGCGCCAACACCGCCAAGAAGTTAAATGCGCGGAGATGAACAAAACCCAGTCGTCAAAGGGGTCCGTCCGTCATCTTTCAAGCCGTCACCGGAGCCTCGTCGTCCTTGCGCTGTTTAACCCCGATTTGGTATGTTGGTATTCAAAGTTCCTTGAATTCGGGATGTTGAAGACATCACATTCAGGTTTGAGAGTGATCGAATGGGGTACCGAGGTTGACCGATATAGCAAGGATTAAAGGTAATACATTACTACCTCTTGTATGCTTTATGAACATGTTGATACTCGGTTAATGCATGCATAAAGATGATGATGAGTGATGTTAGCTCTGTATAAGTCAAACCGGATATGGAATTGAGTATGATAACCTAGATAAGATCGAAATGCTCGAACGAGAAAGTTTATAAATGTAAGGATCTGGAGTTCAATAAATTAAGTAATAATGCACCTAATCTCCAAACCCGATTATCATTGTTAAATGATTAAATGCTAAAAAAATATATTTGGATATGAAATTACGAAAATTCCCTTAAGGTATGAGAATGACTAAAATACCCTTGGAATTGGAAGCGATTTAGAAATCTATATTGGATAAGGTAAAACAAGCCAATTTATCTAAAAACCTCGAACTACTTGGAAAGTTATGGTAACAAGATTGAAACCTTCGAGATTGTAAGGTGTTAGGTTTCCTTGATTTTGGAACGAATCTCCTAGTATAGATTTACAGGAAACTATCCATACATCTGAATTAATCAAGTGGCTCAAATACTGAATTGATCGTAATGACTAAAAGTATTGGAAATATTGTTATGGTTAAATTAATCGGAATTATTGTATTGATAAAAATGGCTGAAGTATCCTCGGACATCGAGGTTTGCAAATTAATTGGAAGGATGGATAAACCCTTGAGTTCTGAAATGAATGAAGTGGATGGAGGTATCGAAATTACTTGAATGGCCGAAACACCCATGGGTACTAAATTGATTGAAATACTATTTATGATTCAATTGACAAGAATGATGGATATCCCACGCTTCAAAATGATTGAAGTACCCCCTTAACTAGAATAAGTAAATTACCTCTGATAAAATTTTAGAAATGCCAATAAAGCTGAAAATAACTGAAATACCCCTAAGGGTTGAAGCATGACTTACGTACGTCAATCACTCATGATATTAATGTAAGGTTGGAAGTTTTTCCGCACAAAATATAAGTTCGACTACTCCGTGGCAAATCTTGTGGTGAAATATGAAAGCAACCGTTCAGATATACGATACAATTGGATGCATTAGAAGGGTTGGTTAGTACTGCAAGGTTGGAATATGTTAGTTCAAATGGTTTTGGAGGCTTGATAAACTTCTAGAAATCTTAAATATTGTAAATCATAATTTCCTCATGATTGGGCTAAGTTACAAAATTCCCTATAATAGTTAAATGACCAAAATGCCCTCGTTGGCCCAAGTAATCAAATAGCCCCGAATGTATCTAATATCGTGAAAGATCTTGACATAGAAATCTCTGAATGCCTAGTTGGATACTTGATGAGCAAATAGTATTTCTGAGCCACTGTTTACGCCCTGTTGGTATAAATTACCAAAATGCCCGTGTATGATAAAATGACCATAATGCCCATGGTAGGCTTAAATGGCTAAATCACTCATGATATGCCTAAACTCTCAAATAACTTGATGAATCATCTCCTAAATATCTGGTTTGAACCGTTAATACAAACCCCTCTTTTAATAGGGGCCTTGTTTCAAAGATCAGTTCAATTGTCAAAAGTTTAATATGTTCTCTTCTGTAAATAACAAGTATCTCCAAGGAAATAAACTATTCCACCTAGTGTGTTCCATGTGTGCTACACGACTATTTTTGCATACTGATCTACATGTTATAATATCGATCACGTGCACATGATTGACATACTTGAACTCACATGAACATGACATGTTTTATAAATTAAACATGACCGTACTATATTTATGGTATTTGCCTATGCACCTGATATGACAAACATGCTATATGGATAATGTGTAACTAAAAATACAGTTATTGATTAATGAAATAGTGATGATCTGATTCACTGGGGTACTTGGGACATGATATGAAGTTACCGTCGGCTCATCCCTGATCCAGCTGGTAAGTCCGCCCGTATTCGGATCCTAAGCTTCGGCTAGGTTCGCCTGTATTCGGATTCTAAGCTTCGGCTAGGTCCGCCCGTTTTCGGATCCTAGGCTTCGGCCAGGTCCGCCCGTTTTCGGTTCCTATGCTTCGGCAAGGGCCACCCGTATTCTAATGTATATCCTTAGGATGGTACCCACGCCCAATGGGCTCGGGTTAATGCCTATACATGATACCGCACTAGGGAAACTATATACTGGAGTATGGTTGGAGGGTAAATAAAGAATTAAAATGAACTTTACGGCTACTTGAAACAAATGTATTTAAAATAAAAAGGTTTACTGCATTTTTACATTTCATGCATTAACATTGCACTGTTGGAACACACTAGACACCAAACTCTCTGATTTTTTACCTCGTATGTTACCCGCTTATATAATTCCCATCTAATTCTCAAGGCCTGATTAAAGAACAAATATCGTTATTCTCGAGTATGATGCAACCTCGAAATAGTAGAACAGAAGTGGAGACCGTTACTGCACGGAACATCAGTAAAATGTTATGCCTACCATATATATGCATGAGCTTATAGCATCTTCTGGTAGTTCTGTATTACTGAGCTTTTTCAAGCTTACGTTGTTTTTACCATCGCAGGTTAAAAGAATTTATCATGGTATAATGGTTGACAGTAGTGCTCGGAGTTGTCTCGGCGTTGCCTTTGGAGTACAGGTATAGTTAGTGGGCATGTATGTCATGTATTGTTTTATGATAGTATTTATAAAGCACTTTCTGAAATTAATGTTATGTGTAAATGACTTCCCAAAATGGTATTTTAAACAAAAGTTGATTTTGCAGTTTAATAAGTGTTTTGAAGAAATATGATTTTTTATGTGTGTTTTTACTGTGGGTCGCTCTTGTGTCCCTAATGTAACTTTCTAGGATCCATAGTAAAGCATAAGCGGGTCTAGGGGGTTACATTTAGTGGTATCAGAGCTTAGAGTTGCGTCATTCTGGGTAGATCGGCCGATCGTCTGTCATAGAGTGTCTGGTTTGTGCATGCCCTTAGATCTTAACCGTACTCCATCAAGCCGAGACTCTGATGTCGAATCATTTCATGAAATAAGTGCATCTGATCATTTGGTCCATAATAGCTCGATATGTGTTGGCAAGGAAGGTCGGTAATGTTCATCTATGATTTGGATTAACATGATGAAATTGATTTTGGATAAAGAACTTGAGATGGTCTGATTCAAATTGAGAATAAATATCTGATTAAGTGAGGTAACCGATGTAAGATTTCATGAAAGCTTATTTGGTGATGATGATTATGTTTGAGAATAATTTGGTGGGAATTTGATAAAAGTATTATAAATTTAAAAGAAATGTGTCCGAGAGCGTGTCAAAAGTGTAAGTTTTGTGATGACTCTATTACGCATGAAAGGAAGTAGTTGCCTGAGTATTACATTAAGGGTAAGCAATATCCGTTCAAAACCTCAATTAGGTTCGATCAAGCTTTAAGAAAGACCTTTTGTCTGAAAGTGCGGCATGGTATACCGTTAAATATCACCCCTGACTCAAATTCGATGTTATATCCCGATTCCGAAAGGCCTTACAGGAGGCCTTGGGCACGCGTCTGAATATCAGTACATCTTTTCATTCACAGACTGATGGTCAATCTGAGAGGGTGATTCAGACCCTTGAGGATATGCTACGGGGTTGTGTGATCAACTTTTGCAGTGGTTGGGAGTATTTCTTGCCCATAACCAAGTTTACGTATAACAGCAGTTACCATGCTAGCATCCGTATGGCACCATATGAAGCTCTGTATGGCCGTAAATGTCGTACTCCTATATGTGGGGCAGAGTAATATGATGGGAAGACTTTGGGCCCTGAGTTAGTTTGAGAGACCAAGGAGACTGTCAGAATGATTCGTGATCATCTCAAAGAGGCTTTTGGTAGACATAAGTCTTATGCTCATTGGCGGAGGAGAGACATTGAGTAATATGATGGGAAGACTTTGGGCCCTGAGTCAAGTTATTCAGGTTCAGGATGTGGAGCTGAGGCCATACCTATTTTACGAGGATGAACATGTTCAAGTTTTGGATCGAGATGAAAGGGTTCTTAGGAACTGTCGCGTTCCCATGGTTAAAGTATAGTGGAATAATCGTGGTTTACAAGAGGCTACATGTGAGACTCTTAAGTCAATGAAAGAGCAGTTTTCGTATTTGTTCAACTCAGGTAAATTTCGAGGCCAAAATTTCTTTTAAGATGGGGAGAGTTGTAACACCCTGAAAAAAAAGAAAGAAAGAAAGAAAAGAGAGAAGGGGCAACCAAGGGGTCTCAAACCCATGACACTTGGTTGCATGGATTGATGACTTAACAAACTCAGCTAATATAGCTCTAGGTTAACTGTTGCACCAGGGAAAATAAGAGTTAATGTTTAAGACATATAAATAATAAAATAAACAAAACATCCTACCTACCCCCTTTATTGTGAATTAATTAGGCTGCCTTCCCAAAAAGTTTCCAGAACCCCCCCCCTTTATCGCCTATCTCATTTATTTCCTTAAACCGAACCAGCAGTCGTCCGTTCAACTCCATCGTCGCGCCGTTTCATGTACCGCCACCGTCAGAGTGACCGTCGCCCCTTCCTGATCTAAACCACGACCGCCACTCGCCCTAATCCCCCACCGTGCGCCGTTGAGAGCAGTCGAAAGGTTCGACTACAACCAAATCTTGCGTCACCTCTGTTGTTCGACATTTCCGGCGTCGGTTGGCGTCGGTTCGTCGCGCCAACAGCGCGAAGAAGTTAACTGCACGGAGATGAACAAAACCCAGTCGTCAAAGAGGTCCGTCCGTCGTCTTTCAAGCCGTCACCGGAGCCTCGTCGTCCTTGCGCTGTTTAACCCCGATTTGGTATATTGGTATTCAAAGTTCCTTGTATTCTGGATGTTGAGGACATCGCATTCGGGTTTGAGAGTGATCGAATGGGGTACCGTGGTTGACCGATATAGTAAGGATTAAAGGTAATACATTACTACCTCTTGTATGCTTTATGAACATGTTGATACTCGGTTAATGAATGCATAAAGATGATGATGAGTGATGTTAGCTCTGTATAAGTCAAACAGGATATGGAATTGACTATGATAACCTAGATAAGATCGAAATGCTCGAACAAGAAAGTTTATAAATGTAAGGATTTAGAGTTCAATAAATTAAGTAATAAGGCAGCTAATCTCCAAACCCGATTATCATTGTTAAATGATTAAATGATAAAAAATATATTTGGATATGAAATTACGAAAATGCCCTTAAGGTATGAGAATGACTAAAATACCCTTGGAATTGGAAGCGATTTAGAAATCTATATTGGATAAGGTAAAACAAGCCAATTTATCTAAAAACTCGAACTACTTGGAAAGTTATGGTAACAAGATTTAAACCTTCGAGATTGTAAGGTGTTAGGTTTCCTTGATTTTGGAACGAATCTTTGAGTATAGATTTACGGGAAACTATCCATACATTGGAATTAATCAAGTGGCTCAAATACTGAATTGATCGTAATGACTAAAAGTATTGGAAATACTGTTATGGTAAAATTAATCGGAATTATCGTATTGATAAAAATGGCTGAAGTATCCTCGGACATCGAGGTTTGCAAATTAATTGGAAGGATGGATAAACCCTTGAGTTCTGAAATGAATGAAGTGGATGGATGTACCGAAATTACTTGAATGGCCGAAACACCCATGGGTACTTAATTGATTGAAATACTATTTATGATTCAATTGACAAGAATGATGGATATCCCGCGCTTCAAAATGATTGAAATACTCCCTTTACTAGAATAAGTAAATTACCTCTGATAAAATTTTAGAAATGCCAATAAAGCTGAAAATAACTGAAATACCCCTAAGTGTTGAAGCATGACTTACGTACGTCAATCACTCCTGATATTAATGTAAGGTTGGAAGTTTTTCCGCACAAAATATAAGTTCGACTACTCCGTGGCAAATTTTGTGGTGAAATATGAAAGCAACCGTTCAGATATACAATACAATTGATGCATTGGAAGGGTTGGTTAGTACTGCAAGGTTGGAATATGTTAGTTCGAATGGTTTTGGAGGCTTGATAAACATCTAGAAATCTTAAATATTGTAAATCATAATTTCCTCATGATTGGGCTAATTTACAAAATCCCCTATAATAGTTAAATGACCAAAATGCCCTCGTTGGCCCAAGAAATCAAATAGCCCCGAATATATCTTATATCATGGAAGATCTTGACGTAGAAATCTCTAAATGCCGAGTTGGAAACTTGATGAGCAAATAGTATTTCTAATCCACTGTTTACGCCTTGTTGGTATAAATTACCAAAATGCCAGTGTATGGTAAAATGACCATAATGCCCATGGTAGGCTTAAATGGCTAAATCACTCATGATATGCCTAAAATCTCAAAGATCTTGATGTATCATCTCCTGAATATCTGGTTTGAACCATTAGTACAAACCCCCTTTTTAATAGCTTCGGCTAGGTCCGCCCGTATTCGGATTCTAAGCTTCGGCTAGGTCCGCCCGTTTTCGGATCCTAGGCTTCGGCCAGGTCCACCCGTTTTCGGTTCCTATGCTTCGGCAAGGGCCGCCCGTATTCTAAGGTATATCCTTAGGATGGTACCCATGCCCAATGGGCTCGGGTTAATGTCTGTACATGATACCGCACTAGGGAAACTATATGCTGGAGTATGGTTGGAGGGTAAATAAAGAATTAAAATGAACTTTACGGCTACTTGAAACAAATGTATTTAAAATAAAAAGGATTACTGCATTGTTACATTTCATGCATTAACGTTGCACTGTTGGAACACACTAGACACCAAACTCTCTGATTCCTACCCCGTATGTTACCCGCCTATATAATTCCCGTCTAATTCTCAAGGCCTGATTAAAGAAAAAATATCGTTATTCTCGAGTATGATGCAACATCGAAATAGTAGAACAGAAGTGGAGACCGTTACTGCGCGGAACATTATGAAAATGTTATGCCTACCATATATCTGCATGAGCTTATAGCATCTTCTGGTAGTTCTGTATTACTGAGCTTTTTCAAGCTCACGTTGTTTTTACCATCGCAAGTTAAAAGAATATATCATGGTATAATTGTTGACAGTAGTGCTCGAAGTTGTCTCGGCGTTGCCTTTGGAGTACGGTACTGTATAGTTAGTGGGCATGCATGTCATGTATTGTTTTATGATAGTATTTGTAAAGCACTTTCTGAAATTCATGTTATGTGTTTAAATGACTTCCCGTAATGGTATTTTAAACAAAAGTTGATTTTACAGTTTAATAAGTGTTTTGAAGAAATATGTTTTTATGTGTATTTTTACTGTGGGTCGCTCTTGTGACCCTAATGTAACTTTCTAGGATCCGTAGTAATGCATAAGCGAGTCTAGGGGGTTACATTATCTAAAGGCTTTGTGAATATATCCGCTAATTGGTTCAAGCTGTCAACATACTCTAAAACAACATCATTTTTCAACACATGATCTCTAATGAAATGATGTCTAATTTCTATGTGTTTGGTTCTAGAGTGTTGGATGGGATTCTTAGTGAGACAAATGGCACTAGTGTTGTCACACCTAAGGGGTATGGTTTCTATTTCAACACCATAATCTAAGAGTTGTTGCTTCATCCAAAGGACTTGAGCACAACAACTCCCTAAGGATATGTACTTCGTTTTGGTGGTAGATAAGGCTACGCTATTTTGTTTCTTAGAGAACCAAGATACGAGCATACTACCTAAGAATTTGCATGTCCTGGAAGTATTTTTCCTATCTATCTTACACCCCCCCATAATCCGCATCTGAATAAGCATTAAGGCTAAAGGAGGAATCTAAAGGATACCAAAGGCCTAAGTTAGGTGTGTCTCTAAGGTATCTAAAAATTCTCTTAATGGCAACTAAGTGTGATTCTCTAGGACTAGCTTGAAACCTAGCACACAAGCAAACACTAAACATGATATCCAGTCTACTTGCGGTAAGGTAAAGCAAAGAACCTATCATAGATCTATAAAGCTTAGAATAAATGCACTTACCTCCTTCATCTTTGTCAAGCTTTATGGAAGAGCTCATAGGTGTGGCTTGAGGTTTTGCATTCTCCAAGCCGAACTTTTTGAGCATATCGTTCACGTACTTAACTTGATTTATGAAGGTGCCATCTTTCCTTTGCTTGATTTGGAGTCCCAAAAAGAATGAGAGCTCCCCCATACCAAGCTTAGAAAATTCTTTGCAATAACATTCGTTAGTAGAACCAAAAATGATATCATCAACATAGATTTGTACTACTAAGATGTCATTGTTATATCTTTTATTGAAGAGTATAGTGTCCACCTTACCTTTTTCAAAACCCTTTTCAAATAAAAAATTTGAAAGTCTCTCATACCAAGCTCTAGGAGCTTGTTTTAATCCATAAAGAGCTTTTGTTAGTTTGAACACATGGTTTGGAAATCTTGAATCCTCAAAACCCGGTGGTTGTTCAACATACACTTCTTCATTTATAAAATCGTTTAAAAAGGCACTTTTCACATCTATTTGAAAAAGCTTGAAATCATTATAACATGCAAATGCTAAAAGCATCCTAATGGCTTCCATCCTAGCTACAAGTGCATATGTCTCATCAAAATCAATTCCCTCTTCCTGGGTATAGCCTTGAGCAACAAGCATAACCGTGTTTCTCACTATATTACCACTTTCATCTAATTTATTCCTAAACACCCATTTAGTTCCTATAGTAGATTGATTACTAGGCCTTTCAACTAATGTCCAAACTTTACTTCTCTCAAATTGATTTAATTCTTCTTGCATGGCCAAAATCCAAAAATCATCTTTTAAAGCTTCTTTAATATTTTTAGGCTCAATGCATGAAAGAAATGCAACATGGTTCATTAATTTGAGAGAGGATCTAGTAGTTACCCCCTTGGATGGATCACCCAAGATTTCACCACCTTTGACATAGTTGAACTCCCTTGGGTAAGATACCTCCTTTCCTTCAAGAGCCAAGTCCTTCAAGGCTTCAAGAGGTGGATCTTGTGTATCCTCATATTTAGTTGGAATCTCATCCACCTTTGACATTTGTCCTTCATCAATGGCATCAAGAATTCCTACATCATCATCATCACAAGATTCCTTCCTCGGAAGGAGGTTATCATCGAAAACAACATGTATAGACTCTTCAACTACTAGAGTTCTTTTATTAAATACACGATAGGCTTTGGAGTTTAAAGAGTACCCTAAGAAAATAGCTTCATCACTTTTAGCATCAAATTTACCTAAGTTTTCTTTACCATTATTCAAGACAAAATACTTGCAACCAAAAGGGTGAAAATAGCTAATGTTAGGCTTCTTAGATTTTAAAATCTCATAAGGTGTTTTCTTCAAAATTGGCCTAATCATTACTCGATTTATAATATAGCAAGCGGTATTTGTGGCTTCCGCCCAAAAATATTTAGGAAAATTATTTTCGCAAAGCATGGTTCTAGCCATTTCTTCTAAAGTTCGATTTTTCCTCTCAACTACCCCATTTTGTTGAGGAGTGCGAGGTGCGGAAAAATTATGGCTAATCCCATTTTCATTTAAAAACTCATCAAAACCTAGATTTTGAAATTCGGTTCCATGATCACTTCTAATGTGAGAAATTTTAAGTTCAAGATCATTTTGAGTTATTTTAGAAAATGTGATGAATTTTTCTAAAGCCTCATCTTTTGTACTTAAGAATAGAACCCAAGTAAACCTAGAATAGTCATATACATGTAAAAAGGCATATGATTTGCCACCCAAGCTCATTGTTCTGATAGGCCCAAAAAGATCCATATGAATCAATTGTAAACATCTACTAGTAGAGATATCATTAATGGATTTAAATGAAGTTCTATGTTCTTTACCCTTTGAACATGCATCACAAATTTTATCATTAGAAAACTTAAGTTTGTGTAAACCTCTAACTAGATTAAGGGTAATTTCTCTAAGACAATCATGCTAGCATGTCCTAATTTTCTATGCCAAAGCCATGAGTCATGTTCATCATGTGGAACTAAGCATGTATGGGATGAACGGATGTCATCTAAATGCACCATGTAGATATTGCCTATTCTATGTCCTATGAACATTAATTGATTTGTTTTAATGTTCACAATTTTGCAACCACTTTTATCAAATAAAACATGAAAACCCTTATCACATGTTGGAGTATGCCCAAAGACCAATCATATGATGATTGAATAGACATACTATTTTACTAGAGATACCAAGTAATGGCATTGCCGTTATTATCATTTGGTATGTTTCTGTGCTTCAAACTAACCATTGGATAATAATGTCCATACAATAATACGATTATTGTTAAATAGGATCCTTAGTCGAATATTATTACGGGTATGGACAGTGATAATATATAAAGACTAATATGTGGTTGATGACAAGCGTTGTCATTGACATAGAGATGTCAAAATCAACAGATAAGTATTTGTTAGAGAACAACATACTGGATTGACCCACTATGAGCATGTTTCTTGGGTAATTATGTAACAGTCACAACATTACTCAAGATAAACATATGTATAATCCTCAGACTTGAGATCAACATGATTACAACATAAAGATTTACGTATTTTGACATAGTCAAACGTGTGTCATAACTGACTACATTATAAAGACTGATGATTGGATACGTGATGACCTATGTAGTGAAATATGGTTGATCATGAAAGGATTTGTCCCTACTACATAATGGGAGAAATATCTTCGGCCACTTGATTGAGTGAGATTAGAAAATGCATGGACATGCTCGAATATTATGATATGAGATATCATAGAGATTCGTTTATCATAATCTACTCAAGACATCAAGAAACACTAGATGGACAACGCAAGTGTGACTAACCCATGACTTGTGTTCATCTAAGATATAAAGGACAAAAGGATGAAATACATAAAGGAAGTTTATTCAGGAATTAGGAAAGTCAAACCATGACTTCATGCAACTTAGGTAGCAATGATGTATTGCTAGATGCCACTCATTGTTTGTAAAATTAGAACAGTTCTAATTTTGCTGCTAACGTTGCATGAACCTACAAGGGTCACACCCTTCGAATGAAACGAACAAAAAAATTGGAAACCATACTCCCTATTTTAGGGAGGTTGCCGAAAATCCCCTATGGGATAGGGGAAATCGGAAACTCCCTTAAATGGGAATAATATTGGATAAATATTGTATTTATCAGATATTATTTAGAGTATGAAAAATATCTAGAGACTTAAATATTATAGAATAAGATTCTAGAAATTTAAATATATATTTGGAATTTATATAGTGTATATTTAATTCCAAGTTTATGTAGAATTAGATTCTACATAATTAAAAATATATATTTAAATATATTTAAATCAAAGTAAAGATATAATAAGATTTTATATAATAAAAATATATATTTGGATTAAATATAATGTATATTTAAATCCATGTTTTATGTAGAATAAGATTCTGCATAATTAAATATATATATTTCATTTAATATTATTAAATATAATGTATATTTAATATAAACCAATTTCAAGTAGAATTAGATTCTATGAATTTTGGTTGAACTTGGATTTAAGGAATTCAATTAGAATTAAGTCTCTGAATACTATTTAAAGGGACAAGGGCTAGCAACCAAATCATCCCTATTCCTCCTTGCAAATTTCGACATATCCTTGGGAATTCTCGTATGGAATTTTCGACAAGTCCCAGATTTCTTCTGAGAAGCTGTTCGATATTTTTCTGGTGTTTCTCTTGCCCCTGGCAAATACCTGGTGATTTCCTAGTTCGAATCAAGTCCCGGTAGAACCCCTGGTCGATTTCAGACTCCCTCAGGAATCCCTAGAGGGATTTCGACTTCTCCCTTGAAGGTGTTCAAACCTGTCGAAATTTATCCCTAAGTGTTAGGGAGGCGGAAACTTTGTTCGTTTTGTTCGGGTGGACTCCGTAGAGGTCGTTGCGAACCTGTGACGATTCTGATTTTACTTGACGTGGTTATTTCGACATACCGTCGGTTTTCCAGTTTCCAGAGATTTAAAAGGCAACTCTTCATCTTTTCACCCCGGATTCGTTCCTGTACATGGATCCTGGCTGGATTACATCAGATTGATTTTTCTGCTGCGCCACGAGGCGTGCCAACGTGACCCAACATCACATAATTGACTAATGCTCAATAAGTTATGTTTAAGACCATTTACATACAAAACATTTTCAATGAAAATAGAAGAGTGATTACCAATGGAGCCCATTCCTTCAATGTGGCCTTTGGAGTTGTCACCGAAAGTTACCACTCCACCACTTTTTGGCTTTAGTTCCACGAATCTACTCTTGTCACTGGTCATATGTCTTTAGCATCCACTATCAAGGTACCATGAGTTTTGGCTTGAAGCTTTTGCCTTGTAGCAATGCTCCCCCTCCAAACAATGAAATTAGGCCTTGATTTTTGGTGCCCAAATCATTTTGGGTCCATGCGTGTTAGCCATCAAAATTTTGGTTCCCTTAGGAATCCAAGAAGCAATAGCATTCATATTATTAGAAATAATGAGTTCCTTAGGAACCCAAACACTTCTAACCTTTTGACCTCTAGATTGCTTATGAAAATTTCTTTGTTTAGGAATAAAAGGTTTTCTTTTTACATATTTGGATTTAGAAGAGTTTCCCTTTCCAAAATGGTTTTTCCCAATAACAATTAATGTTTTAAGATTATCCACTTCCTTTGTGTGATAATCTTGAAAATCGGAAAGAAGTTTTTCAAGTTCAAGATTTTTCGTTTTAAGATCATTTGAAAGATTTACTAAAAACAAAACCCTCTTTTCCAATTCAGAGTTAGTTCTTGAAAATGTCTCATTTTGATTTTTCAAATCGGAAATGTTTTTCTTGTTTCCCAAAATGGATTCCTTATATTTTCCAACTAACTCATCGTAAACCTCTTGCAATTCATCGTAAGCATCTTGAAGCTCATCAAAGGTAAAATCAAAATTAGATGAGTTAGGATGTACCTTTGGTTCATCATCAATGGCCACGAGACAAAGATTGGCCACTTCTTCCTCCTCCTCAGATGACTCATCGTCACTTCAAGTTGCTACTTGAGCTTTGAGCTTGTTCTTCTTCCCAAAGCTCTTCCTCTTCAACTGAGGACATTCGGAACGGATATGGCTGGGCTTTTTGCATTCATAGCAAGTGATTTGGTCCTTCACCTCTTCCTTACTCTTGCTCTTGAAGTCTTCTTTTCTAATGAACTTTCTCCCACGATTGGACTTCATAAAGCGAGTTAACCGTTTGGCCAACATGGCCATCTCCTCATCTTCATCTTCGCTCGAATCGCTTTCATGGTATGAAGCTTTAAGAGCGATTCCAACCTTCTTCTTCTCAACATCCTTCTTCTCAACCTTCTTCTCTTCCATTTTCTTTTCTTCTTCTCTTCCCTTTCTCATGATCTCATGGGTGAGTAGAGATCCAGCAAGAGCATCAAGGTTGAGAGTCTTCAAATCTCGAGCTTCAATAATAGCTGTTCTCTTGCTATCCCATGATTCCGGAAGAGAGTACAACAATTTCCTCACTAGCTTGTCTTCGGGGATGATCTCACCGAAACCCTTCAATCTGTTGACAATGACCGAGAATTGATCAAACATCTTAGAAACACTCTAATCGGGATCCATCTTGAAATTTTCGTAGCTTAGATTGAGTAGCACAATTTTTGTGTCCTTGACATCACTAGTTCCCTCATATATTGTCTCGAGGGTGTCCCAAACCTCCTTGGCATTCTCGATTGAAGACACCTTGGAGTAGATATCCGGACCAAGGGCACAAAAGATGACATGAAGAGCTTTATCATTCATTTGCATCCTTCTTCGTTCATCTTCCGTCATTTTGACTTTCACCTTTGGGAGAAGTCTTGCTTCACTATCTCTTTTTATGGGAATATATGGACCTTCTTCAACAACATCCCACACCATGTAGTCGGTAGACTTGATGAAGATCATAATCCTATTCTTCCAATATGGGTAGTTATCCCCATTGAAGAATGGTGGCTTGGTAGTAGATTGGGACTCGTAGAGGTTGGAGTTGGAGGGGGATGCCATTGCTTGACTAGTTGTTGATCAAACTCTCCTAGAATCGACTCAAGAGGGTTGTTATCCTTCCAATGAGTGTAGCTCTGATATCATTTTTTGAGTTGATCACACAATTGCAAATGGCCAAGAGGGGGTGAATTGGCAATTAATTTTTTTGGAGGAGATAAGGGTGAAAAATAAAAAGTGACACAAGTGGTTATGTGGTTCAAGTTCTCCAAATGAACTCTACATCCACTACCTTAGTTCCCACTAAGGATTTTCAACCAATTCACTACTTGAATTCTTCCCCTTTTCTTGGATGAGGAGGTAACCTTACAAATTGATTAAGCTTTCTACCCAAAGCTTAATCCACTCACTTTTACAAAGAGATGAATTTGGTAAACTCTATAAGTTCCTCTCAAAGGATAAATGTTTACCCAAATACAATTTCAAACTCCCCAAACTCACAATACAATATTACAATAAGATCACAAGAGTTGGGTACAAGAATTTGACTATGAAAGGCACTAGGGTTTGGATTTGATTCTTTGATGTTGCTTGTGGGTTCAATAGTTGTTGCTTGGTCAATTGAGACTTGTTTTTATACCCTTGCATTGAGTTCTAGCCGTTTGGGTAGTTGGGATCATCAATAGAGCCGTTGGGAGCATTTCTCCCGTAATAAATGTAGCTCTACTGCTTACCGTATCGGTACTCGTAGAGGGCGTATCGATACCTGCATCAAAAAGGAAAGAGCCGTTGTGACTGAAACAAAGCGTTTTGGTACGCATAGAAGGCGTACCGGTACGGTTTTAAGGGGCGTATCGATACGGTGTTTGCTCACTGGAATCCCAAGTTTGTTTTTCTTAAAGATCGTATCGATATGCATACCAAGCGTATCGGTACGGTATAACGGTCTTTTATAAATTGGGAAACCAACCAACTGACAAGTTAACGTTCGAAAATTAAATGCAAAGATTTTGCAAAGATAAGCTTATCGTATCGATACGGTTGCAAAGCGTATCGGTATGGTATCATTGGAAGAGTTAACCAGATGAATGTCGTACCGATACGGGGTAATATCGTATCGGTACGCTAAGTCCATTAAAATTCCAATGGCTAAAACCCGTATCGATACGCCTAAGGGTATCGATACGCCTGGGCGTTTTTGTATAGTTTGGCTTGAAAACTTAAAGGAAAAGAGTTAATTTATTTTAAGGACTTGTCAATAGTGAGACTTTAAAGAGTACTTAAAAATTTATTGTTTTGCAAATTGGTCCTTAAGTTTAGGTGTTATATCAAAATCAATTTTAGTTTCACAATTAAGTATGTACTTAATTTATTACACGTTGTACATTATTTGTTACAGAATTTTTAACGAAAACGATATGTACATAAATAATTACATGAGATCAAATAAACTAAGAAACCTCAACCAAGGGTAATAAGCTATTTACATACATAGTTTCTTACATGAAAACCTAATTTGTTAAAAAAATATGTAAAATTAAGAATGTAAATAATTTATTACACGTAGTGCGTTATTTGTTACACAATCTGTAACGAAAACAGTGTGTAATTAAATTAATACATGCGATCAAAAAACCAAGAAACCTCAACCAAGGGTAAAAAACTATGTACATACATAGTTTCTTACATGAAAACCTAGTTACTTACATGAAAACCTAATTTGTTACAAAAAGTATGAAAAATTAACTATGTACTTAATTTATTATACGTTGTACGTAATTTGGTACAAAATTTGTAATAAAAACGATATGTACTTAAATTATTGCACGACATCACCAAAGCCTAAACCAGATCATCCAAGGGTAATAAACTATGTACATACATAGTTTTTTACACGAAAACCTAATTTGTTACAAAAAGTATGAGAAAACTAAGTATGTACTAAATTTATTACATGTTGTACGTAATTTTGTTACAAAATCTGTAATGAAAACGGTATGTACTTAAATTATTACACGACATCACCAAAGCCTAAACCAATTCAACCAAGGGTAATAAAGTATCTACATACATAGTTTCTTACACGAAAACCTAATTTGTTGCAGAAAGTATGATAAATTAAGTTTGTACTTAATTTATTACATGTTGTTCGTAATGTGTTACAAAATCTGTAGTGTAACACCCTAAAAAATATGAAGATGAAATAAATGAAAATGGAATGGAAATGAAAATCCTAGTTGGAGGTTGGGGGATTCGATCTCGCGACTTCATGGTTTTAGGCTAGTAACCCAGCCATCTGAGCTATGCAGCTCTTAATGTCTAAAGCTCCCCAATGTCCTTTTGAACATTTTGGTGGAGTACCTAAAATAATTAAAACACAATCTGACTCTCCACCTTGGGGAGAGACCATTCGAACCAGATGAGATCTAGAATGTTTCAAAAAAAAAGAGAGGAAAGCTCTCACCTAACTCTCATCGTCTCAGCTCCGATCTGCGCCACCGTCGGGCTGTGGCGTTCACCGCCACCACCACTGGCTTCCCCGTCGAGCCCCGACCAAAACCGTGGTCGTCACTCGCACCGTTGCCGCTTAAATCGTCGGCAATCGAAGAGAGTGCTCGTTCGAAACCCTTGGTTTGCCGCTCCTGTTTTCGTCCGATTCCAGCCGCCTCAGCCGTCCGTTCGCGATGCCGCCGCCAGATCCGGGCTCCCGACGTGACGATGAACAAAACCCGGTAGACCGCTTGCCCGTCCGACGCCGGCAAGCTCCTCATCGGAGCACCACGTTTTTCTGGCATATACGAACCCTTGAAGATCGTGACTTTTGGCGTCTCCGGCGACATTTCCGGTGGGTTTCTCGGCGAGGTTCCGACAGGTTTCTATTGGGTACCCTTATACCTTGGTGTTCGAGATGTCGTGGGACGTCCAGTTTGGGATTCGAGTGCGGTCGAATAAAGTATTACGAATTGACTGGTGTCTTTGGATGTACGCATTCATACATTTTGCGTGAGCATGCTGAATTGCTTGGTTTGCATGTTGAGTCTTTGGATGTTGGTGTTCGTGTCACTAGTTCTTTTGGTGAAACTGTTGTGACTCGAAAGCTTTATAGAAGGCGTCCCTTGGTTGTTCAAGAACATGTTTTTCATGTTGATCTTATGGAGTTGCCCTTTTATGGTTTTGATGTGATCCTTGGTATGGATTGGCTTGCTGAGCATCGTGCTGTTGTGGATTGTGAAAATAAGCGAGTTTCTCTTAAGCTTGCGGATGATTATGAAGTTGTTGTGGTTTGTGAGAATGTGAAGTTTCTTGCCAATGTGGTGTCTACCTTGGAGGCGAGTAGGATGCTGAGGCAAGGTTGCGAAGCTTATCTAGCTTTTGTGATGAATCCTAGCTCTAAGGAGTTGAGGGTGCAAGATATCAGAGTTGTGAAGGAGTTTCCTGGTGTTTTTCCTGAGGAGTTGCCTGGTTTACCTCCTAATCGCGAGGTGGAGTTTGGAATTGAGCTGTATGAGAATACAACTCCTGTGTCCATTACTCCCTATAGAATGGCACCTAAGGAGCTGAAGACGCAGTTGCAAGAGCTGCTTGATCGTGGTTTCATCCGGCCGAGTGTGTCACCTTGGGGAGCACCGGTCTTGTTTGTGAAGAAGAAAGATGGCACTATGAGAATGTGCATTGATTACCGTCAGCTGAACAAGTTGACTATCAAGAATCGGTATCCTTTGCCGAGGATTGATGATCTCTTTGATCAATTTCGGGGAGCTGCTGTGTTCTCTAAGATTGACTTGAGGTCAGGGTATTACCAGTTGAAGGTGAAAGATGTGGATGTGCCTAAGACAACTTTCAGGACAAGGTATGGGCATTATGAGTTCCTTGTGATGCCGTTTGGTTTGACAAATGCTCCTGCTGCTTTCATGGACATGATGAATCGTGTGTTTCATGAATACCTGGACAAGTTCGTTGTGGTGTTCATTGATGATATCCTTGTGTACTCGCGTACTGAGGAGGAGCATGAAGAGCATTTGAGGATTGTGCTGCAAGCTTTGTTGGAGAATCAGCTTTATGCTAAGCTGAGCAAGTGTGAGTTCTGGCTTAAGGAGGTGGTGTTTCTTGGGCATGTGGTCTCAGTTGAGGGGATTCGTGTTGATCCTCAGAAGATCGAGGCAGTGATGAATTGGAAGGTTCCTAAGTCTGTTCATGAGGTCCGTAGTTTCCTTGGTTTGGCTGGATACTACCGAAGATTTGTGGATGGTTTTTCCAAGATTGCTGCTCCTTTGACGAAGCTGTTGCAGAAAGATGTTAAGTATGAGTGGACGGAAGTGAGACAGCAGGCTTTTGAGAAGCTGAAGGCGGCTTTGACGCAAGCTCCTATCTTGGTTCAGCCTGAATCAGGGAAAGAGTTTGTGGTCTATAGTGATGCATCCTATGTTGGTTTCGGGTGTGTGCTGATGCAAGAGGGTAAGGTGGTGGCTTATGCATCGCGGCAGTTGAAAGTGCATGAGCGCAATTACCCTACGCATGATATGGAGCTGGCTGTAGTGGTTTTTGCTCTGAAGATCTGGAGGCATTATCTGTATGGTGAGAAGTGTACAGTGCACACGGATCACAAGAGTTTGAGGTATCTGATGTCACAGAAGGAGTTGAATCTTAGGCAGCGGCGTTGGTTGGAGTTGCTCAAGGATTATGATCTGACGATTGAGTATCATCCTGGAAAAGCTAATGTTGTTTCGGATGCCTTGAGTAGGAAGGTAGCTGTTGAGCTGAGGGCTATGTTTGCTAGCTTGAGCATATCGCGAGATGGTGGTCTTGTTGCTGAGTTGCAGGTGAAACCATCGTTGGTTCAGTTGATCAAGGATAAGCAGTTGCTCGATGATTCCTTGGTGTCTCATGTTCAGGATATCGCGGAGGGTAGACCTTCGGATTTCTGCTTTAATGATGATGGTGTGTTGTGTTTTGGGAGTCGGATAGTAGTGCCCAATGATGCTGAGTTGAGGCGTGCTATTCTGACTGAAGGTCATAGTAGTCCTTTTGCTATGCACCCTGGTAGTACTAAGATGTATCGTGATCTTCGTGATGAGTACTATTGGGTGGGTTTGAAGAAGGATGTTGCGGAGTTTGTGAGCAAGTGTTTGGTGTGTCAGCGAGTTAAGGCTGAACATCAGGTTCCTTCAGGGTTGTTGCAACCGTTGAAAATCCCTGAATGGAAGTGGGAGAGGGTTACCATGGATTTTGTATCTGGTTTACCTTTGTCTCCATCGAAGAAGAATTCGGTTTGGGTGATTGTGGATCGCCTGACGAAGTGTGCGCATTTCTTGCATGTGCATACTACGTTTTCTTTGGATAAGCTGGCAGAGCTGTACATTGTTGAGATTGTGAGGCTGCATGGTGTGCCTAAGTCGATTGTGTCGGATAGGTATCCGAGGTTCACATCACGTTTCTGGCAGTGTTTGCATCAAGCTCTGGGTACAAGATTGCATTTCAGTACATCCTATCATCCTCAGTCGGATGGTCAGTCTGAGCGAGTTATCCAGATTTTGGAGGATATGTTGAGGTGCTGCGTGATAGAGTTCCAAGGTTCTTGGGAGAAGCATCTGCCTTTGGTTGAGTTCGCTTATAACAATAGTTATCAGGCGAGTATACAGCCGGCTTTGTTGAAAGGGACCACCGAGAAGGTGAAGCTCATTTGTGAGCGGTTGAAGGCTGCCTCTGATCGGCAAAAGTCTTACGCGGATTTGAAGCGTAAGGAGATAGAGTATGCGGTGGGTGACCGTGTGTTCTTGAAGGTTTCACCTTGGAAGAAGGTGATGAGGTTTGGCCGGAAGGGTAAGTTGAGCCCTAGGTACATTGGACCATATGAGGTGGTTGAGCGTGTGGGTCCTATTGCGTATCGGTTGAGGTTACCTCAGGAGTTGGAGAAGATTCATGATGTGTTCCATGTTTCTATGCTCCGGAAGTATAGATCTGATCCTTCGCAAGGTTCTGAATTCGGATTTGACCTATGATGAGGAACCGGTGAAGATTCTGAATTCAGATAGCAAGGTTCTTCGTGGCAAGACCATTGAGTTGGTGAAGGTGCTGTGGAAGCATCGAGGTGTTGAGGAAGCCACGTGGGAGCGGAAGGAAGACATGCTGAAGCAGTTTCCTTATCTCTTTCCTTCAGGTAAATTTCGAGGACGAAATTTCTTAAGGGGGGGAGAGTTGTAACGCCCCGGTTTTGGGCTTAGTAGTTTTGGGCGTTGACCGGTTTGGTCAAAGTGCTGTTCGAATCTAAAGAGGCGAAATTAGGAAAGCCTAGTTCGGGTTGCATTAAAAATATGGAAAAATGTTCTAAAATCATCTTTTAATATAATTAAGTGAACTGTGAAATTAATTTTGGAAAATGAGTTTTGGAAGGGTGACATTTTGGCTAGTGACCAAAATGTAATTTTTGAAAGTTTGGTGACTATTTTATAAAGGGTTGAAACTTTGAATCTTTAAGGAGCTATTAATCCAAAAGTAGTTTCTCCAGATTTTTCTAAGATATTTTAAGCTATATTCTGATTTTAAAAACATATCAAAAGAGGAGGGAAAGCCATTTTTGCTATTTTGATAACTAACTTCCTATTTTCTTTTCTCTCATTTTCTCTCAACCCAAACACCTTCTTTCCAGAGAATTGTTTCTGATTTTCTCACCTAAATCTCTCCTTTCAACTCTCTTTTGATTCCTAATCAACATATCTACAAAACCTCATCATTTGCTACTTGATTCATCAAGGTTTTTGATTCCAAAAAGAGGAGAAACTCAAGTTTGGAGGTAAGAACGTCCTTCTCCTCTAAACTATCAGTTCTTTACTGAAATTCCTAAGTTTTCAATCCTTAATTGATGTTTTATTAAAGGCTTTTGAGTTGAGAAATGGATCTTGGCTTATAATGCAAGATTTGGTGATTTTTGGTGATTTTCGGTTGATCTGTTAAATCTGTGATTTGAGATGTGTTTTTGATGATATTTGAACTCTAAATTGATAAGAATTGAGTTTTGATTAATGCAATCCCGGATAGGTTGAGTTTCCTAAGTTTAGCTTGTGATTCTTGTTTGTTTTTGAGGTGATCTTGTGGATCTGATGTTGCTGGAGGTATAAGGATGTTAATAGGCTCTTTTTAGATGTTAAATGATGTTAAAGGATGTTAGGTTTTGATGGTTTATGGCTGGGCTTTGTTGAGAAGTGGTTTGGATGCACTTTCGGTTGTGTTTGGTAGCCGAAAATGGAGTGTGGATGAGAGCAGCGAGTTTAGGTGCTTTCATTGAAGCAATTAATGCATGATGATGCATTAATCCTCTGCTTTGATGTGTTAAAACAGGGGAGGCATCTTTGGATCCAAGAGTTGTTGATCCGGAAGCTTGATTTGGTGCTTCGGCAAGAGGCGAAGTGGAACCGGTGAGTGAAATTGGGTTTTTAGCTTTGAAACCAATGTCTTGGGAGCTTAGTTTAAGTCTAAACAACTTTGCTAAGCTCAAGTGTAAGTTTTCGGAAATACTCTCTAGTGGTGGCCATGATTTGATTGTTGTGCAATGTGGTTTATTGCATGTTTTAAACTCTGTTTTGAAAGCATGATTTAGCATGGATAATGCCGTTTTTGTAAGCCATATGTTGAAGGAAGCTCAAGGTAAGAGTTCCTTGTTTTTGTACATTGATTAAATGTGGTTCGATGCTTTTAAATGCATGATGAATATGGCTTGGTTTAATGCTTTAAAACAGTGGATAAATTGATGATAATGATGTATATTGGCAAGTGATGTTTTGAAAAGGTTAAGGTCACTAAGGTGGTTAAAAGTCCTTGAGTGAGCTTTGCTTATTTAAGAACATCAAGGTGGTTAAAAGTCCTTGGATGGTTCTTGCTATGGACACAAAGGTGGTTAAAAGTTCTTGTGTGATCCTTTCCATGGTGTTTAAAAGTCATGGGCCATGGTGTTTAAAAGTCCATGGGGCCAAGGTGTTTAAAAGTCCTTGGGGCTAAGGTGTTTAAAAGTCCTTGGGGTGATACTTGATACGGACACAAAGGTGGTTAAAAGTCCTTGTGTGGTCCTTTCCATGGTGGTTAAAAGTCCATGGGCCAAGGTGTTTAAAAGTCCTTGGGGCCAAGGTGTTTAAAAGTCCTTGGGGTGAAAGTTGATGAACTTGTTTTTAAAGAAATGGAATTTATCACTAGTAGCCAATATGACATGTATGATATGAAGCATGAGATGCTTGTTTAAAGTATGCTTTTGAGCATGTGCAAATGTTGATTTGAAGCATGATTTATAAAGTGTTTTATAAATGCATTATTGAATGGTTTTATTGAGCCTACCTCACAAAGCTTTTGCTTACGCTCTCTTTCGTTTTCTTAAATCAATAATGCAGAACATTAGAGTACTTTGAGGGCAGCAAGAAGGGCAAGCATTCAAGTGAAAGTAAAGCTCAAAGTATGGAAGGTTTCTTAAGTACATTTTTAGCTTTTGGTAATTTGGCAATGGGGGACCTATGTGTATGTTTTGGGAGAGGTTTTGAACTCCCTAAGAATGTTGAATGTTGATGAGAATGCTGGTTTTAGTGTTTGGCCTTTATATGCTTGAATTGGAAGTTTATGCTTGTATGGCTTGCTTGTGTAGGAAGCATGACTATAGATTTGGGGCTTTTCGTATATGATGTTGTTTTGATGAATTGTTGATGCAAGTATGTTTTATATATGTTGAATTGCATGCTGGTGAAGTTTGGTGGCAATAGGAGCATGATTGGATGTTTAATTGCATGTTTAAGTTTGCATTTTGGGGCAATCTGTGCAGAGTGTTTCGGAACAGTGCCACCCGTTTCAGAACTGGTGCCTTAAACAAGCCCAGGCGTCCGAAACGGGAGAGACCGTTCCGAAACGGTTTGGCTACTGCCAGCCCGTGTTGCGGTACGCGTTGCGGAACGGCCCCGCGTTTCGAAACGGGCTCTGCCGGTTTCGGAACGGGTGACCGTTGGGGGCTGACATTGGCAGTTAAATGTTCTGAAATGTTTGCATTTTGGTCCTGAATCTTGTTTGTGCAATTGTATGAGTTTGGGATGTCCTTTTGAGCTGAAATTTCACAGTGAAGCATGAAACCTGACTAATTACAAGCTGGTAACTTTAATTTGGGTTAAGTCCTCACATTTATCAGAAATTACAATTTGGTCCCTAAAGTTGTAATTTGTTCAATTGGGTCCCTGTTTGATCTCTGATGTTTATGATCTTTGAGTATGCTGTTGTATGATCATATCTATGGTTTAATAATGCATCTAGACAAGATTAAAAAAAAGGGTCGTTAATCAAGGTTGACTTTTGGGTTGACTTTGGTTTTCCCCGTGTGACTTTCTTAATTCGGGTCAACCGTCTAGGCCGGGTTAAGGGGGTTACATTGATATGCATGCTTATGACAAGTGTTTTGTGAACTCTTCTTAAGCCGAATTTGATACGAAAAATAAGTATGAGAGTCAGTAAGATCAAAATGCTCGGATAAAGATATTAATATATATCAGGAGTGTCGAAAGTGCTAATAATAATACAGTTAAATCTGAAACTCTATCAATGGTGTCTAAGAACAAATGTTCAGAATGCGGAGTATGAGATGTTGGATATGAAATTATGAAAATGCCCTTGGAGCATGAGTATGACTAAACTACCCCTCTGATAAAGGAAATTACCTAAAATCTACATTCGACCTGATCATGCAATTTTACACTACCCAAAATGTATGTTTTAATGGAAAGACTTCGGCATCATTATGCAATATGTGTGTTATAAAACTTGGACTTTTCCCTTCAAACTCTGTATAACACATGAATGAAGATTTTCTGGAAATATTGTTGAAATCCTAAGTCGATCCTTATGATAGTATTGGTGAATTGAATAAGAATGATCGTAATGACCAAAAAGATGGTAATGCCCTCGAGCACCGAAATGTCTGATTAATTTGAATGACGTTATACCCTCAAGTTCTGTAATGAATGAATCGTCTGTAAAGGGGCAGAGAGTTAGGACGCCTTAATCTCGTTTGAGTACGTGAATGATGGAGGTACCAAATGGTAATTCAGAAAGAAATGGTAGATTTATCTTAGTATAAAATAACTGAAATACCCTCCTGAGTTATTCGGTAGTTTTGTATTTAACGAAATTCTGGATGTTTTAATAAGACTTAAATAGCTAAGGTTCCCTTCAGTGTTAAGTTCTGATGCACGCAAACTACTCACATCTGAACGTTGGTAAGTTGTCAAGTTGGGTTATGCCGCATTAAACAAAATTCTGGAGGTATGATAAATTGTTAGAGCCCCTGAGAATTATAATTTTCGTTCCGATATGATTGTGTCATAGTATAAGATTTGTCATGACAGTCAAATAGCTAAAGGCCATGATAGCCTTAATAATCGGAACATCACTGAAAATATCCGATAACTTAAAAGACTTTAAATTTAGAAATTCTTGTATGTCTGGATAGAAAACTAATGAGCAAATAGGATACCCGAGTTCTGTGAACCATTGCTTTCAATGTTGGTATAATTACCAGAATGTCAATGAACGTCGAAATGACCATGATGCCCTTGTATGCTTAAAGGACTGAAGTACCCATAATATATCTGAACTTTCTAAGATCTTGAAGTATCACCTCCTGAATATCTGGGTTTACCGTTAGTATGAACCCCTTTTTAATAGGGGTCATGTTTCAGAAATCCGTTCAAATCGTCAAAAGTTTAATGTCCCATTTCGTAAATGCCAAGTATCTCCAAGAAAAGATCTGTCCCACCTAGTGCGTTCCATGTGTGCTATATTCTGTTGAATGAATTGTATAATGATTTGATCATGAATAATATTATGTTTGATGACATTCTCTGCCTACTTGATGTATGTTTGCTCAATCTGTATACTTGTCATGTAATTACTTTTTGTTCTAAATCAAGACAATATGCTTAAAATTTAAAAGTATGATATTGTAATACGAAAGGAAAACAATTCTCTGATTTCTGACCTCTGTTATGAAAAATATATCTGATATATGACATTGAATACGAAATAATGATAATGATAATAAAATAAATCTGATATATGTCTTCTAGTGCAAAAGTAGACTTAATATTTATTTTCTGCTACATTGTCTTCTGAATATAAATTGAAATCATCTGTGGGATATTATCTGGATATGAATGTTGATCTGTAGGCTCAGCGCTGATAAGTCCTTCTGTACCTAAGCTTCTACGCCCACGGACCTAGGGTAAGTCTTTCTGGACCTAAGGTATCCCCTTAGGTAGGCTCCTACGCCTCAGGCCTAGGGTAAGACCTTCTGTATGCAGTTCATGGGGAATTGCATTCTGGTGTAAGGTTGGAGGGTAGCAAATTTCTGTATGAACTCGAACATTTGCATTTAACTGCTATGTGTTCACATGAGGCGAATGATATGTACCTATGTATGTTTGATCTGCAAAATTATGGAACATACTAGGCTTCTTGAATTCAACTTCATCAATCTGTCACCATGTTGATTCTCTGAACAATAAGTTATCACTTAATACTCAGTAATGTAGAAAGAACAACCCTTGTTGTCTTTAAGAATAATGTTTCACTAAATTAGCGAACATAAATGGAGACAAGTATTGCCTGGAACATCATAAAAATGTTATTCATACCCTATGTCTGCATGAGCTTATAGCATCTTTTGGTAGTTCTGTATTACTGAGCTTTTCCAAGCTCACGTTATTTTTACTATCGCAGGTTAAAAGAATATAGCATGACAAAATGTTGACATCAGTGTTCGGAGTTCCCTCGGCGTTGCCTCTGGAGTACGATACTGTATAGTTAGGGGGCATGTAGGTCATGTATGGTTTCTTGTCAGTGTCTGTAAAATACTTTTCTGAATTTTTTTCGTTATGTGTTTAAATAATTTCCTGAAATTGTATTTAAACAGAAGTTGATTTTACAGTTGATAAGTGTTTGAGAAAGAAAAAAAAATGTTTTCATTTGTATTTTCACTGTGGGTCGCTCTTGTGACCCTAATGTGACTTCCTAGGACCCGTTGTAACGCATAGGCAGGTCTAGGGGGTTACATGTAATGAAAACGGTATGTACTTAAATTATAACACGACATCACCAAAACATACACCAACTCAACCAAGGGTAATAAACTATGTATATACCTAGTTACTAACACGAAAACCTAATTTCTTACAAAAATTATATTAAATTAAGTATGTATTTAAATTATTACACGTTGTACATTAGTTGTTACAAAATTTATAATGAAAACGGTATGTACTTAAATAATTACATGAGATCAAAAAACCATGAAACCTCAACCAAGAGTAATAAACTATGTACATACATAATTTCTTACACCAAAACCTAATTTGTTAAAAAATATGAAAAATTAAGTATATACTTAATTTATTACACGTTGTGCGTTATTTGTTACACAATCTATAACTAAAATAGTATGTACTTAAATTATTACATGAGATCATCAAAACCAAGAAACCTCAAGCAAGGGTAATAAAATATGTACATACATAGTTTCTTACATGAAAACGTAGTTACTTACTCGAAAACCTAATTTGTTACAGAATGTATGAAAATTTTAAGTATGTACTTAATTTATTACACGTTGTACGTAATTTGTTACAAAATCAGTAATGAAAACGGTATGTACTTAAATTATTAAAAGACATCACCAAAGCCTAAACTAGCTCAACCAAGGGTAATAAACTATGTACATACCTAGTTTCTTACACGAAAACCTAATTTGTGACAAAAAGTATGAAAAATTAAGTATGTACTTAATTTATTACACGTTGCACGTAATTTTTTTACAAAATCTATAATGAAAATGGTATGTACTTAAATTATTACACGACATCACCAAAGCCTAAACTAGCTCAACCAAGGGTAATAAACTTTGTACATACATAGTTTTTTACACGAAAACCTAATTTGTTGCAAAAAGTATGAAAAATTAATTATGCACTTAATTTATTACACGTTGTACGTAATTTGTTACAAAATCTGTAACGATAACAATATATCATTAAATTATTACACGACATCATCAAAGCTTAAACCAGCTCAAGCAAGGGTAATAAACTATGTACATACGTAGTTTTTACACGAAAACCTAACTTGTTACAGAAAGTATGATAAATTAAGTTTGTACTTAATTTATTACACGTTGTACGTAATTTGTTATAAAATCTGTAATAAAAATGATATGTACTTAAATTATTACACGACATCACCAAAGCCTAAACCAGATCATCCAAGGGTAATAAACTTTGTACATACATAGTTTTTTACACGAAAACCTAATCTGTTACAAAAAGTATGAGAAAACTATGTATGTACTTAATTTATTACACGTTTTACGTAATTTTGTAACCTAATTTGTAATGAAAACGGTATGTACGTAATTTATTACAAAATATGTAATGATAACGGTATGTACTTAAATTATTACACGACATCACCAAAGCTTTATCCAGCTCAACCAAGGGTAATAAACTATGTACATACCTAGTTTTTACACGAAAACCTAACTTGTTACAGAAAGTATGATAAATTAAGTTTGTACTTAATTGATTATACATTGTACGTAATTTGTTATAAAATCTGTAATGAAAACGGTATGTACTTAATTTATTACACGACATCACCAAAACCTAAACCAACTCAACCAAGGGTAATAAACTATGTATATACCTAGTTACTTACACGAAAACCTAATTTCTTACAAAATGTATATTAAATTAAGTATGTACTTAATTTATTTCACGTTGTACATTATTTGTTACAGAATTTTTAATGAAAAAGATATGTACATAAATAATTACATGAGATCAAATGAACTAAGAAACCTCAACCAAGGGTAGTAGGCTTTGTACATACATAATTTCTTACATGAAAACCTAATTTGTTAAAAAAAATATGTAAATTAAGAATGTAAGTAATTTATTACACGTGCGTTATTTGTTACACAATCTGTAACGAAAACGGCATGTAATTAAATTATTACGTGCGATCAAAAAAACCAAGAAACCTCAGCCAAGGGTAATAAACTATGTACATACATAGTTTCTTACACGAAAACCTAGTTACTTACACGAAAACCTAATTTGTTACAAAAACCAAGAAACTTAATTTATTACACGTTGTACGTAATTTGTTACAAAATCTGTAATGAAAACGATATGTAATTAAATTATTACACGACATCACCAAAGCCTAAACCAGATCATACAAGGGTATTAAACTATGTACATACATAGTAATACGGGCTCAGCCCCGTATACGCGAACGTTGAACTTGCGGAAGCGGATAAGGATGTTGGCGCGAATGTTGGATTGGTGAAAAGATGGTTGAAGATATGCGATGACGATGTAGATTGAAGATAGATGGATAAATTGTCCTCGGCACCCTCTTGATTGCAATTAACCAAGCAAGCAACCTCAAGCGGCTCTAACCCACCCTCCTAGACGCAATTACCTAGGCAAGCAGGAGTGTGAAGATCAACAACAAATTCTAACGAACTTGAAGAATCGCTTCTGAAATAAAGAACACAAGTTATACTTCTTGCAAGTCTGAACTCAAAAGAGAACTTTATTTAATCATTCAAATCTGAATTACAATGTGGTTGAAGCCTCCTTATATAAGCCTTGGAGAAGTTCTAATCCTAGTAAACTTAGGAAATTAAATACAATAAATAAATGCTGAAATTTAATCTCCTAATTACATAAGTAACTTCTAATAATAAATAAATATTAAAAATAAAATCCTAATTAAATAAATATTGATCCTAATAGATATTGCAGAATCCTATATTGATTTAAATTACAAATAATCAAATAAAATCTTGAAAATTCGTAATTATCCAAAAATCCCGTATTAATCCCGTATAGGAATTTCTGCATGCGCTGTCTTCGCTAAAATAGACGTATCTTGAGTTCTAGATGTCCGATTGAGGCGTTTCAAGATCCGTTGGAAAGCTAATTGACAGCCGGACAAGTTTCAAGAAGACATGTCGACCCATAAATGCCTGGATCCCATCCAAAAAGGGGCCGCAAGTTTACTGATGTTTCTGACTTGCAAAATAGTTTTAACTTCTTTTCCAAGATGATTAGTTTCACCCCTCTCATGCATGTATCATTCTCCCACTCCTCAAAAAGATTCGCCCTCGAATCTAAACCGCTAAATGGAGGAATTTCATCAAAGTACCAGTAAAGAGAAGATGTCATGAAAGATCCTTGTGCATAATCTCTTTTTGCAATGTAATTTGCAAGTTCCTTCTCATTGAGATCATCACTATTGTTCTTTCGATTGCAAAGTGACTCGTTCTCATTTTCAAAATTGTTATTAATGCTAGAGGAGGAATAAGCATAAATAGAATTTTGAAAACAATCAATGATACCTTTTGATTGTAGCGTACCTTCGTTGGTGTTTGTTGTTTGATGATCATCTTGAATCAGAATAGTAGGTTTGTCACTGGAAACAAACACACTACTTACAATTTCTTCCTCACCAATAGGCAAGGTTAAACTCTCGATGGTATCGCCTTCTTCATGTTCTTTAGGAGAACAAATTTCTTTATCATGTTCCGAATCACAGATTTCAATGTCATTAGAAGGCATGATTTCAAAGACATATCTCTCAAAATTTTTTCTTGAAAATAAGACTTATCTGGACAATCATACCCGGAATGATCTAGTCGACAACAATAATGACATCGAGTCCCCAAAAGAGTAAAATTCAATAAGTTGCTCAATGACATCCTCAAGAACGATCTGAATCTGATACCAAATAATACGGGCTCAGCCCCGTATACGCGAACGTTGAACTTGCGGAAGCGGATAAGGATGTTGGCGCGAATGTTGGATTGGTGAAAAGATGGTTGAAGATATGCGATGACGATGTAGATTGAAGATAGATGGATAAATTGTCCTCGGCACCCTCTTGATCGCAATTAACCAAGCAAGCAACCTCAAACGGCTCTAACCCACCCTCCTAGACGCAATTACCTAGGCAAGCAGGAGTGTGAAGATCAACAACAAATTCTAACGAACTTGAAGAATCGCTTCTGAAATAAAGAACACAAGTTATACTTCTTGAAAGTCTGAACTCAAAAGAGAACTTTATTTAATCATTCAAATCTGAATTACAATGTGGTTGAAGCCTCCTTATATAAGCCTTGGAGAAGTTCTAATCCTAGTAAACTTAGGAAATTAAATACAATAAATAAATGCTGAAATTTAATCTCCTAATTACATAAGTAACTTCTAATAATAAATAAATATTAAAAATAAAATCCTAATTAAATAAATATTGATCCTAATAGATATTGCAGAATCCTATATTGATTTAAATTACAAATAATCAAATAAAATCTTGAAAATTCGTAATTATCCAAAAATCCCGTATTAATCCCGTATAGGAATTTCTGCATGCGCTGTCTTCGCTAAAATAGACGTATCATGAGTTCTAGATGTCCGATTGAGGCGTTTCAAGATCCGTTGGAAAGCTAATTGACAGCCGGACAAGTTTCAAGAAGACATGTCGACCCATAAATGCCTGGATCCCATCCAAAAAGGGGCCGCAAGTTTACTGATGTTTCTGACTTGCAAAATAGTTTTAACTTCTTTTCCAAGATGATTAGTTTCACCCCTCTCATGCATGTATCACATAGTTTTTTACAAGAAAACCTAATTTGTTAGAAAAAGTATGAGAAAACTATGTATGTACTTAATTTATTACACGTTGTATGTAATTTTGTTACAAAATCTGTAATGAAAACGGTATGTACTTAAATTATTACACGACATCACCAAAGCCTAAACCAATTCAACCAAGGGTAATAAACTATGTACATACATAGTTTCTTACACGAAAACCTAATTTGTTACAAAATTTGTAATAAAAACGGTATGTACTTAATTTATTACACGTTGCTCGTAATTTGTTACAAAATTTGTAATAAAAACGGTATGTACTTAAATTATAACACGACATCACCAAAACCTAAACCAACTCAACAAAGGGAAATAAACTATGTATATACCTTGTTACTTACACGAAAACCTAATTTCTTACAAAAAGTATATTAAATTATGTATTTAAATTATTACACGTTGTACATTAGTTGTTACAAAATTTGTAATGAAAACGGTATATTCTTAAATAAATACATGAGATCAAAAAAACCATGAAACCTCAACCAAATGTAATAAACTATGTACATACAAAACTTCTTACAGGAAAACCTAATTTGTTATAAAAGTATGAAAAATTAAGTATGTACTTATTTTATTAAACGTTGTGCATTATTTGTTACACAATACGTAACTAAAACGATATGTACTTAAATTATTACATGAGATAATCAAAACCAAAAAACCTCAAGCAACAGTAATAAAATATGTTCATACATAGTTTCTTACACGAAAATCGAGTTACTTACACGAAAACTTAATTTGTTACAGAATGTATGAAAAGTTAAGTATGTACTAAATTTATTACAAGTTGTACGTAATTTGTTACAAAATCTGTAACGAAAACAGTATGTACTTAAATTATTACACGATATCACCAAAGCCTAAACTAGCTCAACCAAGGGTAATAAACTATGTACATACCTAGTTTCTTACACGAAAACCTAATTCGTGACAGAAAGTTTGAAAAAATAAGTATGTACTTAATTTATTACACGTTGTACGTAATTTTGTTACAAAATATGTAATGAAAACGGTATGTACTTAAATTATTACACGACATCACCAAAGCCTAAACCAGCTCAACCAAGGGTAATAAACTTTGTACATACAGAGTTTTTTACACGAAAACCTATTTTGTTGCAAAAAGTATGAAAATTTAAGTATGTACTTAATTTATTACACGTTGTACGTAATTTGTTACAAAATCTGTAATGATAACGGTATGTACTTAAATTATTACACGACATCACCAAAGCTTAAACAAGCTAAACCAAGGGTAATAAACTATGTACATACCTAGTTTTTACACGAAAACCTAACTTGTTACAGAAAGTATGATAAGTTAAGTTTGTACTTAGTTTATTACACGTTGTACGTAATTTTTTATAAAATCTGTAATGAAAATGGTATGTACTTAACTTATTACACGACATCACCAAAACCTAAACCAACTCAACCAAGGGTAATAAACTATGTATATACCTAGTTACTTACACGAAAACCTAATTGATTACAAAAATTATATTAAATTAAGTATGTACTTAATTTATTACACGTTGTACCTTATTTGTTACAGAATTTTTAATGAAAACGATATGTACATAAATAATTACATGAGATCAAATAAACTAAGAAACCTCAACCAAGGGTAATAAGCTATGTACATACATAGTTTCTTACATGAAAACCTAATTTGTTAAAAAAATATGTAAAATTAAGAATGTAAATAATTTATTACACGTTGTGCGTTATTTGTTACACAATCTGTAACGAAAATGACGTGTAATTAAATTATTACGCGCGATCAAAAAAACCAAGAAACCTCAAGCAAGGGTAATAAACTATGTACATACATAGTTTCTTACACGAAAACCTAGTTACTTACACGAAATCCTAATTTGTTACAGAATGTATGAAAATTTAAGCATGTACTTAATTTATTGCATGTTGTACGTAATTTGTTACAAAATCTGTAATGAAAACGGTATGTACTTAAATTATTACACGATATCACCAAAGCCTAAACTAGCTCAACCAAGGGTAATAAACTATGTACATACATAGTTTTTTACACGAAAACCTAATTTGTTACAAAAAGAATGACAAAACTAAGTATGTACTTAATTTATTACACGTTGTACGTAATTTTGTTACAAAATCTGTAATAAAAACGTTATGTACTTAAATTATTACACGACATCACCAAAGCCTAAACCAATTCAACCAAGGGTAATAAACTATCTACATACATAGTTTCTTACACGAAAACCTAATTTGTTACACAAAGTATGATAAATTAAGTTTGTACTTAATTTATTACACGTTGTTCGTAATTTGTTACAAAATCTATAATGAAAACGGTATGTACTCAACCAAGGGTAATAAACTATGTATATACCTATTTACTTACACGAAAACCTAATTTCTTACAAAAAGTTTATTAAATTAAGTATGTATTTAAATTATTACCCGTTGTACATTAGTTGTTACAAAATTTGTAATGAAAACGGTATGTACATAAATAATTACATGAGATAAAAAAAACCATGAAACCTCAACCAAAGGTAATAATCTATGTACATACATAATTTCTTACACGAAAACCTAATTTGTTAAAAAAGTATGAAAAATTAAGTATGTACATATTTTATTAAACGTTGTGCGTTATTTGTTACACAATTTGTAACTAAAACGATATGTACTTAAATTATTACATGAGTTCATCAAAACCAAGAAACCTCAAGCAAGGGTAATAAAATATGTACATACATAGTTTCTTACACAAAAACCTAGTTACTTACACGAAAATGTAACGCCCCGGTTTTGGGCTTAGAAGTTTGAGCGTTGACCGGTTTGGTCAAAGTGCTGTTCGAATCTAAAAAGGTGAAATTAGGAAAGCCTAGTTCGGGTTGCATTAAAAATATGGAAAAATGTTCTAAAATCATCTTTCAATATATATAAGTGAACTGTGAAATCAATTTTACAAAATGAGGTTTGGAAGGGTGACATTTTGGCTAGTGACCAAAATGTAATTTTTGAAAGTTGCGTGACTGTTTTAGAAAGGATTGAAACTTTGAATCTTTAAGGAGCTATTATTCCAAAGGGAGTTTCTCCAGATTTTTCTAAGATATTTTAAGGTTTAATTCTGATTTTAAAACTAAAGAAAAGTGGAGGGAAATCATTTTGGCTATTTGTAACTAACTTTCTCATATTTCCCAATTTTCCTTTTCTCTCATTTTCTCTCAACCCAAACACTTTCTCTCCAGAGAATTCTTTCTGATTTTGTCACTTCAATCTTCCTTTTCAATTCTCTTTTGATTCCTAATCATCACATCAACAAAACCTCACCATTTGCTACTTGGTTCATCAAGGTTTTTGGCTCTAAAAGAGGAGAAACTCAAGTTTGGAGGTAAGAACGTCCTTCTCCTCTAAACTCTCAGTTCTTTACTGAAATTCCTAAGTTCTCAATCCTTAATTGATGTGTTATAAAAGGTTTTAAAGTTGTGTAAATGGATCTTGGCTTAAAATGCAAGATTTGGTGATTTTTGATGAATTTTCGTTTGATCTGTTAAATCTGTGATTTGAAGTGTGTTTTTGATGATAAATGAACATTAATTTGATAAGGAATTGAGTTTTGATTAATGCAATCCCGGATAGGTTGAGTTTCCTAAGTATAGCTTGTGATTCTTGGTTGTTTTTGAGGTGATCTTGTGGATCTGTTGTTGCTGGAGGTATAAGGATGTTATTAGGTTCTTTTTAGATGTTAAATGATGTTAAAGGATGTGTGGTTTTGATTGTTTATGGCTGGGCTTTGTTGAGAAGTGGTTTGGATGCATTTTCGGTTGTGTTTGGTGGCCGAAAATGGAGTGTGGATGAGAGCAGCGAGTTTAGGTGCTTTCATTGAAGCTATTAATGCATGATGATGCATTAATCCTCTGCTTTGATGTGTTTAAAACAGGGGAGTCATCTTTGGATCCAAGTGGTGGTGATCCGGAAGCTTGATTTGTGCTTCGGCAAGAGGCGAAGTGGAATCTGTGAGTGAAATTGGATTTTCAGCTTTGAAACCAATGTCTTGGGAGCTTAGTTTAAGTCTAAACAACTTTGCTAAGCTCAAGCGTAAGTTTTCGGAAAAACTCTCTAGTGGTGGCCATGGTTTGGTTGTGATGCAATGTGGTTTATTGCATGTTTTAAATTCTATTTTGAAAGCATGATTTAGCATGGTTAATGCTGATTTTGTAAGCCATATGTTGAAGGAAGCTCAAGGTAAGAGTTCCTTGTTTTTGAGCATAGCTAAAATGTGGTTTGATGCTTATAAATGCATGATGTTTGTGGCTTGGTTTAATGCTTTAAAACAGTGGATTATTTGATGCTAATGATGTATATTGGCAAGTGATGTTTTGAAAAAGGTTAAGGTCACTAAGGTGGTTAAAAGTCCTTGAGTGAGCCTTGTGGATTCTAAGAACTTCATGGTGGTTAAAAGTCAATGATGATTCTTGTTAAGGTCACTAAGGTGGTTAAAAGTCCTTGAGTGAGCCTTGTTACTTAAGAACATCAAGGTGTTTAAAAGTCCTTGGATGGTTCTTGTTAAGGACACAAAGGTGGTTAAAATTCCTTGTGTGGTCCTTGCCATGGTGTTTAAAAGTCCATGGGCCAAGGTGTTTAAAAGTCCTTGGGGCCAAGGTGTTTAAAAGTCCTTGGGAAGAACACTAAGGTGGTTAAAAGTCCTTATGTGGTTCTTGAGAATTATAAGATCACAATGGTGTTTAAAAGTCCATGTGTGAGTCTTATGTTGATCTTGTTTTTAAAAGATGGAACTTATCACTTGTGGCCAATATGACATGAATTGATATGGAAGCATGTTTTGCTTGTTTAAGGATGCTAGTGAGCATGTATATATGATGTTTGAAGTATGGTTTATAAAGTGTTTTATAAATGCATTATTGAATGGTTTAAATGAGCATTCCTCACTAAGCTTTTGCTTACGCTCTCTTTCGTTTTCTTAAACCAATAATGCAGATCATTAAGGTACTTTGAGGGCAGCAAGGAAGGCAAGCAATCAAGTGGGATTAAGCTTAAAGTATGGAAAGGTTTTCTTATACACTTTAGCTTTTGGTAATTTGGCAATGGGGGACCTATGTGTATGTTTTGGGAGATGTTTGAACTCCCTAAGTATGTTGAATGTTGTTGAGATTGCTGGTATTTGTAATTGGCCTCTAAATGCTTGTTTTGGAAGTTTATGCTTGAATGGTTTGTTTGTGTAGGAAGCATGCCATTAGAATTGGGGCTTTTCATATATGATGTTAATATGTTGAATTGTTGATGCAAATATGTCTCTTGTATGTTGAATTTGTTGCTGGTAAAGTTTGGTAGCATTTGGAGCATGATTGGATGTCTAATTGCATGTTAAAGCATGCATTTTGTTGCAATCTGTGCAGGGTGTTTCGGAACAGTGCCTACCGTTTCGGAACGGGTGCCCTAAACCAGCCTAGGCGTCTGAAACGGGAGAGACCGTTCCGAAACGGAAAGGCCACTGCCAGCCCGCGTTTCGGTACGTGTTCCGGAACGGCCCCGCGTTTCGAAACGGGCTCTTCTTTTTTCGGAACACGTGACCGTTGGGGGCTGACATTGGTAGTTAATTGTTTTGGAATGTTTGCTTTTTGGTCCCGAATCTTGTTTGTGCAATTGTACGAGTTTGGGAAGTCCTTTTGAGCTGAAAATTTACAGAGAAGCATGAAACCTGATTAATTTCAAGATGGTAACTTTAATTTGGGTTAAGGCCTTGTAATTTACAGAATTTACAATTTGGTCCCTTAAGTTGTAAATTGTTCAATTGGGTCCCTGTTTGATCTCTGATGCTTATAATCTTTGAGTATGTTGTTTGTATGATCATAACTAGGGATTATGTGCATCTAGACAAGAGTAAAAAGAAAAAAAAGGGTCGTTAATCAAGGTTAACTTTCGGGTTGACTTTGATTTTCCCCGTGTGACCTTCTTAATTCGGGTCAACCGTCTAGGCCGGGTTAAGGGGGTTACATTTGGTGGTATCAGAGCTGAGTTCTCGAGTAATTGGGAATGATTGTGTGTGTGATTGAAGTATGCATGCTATGTATGCTTGTTGAGTGAAAGCATGATCTGTGGCTTATGTATTTGATGCAATTGAGTTATATGCTGTGATGAAGCATGTTGTGGGTACCCATTGCCAAATAGAAGCTAAAGTAGTGATGTTGATTTTGAATGAAATTGAGCTTGAGTACTTGGATTGCTTACCTTGCTGGGCATGACTTTGTTTATTTGTATTGTGATTGCATGGTTAAAGTATGGCACCACGTAGAGAGTTGAGAAGTAATGTGCAAGCTACGGCTCCTAATGAGAATGAGAATGAGGAAAATGCGGGTAGTGCGGTGTTACCTCCTCCTCCACCTGGTGGTGGTGGTGCTGAGGGTGAAAGAGCTGAAGCTGCAGCTGGTGCTGGAGCTGCTGGACCAGAGGTTGGTCAGGGGCAAGCTATGCCTGATATGACGATGTTGGTACAAGCTATTGCGGGTGCTTTTCGAGCGGCAGTAGCTGGAGCTCAAGGAGCTGGGCATCAGGGAGATGCTGGTGTTAGACTACTTTTTGAGCGTTTGCGCAGTCTTGGTGGGACTGAGTTCAGGGGTATGTCTGCTGAGGGTTCTAAAGCTTGGTTAGAGAGTACCAAGAGGATCTTGGGTCAGATGAGTTGCACTGATGTGCAAAAGCTGGGTTGTGTAGTATCTTTGCTTCAGGATGATGCGTATACGTGGTGGACGACCACTATAGCTGGAATGGCTGAAGCTGATGTGTCTTGGACATTCTTTCAGAATGTGTTCAAGAGGAGATATCTTGGTGTGAGATATCTTGATGAAAAGAAGCTTGAGTTCATGTCTCTTACCCAAGGGAGCATGACGGTGGCTGAGTATGAAGTTCAGTTTGTTAGACTCAGTCAGTATGCACCTGAGCTTATACCTGATGAGCGGGAGAGGTGCGAAAGGTTCCGTTATGGTTTAGTGACGGAGGTGAAGATGTATGTGCTGGCCACTGAGTATGATGATTTTGATGTGTTGGTGGGCCGAGCTAAGGATATTGAGATGAACTTGGGTTTGTCTGCTAAAAGTGCTGGAGCAAGTGCTGGAAAGCGATCAGCTGAGTATAGTTCCGGTGGTGGACGGAACAAGAGGGGACGTGATCAGAAGTATCAGTCCTCAGTTAAGAGAGGTGGTGGTGCACCTGCTAGAGGAGGCAATGTTAGAGCTGATCCGAGTGCTTGTTGGATATGTGGTTCACGTGGTCACATGAAGCGTGACTGTCCTCGTGCTGTGAGGGAGGTGCAAGATCCTGTTGCGGCAGCTGGTAATAGATGCTGGAATTGTGGATCTGCGGACCATTTGAGGCGAGATTGTCCTATGTTGGCTGGTGGCCAAGTGCGTGCTCCTGTTGTTGCTGCTCCGCAGAGAGGTCGTGGTCGCGGCCGTGGTAATTTCCAACGGAGAGAGGAAGGTGGTCGAGGAGTGGCCCATGTTGTGGCTATTCAGCCTGAAGGTGGTGGTCAAGCTAGAGTGTATGCTCAGCGTGAGGGAAGGAATGATGCAGATGTGATTGCAGGTACCTTTACTATGCAATCCTTGTCATTACTTTCCTTGATAGATTCTGGATCTACGCATTCATACATTTTGCGTGAGCATGCTGAGTTGCTTGGTTTGCCTGTTGAGTCTTTGGATGTTGGTGTTCGTGTCACTAGTTCTTTTGGTGAGACTGTTGTGACTCGAAAGTTGTATAGAAGGTGTCCTTTGGTTGTTCAAGAATATGTTTTTCATGTTGATCTTATGGAGTTGCCCTTCTATGGTTTTGATGTAATCCTTGGTATGGATTGGCTTGCTGAGCATCGTGCCGTTGTGGATTGTGAGAATAAGCGAGTTTCGTTGAAGCTTGCGGATGATTATGAAGTTGTTGTAGTTGGTGAGAATGTGAAGTTTCTTGCCAATGTGGTGTCTACCTTGGAGGCGAGCAGGATGCTGAGACAAGGTTGTGAAGCCTATCTAGCTTTTGTGATGAATCCTAGCTCTAAGGAGTTGAGGGTGCAAGATATCAGAGTTGTGAAGGAGTTTCCTGGAGTGTTTCCTGAGGAGTTGCCTGGTTTACCTCCTAATCGCGAGGTGGAGTTTGGAATTGAGCTGTATGAGAATACAACTCCTGTGTCCATTACCCCTTATAGAATGGCACCTAAGGAGCTGAAGGAGCTGAAGACGCAGTTGCAAGAGCTGCTTGATCGTGGTTTCATCCGGCCGAGTGTGTCGCCTTGGGGAGCACCGGTCTTGTTTGTAAAGAAGAAGGATTGCACTGTGAGGATGTGCATTGATTACCGTCAGCTGAACAAGTTGACTATCAAGAATCGGTACCCTTTGCCGAGGATTGATGATCTCTTTGATCAATTTCGGGGAGCAGCTGTGTTCTCTAAGATTGACTTGAGGTCAGGGTATTACCAGTTGAAGGTGAAAGATGTGGATGTGCCTAAGACAGCTTTCAGGACAAGGTATGGGCATTATGAGTTCCTTGTGATGCCGTTTGGTTTGACAAATGCTCCTGCTGCTTTTATGGACATGATGAATCGTGTGTTTCATGAATACCTGGATAAGTTTGTTGTGGTATTCATTGATGATATCCTCGTGTACTCGCGTACTGAGGAGGAGCATGAAGAGCATTTGAGGATTGTTTTGCAAGCTTTGTTGGAGAATCAGCTTTATGCTAAGCTGAGCAAGTGCGAGTTCTGGCTTAAGGAGGTGGTGTTTCTTGGGCTTGTAGTTTCTGCTGAGGGGATTCGTGTTGATCCTCATAAGATTGAGGCGGTGATGAATTGGAAGGTCCCTAAGTCTGTTCATGAGGTTCGTAGTTTCCTTGGTTTGGCGAGATACTACCGGAGGTTTGTGGATGGTTTTTCTAAGATTGCTGCACCTTTGACGAAGCTGTTGCAGAAAGATGTTAAGTATGAGTGGACGGAAGCGAGACAGCAGGCTTTTGAGAGGCTTAAGGCGGCTTTGACGCAAGCTCCTATCTTGGTTCAGCCTGAATCAGGGAAAGAGTTTGTGGTCTACAGTGATGCGTCCTATGTTGGTTTAGGATGTGTGCTGATGCAAGAGGGTAAGGTTGTGGCTTATGCATCGCGGCAGTTGAAAGTGCATGAGCGCAATTATCCTACGCATGATATTGAGCTGGCTGCAGTGGTTTTTGCTTTGAAGATCTGGAGACATTATATGTATGGTGAGAAGTGTATTGTGTACACGGATCACAAGAGTTTGAGGTATCTGATGTCTCAGAAAGAGTTGAATCTTAGGCAGCGACGTTGGGTGGAGTTGCTCAAGGATTATGATCTGACGATTGAGTATCACCCTGGGAAGGCTAATGTTGTTGCGGATGCCTTGAGTAGGAAGGTGGCTGTTGAGCTGAGGGCTATGTTTGCTAGCTTGAGTATATCGCGAGATGGTGGCCTTGTGGCTGAGTTGCAAGTGAAGCCATCTATGGTTCAGTTGATCAAGGAAAAGCAGTTGCTGGACGATTCCTTGGTGTCTCATGTTCAGGATATCGCAGAGGGTAGGCCTTCGGATTTCTATTTTAATGATGATGGTGTGTTGTGTTTTGGTAGTCGAATAGTAGTGCCCAATGATGCTGAGTTGAGGCGTGCTATTCTGACTGAAGGTCCTAGTAGTCCTTTTGCTATGCACCCTGGTAGTACTAAGATGTACCGTGATCTTCGTGATGAGTACTACTGGGTGGGTTTGAAGAAGGATGTTGCGGAGTTTGTGAGCAAGTGTTTTGTGTGTCAGCGAGTTAAGGCTGAGCATCAGGTTCCTTCAGGTTTGTTGCAACTGTTGAGAATCCCTGAATGGAAGTGGGAAAGGGTTACCATGGATTTTGTATCTGGTTTACCTTTGTCGCCATCAAAGAAGAATTCAGTTTGGGTGATTGTGGATCGCCTGACGAAGTGTGCACATTTCTTGCATGTGCATACTACGTTTTCTTTGGATAAGCTGGCAGAGCTGTACATTGCTGAGATTGTGCGGCTGCATGGTGTGCCTAAGTCGATTGTGTCGGATAGGGATCCGAGGTTCACATCGCGTTTCTGGCAGTGTTTGCATCAAGCCTTGGGTACAAGGTTGAATTTCAGTACATCCTATCATCCTCAGTCGGATGGACAATCTGAGCGAGTTATTCAGATTTTGGAGGATATGTTGAGGTGCTGCGTGATTGAGTTTCAGGGCTCTTGGGAGAAGCATTTGCCTTTGGTGGAGTTTGCTTATAACAATAGTTATCAGGCGAGTATACAGATGGCACCTTATGAGGCTTTGTACGGGAGGAAGTGTAGGACTCCTCTTTGTTGGGCTGAAACGGGTCAGAAGTTGGTTTCGATGCCGGCTTTGTTGAAAGGAACCACAGAGAAGGTGAAGCTCATTTGTGAGCGGTTGAAGGCAGCTTCTGATCGGCAGAAGTCTTACGCGGATTTGAAGCGTAAGGAGATTGAGTATGCGGTGGGTGATCGTGTGTTCTTGAAGGTTTCGCCTTGGAAGAAGGTGATGAGGTTTGGCCGGAAGGGTAAGTTGAGCCCTAGGTACATTGGACCATATGAGGTGGTTGAGCGTGTGGGTCCTGTTGCGTATCGGTTGAGGCTACCTCAAGAGTTGGAGAAGATTCATGATGTGTTTCATGTTTCTATGCTCCGGAAGTATAGATCTGATCCTTCGCATGTGATGCCTGTGGAGGAAGTGGAATTGAATCCGAATTTGACCTATGATGAGGAACCGGCGAAGGTTCTTGATTCGGATAGCAAGGTTCTTCGTGGCAAGACCATTGAATTGGTGAAGGTGCTGTGGAAGCATCGAGGTGTTGAGGAAGCCACGTGGGAGCGGAAGGAGGACATGCTGAAGCAGTTTCCTTATCTCTTTCCTTCAGGTAAATTTCGAGGACGAAATTTCTTAAGGGGGGAGAGTTGTAACGCCCCGGTTTTGGGCTTAGAAGTTTGAGCGTTGACCGATTTGGTCAAAGTGCTGTTCGAATCTAAAAAGGTGAAATTAGGAAAGCCTAGTTCGGGTTGCATTAAAAATATGGAAAATGTTCTAAAATCATCTTTTAATATATATAAGTGAACTGTGAAATCAATTTTACAAAATGAGGTTTGGAAGGGTGACATTTTGGCTAGTGACCAAAATGTAATTTTTGAAAGTTGCGTGACTGTTTTAGAAAGGATTGAAACTTTGAATCTTTAAGGAGCTATTATTCCAAAGGGAGTTTCTCCAGATTTTTCTAAGATATTTTAAGGTTTAATTCTGATTTTAAAACTAAAGAAAAGTGGAGGGAAATCATTTTGGCTATTTGTAACTAACTTTCTCATATTTCCCAATTTTCCTTTTCTCTCATTTTCTCTCAACCCAAACACTTTCTCTCCAGAGAATTCTTTCTGATTTTGTCACTTAAATCTTCCTTTTCAATTTTCTTTTGATTCCTAATCATCACATCAACAAAACCTCACCATTTGCTACTTGATTCATCAAGGTTTTTGGCTCTAAAAGAGGAGAAACTCAAGTTTGGAGGTAAGAACGTCCTTCTCCTCTAAACTCTCAGTTCTTTACTGAAATTCCTAAGTTCTCAATCCTTAATTGATGTGTTATAAAAGGTTTTAAAGTTGTGTAAATGGATCTTGGCTTAAAATGCAAGATTTGGTGATTTTTGATGAATTTTCGTTTGATCTGTTAAATCTGTGATTTGAAGTGTGTTTTTGATGATAAATGAACATTAATTTGATAAGGAATTGAGTTTTGATTAATGCAATCCCGGATAGGTTGAGTTTCCTAAGTTTAGCTTGTGATTCTTGGTTGTTTTTGAGGTGATCTTGTGGATCTGTTGTTGCTGGAGGTATAAGGATGTTATTAGGTTCTTTTTAGATGTTAAATGATGTTAAAGGATGTGTGGTTTTGATGGTTTATGGCTGGGCTTTGTTGAGAAGTGGTTTGGATGCATTTTCGGTTGTGTTTGGTGGCCGAAAATGGAGTGTGGATGAGAGCAGCGAGTTTAGGTGCTTTCATTGAAGCTATTAATGCATGATGATGCATTAATCCTCTGCTTTGATGTGTTTAAAACAGGGGAGTCATCTTTGGATCCAAGTGGTGGTGATCCGGAAGCTTGATTTGTGCTTCGGCAAGAGGCGAAGTGGAATCTGTGAGTGAAATTGGATTTTCAGCTTTGAAACCAATGTCTTGGGAGCTTAGTTTAAGTCTAAACAACTTTGCTAAGCTCAAGCGTAAGTTTTCGGAAATACTCTCTAGTGGTGGCCATGGTTTGGTTGTGATGCAATGTAACGCCCCGGTTTTGGGCTTAGTAGTTTTGGGCGTTGACCGGTTTGGTCAAAGTGCTGTTCGAATCTAAAGAGGTGAAATTAGGAAAGCCTAGTTCGGGTTGTATTAAAAATATGAAAAAATGTTCTAAAATAATCTTTTAATATAATTAAGTGAACTGTGAAATCAATTTTGGAAAATGAGTTTTGGAAGGGTGACATTTTGGCTAGTGACCAAAATGTAATTTTCGAAAGTTTGGTGACTGTTTTAGAAAGGGTTGAAACTTTGAATCTTTAAGGAGCTATTATTCCAAAAGTAGTTTCTCCAGATTTTTCTAAGATATTTTAATGAATAATTCTGATTTTAAAGCTTAAGAAAAGTGGAGGGAAATCATTTTACCATTTTGTAACCAACTTTCCATTTTCTTCCAATTTTCCTTTTCTCTCATTTTCTCTCAACCCAAAAACTTTCTCTCCAGAGATTTCTTTCTGATTTTGTCACTCAAATCTATCTTTTCAATTCTCTTTGGATTCCTAATCATCTCTACAACAAAACCTTGCAATTTGCTATTTGGTTCTTCAAGCTTTTTGGCTCTAAAGAGGAGAAACTCAAGTTTGGAGGTAAGAACATCCTTCTCCTCTAAACTATCAGTTCTTTACTGAAATTCCTAAGTTTTCAATCCTTAATTGATGTTTTATTAAAGGCTTTTAAGATGTGAATTGGATCTTGGCTTATAATGCAAGATTTGGTGATTTTTGATGATTTTCGTTTGATCTGATTAATCTGTGATTTGAGATGTGTTTTTGATGTTAATTGGACACTAAATTGATAAGGAATTGAGTTTTGATCAATGCAATCCCGGATAGGTTGAGTTTCCTAAGTTTAGCTTGTGTTTCTTGTATGCTTTTGAGGTGATCTTGTGGATCTGGTGTTGCTGGAGGTATAAGGATGTTTATAGGCTCTTTTTAGATGTTAAATGATGTTAAAGGATGTTAGGTTTTGATGGTTTATGGCTGGGCTTTGTTGAGAAGTGGTTTGGATGCATTTTCGGTTGTGTTTGGTAGCCGAAAATGGAGTGTGGATGAGAGCAGCGAGTTTAGGTGCTTTCATTGAAGCAATTAATGCATGATGATGCATTAATCCTCTGCTTTGATGTGTTAAAACAAGGGAGGCATCTTTGGATCCAAGAGTTGTTGATCCGGAAGCTTGATTTGGTGCTTCGGCAAGAGGCGAAGTGGAATCGGTGAGTGAGTGAGTGAAAATGGTTTTCGGCTTTGAAACCAATGTCTTGGGAGCTTAGTTTAAGTCTAAACAACTTTGCTAAGCTCAAGTGTAAGTTTTCGGAAAGTACTCTCTAGTGGTGGCCATGATTTTGTTGTGATGCAATGTGGTTTATTGCATGATTTAAATACTGTTTTGAAAGCATGATTTAGCATGGTATTTGCTGTTTTTATAAGCCATATGTTGAAGGAAGCTAAAGGTAAGAGTTCCTTGTTTTTGTCCATTGATTAAATGTGGTTTGATGCTTTAAAATGCATGATGTATATGGCTTGGTTTAATGCTTTAAAACAGTGGATAAATTGATGATAATGATGTACATTGGCAAGTGATGTTTTGAAAAGGTTAAGGTCACTAAGGTTCTTAAAAGTCCTTGAGTGAGCCTTGTTTACTTAAGAACATCAAGGTGGTTAAAAGTCCTTGGATGGTTCTTGCTATGGACACAAAGGTGGTTAAAAGTCCTTGTGTGATCCTTTCCATGGTGTTTAAAAGTCCATGGGGCCAAGGTGTTTAAAAGTCCTTAGGGCCAAGGTGTTTAAAAGTCCTTGGGGTGAAACTTGTTGTGGACACAAAGGTGGTTAAAAGTCCTTGTGTGGTCCTCTTCCATGGTGTTTAAAAGTCCATGGGCCAAGGTGTTTAAAAGTCCTTGGGGCCAAGGTGTTTAAAAGTCCTTGGGGTGAAAGTTGATGAACTTGTTTTTAAAGAAATGGAACTTATCACTTGTGGCCAATATGACATGTTATGATATGAAGCATGAAATGCTTGTCTTAAGTATGCTTTTGAGCATGTGCAAATGTTGATTTGAAGCATGATTTTTAAATGTTTTATAAATGCATTATTGAATGGTTTTATGAGCATTCCTCACTAAGTTTTTTCTTACGCTCTCTTTCGCTTTCTTAATTCAATAATGCAGAGCATTAAAGTACTTTGAGGGCAGCAAGGAAGGCAAGCAATCAAGTGGTGGTAAAGCTCAAAGTATGGAAGGTTTTCCTAAGTTCATTTAGCTTTTGGTAATTTGGCAATGGGGGACCAATGTGTATATTTTGGGAGATGTTTGGAACTCCCTAAGTATGTTCAATGATGTTGAGAATGCTGGATTTTGTGTTTGACCTTTATATGCTTGAATTGGAAGTTTATGCTTGTATGGTTTGCTTGTGTAGGAAGCATGCCTATAGATTTGGGGCTTTTTGCATGTGATGTTGTTTTGATGAATTGTTGATACAAGTATGTCTTATATATGTTGAATTGCATGCTGGTAAAGTTTGGTAGCAATTGGAGCATGATTGGATGTTTAATTGCATGTTTAAGGATGCATTTTGGGGCAATCTGTACAGGGCGTTTCGGAACAGTATCACCCATTTCGGAACAGGTGCCTTAAACAAGCCCAGGCGTCCGAAACGGGAGGGACCGTTCCGAAACGGTTTGGCTACTGCTAGCCCTTGTTTCGGTACGCGTTGCGGAACGGCCCGTGTTTCGAAACGGGTTCTGCTTGTTCCGGAACAGGCGACCGTTGGGGGCTGACATTGGCAGTTATATGTTTTGAATTGTTTGCATTTTGGTCCTGAATCTTGTTTGTGCAATTGTATTAGTTTGGGAAGTCCTTTTGAGCTGAAATTTCACAGTGAAGCATGAAACCTGATTAATTACAAGCTGGTAACTTTAATTTGGGTTAGGTCCTCATATTTATCAGAAATTACAATTTGGTCCCTAAAGTTGTAATTTGTTCAATTGGGTCCCTATTTGATCTCTGATGTTTGTGATCTTTGAGTATGATGTTTGTGTGATCACAATTAGGGCTAATGTGCATCTAGACAAGATTAAAAAGAAAAAAAAGGGTCGTTAATCAAGGTTGACTTTCGGGTTGACTTTGGTTTTCCCCGTGTGACTTTCTTAATTCGGGTCAACCGTTTAGGCCGGGTTAAGGGGGTTACATTTGGTGGTATCAGAGCTGAGTTCTCGAGTAATTGGGAATGAATGTGTGCATGATTGAAGTATGTATGCCTTGTATGCTTGTTGTTTGAAAGCATGTTTAAGTGGCTTGTGATTTGGATGCAATTGAGATGTATGCTGTGATGTAGCATGTTGTGGGTACCCATTGCCAAATCAAAGCTAAAGAAATGATGTTGATTTTGAATGAAATTGAGCTTGAATACTTGGATTGCTTACCTTGCTGGGCCTGACTTTGTTTTATTTGCATTGATGTTGCATGGTAAAAGTATGGCACCACGTAGAGAGTTAAAAAGTAGCGTGAGAGCTACGACCCCGGATGGGAATGAGAACGAAGAGAATGCGGGTAGTGCTGTGTTACCTCCTCCTCCACTTGGTGGTGGTGGTGCGGAGAGGGAAAGAGCTGGAGCTGCAGCAGCTGGTGCTGGAGCTGCTGGACCAGAGGTTGGTCAGGGGCAAGCTATGCCTGATATGTCGATGTTGGTACAAGCTATTGCGGGTGCATTTCGAGCAGCAGTAGCTGGAGCTCAAGGAGCTGGGCATCAGGGAGATGCTGGAGTTAGACTACCTTTGGAGCGTCTGCGCAGTCTTGGTGGGACTGAGTTTAGGGGTATGTCTGCTGAGAGTTCGGAAGCTTGGTTAGAGAGTACCAAGCGAATCTTGGGTCAGATGAGTTGCACTGATGTGCAAAAGTTGGGCTGTGTGGTATCCTTGCTTCAGGATGATGCATATACATGGTGGACGACCACAATCTCTGGGATGGCTGAAGCTGATGTGACTTGGACATTCTTTCAGAATGTGTTCAAGCGGAGATATCTTGGAGTGAGATATCTAGATGAGAAGAAATGTGAGTTCATGACTCTTACCCAGGGGAGTATGACAGTGGCTGAGTATGAGGTGCAGTTTGTGCGACTCAGTCAGTATGCACCTGAGCTTATTCTTGATGAACGGGAGAGGTGCGAAAGGTTTCGTTATGGTCTTGTAACGGAGGTGAAGATGTATGTGCTGGCCACTGAATATGATGATTTTGATGTGTTGGTGGGCCGAGCCAAGGATATAGAGATGAACTTGGGTTTATCTGCGAAAGGTGCTGGAGCAAGTTCTGGTAAGAGAGCTGCTGAGTATAGTTCCGGAGGTGGACGGAACAAGAGGGGACGTGATTAGAGGTATCAGTCCTCAGCTAAGAGAGGTGGTGGTGCACCTGCTAGAGGAGGTAATGCTAGAGCTGACCCTAGTGCTTGTTGGATCTGTGGTTCACGTGGTAAAATGAAGCGTGACTGTCCTCGTGCTGTGAGAGAGGTGCAAGCTCCTGTTGCGGCAGCTGGTTATGGATGCTGGAATTGTGGTTCTGCAGACCACTTGAGGCGAGATTGTCTGAGGTTGGCTGGTGATCAGATGCGTGCTCCTGCTGTTGCTGCACCACAGGGAGGTCGTGGGCGCGGCCGTGGTAATTTCCAGAGGCGTGAGGAAGGTGGTCGTGGAGTAGCCCATGTTGTGGCTATTCAGCCTGAAGGTGGAGGCCAAGCGAGGGTGTATGCTCAGCGTGAAGGGAGGAATGATGCAGATGTGATTGCAGGTACCTTTACTTTGCAATCCTTGTCATTGCTTTCTTTGATTGATTCTGGATCTACGCATTCATACATTTTGCGTGAGCATGCTGAATTGCTTGGTTTGCCTGTTGAGTCTTTGGATGTTGGTGTTCGTGTCACTAGTTCTTTTGGTGAAACTGTTGTGACTCGAAAGCTTTATAGAAGGTGTCCCTTGGTTGTTCAAGAACATGTTTTTCATGTTGATCTTATGGAGCTGCCCTTTTATAGTTTTGATGTGATCCTTGGTATGGATTGGCTTGCTGAGCATCGTGCTGTAGTGGATTGTGAGAATAAGCGTGTTTCGCTTAAGCTTGCGGATGATTATGAAGTGGTTGTGGTTGGTGAGAATGTGAAGTTTCATGCCAATGTTGTTTCTACCTTGGAGGCGAGCAGGATGGTGAGGCAAGGTTGCGAAGCTTATCTAGATTTTGTGATGAATCCTAGTTCTAAGGAGTTGAGGGTGCAAGATATCAGAGTTGTGAAGGAGTTTCCTGGTGTTTTTCCTGAGGAGTTGCCTGGTTTACCTCCTAATCGCGAGGTGGAGTTTGGAATTGAGCTGTATGAGAATACAACTCCTGTGTCCATTACTCCCTATAGAATGGCACCTAAGGAGCTGAAGGAGTTGAAGACGCAGTTGCAAGAGCTGCTTGATCGTGGTTTTATCCGGCCGAGTGTGTCACCTTGGGGAGCACCGGTCTTGTTTGTGAAGAAGAAAGATGGCACTATGAGGATGTGCATTGATTACCGTCAGCTGAACAAGTTGACTATCAAGAATCGGTACCCTTTGCCGAGGATTGATGATCTCTTTGATCAATTTCGGGGAGCTGCTGTGTTCTCTAAGATTGACTTGAGGTCAGGGTATTACCAGTTGAAGGTGAAGGATGTGGATGTGCCTAAGACAGCTTTCAGGACAAGGTATGGGCATTATGAGTTCCTTGTGATGCCGTTTGGTTTGACAAATGCTCCTGCTGCTTTCATGGACATGATGAACCGTGTGTTTCATGAATACCTGGACAAGTTCGTTGTGGTGTTCATTGATGATATCCTCGTGTACTCGCGTACTGAGGAGGAGCATGAAGAGCATTTGAGGGTGGTGCTGCAAGCTTTGTTGGAGAATCAGCTTTATGCTAAGCTGAGCAAGTGTGAGTTCTGGCTTAAGGAGGTGGTGTTTCTTGGGCATGTGGTCTCAGCTGAGGGGATTCGTGTTGATCCTCAGAAGATTGAGGCAGTGATGAACTGGAAAGTTCCTAAGTCTATTCATGAGGTTCGTAGTTTCCTTGGTTTGGCAGGATACTACCGAAGGTTTGTGGATGGTTTTTCCAAGATTGCTGCTCCTTTGACGAAGTTGTTGCAGAAGGATGTTAAGTATGAGTGGACGGAAGCGAGACAGCAGACTTTTGAGAAGCTGAAGGCGGCTTTGACGCAAGCTCCTATCTTGGTTCAGCCTGAATCAGGAAAAGAGTTTGTGGTCTATAGTGATGCATCCTATGTTGGTTTGGGGTGTGTGCTGATGCAAGAGGGTAAGGTGGTGGCTTATGCATCGCGGCAGTTGAAAGTGCATGAGCGCAATTATCCTACGCATGATATTGAGCTTGCTGCAGTGGTTTTTGCTCTGAAGATCTGGAGGCATTATCTGTATGGTGAGAAGTGTACGGTGTACACGGATCACAAGAGCTTGAGGTATTTGATGTCACAGAAGGAGTTGAATCTTAGGCAGCGGCGTTGGTTGGAGTTGCTCAAGGATTATGATCTGACGATTGAGTATCATCCTGGAAAGGCTAATGTAGTTGCGGATGCCTTGAGTAGGAAGGTAGCTGTTGAGCTGAGGGCTATGTTTGCTAGCTTGAGCATATCGCGAGATGGTGGTCATGTTGCTGAGTTGCAGGTGAAACCATCGTTGGTTCAGTTGATCAAGGATAAGCAGTTGCTGGATGATTCCTTGGTGTCTCATGTTCAGGATATCGCGGAGGGTAGACCTTCGGATTTCTGTTTTAATGATGATGGTGTGTTGTGTTTTGGGAGTCGGATAGTAGTGCCTGCTGATGCTGAGTTGAGGCGTGCTATTCTGACTGAAGGTCATAGTAGTCCTTTTGCTATGCACCCTGGTAGTACTAAGATGTACTGTGATCTTCGTGATGAGTACTATTGGGTGGGTTTGAAGAAAGATGTTGCAGAGTTTGTGAGCAAGTGTTTGGTGTGTCAGCGAGTTAAGGCTGAACATCAGGTTCCTTCTGGGTTGTTGCAACCGTTGAAAATCCCTGAATGGAAGTGGGAAAGGGTTACCATGGATTTTGTATTTGGTTTACCTTTGTCTCCATCGAAGAAGAATTCTGTTTGGGTGATTGTGGATCGCCTGACGAAGTGTGCGCATTTCTTGCCTGTGCATACTACGTTTTCTTTGGATAAGCTGGCAGAGCTGTACATTGCTGAGATTGTGAGGCTGCATGGTGTGCCTAAGTCGATTGTGTCGGATAGGGATCCGAGGTTCAAATCGCGTTTCTAGCAGTGTTTGCATCAAGCTCTGGGTACAAGGTTGCATTTCAGTACATCCTATCATCCTCAGTCGGATGGTCAGTCTGAGCGAGTTATTCAGATTTTGGAGGATATGTTGAGATGTTGCGTGATTGAGTTCCAAGGTTCTTGGGAGAAGCATCTGCCTTTGGTTGAGTTCGCTTATAACAATAGTTATCAGGTGAGTATACAGATGGCACCTTATGAGGCTTTGTACGGGAGGAAGTGTAGGACTCCTCTTTGTTGGGCTGAAACTGGTCAAAAGTTGGTTTCGATGCCGGCTTTGTTGAAAGGGACCACTGAGAAGGTGAAGCTTATCTGTGAGCGGCTGAAGGCTGCCTCTGATCGGCAAAAGTCTTACGCGGATTTGAAGCGTAAGGAGATAGAGTATGCGGTGGGTGACCGTGTGTTCTTGAAGGTTTCGCCTTTGAAGAAGGTGATGAGGTTTGGCCGGAAGGGTAAGTTGAGCCCTAGGTACATTGGACCATATGAGGTGGTTGAGCGTGTAGGTCCTGTTGCGTATCGGTTGAGGTTACCTCAGGAGTTGGAGAAGATTCATGATGTGTTCCATGTTTCTATGCTCCGGAAGTATAGATCTGATCCTTCACATGTGATGCCTGTGGAGGAAGTGGAATTGAATCCGGATTTGACCTATGATGAGGAACCGGTGAAGGTTCTGGATTCGGATAGAAAAGTTCTTCGTGGCAAGACCATTTAGTTGGTGAAGGTGCTGTGGAAGCATCGAGGTGTTGAGGAAGCCACGTGGGAGCGGAAGGAAGACATGCTGAAGCAGTTTCCTTATCTGTTTCCTTCAGGTAAATTTCGAGGACGAAATTTCTTAAGGGGGGGAGAGTTGTAACGCCCCGGTTTTGGGCTTAGTAGTTTTGGGCGTTGACCGGTTTGGTCAAAGTGCTGTTCGAATCTAAAGAGGTGAAATTAGGAAAGCCTAGTTCGGGTTGCATTAAAAATATGGAAAAATGTTCTAAAATCATCTTTTAATATAATTAAGTGAACTGTGAAATCAATTTTGGAATATGAGTTTTGGAAGGGTGACATTTTGTCTAGTGACCAAAATGTAATTTTCGAAAGTTTGGTGACTGTTTTAGAAAGGGTTGAAACTTTGAATCTTTAAGGAGCTATTATTCCAAAAGTAGTTTCTCCAGATTTTTCTAAGATATTTTAATGAATAATTCTGATTTTAAAGCTTAAGAAAAGTGGAGGGAAATCATTTTACCATTTTGTAACCAACTTTCCATTTTCTTCCAATTTTCCTTTTCTCTCATTTTCTCTCAACCCAAACACTTTCTCTCCAGAGATTTCTTTCTGATTTTGTCACTCAAATCTATCTTTTCAATTCTCTTTGGATTCCTAATCATCTCTACAACAAAACCTTGCAATTTTCTATTTGGTTCTTCAAGCTTTTTGGCTCTAAAGAGGAGAAACTCAAGTTTGGAGGTAAGAACGTCCTTCTCCTCTAAACTATCAGTTCTTTACTGAAATTCCTAATTTTTCAATCCTTAATTGATGTTTTATTAAAGGCTTTTAAGATGTGAATTGGATCTTGGCTTATAATGTAAGATTTGGTGATTTTGATGATTTTCGTTTGATCTGATTAATCTGTGATTTGAGATGTGTTTTTGATGTTAATTGGACACTAAATTGATAAGGAATTGAGTTTTGATCAATGCAATCCCGGATAGGTTGAGTTTCCTAAGTTTAGCTTGTGTTTCTTGTATGCTTTTGAGGTGATCTTGTGGATCTGGTGTTGCTGGAGGTATAAGGATGTTTATAGGCTCTTTTTAGATGTTAAATGATGTTAAAGGATGTTAGGTTTTGATGGTTTATGGCTGGGCTTTGTTGAGAAGAGGTTTGGATGCATTTTCGGTTGTGTTTGGTAGCCGAAAATGGAGTGTGGATGAGAGCAGCGAGTTTAGGTGCTTTCATTGAAGCAATTAATGCATGATGATGCATTAATCCTCTTCTTTGATGTGTTAAAACAGGGGAGGCATCTTTGGATCCAAGAGTTGTTGATCCGGAAGCTTGATTTGGTGCTTCGGCAAGAGGCGAAGTGGAATCGGTGAGTGAGTGAGTGAAAATGGTTTTCGGCTTTGAAACCAATGTCTTGGGAGCTTAGTTTAAGTCTAAACAACTTTGCTAAGCTCAAGTGTAAGTTTTCGGAAAGTACTCTCTAGTGGTGGCCATGATTTTGTTGTGATGCAATGTGGTTTATTGCATGATTTAAATACTGTTTTGAAAGCATGATTTAGCATGGTATTTGCTGTTTTTATAAGCCATATGTTGAAGGAAGCTCAAGGTAAGAGTTCCTTGTTTTTGTACATTGATTAAATGTGGTTTGATGCTTTAAAATGCATGATGTATATGGCTTGGTTTAATGCTTTAAAACAGTGGATAAATTGATGATAATGATGTATATTGGCAAGTGATGTTTTGAAAAGGTTAAGGTCACTAAGGTGGTTAAAAGTCCTTGAGTGAGCCTTGTTTACTTAAGAACATCAAGGTGGTTAAAAGTCCTTGGATGGTTCTTGCTATGGACACAAAGGTGGTTAAAAGTCCTTGTGTGATCCTTTCCATGGTGTTTAAAAGTCCATGGGGCCAAGGTGTTTAAAAGTCCTTGGGGCCAAGGTGTTTAAAAGTCCTTGGGGTGAAACTTGTTGTGGACACAAAGGTGGTTAAAAGTCCTTGTGTGGTCCTCTTCCATGGTGTTTAAAAGTCCATGGGCCAAGGTGTTTAAAAGTCCTTGGGGCCAAGGTGTTTAAAAGTCCTTGGGGTGAAAGTTGATGAACTTGTTTTTAAAGAAATGGAACTTATCACTTGTGGCCAATATGACATGTTATGATATGAAGCATGAAATGCTTGTCTTAAGTATGCTTTTGAGCATGTGCAAATGTTGATTTGAAGCATGATTTTTAAATGTTTTATAAATGCATTATTGAATGGTTTTATGAGCATTCCTCACTAAGTTTTTGCTTACGCTCTCTTTCGCTTTCTTAATTCAATAATGCAGAGCATTAAAGTACTTTGAGGGCAGCAAGGAAGGCAAGCAATCAAGTGGTGGTAAAGCTCAAAGTATGGAAGGTTTTCCTAAGTTCATTTAGCTTTTGGTAATTTGGCAATGGGGGACCAATGTGTATATTTTGGGAGATGTTTGGAACTCCCTAAGTATGTTGAATGATGTTGAGAATGCTGGATTTTGTGTTTGACCTTTATATGCTTGAATTGGAAGTTTATGCTTGTATGGTTTGCTTGTGTAGGAAGCATGCCTATAGATTTGGGGCTTTTTGCATGTGATGTTGTTTTGATGAATTGTTGATACAAGTATGTCTTATATATGTTGAATTGCATGCTAGTAAAGTTTGGTAGCAATTGGAGCATGATTGGATGTTTAATTGCATGTTTAAGGATGCATTTTGGGGCAATCTGTACAGGGCGTTTCGGAACAGTATCACCCGTTTCGGAACAGGTGCCTTAAACAAGCCCAGGCGTCCGAAACGGGAGGGACCGTTCCGAAACAGTTTGGGTACTGCCAGCCCCTGTTGCGGTACGCGTTGCGGAACGGCCCGTGTTTCGAAACGGGTTCTGCTTGTTCCGGAACGGGCGACCGTTGGGGGCTGACATTGGCAGTTATATGTTTTGAATTGTTTGCATTTTGGTCCTGAATCTTGTTTGTGCAATTGTATGAGTTTGGGAAGTCCTTTTGAGCTGAAATTTCACAGTGAAGCATGAAACCTGATTAATTACAAGCTGGTAACTTTAATTTGGGTTAAGTCCTTATATTTATCAGAAATTACAATTTGGTCCCTAAAGTTGTAATTTGTTCAATTGGGTCCCTGTTTGATCTCTGATGTTTGTGATCTTTGAGTATGATGTTTGTGTGATCACAATTAGGGCTAATGTGCATCTAGACAAGATTAAAAAGAAAAAAAAGGGTCGTTAATCAAGGTTGACTTTCGGGTTGACTTTGGTTTTCCCCGTGTGACTTTCTTAATTCGGGTCAACCGTCTAGGCCGGGTTAGGGGGTTACATTTGGTGGTATCAGAGCTGAGTTCTCGAGTAATTGGGAATGAATGTGTGCATGATTGAAGTATGTATGCCTTGTATGCTTGTTGTTTGAAAGCATGTTTAAGTGGCTTGTGATTTGGATGCAATTGAGATGTATGTTGTGATGTAGCATGTTGTGGGTACCCATTGCCAAATCAAAGCTAAAGAAATGATGTTGATTTTCAATGAAATTGAGCTTGAATACTTGGATTGCTTACCTTGCTGGGCCTGACTTTGTTTTATTTGCATTGATGTTGCATGGTAAAAGTATGGCACCACGTAGAGAGTTAATAAGTAGCGTGAGAGCTACGACCCCGGATGGGAATGAGAACGAAGAGAATGCGGGTAGTGCTGTGTTACCTCCTCCTCCACCTGGTGCTGGAGCTGCTGGACCAGAGGTTGGTCGGGGGCAAGCTATGCCTGATATGTCGATGTTGGTACAAGCTATTGCGGGTGCTTTTCGAGCAGCAGTAGCTGGAGCTTAAGGAGCAGGGCATCAGGGAGATGCTGGAGTTAGACTACCTTTGGAGCGTCTGCGCAGTCTTGGTGGGACTGAGTTTAGGGGTATGTCTGCTGAGAGTTCGGAAGCTTGGTTAGAGAGTACCAAGCGAATCTTGGGTCAGATGAGTTGCACTGATGTGCAAAAGTTGGGCTGTGTGGTATCCTTGTTTCAGGATGATGCATATACATGGTGGACGACCACAATCTCTGGGATGGCTGAAGCTGATGTGACTTGGACATTCTTTCAGAATGTGTTCAAGCGGAGATATCTTGGAGTGTGATATCTAGATGAGAAGAAACGTGAGTTCATGACTCTTACCCAGGGGAGTATGACAGTGGCTGAGTATGAGGTGCAGTTTGTGCGACTCAGTCAGTATGCACCTGAGCTTATTCCTGATGAACGGGAGTGGTGCGAAATATTTCGTTATGGTCTTGTAACGGAGGTGAAGATGTATGTGCTGGCCACTGAATATGATGATTTTGATGTGTTGGTGGGCCGAGCCAAGGATATAGAGATGAACTTGGGTTTATCTGCGAAAGGTGCTGGGGCAAGTTGTGGTAAGAGAGCTGCTGAGTATAGTTCCGGAGGTGGACGGAACAAGAGGGGACGTGATCAGAGGTATCAGTCCTCAGCTAAGAGAGGTGGTGGTGCACCTGCTAGAGGAGGTAATGCTAGAGCTGACCCTAGTGCTTGTTGGATCTGTGGTTCACGTGGTCACCTGAAGCGTGACTGTCCTCGTGCTGTGAGGGAGGTGCAAGCTCCTGTTGCGGCAGCTGGTTATGGATGCTGGAATTGTGGTTCTGCAGACCACTTGAAACGGATTCTGCTTGTTCCGGAACGGGCGACCGTTGGGGGCTGACATTGGCAGTTATATGTTTTGAATTGTTTGCATTTTGGTCCTGAATCTTGTTTGTGCAATTGTATGAGTTTGGGAAGTCCTTTTGAGCTAAAATTTCACAGTGAAGCATGAAACCTGATTAATTACAAGCTGGTAACTTTAATTTGGGTTAAGTCCTCATATTTATCAGAAATTACAATTTGGTCCCTAAAGTTGTAATTTGTTCAATTGGGTCCCTGTTTGATCTATGATGTTTGTGATCTTTGAGTATGATGTTTGTGTGATCACAATTAGGGCTAATGTGCATCTAGACAAGATTAAAAAGAAAAAAAGGGTCGTTAATCAAGGTTGACTTTCGGGTTGACTTTGGTTTTCCCCGTGTGACTTTCTGAATTCGGGTCAACCGTCTAGGCCGGGTTAAGGGGGTTACATGCAATGTGGTTTATTGCATGTTTTAAATTCTGTTTTGAAAGCATGATTTAGCATGGTTAATGCTGATTTTGTAAGCCATATGTTGAAGGAAGCTCAAGGTAAGAGTTCCTTGTTTTTGAGCATAGCTAAAATGTGGTTTGATGCTTATAAATGCATGATGTTTGTGGCTTGGTTTAATGCTTTAAAACAGTTGATTATTTGATGATAATGATGTATATTGGCAAGTGATGTTTTGAAAAAAGGTTAAGTTCACTAAGGTGGTTAAAAGTTCTTGAGTGAGCCTTGTGGATTCTAAGAACTTCATGGTGGTTAAAAGTCCATGATGATTCTTGTCAAGGTCACTAAGGTGGTTAAAAGTCCTTGAGTGAGCCTTGTTACTTAAGAACATCAAGGTGGTTAAAAGTCCTTGGATGGTTCTTGTTAAAGACACAAAGGTGGTTAAAATTCCTTGTGTGGTCCTTGCCATGGTGTTTAAAAGTCCATGGGCCAGTGTGTTTAAAAGTCCTTGGGGCCAAGGTGTTTAAAAGTCCTTGGGAAGAACACTAAGGTGGTTAAAAGTCCTTATGTGGTTCTTGAGAATTATAAGATCACAATGGTGTTTAAAAGTCCATGTGTGAGTCTTATGTTGATCTTGTTTTTAAAAGATTGAACTTATCACTTGTGGCCAATATGACATGAATTGATATGGAAGCATGTTTTGCTTGTTTAAGGATGCTAGTGAGCATGTATATATGATGTTTGAAGTATGGTTTATAAAGTGTTTTATAAATGCATTATTGAATGGTTTAAATGAGCATTCCTCACTAAGCTTTTGCTTACGCTCTCTTTCATTTTCTTAAACCAATAATGCAGATCATTAAGGTACTTTGAGGGCAGCAAGGAAGGCAAGCAATCAAGTGGGATTAAGCTCAAAGTATGAAAAGGTTTTCTTATACACTTTAGCTTTTGGTAATTTGGCAATGGGGGACCTATGTGTATGTTTTGGGAGATGTTTCAACTCCCTAAGTATGTTGAATGTTGTTGAGATTGCTGGTATTTGTAATTGGCCTCTAAATGCTTGTTTTGGAAGTTTATGCTTGAATGGTTTGCTTGTGTAGGAAGCATGCCATTAGAATTGGGGCTTTTCATATATGATGTTAATATGTTGAATTGTTGATGCAAATATGTCTCTTGTATGTTGAACTTGTTGCTGGTAAAGTTTGGTAGCATTTGGAGCATGATTGGATGTCTAATTTCATGTTAAAGCATGCATTTTGTTGCAATCTGTGCAGGGTGTTTCGGAACAGTGCCTACCGTTTCGGAACGGGTGCCCTAAACCAGCCCAGGCATCCGAAACGGGAGAGACCGTTCCGAAACGGAAAGGCCACTGCCAGCCCGCGTTTCGGTACGTGTTCCGGAACGACCCCGCGTTTCGAAACGGGCTCTTCCTGTTTCGGAACACGTGACCGTTGGGGGCTGACATTGGTAGTTAATTGTTTTGGAATGTTTGCTTTTTGGTCCCGAATCTTGTTTGTGCAATTGTACGAGTTTGGGAAGTCCTTTTGAGCTGAAAATTTACAGAGAAGCATGAAACCTGATTAATTTCAAGATGGTAACTTTAATTTGGGTTAAGGCCTTGTAATTTATAGAATTTACAATTTGGTCCCTTAAGTTGTAAATTGTTCAATTGGGTCCCTGTTTGATCTCTGATGCTTATGATCTTTGAGTATGTTGTTTGTATGATCATAACTAGGGATTATGTGCATCTAGACAAGAGTAAAAAGAAAAAAAGGGTCGTTAATCAAGGTTGACTTTCGGGTTGACTTTGATTTTCCCCGTGTGACCTTCTTAATTCGGGTCAACTGTCTAGGCCGGGTTAAGGGGTTACAGAAAACCTAATTTTGTTACAGAATGTATGAAAATTTAAGTATGTACTTAATTTATTACACGTTGTACGTAATTTGTTACAAAATCTGTAATGAAAACGGTATGTACTTAAATTATTACAAGACATCACCAAAGCCTAAACTAGCTGAACCAAGGGTAATAAACTATGTACATACCTAGTTTCTTACACGAAAACCTAATTTGTGACAAAAAGTATGAAAAATTAAGTATGTACTTAATTTATTACACGTTATACGTAATTTTGTTACAAAATCTATAATGAAAACGGTATGTACTAAAATTATTACACGACATCACCAAAGCCTAAACCAGCTCAGCCAAGGGTAATAAACTTTGTACATACATAGTTTTTGTAACGCCCCAGTTTTGGGCTTAGAAGTTTGAGCGTTGACCGGTTTGGTCAAAGTGCTATTCAAATCTAAAAAGGTGAAATTAGGAAAGCCTAGTTCGGGTTGCATTAAAAATATGGAAAAATGTTCTAAAATCATCTTTTAATATATATAAGTGAACTGTGAAATCAATTTTACAAAATGAGGTTTGGAAGGGTGACATTTTGGCTAGTGACCAAAATGTAATTTTTGAAAGTTGCGTGACTGTTTTAGAAAGGATTGAAACTTTGAATCTTTAAGGAGCTATTATTCCAAAGGGAGTTTCTCCAGATTTTTCTAAGATATTTTAAGGTTTAATTCTGATTTTAAAACTAAAGAAAAGTGGAGGGAAATCATTTTGGCTATTTGTAACTAACTTTCTCATATTTCCCAATTTTCCTTTTCTCTCATTTTCTCTCAACCCAAACACTTTCTCTCCAGAGAATTCTTTCTGATTTTGTCACTTAAATCTTCCTTTTCAATTCTCTTTTGATTCTTAATCATCACATCAACAAAACCTCACCATTTGCTACTTGATTCATCAAGGTTTTTGGCTCTAAAAGAGGAGAAACTCAAGATTGGAGGTAAGAACGTCCTTCTCCTCTAAACTCTCAGTTCTTTACTGAAATTCCTAAGTTCTCAATCCTTAATTGATGTTTTATAATTGGTTTTTAAGTTGTGTAAATGAATCTTGGCTTAAAATGCAAGATTTGGTGATTCATGATGAATTTTCGTTGGATCTGTTAAAGCTGTGATTTGAGATGTGTTTTTGATGATTAATGAATGTTAATTTGATAAGAAATTGAGTTTTGATTAATGCAATCCCGGATAGGTTGAATTTCCTAAGTATAGCTTGTGATTCTTGGTTGTTTTTGAGGTGATCTTGTAGATCTGATGTTGCTGGAGGTATAAGGATGTTATTAGGTTCTTTTTAGATGTTGAATGATGTTAAAGGATGTGTGGTTTTGATGGTTTATGGCTGGGCTTTGTTGAGAAGTGGTTTGGATGCATTTTCGGTTGTGTTTGGTGGCCGAAAATGGAGTGTGGATGAGAGCAGCGAGTTTAGGTGCTTTCATTGAAGCTATTAATGCATGATGATGCATTAATCCTCTGCTTTGATGTGTTTAAAACAGGGGAGTCGTCTTTGGATCCAAGTGGTGGTGATCCGGAAGCTTGATTTGTGCTTCGGCAAGAGGCGAAGTGGAATCGGTGAGTGAAATTGGATTTTCAGCTTTGAAACCAATGTCTTGGGAGCTTAGTTTAAGTCCAAACAACTTTGCAAAGCTCAAGCGTAAGTTTTCGGAAAAACTCTCTAAGTGGTGGCCATGGTTTGGTTGTGATGCAATGTGGTTTATTGCATGTTTTAAATTCTGTTTTGAAAGCATGATTTAGCATGGTTAATGCTGATTTTGTAAGCCATATGTTGAAGGAAGCTCAAGGTAAGAGTTCCTTGTTTTTGAGCATAGCTAAAATGTGGTTTGATGCTTATAAATGCATGATGTTTGTGGCTTGGTTTAATGCTTTAAAACAGTGGATTATTTGATGATAATGATGTATATTGGCAAGTGATGTTTTGAAAAGGTTAAGGTCACTAACGTGGTTAAAAGTCCTTGAGTGAGCCTTGTGGTTTCTAAGAACTTCATGGTGGTTAAAAGTCCATGACGATTCTTGTTAAGGTCACTAAGGTGGTTAAAAGTCCTTGAGTGAGCCTTGTTACTTAAGAACATCAAGGCGGTTAAAAGTCCTTGGATGGTTCTTGTTAAGGACACAAAGGTGGTTAAAATTCCTTGTGTGGTCCTTGCCATGGTGTTTAAAAGTCCATGGGCCAAGGTGTTTAAAATTCCTTGGGGCCAAGGTGTTTAAAAGTCCTTGGGAAGAACACTAAGGTGGTTAAAAGTCCTTATGTGGTTCTTGAGAGTTATAAGATCACAATGGTGTTTAAAAGTCCAAGTGTGAGTCTTATGTTGATCACGTTTTAAAATGATGGAACTTATCACTTGTGGCCAATATGACATGAATTGATATGGAAGCATGTTTTGCTTGTTTAAGGATGCTAGTGAGCATGTATATATGATGTTTGAAGTATGGTTTATAAAGTGTTTTATAAATGCATTATTGAATGGTTTTAATGAGCATTCCTCACTAAGCTTTTGCTTACGCTCTCTTTCGTTTTCTTAAACCAATAATGCAGATCATTAAGGTACTTTGAGGGCAGCAAGGAAGACAAGCAATCAAGTGGGATTAAGCTCAAAATATGGAAAGGTTTTCTTATACATTTTAGCTTTTGGTAATTTGGCAATGGGGGACCTATGTGTATGTTTTGGGAGATGTTTGAACTCCCTAAGCATGTTGAATGTTGTTGAGATTGCTGGTATTTGTAATTGGCCTCTAAATGCTTGTTTTGGAAGTTTATGCTTGAATGGTTTGCTTGTGTAGGAAGCATGCCATTAGAATTGGGGCTTTTCTTATATGATGTTAAAATGTTGAATTGTTGACGCAAATATGTCTCTTGTATGTTGAATTTGTTGCTGGTAAAGTTTGGTAGCATTTGGAGCATGATTGGATGTTTAATTGCATGTTAAAGCATGCATTTTGTTCCAATCTGTGCAGGGTGTTTCGGAATAGTGCCTACCGTTTCGGAACGGGTGCCCTAAAGAGCCCAGGCGTCCGAAACGGGAGAGACCGTTCCGAAACGGAAAGGCCACAGCCAGCCCGCGTTTCGGTACCTGTTCCGGAACGGCCCCGCGTTTCGAAACGGGCTCTTCCTATTTCGGAACACGTGACCGTTGGGGGCTGACATTGGTAGTTAATTGTTTTGGAATGTTGCTTTTTGGTCCTGAATATTGTTTGTGCAATTGTATGAGTTTGGGAAGTCCTTTTGAGCTGAAATTTCACAGAGAAGCATGGAACCTGACTAATTCCAAGATGGTAACGTTAATTTGGATAAAGTCCTTGTATTTTGCAGAATTTACAATATGGTCCCTAAAGTTGTAAATTGTTCAATTGGGTCCCTGTGTGATCTCTGATGTTTATAATCTTTGGGTATGTTGTTTGAGTGATCATAACTAGGATTAATGTGCATCTAGACAAGAGTAAAAGAAAAAAAAAGGTCGTTAATCAAGGTTGACTTTCGGGTTGACTTTGGTTTTCCCCGTGTGACTTTCTTAATTCGGGTCAACCGTCTAGGCCGGGTTAAGGGGGTTACATTTGGTGGTATCAGAGCTGAGTTCTCGAGTAATTGGGAATGAATGTGTGCATGATTGAAGTATGCATGCTAGGTATGCTTGTTGAGTGAAAGCATGATGAGTGGTTGTGATTTTAATGCAATTGAGTTGTATGCTGTGATGAAGCATGTTAAGGGTACCCATTGCCAAATCAAAGCTAACGAAATGATGTTGATTTTAAATGAAATTGAGCTTGAGTACTTGGATTGCTTACCTTGCTGGGCCTGACTTTGTTTATTTGTATTGTGATTGCATGGTAAAAGTACGGCACCACGTAGAGAGTTGCGAAGTAATGTGCGAGCTACGGCTCCTAATGAGAATGAGAATGAGGAAAATGCGGGTAGTGCGGTGTTACCTCCTCCTCCACCTGGTGGTGGTGGTGCTGAGGGTGAAAGAGCTGAAGCTGTAGCTGGTGCTGGAGCTGCTGGTCCTGAGGTTGGTCAGGGGCAAGCTATGCCTGACATGTCTATGTTGGTACAAGCTATTGTGGGTGCTTTTCGAGCGGCAGTAGCTGGAGCTCAAGGAGCTGGGCATCAGGGAGATGCTGGAGTTAGACTAACTTTGGAGCGTTTGCGCAGTCTGGGTGGGACTGAATTCAGGGGTATGTCTGCTGAGGGTTCTGAAGCTTGGTTAGAGAGTACCAAGAGGATCTTGGGTCCGATGAGTTGCACTGATGTGCAAAAGCTAGGTTGTGTAGTATCTTTGCTGCAGGATGATGCTTATACGTGGTGGACGACCACTATAGCCGGGGTGGCTGAAGCTGATGTGTCTTGGACATTCTTTCAGAATGTGTTCAAGAGGAGATATCTTGGTGTGAGATATCTTGATGAAAAGAAGCGTGAGTTCATGACTCTTACCCAAGGGAGCATGACTGTGGCTGAGTATGAAGTTCAGTTTGTTAGACTCAGTCAGTATGCACCTGAGCTTATACCTGATGAGCGGGAGAGGTGCGAAAGGTTCCGTTATGGTTTAGTAACGGAGGTGAAGATGTATGTGCTGGCCACTGAGTATGATGATTTTGATGTGTTGGTGGGCCGAGCTAAGGATATTGAGATGAACTTGGGTTTATCTGCTAAAGGTGCTGGAGCAAGTGCTCGTAAGCGAGCAGCTGAGTATAGTTCCGGTGGTGGACGGAACAAGAGGGGACATGATCAGAAGTATCAGTCCTCAGCTAAGAGAGGTGGTGGTGCACCTGCTAGAGGAGGCAATGTTTGAGCTGATCCGAGTGCTTGTTGGATATGTGGTTCACGTGGTCACATGAAGCGTGACTGTCCTCGTGCTGTGAGGGAGGTGCAAGCTCCTGTTGCGGCAGCTGGTAATGGATGCTGGAATTGTGGATCCGCAGATCACTTGAGGCGAGATTGTCCTATGTTGGCTGGTGGCCAAGTGCGTGCTCCTGTTGTTGCTGCTCCGCAGAGAGGTCATGGTCGCGGCCGTGGTAATTTCCAGCGGAGAGAGGAAGGTGGTCGAGGAGTGGCACATGTTGTGGCTATTCAGCCTGAAGGTGGTGGTCAAGCGAGGGTGCATGCTCAGCGGGAGGGAAGGAATGATGCGGATGTGATTGCAGGTACCTTTACTTTGCAATCCTTGTCATTACTTTCCTTGATAGATTCTGGATCTACGCATTCATACATTTTGCGTGAGCATGCTGAATTGCTTGGTTTGCCTGTTGAGTCTTTGGATGTTGGTGTTCGTGTCACTAGTTCTTTTGGTGAGATTGTTGTGACTCGAAAGTTGAATAGAAGGTGTCCTTTGGTTGTTCAAGAACATGTTTTTCATGTTGACCTTATGGAGCTGCCTTTCTATGGTTTTGATGTAATCCTTGGTATGGATTGGCTTGCTGAGCATCGTGCTGTTGTGGATTGTGAGAATAAGCGAGTTTCGCTGAAGCTTGCGGATGATTATGAAGTTGTGGTGGTTGGTGAGAATGTGAAGTTTCTTGCCAATGTGGTGTCTACCTTGGAGGCGAGCAGGATGCTGAGGCAAGGTTGTGAAGCCTATCTAGCTTTTGTGATGAATCCTAGCTCTAAGGAGTTGAGGGTGCATGATATCAGAGTTGTGAAGGAGTTTCCTGGAGTGTTTCCTGAGGGGTTGCCTGGTTTACCTCCTAATCGCGAGGTGGAGTTTGGAATTGAGCTGTATGAGAATACGACTCCTGTGTCCATTACTCCTTATAGGATGGCACCTAAGGAGCTGAAAGAGCTGAAGACGCAGTTGCAAGAGCTGCTTGATCGTGGTTTCATTCGGCCGAGTGTGTCACCTTGGGGTGCACCGGTCTTGTTTGTGAAGAAGAAGGATGGCACTATGAGAATGTGCATTGATTACCGTCAGCTGAACAAGTTGACTATCAAGAATTGGTACCCTTTGCCGAGGATTGATGATCTCTTTGATCAATTTCGGGGAGCAGCTGTGTTCTCTGAGATTGACTTGAGGTCAGGGTATTACCAGTTGAAGGTGAAAGATGTGGATGTGCCTAAGACAGCTTTCAGGACAAGGTATGGACATTATGAGTTCCTTGTGATGTCGTTTGGTTTGACAAATGCTCCTGCTGCTTTCATGGACATGATGAATCGTGTGTTTCATGAATACCTGGACAAGTTTGTTGTGGTGTTCATTGATGATATCCCCGTGTACTCGCGTACTGAGGAAGAGCATGAAGAGCATTTGAGGATTGTTTTGCAAGCTTTGTTGGAGAATCAGCTTTATGCTAAGCTGAGCAAGTGTGAGTTCTGGCTTAAGGAGGTGATGTTTCTTGGGCATGTAGTTTCTGCGGAGGGGATTCGTGTGGATCCTCAGAAGATTGAGGCAGTGATGAACTGGAAGGTTCCTAAGTCTGTTCATGAGGTTCGTAGTTTCCTTGGTCTGGCGGGATACTACCGGAGGTTTGTGGATGGGTTTTCTAAGATTGCTGCACCTTTGACGAAGCTGTTGCAGAAAGATTTTAAGTATGAGTGGGCAGAAGCGAGACAACAGGCTTTTGAGAAGCTTAAGGCGGCTTTGACGCAAGCTCCTATCTTGGTTCAGCCTGAATCAGGGAAAGAGTTTGTGGTCTATAGTGATGCGTCCTATGTTGGTTTAGGATGTGTGCTGATGCAAGAGGGTAAGGTTGTGGCTTATGCATCGCGGCAGTTGAAAGTGCATGAGCGCAATTATCCTACGCATGGTATTGAGCTGGCTGAAGTGGTTTTTGCTCTGAAGATCTGGAGACATTATCTGTATGGTGAGAAGTGTACGGTGTACACGGATCACAAGAGTTTGAGGTATTTGATGTCTTAGAAGGAGTTGAATCTTAGGCAGCGGCGTTGGTTGGAGTTGCTCAAGGATTATGATTTGACGATTGAGTACCATCCTGGAAAGGCTAATGTTGTTGCGGATGCCTTGAGTAGGAAGGTAGCTGTTGAGCTGAGAGCTATGTTTGCTAGCTTGAGTATTTCGCGTGATGGTGGTCTTGTAGCTGAGTTGCAAGTGAAGCCATCTTTGGTTCAGCTGATCAAAGAAAAGCAGTTGCTGGATGATTCTTTGGTGTCTCATGTTCAGGATATCGCGGAGGGTAGGCCTTCGGATTTCTGTTTTAATGATGATGGTGTGTTGTGTTTTGGTAGTCGAATAGTAGTGCCCAATGATGCTGAGTTGAGGCGTGCTATTCTAACTGAAGGTCATAGTAGTCATTTTGCTATGCACCCTGGTAGTACTAAGATGTACCGTGATCTTCGTGATGAGTACTATTGGGTGGGTTTGAAAAAGGATGTTGCGGAGTTTGTGGGCAAGTGTTTGGTGTGTCAGCGGGTTAAGGCTGAGCATCAGGTTCCTTCAGGGTTGTTGCAACCGTTGAGAATCCCTGAATGGAAGTGGGAAAGGGTTACCATGGATTTTGTATCTGGTTTACCTTTGTCACCATCAAAGAAAAATTCAGTTTGGGTGATTGTGGATCGTCTGACGAAGTGTGCACATTTCTTGCCTGTGCATACTACGTTCTCTTTGGATAAGCTGGCAGAGCTGTACATTGCTGAGATTGTGCGGCTGCATGGTGTGCCTAAGTCGATTGTGTCGGATAGGGATCCGAGGTTCACATCGCGTTTCTGGCAGTGTTTGCATCAAGCTTTGGGTACAAGGTTGAATTTCAGTACATCCTATCATCCTCAGTCGGATGGTCAGTCTGAGCGTGTTATTCAGATTTTGGAGGATATGTTGAGGTGCTGCGTGATTGAGTTTCAGGGCTCTTGGGAGAAGCATTTGCCTTTGGTGGAGTTTGCTTATAACAATAGTTATCAGGCAAGTATACAGATGGCACCTTATGAGGCTTTGTATGGGACGAAGTGTAGGACTCCTCTTTGTTGGGCTGAAACGGGTCAGAAGTTGGTTTCGATGCCGGCTTTGTTGAAAGGAACCACAGAGAAGGTGAAGCTCATTTGTGAACGGTTGAAGGCGGCTTCTGATCGGCAGAAGTCTTACGCGGATTTGAAGCGTAAGGAGATTGAGTATGCGGTGGGTGATCGCGTGTTCTTGAAGGTTTCGCCTTGGAAGAAGGTGATGAGGTTTGGCCGGAAGGGTAAGTTGAGCCCTAGGTACATTGGACCATACGAGGTGGTTGAGAGTGTGGGTCCTGTTGCGTATCGGTTGAGGCTACCTCAAGAGTTGGAGAAGATTCATGATGTGTTCCATGTTTCTATGCTCCGGAGGTATAGATCTGATCCTTCGCATGTGATGCCTGTGGAGGAATGTGAATTGAATCCGGATTTGACCTATGATGAGGAACCGGTGAAGGTTCAGGATTCGGATAGCAAGGTTCTTCGTGGCAAGACCATTGAGTTGGTGAAGGTGCTGTGGAAGCATCGAGGTGTTGAGGAAGCCACGTGGGAGCGGAAGGAAGACATGCTGAAGCAGTTTCCTTATCTCTTTCCTTCAGGTAAATTTCGGGGACGAAATTTCTTAAGGGGGGAGAGTTGTAACGCCCCGGTTTTGGGCTTAGAAGTTTGAGCGTTGACCGGTTTGGTCAAAGTGCTGTTCGAATCTAAAAAGGTGAAATTAGGAAAGCCTAGTTCGGGTTGCATTAAAAATATGGAAAATGTTCTAAAATCATCTTTTAATATATATAAGTGAAATGTGAAATCAATTTTACAAAATGAGGTTTGGAAGGGTGACATTTTGGCTAGTGACCAAAATGTAATTTTTGAAAGTTGCGTGACTGTTTTAGAAAGGATTGAAACTTTGAATTTTTAAGGAGCTATTATTTCAAAGGGAGTTTCTCCAGATTTTTCTAAGATATTTTAAGGTTTAATTCTGATTTTAAAACTAAAGAAAAGTGGAGGGAAATCATTTTGGCTATTTGTAACTAACTTTCTCATATTTCCCAATTTTCCTTTTCTCTCATTTTCTCTCAACCCAAACACTTTCTCTCCAGAGAATTCTTTCTGATTTTGTCACTTAAATCTTCCTTTTCAACTCTCTTTTGATTCTTAATCATCACATCAACAAAACCTCACCATTTGCTACTTGATTCATCAAGGTTTTTGGCTCTAAAAGAGGAGAAACTCAAGTTTGGAGGTAAGAACGTCCTTCTCCTCTAAACTCTCAGTTCTTTACTGAAATTCCTAAGTTCTCAATCCATAGTTGATGTTTTATAATTGGTTTTTAAGTTGTGTAAATGAATCTTGGCTTAAAATGCAAGATTTGGTGATTTATGATGAATTTTCGTTGGATCTGTTAAAGCTGTGATTTGAGATGTGTTTTTGATGATTAATGAATGTTAATTTGATAAGAAATTGAGTTTTGATTAATGCAATCCCGGATAGGTTGAATTTCCTAAGTTTAGCTTGTGATTCTTGGTTGTTTTTGAGGTGATCTTGTAGATCTGATGTTGCTGGAGGTATAAGGATGTTATTAGGTTCCTTTTAGATGTTGAATGATGTTAAAGGATGTGTGGTTTTGATGGTTTATGGCTGGGCTTTGTTGAGAAGTGGTTTGGATGCATTTTTGGTTGTGTTTGGTGGCCGAAAATGGAGTGTGGATGAGAGCAGCGAGTTTAGGTGCTTTCATTGAAGCTATTAATGCATGATGATGCATTAATCCTCTGCTTTGATGTGTTTAAAACAGGGGAGTCGTCTTTGGATCCAAGTGGTGGTGATCCGGAAGCTTGATTTGTGCTTCGGCAAGAGGCGAAGTGGAATCGGTGAGTGAAATTGGATTTTCAGCTTTGAAACCAATGTCTTGGGAGCTTAGTTTAAGTCTAAACAACTTTGCTAAGCTCAAGCGTAAGTTTTCGGAAAAACTCTCTAAGTGGTGGCCATGGTTTGGTTGTGATGCAATGTGGTTTATTGCATGTTTTAAATTCTGTTTTGAAAGCATGATTTAGCATGGTTAATGCTGATTTTGTAAGCCATATGTTGAAGGAAGCTCAAGGTAAGAGTTCCTTGTTTTTGAGCATAGCTAAAATGTGGTTTGATGCTTATAAATGCATGATGTTTGTGGCTTGGTTTAATGCTTTAAAACAGTGGATTATTTGATGATAATGATGTATATTGGCAAGTGATGTTTTGAAAAGGTTAAGGTCACTAAGGTGGTTAAAAGTCCTTGAGTGAGCCTTGTGGTTTCTAAGAACTTCATGGTGGTTAAAAGTCCATGACGATTCTTGTTAAGGTCACTAAGGTGGTTAAAAGTCCTTGAGTGAGCCTTGTTACTTAAGAACATCAAGGTGGTTAAAAGTCCTTGGATGGTTCTTGTTAAGGACACAAAGGTGGTTAAAATTCCTTGTGTGGTCCTTGCCATGGTGTTTAAAAGTCCATGGGCCAAGGTGTTTAAAAGTCCTTGGGGCCAAGGTGTTTAAAAGTCCTTGGGAAGAACACTAAGGTGGTTAAAAGACCTTATGTGGTTCTTGAGAGTTATAAGATCACAATGGTGTTTAAAAGTCCATGTGTGAGTCTTATGTTGATCACGTTTTAAAATGATGGAACTTATCACTTGTGGCCAATATGACATGAATTGATATGGAAGCATGTTTTGCTTGTTTAAGGATGCTAGTGAGCATGTATATATGATGTTTGAAGTATGGTTTATAAAGTGTTTTATAAATGCATTATTGAATGGTTTTAATGAGCATTTCTCACTAAGCTTTTGCTTACGCTCTCTTTTGTTTTCTTAAACCAATAATGCAGATCATTAAGGTACTTTGAGGGCAGCAAGGAAGGCAAGCAATCAAGTGGGATTAAGCTCAAAGTATGGAAAGGTTTTCTTATACATTTTAGCTTTTGGTAATTTGGCAATGGGGGACCTATGTGTATGTTTTGGGAGATGTTTGAACTCCCTAAGTATGTTGAATGTTGTTGAGATTGCTGGTATTTGTAATTGGCTTCTAAATGCTTGTTTTGGAAGTTTATGCTTGAATGGTTTGCTTGTGTAGGAAGCATGCCATTAGAATTGGGGCTTTTCTTATATGATGTTAAAATGTTGAATTGTTGACGCAAATATGTCTCTTGTATGTTGAATTTGTTGCTGGTAAAGTTTGGTAGCATTTGGAGCATGATTGGATGTTTAATTGCATGTTAAAGCATGCATTTTGTTGCAATCTGTGCAGGGTGTTTCGGAACAGTGCCTACCATTTCGGAACGGGTGCCCTAAACCAGCCCAGGCGTCCGAAACGGGAGAGACCGTTCCGAAACAGAAAGGCCACTGCCAGCCCGCGTTTCGGTATGTGTTCCGGAACGGCCCCGCGTTTCGAAACGGGCTCTTCCTGTTTCGGAACACGTGACCGTTGGGGGCTGACATTGGTAGTTAATTGTTTTGGAATGTTGCTTTTTGGTCCTGAATATTGTTTGTGCAATTGTATGAGTTTGGGAAGTCCTTTTAAGCTGAAATTTCACAAAGAAGCATGGAACCTGACTAATTCCAAGATGGTAACGTTAATTTGGATAAAGTCCTTGTATTTTGCAGAATTTACAATATGGTCTCTAAAGTTGTAAATTGTTCAATTGGGTCCCTGTGTGATCTCTGATGTTTATAATCTTTGGGTATGTTGTTTGAGTGATCATAACTAGGATTAATGTGCATCTAGACAAGAGTAAAAGGGAAAAAAAGGGTCGTTAATCAAGGTTGACTTTCGGGTTGACTTTGGTTTTCCCCGTGTGACTTTCTTAATTCGGGTCAACCGTCTAGGCCGGGTTAAGGGGGTTACAGTTTTTTACACGAAAACCTAATTTGTTGCAAAAAGTATGAAAAGTTAAGTATGTACTTAATTTATTACACGTTGTACGTAATTTGTTACAAAATCTGTAATGATAACGGTATGTACTTAAATTATTACACGACATCACCAAAGCTTAAACCAGCTCAACCAAGGGTAATAAACTATGTACATACCTAGTTTTTACACGAAAACCTAACTTGTTATAGAAAGTATGATAAATTAAGTTTGTACTTAATTTATTACACGTTGTTCTTAATTTGTTACAAAATCTGTAATGAAAACGGTATGTACTTAAATTATAACACGACATCACCAAAACCTAAACGAACTCAACCAAGGGTAATAAAATATGTATATACCTAGTTACTTACACGAAAACCTAATTTCTTACAAAAATAATATTAAATTAAGTATGTATTTAAATTATTACACGTTGTACTTTAGTTGTTACAAAATTTATAATGAAAACGGTATGTACTCAAATAATTACATGAGATCAAAAAACCATGAAACCTCAACCAAAGGTAATAAACTATGTACATACATAATTTCTTACACGAAAACCTAATTTGTTAAAAAAGTATGAAAAATTAAGTATGTACTTATTTTATTAAACGTTGTGCGTTATTTGTTACACAATCTGTAACTAAAACGATATGTACTTAAATTATTACATGAGATCATCAAAACCAAGAAACCTCAAGCAATGGTAATAAAATATGTACATACATAGTTTCTTACACAAAAACCTAGTTTTTTTGCTCAATCATATGATTTTATTAATGAAAAAATCATACAAAACGTCCAAACTCGGGCCTCATGAAAAACCTCCCTACACCTAGATGGAGGAAAAGAGTACCCAAGTTGAACACGCGAAACCAACCACGAGATCATACAACTCACACACCCCCCGAGCATGAAGAAACTCACGCTCGAACACACCTTCGAAGCCACCTCCCATCCTGCCCGCACCCCAACCGTCCTTCTACAGGCCCACGCACAGTCACCCCCGTCGGATACACCTCACACATCCCCCGAGTGCAATAAGCTCTCACCCGAGCACACCATCGAAGCTACTGCCCCACACTGCCCGCACCCCCAGCCATCCCCGTCAGTCGACACCCCCCTTAGCCAACTTGTCCGCAATGCTGTTAGCTTCGCGATGTACATGTTGAAACGTACAATGCACCCCTCGACATGCACTATCAATTCGCCGAAACAACCAATAATACTTCCACGGCCTACTCTCAACATTCAAAACCCAAGATAATGCCACCAAAGAGTCGGATTCAACTATGCAAGGCCAACTACTCCATTTCGACCCGCCAAATGCCTCGAGCGCTTAACATATCGCATGCACTTCAGCCTCATTCGAGTCAAGTACCCCCAGTGGTCCCGAAAACATCGCCAACACCATTCCCCTTGCATTACGTAACATTCCACCACAACCCGCTTGTCCCGGTTTCCCCCTAGCCGATCCATCCACGTTAAATTTCACCATATTCTCCAACGGTGGCAGCCACGTAACCCCCACACGCGGACCCTTTGCACGGACCATACCCTCGCACCACCAAGGACAATCCCACCACACTGATTCCACAAGCATCATGTTTTGGTCCAGCACATTCACCCAAGAAAATGATCACAATTTGATCATAAAAAATAACTCCGAAGGTGACACCCTCTTACCATTGAACATCAAATCATTGCGTGCTAGCCACATCGACCACAAAACTGCAGCACAACTCAACAACCACCATTGCCGGACCATCCCCCGGAAAAAACTATCTAGAAAAATATGCACAAACCCCACTAAAGACTCCGGTCGAACTACCTCCACCTGCCACCAAGCAAAAAACATCGACCACACCCGCCACATCCACGAGCATCTAAACAGGATATGATCCGCCTCATCCTCTCCTTCCCCACACCAACGACAACAAAAATCCTGCACATCTAAATGCATACCACGATCCCGCAGCAAACATAGTGTGGGTAATCATTCGAGGAGCACAAACCTCACAAAGCACTGCACTTTCGGCGACGTAAGCAATGACCAAATTCATGCATTATCCCATTCCGCTTCCCCCTCAAAACCAAAGGATGCCATTAAGCTCGACAACCTTGCTACCGAAAAAGCTTCAGTCGGAGTATGTTTCCATACCAATTTATCCTCCACCTCCTCTACTAGAATCGTCGCCCCCACCACACCTGGCAACTCCCGTAGTGGTGCCAACTCAAACGATCGCAACGGTCTCGAAAAAAATCACTCCAATCCGCATGCCCCAACGATTGGGCACGTGCATAATCCCACACCAACGCCCATTTATTCGCCGCAATCTGATAACGGCGTGAATGCATCTCACATAACAGTACCACTAAACACCACCTATCGCGCCAAAAAAGTACCTTCCTCCCATTCCCAACCAACCATGCAAAATTAGGCAGCCCCATAAACTGAGTAATACTAACCTCATGTTGTATCTCCACTATTTGTCGCCACACTGTTGACATAGCTCTCCTTTGTCCAATCGTCACCCGCCGATATAGCACATCTTCACCATATTTTGCAACCAAAATTTCCTTCCACAACGACGTATCTTCCAATGCAAAACGCCACAACCATTTTGCCAAAAGAGCCAAATTCCGCTTGTCCAAATCTACCACCCCCAATCCCCCAAACTTCCGCGGTCGACACACCAGCTTCCAGTTCACCCTGCTCATCTTACGCCTCTCCTCTGTACCTCCCCATAGAAAACTCCTACGGATACGGTCTATCCGTTTAAAAACACCTTTTGGTACCACAAAAATGCCCATGTAATAAATGGGAAGGGCAGACAGGACTGAATTCAATAACGTCAAACGAGCTGCAAAGGATAATGAATCCCTCTTCCATCCTGCCAAACTTTTCCGAAAACATTGTATCAACGACTCCCACATACTTAAGCTACGTGGGTTCACTCCCAATGGCAAGCTAAGGTAAACCATCGGCAAAGGACCCATGTAGCACCCTAACATACCTGCCATCTCACGCAAGAATCCCTCCTCGACACCTACCCCATACAAGCAAGATTTAGTATAATTGATCTTTAGACCCGAACTGTATTCAAAGCAAGTGAGGACCCTCTTCAAGTTCAGTGCCATTCGCGGATCACCCTGAAGGAAGATCACTGTGTCATCTGCGAATTGCAAGTGCGACACAAAACACTCATTAACAACACGCACGCCCTGTATAAGTTCCCCCTTCTCCGCCTCCACCAACAAAAGATGCAACAATTCAGCCACAATAACGAATAAAAGAGGCGATAAAGGATCACCCTGTCCACACCTCGCTTCATCGGAAATTCTTTTGTCGGGCAACCATTGAGTAAAACCGACAACCGTGCCGTACTAAAACACGCGTGCATCCAATCCCTCCATACCGTCCCAAAACCCATCCTCATCTGAATCTTCTCTAAGCAATCCCACTTCACGCAACCATATGCTTTCGCGAAGTCAAGTTTCAACAAAAACCCCCCTCACTACCTGCATTTTGTTGCATCGAGTGTATCACCTCATTCGCCAGCATAATACCATCCACAATCTGACGTCCTTGGATGAAAGCGGATTGGACATCACTGATTAACACTGGCAGCACCCTTTGTAGTCGCTTCGCTAAACACTTCGCCACAATCTTATAAAAAGAATTCAGCAAACAAATCGGCCGAAAGTCCCCAATTTCCCTCGGGTTATCTTTCTTCAGAATCAAAGTCACAAAAGCCTAATTCACACCCTTCGGTAATTCCCTCGACTCATGAAAATTATTCAACACCTGCATCACATTGCCCTTCAGGAAATTCCACCCCTTCTTATAGAACTCAAAGGTAAAGCCATCGGGGCCCGGCGCCTTTGTTCCATCACATCCCCATACTACGGCACGCACTTCTTCCTCACTAAACGGAACCTCCAAACCGGCTGCCAATTCCCACGACAAATGCTTAAAAACCACCACCATATCAACGTCCCCTAAACAAAATGGAGCTGCAAAGTGCTTTCTAAATTCCTCAGAAACCACGTACCAAAGTCGCTCCAGATCTACTTCCCATACCCCATTTATATTCAATCCAGAAATACAATTTCGTAACGCTCTCAATTTGGCTGAACGATGGAAAAAAGTCGTATTCTCGTCCCCTTCCCGCAGCCACCGCACCCTAGCCTTTTGTCTCCACAATGATTCACGCATACATGTTATGGACCATAATTCTTGCTGATAAATACGTCGTTGCACCACTTGGGACTCCGAAACAACATTTGCACTCGTTGCCCCATCGATTAAGGCAATTGCATTAGTAGTTTCCTCAATCCGGTGGTCTATGTTACCGAACACCATCTTATTCCATTTTCGCAAAAAAAATTCATGCTACGCAATTTCTTAACCACATCCCAACCATCTGGCATCGACGACAATCTCCCCCATTCCAATTCTAAGTCACGGATAAATCTCCTATCTCACACCCATGCATTAAGGAACCTAAACGGCTTCGGTCCCCAATCCCAAATATCACTCACGAGTAATAGTGGCGTATGATCGGATAAGCCCCTCGGCAATGACGACAACTTCAAATTCACAAACTTATCCAACCAATTCAACGAAACCAAACATCTATCAATTCTACTACACTTACTATCAGGACCAAACCATGTATACGATAAACCATTCAAAACTAAGTCACATAAGCCATTATCCTGAATAAAATTCACAAAAGCATCCATACCTCGATCCGTCGATACACATCCTTGTCTCCCGGACAGAGCCACTACCGCATTAAAGTCTCCGATTAAGCACCACGGGATGTCACGGGATAATATGTCCACCGCAATTTCATTCCAAAGCAACCCTTGTTGTATCGCATCACACGGCGCATATATTCCCACCATCCCACATCTCCAATTCTCGGCTATCCAACACCCCTCAACCGCCACGAAACGTTCCCTCACAACTGTCCGATCAGCTTTGAATCTGTCCTTATCCCAACACATAAGAATTCCACCGGATCGCCCTATTGAAGGCATAAACGCAAAATCAAAGTTATCTGATACCCAAATGTTCCTTACCATCAATTCCGTGATATATTCCATCTTTGTTTCCACGATGATCACACACTCCCCACGATGTTGTCGTATCAAATTACGTACCCCCCTCCTTTTCGCCGTTGCTCCCAAACCCCGCACATTCCACGACAACATCCTCATATCGCTACTACAATTGTATCGGCTCCCTCGCCTCAATAAGGCGAGCAATATATTTGATAACGTTCTCCTCATTCCCAATTATTTCCGCACCCAACAATTTCTCCAACTCCCACGTCTTTTGTGCCTCCTTAAGGATATTTCTCTTACGTTGCAAAAAATCTGAATCCGACAAGGATCCGTTTGCCAACTCCGTGGAGGCTGGCTTGGATTTTTCCGCGGTCTCCCCCTCCCTCTTATCGCCACCGCCCCGTCTCTTTCTCCTGTGTTATCCGTCTGTCCAGGCGATCAGAGGATTTCCGAGAGGTGTCTAACCTGCCTTTGTCTGCCTTTATATTCTATCAAAGCTGCAATCCCAACCCTAGAGGAGTCAACCTGAGGCCCATCTTCGACGTCCTCCCCATGCAAAGCCACATCCCCATCCCTATCCAACACCTTGCCTCTACTGTTGTCGGGTATTTCACAAATACTAATGTCCATACTGCAATACTCAACCACCTCTCTATCGACCATTCCCACGTCTTCATCTGCCCGTCCCGATGGAGCCCGTTCCGAATTTACCTCCTCACTCTGATTCGACTCTACCACCCTATCATCCATTCGTTTGTTGTCATTCCACAACTTGTTAATCATCCAACTCTTCGGCGAATTCATACTAAACGAATTCGGAACCACCGTATCCTTGTCTCCATCACAACCCTCCTTGGATGGAGTTTTATCCACTGTTACAGCCCTATCTGCCACATCCATCGTCTATTCCTCCTCCCCCGATACGTCGTCACACCCCTACCCCTCCCTATCCCGTTCTTGCAAATTAGGTTCACTCACTTCATGCACACGAATCCGATATTGCTTGTCGCCAATAATTACATCTATCATTTCCTCAATCGGGAAGAACCAGTCCGTTTCAATGCAAAACAACGCCCTCTCGAATGATGTAGGTGCTCCGGTCTTGACGGCTTTACAAATTAACTCACCCCATAGCGCTGCGATATTTCTAAATGTGCCATCGGACCAGGCATGGATCGGTAATCCATATGCCGATAACCAGACTCGTCTATTTGGAATCATACAATCTGGTGACCATGCCGAAATATTCTCTAGCCACAGTGTAAAACACCCTGATTTAATGCATTCATCTCTTGTTTCCCCATTTGGAAACATCAATAAAACAAGCGATCCCGCCACACGCATTAATGAAAAATCCCGCTTGGTTGTTCTTAAATCCAACGCTAAATCCATTATCGATCGCGGTTGTCGACAAAACCCCAGTGCACAATTCTTCAATATTTTCAATTTTTCCGCATCGATCACACCCTCAACCTTACGATAGTCCCTCGTTACCGCCGTCTGCTCCCCCTTCGTGTTATCACTTGCCATTGCCCTATTCTGCCTCTTCGCCTTTGTCTCATTGGATTCATCCACATCTACCCTAGATTCTCCTCTTCGGCGGCGCCAAAATGAATCTCTAGTCTCGCGTTGTGCCAATTGCACCGTCAGTTTCGATCCATACAATTGAAACCCATCGAATCGTTCAATCACCCGTTCCGCTTCTACCTTCGTTTTCATTCGAACGAAACCAAACCTAGTCCCGTCCCTAGCCCTCTTCGTCGGCACAAAGACATCCACCACCACACCATGTCTATCAAACCCCTGCCGAATCCCTTTCTAGTGCAACTGTACCGGTAAATTTCCGACGAACAGGGTCCAGCACTGTCGCCGTTCTCTCCCGCCATTCTCACCCATTTCTAATTAGGTTAGTAAAACCTAGTTACTTACACGAAAACCTAATTTGTTATAGAATGTATGAAAATTTAAGTATGTACTTAATTTATTACACGTTGTACGTAATTTGTTACAAAATCTGTAATGAAAACGGTATGTACTTAAATTAATACACGACATCACCAAAGCCTAAACTAGCTCAACCAAGGGTAATAAACTATGTACAAACCTAGTTTCTTACACGAAAACCTAATTTGTGACAAAAAGTATGAAAAAATAAGTATGTACTTAATTTATTACACATTGTACGTAATTTTGTTACAAAATTTGTAATGAAAACGGTATGTACTTAAATTATTACACGACATCACCAAAGCCTAAACCAGGTCAACCAAGGGTAATAAACTTTGTACATACATAGTTTTTTAAAAGAAAACCTAATTTGTTGCAAAACGTATGAAAAATTAAGTATGTACTTAATTTATTACACGTTGTACGTAATTTGTTACAAAATCTGTAACGATAACGGTATGTCCTTAAATTATTACACGACATCACCAAAGCTTAAACCAGCTCAACCAAGGGTAATAAACTATGTACATACCTAGTGTTTCAATGAAAACCTAACTTGTTACAAAAAGTATGATAAATTAAGTTTGTACTTAATTTATTACACGTTGTACGTAATTTGTTATAAAATCTGTAATGAAAATGGCATGTACTTAAATTATTACACGACATCACCAAAACCTAAACCAACTCAACCAAGGGTAATAAACTATGTATATACCTAGTTACTTACACGAAAACCTAATTTCTTACAAAAAGTATATTAAATTAAGTGTGTACTTAATTTATTACACGTTGTACATTATTTGTTACAGAATTTTTAATGAAAACAATATGTATATAAATAATTACATGAGATCAAATAAACTAAGAAACCTCAACCAAGGGTAATAAGCTATATACATACATAGTTTCTTACATGAAAACCTAATTTGTTAAAAAAATATGTAAAATTAAGAATGTAAATAATTTATTAGATGTTGTGCGTTATTTGTTACACAATTTGTAACGAAAACAGTGTGTATTTAAATTATTACATGCGATAAAAAACCTAGAAACCTCAACCAAGGGTAATAAACTATGTACACACATAGTTTCTTACATGAAAACCTAATTTGTTACAAAAAGTATGAAAAATTAGGTATGTACTTAATTTATTACACGTTGTACGTAATTTGTTACAAAATCTGTAATGAAAACGATATGTACTTAAATTATTACACTACATCACCAAAGCCTAAACGAGATCATCCAAGGGTAATAAACTATGTACATACATAGTTTTTTACACGAAAATCTAATTTGTTACAAAAAGTATGAGAAACCTAAGTATGCACTTAATTTATTACACGTTGTACATAATTTGTTACAAAATCTGTAATGATAACGACATGTACTTAAATTATTACACGAAATCACCAAAGCTTAAACCAGCTCAACCTAGGGTAATAAACTATGTACATACCTAGTTTTTACAAGAAAACCTAACTTGTTACAGAAATTATGATAAATTAAGTTTGTACTTAATTTATTACATGTTGTACGTAATTTTTTATAAAATCTATAATGAAAATGGTATGTACTTAAATTATTACACGACATCACCAAAACCTAAACCAACTCAACCAAGGGTAATAAACTATGTATATACCTAGTTACTTATACGAAAACCTAATTGCTTACAAAAAGTATATTAAATTAAGTATGTACTTAATTTATTACACGTTGTACATTATTTGTTACAGAATTTTTAATGAAAACGAAATGTACATAAATAATTACATGAGATCAAATAAACTAAGAAACCTCAACCAAGGGTAATAAGCTATGTAAATACATAGTTTCTTACATGAAAACATAATTTGTTAAAAAATATGTAAAATTAAGAATGTATGTAATTTATTACACGTTGTGTGTTATTTGTTACACAATCTGTAACGAAAACAGTGTGTAATTAAATTATTACGCGCGATAAAAAAAACCAAGAAACCTCAACCAAGGGTAATAAACTATGTATATACATAGTTTCTTACACAAAAACCTAGTTACTTACACGAAAACCTAATTTGTTACAAAAAGTATGAAAAATTAAGTATGTACTTAATTTATTACACGTTGTACGTAATTTGTTACAAAATATGTAATGAAAACGATTTGTAATTAAATTATTACACGACATCAACAAAGCCTAAACCAGATCATCCAAGGGTAATAAACTATGTACACACATAGTTATTCACACGAAAACCTAAATTGTTACAAAAAGTATGAGAAAACTAAGTATGTACTTAATTTATTACATGTTGTACGTGATTTTGTTACAAAATCTCTAATGGTAACGACATGTACTTAAATTATTACACGACATCACCAAAGCCTAAACCAATTTAACCAAGGGTAATAAACTATCTACATACATAGTTTCTTACACGAAAACCTAATTTGTTACAGAAAGTATGATAAATTAAGTTTGTACTTAATTTATTACACGTTGTTCGTAATTTGTTAGAAAATCTGTAATGAAAACGATATGTACTTAACTTATAACACGACATCACCAAAACCTAAACCAACTCAACCAAGGGTAATAAACTATGTATATACCTAGTTACTTACACGAAAACCTAATTTCTTACAAAAAGTATATTAAATTAAGTATGTATTTAAATTATTACACGTTGTACATTAGTTGTTACAAAATTTGTAATGAAAACGGTATGTACTTAAATAATTACATGAGATCAAAAAACCATGAAACCTCAACCAAACGTAATAAACTATGTACATACATAATTTCTTACACGAAAACCTAATTTGTTAAAAATGTATGAAAAATTAAGTATGTACTTAAGTTATTACACGTTGTGCGTTATTTATTACACAATCTGTAACTAAAACGATATGTACTTAAATTATTACATGAGATCATCAAAACCAAGAAACCTCGAGCAAGGGTAATAAATTATGTACATACATAGTTTCTTACACAAAAACCTAGTTACTTACACGAAAACCTAATTTGTTACAAAATGTATGAAAATTTACGTATGTACTTAAATTATTACACGTTGTACGTAATTTGTTACAAAATCTGTAATGAAAACGGTATGTACTTTTTTTATTACACGACATCACCAAAGCCTAAACTAGCTCAACCAAGGGTAATAAACTATGTACATACCTAGTTTCTTACACGAAAACCTAATTTGTGAAAAAAAGTATGAAAAATTAAGTATGTACTTAATTTATTACACGTTGTAGGTAATTTTGTTACAAAATCTGTAATGGAAATGGTATGTACTTAAATTATTACACGACATCTCCAAAGCCTCAACCAGCTCAACCAAGGGTAATAAACTTTGTACATACATAGTTTTTTACACGAAAACCTAATTTGTTGCAAAAAGTATGAAAAATTAAGTATGTACTTAATTTATTACACGTTGTATGTAATTTGTTACAAAATCTGTAATGATAACGGTATGTTCTTAAATTATTACACGACATCACCAAAGCCTAAACCAGCTCAACCAAGGGTAATAAACTATGTACATACCTAGTTTTTACACGAAAACGTAACATGTTACATAAAGTTTGATAAATTTAGTTTGTACATAATTTATTACACGTTATATGTAATTTGTTACAAAATCTGTAATAAAAACGGTATGTAGTTAAATTATTACACGACATCACCAAAACCTAAACCAACTCAACCAAGGGTAATAAACTAAGAAACTGATATGTACTTAAATTAAGTATGTACTTAATTTATTACATGTTGTACATTATTTGTTACAGAATTTTTATTGAAAACGATATGTACTTAAATAATTAAATGAGATCAAATAAACTAAGAAACCTCAACCAAGAGTAATAAGTTATGTACTGTAACAAGGTTTTTTTTTCACAAGGTAGGTCCCCGCCTTTTTGAAAACATTTAATATAAAAGGGGGGATTTTTTTTAAATAATTCGTGGTTGGAAAAAACCCTTTTGAAAAATCTTTTTCTCGGTTGGAGTCGCCACCAGCTACTGAGGTAGGTCAGACACCGTAAAAGCTAAACCAGAGATTCATTTGAAAGGGTTCAGGAGTTGGTTACGTGTGGGGAAGGGTTAGCATCCCCATCACGCCTGGAAATCGGTATCAAAACTATTGTTGCTTTTAAAATGATGGAAATTATCTAAATTTTAAAATGACTTTAATTAGGGGTTCTTAATTGAAAACTGAACTTTAATTATACGAGCTTGATCTAAATTGGTAGTTTCGAATTAATTAAACATTTAATTAAAAAGGATGACACCGGACCAAAAACTAAACCGAAATCATATAAGACTAACTGCCGTGTTAGTTTAGGGTTCAGATCTTGTACGTCACATAAGCTAGGCTAGTCGACCCGAATACGCGAATTAATAAGTATCTCCGTTTTATAATTAAATTTAATTAACATGAGAATTAGGGTACTAAAAATCACATGAAATGACATTAAATATGCATGCCACACAAACATATTCGAATCATCATCATATAAAAGACAAAATATACACATATAGAAAAACCACATACACCGTACATAATAAAGCTAAACTATGCATCAGAAATACATGCTTAACAAGATAAAAAAACATACAATCATGCATTAAAATAAATAACACGGGGCACACATTAAAAGAACCAAATATTATATGCATAAAAAACAAACATAACGGCAATGTGAATTAATATGTTCGATAAAAAGGGGCAATTTACATAGACAACAAAATACAAATATAATAAAGCTGCCAAATAAAGAAGGGAGTAAACTGACGGGGGTTAGAACTGTAATAAACCCATAAAAACATTAATTAAAAGTGCGAAACATGGCTAAATTAAAAGGACACGAGAAACCACAAGGACCAAAACATGCCTTTTACTGTCCGGAAACGAATTAAACTAAAGACGGTAACGAAATTGAAAAGCTTTAAAAAGTTCGAGGGACCACGTACGTAGTTTTGAAATGCGAAAGCCCCTCTCACGTGAATATAATGACGCGGAGGGGGTTAAAAGTATGATTAAACCCTTTTTAAAAAAACAAAACCGCTATAAAATCAATTTAGACAAAAAATTTTGCCCTTTTTTTTCTTTCGTTTCAACCCTGAAAACCGAGGTTCTCTCGTTGTAACACCCGTGTTTTGGGGTTAGGACTTAGACGCGTGAGTTGGTTCGAGTCATCGAAATCCATTTAATCTAATTTGACCTTGGCTTGATCTAATTGAGATTTAAATAAAAAGGAGTGGTTATTTTAGTAATTTAGCCAAAACAAAAAGTAGACAACCTTTTTCAAATAAAAAAATAAAGTTATAATCTCCCCTTTTTCTCTACTTCACGTTGAAAACCCCCAAACCCACCCAAAACCTCTAAATCACTATTCCATTTGATTTCTTCATCTACTCAATGGCATTTTCAGAGGTAATTATATATTTACACTCTCCTCATAATCCTCTTCATTTACCTAGTCTTAGAATCGAAAACTATCATCTTTTTAGAATTTCAAGTTTAAAGAAAGTTTGAATTTTTAATGGGTTTTTGGAAATCTCTAATGGGTCTCAAGGGTTGGGCTTGGGCCCGGTTTGTTGTAGGGTTTTTTTTGGGCCTCGTTTTCCGCTATCGTGATCACGTAGGTAATTAAATGCCTCTAGACAAGACGTAAAATAAACAAAAAATTTAGGGCCACTAACCGAGGTGGAACCTTCACGGGTTTCATGTCGATTTTCCCCGTGTAGCCTACTCGAAACGGTCAGCCGACCAGACCGGGGCGAGGGGGTTACATTTGTTGGTATCAGAGCCTGAGGTTATCGAGACCTCGGGCAGGTAAATGAGGTAAGCTTGATGTATTAAGTAATTGTATTCCTTGGTGTATGCTTTGCCGTGAAATCTTGTTGTTTGATTGTTCATATGATGAGTTGAAGAATGAATTGTTGTGTTGGTGTAGAGTCGAGTGCCCATTGCTACTATTACTTAATTTTAAAAAAGGTTTTGTAAAGGAAAGTACTTGAGCACTGTTGGACCCTTACCTTTGCAAACATAATCCTTATATGTTTGTTGTTGTAGTTATTATCTCGCTAGCCGTATCATGAGACCACATGGGAAGCCTAGGATGGTTCAGCCGGAACCAAGGGCACAAGCTCCGGGGATTGAGCATATTGATGGGGCGTAGGCTCCTCAACCTCCTCCACCATCTCCAAAGCAAGAGGGCGGTGAGGCGGGACCCAGGGTGTTGGACCTCAAGTTGGCCAAGGACCGGCCGAAATCGATTTAGCTCCCTTAGTTCAGGCGATAGCTGGGGCTTTCCAGGCTGCAGTGGCTGGGGATCAGGCAGTGGCACAGCCTCAGGGAGAGGGTACTAGGTTTGGGAGGCGAAGAGTTCAGAGGGTCGACACCGGAGAGGTCTAAGATTTGGCTAGAGAAGACCGTCCGTATCTTGTCACATATGGGATTTACTGGGAGACGCAAGTTAGGGTGTGTTGAGTCCTTGCTTCAGGGTGATGCCTACACCTGGTGGGTCACCATCACTACGGGTATGGAGGAGGCCGAGATTACTTGAGAGTTCTTTGAGTCAACATTCCGTAAGAAGTATTTGCGTCCTCGATATCTCGATGAGAAGAAGAGGGAGTTATGGCCTTGCTTCATGGGAGTATGTCTGTGACCGACTATGAGATTCGATTTGTTAGGCTGAATCAATATGCATCTGAGCTTGTTCCTACTGAGGTGGAACGTTGTAACTGTAACGCCCCGGTTTTGGGCTTAGGAGTTTTGGGCGTTGACCGGTTCGGTCAAAGTGTTGTTCGAATCTAAAAGGGTGAAATTAGGAAAGCCTAGTTCGGGTTGCATTAAAAATGTGGAAAAATGTTCTAAAATCATCTTTTAATATAATTAAGTGAACTGTGAAATCAATTTTGGAAAATGAGTTTTGGAAGGGTGACATTTTGGCTAGTGACCAAAATGTAAATTTTGAAAGTTTTGTGACTGTTTTAGAAAGGGTTGAAACTTTGAATCTTTAAGGAGCTATTATTCCAAAAGTAGTTTCTCCAGATTTTTCTAAGATATTTTAAGGATTTATTCTGATTTTTAAACATATCAAAAGAGGAGGGAAAGCCATTTAGGCCATTTTGATAACTAACTTCCCATTTTCTTTTCTCTCATTTTCTCTCAACCCAAACACTTTCTTTCCAGAGAATTGTTTCTTATTTTCTCACCTAAATCTCTCCTTTCAACTCTCTTTTGATTTCTAATCATCATATCTACAAAACCTCATCATTTGCTACTTGATTCATCAAGGTTTTTGATTCCAAAAAGAGGAGAAACTCAAGTTTGGAGGTAAGAACGTCCTTCTCCTCTAAACTATCAGTTCTTTACTGAAATTCCTAAGTTTTCAATCCTTAATTGATGTTTTATTAAAGGCTTTTGAGTTGTGAATTGGATCTTGGCTTATAATTCAAGATTTGGTGGTTTTTGATGATTTTCCTTTGATCTGTTAAATCTGTGATTTGAGATGTGTTTTTGATGTTATTTGGACTCTAAATTGATAAAGAATTGAGTTTTGATTAATGCAATCCCGGATAGGTTGAGATTCCTAAGTTTAGCTTGTGATTCTTGATTGTTTTTGAGGTGATCTTGAGGATCTGGTGTTGCTGGAGGTATAAGGATGTTAATAGGTTCTTTTTAGATGTTAAATGATGTTAAAGGATGTTAGGTTTTGATTGTTTATGGCTGGGCTTTGTTGAGAAGTGGTTTGGATGCATTTTCGGTTGTGTTTGGTGGCCGGAAATGGAGTGTGGATGAGAGCAGCGAGTTTAGGTGCTTTCATTGAAGCTATTAATGCATGATGATGCATTAATCCTCTGCTTTGATGTGTTAAAACAGGGGAGGCATCTTTGGATCCAAGAGTTGTTGATCCGGAAGCTTGAATTGGTGCTTTGGCAAGAGGTGAAGTGGAATCGGTGAGTGAAATTGGGTTTTCGTCTTTGAAACCAATGTCTTGGGAGCTTAGTTTAAGTCTAAACAACTTTGCTAAGCTCAAGTGTAAGTTTTCAAAAGAACTCTCTAGTGGTGGCCATGGGTTGATTGTTATGCAATGTGGTTTATTGCATGTTTTAAATTCTGTTTTGAAAGCATGATTTAGCATGGTTATTGCTGATTTTGTAAGCCATATGTTGAAGGAAGCTCAAGGTAAGAGTTCCTTGTTTTTGAGCATTATTAAAATGTGGATTGATGCTTATAAATGCATGATGTTTATGGCTTGGTTTAATGCTTTAAAATAGTGGATTATTTGATGATAATGATGTATATTGGCAAGTGATGTTTTGAAAAGGTTAAGGTCACTAAGGTGGTTAAAAGTCCTTGAGTGAGCCTTGTGGTTTCTAAGAACTTCATGGTGGTTAAAAGTCCATGATGATTCTTGTTAAGGTCACTAAGGTGGTTAAAAGTCCTTGAGTGAGCCTTGTTACTTAAGAACATCAAGGTGGTTAAAAGTCCTTGGATGATTCTTGTTAAGGACACAAAGGTGGTTAAAATTCCTTGTGTGGTCCTTGCCATGGTGTTTAAAAGTCCATGGGCCAAGGTGTTTAAAAGTCCTTGGGGCCAAGGTGTTTAAAAGTCCTTGGGAAGAACACTAAGGTGGTTGAAAGTCCTTATGTGGTTCTTGAAGATTATAAGATCACAATGGTGTTTAAAAGTCCATGTGTGAGTCTTATGTTGATCTTGTTTTTAAAAGATGAAACTTATCACTTGTGGCCAATATGACATGAATTGATATGGAAGCATGTATTGCTTGTTTAAGGATGCTAGTGAGCATGTATATATGATGCTTTGAAGTATGATTTGTAAAGTGGTTTATAAACGCATTATTGAATGGTTTTTTAAGAGCATTCCTCACTAAGCTTTTGCTTACGCTCTCTTTCGTTTTCTTAAATCAATAATGCAGAACATTAGAGTACTTTGAGGGCAGCAAGGAGGGCAAGTAATCAAGTGGAAGTAAAGCTCAAAGTATGGAAGGTTTTCTTAAGTACACTTTAGCTTTTGGTAATTTGGCAATGGGGGACCTATGTGTATGTTTTGGGAGATGTTGTGAACTCCCTAAGTATGTTGAATGATGTTGAGAATGCTGGTTTACATGCTTGAATTGGAAGCTTATGCTTGAATGGTTTGCTTGTGTAGGAAGCATGCCTATAGATTTGGGGCTTTTCATGTATGTTGTTATTTTGATGAGTTGTTGATGCAAGTATGTCTCATATATGCTGAATTGCATGTTGGTAAAGTTTGGTGGCATTTGGAGCATGTATGGTTGATCAATTGTATGTTTTAAGAAGCCCTTTGCTGCAATCTGTGCAGGGCGTTTCGGAATAGAGACTACCGTTCTGGAACGGGTGCCTTAAATGAACCCAGGCGTCCGAAACGGTAGGCACCGTTCCGAAACGGAAGGGCCACTGCCAGCCCGTGTTTCGGTACGCGTTGCGGAACGGCCCCGCGTTTCGAAACGGGCTCTGCCTGTTTCGGAACGGGTGACCGTTGGGGGCTGACATTGGCAGTTAAATGTTTTGTATTGTTTGCATTTTGGTCCTGAATCATGTTTGTGCAATCGTATGAGTTTGGGAAGTCCTTTTGAACTGAAATTTGGCAGTGAAGCATGAAACCTGACTAATTACAAGTTGGTAACTTTAATTTGGGTTAAGCCCTCATGTTTATCAGAAATTACAATTTGGTCCCTAAAGTTGTAAATTGTTCAATTGGGTCCCTGTTTGATCTCTGATGTTTATGATCATTGAGTTTGATGTTGTATGATCACATCTAAGGGTTAAAATGCATCTAGACAAGACTAAAAAAAGGTCGTTAATCAAGGTTGACTTTCGGGTTGACTTTGGTTTTCCCCGTGTGACTTTCTTAATTCGGGTCAACCGTCTAGGCCGGGTTAAGGGGGTTACATTTGGTGGTATCAGAGCTGAGTTCTCGAGTAATTGGGAATGAATGTATGCATGATTGAAGTATGTATGCTATGTATGCTTGATTGAGTGAAAGCATGTTGGGTGGTTTATGATTTTGGTACAATTGAGCTGTATGCTGTGATGTAGCATGATGTGGGTACCCATTGCCAAATCGAAGCTAAGTGATGATGTTGATTTTGAATGAAATTGAGCTTGAGTACTTGGATTGCTTACCTTGTTGGGCCTAATTTGTTTATTTGCATTGTGATTGCATGGTTAAAGTATGGCACCACGTAGAGAGTTGCGAGGTAATGTGCGAGCTATGGCTCCTAATTAGAACGAGAATGAGGAAAACACGGGTAGTGCGGTGTTACCTCCTCCTCCACCTGGTGGTGGTGGTGCTGAGGGAGGAAGAGCTGAAGCTGCAGCTGGTGCTGGAGCTGCTGGACCTGAGGTTGGTCAGGGGCAAGCTATGCCTGATATGACGATGTTGGTACAAGCTATTGCTGGTGCTTTTCGAGCAGCAGTAGCTGGAGCTCAAGGAGCTGGGCATCAGGGGGATGCTGGTGTTAGACTACCCTTGGAGCGCTTACGCAGTCTTGGTGGGACTGAGTTCAGGGGTATGTCAGCTGAAGGTTCTGAGGCTTGGTTAGAGAGTACCAAGAGGATTTTGGGACAGATGAGTTGCACAGATGTGCAAAAGCTGGGTTGTGTTGTATCCTTGCTGCAGGATGATGCGTATACGTGGTGGACGACCACCATAGCTGGGATGGTTGAAGCTGATGTAACTTGGACATTCTTTCAGAATGTGTTCAAGAGGAGATATCTTGGAGTGAGATATCTTGATGAAAAGAAGCGCGAATTCATGTCTCTTACCCAAGGGAGCATGAGTGTGGCTGAGTATGAGGTGCAGTTTGTGCGACTCAGTCAATATGCACCGGAGCTGATACCTGATGAGCGGGCAAGGTGCGAGAGGTTCCGTTATGGTCTTGTGACGGATGTGAAAATGTATGTGCTGGCCACTGAGTATGATGATTTTGATGTGTTGGTGGGCCGAGCTAAGGACATAGAGATGAACTTGGGTCTATCTGCTAGAGGTGCTGGAGCGAGTTCTGGTAAGAGAGCTGCTGAGTTTAGTTCCAGTGGTGGACGGAACAAGAGGGGACGTGATCAGAAGTATCAGTCCTCAGCTAAGAGAGGTGGTGGTGCACCTGCTAGAGGAGGCAATGCTAGAGCCGATCCGAGTGCTTGTTGGATCTGTGGTTCACGTGGTCACATGAAGCGTGACTATCCTCCTGCTGTGAGGGAGGTGCAAGCTCCTGTTGCGACTGCTGGTAATGGATGCTGGAATTGTGGATCCGCAGACCACTTGAGGCGAGATTGTCCTATGTTGGCTGGTGGCCAAGTGCGTGCACCTGTTGTTGCTGCACCGCAGAGAGGTCGTGGGCGCGGCCGTGGTAATTTCCAGAGGAGAGAGGAAGGTGGTCGTGGAGTAGCTCATGTTGTGGCTATTCAGCCTGAAGGTGGAGGCCAAGCGAGGGTGTATGCTCAACGTGAGGGGAGGAATGATGCGGATGTGATTGCAGGTACCTTTACTTTGCAATCCTTGTCGTTGCTTTCTTTGATTGATTCTGGATCTACGCATTCATACATTTTGCGTGAGCATGCTGAACTGCTTGGTTTGCCTGTTGAGTCTTTGGATGTTGGTGTTCGTGTCACTAGTTCTTTTGGTGAGACTGTTGTGACTCGAAAGCTCTATAGAAGGTGTCCTTTAGTTGTTCAAGAGCATGTTTTCCATGTTGACCTTATGGAGCTGCCTTTCTATGGTTTTGATGTGATCCTTGGCATGGATTGGCTTGCTGAGCATCGTGCTGTTGTGGACTGCGAGAATAAGCGAGTTTCGTTGAAGCTTGCGGATGATTACGATGTTGTTGTGGTTGGTGAGAATGTGAAGTTTCTTGCCAATGTGGTGTCTACCTTGGAGGCGAGTAGGATGCTGAGGCAAGGTTGCGAAGCTTATCTAGCTTTTGTGATGAATCCTAGCTCTAAGGAGTTGAGAGTGCAAGATATCAGAGTTGTGAAGGAGTTTCCTGGAGTGTTTCCGGAGGAGTTGCCTGGTTTACCTCCTAATCGCGAGGTGGAATTTGGAATTGAGCTGTATGAGAATACAACTCCTGTGTCCATTACTCCCTATAGAATGGCACCTAAGGAGCTGAAAGAGCTGAAGACGCAATTGCAAGAGTTGCTTGATCGTGGTTTCATCCGGCCGAGTGTGTCACCTTGGGGAGCACCGGTCTTGTTTGTGAAGAAGAAGGATGGCACTATGAGGATGTGCATTGATTACCGTCAGCTGAAAAGTTGACTATCAAGAATCGGTATCCTTTGCCGAGGATTGATGATCTCTTTGATCAATTTCGGGGAGCTGCTGTGTTCTCTAAGATTGACTTGAGGTCAGGGTATTATCAGTTGAAGGTGAAGGATGTGGATGTGCCTAAGACAGCTTTCAGGACAAGATATGGGCATTATGAGTTCCTTGTGATGCCGTTTGGTTTGACAAATGCTCATGCTGCTTTCATGGACATGATGAATCGTGTGTTTCATGAATACCTTGACAAGTTTGTTGTGGTGTTCATTGATGATATCCTCGTGTACTCGCGTACTGAGGAGGAGCATGAAGAGCATTTGAGGATTGTGCTGCAGGCTTTGTTGGAGAATCAGCTTTATGCTAAGCTGAGCAAGTGTGAATTCTGGCTTAAGGAGGTGGTGTTTCTTGGGCATGTTGTTTCTGCTGAGGGGATTCGTGTTGATCCTCAGAAGATTGAGGCGGTGATGAACTGGAAGGTTCCTAAGTCTGTTCATGAGGTTCGTAGTTTCCTTGGATTGGCAGGATACTACCGAAGGTTTGTGGATGGTTTTTCTAAGATTGCTGCACCTTTGACGAAGCTGTTGCAGAAAGATGTTATGTATGAATGGTCTGAAGCGAGACAACAGGCTTTTGAGAAGCTGAAGGCGGCTTTGACGCAAGCTCCTATCTTGGTTCAGCCTGAATCAGGGAAAGAGTTTGTGGTCTACAGTGATGCGTCCTATGTTGGTTTAGGATGTGTGCTGATGCAAGAGGGTAAGGTGGTTGCTTATGCGTCGCGGCAGTTGTAGGTGCATGAGCGCAATTACCCTACGCATGATATTGAGCTGGCTGCAGTGGTTTTTGCTTTGAAGATCTGGAGGCATTATCTGTATGGTGAGAAGTGTACTGTGTACACGGATCACAAGAGTTTGAGGTATCTGATGTCAAAGAAGGAGTTGAATCTTAGGCAGCGGCGTTGGTTGGAGTTGCTCAAGGATTATGATTTAACGATTGAGTATCATCTTGGAAAAGCTAATGTTGTTGCGGATGCCTTGAGTAGGAAGGTAGCTGTTGAGCTGAGGGCTATGTTTGCTAGCTTGAGTATATCGCGTGATGGTGGCCTTGTGGCTGAGTTGCAAGTGAAGCCATCTATGGTTTAGTTGATCAAGGAAAAATAGTTGCTGGATGATTCCTTGGTGTCTCATGTTCAAGATATCGCAGAGGGTAGACCTTCGGATTTCTATTTTAATGATGATGGTGTGTTGTGCTTTGGGAGTCGAATAGTAGTGCCCAGTGATGCTGAGCTGAGGCGTGCTATTCTGACTGAAGGTCATAGTAGTCCTTTTGCTATGCACCCTGGTAGTACTAAGATGTACCGTGATCTTCGTGATGAGTACTATTCGGTAGGTTTAAAGAAGGATGTTGTGGAGTTTGTGAGCAAGTGTATGGTGTGTCAGCGGGTTAAGGCTGAGCATCAGGTTCCTTCAGGGTTGTTGCAACCGTTGAGAATCCCTGAATGGAAGTGGGAAAGGGTTACCATGGATTTTGTATCTGGTTTACCCTTGTCTCCGTCAAAGAAGAATTCGGTTTGGGTGATTGTGGATCGCCTGACGAAGTGTGCGCATTTCTTGCCTGTGCATACTACGTTTTCTTTGGATAAGCTGGCGGAGCTGTACATTGCTGAGATTGTGCGGCTGCATGGTGTGCCTAAGTCGATTGTGTCGGATAGGGATCCGAGGTTCACATCACGTTTTTGGCAGTGTTTGCATCAAGCTTTGGGCACAAGGTTGAATTTCAGTACATCCTATCATCCTCAGTCGGATGGTCAATCTCAGCGAGTTATTCAGATTTTGGAGGATATGTTGAGATGCTGTGTGATTGAGTTCCAAGGTTCTTGATTGTTTTTGAGGTGATCTTGAGGATCTGGTGTTGCTGGAGGTATAAGGATGTTAATAGGTTCTTTTTAGATGTTAAATGATGTTAAAGGATGTTAGGTTTTGATGGTTTATGGCTGGGCTTTGTTGAGAAGTGGTTTGGATGCATTTTCGGTTGTGTTTGGTGGCCGAAAATGGAGTGTGGATGAGAGCAGCGAGTTTAGGTGCTTTCATTGAAGCTATTAATGCATGATGATGCATTAATCCTCTGCTTTGATGTGTTAAAACAGGGGAGGCATCTTTGGATCCAAGAGTTGTTGATCCGGAAGCTTGAATTGGTGCTTTGGCAAGAGGTGAAGTGGAATCGGTGAGTGAAATTGGGTTTTCGGCTTTGAAACCAATGTCTTGGGAGCTTAGTTTAAGTCTAAACAACTTTGCTAAGCTCAAGTGTAAGTTTTCAAAAGAACTCTCTAGTGGTGGCCATGGGTTGATTGTTATGCAATGTGGTTTATTGCATGTTTTAAATTCTGTTTTGAAAGCATGATTTAGCATGGTTATTGCTGATTTTGTAAGCCATATGTTGAAGGAAGCTCAAGGTAAGAGTTCCTTGTTTTTGAGCATTATTAAAATGTGGATTGATGCTTATAAATGCATGATGTTTATGGCTTGGTTTAATGCTTTAAAACATTGGATTATTTGATGATAATGATGTATATTGGCAAGTGATGTTTTGAAAAGGTTAAGGTCACTAAGGTGGTTAAAAGTCCTTGAGTGAGCCTTGTGGTTTCTAAGAACTTCATGGTGGTTAAAAGTCCATGATGATTCTTGTTAAGGTCACTAAGATGGTTAAAAGTCCTTAGTGAGCCTTGTTACTTAAGAACATCAAGGTGGTTAAAAGTCCTTGGATGATTCTTGTTAAGGACACAAAGGTGGTTAAAATTCCTTGTGTGGTCCTTGCCATGGTGTTTAAAAGTCCATGGGCCAAGGTGTTTAAAAGTCCTTGGGGCCAAGGTGTTTAAAAGTCCTTGGGAAGAACACTAAGGTGGTTGAAAGTCCTTATGTGGTTCTTGAAGATTATAAGATCACAATGGTGTTTAAAAGTCCATGTGTGAGTCTTATGTTGATCTTGTTTTTAAAAGATGAAACTTATCACTTGTGGCCAATATGACATGAATTGATATGGAAGCATGTATTGCTTGTTTAAGGATGCTAGTGAGCATGTATATATGATGCTTTGAAGTATGATTTATAAAGTGGTTTATAAACGCATTATTGAATGGTTTTTTAAGAGCATTCCTCACTAAGCTTTTGCTTACGCTCTCTTTCGTTTTCTTAAATCAATAATGCAGAACATTAGAGTACTTTGAGGGCAGCAAGGAGGGCAAGTAATCAAGTGGAAGTAAAGCTCAAAGTATGGAAGGTTTTCTTAAGTACACTTTAGCTTTTGGTAATTTGGCAATGGGGGACCTATGTGTATGTTTTGGGAGATGTTGTGAACTCCCTAAGTATGTTGAATGATGTTGAGAATGCTGGTTTTGTGTTTGGCCATTACATGCTTGAATTGGAAGCTTATGCTTGAATGGTTTGCTTGTGTAGGAAGCATGCCTATAGATTTGGGGCTTTTCATGTATGTTGTTATTTTGATGAGTTGTTGATGCAAGTATGTCTCATATATGCTGAATTGCATGTTGGTAAAGTTTGGTGGCATTTGGAGCATGTATGGTTGATCAATTGCATGTTTTAAGAAGCCCTTTGCTGCAATCTGTGCAGGGCGTTTCGGAACAGAGACTACCGTTCCGGAACGGGTGCCTTAAATGAACCCAGACGTCCGAAACGGTAGGCACCGTTCCGAAACGGAAGGGCCACTGCCAGCCCGTGTTTCAGTACGCGTTGCGGAACGACCCCGCGTTTCGAAACGGGCTCTGCCTGTATCGGAACAGGTGACCGTTGGGGGCTGACATTGGCAGTTAAATGTTTTGTATTGTTTGCATTTTGGTCCTGAATCATGTTTGTGCAATCGTATGAGTTTGGGAAGTCCTTTTGAACTGAAATTTGGCAGTGAAGCATGAAACCTGACTAATTACAAGTTGGTAACTTTAATTTGGGTTAAGCCCTCATGTTTATCAGAAATTACAATTTGGTCCCTAAAGTTGTAAATTGTTCAATTGGGTCCCTGTTTGATCTCTGATGTTTATGATCTTTGAGTTTGATGTTTTATGATCACATCTAAGGGTTAAAATGCATCTAGACAATACTAAAAAAAAGGGTCGTTAATCAAGGTTGACTTTCGGGTTGACTTTGGTTTTCCCCGTGTGACTTTCTTAATTCGGGTCAACCGTCTAGGCCGGGTTAAGTGGGTTACAGTAACCGTTTTCGTTATGGGCTGAATGAAGAAATTAAGAGGTACACTCTAGCTTCGGACTACACTGATTTTGATGTCTTGGTCGCGAGGGCCAAGGACTTAGAGCATAGTTTGGGCTTGACCAAACGATCTGGTGGCTCTAGTTCCAGCAAGAGATCTAGTGACTTTGATAGAGGTGATGCCAAGGGGCATCGGGACAACCGGCATCACTATGGCCATAGGCGTGGTGGAGGTAACCACGGTAGGGGCCAACAGGGCCAGAGGGCTGGAGGGAAGTTTCCCACATGTGCTACTTGCGGGAGGAACCGCACCGGTGAGTGTTGGGGAAATTTCCACTCGTGTTGGAGTTGTGGGGCTAGAGATCATATTGGGCGTGACTCTCCACATATGGTGGGGCAGGCACCAGCTCAGGCTCCTGCTAGGGCCAATGAATTTCAGAGAGGCCGCGGGCGCGGTATAGGTAACTTCCAGCCGAGAATTGATGGTCAGAGGAACATAGCGCATGTAGTTGCAGTCCAGCCAGAGGGCAGAGGTCAGGCCAGAGTTTACGCTCAGCGTGGGGATCAACATGACACATATGTGATCGCAGGTAACTTCTCGATACATTCTTTGGGTTTGCTTTCTTTGATTGACTCCGGGTCTACACATTCTTATATTTTGAGTGAGCATGCACGGTCATTGAATTTGCCTTGTGAAATGTTAGAGGTAGGAGTTAGTGTTACTAGTTCCTTTGGGGACACGATAGTAGTTAGAAAGATGTACAAAAGGTGTCTGTTAATGGTTCAAGGACATGTGTTTCCAGTGGATATGATGGAGCTACCATTTTATGGCTTTGATGTGATTCTGGGTATGGACTGGCTCACCGAGCATAGAGTTAGGATAGACTTTGAAACTAAGAGGATTTCTTTGAGACTCACAGATGATTATGAGATCGTAGTGGTGGGTGAGAACGTGAAGTTCTTATCCAATGTAGTTTCAGTACTAGAGGCTAAGAGATTAGTTGAGATGGGTTGCGAAGCATACTTGGCCTATGTGATGAATCCGAACATGAGTGAGGTCAGACCTCAAGATATTCGGACAGTGTGTGACTATTCTAGTGTGTTTCCGGAAGAGTTGCCGGGTTTACCGCCTGACAGAGAGGTAGAGTTTACGATTGAGACTTATACTGATTCAGCTCCTATTTCGATTGCTCCATATCGCATGGCACCGAAAGAACTGAAAGAGTTGAAGACTCAGTTGCAAGAGTTGACAGATAGAGGCTTTATTCGACCTAGTTCTTCACCTTGGGGTGCACCAGTTTTGTTTGTGAAGACGAAAGATGGAAGCATGAGAATGTGTATAGATTATAGACAGTTGAATCAGTTAACAGTGAAGAATAAGTACCCTTTGCCTAGAATTGATGATTTGTTTGACCAGTTGAGAGGGGCATCAGTCTTTTCGAAGATTGGCTTGAGATCAGGTTACTACCAGCTAAAGGTGAGAGAGGTTGATGTACCGAAGACGACCTTTAGAACTAGGTATGGATATGATGAATAGGATTTTTCATCAGTACTTAGATCATTTTGTAGTTGTTTTTATAGATGACATCTTGGTGTATTCGCGAACCGAATGAGTACTATTGGGTTGGTTTGAAGAGAGATGTGGCCGACTTCGTGAGCAAGTGTATGGTGTGTCAGAGAATGAAGGCAGAACATCAGGTTCCCTCAGGTTTGTTGTAACCGTTGAGAATTCCAGAATGGAAATGGGAGAATATTACCATGGATTTTGTTTCGGGTTTGCCTTTGACTCCCACGAAGAAGAACTCAGTTTGGGTTATAGTAGATCATTTTACGAAGTGTGCTCACTTCTTGGCAGTCAATACCACTTATACTTTAGATAGATTGGCAGATCTGTACATTGGTGAGATTGTTGGACTGCATGGTGTGCCGAAGACTATTGTGTCCGATAGAGATCCGAGGTTTACATCTCGATTTTAGGAGTGTTTGTATACAGCTTTGGGTACCCGTTTGAACTTCAGCACGTCTTATCATCCTCAGTCAGATGGTCAGTCAGAGAGAGTTATACAGATCATAGAGGATATGTTGCGTTGTTGCATCATTGATTTTCAGGGTACTTGGGAGAAGCACTTGCCTCTAGTTGAGTTCGCTTACAATAACAGCTTCCATTCGAGTATTCAGATGGCTCCGTATGAGGCCTTGTATGATAGGAAGTGTAGAACTCCAGTCTGTTGGGCCGAAGTGGGACAGAAGTTGCTACCTATGCCGGATTTGCTCAAGGGGACAACTGACAAGGTGAAATTGATTTGCGATCGATTGAAGGCTGCTTCGGATAGGCAGAAGTCCTATGCCGACTTGAAGAGGAAGGAAGTTGAGTTCACGGTGGGTGAGAAGTTGTTCTTGAAAGTGTCTCCGTGGAAGAAAGTAATGACATTTGGCCGAAAGGGGAAGTTGAGTTCGAGGTACATAGGACCGTATAAGATTGTGAAAAGGGTTGGTCTGGTTGCTTATCAGTTGCATTTTCCATCCGAGCTATAGAAGATACACGATGCATTTCATGTTTTGATGCTCCGTAAGTATAGGTCCGATCCATCACATCTTATGCCTGTAGAAGAGATTGAATTGAATCCGGATTTGACTTATGAGGAAGAACCAGTTGAGATCCTAGCTTCTGACAGTAAGGTGTTGTGGGGTAGATCGATTGAGTTAGTGAAAGTGCGGTGGCAACGTCGAGGGGTGGACGAGGCCACTTGGGAGAGGAAGGAGGATATGGAAAGGCAGTTTTTGTATCTCTTTCAGTTAGGGAATTTCGGGGACGAAATTCCTTAAGTGGGAGGGAGTTGTAACACCCGTGTTTTGGGGTTAGGAGTTAGACGCGTGAGTTGGTTCGAGTCATCGAAACCCATTTAATCTAATTTGACCTTGGCTTGATATAATTGAGATTTAAATAAAAAGGAGAGGTCATTTTAGTAATTTAGCCAAAACAAAAAGTAGACAACCTTTTTCAAATAAAAAATAAAAAATAAAGTTATCATCTCCTCATTTTCTCTACTTCACGTTGAAAACCCCAAACCCACCCAAAACCTCTAAATCACTATTCCATTTGATTTCTTCATCTACTCAAGGGCATTTTCAGAGGTAATTATATATTTACACTCTCCTCATCACCCTCTTCATTTATCTAGTCTTAGAACCGAAAACTATCATCTTTTTAGAATTTCAAGTTTAAAGAAAGTTTGAATTTTTAATGGGTTTTTGGACATCTCTAATGTGTCTCAAGGGTTGGGCTTGGGCCCGGTTTGTTGTAGGGTTTTTTGTGGGCCTCGTTTTCCGCTATCGTGATCATGTAGGTAATTAAATGCCTCTAGACATGACGTAAAATAAAAAAAAACAAATTAGGGTCGCTAACTGAGGTGGAACCTTCACGGGTTTCATGTCGGTTTTCCCCGTGTAGCCTACTCGAATCGGTCAACCGACCAGACCGGGGCGAGGGGGTTACATTTTCCCAGCTATCGCCTGAACTAAGGGAGCTAAATCGATTTCGGCCGGTCCTTGACCAACTTGAGTACCAACACCCTCGGCTCCCGCCTCACCTCCCTCTTGTTGTGGAGAAGGTAGAGGAGGTTGAGGAGCCTGCGCCCCATCAATCTACTCAATCCCTAGAGCTTGTGCCCGTGGTTCCGGCTGAACCATCCTAGGCTTCCAACGTGGTCTCATGATACGGCTAGCGAGATAATAACTACAACAACAAACAGATAAGGATTACGTTAACAAAGGCAAGGGTCCAACAGTGCTCAAGTACTTTCCTTTACAAAACCTTTTTTAAAATTAAGTAATAGTAGCAATGGGCACTCGACTCTACACCAACACAACAATTCATGCTTCAACTCATCATATGAACAATCAAACAACAATATTTCACGACAAAGCATACACCAAGCAATACAATTACTTAACACATCAAGCTTACCTCACTTACCTGGCCGAGGTCTCGATAACCCTAGGCTCTGATACCAACAAATGTAACCCCCTCGCCCCGGTCTGGTCGGCTGACCGGTTCGAGTAGGCTATACGGGGAAAACCGACATGAAACCCGTGAAGGTTCCACCTCGGTTAGCGACCCTAAAAATTTTTGTTTATTTTACGTCTTGTCTAGAGGCATTTAATTACCTACATGATCACGATAGCGGAAAACGAGGCCCACAAAAAACCCTACAACAAACCGGGCCCAAGCACAACCCTTGAGACCTATTAGAAATGTCCAAAAACCCATTAAAAATTCAAACTTTCTTTAAACTTGAAATTCTAAAAAGATGATAGTTTTCGATTCTAAGACTAGGTAAATGAAGAGGCTGATGAGGAGAGTGTAAATATATAATTACCTCTGAAAATGCCCTTTAGTAGATGAAGAAATCAAATGGAATAGTGATTTAGAGGTTTTGGGTGGGTTTGGGGGTTTTCAACGTGAAGTAGAGAAAAGGGGGAGATGATAACTTTTTTTATTTGAAAAAGGTTGTCCACTTTTTGTTTTGGCCAAATTACTAAAATGACCACTCCTTTTTATTTGAATCTCAATTAGATCAAGCCAAGGTCAAATTAGATTAAATGTGTTTCGATGACTCGAACCAATTCACGCGTCTAACTCCTAACCCCAAAACACGGGTGTTACACTCGTTCCCTCTGTCGAAGCCGTCAGGGTTCCGGTTGCCGTTGCTGGCGCCGGAAACCTAAAAAAGGCACCCTTTTTCTGCCCTTTTTCGAATAAAAAACCAGAAAATCCCCTTTCCCTTTGAGAAACCAATACCAAAATCGAAATCTTTTACTTTGAAAACCGTAATCCAAAAAGCTTAAAACCCTTTTGATGTTAGCTTTCTCCGACTCACCACACACGACCTCAAAGAGGTCGAAGGGCTTGTCGCCGGAGAGAAATGGGATGGAGAAACCGAAACGGCGAAGGTAAAAAGATGAAACCCTAATATATGTTTTTTCCTTTTTTTGAAACGCTTAGTGAAGTACCTCTGAAACTCGGTTGCTCGCTTGTATTGATTGAATTTTTTTTACAATCTCTCTGAAAAAATCCTCTAATGCTTTAATGCTCTATGAATTTCCGAATGGTTCCCCCCTTTACATTGCATGCATCCGGCTTTATATAGCCCGATAATTGCATTTTTCATCGTTTACATAAATTGAAGAAAAAAATTCCATTGGTTATGCTATGGTTTTTGTTGGTATTCATCTGCAATTTTCGTTGTTGCTGCTCTGTGATACTGTTTTTTTGTTGCGTTTTTTGCTTCGTACGTCTCTGTCTTTTGTTACATTTTTTGCCTCTGACGTTTGTTTTCTTTTGCTGCATGTGAGTCGAGGAGGGGACCAGAAGCTATGCCGGACGACGAAGGCTGAATCACAGTCGTCGATGGAATCTGGATCGTCGGAGGGATTCGAAAAGGCTTGGGCGTGTGATGCACGCGCGCGTGTGGGAGTCAGATGGCCACGCGTGGGCGCGTTGGGGTCTCTGGAATCTTCCGTGTGATCCTGGACCGTCATATCGTATTTAGATCTTACGGCCATGGGCTTGTGCGGCGCGAGACAGCGTAGGGCTCATCTAGGGTTTTCTCTCATCTGGTGCGATCTGGACCGTCAGATCTAGATCAGATTTGACGGTGGAGACAGGGCGGCAGCAAAGACAAAGCATAGACATTAGGGTTTCTGTTATCTTAAGTATTCAGCCCTAGTTAATTGGGTCGTGTATATTATTTTGTGTTTGGGTTTTTATTATCTGATGGACTGTAACATAAACTTTGGGCTTTATTTATTAATATTAATATGTAATGGGCTTTGTTATTTAATGTTTGTATTATGTTTTTTCAGATTTAATAATAATAATAATAATAATAATAATAATAATAATAATAATAATAATAATAATAATAATAAGATAATAATAGTAATTATAATATGGTAGGTAATAACAACAAGAGATAACAAGGATAATACCCGGTATACAATACTAATAATAATACTATAAGCAATAGATAATAGTATAATAGTGGTAATAATGCAATAACATATTAACATAGTAATAATAATAACATAGTATATATTATAGTAGTATTAACAGATATGATACTAGTAATGGTAATAATAATAGGTAACAACACTATGATAGGATAAAGATATTAAATAGTAGTAAATATTATAGTAACATAGTAAAAATAATAAGAGTCATAAATAATTAATAATATAGTAATAATAAGAAAAGCCCATTATTTAAAAGAAGAAAAACGGGTTAAGCACCCTGGACAAAATAGGTGATTACATGTACATACACAATTTCTTATACGAAAACCTAATTTTTTAAAAAAAATATGTAATATTAAGTATACACTTAATTTATTACAAGTTGTGCATTATTTGTTACACAATCTGTAACGAAAACGGTATGTACTTAAATTATTACATGCGATCACAAAAACCAAGAAACCTTAACCAAGGGTAATAAACTGTGTACATACAAAGTTTCTTACACAAAAACCTAATTTGTTACAGAATGTATGAACAATTAAGTATGTACTTAATTTATTACACGTTGTACGTAATTTGTTACAAAATCTGTAATGAAAACTATATGTACTCAAATTATTACACGACATCTCCAAAGCCTAAACTAGCTAAACCAAGGGTAATAAACTTTGTACATACATAGTTTTTCACACGAAAACCTAATTTGTGGCAAAAAGTATGAAAAATTAAGTATGTACTTAATTTATTACACGTTGTACGTAATTTGTTACAAAATCTGTAATGATAACGATATGTACTTAAATTATTACACAACATCACCAAAGCCTAAAACAGCTCAAGAAAGGGTAATAAACTATGTACATACCTAGTTTTTACACGAAAACGTAACTTGTTACAGAAAGTATGATAAATTAAGTTTGTACTTAATTTATTACACGTTGTACGTAATTTGTTATAAAATCTGTAATGAAAACGGTTTGTACATAAATTATTACATGACATCACCAAAACCTAAACCAACTCAACCAAGGGTAATAAACTATGTATATACCTAGTTACTTACACGAAAACCTAATTTCTTATAAAAGTATACTCAATTAAGCATGTACTTAATTTATTACACGTTGTACATTATTTGTTACAAAGTTTTTAATGAAAACGTTATGTACTTAAATAATTACATGAGATCAAATAAACTAAGAAACCTCAACGAAGGGTAAAAAGCTATGTACATACATAGTTTCTTACACGAAAACCTAATTTGTTAAAAAAGTATGTAAAAGTAAGTATGTACTTAATTTATTTCACGTTGTGCGTTATTGGTTACACAATCTGTAACAAAAACGATATGTACTTAAATTATTAAATGTGATCACAAAAACCAAGAAACTTCAACCAAGGGTAATAAACTATGTACGTACATAATTTCTTATACGAAAACCTAGTTACTTTCACGAAAACCTAATTTGTTACAGAATGTATGAAAAATAAAGTTTGTACTTAATTTATTACACATTGTACGTAACTTGTTACAAAAGCTGTAATGAAAACGGTATGTACTTAAATAATTACACGACATTACCAAAGCCTAAACTAGCTCAAGAAAGGGTAATAAATTGTGTACATACCTAGTTTCTTACACGAAAACCTATTTTGTTACAAAAATATATTGAAAATTAAGTATGTACTTAATTTATTACACGTTGTACGTAATTTGTTACAAAATTTGTAATAAAAATGGTATGTACTTAAATTATTACACGACATCACCAAAGCCTAAACCAGCTTAACCAAGGGTAATAAATTATGCACATGCCTAGTTTCTTACACGAAAACCTAATTTTTTTACAAAAAGTATGGTAAATTAAGTGTGTACTTAATTATTAGACAATTTCTAATAAGAATTGTTGGTACTGAAATCCTCACCAATAAAATAATATATCATCATATATGCAACACATAAATCGAAATTGTAAAACCTATGTTTGATTTTGATATAACTAGATCTTTAAGGATCAATTTGAAAAACTTAAAATTGTTTTTACAAGTCTCTTAACAAGTTTTGAAACACCAACACTTTAAAACTAATTTGTAAAACTCAAACTCAAAATATTTTCTAAGTGTTCCAAGCCAAATTTATTGAAAATCGTCATAGAGTATCGATACCCATTGAGGCGTATCGATACCTTTTTGCCATAATTGGCTACTGTCGGAACACGTATCGATACGGAAAACCCTCGTATCGATACGCCCTGTGTTAAACTTCAAAGAGTTTGAAAGAGTGTATCGATACGGTAACACCAGTATCGATACTGGTTTAAAGAATTTTAAAGCATTTAAGTCGGTTTAAAAATATGACCGTTGGTGTCAGTTGGTTGGTAACCAAATTTTAAAAGGCAGTTGACCGGTATCGATACGCCTAACCCCCGTATCGATACGCCTTTTGACAGTGAGCTAAGTTCAGAAAAAGGTATCGATACGGACTTTGTCGTTTCGATACCCCGTACCGATACGCTTACGTGCGTATCGATACGCCCTATTAATTGCATACAACGACTCTTTCTTTTCTGAGACAGGTATCGATACCCATTCCCGAGTACCGATACTCGTAGCTGCAGAGGTGCATTTATGGTGGTAAGAGAGGGTTCCAACGGCTCCATTTACTTCTCCAACCACTCAAACGGCTAGAAATCAATGAGAAGGTATAAAAGGGACATCCAAAAGCATCAGCAACAACTATTGAACTTCAAGCAAACATCCAAACATCAAATTCAAGCATTTGAGCAAAAATCCCAAATTTGTGTAAAATCCCAATTTGTGTTCTTCATTCATATTTTGTAAAATTGGGTTGAGTGCTTGTATCGGGGCTATCATTTGTATTGAGAGATACCTAATTAGCCTACAAATTCCTTTGTTCTCTTGTGTGAGGGTTGGGTTGATTTTTGGGTAGAAAAATCAACCGATATTGTAAAGGGTTGCCTCCTTGTCCTAGAAAAGGGGAAGATCAATTTAGTGAAATTGTTGCAAATCCTTAGTGAGACTAAGGTAGTGGATGTAGAGTTCATTTGGAACTTGAACCACTCTAAATTCCTTGTTCTTCAATTTCAATTTGCCAATTTCCACTACAATCCTTCAAATTTCCAATTCACCCCCCTCTTGGTAAATATCGATCTTTCAATCCACTCAACAATTGGTATCAGAGCCTAACTCTTTGAGGATTAACAACCACAAGAGGAGATCCTTGGAAGAGTGTGATCATCAAAATATCAAGAGATGGCTTCAACCTCCGGTTCCGGCATGTACGAGTCACAATCAACCACCAAGCCTCCTTTCTTCAATGGTGACAACTACTCCTTTTGGAAGAACAAAATGAGGCTATTCATCAAGTCAAGTGACTACCTTGTATGGGATGTCATTGAGGATGGGCCATACATTCCATTGAAGCAAGATGGTGAAGGCAAGATGGTGTTGAAGAAGAAAGCCGAAATGAGTGAAGAGGAGAGGAAGAAGATTCAAGTCAACGATAAAGCTCTCCACATGCTTTTTTGTGCTTTCGGTCCGGACATCTATTCAAAGGTCTCTTCCATTGAAAATGCCAAAGAAGTGTGGGATACACTTGAGACCACTTATGAAGGCACCAATGATGTCAAAGAAACTAAGATTGGACTTCTCAATCTTAGTTATGAAAATTTCAAGATGGAGCCCGATGAGACGATGTCAAAGATGTTTGATCGATTCTCCACAATTGTCAACGGGCTAAAGGGCTATGGAGAGATCATACCGGAAGACAAGCTTGTCCGGAAGCTACTCTATTCACTTCCCGAAGCTTGGGATGGGAAGAGAACCGCCATCATCGAAGCAAAGAACTTGAAGACATTAAAGCTTGATGAGCTTGTGGGTTCTCTCCTTACTCATGAGATCATGAAGACAGGAAGGGAAGATGAGAAAAAGAAAGAAGAGAAAAAAGTAGAGAAGCTTGAAGTTGAAAAGAAGAAGAAGATGGGAATAGCTCTCAAGGCAAAAGCTTCACAACATGATGAGAGCTCATCTTGTGAGGAGGATGAACTTGAAGAATTGGCTATGATAGCCAAACGATTCTCACGCTTCATGAGGTCCAACCGGGGAAGAAAAATCCAAAGAAAGATGGACTTCAAAGGAAGGAACAAAGAAGAAGGGAAGGATCCCATCATTTGCTATGAGTGCAAACAATCCGGTCACATCCGTTCGGAGTGCCCTCAACTCAAGAAGAAGGGCTTTGAGAAGAAGAAGAAACTCAAAGCCAAGCTTGCTACTTGGAGTGATGAGGAGTCATCGGAGGATGACGAACAAGAAGTGGCTAACCTTTGTCTCATGGCACTTGAGGAAGATTCCTCCTTGGTAACCTCTAACTCATCTACTTTAGATTTTTCATATGAAGAGTTAAATGATGCATATGATGAGTTACAAGAGGTATATGATGAATTAGTTGAGAAGTTTAAGGAGTCGGTCATTAAAAACAAGAAAATCATTTTAGAGCTAAATGAGAAAAATGACTCACTCACTCTAGCTAATTCTAAATTTGAGAAAAAGATTTTAGGATTAAAAGATGAACTTAAATTCTTTCAAGATGAAAATGTTGATCTTAATAATCTTTTATCTCAATGCAATAGTGAACACCAAAAGGTGTTAGGTGAGCTAAATGAGCTCAAAAAGTCCTTAAAAAATGTTGGAAGTGTCAAACATGAAATAGGAGAATCATCTAGAACACACCAACCTAAGAAAAGGACTAATTACTACAAACAAGGTAGCTACCCTAGACATAGTAGAGCTAAAAGAATTAGAAGTGTATGGGTTCCTAAGGAACTTGTAAAATCTAATAATATTATTGCTATGTCATCTTGGATTCCTAAGGGAACCAAGGTTTTGGGAGCTAACACTCATGGACCCAAAATGATTTGGGTACCAAAAACCAAGGTTTAATATCTTTGTTTGTAGGGGGAGCATTGCTACAAGGCCAAAGCACAAAGTCAAAACTCATGGTACCTTGATAGTGGATGCTCGAGACACATGACCGGAGACAAGAGTCGATTCATGGATTTACATCCAAAAAGTGGAGGAGTAGTAACATTTGGTGACAACTCCAAAGGCCACATTAAAGGTATTGGCTCCATAGGTAATCACTCTACCATTCTCATTGAAAATGTCTTATATGTCGATGGTCTTAAACATAATTTATTGAGCATAAGTCAATTGTGTGATAAAGGATTTAATGTTTTATTTGATAAAAATGGATGCAAAATTGTTGACATTAAATCTAATAATATTATGCTCATAGGTCATCGCATAGGAAACATATACATGGTGCATTTAGATGACATACATACATCTCATGCATGTTTAGTTGCTCAAAATGAACATGATGCATGGTTGTGGCATAGGAAGCTAGGACATGCTAGCATTAGTGTTTTGGAAAAACTAGTCTCTCTAAATCTAGTTAGAGGTTTGCCCAAAATTAAATTTTCAAATGACAAAATTTGTGATGCATGCTCTAAGGGTAAACAACATAAGTCTTCCTTTAAATCCATTAATGATGTTTCTACTAGTAGATGCTTACAATTAATTCACATGGATTTATTTGGGCCAATTAGGACTATGAGCTTGGGTGGTAAATCTTATGCATTTGTGTTAGTTGATGATTTTTCTAGATTTACTTGGGTTCTCTTTTTAAGTACTAAAGATGAGGCTTTGGAAAAATTCATCACATTTTCAAAATTAACCCAAAATGATCTTGAACTTAGAATTTCACACATTAGAAGTGATCATGGAACCGAGTTTCAAAATTTAGGGTTTGAAGAATTTTTGAATGAAAATGGTATTAGCCATAATTTTTCGGCTCCTCGAACTCCTCAACAAAATGGGGTAGTTGAGAGGAAAAATAGAACTTTACAAGAAATGGCTAGAACTATGCTTTGTGAAAATAATTTACCTAAATATTTTTGGGCGGAAGCCACAAACACCGCTTGTTATATTGTAAATCGAGTAATGATTAGGCCAATTTTAAAGAAAACACCTTATGAGATTTTAAAATCTAAAAAGCCTAACATTAGCTATTTTCACCCTTTTGGGTGTAAGTGTTTTGTTTTAAATAATGGAAAAGATAACTTAGGTAAATTTGATGCAAAAAGTGATGAAGCTATTTTTATAGGTTACTCTTTAACCTCTAAAGCCTATCGAGTATTTAACAAAAGAACTTTAGTAGTAGAAGAATCTATTCATGTTGTATTCGATGATAACCTCCTTCCTAGGAAGGATTCTTGTGATGATGATGATGTAGGAATCATAAATGCCTTTGATGGAGGTCAAACTTCAAAGGAGGATGAGATTCAACCAAAAGAAGAAGATACACAAGATCCACCTCTTGAAGCCTTGAAGGACTTAGCTATTGAGGAAAAGGAAGTGAGCTACCCAAGGGAGTTGAACTATGTCAAAGATGGTGAAATCTTGGGTGATCCATCCAAGGGGGTAACCACTCGTTCTTCTCTTAGATTAATGAACCATGTTGCATTTATCTCATGCATAGAGCCTAAAAACATAAAAGAAGCATTGAAAGATGACTTTTGGATTATGGCTATGCAAGAAGAGTTAAATCAATTTGAAAGAAGTAATGTATGGACACTAGTTGATAGGCCTAGTAATCAATCTACAATAGGAACTAAATGGGTCTTTAGGAACAAACTAGATGAGAGTGATAACATTGTGAGAAATAAAACTAGACTTGTAGCACAAGGTTACACTCAAGAAGAGGGAATAGATTTTGATGAAACCTATGCACCCGTAGCTAGGATGGAAGCCATTAGGATGTTGCTTGCATATGCATGTTATCATAATTTCAAGCCTTTTCAAATGGATGTTAAAAGCGCATTTTTAAATGGTTTTATAAATGAAGAAGTGTATGTGGAACAACCACCGGGTTTTGAAGATTCAAAATTTCCAAATCATGTTTTCAAACTTACCAAAGCTCTTTATGGTTTAAAACAAGCTCCTAGAGCTTGGTATGAAAGGCTTTCAAATTTTTTGATTGAAAAAGGATTTGAAAAAAGGTAAGGTGGACACTACACTTTTCATAAAAATGTATAAAAATGACATCTTAGTAGTTCAAATTTATGTTGATGATATTATTTTTGGTTCTACTAATGAATGTCATTGTCAAGAGTTTTCTAAGCTAATGCAAGGTGAATTTGAGATGAGCATGATGGGGGAGCTCTCATTCTTTTTGGGACTCCAAATCAAGCAAAAGAAGGATGGCACCTTCATTAACCAAGCAAAATACATAAAGGATATGCTCAAGAAGTTTGGCTTGGAGAATGCAAAGCCTCAAGCCACTCCTATGAGCTCATCTACAAAGCTTGACAAAGATGAAGGAGGTAAGTGTGTTGACTCTAAGCTTTATCGTTCTATGATTGGATCTTTGCTTTACCTTACCGCAAGTAGACCGGATATCTTGTTTAGTGTTTGCTTGTGTGCTAGGTTTCAAGCTAGTCCTAGAGAGTCTCACCTTATAGCCGTTAAGAGAATCTTTAGATACCTTAGAGACACTCCTTGTTTAGGCCTTTGGTATCCTAGAGACTCTACCTTCAACCTACATGCTTATTCGGATGCGGATTATGGGGGTTGCAAAATTGATAGGAAAAGTACTTCGGGAACTTGCCAATTCTTAGGTAGTATGCTCATATCTTGGTTCTCTAAGAAACAAAATAGTGTAGCCTTATCTACCACCGAAGCCGAGTACATATCCTTAGGGAGTTGTTGTGCTCAAGTCCTTTGGATGAAACAACAACTCTTAGATTATGGAATTAAAGTTGGAACCATACCCCTAAAATGTGACAACACTAGTGCAATATGCTTAACTAAAAATCCCATCCAACACTCTAGAACCAAACATATAGAAATAAGGCATCATTTCATTAGAGATCATGTCCTTAAGGAAGATGTGGTTATAGAGTATGTAGACACCTTGAATCAATTAGCGGACATTTTTACAAAACCCTTAGACAAAGAGCGTTTTTGGTCCCTTAGGAGAGAGTTAGGTCTAGCTAGCCTATCTTGACCTTTTAGGACCTCTTTTGTGCTTAAAATGCTTGATTTTGTGAAATTGCCATGTTTATGTGTTTAAACTCCTAATCTTATCCATGCCTATAGTTAGGGGGAGTATGCTTCTGTTAAAACATGCTTAGAACTGTTCATTCATCATTTGCATACTTTTAGGAGGTGTTAAGTTCGAGCCTTTGGTTGTTCTTAGAACCAAATAGGTCATTCTGGGCATATGGTATCAATACGGCTATACGCGTATCGATACGTGTTCTTCATTTTGTTTCCCAGAATTTTCCTCGCTTCATATGGTATCGATACGGATATACGCGTATCGATACGTGTTCTTCATCTTGTTTCCCAGATTTTTTTTCCTCGCTTCACAGGTATCGATACGCTTAAAATCGTATCGATACAGGTCGTTTCGATACGGGCCTCACCGTTTCGATACGACTTTCCAACGGGCATTTTTGAGAAAAGACAATTCTATCCCCGTATCGATACCCCCTCAGGAGTATCGATACCCTATCACGCAGATGGCATTAAATCAGTCTTAAATGAGATCTAATATTACCAAAATTAAAACTCTTTAACCCTAACAAACCCTAGCCGTTTTTGGCTATAAAAAGGCCCTTCCTCCTTCATATCTTCCACACTACAACTCAATTCTAAAAGAATTCTTGCATCAAGAAAAGTTTTGTGCTCTCTCTCAAGTTTTTCTTCAATCTTCAAAGTTTCCTTCAAGGTAATCTCTTCTTTTTATTCTCTTTTGTTTTTTTTTACTCTTTGTCTTCTTAAATCTCTTTGCTTTTCAAAAAAAAATTTTTAAAATCTTTTTACCTTGTTTATTACTCAAATTGAAGAAACCTTCTTTAATTTTGTTTTAGATTATGGCACCTAAAGAACATTCGAGGAAGCGACCGAGGGTTACTCATGCCGGTGAATCTTCAACTCCCGGAATGGTTGCACGCCCGGAGTATGTTACAATTTATAACAAATCCTTTGAAACTTCCGCGGGTCTTCCCTATTTTCGCCAATTTGAGAACTACAAAATTCGTGCGGAAAGGGTCGTCTCCATTCCTTTTCTCGACTCCGAGCGCTTCAAGTTTGAATATCTTCCATTGCTTCGCAATTAGAATTTCATGGAGTTTCTTTCTATCCCCGGTATTTACTATCGTCTTTTGGTTTTAATTTTCTATTCAAATGCCAAAATTATTTCTCGCAATGGGGAAATTGTTGCCATCCGCTCTTATCTCATGGGGAAGCAAATCATTCTCGATGTCAAAGGGATTTGTGAGGTTTTTAAGTTAGAGGATGTAGGCTTAAATGATGAGAATGCCTTGGGCCATGTTCTCGGTGGTTCCGTAACCGTCCTCAATGCTCACGATCGAATCCTACATTTGATGGTGTCTTGGTGGTTACGTCCCTCCGGTTGCAAATACTCTACCATCCGTCAAGTGGATGATTTTTGGATCCGTTGTTTCCGTCAACGAAAGCGCCCAAACCTAGCTCGAATCATATTCGATGAGATCGCCTATCATGTTCAAAATCGCCAAACCCCTCTCATCACATCCTTTATTTACGGTACGGCTTTAAGTTACTATTTTATGAAAAAGGATATTGATTGCTCATTTGATCTTGCATCTCCTCTTACCGATCCTATTGATGAGCGATCCCTTGCTCGGGGAAAGTTCCATTACTTTAATGGAAGTTGGTTACGTCTTTCCGAACTTCCACCCGAGGCCGCAGCCGCATTGGAACAACCACAAGCTCCTCAAGCTCCTCCGGCTCCTCAAGTCCCACAGCCCAATTTGGATGCTCTCATAACATATCTCAATGAGCAATTTACCGGGCTACGCACGGACATGAACACTCGTCTAACCTCCATGGAAACCACCTTCGATACAAGGATGACGGGTATGGAGAATCGCCTTACATCCCTTGAAAGCGAGCACAATTCCTTGAATATTTCTGTTGCCGCTTTCCATGATGAATGGCGTAATAGCATGCGGAGCAATGAGCCTATGGTCGATGATGATGAAGATGATGAAGACGACGAAGACAATGCCTAGACATCTCTTCTTGCATATCATTCATAATCATCTAGGATTTTCTATTTTTATGCACCTATGTTTCTGTTTTTAGGACTAAGTTTGTTTTAGGATTAAAAACCTATGCTTTGATTTCTTGTTTGTTTTCGTTTGGATTTTCTTATGCTATGATGAATAAAATTATGTTGCTTATTATTATTATACCTTTGATTTCATTATGCACTTTATTGTCTCCATGCATTTTTGATCTAACAAAAAGGGGGAGAAGAAACTTGCTCACATCTTTAAAATATTTTGATTTTAACTCAAAGGTTACCAAGCTTATATTAAGGGGGAGTTACTTTGTAAAGGTTATTCAAAAGTGTCAAAATTTTAAGTTTTGGTTTTGTTATATCAAAAAGGGGGAGATTGTAAAACCTATGTTTGATTTTGATATAACTAGATCTTTAAGGATCAATTTGAAAAACTTAAAATTGTTTTTACAAGTCTCTTAACAAGTTTTGAAACACCAACACTTTAAAACTGATTTGTAAAACTCAAACTCAAAATATTTTCTAAGTGTTCCAAGCCAAATTTATTAAAAATCGTCATAGAGTATCGATACCCATTGAGGCGTATCGATACCTTTTTGCCAAAATTGGCTACTGTCGGAACACGTATCGATACGGAAAACCCTCGTATCGATACGCCCTGTGTTAAACTTCAAAGAGTTTGAAAGAGTGTATCGATACGGTAACACCAGTATCGATACTGGTTTAAAGAATTTTAAAGCATTTAAGTCGGTTTAAAAATATGACCGTTGGTGTCAGTTGGTTGGTAACCAAATTTTAAAAGGCCGTTGACCGGTATCGATACGCCTAAGCCCCGTATCGATACGCGTTTTGACAGTGAGCTAAGTTCAGAAAAAGGTATCGATACGGACTTTGCCGTTTCGATACCCCGTACCGATACGCTTACGTGCGTATCGATACGCCCTATTAATTGCATACAACGGCTCTTTCTTTTCTGAGACAGGTATCGATACCCATTCCCGAGTACCGATACTCGTAGCTGCAGAGGTGCATTTATGGTGGTAAGAGAGGGTTCCAACGGCTCCATTTACTTCTCCAACCACTCAAACGGCTAGAAATCAATGAGAAGGTATAAAAGGGACATCCAAAAGCATCAGCAACAACTATTGAACTTCAAGCAAACATCCAAACATCAAATTCAAGCATTTGAGCAAAAATCCCAAATTTGTGTAAAATCCCAATTTGTGTTCTTCATTCATATTTTGTAAAATTGGGTTGAGTGCTTGTATTGGGGCTATCATTTGTATTGAGAGATACCTAATTAGCCTACAAATTCCTTTGTTCTCTTGTGTGAGGGTTGGGTTGATTTTTGGGTAGAAAAATCAACCGATATTGTAAAGGGTTACCTCCTTGTCCTAGAAAAGGGGAAGATCAATTTAGTGAAATTGTTGCAAATCCTTAGTGAGACTAAGGTAGTGGATGTAGAGTTCATTTGGAACTTGAACAACTCTAAATTCCTTGTTCTTCAATTTTAATTTGCCAATTTCCACTACAATCCTTCAAATTTCCAATTCACCCCCCCTCTTGGTAAATATCGATCTTTCGATCCACTCAACAGAAATATAACAACTATTATAGAGTTGCAACTTGTAACGCCCTGGTTTCGAGCTTAGGAGTTTCAGTGACGGTTTTAGAGTTGGCCGAATCCGTTTTTGGAGTTTGGGTAGTTTGGGGTGAGTTCAGGGAAAGCTGCCCTCGAGTGTTCTTAAAAATGTGGAAATAATTTCCAAAATCTTTATATGTTATATAGATGTTGTGTGCGAAATCAATTTTGTAAAAAATGAGTTCCAGATTTAAGACATTTTGTCTAGTGACTAAAATGTGAATTTTCAAAAGTGTTTTAGTGACCGTTTTGTAAAAGAATCAAAACATTGAATCTTTAAGGGGCCTATTAGCCAAGTCTAATTTTAGACTTTTCCCTTATTTATTTTATTCCTAAAAGTGATTTTAAAAGAGTTTTAATTCATGTTTTAAAAGGGTTTTATATCATTCAACTTTTGACGTTAAAACTTCCAAAAAGGATTTCTTCACTCTCTTCAACCAAACCGCATCGAAACGTGCATGAAATTTGTCTAGATGTTTCGAAACGCCCCTTGGTGTTTCAGAACAGTTTGCCTCTAGAAAATCTGGTTTTGAAACCCTGTTTTGAAACGGGCAATTCTGTTTCGAAACGCCTGGCAGTTAAGTTAGTTAAGGGCATCTCCTAAGTTCTGTTTTCTTGCGTTTTGGTCCCCGATTGATGTATTATCAATTGGGTGAGTTTGGATGGTTGTTTCGTGCTGAATTTTGGCATACATGTATAAAAGCGGACTAATTGCAAAATGGTAATCTTAATTTCATGTTAGGTCCCTGTTTTATGCTAGTATTGCATTTTGGTCCTTGTTTGCTTGTTTGCTGGTTTAAGGTTCATTTTATGGTGTTTTCTTCCGCCGGGAGTGTTTCTCACCTAGGTTTTAAAATGAGCATTTACATAAGATAACTTTAAAAGTTTGTTCCTCTTTTAGGGTTGCTAATTAGAGAGAAATCTTCGGGTCTTTCTTCAGTTAGTCACGTGTGACCACCTCTGGTCGGCCTGGTGGCTAGATCAGGTTGTAGGGGTTACACAACTAAAACCAAATAATTAATCCAAACTGCATAAGAAGCCTAAACAAATAATCCAAACAAGTACATCAAAATAAGTCCAAAACAATAAAGAAGACAATCTAAGCATCCGATTCATCATGAGCAGGTGTAGCCGGGAAAAGATGAGTACGAACATCATGCATGTCATGCTCCAAAGATGTCATACGACCAATAAGGTGAGAAGCATGCTTGTAGTCTCCTCATGAGACCTACGAAGAAATACATTAATGTTGTCAAACCGAGTGAGCATTGTCGCGTACATGGAATCAACGATCATGGTAGGTGGTGGAGCATCCGGATCAAAAACATTTATTGGATCAACACGAGCTTCAACTTCATCCTTTTTGTGAACCCATTCATCATTTCGGAACCTCCAACCGGTCTTTTTAGTCGTTGTCTTATCAATCTTGTTGTTCAGAGGAATGGCGCAATCAACGGAAGTGTCAATATTTAACATCTCAAATATGTGACTTAGAACACATCCATAATTGAGAGAGACATTCGAAGGGTTGTGAATGATTTTGACAAGAGAAGTGAAGATGATTCGGGAAATATCGGGTCGGTTACCGGTATGAAGTTGGTGTAACCACCAATATTCGATCTGACGCATGCTAGTGCATCGTGCTATAGTATTACAATTTAACACGTCAATTTTTTTCAAGACGACATGGAATTTGTAGAGCACCTACACGTCTTAGGGGATGAACAAAATGTGAGCCATAAATTTCGGTTTTTCTCTTATATGTCATGGTATAGTATTACAATTTAACACTTGTTTGCTTCTATGTTTCACTTAGGACCAATCAAATGTATGGAATGAAGACGATCAAGCTTACAATATATCTCTACATGCGACATCGAAGGTAATATTTCTTTCAACCTATCTACTTCGACAATATTATTTACTTGTCCGTACGAATGTTTTCCGTACTAGTAACGCTATTTAAGTTGATGTCTCGCAGTACTTTCATTTTATGAGTTACCTCTAATTTCATGCATTACTTTTTGGTGAAATAGAGACAAATAGGGTAAGTGCTACCATACATTATCTCATTTCATGGTTAGATAGGGTCACGACTTGAATAATTTGTTTTGTAAAAATTGCCCTACATTGATCGACATAACGTTATCATGCAACTATGACTCACTTCTTCCTTTGATGCAACAATGCCTACCATTGCATAATATTTTGAACGAATCTATGCATATCCTTACTACCATATAACGTACATGATACTTTGCGTTAACATTTATTCAATTTTTTATTTTCATGTTATCCACTTAATAATATGCCCCATAAGGAATCTACCCAATAATAAATATGACAAATAAATTGTTCACAATATGCAAACTTAACAATAATAGATACATCATTTCTTTCATCAACTAAACCTGCTAGTTGTCACATTTTATGAACCTTTACAGTACTGAAACTTTTCATTTTGCTTCAAATAACTACAAAAGGTGTTTGCCATTTTCCCATACTCCTACTTCTAAGTATTGCTCTAACTGTACATAAATAATGAAATAAATGAAGATAGATTTTTTGTCCTTCTGATGTCCATTAAAAAGGAGCAATAATATTACCAAATACAAAAAAATATGATCAAATATGACCCATACAAAAAGAGGGTGGAAAATACCTCATAATCGTTCCTCCAAAAACTGCGCATTTCAACTTCTCCAACATCAACTTCAATCTGTTAATTACAAACAATCATTTCTCAAGCCTACGATTGTAAACTGAATGACAATTACAACATTATACTTATAATTCACAAAAAAAATACATAATACTTATAATTCACAAAACAATACATAATTACTCAATCAACATTCTGGTCACCGAATACTTGCACGCATTTTGAATGGACGTTAGTTAACCTCTACCACGTGTGCCTTCACAGCATTTGATATTTCTTGTCTTTTCGCATTCCTATCATGATTCACGAGATCATACAGAACAAACATACGATCCCAATCCCCAACACTCTACATAAAAGGATGTTAACAACTTAGCATATGTTCATGGATGAATAGCGAAAACTACAATACACAATTTAAGGCGTAATAAACTACATATGCACGTACAACTTCCTCTACACGCTTCCTAAACCAAATTTGCATTTAGTTAATGCAAAACATTCCACAGTCATCTATGTGGTAAAACATAGTTTATTAAACTACACATTATGATCATTACTTGGCAAAATGGAAATTGGCTACGTATACATATCTAAACTTTATCAACTGTATACCCATTGGTTTGATGTTTGACTTTAGGAACCACGACTCAGAGTTCGGTAACTGGCATTCGTGGTGAGCCAAACACTTCTACAAACTTTTCATCTCTAAAACATTCACCTAATGTTTTAAGCTACATGCACAAACGCATATATTTTTACATACTATGAAACACCATGCTTTCCGTTCAATACTTATAAGTTTAAGCTTATTACCATTTTCTTAACAACAACCACTCTTCCAGCGTTGCCTCGAGTGGTGGGTAAGCTATCTAGTATCTTAGTTTCCCCGTGCTCCATATCCAATGCACACAAATACCGGTGATTTCCATTTTCATTTATGGGTATAAATATCTACATACAAAATTTCAATAATGGTTGTTAGTAAAACAATAACTACTTACTATATTTAAATTTTCTTCCGCATACATAATAAGTTCCTTCTCACAGATTTTCATTATGTAATGTTCTCGAAATGCTTGAAACTCAACCGCCAATAATCATCAATCTGTGCACCGTCCAACATCCATCTTACAAGCTGATTCTACAACACAATAATGATTATTTAGCATGCTTGAAATGTTGTATATGTGCCCAAAAACCTATATACATGAACTTAATTTAAATGTCACATACACTTAATGTGCAGGGTAGATACCCTCTCCTTTGATTACAATCCCTACAAAATTCTTCAACAATAATTGTCCATCCAACATCATCAATAACCTAAAGATCACAGAAAACATAGAAGAACTGTTTCACTAAATTTCTTTATTTAACATAACCATAAATAATTGCTTAAGGTATTTAATTCAATCCACACATTATTTTGACAGATCAAATGTTATTTTGATTTCCAAAACAGTCCTTAATATTGCAAACAGTCCCAAATTCTTATGCACACATATACATGCTCAAAATAGTCTACTAATGTTTATGTTCATGCCTCATCAATCCATTATACTTGCACACACACACACACACACACACACACACATATATATATACATATATATATATATATATATATATATATATATATATATATATATATATATATATATCGAAACAACCTATAATCCTATCGAACCATCCTTATATGCTTCATATACAACAACCCCTGTCTTAAATACTCAAAATAATCCATATATGTTCAAATACACTCAAAATACTCCTATCTAAATCTTCATGCAAATTTTCAATGTACCAAACCTTTTTAACACTAAACACTTTCTCTAACTACAAAAATACACCTACGCTTACCTTCTTAACTTCCAGCTTCCATTTCTCTTTTACTATCCATTCCATATAGGCATGCTTCTGTTCCACTTGCATATCAAAGAAAGGTTTCTTTTCCACATCAGACATTTTTGCCCATTTCAATCCTAGTGCTTTTTTCGCTTGTATCACTCTCCCAAATATTGTTAATTTTTTAATAAGTACACTTTACAAGCCAATACATAACAATTTCAAAATCTCACTTACCGCATTGGTCATTTTCTTCCTTCCTCCCTTCAAACCTTTACATTCACTTATACTGTAAATACATCATTAAAAATTTATAACTAAGCAATACATATCGCAAACCAAGTAAGAGTTTTAAGAATTCTCTATTGATTAAGCTTTAACTTACTAGAAGTTAAAATATGCACACAATAGTTTATGTGCCTCATCGTTCCCAACTATGTCATCATTTACCCCGACCGTGTCGCCTTCGATAGGTGCATCCATTACAAACTAATCTAAAATAAACATGACATTAGCTTTTATTAATTGGCTAAATACTCAATATCATATAGTAATACACCAAAACAAATTCAATTTTCTTACTACTTCAATCAATCAATTAAAGAAAACTATTCCTAACAACTTTCAAACAAAAACAAATAACATAAACCATATAATAAATCTATAACGCCCTGGTTTTGGAGCTAGATGTTTTAGACATCGGACCGATCGGGAACGGTTCAAATCGAGTTTGGCGATTTAAGGAAATAAAGGATCGGGATAGGAAAAAATATGCTAAAAATTGCTAAAATCCTCTAAAATTATGTTTAAGAGGTTGGAAAATCAATTTTACAAAAGAGTTTCGGAAGTAATACATTTTGGGAAGTGACCAAAATGTAAAGTTTCAAAACTCTAGAAAAATGCAATTTTTAAAAGAGGAGCCAAAATCTTAGAATCTATAGGGAGCTTTATTGCAATTTAGCCTTTCCTTAATATGACATTGTTTTAAAAGGATTTTTAAGTGATTAAATAAAAGAATTTTATTTAATTAAAATTATTAAAATATGAAAAGTGAGATTTCATTTGACGTAACTACCTTCCTCTTCTCATTTTCATCCAAACACCATTCTAACTCATTTTCTCTAGAATTCTTTTCTCCAAAACACTCTCTTATTATTTTCTAAACAAATTTCAAGAGTTCTTTCAAGTTCTTCAAGATTTTTGATAAGGAAAACATGTCATTCATTGGGGAAAGCAAGGATTGGAGGTAAATCCCATTCTCAAACTTCAATCTAGGTTATTTAGTGAAATTCCCAATATCTTTGGCTTCTAATTAATGTTTTTAGTTGAGTTTTCATTATAATATTGATTTGAGATTGAAATCTTGCAAAAATATGATGAAACTCTTGATTTTCGGACTTGTTTTGTTAAGCTCTATTTTGGATTGATTTTAATGAAGTTTTGAGATGGTTAATATGTTGAAAAGAGGTTTTGTTGATATAGATCCTGAAATCCTTGAGATCCTTGAGTTTCTTGATAGTTCTAGTTGGGTTTGTGAGGTGAAAGGTTGGAGTAATGGTTGCTGGAGGTATAAGGAAGGGTTTAGGTTGATTGTAGATGTGTTTTGATGTTTATAATTGATTGGAGGTGATGTATGTTGGATGGGCTTGGTTTAGAAAGCAATCGATTGAGTTTTCAGTTGTTTCAGATAGGTAAATTGGTGTAGTTTGGGTGAGCAACGAGTTTGTGATTGGTTGCTGGTGTTGAAATGCATTTTAATGCATTTAGATCTCTGTTTTGTTGATGTTAAAACAGGGGATCTTGATTCGGGAGCAAACAAGACGTTTTTGGTGGCTCCGGAAGAGTAAATTTCGTGTCGGCGAGCAAGGCTTCGCGTATCGGTGAGTGGAAATGGATTTTCCAGCTTTATAACACTTTGAGCGTGGTCTTGGGAGCTTAGTGTAAGTTTGAAACACTTAGCTAAGCTCAAGAGTAAGTTATTCGAAAGTCTCTCTCGGATTGTGCTATGTTTTTGTTGGAAAATGCACTTATTATAAATGTGATTTATTTACTATTTTAAAACATGTTTTGAGCGTTGATAATGCTGGTGTTTAACACCATGTTCTTAAGGATGCATTTGGTAGATGATCCTTGGATTTGAGAAAATGTATGTATTTGAGATTAAGCATGGTTATGCTTGTAAACATGGTATTGTGTTGATGCTCTTAAAACAGTGGAATATTGGTGTTAAATGATTATATTGACAAGTGATGAAAATGGTTTTTGGTTACTTTAATCGGATATAGTTAGCCGACTATAGGATTGGGTGCACCGTGAATAAAGTCGCCTTGGATGTCGAGGGGATGTGATTGTACCGTAAACTTCATCCAAGTACCTAACGATTGAGATTAAGATCACAACGGTGGATGTTAATCCCGTGTGTGACTCTTGTGGTATGTGTCCTGTCCTCTCATTAGTAGAATTATACAACTACTGTAACACCCTAAATTTGGGCCTAGATGTTTTAGAGTTCGAATCAGACCGGTCGGGAACGGTTCGAATCCTAAAGGGAGGTTTAGGGAACACCTAGTTCGGGATGCTTTAAAAATATGGGAAAATATCTAAAAATCCTCATTTAATATATGAATGATTATGGTGAAATCAATTTTACAAAATAAGGTTTGGATATACTACATTTTGGTGTGGTGACCAAATCTCAGTTTTTGCAAAAGTTAAATAGTGACTGTTTTGTAAAGGATTGAAACTTTGAATCTTTAAGGAGCTAATTTTACCAAAATGTTTTTAATCAGATTTCTTCTTAATTTGGGTGATTTTATTAATGTTTTAATTAAAGGAAATAAAGATAATTAGAATGAAAACTATCTTTGACTTTTCATAACTACCTTTCATTAATTTTCTCTTATTTCATTTTCTCTCATATTCTATTCAGCCATACACATTTCCTCCAGCAATTATCCTTTGATTTTCACTTCTTTTGATGAGATTTCAATATGCTTTTGATTCCTAATCTTTTCCTCATCAAATCCTCTTGTTTTTACATTGGATTTTCAAGAAAACTTGCCCAATTCAAGGAGAAATCATTCATTAGAGGTAAGCTTCGTCCTTTTCCTCTAATGATCAGTTCCTTACTGAAATTCCCAAGTTATCAATCCTTTGTTCATAATTTTTGAGTTGCTTTAATGTTAGAAACAAGAAATTGTATTAAAACTCAAGGTTTTTGAAGAGATCTTGGTGATTTTCATGGTTGACGGTTAGGCTCTGTTTTGAGGTTGTTTTCTAATGTATTTTGGATGTTAATTGATGTTATAAATGAGGTTTTATCAAACAAATCCCGAATAGGCTTGGATTCCTAAGTCTTGTATGCTAGAATGATGATTTTTGGGGGTGGTTTTGGTGTTCTGTCATAGCTGGAGGTATAAGGACGAGTTTGTGGTGGTTTTTGATGTTGATTGATGTCTAGAAATGATTAGAAGTTGTAGATCCTGGCTGGGCTTTGTTTTGGAAGAGTTTGGAGATGATTTTAGTTGCGTTTGGTAGCCGAAATGAGGTGCTTGGGTAGAGCAGCGAGTCTAGGTGTGTGGCTGATGATTTCAATGCATGATGATGTATTAGTCCTCTACTCTTATGTGTTATAAACAGGGGAGACATCTTCGGGCGCCTTTGGTGTTAATCTGGGAGCCTAAATAGCGTTTCAACGAGCAAGTGAAACGTAATCGGTGATTTCGAATGGTTTAGAAGTCCTTGAGGGACAAGAAACAAGGTTTGGGGATTTAGGAAAGGTTTGAAACTCCTTCCTAAGTCTGGAAGTAAGTATTGGCAAGATTGCTCTCTTATATGTGGTGGTTGCCCCGAAAATGCTTTTACATGCTCATGGTTGAGATAGATAAATTCCTACTATTTTTATGCATGATTTATAGCATGAGATGATGTTTGAGATGATTTCATTAAATAACATGTTACATAGATGAGTTTTGAGCTCTTGTTTTTAAGCTTGACAAATGTTATGGTTTTAAAATGAGATGAGAATGATTTGAGAAATGTTGTATGAAAAATAGTAGGTGAGATGATGTTTTGACATAATATATTTGCATAGATGTTGATATACTTACCGGATATAATTGATCAATCAATAGGATGAGAGTGCACTATAAACTAAAAATTTGTACGTGCTCTTTGGTTTAATCCAAAGGGAGAGAACCGATGATGGGCATTCCATCGGGTAAGACTTGGTGAAATACCCAAGCTTTGTGGCGATGAGAGATTCCGCCATGTGAGTACGGTGATGTGAGATTCCACCAGAAATTATGTTACTAGACAAGTGAGTACGGTGATGTGAGATTATATCAGAAGAGTGTAGTGGTTAGAGAATGTCATCCGCATATCTGAGTAATAATGAGATGTGAAATGCCAATATAATATGTGAAAATGCTTTTGAATCACATGTACCTAGTGATGAGATGATTTATGCTATGAGAAATGCATATGAGATTTGTATATGAAATGCTTTGGTTTTACAAGCATGTGTATGGCCTTGCCATGAGATTTGCATTGGTTTAAATGCATGAGATAGAATTGAGGTACATGTGTTTTCACTGAAAAGTTGTTTGAAATGGTTTTCAAGCATGAGATAGAATGAGCATGTTGTAGAAAAAGGCTTTTGAGAAAGTGTTTTAAGGAATGCATTATTGTGTTGGTTTTCTTTAGAGCATGCCTCACTAAGCAAATGTGCTTACGTTCTCTTTTACCAATAATGCAGATAATTGAAGTGTTTTTGGGTAGCGAGAAGGTTAAGAACATCCAAGGAAGTGCAAAGCTCATGTCTGGTGATGTTTTTATACCCTTTAGTGTTGATATTTGGCAATGGGACTTCAAGGTTGTATTTGGGAGATGTGTTTTGAACTCCCTAAGTTTGTGGCATGTTTGTGATGGCATTTATGGTTTGTAAATGGTTCTAAATGTTTGGTTTGAGGTGTGGTTGCTTATATTGGTTTTGAGACTAGGGAGCTTGCCCTTAGATTGTGTGTTTTTGGTGTTTGATGACATGCTCTAGCTTAGGGGTCTTAAATATATTCCTTAGTATCAAAATGAGTTGATGGTATGATTTAATGCTCTTTGGGACATGTTTAATTGGTTTAAAAGGTGAAAAACCAGCAATTTCTGCTGTCACTGGGCAAAGTGTATCGAAACACCCTCACCTGTTCCGAAACGGGGGCTTGTAATGGCCATAGTGGCTCGGAACGGATGAAGTTGTTTCGAAATAGTTTGGTTACTGGTGAAGCCTGTTTCGATACCAGTCTCGGGACACACCCGTGTACCGAAACGGTCAAAACTGTTTCAATACGGGCGTTTCGGTATGAAGGGTGGGTGTTCCGATATAGTTGACCGTTGGATGGTGATTTGAATCGTTTGATGTTTTCATGCTTTACATTTTAGTCCTGAATGTTTTGGATGCAATTGCTTGAGCTTGAAATGCCTTTTTGAGTTGAAATTTGACAGAGGAGCATGTAACATGATTAAATACCTATTGTGAAACCTAAAATCCGCAAAGTCCTTATAATTTCTAAAAATTACATTTTGGTCCCTAAGCGCGTAATTTGTGCAATTGAGTCCCTAAATATTTTCCGATTGATGTGTCGTTAATCAAGGTTGACTTTCGGGTTGACTTTGGTTTTCCCCGTGTAATCTTCGTAGTTCGGGTCAAGCTTCTAGGCCGAGCTAAGGGGGTTACAACTACTGATGAGTGGTGTTGAGGGGTTGTGATTGTACCGTTATACTCCAGCACAGGTGTCACAACGATATAGGTTTGCTCTCGTGTGTGAGCCTTATGTAGTCCGGTAGTGTGTATGAAGTGTGTGGGACAACGCTTGTAATCTGCGTACCCGATTGTGTCATTTGTGTTGGTTTGGGTATCTTTGAGAATGGATCACTTGCAAGCCAATATAATGTTGTTGATTAATGATTTAAGCATGAGATGCTTGAGATTGATGCTAGAATGCATGTGATGCTTGGTTTAAGCATGAGCAAAAGGTTATTTGCTATTATTTTAATGATGTTAAAAGCATATGATTTGATAAGTGCATTGATGCATAGAAGAGCATGTTTAAGGAAAGGCATGAGTTTGCACATGATAACACAATGGTTTTATAAAATGCATTGATGAATGTTGCTTTTAGCGATCCTCACTAAGCTTTATGCTTACACTCATTTGTTTCATCAATGCAGAGAATTGAGCAATCAAGGAAGCTCGATAGCAAGTGGAATCCAAGCTTTTGATTTAACAAAGTATGTAATTTCACCTTGGTGTAATAAGAGGCAATGGGTGGGATTTCTACTCATGTTGGTTTATGGTGATGTTAAACACCTTAAGCATGTTTGGTTTGCTTATTTTGGTTTGTAAATGGCCTTTGAGGATTGATTTTTGCTTGAATGTGGTTTTTAGCTTTGTATTGTTTTGAAGACTAGGAAGCATGCCTATAGTTCTAATGCTTGCATGAATGATGCTATGTTTTAGCTTGTGCTTCATGTTACTGGTCTTTGATGCTTATACATGTTGTATGTGTGATATGGCATGTATTGAAATGATTTCGGAGTTGAATGTTTGAGAAAAACCAGCAAATTGTGAAGTTGCAGGGCAAGGCGTTTCGGAACGCCCTTACCTGTTTCGGAATGATGGTCTGGAATGGTCATGGTGTTTCGGAACGGGTAGGCATGTTCCGAAACATTTTGCTACTAGAAAGCATTGTTTTGAAACGAGTTTCAGAACGCACCCGCGTATCGAAACGGTCAACCTGGTTTCAAAACGACCGTTCTGATACAAGGTCTTGTGTTTCGAAACACCTGACCGTTTGATTTGAATTTGAATTGTTTTAGGTTTCTGTTTTCTTACGTTATGGTCCCTGAATGTTGAATGTTTAATTAAATGAGTTTGAATGATCTGTTTAAGATTTGATTTGACATGCTGGCATGTAATATGATTAATTTTGGATTGGTAACTTAAAAACCCGTTTATTCCTTATAATTCTGGAAATTTACAATTTAGTCTATAAAAGACGTTTGTATGCAATTGGACCCGTAATTGAGTTCCGTTCGCTGTGTCACTTTCGCTAAATCAAATTGCTAACCATATAGGATAATAATGTGCATCTAGAAAAGATAAAAAAGGGTCGTTAATCAGGGTTGAATTTTACGAGTTGACTTTGGTTTTCCCCGTGTAAACTTCTTAGTTCGGATCGGGCGTCTAGGCCGAGCTAAGGGGGTTACATTTGTTGGTATCAGAGCTAGGTTACGGAAGAATTAGGGATGTTGGTAAGTGAAATTTGTATGTATTGATGCGTGTTGATTGAAAAGCATGATTTTGGTTGAATATTAGAGCTTATGTTATGCCTGATTAATGTGAATCGCATGTGTGATGAATATGATTGTATGTTGATGATGGGATGTTGATATGTTCTAATTTTGGATGATGGGAAGCATGATGAGCATGATATGTTATTGTATGATATGTAATGTTTGAGGGAAATTGGGGTGCCCATTGCCTTATTACACTGATTAAATGTTTTTGTGAACTTGGAATCCTTGCTTGAGGCTGGCCTAAATGGTTTATTTTGTTTAGTTGTTATGCCTTGTTAAAAATAGTACTATGGGTCCGAGGAGAGAGCTAAGGTCGAGCACGATAGTGCCTGCGACTGAGTAGGGCGACCAGGGTGAGCAAGGGGCTGATGTCCCTCCTGGTGGAAATTTACCTCCTCTACCACCACCTAGAGGTGGGGAACAGGAGAAACAAGGACATGCTGGTCCGGGTTTGGGTGTTCTAACACCGTTGGTTCAGGTGATCACCGGGGCGTTTCAGGCTGCAGTAGCCGGAGCGCATGTACAGACCCCTGTAGCTGGGCAAGCGAGTTTACCTTTGGAGAGGTTGAGGAGCCTTGGAGCTGTTGAGTTCTTTGGTATGTCTCTTGAGGCGTCAGAAGCTTGGTTGGGGAGCACGATCCGTATCATGGATCAGATGGGCTGTAATGATGTACGCAAGCTGGGGTGCGTTGTTTCTCTTCTCCAAGGTGATGTGTATAGTTGGTGGACGACTACCACCGCTGGATTGGAACCCAATGAAGTGGATTGGGAGTTTTTCAATGGTGCCTTTAGGAGAAAGTATCTAGGTGTGAGATACTTGGATGAAAAGAAACACGAGTTCGTGTCGCTAGTTCAGGGAACCCTTTCTAAGGCTGAGTACGAGGTCCAATTCGTACGTCTGAGCCAATATTCCCCTGAGCTGATACCTAGTGAGAGGCACCGTTGTGATCGCTTCCGGTACGGACTGGTACATGAAGTTAAGACATACATGTTGGCTGTGGATTACACCGATTTCGATGTGCTTGTGTGTCGAGCCAAAGACATTGAATAGAACTTGGGTTTGGCATCTCGAGGAGTTGGTTTTCGTTCTGGAAAGAGAGCAGTCGAGTCTAGTTCCGAAGGTGGACGAAACAAGTGGGGACGAGATAAGAGATATATGCCTGCTAGGCGAAGTAATGCTGGACATGGTGCACCGGCTCAGGGAGATCGGATGAGAGCGGAACAGAACACGTACTGGACGTGTGGATCTCGGGGTCATCTAAGGCAAGATTGTCTTCGAGCGGCTAGAGAGGTTCAGGCTCCTGTGGTGGTAACAGAGAATTCATGCTGGAATTGTGGTTCAGCGGATCGCATGAGGCGAGAGTGTCCTTTGTTAGTCAGTGGAGACTAAGGACGTGCACCTGTTGTGGCTGCACCTCAAAGAGGCCGTGGGCGTGGCCGAGGGAATTTTCAGAGGAGAGACGAGGGCCAGAGAGGCATTGCTCATGTGGTGGCAGTTCGGTCTGAGGAAGGCGCTCCTGCGAGGGTCTATGCTCAGCACGAGGAGCGCAATGATACCGATGTTATCGGAGGTACCTTTGCTCTTCAGCCTTTATCATTGCTGGCTTTGATTGATTCTGGATCTACGCATTCTTATATCATGAGTGAGCATGCGCATTTTCTTGATATACCTGTTGAGTTGCTCGAAGTAGGAATGTAAGTGACTAGTTCTTTTGGTGAGACTGTAATCACTAGGAAGTTATATAGGAGATGCCCTTTATCTGTGCAAGGTCATGTTTTTCTTGTGGATTTGATGGAGTTACCCTTCAACAGTTTCGATGTGATCCTTGGTATGGATTGGTTGACTGAGCATAGAGCGGTGGTTGACTTTGATGTCAAGAAGGTCACCTTAAAGCTTGCCGATGATTATGAAGTGGTGATAGTAGGCGAGAATGTGAAATTCTTGTCGAATGTGATTTCGGGTTTGGAAGCAAGCCATATGCTGAGGAGGGGCTGTGAGGCTTATCTTGCCTATGTAATGAATCCTGGCACGAAGGATGTGCGTGTGTAGGACATCAAAACCGTTTGCGATTTTCCGGGTGTCTTTTCGGAAGAATTGACTGGGTTGCCACCAAACAGGGAAGTTGAGTTTAGTATCGAGTTGTATGAGAATACGACTCCGGTGTCCATTTCTCCTTATCGCATGGCACCTAAAGAGCTGAAGGAGTTGTAAACGCAACTGCAGGAGTTGTTGGATCGAGGGTTCATCCGGCTGAGTGTGTCACCTTGAGGTGCACCGGTCCTGTTTGTAAAGAAGAAAGATGGGACAATGCAGATATGCATAGATTATCGGCAACTGAACAAGTTGACGATCAAGAACAAGTATCCCTTGCCTAGGATTGATGATCTCTTTGATCTGTTTCGAGGAGCATCGGTGTTTTCTATGATAGACCCGAGGTCAGGATATTACTAGCTGAAGGTGAAGGATGTAGATGTACCTAAGATGACTTTTCGGACAAGGTACAAGCATTACGAGTTCTTAGTGATACCGTTTGGTTTGACCAACACACCTGATGTTTCATGGACATCATGAATCGTGCGTTCCATAAGTTCTTGGATCAGTTTGTGGTGGTGTTCATCGATGATATCCTTGTGTATTCGTGTACCGAGGAGGATCATGATAGACACTTGAGAATCATTTTGCAAGCGTTGTTGGAGAACCAGTTGTATGCCAAGCTAAGTAAGTGTGAGTTTTGGCTTAAGGAGGTTGTCTTCCTAGGGCATGTTGTATCAGCTGAGGGTATTCACGTTGATCCGCACAAAGTAGAGGCTGTGATGTGTTGGAAGGTTCCTGAGTCAGTGACAGAGGTGCGAAGTTTCCTTGGTTTAGCAGGGTATTACCGTAGGTTTGTCGAGGGTTTCTTAAAGATAGCTACACCTTTGACCAAGTTGTTGCAGAAGAATGATCGCTTTGAGTGGACAGATGCGAGCCAGCAAGCTTTTGAAAAGCTGTAGGAAGCTTTGACGCAACCTCCTGTCCTGATTCAACCTGAGTCTAGTAAGGAGTTTGTGGTTTATAGTGATGCGTCCATTGTTGGTTTGGGCTGCGTTTTGATGCAGGAAGTTAAGGTTGTAACCTATGCATCTAGAAAGTTAAAGGTGCATGAGCGTAACTACCCTACTCATGATCTTGAGTTTGCGGCTGTTGTGTTTGCTTTGAAGATCTAGAGGTATTACCTGTACGACGAGAAGTGTGTTGTGTTCACGGGTTATAAGAGCTTGAAGTACCTCATGTCTCAGAAAGAGTTGAATCTTAGGCAACGTCGCTGGGTGGAGTTGCTTAAGGATTATGATCTGATGATCGAGTATCACCCGGGCAAGGCCAACGTTATGGCTGATGCTTTTAGCAGGAAAGTGGTCGTGGAGTTGAGGGCGATGTTTGCTCGCTTGAGCATATCGCGTGATGGTGGTCTTATCGCTCAGTTGCAAGTGAAACCATCTCTGATTCAGTTGCTTGATGATTCTCTTGTTCCACATGTCCAGGACAATGCAGAGGGTAAGCCTTCGGATTTCAGTTTTAATGATAACAGTGTTCTGTGCTTTGGAAGTCGAATAGTGGTGCCGGATGATGTTGAGTTGAGACACACTATTCTGACTGAAGCTCATAGTAGTCCTTTTGCTATGCATCTTGGTAGTACGAAGATGTATCATGATTTGAAGGATGAGTACTACTGGGTGGGGTTGAAAAAAGATGTGGCTGAGTTCGTTAGTAAGTGCATGGTCTATTAGCGAGTGAAAGCTGAACATCAGGTTTCTTCTAGGGTGTTGCAGTCTTTGTGAATCCCATAATGGAAGTGGGAGAGAATTACCATGGATTTTGTGTCTGAGTTGCCGTTGTCACCGTCAAAGAAGAATTCGGTTTGGGTGATTGTTGATCGGCTCACAAAGTGTGCACATTTCTTTCCGGTGCATACTACATATACCTTGGATAAGTTGGCTAAGTTGTACATTGCTGAGATTGTGCGATTTCAAGGTGTGCCAAGGTCCATAGTGTCGGATAGGGATCCGAGGTTTACTGCACTATTTTGGGAATGTTTGCATCAAGCCTTGGGTACACGGCTGAATTTCAGTACTTCCTATCATCCTCAGACGAATGGTCAGTAAGAACGTGTGATGCAGGTGCTTGAGGATATGTTAAGATGTTGCGTAATAGATTTTCAGGGTTCTTGGGAGAAGCACTTGCCGTTGGTTGAGTTTGCGTATAACAATAGTTATCAGGAAAGTATTCAAATGGCTTCATACGAGGCTTTGTATGGGAGAAGATGTAGAACCCCACTTTGTTAGGCAGAAGCTGGGCAGAAGTTGATTTCGACGCCAGCTATGTTAAAGGGAACCACCGAGTAGGTGAAGCTCAGTTGTGAGCATTTGAAGGCAGCATCGTATCGACAAAAGTCTTACGTGGATCTGAAGTGTAAGGAGATTGAGTTCACGGTTGGCGAACGTGTGTTCTTGAAGGTATCACCTTGGAAAAAGGTGATGAGATTTGGGCGTAAGGGTAAGCTTAGCCCATGGTTCATTGGACCTTACGAGGTTTTGGAGCGTATTGATCATGTGGCATATCAGTTGAGATTGCCTTTGGAACTGGAAAAGATACATGATGTGTTCCATGTCTCGATGTTGCGGGGGTACCTATCGGATCCTTCGCATGTGATGCCTGTTGAGGAGATAGAGTTGAATCCGGATCTGTCATATGATGAGGAACCAGTGAGGGTTCTGGATGTGAGCAACAAGGTTCTTCGTGGGAAGACGATAGAGCTTGTGAAGGTGTTGTGGCGACACCGAGGAGTTGAGGAGGCCACGTGGGAAAGCAAGGCGGATATGCTAAAGCAGTTTCCGTACTTTTTTCCTTCAGGTAAAATTTCGAGGATGAAATTTCCTAAGTGGGGGATGGTTGTAACGCCCTGGTTTTGGGCCTAGATATTTTAGACATCGGATCAGACCGGTCGGGAACGATTCGAATCGAGTTTGGTGATTTAAAGAAATCAAGGATCGTGATCGGATAAAAATATGGTAAAAATTACTAAAATCCTCTAAAATTATGTTTAAGAGGTTGGTCAAATCAATTTTACAAAAAGAGTTTTGGAAGTAAAACATTTTGGGTAGTGACCAAAATGTAAAGTTTCAAAACTGTGGAAAAATGCAATTTTTAAAAGAGAAGCCAAAATCTTAGAATCTTTAGGGAGATTTATGGCAATTTAGCCTTTCCTTAATATGACATGTGTTTTAAAAGGATTTTTAAGTGATTAAGTAAAAGAGTTTTTATTTAATTAAAATTATTAAAATAAGAAAAGTGAGATTTCATTTGACGTAACTACCTTTCTCTTCTCATTTTCAGCCAAACACCATTTTAATTCATTTTCCCCAGAATTATTTTCTCCCAAACACTCTCTCATTATTTTTTAAACAAATTTCAAGAGTTCTTTCAAGTTCTTCAAGATTTTTACTAAGGAAAACCTGTCATTCATTGAGAAAAGCAAGGATTGGAGGTAAATCCCATTCTCAACCTTCAATCTAGGTTCTTTATTGAAATTCCCAATATCTTTGGCTTCTAATTAATGTTTTTAGTTGAGTTTTCATTATAGTATTGATTTGAGATTGATATCTTGCAAATATATGATGAAACTCTTGATTTTCGGACTTGTTTTGTTAAGCTCTGTTTTGGATTGATTTTAATTAAGTTTTGAGGTAGTTAATATGTGGAAAAGAGGTTTTGTTGATATAGATCCCGAAATCCTTGAGATCCTTGAGTTTCTTGATAGATCTAGTTGGGTTTGTGAGGTGAAATGTTGGAGTAATGCTTGCTGGAGGTATAAGGAAGGGTTTAGGTTGATTTTAGATGTGTTTTGATGTTTATAATTGATTGGAGGTGATGTATGTTGGGCGGGCTTGGTTTAGGAAGCAATCGATTGAGTTTTCGGTTGTTTCGGATGGGTAAATTAGTGTAGTTTGGGTGAGCAACGAGTTTGTGAATGGTTACTGGCATTGAAATGCATTTTAATGCATTTAGATCTCTATTTTGTTGATGTGAAAACAAGGGATCTTGATCCGGGAGCAAACGAGACGTTTTTGGAGGCTCCAGAAAAGTAATTTTTCGTGTTGGCGAACAAGGCTTCGTGTATCGGTGAGAGTAATAGGATTTTTCATCTTTATAACGCTTTGAGCGTGGTCTTCGGAGCTTAGTGTAATTTTAAACACTTAGCTAAGCTCAAGAGTTAGTTATTCGAAAGTCTCTCTCGGAATGTGCTATGTTTTTGTTGGAAAATGCACTTATTATAAATGTGATTTATTTAATGTTTTAAAGCATGTTTTGAGCATTGATAATGTTGGTGTTTAATGCCATGTTGTTAAGGATGCATTTGGTAGATGATCCTTGGATTTGAGAAAATGTATGTATTTGAGATTAAGCATGGGTATGCTTGTAAACATGGTATTGTGTTGATGCTTGTAAAATAGTGGAATATTGATGTTAAATGATTATATTGACAAGTAATTAAAATGGTTTTTTGTTACTTTAATCGGATATAGTTAGCCGGCTATAGGATTGGGTGCACCGTGAATAAAGTCGCCTTGAATGTTGAGGGGTTGTGATTGTACCGTAAAATCCATCCAAGTACCCTAACGATTGATGTTAAGATCACAACGGTGGATGTTAATCATGTGTGTGAGTCTTGTTTTATGTGTCACGTGCTCTCGTTAGTGGAATTATACAACTACCGATGAGTGGTGTTGAGGGGTTGTGATTGTACCATTATACTCCACCACAGGTGTCACAATGATGGAGGGTTGCTCTCGTGTGTGAGCCTTGTGTAGTCCGGTAGTGTGTATGAAGCGTGTGGGACAACACTTTAATCCTCGTATCCGATTGTGTCATTTGTGTTGGTTTTGGTATCTTTGAGAATGGATCACTTGCAAGCCAATACAATGTTGTTGATTAATGATTTAAGCATGAGATGCTTGAGGTTGATGCTAGAATGCATGTGATACTTGGTTTAAGCATGAGCAAAAGGTTATTTGTTGTTATTTTAATGATGTTAAAAGCATGTGGTTTGATAAGTGCATTGATGCTTAGAAGAGCATGTTTAAGGAAATGCATGAGTTTGCAAATGATAACGCAATGGTTTTATAAAATGCATTGATGGATGTTGCTTTTAGTGATCCTCGCTAAGCTTTATGCTTACGCTCATTTGTTTCATCAATGCAGAGAATTGAGCAATCAAGGAAGCCCGATAGCAAGTGGAATCCAAGCTTTTGATTTAACAAAGTATGTAGTTTCACCTTGGTGTAATAAGAGGCAATGAGTGAGATTTCTACTCATGTTGGTTTATGGTGATGTTAAACACCTTAAGCATGTTTGGTTTGCTTATTTTGGTTTGTAAATGGCCTTTGAGGATTGATTTGTTCTTGAATGTGGTTTTTAGCTTTGTATGGTTTTGAAGACTAGGAAGCATGCCTATAGTTCTAATGCTTGCATGAATGATGTTATGTTTTAGCTTGTGCTTCATGTTACTGGTCTTTGATGCTTATACATGTTGTATGTGTGATGTGGTGTGTATTGGAATGATTTCAGAGTTGAATGTTTGAGGAAAACCAGCAAATTGTGAAGTTGCAGGGCAAGGCATTTCGGAACGCCCTTACCTGTTTCAGAATGATGGTCTGGAATGGTCATGGTGTTTCGGAATGGGTAGGCACGTTCTGGAACATTTTGCTACTAGAAAGAATTGTTTCGAAACGGGTTTCGGAACGCACCCGCGTATCGAAACGGTCAATCTGGTTTTGAAACGACCATTCCGATACAGGGTCTTGTGTTTCGAAACACCTGACCATTGGATTTGAATTGTTTCAGGTTTCTGTTTTCTTACTTTATGGTCCCTGAATGTTGAATGTTTAATTAAATGAGTTTGGATGATCTGTTTAAGATGCAATTTGACATGCTGACATGTAATATGATTAATTTTGGATTGGTAACTTAAAAACTCGTTTAGTCTTTATAATTCTTGAAATTTACAATTTAGTCCATAAAAGACATTTGTATGCAATTGGACCCCTAATTCAGTTATGTTCGCTGTTTCGCTTTCGCTAAATCAAATTCCTAATCATATAGGATAATAATATGCATCTAGAAAAGAGAAAAGGAAAAAAGGTTGTTAATCGGGGTTGACTTTTATGAGTTGACTTTGGTTTTCCCCGTGTAATCTTCTCAGTTCGGGTCGGACGTCTAGGCCGGGCTAAGGGGGTTACAAAATCAAGGAAAGAGGAAACAAATCAATGGTACAAATGGATAATTACTTCATTTAAAATATTTTAACCAAACAAGATTCAACAGCCCGTAAATGATTATAAAAACACTAACAAAACAATAGAGAATGTGACAATGCATATGGACCACAAGTCTTTTAACAAATAAGTAAAGTTTGTTCAAACATCATACATTCTACTATTATTCTAACTAAGCTAACATAAACTTCCATGTTTATTTCATAACAAGTAACCACTCTAAGATCTTAACTCACATAATATAAACATAACTCATTACTGATTTTTTAAATACTAAGAATGTTTCATAACATAGAGAGGGTCTTATATAAACATATATACTAACATATACATGTTCAAATAGTCCATACAATTTACTAGAATCTCAAAATAGTCTTAATTCACATATATACAGAGTTATACATATTCAAAATTCGGGAAAAATATGTGTACAACTTTCTGTCATGTTCACTAAACTCAAGAACATAAGTAAAGCATAATAAACACTATATTCTCATCCTACTGCATCAATTACAACATGTGCAAAGCATTAACTAATATATCAAATTTACAAAAGTTTCATCTCTAACTTTAACCAAAACTAACAACTGATTCTAGGGTGAAACCTCTAATGTAAGACTAATTTAAAGCTGACCCCTGAAATTTAGAGAACAATGGACCATTCAACAAATGTCAAAAACTGAAAAAAAAGGAAAAGGAAAAGGGAGGGGATTGCTTTAAAAGGAAAATAATATCCATTTCAGTTAGAAGGTTGGATTATAGGTTGCCTACAATTTTAAAGTTTCGGTATGTCCAGCAAGTACAAACAATGCATTCAAACTTTATGCATTCCTATTAGCATCTGTTTAAAGAAGGCTTTGCCCAACTGCCATTTTCATCATATAATCTGCAAATATAAGAGACACAACCACAAACTGAATCGACAAACTTTAAAAATTCTATTTTTATGCATTCATGGTAATAGAACCTACCAATGTTATCAAGACTTTTGCTAAAATGAATAGGCTAACATATGTTTCCAACAAAAATATCGAACGTGAAAAATTTTGCTAAATTGAATAGTCTAAATACATAAAAACCCATCAATGTTATCAAGATTTTTGCTAAAATGAATAGTCTAACATATGTTTCCAACAAAAAACATCAAACATAAAAACTTTTGCTAAAACGCATTCATGGTAATAGAACCTAGTAATGTTATCAAGATTTTTTCTTATAATTGGAGGATCATATCAAGATAATTTGTCTAACATATGCTCCCAACAAAAGTATTGAACATAAAGAGTTTTTCTAAAATGAATGGTTCAACTACATAAAAACCTAAGCATTTAACCTCCCATCAACAACCATTTTCCACTTGGATTCGTAACTAATCAAGCCACCCATCTTCTCTCCAAAGGATTTTAATCAAATATAAAAAAAATTCCAAACAATACATACAACCAAAAGTCATAAAAAACTCTCAAAATCCTGAACTTTTCTAATTTTTCACACACAACAGTAAATGATGTATTCCACTCTCAGTATATTTCTAATGAAAGTGAACAAAAAGGGTAGGAAACCTCAAAAACAATTTCAAAGCTACAACAAAATGGAAGAAACACTTATCCTTTATTACCGACGAAAACACGTAAGGAACCAAAAAACCCGCTTATTCTTCTTACTTTTGAACCCTCGAAAGCTTCTTCTTCTTACTTTCGAACCAACAAAAACCCTCAAAATACCCCTTCCAGTTCTTTTGGCTTCCTTTCTCCCGTCCCGGTCTCACACAAGCTTTTACCCTTTTTTCCCACTCGGTGGGTTTTACCCATTCAATTTTTTCCTTCAATTTTAGGGTTACTGGTTAATTGGGTAACCTTTTTAGGGTAAACTAATGCAGGGGTCACTTTCGTTTCTCGTTTGTACAGATTTAGTCACCACTTTTGAAAAGTGATATTAAGTAGTCATCTACGTTTTCGATGTGTAAAGACTTGGTCACTCCGACGTTATAGTCCGTTAGTCCCCTAACGGATTGTTGATGTGGTGGAATTAATTAACGAAAAAATAAGGATAAATTACTGCAATAGCCATTAAAATTTATCTAATGTACATTTTTTCTCCTAAATTTAAAAAAGTAAACATTATAGTCACTAATAAAAATGTTTCTTTATAATTTCACCCTTAAATTTTTAAAAATTCATTTTTCAATCATAAAACTTTACAATCAATTAGTACAATAATATTCTAAATGCTTAGATGAAAAACTTACCTAAATGAAAGCCTAGCTGCCCGACTCTATTCTGTGAAACTCTTTGTCTCATTTTTTTCTTACTCGGCGATTGAAGGGGGAAAGAGGCGACACCAACCAAGGTGGCCGGTGCTCGCGAAAAGCTTGTACTCTTACGCGCTCATATTGTATGTCTTCTACGCTCTATTTCTTGTCTCCATCCATTTTCCATCCCTTTGGCTTTTCTTCTACTTTTCCCTTTCTTTAAAATTTTTTGTGGGAGCTGTTATTTGTTGTGTTGTATTGTGGATTTTGGTGTAGTGTGCATCTATTCTATTGTTTGAGTTTGCCTGCAGCTTTTATCAAATAAAGGGTATGGTTATCGGTGTAATTTGATAGATAAACAAATTGTAATGTAGTTGGGTCTGTCTACCTTCAAATGCTAAATGTTAATGTTGTTTATCTATTCGAATTCTATTGTTTGGGTCTGCCTGCAGCTTTTATCAAAGAAAGGCGGAATCTTAACGATGCTTCTGATTCCAATTTGGAGCAATGAAATTTTCATTTGAATGCATCTATTCTATTGTTTCTCCGAAAAATAGCTCATAAAAATTACTTTTTGATATATAAACATCCCCAAATAAGTGTAATACTACAGAAAAAAGTATCTTAGAAATCACTTCTTCTACAAGAAAGTTGTCAAAATTTATAAAAGTGAGTTTAACTTACATTTAATTTTTTTGAAGGGATTACCGTTTATGCCAATTTAAAAAAAAAATGAGTGGATTACTGTTTATTAAATTAAATTTCTCACTTAAGAACACCGTTTGAATTATAAAATAGAAATTTCAATAACTCGAATTTTTTAGTAGTTAATGGACTAAATTTTTAAGTTCGAGTTATTAAATAGGAGTAATTTGGGCACCTAAGTTTCAAAGGGTATACTTTGGGCACCTATTTTTCATCTAAGCATTTATAATATTATTGTATTAATTGATTGTAATGTTTTAGGATTGAAAAATGAATTTTTAAAAATTTAAGGGAGAAATTATAAGAAACATTTTTATTAGTGACTATAATGTTTACTTTTTTAAATTGAGGAGAAAAAAATGTACATGAGATAAATTTTAATGGCTATTACAGTAATTTATCCTTATTTTTTCGTTAATTAATTCCGCCACATCAACAATCCGTTAGGGGACTAATGGACTATAACGTCGGAGTGACCAAGTCTTTACACATCAAAAATGTAGATGACTTCTTAATGGCACTTTTCAAAAGTGGTGACTAAATATGTACAAACGGGAAACGAAAGTGACCCCTGCAGTAGTTTACCTTTTTTTTTAAAAATCCAACGGTTATTATCCCTTGATGTGGATCCAAGGGTATATAATAATTGGTCTCATATTAGCCTTAAATTAAGGGATTTTTTTAGAAAAATCCCATCCAAGGAGGCTAAGAGATTATAGTTCTTGAGGGGGAGCTCCTTTCTATGAGGAATCTTCTTTTTACTTTGGCAAATTTAGTTCACAGTTTAGCCGAATGTGTCTTCCTCGATTCCTTGGTAGCCGAAGCTTTAGTTCACATGTCACCATCTGATTGGACCATTATATTTATTGATATAAATTGATAAATTAGTTTGATTGACAAATTATGTGAGTAAAAGGACTAAATGTGTATTTATACAAATTTATCTAACTGTCACATCATCATTTCCATCAAAAGTTAATGATCATTAGTCTGATTGACAAAATTTATAATTGAGTAGTTAAAACAGGATCAAATTCGTAGTTAGGTGGTCATAGATGTTGTTTACCCAAATAAAAATCACTTAAATATATTTTTCTTTTATGAAATTACAATGTCAAACAATAGATAAACTAAAATCGTACTTGCAACTTAGTATCAATATTCAAGGAATTCAAAATTATAAAGACAATCTATCATAATCTTTTGAAGGACGTGTATCAACAACTCAAAAATTATTATTCAACCAAGATGTTATATATCGCATGCAAAATCGATACCCCAAAGCATTTAACCAATAACAACTTAGTATTATATAAAACGTTTTTAATCTATCCCAAACAAACCCACAATCCTAAATTTTAATATATCAATAAGTAACACAAACAAAAAATTGAAAAGAAGAAGATAATCTGACGATTTAGATGAGAAAAGAATCATTGCGACAGAATAAGACTCAATTCATTCATTCAATAAATTTCTAAATAAACAGACTCAGGATATAACCTTAGTGTCCCAACAACACCGTTTACCAAACTGGCATTGGGAGGAATAAAATAAAATAAAGCAAATAAAAATACTTAACAACCATGGTGAAAATGACATAGTTTCTATTTAGGCCTATTAGAATACTCCTTGCTTCACAATATCCTTGATCTCAATGATCAAATGAAGGAAATTGTTGTTGCAGATTGCATAGAACTATCCATGTGACATCATCAGGAAAAGAGTTTGTCCATTTCACTAGCACCTCTGCCACAGCCCTATTTCCTCTTTTGACCATCCTCATTTCCAAAATTATAAAAGGTTCCCTACTAATAGTCCCATTTGAACTCACTATAGGCAGTTCCACTCAGGTATTAGCAACTCCAATGTGTTTCTTCAACTGTGAGACATGAAACACTAAATGTACTTTGGATCCATTTGGAAAATTCAATTTATAGACCACCTACCCTTGTAACGACCTGAATTGCGGGTTAATAATTTGGATCTTGAATTTAGATTCATATATTTTAATTTTAGGGATTTGATTTGGAAGAAATTGGATTTTGGAAGCTCAATTATATGAGAATGAGTACTAGAGTGAATAAGGATTGAAGTTTTGTGTCTAAAGTGAAAATAAGGAGAAAGGTAAAATCTTTATAATAGAATTTGTCCAAAGGTGATTATGAAAGCTTTTACACGCAAGTGTTTTGAACCATTAGATTTTGATGAGTTTTTCATCCTTAATATCAACCCTTAGATATATTAAAATTATGGGATTTATTTTAAACAAAGAATGGATTTATAAAATATGATTGGGCGAGAGAAAAGATGAAGCAAAAGTTCATCTTCTTCTCCAATGGTTCCAACGTGAGAAAGGAAGAAAAATGGGTAAGTTTCTTCCCTTGTTTTTTTTCTTCAAATCCATTTGAAATTTAGCTTGGTTTATGAAATATGAAGTTGATCTTCATCTTATTTTCTTTCATTTAAGCATTCTATTAATGTGTTAAGTCTTCATTTTTCTCCCATAAAGGTGTATGTCAAGTTAAAAGAAAATAGGGGTAAGGATTCAAACTTTTTTCTTTAAATTCCTCATTATTTAGTTGGATTTTGGGTAAGTTCGTGAGATGAGAAATTGTTTATCCCATCATTCTCTACCAAATGAGAATATTTTTGAAGGCTATTGCTTGGGTTTAAGTATACCCTAAATTTCATGAAAAATCCTATATTGAAAAAGCATGTGACATGATAAAAGAAATATAAATTGAAAGTAATTGTGAAAGAAAATGGATATGTGTGATGAGTTTTGAATAAATCCTAAAGCATTTCATCAAATATCATTGAGAGATCATATTGTGGGTATTTTTGGAAGGATTTGTTTTAAAAAAGGGAAAAGGGTTGAAGCTTAGTTTGGTTAATTAATTTGTTTAATTAACTTTACTAGTAATTAGAAATGTAATAAATCATTTTTACACTTGTTGGCTTAGTGAAAGAGTTGGAGAAACTTCTAACACCAAGGGGAAAGAGAAAAGTTGTAAAGAAATGGTCAATAGTTGCCCTTGGAGTCTATGCTTAAGGTTTGTACATCTTAAACTTTGAAGTGCTTCCTCCCTCTCATAATTGTGATTGTTTTGTATGTTTGAGTATTGGTTGAGTTGTTTGGGTGTTTAAGCATGTTGGCAATTGGATGCTCTTGAGGTAATTGTTTTTGTTTAAAGACGTGATTAAATGGTCATGACATGTTAATAAAATCCTAATAGGCTTTAGAAAGCATGAAACTCCATATATAGGTCAAACTTAGGGGTTCTAAGTTGAATATCGTAGAATGGGAAGCTATTTCTGGGCTTCGGTACTGGTACGTGGGAGGCAACGTACCCGTACTCGTGGGTTTTGGCAAATTCTGGTACATGCTTCAACCAATATCAGTATTACACTCAAGTAAATATCGGTATGGGATGACCAGTACCGGTACTCGTGGGTTTTGGCAAATTTTGGGAGCCAATTTTGGTATCGGTACGATGAGGAGCGTACCGGTACTCGAGCCCATTTATCGAAACGGTAGATCCAGTACCGATACGGGTGAACTTTTCCGGATTCCACTAGCAAGTTTTGGTATCGGTACGGGCAACAATGTACCAATACTCGTGGGCTGAGTACATGTACCCTCTAAACTGTACCGGTACCCACTAATGCCACATCGAAAATATGGGGGATTTTTGTAATAACTTTAATGTGACTTAATGGAATATGATAAAATATAATATCGATCCTTTGGTTGAACTAAGACTTTGAATGCCCTTATTGAGTGGTCTTTCCCGACCTTGTATTGTACATGAGCCTTGTGAGTGGTAGCTCTTTAAAAAGCATGTATTTTCCCTTGGTTTATAGGTCTAATTGTCCCCATATTGGTGTCCATTGCATCAATTTTTGCATTTTCATGTCTATTTTTGCTTTTCTCTAACTTAGTTTCAGTGGCTCGTGTTTTGTATATTTCTACGTATTTTTGCCTCATTGTCGTTGCATTACTAATGTTCATAAAGAGGAAGTTTTTAACACTGCAACTAGTTCGATACTACATCTGTCAGCTGTCCAGTTTGCTTATGGATAAGGATGACTCTGCTAGTTGTCCAGTTTGTTACAACAATTTATGTACAGCTCTGGGCATGAAATTAACCTACATGACAAGTGTCTTTCTTTGGGTGGCCTATAAAAGGACTAATTCAGAGGAGAGAGAGAGAGATAGTCGCACTTTTCCCATTTTTTCATATCATCTTTAACCTCTGAGCTTTCTCCCTCATTCCAAGCGGCTTAAGCTTGTTTATGGAGATCCGAGGTGAGGTGAGGCAGATTTATTCGAGGAAAAGAGGATTCAAGTGTTGAATCGAAGAAATACATTGTTATCTTCTTAAACTCTTCTTTATTTTGATGATTATGAAGATTTATTTTGTATTCTTTTGCTCAACTTGACGATGGTTAAATTTTCTTAAGCTTTATGAATTGAAATAATTTCTTTAGTTTAGTATATATCTGTGTTAGCTTTTTCTTAAGCTTTAATTGTTGGATTTGATTTACGTTTTGCATGAGAGTGTTAAACTAACCACTGATATCAACAGATGTAGTAATAAGTCAGATTAACGAGTTTTACAACGAAAGTTGATTGGATGCAATGAAAGTTGATCCACTTGTTTGAAGGGCTATAGTCTCTACTTATGAGAAGAATCCTCTATACCTGATCATACAGTAATAGATGGAGACAATGATGGGAAGATGAGTAATTTCCGTCCTGTTATTAATCCGTTTCCATATATTTTACAACTGAAGTTCCGCCACAATGCCCAATATCAGCGCAACAGTAAGATAATCCATCTCCACCTTTTCATCAAAGATTTAAGAATACTGATTCAGACAATCAATTTCAATTCTTTCATGATACTTTACAACAACTCACTGTGCAAATTCCTTTGATTGATGCTATTACACAGATTCCGAATTATGCAAAGTTCATGAAGGATATTCTCTCTCGAAGAAGAAGCTCAATGCAATGGAAACCATTGCGCTCACTAAGGAGTGTAGTGCGTTAATATCTACCCTTCTACTGAGAAAGATTAAAGATCCATACAACTTCATCATACCTTCCTCAATTGGTAATCACTATTTTAGTAAAATTATTTATGATTTACGGGATAATATCAATTTAATGCCGCTATCTAATTTCAAAAGTTAGGAATTGTAGATATGAAGCCCACTGCAGTCACATTGCAATTAGCGGATAGATCTTTGACTTATCCAAATGGTCAAATCAAGGATATGCTTTTTCATGTAGACAAGTTTGTTTTCCCCAGTTGATTTTATTATTCTCTATTGTGAGGCTGACAAGGATGTACCTATCATTCTTGGTCGCCCACTCTTAGCTACTGGAAAGCGATCGTTGATGTATTGAAAGAAGAACTGACAATGCAGGTTGAAAATGACCAAGTTACTTTTGGGATGTTCAACGCTAACATGGGAAGAAAGTCTGAAGATTGTCATCATATCGACATTCTTGAACATATTATTCAAAAAGACCTACATCATCGTGGTATATTCATTATTGAGGATACTGCATTAACAGGGGTAGAAGAAGATCTCACAAATTGTGACCACATCGTTGAGGTGCTTACTACGTCAGCTCATCGTAAGTGGCAAGTTGAATCTTTGGATCTTGCTCAACGGTCAATTCCTACTTTTAAACAATCTATTGAAGAAGATCATACTCTGGAACTCAAACCATTGCCAGCTAATCTCAAATATGTATTCCTTGGAGATACAGAAACACTCCAGTCATTATCTCTGCAACCTTGGATGCAATACAAGAAGCTTATTTGATCAATATTCTTAAGCGACACAAGCGTGCTATTGCATGGAAAAATTATGATATCAAGGGCATTAGTCCATCTTTATGCATGCACAAGATTAAGTTGGATGATGAAAACAAACAGTCTATTGAGCCGCAAAGAAGATTGAATGAATAGATGATGGAAGTAGTCAAGAAGATAATCCTTAAATGGTTGGATGCCGAAATTATCTATGCAATTTTTGATAGTGCATGGGTGAGTCCAGTCTAGTGTATCCCTAAGAAAAGTGGCATCACTGTAGTTCGTAACGGTGCTAATGAGCTAATTCCAACTCACATTCCTACTAGTTGGCGTATTTATATAGACTACAGATGTCTCAATGCAGCTATAAGGAATGATCATTTTCCTCTTCCTTTCATTGATCAAATGTTACATTTACACCGACCACAAAAGTTTAAAGTATCTTCTCATCCACAAGGAGTTAAATTTGAGACAACGACAATGGATTGAGTTGTTAAAGGACTATGATTGCATCATAGAGTATCATCTCAGTAAAGCTAACATTTTAGACGATGCTTTGAGCCAAAAGTCCATGTCAGATTCGAGGGCGGTGTTTGCCTATTTGAGGATGACCGGTGATGGTGGGTTGTTAGCCGAGCATCGTGTAGAGCCTACCTTAGTGCAAGAGATCAAGAGGACACAATTGTTAGACGAAGAGTTAGTGGCAAAGATTGACATAGTTCAAATGGGCGAGGCACCCGATTTTGATGTGTGTGACAGCGGGATCTTGTAATTTAAAAATTGATTATGTGTTCTAGCTTTGGAGGATTCACAAGATTGTATCCCGCGGGAGCTGTATTGTAGTCTGTTTGCTATGCATCTGGGGAGTAACAAGATGTACCAAGACCTTTGTCCCTTTTATTAGTGTCCTAGTATGAAAAGAGATGTATCCGAGTTTATGACAAGATGCTTAGCTTGTCAGCAAGTTAAGGCCGAGCACCAAGTTCCTTCGGGCTTGCTTCAGCCCATACAAATTCCACAATGGAAGTGAGATCATGTGACCATGGATTTTGTAACAGGTTTTCTGTTGACATAAAAGAAGCATGATGCAATATGGGTGATAGTAGATCATTTGACCAAGTCTACTCATTTGTCGAAGAAGATACATGAGGCTTGGAATACCAAGTTACATTTCAGTACATCTTTCTACCCTCAGACTGATAGTCAGTCTGAGCGAGTTGTCCAGATCTTGGAGGATATGCTTCAATGTTGTATCATTGACTTCGAAAAGAGTTGGGAAGAGCAACTACTACTTTTCGAGTTTTCCTACAACAACAGTTTTCATCCAAGTATCAAGATGGCTCCTTTTGAGGCCTTGTATGGACGTAAATGTAGAGCACCTTTGTGTTAGACCAAGCTCAATGAGAGAATAATTTTAAGATCAGATTTGATTAGACAAACCGAAGAAAAGGTTCAGATAATCAAGGAAAGGTTGCAAGAGACCTTTGATCGTCAAAAAGCTTATACAGACCAGAAGCGTAAGCACATCGAGTATGAGGTTGGTGACAAGGTGTTCCTCAAGGTGTTACAGTAGAAAAGAGTAATCCGCTTTGGGCGAAAGGGCAAGTTGAGCCCGAGGTTTATCAGACCATATGGGATTCTTAAGAGGATTTGACCCGTAGCTTACCGATTAGCCTTGGATTCAGAGATGGAACACATCTACAATATGTTTCATGTGTCTATTTTGAGACATTATCATTCCGATCCTTCCCATGTTATTCCTCTTAAGGAGATTGAGATCGATACTGACTTCAGCTATGAGGAGGAGACAATAAGAGTTATTGATAAAAGAGTCAAGTAACTTCAAACCAAGTGTATACCCTCGATGAAGATGTTATGGAGGAATCATGGGGTCGAGGAAGCCACTTGGGAGGTAGAAAAAGACATGAAGCTGCTTTACCCGCATTTGTTTCTAAAAGGTAAATTTCGAGGACGAAATTTTCTTTAAAGAGGGGAGAGTTGTAACAAATTGGATTTGGGATCTAGGACTCTTTTCATCCGATCTTTGGGCTTTGGGTGTTGGGCGGTGTAGAACCTATTTGGGCTTCTCTTGAGTGTTGGGTTGAAGCCTTGGTTGGCTTAGAGATGGTTGGAGTGTAGGGAGGTAAATTTACCCCACTTTGAAGTAGAAAAGATGGTGTCTCCTTATTTTTTTTGTAGAAAATTGTAAGGGATGAGATCACCCTTGTCTCCAATATCCTTTTCATTTCTCTCTTTTTCATTCTTCCACCCAAAACTCATGTTAAAGATCAAAACTTTATTTTTAGATTTTCGGAATACAAGTTGAGTAGGTTGGAATCTACATAAATGGATCTACCAAACAAGGTAAAAAATGGAAGAAAACGGTGAGGGTTGTGAGATGTGAGAGTTTGGGTGGGGGTTGAAGAAGAAGAACGGGAATTGGGGAAATTTAACTCCATTTTCTGTTGTAAAGTCTTTTATTTTATTTATTTTGACCTTCTAGCAATGTTCTAACCTGTTTTACAACATCTCTTGTAGCTAAGAAGGTTAGAGAGCACTCCAAGGACCAAGCAAAAAGGAAGGCTTGAGCTAGGTGAGGATCTATTTTCCAGCCTTGGAAGTAAGGTTAGTACACTACTAACTCCCCTGTGTTCATGGAAGGAGCGTATCAGTACTCTTAAGTAGGTATCGACACTCGATGGGTGATTTGCCCAAAAATTACGTTTTGATTTCGAAGGACCTATAATTCGAGTAATAAGGCCCAATGGGCCTCTAATGTGATAAAATGAAAAGTAAAACTGAGAAACTGAGAATTTAACCTCATATAAGAACATAATGAGTAACAACTTTGTAAATGTTGGTTAACTTGTTTATAATTGTAACCATAAGGATCCTTAGTGGATCGTGGGTGGTCACGTGCCAAGTAAGGGCACTTGTGTGGTTGAGCCACCTTTGTTTGTTGGGACCTGGATACCTAGTGACAGTGTTGCAACACAATGCTTAAATATTTTCGAATGTATGAACCTGATGCTTAGTAGGACCGGGACTCACTCGAAGATGATCGACGAGAGATTTCGAGCATGAGTGTATGAACCTGATGCTTAGTGGAACCGGACCTCACTCAAAGTGTACGCACCCGATGCTTATTGGAATCATGCATCACTCTAGTTTTGTTGGTATGATATGTATATATCTATTTATATGCTGCGTGAGCTTAATACTTCCCTTTGATTGCTATGTGTTTGGGCGGCTAGAGGTAGCGCCAATGTTGTCATATTATGCCATGATATCATTCTTTTAGCTACATGCTCATATTTATGATTTGTATGAAGCACGGTTAAGTGGGAAGTGTATCCACTGAGCTTCGTTAGCTCAACCTTCAAAATTGTTGTTTCCGTTTGCAAGTTTGTAGGTTGACGTGCATTGTTGGAGCACCATCGAAGTAGGACCTGAACATTCACTTGTTGTCCGAGTACAATACTTATATTATTTGGCCTATGTATTCGTAGGACCATATGAATGTATTGTAACTCATATTTTGAATTTTAACTTAACCGTCGAACGCTTTTGTCTATGTATTTTAAATGGAGCTCCCCCTATAACGTTTTAACTATTACTCTATTTCGAAATGTTTGAACTAAATGGGTTTTTATGAAATGGTTGTGGTATGAGCTAAACTAGGTTGGAAATTTTATGGTTACAGTTTGAGCTTAAGGCCCAAATGTGACATCCGGGCCGAGGGTGTTACAAACAAAAAAGAAAGCCATTAGAAACAACTACACTCTAAATTAAGAAAACAGAATTGCAAGCAGAAACATAAAAAACCAAATAACGCCATCCCCGACAATGGCGCCAAAACTTAATCGATGTAAAAACATCACACTCTTAGTGCAAGCAAACACTGTAGATGCAAGAATAGAAACAGGGGAATCCTGTTTGAATATCAATCCCACGAGGATGAAGAACACTCAAGAAAGTACGACGGCTCAACCGACATGTAACCCCCTCGACCTGGTCTAGACGCGAGACAGAACCGAACGAGTCACAAATAGAATATTGAAGTAAACTGAGAAGATTTACCTCAATAAACGGCCATATTTATTTTTTAACTTGTCTAGATGCGCATTAACATCCTATGTGATTCACACTTGTAGCGGAAGAGACTTCAATGCAAACATATAATGATTTGGCATTCAATTGCTTAAAAACATAGATTAGGGACCAAATTGTAATCTTAGAAAAAAAAGGATCCCTTCAAATTTAAGTTACCATCCTTTAATTAGTCATATTACATGACACTGTGTCAAATCCTAGCTCAAATGGATACCAATAAGGCATTCAATTGCAATCACAAGAATTTACGGACCAAATTGTAAATCTGGTAAATTATAAGAATTTACTTGAAAAAAGGTTTACCAATCCTTAATTAATCAGGTTCCATGCAAACATGTCCGATTTCAGCTCTAAAAGATCATCCAAACCCAATCAATTGCATGCATAAGAATCAGGGACCAAAACATAAGAAACAAAAACCTTTGATAACCAAAATAACCAACTTACCTACCAGGGGTATCGATACGGTATTTTCCATAACCTAAAGGCCGTATCGATACACCATCAACCATATCGATATGGGTAAAAAAATACACTATATTGTATCGATACCCTTTCAACTGTATTGATACCCCTGAGCCTAAAATGCCCAAAATTACTGGATTTTCACTCTTTAATGCACTCATCACCACTCTTCCAACATATATATAACATATCCAAACATCAAACCTCTATCATTCATGGCATATTCAACATCATATCATGGCAATTTGCATCAAAGGTAAACTATAGGCATGCATCCTAGCAAACAAGCCAAGCAAGATACCAAAATGCATAGCAAAGCACAATCCAATAACCAAAGGCCATTTACAGGTCTAAAACAACAATGAACACTTGCTCAAATAGGGAGTTTACACAAATCTCCAAAAAGCACAACGGATCCCTTATTGCCCTTATTACTTTAGTCTAAACCGAAACATACTTTCTTAAGCGAAGTCTCTTGAGATCCCTTGTTACTTGCTGCCTCCAAAACCTCAATTATCAGCATTGATGGACAAATGAGAGCATAAGCACACACGGCTTAGTGAGGAAGCTCATAAGCAAAACACCATCAATGCATTAAAACCATTTTTCATGTCCACATTGAAATCTCATTTCAATTTACCGAAACATCATTTGAAAATAATCATTCCCTTTTTAAACCATGCACTTCCCTTAACAAAAAATCATCATATAAGTTTTCTTGCAACATGTATTATGAATCCAACAGCAAATCACATTGCCAACATTCAATTTAAGCCTTCCCATGCATAACTACCATATGCAAAGCTTAAAGAGTAAAACATGCATTTACATATTATGCATTATAAACCATTTCATAATACATCATCAATTTAATTGGCTTACAAGTGATCATCAACATGCTCATTTCTCAAAAACAACATCAGATATGCATATTCACAAGTGTTGTCCCAACAGTTCATACAATCTCACTGGCATCTCAAGGTTCACACACGAGAGCAACGCTCCACCATTGTGACACCCGTGGTGGAGTATTTGGTACACCATATATACCCATCAACACCACTCATCGGTAGATGTATAACCCCACTAACGAGAGACGGGACACCGTACACTTTCCTCAATCGTTAGGGTACTTGGATGGAGTATTCGGTACACCATATAAACCCCTCAACATCCAAGGCGACTTGTTTATAGTGCACTCAATCCTATAGCCAGCTAGTTATATCCTATTTCATTTATAAACCATTTTTAAGACATCACTTGCCAATATAATTCACTTGCCATGTGTATCCTTCGATGTCACATCATTAAAAACAATAACCACACTCTTTTAAATATGCTTTAACCGTAGGCCAAACCAATAATTCAAAACAGTGCATAAATCATCACATAATAGCATAACCGAGAGAGAAAATTCCTTTCACTTACTTCCGAACTTAGTTAAATGTTTCAAGCTTACCACTAAGTTCCCAAATCATCTTTTATAGCTTTCAAAACTGAAATTCACATTCTCACTCACCAACACGCGCAAACTCGACTAGTCGACACGAATCCAAGCAATCAAAACTCACGAACCTTCATCGATTGCTTCTGATACATTCTCCCATCTTTATACCACACAAGAATAGAGGATTAATGCATTAAAATCTCCAGAAAACAAAGATACTTCGTTGCTCTGCCCAAAAACACCAAAACGCTTATCCGAAACAACCGAAAACACCTTCAGTTACACTACAAACTTAGCCCAACCAAAACCTATCACTTTCATCCATTTTTAATCATCAATTAACATCCAAAACAATCTAATTACATCCTTATATCTCCAGCAACACCATATCCATATTAACACCACAAAACCCCAAATCTAACAATCTAACAATTAGAGATTCAACTCGTTTTGGGATTACTATTATAAAAAATTTATTTCAACAACATTTAACATCTAAAACATGATTAAAATCAACCTAAAATCAATAAAAAAAGTACCATTACGAAAATCTTGAGAAATCATCTTTCAATGTTTGATTTAGCCATTTTCATCAATTAGATTATAAAACCTTGTTATTAAACATAGTTAGAGAGCCAAAGACTTGGGAATTTCAATAAAGAACCTTGATTAGAGGAGAGAAAAGAAAGATCACCTCTAACACAAGCTTTCCCCTTGATTTTCAATGATTTAGAAGAAGTTCTTCAAGAAACCCATAGCTAGTTGATGTAGAAATCCATGAGAATCATTTAGAAATCATAAGTGGATTAAAAGAGATAAATCTCTGGAGATTTTATTGATGGAAAGATAGTTTGGCTGATGGAAAGTTGAGAGAAAAGTTTAGGAGAAAAGTGAAGATGAACATAACCTTTTCTGTTTATTGAATTGAAGTAAAAATTATGAGATTACAAGAGAAGTTTACAACTTATATAGACTAGGACTTTAACATTAATTAGGAGTCCTACTAAGGTTAGACTTCTACTCTATCTTTTAGATACTAGATATATATAACAATTCTAATAGAATTTAACTCCTATATTAATTAGAGTTTAACTCCTATATTAATTAGATTTTAACTCCTACACAACTTATACTATGCGTAATCTTACACTCCCCCTCAAACTGGAGAGTATACATTGTATAATCCCAGTTTGGATAAGAATTTGTCGAAAAGGGCTTTTGGTAGAGGTTTTGTGAGAATGTCTGCCACTTGTTCTTCTGTTGGTATGTAGTTCAGTGAAGTTGTTCCTTTAGCTAGTTTTTCTGCAATGAAGTGCCTGTCAATCTTGATGTGCTTAGTCCTGTCGTGTTGAACATGATTTTTGGCAATTTGAATAGTTGACTGGTTATCACAAAATACTTCAAAATTTTCATTTTTTGTCATACCCAATTCTGTGAGTAATTTTACTAGCCAAATTCCCTCACATATTCCCAAGGCTAAAGATCTGAATTCTACCTCGGCACTGCTTCTAGAGACCAGTGTCTGCTTCTTGCTTTTCCAAGTTACCAAGTTACCCCAAACGAAGGAGCAATACCCACTAGTTGACCTTCTATCAGTGAGTTCTCCTGCCCAGCTTGCATCTGTAAAGATCTTAAGTGTTCTGTGATGACTCTTTTTGAAAAATAAGCCATGTCCTGGTGTACCTTTAAGATATCTCAGAATCCTCTTAGCTGCTTCCATGTGCTCTTGCCTCGGATCTGTCATATGTTGACTGATAACATTGACAGGGAATGCAATGTCTAGTCTTCTGAGTGATAGATAGATCAATTTACCCATCATCCTTTGGTAAATTCCTTTGTCAGCCTCAGGACCAGGTTTTGACTTATCGAACTTTAACCCTGCATCCATCGGTGTATCTGCTGGTTTGCAACCTAGTAGGCCAGATTCTTTAAGAAGATCTAGAACATACTTTCGTTGATTAATTATCAACCCCTTGTTGGTCCTTGCTACCTCCATGCCTAAGAAATATCTTAGTTTTCCTAGGTCTTTAATTTCAAATTCCCTGCTCAACAGACTCTTTAGCTTTTCCACTTCTTCTTCATCATCTCCTGTCACTATTATGTCATCCACATAAATAATTAAGATCACCTTTTTATTGGACAAGGTTACCTTAGTGAACAAGGTATGATCTGCCGAGGACTGTTTGAAGCCATTATTCATTATGACTTTGGTAAACCTTTCAAACCATGCTCTAGGGGATTGTTTGAATCCATAGAGTGATTTAACAAGCTTACATACCTTTTGAACTTGTTCAGCACCTTTTACTCCAGGGGGAATTTGCATATAAACTTCTTCTTTAAGATTGCCATTCAGGAATGCATTCTTGATATCCAACTGACGTAATTTCCAGTCGCAATTCACTGCCAAACTTAGAAGAAACTGAACTGAATTCAACTTAGCAACATGAGCAAATGTTTCTTTAAAATCGATCCCATAGGTTTGAGTAAAACCTTTGGCAACCAATCTCGCCTTGTGTCTTTGTATGCTGCCATCAGAGTTATATTTAATAGCAAATATGTACCCCCTTAACCCGGCCTAGACGGTTGACCCGAATTAAGAAGATTACACGGGGAAAATCAAAGTCAACCCGAAAGTCAACCTTGATTAACGACCCTTTTTTTTTCTTTTTAAAACTTATCTAGATGCACATTAACCCTAGACATGTTCACAAGAACAACATACTCAGAGATCACAACAATCAAAGATCATTCAGGGACTCAATTGCGCAAATTACAACTTTAGGGACCAAATCGTAAATTCTAGAAATTATAAGGACTTAACCCAAATTAAAGTTACCAACTTGAAATTAATCATCTTTCATGCTTCTCTATCAAATTTCAGCTCAAATGGACATCTCAAACTCATACAATTGCTATAACAAGTTTTAGGACCAAAACGCAAACATTTCAAAACATTTAACCAACAATTTCAATGCCCAACGGTCGAGTGTTTCGGAACAGGGAAGACCCGTTCCGAAACGCGGGACCGTTCCGAAACTGGTACCGAAACAGGGCCTGACAGAGGCCAAACCGTTCCGGAACAGTGCCTCCCGTTTCGGAACGCCCAGGCCATTTCAGGCCCCCGTTCCGATACGGTAGCACCTGTTCCGAAACAGGCTGCCCAGATTGCAGAAAAAATGCTGGTTTAACACAAAATTGACCTATCAAACATGCTCCAAATGCCACCAAACTATACCAGCAAGTCATTCAACATACAAGGAACATGATTGCATCAACCAAACATCAACATGGCATCAATTATGAAAATCCCCAATTCTATAGGCATGCATCCTACATTGGAAACCATTCAAGCATCAAAATACCAAAACCATCACATAAAGGCCAATTACAAGCTCCAACATTATTAACATCATTAAACCAACTTAGGGAGTCCAAAACATCTCCCAAAACAACAACATAGGTTCCCATTGCCCAATACCAAAAGCTAATAGTGTTTTAAAAACCTTCACCATACTTGAGCTTAGTTCACCACTTGGATTCTTCACCACCTTGCTGCCCTCAATGCACTTTAATGCTCTGCATTATTGGTTTAATAAAAGAGAGAGAGCGTAAGCAAAAGCTTAGTGAGGAATGCTCATTAAAAACCACACAATAATGCATTTACAAAACACATTTATAAACCTTAAATCCAATCATCATTTGTACATGCTCATAAGCATTTAAAACAAGCAACTCATGCTTCAAGTTCATAACATGTCATATTGGCAACAAGTGATACATTCAACATAAGATCCACACATGGACTTTTAAACACCATTGTGATCTTACACTTTCCAAGGACCACACATGGACTTTTAAACACCATTGTGTCCTTAACCCCATGGACTTTTAAACACCATGGCAAGGACCACACAAGGACTTTTAAACACCTTTGTGTCCTTAACAAGAATCTCCCAATGACTTTTAAACACCTTGGAGTTCTTAAATAACAAGGCTTACACAAGGAATTTTAACCACCTTTGTAACCTTAACCAAGGACCAACCATGGACTTTTAAACACCATGTTGTCCTTAAATACACAAGACTCACCCAAGGAATTTTAACCACCTTGGTGATCTTAACCAAGAACCAACCATGGACTTTTAACCACCATGTTGTTCTTAAATAAACAAGGATCACACAAGGACTTTTAACCACCTTTGTGACCTTAACCATCACTTGCCAATATGCATCATTAACAACAATAATCCACAGTTTTAAAGCATTTAACAAAGCCATTAACATCATGCATCTTTAAGCATCAAACCACATTAAACAATGTTCAAAAACAAGGATCTCTTACCTTGAGCATCCTTCAACACATGGCTTATAATCTCAGCAAATAAACATGCTAAATATGCTTTCAAAACAGGATTTAAAACATGCAAACAAACCACAATGCATACAACCAATCCATGGTTCATCATCAAGAGAGTTTTTCCGAAAACTTACTCTTGAGCTTAGCTAAGTTGCTTAGACTTAAACTAAGCTCCCAAACCTTCAAAACATTGATTTCAAAGCTGAAATCCAAAATCCACTCACCGATTCCGTTTCGCCTCTTGCCGAAACACCAATCAAGCTTCCGGATCACCACCACTAGGATCCAAAGATGACTCCCCTGTTTTAAACACATCAAAGCAGAGGATTAATGCATCATCATGCATTAATATCTTCAATGAAAGCACCTAAACTCGCTGCCCTCATCCACACTCCATTTTCGGCTACCAAACACAACCGAAAATGCATCCAAACAACTCCACAACACTACCCAGCCAAGATCCATCAAAACTAAACATTCTTAATCATCAATTAACATCCAAAATGGATCTCAACACATCCTTATACCACCAGCCATAACAGATCATCAAGATCACCCCAAAAACAACCAAAAACACAAGCTAAACTTAGGAAATTCAACCTATCCGGGATTGCATTAATTAAACCTCAATTTCTCATCAATTTAACATTCATTTAACATAAAAAATACACCTCAAATCACTGCCCAATCAGATCATACGAAATTTCATCAAAATCAAGCAAATCTTGCATTTAAAAGCCAAGATCAAGAACACAACCTTAAAACCTTTTATAAAACACAAATTAAGGATTGAGAACTTAGGAATTTCAGTAAAGAACTGAGAGTTTAGAGGAGAAGGACGTTCTTACCTCCAAACTTGAGTTTTCTCCCTTTTTGGAACCAAAATCTTGAAAATCCAATTAGCAAATGGTGAGGTTTTGTTGAGGAAATGATTAGAGATCAAAAGAGGATTAAAATCCCATGTTTGGACATCAAAATCAGAAGGAAATGCTCTGGAGAAAAGTGTTTGGTTTGAGAGAAAAGATGAGAGAAAATGGAAATGAAATTTTAGAAGTTAGTTGGAAAATGCCAAAATATCTTCCCTCCTTTTTAGTTTTATTTAAAAACCTTTAATTAATCATTTAATATCTTGGAAAAATCTGGAGAAACTCCCATTGGGTAAATAGCTCCTTAAAGATTCAAAGTTTCAATCCTTTTTAAAACAGTCTCACAGTTTTCAAAAATTACATTTTGGTCACTAACCAAAATGTCACACTTCCAAACCTTATTTTGTAAAATTGATTTCACCACACTCTTATATATATTAAAAGAGGATTTTAAGACATTTTTCCATATTTTTAATGCAACCCGAACTAGGCTTTCCTAATTTCACCTTTATATATTCGAACCGCACTCCGACCGAACCGGTCCGAAACCCAAAACTCCTAAGCCCAAAACTGGGGCGTTACAACTCTCCCCCCTTAAGAAATTTCGTCCTCGAAATTTACCTGAAGGAAAGAGGTACGGAAACTGCTTCAGCATGTCATCCTTCCGTTTCCACGTGGCTTCCTCAACACCACGGTGCTTCCACAACACCTTCACCAACTCAATGGTCTTGCCACGAAGAACCTTGCTATCCGAATTCAGAACCTTCACCGGTTCCTCATCATAGGTCAAATCCGGATTCAATTCCACTTCTTCCACAGGCATCACACGCGAAGGATCTGATCTATACCTCCGGAGCATAGAAACATGAAACACATCATGAATCTTCTCCAACTCTTGAGGTAGCCCCAACTTGTACGCAACAGGACCCACATGCTCAACCACCTCGTATGGTCCAATGTACCTAGGGCTCAACTTACCCTTACGACCAAACCTTATCACCTTTTTCCAAGGCGAAACCTTCAAAAACACACGGTCACCCACCGCATACTCAATCTCCTTACGCTTCAAATCCACATAAGACTTTTGCCGATCAGAAGCTGCCTTCAAACGCTCAAAAATGAGCTTCACCTTCTCGGTGGTTCCTTTCAACAAAGCCGGCATCGAAACCAACTTATGACCCGTTTCAGCCCAACAAAGAGGAGTCCTACACTTCCTCCTGTATAGAGCTTCATAAGGTGCCATTTGAATACTCGTCTGATAACTATTGTTATAAGCAAATTCCACCAAAGGCAAATGTTTCTCCCAAGAGCCCTGAAACTCAATCACACAGCACCTCAACATATCCTCCAAAATCTGGATAACACGCTCGGACTGACCATCCGACTGAGGATGATAAGATGTACTGAAATTCAACCGTGTACCCAAAGCTTGATGCAAACACTGCCAGAAACGCGATGTAAACCTTGGATCCCTATCCGACACAATCGACTTAGGCACACCATGCAGCCGCACAATCTCAGCAATGTACAGCTCCACAAGCTTATCCAAAGAAAACGTAGTATGCACAGGCAAGAAATGCGCACACTTCGTCAGGCGATCCACAATCACCCACACCGAATTCTTCTTCGATGGTGACAAAGGCAAACAAGATACAAAATCCATGGTAATCCTTTCCCACTTCCATTCAGGGATTCTCAACGGTTGCAACAACTCTGAAGGAACCTGATGCTCAGCATTAACTCGCTGACACACCATGCACTTGCTCACAAACTCTGCAACATCTTTCTTTAAACCCACCCAATAGTACTCATCACGAAGATCACGATACATCTTAGTACTACCAGGGTGCATAGCAAAAGGACTACCATGACCTTCAGTCAGAATAGAACGCCTCAACTCAGCATCATTGGGCACCACTATCCGACTCCCAAAACACAACACTCCATCATCATTAAAACAGAAATCCGAAGGCCTACCCTCCGCGATATCCTGAACATGTGGTACCAAGGAATCATCCAGCAACTGCTTTTCCTTGATCAACTGAACCAAAGATGGTTTCACTTGCAACTCAGCCACAAGACCACCATCACGCGAAATACTCAAACTGGCAAACATAGCCCTCAACTCAACAGCTACCTTCCTACTCAAGGCATCCGCTACAACATTAGCCTTTCCAGGGTGATACTCAATCGTCAAATCATAATCCTTGAGCAACTCCACCCAACATCGCTGCCTAAGATTCAACTCCTTCTGAGACATCAGATATTTCAAACTCTTGTGATCCGTGTACACAGTACACTTCTCACCATATAGGTAATGTCTCCAGATCTTCAAAGCAAAAACCACCGCAGCCAACTCAATGTCATGCGTAGGATAATTGCGCTCATGCACCTTCAACTGCCGCGATGCATAAGCCACCACCTTAACCTCTTGCATCAACACACATCCTAAACCAACATAGGACGCATCACTATACACCACAAACTCTTTCCCTGATTCAGGTTGAACCAAGATAGGAGCTTGCGTTATAGCTGCCTTAAGCTTCTCAAAAGCCTGCTGTCTCGCTGCTGTCCACTCATACTTAACATCTTTCTGCAACAACTTCGTCAATGGTGCAACAATTTTAGAAAACCCATCCACAAACCTCCGGTAGTATCCCGCCAAACCAAGGAAACTACGAACCTCATGAACAGACTTAGGAACCTTCCAATTCATCACCGCCTCAATCTTCTGAGGATCAACACGAATCCCCTCAGCAGAAACCACATGCCCAAGAAACACCACTTCACTTAACCAGAATTCACACTTGCTCAGCTTGGCATAAAGCTGATTCTCCAACAAAGCATGCAACACAATCCTCAAATGCTCTTCATGCTCCTCCTCAGTACGCGAGTACACAAGGATATCATCAATGAACACCACAACAAACTTATCCAGGTATTCATGAAACACACGATTCATCATGTCCATGAAAGCTGCAGGAGCATTTGTCAAACCAAACGACATCACAAGGAACTCATAATGCCCATACCTTGTCCTGAAAGCTGTCTTAGGCACATCCACATCCTTCACCTTCAACTGATAATACCCTGACCTCAAGTCAATCTTAGAGAACACAGCTGCTCCCCGAAATTGATCAAAGAGATCATCAATTCTCGGCAAAGGATACCGATTCTTGATAGTCAACTTGTTCAGCTGACGATAATCAATGCACATTCTCATAGTGCCATCCTTCTTCTTCACAAACAAGACCGGTGCACCCCAAGATGACACACTCGGCCGAATGAAACCACGATCAAGCAATTCTTGCAATTGCGTCTTCAGCTCCTTCAACTCTTTAGGTGCCATTCTATAAGGGGTAATGGACACAGGAGTTGTATTCTCATACATCTCAATCCCAAACTCCACCTCGCGATTAGGAGGTAATCCAGGCAACTCCTCAGGAAAAACACCAGGAAACTCCTTCACAATCCTGATATCTTGCACACGCAACTCCTTAGAGCTAGGATTCATCACAAAAGCTAGGTAAGCTTCACAACCTTGCCTTAGCATCCGGCTCGCCTCCAATGTAGACACCACATTGGCAAGAAACGTCACATTCTCACCAACCACAACCACCTCATAATCATCCGCAAGCTTCAACGAAACTCGCTTATTCTCACAATCCATAACAGCTCGATGCTCAGCAAGCCAATCCATACCAAGGATTACATCAAAACCATAGAAAGGCAACTCCATAAGGTCAACAGGAAAACCATGATCTTGAACAACCAAGGGACACCTTCTATAAAGCTTTCGAGTCACAACAGTCTCACCAAAAGAACTAGTGACACGCACACCAACATCCAAAACCTCAACAGGCAAACCAAGAAATTCAGCATGCTCACGCAATATGTATGAGTGCGTAGATCCAGAATCAATCAAGGAAAGTAGTGACAAGGATTGCAAAGTAAAGGTACCTGCGATCAAATCCGCGTCATTCCTTCCCTCCCGCTGAGCATACACCCTAGCTTGGCCGCCACCCTCAGGCTGAATAGCCACAACATGAGCCACACCCCGACCACCTTCCTCTCTCCGCTGAAAGTTACCACGGCCGCGCCCACGACCTCTCTGCGGTGCAGCAACAACAGGAGCACGCACTTGGCCACCAGCCAACATAGGACACTCTCTCCTCATGTGATCCGTAGATCCACAGTTCCAGCACGCATTACCAGCTGCCACAACAAGAGCTTGCACCTCCCTCACAGCTCGAGGACAATCACGCTTCATATGGCCACGCGAACCACATGTCCAACATGCACTCGGATCAACTCTAGCGTTGCCTCCCCGAGCAGGCGCACCACCACCTCGCCTAGCTGAGGACTGATACTTCTGATCACGTCCCCTCTTGTTCCGTCCACCACCGGAACTATATTCAGCTGCTCGCTTACCAGCACTTGACCCAGCACTTCTAGCAGATAAACCCAAGTTCATCTCAATATCCTTTGCTCGGCCCACCAGCACATCAAAATCATCATACTCGGTAGCCAGCACATACATCTTTACATCCATCACTAAACCATAACGGAACCTTCCACACCTCTCCCGCTCATCCGGAACAAGCTCAGGTGCGTACTGACTGAGTCGAACAAACTGTACTTCATACTCAGCCACAGTCATGCTCCCTTGCGTAAGAGACATGAACTCCCTCTTCTTTTCATCTAGGTACCTCACACCTAGATACCTTTTCTTGAACGCTTTCTGAAAGAACGTCCAAGTTACACCAGCTTCCGCCATCCCAGCGATAGAGGTAGTCCACCAAGTGTAAGCATCATCTTGCAACAATGATACTACACAGCCCAGCTTTTGCACATCAGTGCAACTCATCTGACCCAAGATTCTCTTGGTACCCTCTAACCAAGACTCCGAACCTTCAGCAGACAACCCTCTGAACTCAGTCCCTCCTAGACTGCACAAACGCTCCAAGGGTAGTCTAACTCCAGCATCTCCCTGATGCCCAGCTCCTTGAGCTCCAGCTACTGCTGCTTGAAAAGCTCCAGCAATAGCTTGTATCAACACTGTCATGCCAGGTACAGCTTGCCCCTGACCAGCCTCAGGTCCAGCGACCCCAGCACCAGCTGCAGCTCCAGCTCCTTCACCCCCAGCACCACCACCACCAGGTGGAGGAGGTAAATCCACCGCACTCTCAACATTCTCTTCAATCTCATTCTCATTTTGAGCCGTAGCTCGCACATTACTCCTCAACTCTCTACGAGGTGCCATACTCTAACAATGCAATCATAATGCAAATAAACAAAGTCAGGCCCAGCAAGGTAAGCAATCCAAGTACTCAAGCTCATTTTCACTTAAAAAAACATCATTTCATTAGCTTTGATTTGGCAATGGGTACCCACAACATGCTTCATCACACCATACAACTCAATTGCAACATATTCACATTTCACTCAACATGCTTTCACTCAACAAGCATACAAAGCATACATGCGTAAATCATTCACATAAACATTCCCAATTACTCGAAAACTCAGCTCTGATACCACCAAATGTAACCCCCTTAACCCGGCCTAGACGGTTGACCCGAATTAAGAAGATTATACGGGGAAAATAAAAGTCAACCCGAAAGTCAACCTTGATTAATGACCCTTTTTTTTCTTTTTAAAACTTATCTAGATGCACATTAACCCTAGATATGTTCACAAGAACAACATACTCAGAGATCACAACAATCAAAGATCATTCAGGGACTCAACTGCGCAAATTACAACTTTAGGGACCAAATCGTAAATTCTGGAAATTATAAGGACTTAACCCAAATTAAAGTTACCAACTTGAAATTAATCATCTTTCATGCTTCTCTGTCAAATTTCAGCTCAAATGGACATCTCAAACTCATACAATTGCTATAACAAGTTTCAGGACCAAAACGCAAACATTTCAAAACATTTAACCAACAATTTCAGTGCCCAACGGTCGAGTGTTTCGGAACAGAGAAGACCCGTTCCGAAACGCGGGACCGTTTCGAAACTGGTACCGAAACAGGGCCTGGCAGAGGCCAAACCGTTCTGGAACAGTGCCTCCCGTTTCGGAACGCCTAGGCCATTTCAGGCCCCCGTTCCGATACGGTAGCACCTGTTCCGAAACAGGCTGCCCATATTGCAAAAAAATTGCTGGTTTAACACAAAATTGACCTATCAAACATGCTCCAAATGCCACCAAACTATACCAGCAAGTCATTCAACATACAAGGAACATGATTGCATCAACCAAACATCAACATGGCATCAATTATGAAAATCCCCAAATCTATAGGCATGCATCCTACTTAGGAAACCATTCAAGCATCAAAATACCAAAACCATCACATAAAGGCCAATTACAAGCTCCAACATTATTAACATCATTAAACCAACTTAGGGAGTCCAAAACATCTCCCAAAACAACAACATAGGTTCCCATTGCCAAATGCCAAAAGCTAATAGTGTTTTAAAAACCTTCACCATACTTGAGTTTAGTTCACCACTTGGATTCTTCACCACCTTGCTGCCCTCAATGCACTTTAATGCTCTGCATTATTGGTTTAAGAAAAGAGAGAGAGCGTAAGCAAAAGCTTAGTGAGGAATGCTCATTAAAAACCACAGAATAATGCATTTACAAAACACATTTATAAACCTTAAATCCAATCATCATTTGTACATGCTCATAAGCATTTAAAACAAGCAACTCATGCTTCAAGTTCATAACATGTCATATTGGCAACAAGTGATACATTCAACATAAGATCCACACATGGAATTTTAAACACCATTGTGATCTTACACTTTCCAAGGACCACACATGGACTTTTAAACACCATTGTGTCCTTAACCCCATGGACTTTTAAACACCATGGCAAGGACCACACAAGGACTTTTAAACAACTTTGTGTCCTTAACAAGAATCTCCCAAGGACTTTTAAACACCTTGGAGTTCTTAAATAACATGGCTTACACAAGGAATTTTAACCACCTTTGTAACCTTAACCAAGGACCAACCATGGACTTTTAAACACCATGTTGTCCTTAAATACACAAGACTCACCCAAGGAATTTTAACTACGTTGGTGATCTTAACCAAGAACCAACCATGGACTTTTAACCACCATGTTGTTCTTAAATAAACAAGGCTCACACAAGAACTTTTAACCACCTTTGTGACCTTAACCATCACTTGCCAATATGCATCATTAACAACAATAATCCACTGTTTTAAAGCATTTAACAAAGCCATTAACATCATGCATCTTTAAGCATCAAACCACATTAAACAATGTTAAAAAACAAGGATCTCTTACCTTGAGCATCCTTCAACACATGGCTTATAATCTCAGCAAATAAACATGCTAAATATGCTTTCAAAACAAGATTTAAAACATGCAAACAAACCACAATGCATACAACCAATCCATGGTTCATCATCAAGAGAGTTTTCCGAAAACTTACTCTTGAGCTTAGCTAAGTTGCTTAGACTTAAACTAAGCTCCCAAACCTTCAAAACATTGATTTCAAAGCTGAAATCCAAAATCCACTCACCGATTCCGTTTCGCCTCTTGCCGAAACACCAATCAAGCTTCCGGATCACCACCACTAGGATCCAAAGATGACTCCCCTGTTTTAAACACATCAAAGCAGAGGATTAATGCATCATCATGCATTAATATCTTCAATGAAAGCACCTAAACTCGCTGCTCTCATCCACACTCCATTTTCGGCTACCAAACACAACCGAAAATGCATCCAAACAACTCCACAACACTACCCAGCCAAGATCCATCAAAACTAAACATTCTTAATCATCAATTAACGTCCAAAATGGATCTCAACACATCCTTATACCTCCAGCCATAACAGATCATCAAGATCACCCCAAAAACAACCAAAAACACAAGCTAAACTTAGGAAATTCAACCTATCCGGGATTGCATTAATTAAACCTCAATTTCACATCAATTTAACATTCATTTAACATCAAAAATACACCTCAAATCACTGCCCAATCAGATCATACGAAATTTCATCAAAATCAAGAAAATCTTGCATTTAAAAGCCAAGATCAAGAACACAACCTTAAAACCTTTTATAAAACACAAATTAAGGATTGAGAACTTAGGAATTTCAGTAAAGAACTGAGAGTTTAGAGGAGAAGGACGTTCTTACCTCCAAACTTGAGTTTTCTCCCTTTTTGGAACCAAAATCTTGAAAATCCAATTAGCAAATGGTGAGGTTTTGTTGAGGAAATGATTAGAGATCAAAAGAGGATTAAAATCTCATGTTTGGACATCAAAATCAGAAGGAAATGCTCTGGAGAAAAGTGTTTGGTTTGAGAGAAAAGATAAGAGAAAATGGAAATGAAATTTTAGGAAGTTAGTTGGAAAATGCCAAAATATCTTCCCTCCTTTTTAGTTTTATTTAAAAACCTTTAATTAATCATTTAATATCTTGGAAAAATCTGGAGAAACTCCCATTGGGTAAATAGCTCCTTAAAGATTCAAAGTTTCAATCCTTTTTAAAACAGTCTCACAGTTTTCAAAAATTACATTTTGGTCACTAACCAAAATGTCACACTTCCAAACCTTATTTTTTAAAATTGATTTCACCACACTCTTATATATATTAAAAGAGGATTTTAAGACATTTTCCCATATTTTTAATGCAACCTGAACTAGGTTTTCCTAATTTCAGCTTTATATATTCGAACCGCACTCCGACCGAACCGGTCCGAAACCCAAAACTCCTAAGCCCAAAACCGGGGCGTTACAAAATACCCATTTACATCCAACATGTTTTTTTTACCTTGGGGAAGATCAGTAATTGTCCATGTTCCATTCTTCTGAAGTGCCTTAACTTCCTCTTTGATAGCCTTTTTCCACTTAGGATTCTACACTGCTTCTTCATAACTTTTTGGAATCTGTTCTTCATCTAAACATGATGTAAAGGCTTTGAAAGGGGGCATTAAATTCCCATAAGCAGCATATCTCTGGATAGGGTACTTAGTACACTGTCTTACCCCTTTCCTTTTAGCAATAGGTACATAATCATACTCGAGAAGATGAGAGGGAATATTAACAGATTCATTACCTTCACTTTCTTCAAAAGCAGCTGGACTAAAAACCAATTCTTGACGAGTGCTAGATTGCAAAACAGCTTCATGAATGGTTTTCCTTTTTCGAAAATAAACCTGCATTTGTTTAGGAGGCTTGGAAGGAGATCTAGATAAGTGTTTAGATGCAGGAGAAGTAATAGGAGAATGATGTGTATTTGATGAAGAATTAGGTGAAGTATGCTGGTTTTGGGAATGCGTTTGAGGTTCTAGTGAAGGAGTATAATGAGAAGGAAAAATAACAGAAACCTGTTTAGGAATGGACTGAAAATCATCACCAAGAGTCTCCCCCTGAATTTCAGTCTTGGAAAAATAGGGTTCCTGTTCAAAAAAGGTTAGATTCATGGTAACAAAAAATTTCTGAGAGGGGGATGGTAACATTTGTAGCCCTTCTTTAGTGAAGAATATCAAACTAACACACATTTGACAGACTTGGGATCAAGTTTCGATTTAGTGGGACTCAAGTTCTGAACAAAAACAGTGAAACCAAAGACACGCAAAGGAAGATTGGAAGTCATTGGTTTAAACAAAGGAAAGTATGAAAGAAAAACATCCCTAGGTGTTTGAAAGGCTAATACTCGACTATGCATTCGGTTAACAAGATAGGTAGAGGTTAATAATGCTTCACCCCATAAATACTTAGGGACATTGTGGGAAAACATTAGGGCTCTAGTGACTTCTAAAAGATGTCGATTTTTCCTTTCTGCTATCCCATTCTGTTGGGGAGTATTGACACAAGAACTGATATGAACAATGCCCTTTGTTTGAAAGAAATCTCCTAAGGGCTTAGTGAAAAATTCTCCCCCATTATCAGATTTGAAGATTTGAATTTTACCTTGAAATTGAGTTTCAACCATACAATAAAATTTCTTAAAGACACTAGCAACTTCAGACTTTTCTGTTAATAAATATGTCCAGGTAAGTCTACTATGGTCATCAATAAAAGTCACAAACCAACTACTCCCATTGATATTCTTCACACGAGAAGGACCCCAAACATCACTGTGTATAAGAGAAAAAGGATGTGAAGGTTTGTAAGTTGAAGGTAAATAAGACTGCCTAGTTTGTTTTGCAAGAGGACAAATATGACATTTGAAAGAAGAATGTTTTTTATTAATAAATAACTGAGGAAACCGTTTAGAAAGATAAAAGAAACTGGGTGGCCTAATCTAAAATGCCATAACATAACATCATCTTGTCCTAAAGAAGTAAAACAAGCTGCAGAAGATAAAGGTGTAGGAAATATGGTACTGGAGAAGACATATAAGCCATTATGCAATCTAGCACTGCCAATCCTCTTCTTCTTGTCCAGTGCCTGCAAGATACAATTAGAATCTGTAAATTCCAAAGTAAAATTGAAATCCTTGGACAATTTACTGACAGATAGCAAGTTACACTTCAGGTTAGGCACAAATAACACATCCTTAACAATTAGGTTCTGAGTAAGAACAACTGAACCCTTTCCTTGAATTGTGTAATAAGAACAATCAGCTATCCTAATAAAGTTCTGAGAAGATAATTGATGAAAATCAAGGAACAAATCCCTGTTACCAGTCATGTGATCAGAAGCTCCAGAATCTACAATCCAAGTTGATTTATTTGAAGTAGAAAGAAAAGAAGTAGAGTGAGAATTTTCCTTCATACCTTCAGATTCTATACTGGCCAAATTATCTTCACAATTGCCAGTAAACTTACTAAACATTTGTTGTAACTGAACCATCTGTTGCTTATTAAAACCACCAGATGCAGGTCTCGAACTCTCAGTTGAGGAGGAACCTGGCGGAGTCTTAGGATTGGTTGGTTTCCATTCACTGGGTTTCCCATGCAATTTCCAGCAATTCTCCTTTGAATGGCCTTGCTTTTTGCAGTAATTACAAGTTACTCGCCCTTTTTTAATCTTAGGAGAGGAAGAGGATTGTGTAACAAGAGCAGAACTGTCAGGCGCAGCAGCTTCAGGGTTCATATACATGCGTCGGCTTTCTTTCCTTCTAATTTCTGAGAACACCTCTCGAAGTGTAGAAAGTGGAGTGAGGCTTAGGATGCGAGATTTGATAGGATCAAAATCTCTATGCAAACCATTCAAAAACTGAAAAATTCTCCTCTGCTTAGTAATTTTCCTGAAGATTCCAACATCTGTAGGAGTCTCCCATTCATGTGCTTCATACATATCGATTTGCTGCCATAAGTTAGTTAGAGTAGTATAATATTGAGTAACAATCATACCATCTTGTTTTAAGGCAGATGCAATGCTCTCAATCCCAAATAACTCAGAGTTATTATTTGTGCTGGAGTAAGTGTCTCGGACAGAATCCCAAATGTCCTTGGCAGTCTCGTATAGGAGAAATTTTGAACAAACCTCAGGAGCCATGGTGTTTATTAACCATGACATGACTCGACCATCCTCCTGGATCCACTTTTCTAAACCAGCATCAGTAGCAGCAGGTTTGGAGTTCTTCCCATTGACATACCCTAGGCTGCCTCGCCCGATAAGAAAGAGTTTAACAGACTGGGACCATGGAATGTAGTTTGTGCCTGTAAACCTATGACACATGGTAGACGAACCAGATGGTTCCAAAAAATCTGCCATTGAAGTAGCAGACGACGAGGATGGAGATTGCAGTCCACTTGAACTGGAACTATTGACCATCGGGAAGAAAAAAAATCGATAGGATCGAATTAGGCTAATACCATGAAGATGAACAGAACCTTTTCTGTTTATTGAATTGAAGTAAAAATTATGAGATTACAAGAGAAGTTTACAACTTATATAGACTAGGACTTTAACATTAATTAGGAGTCCTACTAAGGTTAGACTTCTACTCTATCTTTTAGATACTAGATATATATAAAAATTCTAATAGAATTTAACTCCTATATTAATTAGAGTTTAACTCCTATATTAATTAGAGTTTAACTCCTACACAACTTATACTATGCGTAATCTTACAAAAAGTAGTTACGTAAGAAAATGTTTAGCCTTTTAAAATCCTTTTTATCAAATCCCGTTTAACAAATCAATTAATTAAATCATTTTAAAATAAAAAATCAAGGGGAATGGTGATAACAGCTTAGCGTAATCGCTCCATAAGGATTCTAAGTTTTGGTTCTCTTTAATTTAGTTATTAAAACACATTTTGCAATTTTTACAAATTAGTCACCGTTTTAAAAATACCAATTAGATCAGTCCAATTTAATCAAATTGAACCTTCCAAAACCTTAAAACCATTATTTTAAGATTGTAAAATATTTTTCCATATTTTATCTCCCTAAAAAACCATTTATTTCAAATTAATCCCGAAACTAACCCAACTCGCCCGAACCGGTTCACCCAAACCCCTTAGCCGTACCCGGCTAACTTCTGAGCCCAAAATCGGGGTGTTACAGTTGTCCCCCACTTAGGAAATTTAGCCCTCAAAATTTTGCATGAAGGGAAAAGGTGCGAAAACTGCCTCATCTCAACAGGTATAACATGAGACAGATCCGACCTATACCTTCTTAACATTGATACATGAAACACACCATGAATTTCTCCAACTCGGGAGGTAACCTCAACCGATATGCAACAGGACGAACACGCTTCATGTAACACCCCTCGCCCGGGTTAGTAGTAACCCGAGCAAGGAGCGTTAATTTATCGATTAACATGGCACGATCAAACAAAACAAGGCATTGAAGACATGGAATTTAGGAGTAAAATAAAAATTTTCTTCTTATAACTCATCACTTATAGATGAGTTTTATTAACTATCATGTTTCAAGATTACTTCATTTATAAGAAGGCTATTACTTAATAATCAAGTAACTACTAATTCATTTGTTTACCATGCTTCATCTAGTCTTTAGGTTACCATTCATTTCTTTAAACATGATCATCAAGTTCTCCAATTATTCAAGAGGAGTTCGAATGGACTAACATGGAATCTTTAATAATTTCACATCATTCGAGTTAGACATAACAAGCATGCTTCATACAAACAAGGGTCATATTCAAATAACTTAAGCAATCAAGAAGACCATGTCATTTGAATGAAAATCAATCGGTTCAAGGCATTCCAATCATACATTGTAATCTCACAAACTAACACGCATCCCCTTAGGTCCAAAATTCATTCGAACAAGATATAAATAGGCATACCACACATCAATCTTAACTAATTAGGGGACCATTCGAATAGTATACTCAAACATACATATTAAGCATTCACCAAGGATAACATGCAGTCCCTAGATCATGTATTATTCAAAATTAGCATAGCATGATTCAACCATCTCAAACACATTCTTAATTAGGTGATCCTTGTTCACTTTTCATACAAATGTTTTCACATTAAGCTAGCATACAGCATCTTTGCCTTTACATTAAGCATCACATTCACTCAAACTACCTACAAGTACATCACTAAATTTTTACTCCATAAGGCAGCACATGTATGTATCTTAAAACAGTCCACTTTTTCACTTCATTCACTTACATGGCAGCATAGGTATACATACACAAATACACATAAAACCAGTTCACTTTTCACTTATTTAAGATCATGACATCAAGAAATAAGACATTCATATATATATGTCATCAACCATACACATTAGAGCACTTCATTGCTCTTTAAAGTTTATACAAGCCAAGTGCCAAAGTTTACAAAAAATCATATATATATATATATATATATATCCATACTTGGAGCTCTAGGTTGTCCTTGTTTCAGGCTCAAGAAACGTGGCTTTAAAGTACTTTTAACCTGCTATTTAGGAAGAAAGAAGATGAGAGTAATAAGTTCACTTGTGTACTTAGTGAGATAGTAAGTATATTATCAAGTTAGATATCTTAATCATCAAGACAAGTACAACCTAACTAGGCTTAAGGTTTAAGTCACCTAGGTAAGGTCTCAAGTATGCAATCATAGCAAGAAGCAAGAAGACATGTCATCAACTCATAATAATCATCATATAGCATACTTCACATCAAGCCATTCAAATGGCATCTATATCAAAACAACAAAAATCATGCTTCAATCTCAAGTAAACATTACAGTCATGGCATATTAATATCAACCAACTAGAGTCATGTCATGCTTTATCAAGAATTATCAAGTACCATCAAGCTTGTCAAGATTCATATCAAGCTTTATCAAGAATCATGTCATGTTTGCAAGACTTATCACAATTATTATCTTGCTTATTTAACACATTTTTCCTTGGTTCATTAGTTAAGTCTAGGTATCGAGTTACCAACCAAACTGTCGCCACAAAATGGTACATTCAGTACCGGTCATTTCCCTCCTACTTTCACCAATTGACCAACAATACATCCCTCCTATTGTCACCATTTAAGGCCCTTAGCCCTGGACCGTAGTCCACCCAACAATACATATGAGCTCTAGACTCTAGGCATGCCTTACAACCTATGACTAACTAGTAACCAAGGTCTTTATCATTTTTAGGTCAAGCTTTCATTCATTTAACAAGATTCCAATTCAAGTAGCAAGCATTCAAGTCATGTAATCATGCTGCCATTTCAAGTAGCAAACATTCAAGTTATGTAATCATACTTTCATTTCAGGTAATAAGAAATATGCATGCATTGCATACCTTAGCTAGCAAGCATCATGCCTACTTCATAGCTTTGGCATTTCTAAAGCGGCGTGTTGTAACACCCCAAAATCAGGTCTAGTCAAAATTGAATTTCAGTGATCGTAAATTTCAGATCAATAAAGTTTAAACATGGTACCAGCTAGTTAATTATTGATATTGGACTCTAATTGAGTTAATTTATCGAGTACTGGCCTTATCAAATTTGATAAAAAGCTTTCTAGTGACCAAATTATATCTACCAGAAAGTTATGAAGATAAAATCATGAAGTACTGAGAGTTGAGGGACTAACCTTGTGATTAGCCCCTTCTGAATTATAAATTTCAACTACGTGGATAAAGGAAATTAGTTTCCTTCATAGTAAGGAAAGCCAATCGGCTATCTAGTGTTTTAAGTGCAAAACAATTAAGAAATAAATGAAAAGAGCGGAACTTACCGAGCCTTGAAAAGCAAACGCCTCAATAGTTATCTTCATCTTCAACTAAGCAAGTACCTCCATTGGAGAGGAAACTTAAGCTTAGTTTTCTTCAACTTATTGACATCGAATCGTTGCTAACATTCCGGTAAGCAACAATCCTCAAACAATCGTTGGATTCCATGGATGTACCAAGCTTAATCATAAGCTAGGGTTTACACATCCATGGTTATTGTGTTAGCTAATGACTAAACCAAGTTTAGTTATTGATTTTGATATTGTATTATCGATCCTAATAGTCTCCTATTGATTTCCTAGCTCAAGAAGTTGATAAAGACCATCCATCGTCACCATCTAAAGCTAGGAACAAGGGGATTGTTACCCGAGAGCCATAGGAGCATCAAATTTTGAGGTGAGTGTAGTTGGAGTCTCGGGATTAGGCAAAAAGCCTTCCTGGATCTTTTATTGTTGTTTCTAATCATTTAGCTAATATCACTATTGAGGAAGTTACATCGGATTGTAAATGAACACCTTGGTAAGTGTCGGTAAGTTTTTTATTGAATATCGGACATAGTTATTGGTATCGTCATTGTGCATTGTCATTGATATAGTTATTGTTATTGAAACATTGTAAAGAAATCATCGGATATTTATATTGACATTGAATCATGAAACATTGATAATGAGACATGTTTGTCATTGAAAATATTGAAATTATTGGTCATTGGAATTCTCATTGAACATTGAATATGGATACGGACATTGAAACCTGTGATTTGAATGGACAATGGTTACAATTGGCATGCCAGATAATTCATGAGTTCAGTGTATGGGTGGACTACGGTCCTAAGGCTACATCCTATATTGATTTGGCGAGGAGGAGGGATGTGTATTGATATTGGTCATATTGGCGAGGCGGTGGGACTAGACCATTCATTGATTTGGTGAGGCGTAAGAATTCGCGTATCCACTATCTTGAATCAATCCAAGGGTTAATGATGAAATGAATATGTTAAACATTGTATTTTGGTGCATAGTATTCACATTGATGAGCATGAGAGCATGTATATAGATACTTGTTACGTTGTTCTTCATATTGTTTATGACTACCTCACTAGGCAATGTATGCCTAACATGTCTCATCCATTGCATCTCAGGTTGAAAGATCGTGTATTCGAGGATCGAATGGTCAAGGCAAGACAAGTCACTACAAGCCCTAAAGTAATGTGTTTTGACTCATGAACTCCTACACAGGTGGCAAAGTAGTTGAACAGTTGTTTATGCCCATTTTGATATGTTTGTGTGATGCCTATGTTATAATATGGTTGATGGCCCTAAATGACCCTTTTGTTTGGCTTAAAGTGGTTTAAAAATGCATACTTAGCTCATAAAGGTTAAAACATAGCAAACACATTTTTATGATCATGAAATTTGGCATGCTAGTAGTTTATACCATTGAATTGTTGTGTGTAAAGTTACATTGCATTTGGACATCGTTTGGTAGGTCAAATCGAATAAAAACCAGTAAAAATCTGTCATTAACGGTCAGGCCGTATCGAAACGGGTGATGGTGTTTCGATATGAGTATGCATATACGAAACTAAACAACATGACGTACCGAAACAAACTATAGCCGTTTCGGACCATTTTGTCACTAGAAGCCATTGTTTCGATATGGGTTTATAGCATATCGAAATGGGCCAAAAGTCAAAGTCAAAGGAAGTCAACCCGTACCGATACAAGTTTTGTCGTATCGATGCATTCTAAAAGGAAAAGTCAACATGAGTTGATCATCGTTCAACCGTTTCGAAACATCCCTAAGGTGTTTCGATATGAGGTTAGTTAAGTTAGTTAAAAGCTTAATTCAACAGTTTGCAATGTTCACAAACTAGTCACTGAATTTTGAAAGATTAAATTGAATGAGCTAATGAACTACAAATTGTATGATATTTTACATGTCTATTAATATTGTAGTGAATTTCTATGTAGCATGATCAATTGTATTGAAGGACCCCTAATTTATTGAATTTATAGTTTTGTCCCTAAAACTTGTAATAGTTAAATATGTAGCCCTAAATGATTAATTATTGCTTCGTATGGACTAATTGGACTAAGATACATCGAGGTATTGTGTTATTGTATGTTGTTAGTTTTAATGTTAATATTGAACTGGAATTTTGTTGCACCGCTTAATGTATTGATCACTGGTATCACATTTCAACTTGGTTTTCGACTAAACCGGGAAGAGGGTGTTACATTTGTGGTAACAGAGCTAGAGTTCGGTCGCTTCTAGGACTAAACCGAAGCTTGTTGCATTTTTATTGTGTTACTTTGCCACCTAGGAGTTATATATTGCATATATTGTGACTTGTCGACTAATCCGATCTTTCATATATAGATGTTTGAAACTAATGAAGCTCACATAGACGAGCTCGCCACCGGCTCCTTGATGCACGGCGAGGAGATTAGAGGAGGAAATCCTCTGAACCCACCGCAACCGCAGGACCCTCCTGTTCAGGGTACCGAGCCTACATCACCTACTGCTGAGTGTTACAAGAACATGGCCGACATGTTCAGGCAGTTTATGACTGCTAAGAGGGCCGAAAAAGTCGTGCAACCTATCGCTCCTGCTTTCCAACACATTCAGGCACCTATTGATAAGCTCTCATAGTACCGAGCTTACACATTTCCTAGACAAGATGAAGAAAACCTCGAGGTTTCCGAATACTGGTTGGACAATATGTTGCGGATCTTGAATAAGCAACTTTAGTGCTTGGAGGAGCACAAGCTTGAATGTTCCATTGCGTTGCTGGCTGATGAGGCACTTCATTGGTGGGAAACTACTATTTTGACAGTTTCTGAAGACAAGGTGACTTGGGAGTTCTTCGTTAAAGAATTCTACAAGAAATATATCAGTGAGTTTTATCTTGCTGAAAGGTGAAGTATCTTCCTCCACCTCAAATAAGGTGGGCGACCGATCGAACAATACATCCATGATTTCTGTAAGTACTGTAGATATGTTGCAGAGTATATAAAGAAGGAGGAAGAGATGTGTCGAATGTTTCTTGCAGGGCTCAACGATGAACTACGCCCTATGTTTACTTCACTCAGCATCTCTGATTTCCAAGACCTTGTGAATCGAGTTAAGTCTACCGAAGCTGCACCGAAAGCTCAATGAACTGGTGGGTCTGGAAAGTCTGAGAAAAGGTTCAGGGATGATTCTCAACTTCCAAGATGGAGCAAGAAAGGGATATATCAAGGCCCCAAACAGAATATCTATCCAAAACCCTCCCGTCCTGGGAACATCGAGATGCCTCAGTCTGTGACGAAGTTTTCTGCTAAGCAATGTCTGTCGATAGCACCGGAGGTTTAAATCGAGGCAACCAACATACACTTTGTAATTATTGTCAGAATAGGCATCCAATGGGTCAATGTCATAAGCAGACTGGAGCTTGTTACTACTATGGTGAGCAGGGTCACTTTATCCGTAACTGCCCTTTGAATGCAACAAAATCTGCTGTTATACCGACAACTGCTGCTTCTCCTGGACAATCCTTTCGAGGTAAAGGATCGAAGGAAGGATCATCGAGAACTTTTGGACGATCGAGTGGTCCATGGAAACCCTTTAATAAACAAGATTCAAAAGCCCCTGCCTAAATTTATCATGTGAGGAGCAGAGAAGAAGAGGATGAACCTGACGTCATTGCAGGTACCATAAAGCTATATTCACATTCTTTATATGCATTGATTGACCTTTGTTATACTCTCTTTTATAAGTACCATTGTAGTTAAGAAGTATAATATGTCTTCTGAAGCAATAGCCTCAAGAACTTCTGTAACCAATCCTTTAGGAGATTGTGTCACTGTAAGGGTAGTGTGCAAGAACTGCCCCTTAACGATCCAAGGGATTCCTTTTCCGGCCAATTTCTTGGCTTTGGTGATCCATGAATTCAATGTCATCCTAGGTTTGGATTGGCTTAGTGAGCATCAAACCTAGGAAGATTGTTGAAAGAGAAAATTGTACGTTCGGGGTCTGGGTAAGAAAGTGTCGTATTGATGAATGCGAAGAATCCATCATTGTATGCTTTGACATTGGAAACCAAAAGTGAATCACAACTACAAGACATTGACATTGTATGTGAATTTCCCGATGTCTTCCCTGATGAACTCCCGAGATTGCCCCCAACCAATGAAGTGGAATTTGGCATCGAGCTGCAACCTTGGACTGCTCCAGTTTCCATTGCACCCTATCATATGGCAGCTGTGGAATTAAAATAATTAAAGGTTCAGATTCATGAGTTGTAAAGCAAGGATTTTATTCAACCGAGCTCTTCGCCTTGGGGAGCTTCAGTTCTCTTTGTTAATAAGAAAGATGGTTCTGTGTGGTTGTCTATTGACTACCGACAATTGAATAAAGTAACCATCAATAACAAATATCCATTGCCTAGAATAGATGACATGTTCGATCAATATAGAGCGTTTGGGTGTTCTCTAATTATGAGCGCAAGTGCACACTCTTGTCAAGTTATAGTATATAAGATATCGTCTCCCACAAGGATTGGAAAGCTTAACTCGAATTGTAATTCCTACACAAAGGAAAGTAAATGCACAAATGAATTTTAGTTTATAAAGAAAAGTAAATAAAACACAAGTAATCGAAGAAAAGATCAGGATGATGGAAAGGGTCAGGTTATCATGCTTAGTAGTATGAAACTGCATTGAATAGGTTAAGTTGTTCAACTTTGACGCTTTCGCTACCTCGACGGAAGACGGTAGATTGGCTGCTTTGACACTTTCGCTGCCTCAGTAGTGGAATGGATGGATGGCTCGGTGGCAAATTCGATAGTCCTTCAAGGCTCGGCAAAATGCTTCGACGATGATCCCACTTATGTCTAAGTTAGAATGCTATTGTTTCCCACTGCAGATGATACTTATCACGACATGAATCTTGCAAAGATAGAAACCTTGGTTCGGTCTTCTTTAGTCGCCTTAAACCCTAACCTATGTTTAGGCTGCATTGATCAACACTTGATTAGAGTGAGGATCGTACTTATCCCTTTCGTGAGTTCGACTCTCTCGATACAGAACAAATATATAGTTAACAACTAATCTTTCGAACTTAATTGAAAACTATGAAGAGCATGGAATAAGAAAACCTTGAAGTTTTATTGCAAAAAAAAACTTAATTCCTAAAAAACCATTTTCACACTAGTTCACAACATAAATCAAACCCAAAAGAGAATTTAGAACATAATTGGCGGCAAGAAAACCTAAATTATGCCTAAGGGAAAACCTATGTTGTTTTGAAGTACAAAATATGTCGAGTATATATAGGCATTAGCTAGGCCAAGTCCTCCTTGGAGTAGAAGTCTTCAAAGTAGCTTTTGCATTAAGTGCAACCTTTAATTCTGACTTCTTTAAGTTGAATGTGGACTCTTTCTCATTGCCTTGTGCCGCAAGTTATATTTGTCTCCTCTTTTGACGGCTCTGTCTGCTACTCCAGGCATCGGAATATTGAGTGAATGGCATCGTTGGAATCAAGATTTTCTGCTCTACAAATCGCACTCAAGTTTTCCAATTCCTCAGCTTGCTGCCCTGGGCGGCAGGTATGGCGGCGACAGCTATTTCAGTACAGCTCCTTGGTCTGCTGCCTTAGCATCCGCTCCTCTCTCCTTCTACCAGCTTCTAGTACCTGAAACTAAACTAAAACAACATCTTTTCCTAACCAAATAAAAGATAATCAATAAAAGCATGGCAAAGTAAAGAATATTGTAATATACAATGCATGGACCTAATTATGCCTAAAATGTACTTAATAACAACAATAGTATGAGATGCAATGCGCACAAAATATAGAGCTGATGAGCACTTTACAATCAACTAAACTATCCCTATGTGTTTTCCAAGATCGATTTAAGGTCGGGCTATTATCAAATGAGAGTTAAGGAGTGTGATGTACCGAAGACTGCCTTTCGAACAAGATATGGATATTACGAATTCTTGGTGATGCCCTTTGGGTTAACCAATGCACCGAAAGCCTTTATGGATTTGATGAATCGGGTATTTAGACCCTACCTTGATAAATTCGTAGTGGTGTTTATAGATGACATATTGATTTACTCCAAGAATGAAGCAGAACACCGAGATCATCTTCGTATTGTGCTTTAGACCTTAAGAGAGAAGCAGTTGTACGCGAAGTTCTCCAAGTGTGAGTTTTAGTTCACTGAAGTTGCCTTTCTAGGACATATTGTGTCAGCTTCGGGTATTCAAGTGAACCTGAAGAAAATTCAAGTTATTGTAGATTGGCACCCAACGAAGAACATTGGTGAAGTTATAAGCTTTCTTGGGCTTGCTGGATAATATCGTAAATTTGTGAAACGATTTTCTATGATAGCCGCTCGTTTAACCAAGCTATTGAGGAAAAAAGCTCCTTTTGTATGGACCGAGGTTCGACAATGAAGTTCGATCAGTTGAAACAAGTATTGACTCATGCACCAGTCCTAACCCAACCCGAGTCCGAAAAGGACTACACAGTTTATAGTGACACATTACACCTCGGTTTAGGATGTGTTTTTATGCAAGAAGGTAAAGTCATTACTTATGCTTCAAGCAACTTAAGCCGCATGAAATAAATTACATCACCCACGACCTCGAATTCGTTGCAGTTGTCTTTGCATTGAAAATCTGGAGACATTACCTCTACGGATAAAAAAGTTATCTCTTCACCTACCATAAAAGCCTTAAGTACCTATTGACTCAAAAGAAGTTGAACCTTCAGCAACAGAGGTGGATGGAACTCCTTAAATATTACGATCTTGTCTGATTACCATTCAGGCAAGGCCAACGTTGTAACTGATGCACTCAGTCGCAAACCTTTGCCTGGTCAGCATTGACAATAAATTTGGACTTATAAGTATTATGTAGTACATTAACTCGTCGTAATATTGCTATATTGTAGCCCCCCAAGCAATAAATGCCCACTTATGACTCCGGAAGCATCATTGTGTTATAACTGAACTTCAAGTCCAGTCTACCATCATTTCGTGAATCAAGCGTTTGCAAGAGCTAGATCCCCAGCTTCAACCTATTGTCTCTAAGCTATCGGACAACCCCGACTTCAGAATTAATTCTGAAGAACTCTTGTGTTTTCATGACTGAGTCTGTGTACCTAATGATGAATCTTTTCGCACCGATATTCTCTTCAAATTCTTTTTCTGTTCACCCCGGGTCTGTGAAGATGTATAAGAACCTACGTGAACTCTATTGGTGGCCAGGCATGAAGCATGCCATAGTTGATTTCATCTTCAAATGCCTCACACGCATATGTGTTAAGGCAGAACATTATGCTCGTACCGGATTATTGCAGCCTATCGATCCACCAAAATTGAAATGGGAAAGGATCACTATGGATTTTGTTAGTTGTCTACCGTTAACTCCTGCAAAGCATGATGCCATATGGGTCATTGTAGATCGTTTCACGAATTTTATAATCATGGCGATAAGGGCTTCAGCTTATCACAAATACTCTTCTAGGTCTAAAATTAAGATAAGAGCAAACTACAAAACCCCGAACTCATTGAGTAGAGGCATCCCGTAAAGAATTTTATTCACTCATGCTAATTTGTCCGACACTTCGAAGATTTTCAGATTCTCAAACTTTGATATCAACAGACTGTACTTGTACATGATTCTTCCTGGAGTTGGTTGTAAAGTGTCCATAAGTTCTATATTTTGTGCACATTCCATCTCAAATTATTGTTGTTTTTAGCACATTTTAGGCATAATTAGGATCATGCATTGCATTTTACAGTATTCCTTACTTTGCCATGCTTTTTATTGATTATCTTTTATTTGGTAAGGAAAAGGTATTGTTTTAGTTTAGTTTTAGTTTCAGGTACTAGAAGCTGGTAGAAGGAGGGAGGAGCCGAGGACATGAAGCTAAGGCAGCAAACCAAGGAGCTGTACTGGTGATGTTCTAGACAGAGACAACAATTGTCGAGTAGTTGTCGTCGCCATACCCGCTGCCCAGGGCAGCAAGCTGAGGAACTGAAGAACTGGAGTGCGATCTGTAGAGCAGAAAATCCTGATTCTCATGATGCTTTCCGTTCAATTTTCCTATGATTGTAGCAACGGGCAGAGCCGCCGATGGAAGAGTTCGAGATTACTTGCGGAGCAAGGCAACATGAAGAAGTCCATATTCAACTCAAAGAAGTTAGAATTAAAGGTTGCATTTAATGCAAAAGCTACTTTGAAGACTTCTACTCTAATGAGGACTTGACCTAGCTAATGCCTATATATACCCAATTTATTTTTACTTCAAGACAACTTAGGTTTTCCCTTAGGCATTGTTTAGGTTTTCTTGACGCCATTATGTTCTAAAATTCTCTATGGGTTTGGGTTATGTTGTAAACTAGTGTGAGAATGGTTGTTTATGAATTAACTTTGTTTTTACAATAAAACTTCAAGGTTTGCTTATTCCATGTTCTTCATAGTTTTTAATTAAGGCGAAAGATCAGTTGATTATTATCCATTTGTTCGGTATCGCGAGAGTCGAACTCACGAAAGGAGTAAGTACGGTCCTCACCTTAATCAAGTGTCGATCAATCCAGCCTAGACATAGGTTAGGGTTTAAGGCGGCTAAAAGAGAACGAACCAAACATTTCTGTCTTTGCACGATTCACGCCACGATTGGTATTATCTGTAGTGGGCATCAACAACATTCTGACTTAGCCATAAGCGGGATCGCTTTCGAAGCGTTCTGCCGAGTCTTGAAGTACTACCGAGTTTTCCGCCGAGCCACACGTCCGTTCCACTGCCTGGGCAGCGAAACCGTCACAGTAGCCAACCCGCCATCCCCCGCCGAGGCAACAAAAGTCTGACATCATAAAACAACTTATCCTATTCAACGAAGTTTCACATTACTCAGTAGCATAACCCAGCCGATTCCATCAATCTGATCTCTTCTCTTTATTTACTTGTGTTTTATTTTATTTTCCTCTTAAACAAACCAAACTTATTTGTGCATTTAATTTTCCCTTGTGCAGGAATTATGATTCGAGTTAAGCTGTCCAATCCCTGTGGGAGACGATATCTTTTATACTATAAATTGACATGAGTGTGCACTTGCGCTCATATTTAGAGAACACCTAAATGCTCTACAAGTTTTTGGCATCGTTGCCGGGGATTGGTAACAACAGAATTCATATTTATATCTTTGAACTTTTATTTTTATTTGCATTTAGTTTTTAGTTTTCATTATTTTTTAATCGAAAAAAAGAATTTTATAGTTTTCTTTGCAAGTGCATGACCATGGCAAATCCAAAAGGCAAATTCGTTTACTGTGACGATATCGAACGAAGAGAAAGAGAACTCAAAAAGGAAACCAGAACATCCCTAGGGAAAGCTGAAGAAGAAGGAAAAACAGAGGCAAGCATGAATGAAATAGACGACAACCCTGCCAACGATACTCAGAACGGCGGGGATGGGCACCAAGACCCGCCGCCCAGAGAACAACAACAAGATCCACCTAGGCAGCAACCCCCAATTCCGCCCTGACAGCCACAGTATGTTCGAGCCACCAGGGACTACTTGGAACATGACTTTAGAGGGTTTGATCCTACAGTGACAGAACCTAAAATTGAGGCGGATCACATTGAGCTAAAGCCCGTAATGTTCAACATGATCAACACCTTGGGGAAATTCGGAGGGACTGCCACATATGATGCTCGACATCACTTAAGTGGATTCCTGGACATATGCAGAGCTTTCAAAATACACGAAGTTCATCAAGATGTGCTAAGGTTGAGGTTATTCCCCTATTCACTGAGGGATAGGGCAAAGTAGTGGTTGAACAACCAGCCAAAAGGGTCATTCAACACTTGGACAGAGTTGTGCAAGGATTTTTTTGGATCGTTTAAGCCCATCTAACGTCACATAGATTGAGAAACGAGATCACAACCTTTCATAAAGGGGATGATGATCCAATGTATGAAGCATGGGAGTGGTACCATCAGATGCTTAATAACTGCTTGCTTCATAGTTTTCGGCTTGGACACATGTGTCAATGTTTTACAATAGGGTGAACTACCCAACTTTGAATGATGATCGACGCCTCAGCCAACAGAATCATCCTCGACAGACCACCAAAGGAGGCACTGCGGATCCTGAACCAAGCCGCCAAGAATGACTATAAGTACCCAACAGCCCGCTGAGGCGGCATTAGGCGACAAACTATTGTAAATGAAGCGGAAGCCTCAGAATCTGTTAATGCCAACCTCGACAAACTAAAAGAGCTGGTGATGAACATGGTAAAACCCACTGGAAACGTCTATGAGGCCAAGGCTGTGGAGCCATTCTGTAATGAGTGCTGGGGCAACCACGATTCCTCCGAATGTACTGCATCTGCTAATTTCATGGGAGGATACGAGAGGAACAGCAGGCTAGCCACGAACACGTACAACCTTGGATGGAGAAATCATCCCAAATTCTCCTGGAGTAATCCTAAAACTGCTACCAATCCACAACAGCAACAGGGAGGCTACCAGCAGAACCGGTCCAGACAGCAAGCTCAACAACCACAGAACAATAATTCACTAGAAGCAAATTTACATACTTTTATGTCTTGAACTAGTGATTTTATTGTTCGCACAAATAAGTTTATTGATAAAACTGAGTCGTTTATGGACAGGACAGAGATGAGGACGAACAACGAGGAGGATGCGATAAAGAACCTGAAAACCTAGTCTGGGCAATTTACTAAGATCTTTAGCAGCAAGATAATGGGTGCAACATCAAACAATACAGAGGTAGCATCTAAACCCACATATGAGCAGTACAAAACCATATCAACTAGAAGTGGGAAACAGTTGGATGAATCCAGAGTGGAAAAGCCAGTAGAAAAACAGCCAGCACAGAAAGAACTACCTACTGCGGCATCATCAACACCAGCAGCCCCGATAGATTAGCATGACAATAACCCTGAGGTAGATGATCCTCCACAGATAAAGTTACTATGCAAGGAGCGTATAGAGGACATTCGCATGCTAGTACCTTTCCCCATAAGCTTAAGTAACAGAAGAAGGAGCACCAGTTTAGGAAATTCTTAGATGTTCTGAAGTAGGTGCACATAAATATCCCTCTCATAGAAGCCATTCAGAACATGCCCAACTATGCAAAATATCTAAGGGACATGGTTTCTAAGAGGAAGAAGATTAGGGAGTTCAAAACAGTTGCTGTGACATAGGAGTGCATGGCTATGCTACATAACAAGCTGTCGCCCAAGCAAACATATACATGTAGTTTTGTCATACCATGCAAAATCGGTAGTAACCATGCAACAAAAGCCCTGTGCGACTTAGGAGCCAACATCAACTTGATGCCTAAGGAAGTCTTCGACAAACTAGGTATTGGGCAAGCCAAACCCACCTCCATTATGTTGAAACTTGCTGATCATTCATTTGTACAACCAGAGGGCAAGATCGAAGACATCATAGTTCGAGTGGAAAACCTTATCTTTCCAGCAGACTTCCTCATCTTAGACTACGAGGTTGATGAAAACGCCCCTATCATCCTAGGGTAACCATTCTTGGCCACGGGCAGAACGTTAATAGATGTGGAACATGAGGAGCTGATCATGAGGGTAGACAATCAGAGCATCAAGTTAAATGTGTTACAACCCTCGGAAAAGGAAAAGGAAGGATGCCCAGACGCTGAGGCTGCCAAAATCAGCACAATGATAGTCCCACACAGCAGATGTCACGACAGACCCAAGGGTAGGCTGAAGGACCCAACGTCACACCACCTTTCAGAACAAGAGGACCCCCAGGAAGTAAAGACAAAAGACACAACCTCAGAAAGAAGGCAATTTATTTTTTGTGAGGATTAGATTTTAAATTTGTTAAATTTATTATTCACATTTTTATTTTTCAAAATTTATTTAATTATCTTTATTTTTATTTCAGGCTTTGGGAATAAAAGAGCCGAATCAAGAAGAAGGCCCAACAATGAGCCCACCCACCATCCCGCCAAGACAGCCAAGAGCGGCCCAGCGCGAAAACCGCATAACGGCTAGTTACCTGCTAACGGCTACAGAAGTAACATGCAGAAATTCTGTAACGTGCGCGAGACAACTTGCCCGTTGGACATATAATGTCGCCACGGCACGTCTCGGCAACCTCTATTTACACCTCACTCACCTCATTCCTTAACTTTACTTTCACATCCTTGTTATCTTATTCTTGAATCCACTGTTCCCTTTCTAATTATCTTCTTTTTAAAGTTTCAGTTACATCTAAACCGTCTCACACATAGCATCAACATCAGCACCCAAACCAACCTTCCAACATTTTTGCTCCAAGGCATATGAAAAGAGATATAGAACTCAAAGTGCCAAGACGACCATTTGGGAGGAACAAGGGTTCCATTACACGAAACAGATATGGGACCTCTGTAATACCCCCTTCCCGGCCTGGTAGAGAATCGGGTCAGAGCGTGTTACCGGTGGACGATACGATGATCGATGCGATAAAATTTCATCATAACGACATTAATTTAATCAATAATAGACATACAAGCGTTACCAATATACTCACTCGTCCAATTTAATGAGGCAAGGACCAAAATTAACAACTTAAGGCCATTTTGCAACTTTTACAAGTATTAGGGAATAATTTGTAATTATGACAAACTAGAGGTCTTTCGATGTGAATAAATTTACCAAAATGAAATTCATTATTCAAAGGTAAGGTCTACAAGATTTCATTTAATTTGGGGATCATTAACACAATCAATTGTCTTTACAAGAATTCAGTGATTAGATTGTAACATTACCAAACTGTCCAAAGAGTCTTTAGCTAACTTACCTAACCCCGTATCGAAACACTCTACATTGTTTCCAAGCGGGTGCATGAGAGTCAACTCCTATTGACTTTCCCTTTAGACCGTTTTGATACAAGCTTGACTTGTATCGAAACGGATTGACAAACCTTGACTTTGACTCATTTCGGTACGCTATGAACCCGTACAGAAAGGTTGGTCTCTAGTGACAAAATGATTCGAAACGACATTATTTCGTTTCGGTACACCGATACTCTTAGGTTCAACATTGTACACTCGTACCGAAACGTCATCACCTGTTTTGATACGGCCTAGCATGTAATGACAGATTTTGCTGTTTTTATTCAATATACCATATCGAACGATGTCCAAATGTAACGAAACTTCACACACAATATTTCAATGGTATAAACTACTAGCATGCTAAGTTTCATGGACATACGAATACATTTACTATGTTTTTACATTTTTAAGCTAAGCATGACATAAAGGCTGTTTCAATAGAAATAAAAAGGCCATTTAGGGTCGATGACCATATTACAAGCTAGACAATGCACCAAAACAATAAAATAGGCATGTATCACTAGTTCAACTACTTTGCCACCTTCGTAGGAGTTCAAACGTCATAATTACATTACTTGAAGATTGGTAGTGATTTGTCTTGATTGCCGATCTGATCTTCCGACACACAAACCTTCTTAACCTGAAAATGCATGAGATGAGACACGTTAGGCATACTTTGCCTAGTGAGGTAGTCATAAACAATGTAAGTAACAATAGTGCCATGGTTATACTCAAACATAATCTAATGCCAACGATGTCGATGCTATACAACAATATACAATGTATAAACATGTTTCATTTTCATTCTTAGTGCTTGGATTGAATCAAGATCGTGGATACTCAAATTCCTACGCCTCGCAAAATCAATAAATGGTCTAATCCCTCCGCCTCGCTAATATGACCAATAACAATACACATCCTTCCGCCTCACCAAATCAATATAGGCTGTAACCTTAGGATCGTAGTCCACCCGTACACTAAGCTCATGAATTCTATGGCATGCCAATTGTATCCAAAGTCCATTCCAATCCAAGGTTGAAATATTCATATTTATTTCAGTAATCAATGATATACCAATATCCGGAGAATTCAATATCGTCTATGACCAATATATGTATCTCATCATCAATAACTCATAATTTGATATCAATATCAATATCCGATGGTTTCTATGCAATAATCCAATGACAATGTCTATATCAATGACAGTACACAATGACAATGTCAATGACAGTAACCAATGTTCAATGACAACTTACCGACACCTAACAAAGTGTCCGAGTAATCATCCGATGCAATTTCTTCTACAACAATGTTGGGGATGTAATATAAAATATCAAATAATGATCCGGGTAGGCCTTTTGCCTAAACCCTAGACTCCGACTACACTCGCCTTGATACTCTGAAGCTTTCAAGGCTCTCGGATGACAATCCACTTGTTCCTAGCTTTAGATGGGGACGATGGATGCTCCTTATCGATGTCTTGAGCTAGGAAATCAATAGGAAGATTGTTAAGGTCGATATTTCGATATTAAAATCAATATAACAATATCAAAATCAATAACAGATTTCAATAGAGATGACAACTATGAGATATCCATGGATAGTAAAAACCCTAGCTTAGATTACACTTAATATATCCATGGAATCCAATAAAATATTGAGGAATATAGCTTACCCGATCGATAGCAACGATTCGATATCGATAAAACGAAGCAATAGATAATCTTAAAATTCCTCCAATGGAGGTGTGTGCTTGAGGTTGAAGATGAAGAGGATGGAGAGGTGCTTGCTTACTAAACAATCGGGTAAGCTCTCTCTTTCTTTTGTTTCTATATTTTATCACTAAGCTTTCCTACAATTGAAGGAAAGTCATCAGATCACTCCACGTAAGTGGAGATTTTAATTTAAGAGGGCTAATCGCAAGGTAAGTCCCTCACTTCTCACTACATTATGGCTTTTGCCTTTCAAATTACACTTTCTTCAATTTAGTCACCAAAGAGGTCCAATATTATCCAATAGAGTTCAATGATGATGTTTTAAGCCTATTTAGGGTTCGATATCAATAATTAACTAGTCAATACAATATTTAGGCTTCATCAATGTAGGATTTCTGATCATCGGAACTTAATTCCGACTATATTGGATTTTAGGGTGTTACAACTCTCCCCCCTTTAAGAAAAATTCGTCCTCGAATTTTTACCTGAGCTGAAGAGATGCGGATATTGTTGTCTCATAGTCTCTTCAGGCTCCTAAGTGGCTTCCTCAACAATGTGGCTCCTCCACAGCACTTTAACTAACAGTACAGTTTTGTTGTGAAGCCTCTTGACTTCCCTGGCAAGAATCTGGACCGGTTCTTCCACGTCGGATAGATTTGGTCGAAGTTCTACAGATTCAGGTTCCACAATGTGTGAGGGGTCAGATCGATACTTTCGAAGCATCAATACATGAAAGACATCATTGATTTTTACTCAATTCCGAGGGTAGCAATAGTCGATATGCCACTAGGCCAATCTTTTTAATAATTTCAAAGGGTCCAATGAACCAGGGACTCAATTTCCCCTTTTTGCCAAATCTTAAGACTTTCTTCCACGGTGACACTTTAAGAAAGACTTTTTCACCAACTTCATACTCAATGTCTCTTCTTTTAAGATCAGCGTAAGCCTTTTGTCGATCAAAGGTAGCCTTTAAACGATCATGAATAATGGTAACTCATTCCTCAGTTTCAAGCAAGTCAGGGCCTAACATCTTGCCCTCACCAAGCTCCGACCAACACAATGGAGTTTTGCATCCTGTACCATACAATTCTTCATACGGGGCCATTTGGATGGATGCTTGGTAACTGTTGTTGTAGGCAAACTCGACCAGAGGTAGAGATTTCTCCCAAGTTCAACCGAAATCGATAATACATGCCCGAAGCATGTCTTCCAATATCTGTATAGGGAAATTCTATTACAATGCAAATTTCTAGAATTCCAATAGACAGAATGTACGATGATTTACCTGAATTACCCTCTCTAACTGACCGTTAGATTGAGGGTGAAAAGCTATGCTAAGATTAACTATGATGCCTAGAGCTCCCTATAAGGTTCTCCAAAACTGAGATGCAAACCGAGGATCTCAATCGGAGATGATAGACTTAGGTACTTCGCGGAGTCGAATTACTTCCTTGATGTACAAGTCAGCTAGCTTAGAAAGACCGTAGTCCATTCTAACTCGTATAAAATGAGCTGACTTCGTGAAACGATATACAATAACCCATATAGCATCATGCCTTGCAGGGGTTAACGGTATACCACTCACAAAGTCCATGGTTATCTTTTCCCATTTCCATTTTGGTGGATTGATTGGCTATAATAGTCCAGTAGGAGCACAATGTTCTGACTTAACACGTTGGCACGTGAGGCATTTGGAAATGTAATCAATCAAGGCCTGCTTCATGCATGGCCACCAATAGAGCTCACGTAGGTCTTTATATATTTTCACAGACCCATGGTGAACAGAAAAAGAACTCAAATGAGCTTCGGAAAGGATGTTAGTGCGAAGAGTTTCATCATTAGGTACACAAAGTTGATCATTGTAACATAAGAGTCCTTCATAATTAATTGTGAACTCCGGATTATCCGTTAGCTTAGAGACAATGGTTTGGAGCTCAGAATCCTTCTCTTGCAATTCTTTGATTCGCGAAACGTTGGTGGACTGAACTTGGAGTTCAGCTAGAAGACAATGATGGTTATGGAGTCGGAAGTGAGCGTTAATTGCTCGAGGAGCTACAATATAGCAATATTATGATGAGTTAATGTACTTCAGAATACCTATAACTTCAAGTCTATTATCAATGCTTATCAGGCAAAGGTTTGCGGTTGAGCGCATCAGCTACAACATTGGCCTTGCCGAAATGGTAATCAATGACTAGATCATAATCATTAAGGAGTTCTATCCACCTCCGTTTCCGAAGATTCAACTCATTCTTAGTCAATAAATATTTGAGGCTTTTATATTCGATGAAAAGATAGCATTTCTCCCCGTAGAGATAATGCCTCATGATTTTCAATGCAAAGAAAACTGCAGCCAATTCAAGGTCGTGGGTGGGATAATTTGTCTCGTGTGGCTTAAGTTGCCTCGAAGCATAAGCAATAACCTTACCTTCTTGCATCAATACGCATCCTAACCCAAGATGCGATGCATCACTGTAAACTATAGTCTTTTCTAGACTCAGGCTGGGTCAAGATAGGTGCATGGGTCAAAACTTGTTTTAATTGATCAAAGCTTCGTTGTTGAAACTCAATCCAAACAAAAGGAGCTTCCTTCCTCAATAATTTGGTTAAAGGAGCGGCTAACATGGAAAATCCTTTCACGAATCTACGGTAATAGCCATCAATCCCAAGGAAGCTTCTGACTCCACCAATGTTCTTTGGTGGATGCCAATCCACAATAGCTTGGATTTTCTTCAGGTCCACCTGAATGCCCAAAGCCGATACGATATGCCCCATAAAGGAAACTTCGGTGATCCAAAACTCACACTTGGAAAACTTTCCATAAAATTGTTTCGCTCTTAGAGTCTGAAGTACAATACAAAGATGATCTCGATGTTCCGTTTCATTCTTGGAATAGATCAAGATGTCATCTATAAACACTTCTACAAATTTATAAAGATATGGTCTAAATACCCGATTCATTAAATCCATAAAAGCTTCCGGTGCATTAGTTAGCCCAAAAGGCATCACCAAGAATTCGTAATGCCCATATCTTGTACGGAAGGCAGTATTGGGCACATCACACTCCTTGACTCTCATTTGATAATAGCCCGACCTTAAGCCGATCTTGGAAAACACAGCTGCATCTTTTAATTGGTCGAACATGTCATCTATTCTAGGGAGTGATATTTATTCTTGATGGTTACTTTATTTAGTTGTCTATAGTCAATGCACAATCGCATAGAACCATCCTTCTTCTTGACAAAGAGAACTGGTGCTCCCAAAGGTGAAGAGCTCGGTTGAATGAAACCCTTGTACATAAGGTACTGAATCTGAGCTTTTAATTCTTTCAACTCCACAACCACCATCTGATATGGTGAAATGGAAATTGGAGCAGTCCCAAGTTGCACCTCGATGCCAAATTCCACTTCACGAGTTTGGGGAAATCTCGAAAGTTCATCAGGGAATACATTAGGGAATTCACATACGGTGTCAATGTCATGTATTTGCGACTCACCTTTGGTTTCCAATGACAAGGCATATAATGATGGATTCCTCGCATTCATCAATACAACACTTTCTTTACCCAAACCCTTAAGATACAATTTTCTCTTACAACAATCTACCCAGGCTTGATGTTCACTTAGCCAATCTAATCCTAGGATAACATCGAATTCATGGATCGATAAATCTAACAAATTTGCCGGAAAATGAATCCCTTGAATCATTAAGGGACAATTCTTACACACTACCCTTACGGTGACACAATCTCCTAAGAGATTGGTTACAGAGATTCTCGATATCATTGGTTCAGAAGACATGTTATACTTTTTAACTACAATGGTGCATATGAATGAATAGGTTGAACCAAGGTCAATCAATGCATATAAAAGATGTGAATATAATTCAATGGTACCTATAATAACATTAGGTTCATCTTCTTCTTCCCTGCTCCTCACATGATACATTTGGGCAGGAGCCTTTGAATCATGTTTGTTAAAGGGCTTCCCCGGTCCACTCGATCATCCAAAAGTCCCAAAAGAGCCATGGTTTGATCCTTTACCTCGGAAGGATTGAGCAGGAGAAGCAGCAGTAGTCGGCGTGGCCACAGATTTAGTTGTATTCATAAAACATTCACGAATAAAGTGACCTTGCTCACCACAATAATAACAAGCTCCAGCCTGCTTACGACACTGTCTAGTCGGATGCTTGTTTTGACAATAATTACACATGGGATATTGGTTTCCTCGGTTCGATCCTCCAGTTCTATTAAAAGACGCTACTTTGGCAAAAGACTATGTCACAGACTACGATCTCTCAATGTTCCCGGATCGGGAAGGTTGTGGGTAGACATTCTGCTTGGGGCCTTGATATCTCCCCTTTTTGTTCCATCTCGGAGGTCATGAATCATCTCTAAACCTCTTCTCAAACTTCCCAGACCCACCAGCTCGCTGGGCTTTCTAGGCAATTTTGGTGACCTTGACTCGGTTCACCAAATCCTGGAAGTTGGTGATTCCAAGGGCTGTAAATAGGAGGTTACTGTGGTTGTGGTGGATTATGAGGATTTCCTCCTCTAATCTCCTCGCCATGTGTCGAGAAGTCAGTAACGAGCTCGTCAATATGAGCTTCATTTGTCTCAGACATATCTATATGAAAGATCGGATTAGTCGACAAGTCACAATATATGCAATATAAAACTCTTAGGTGGCAAAGTAACACAATAACAATGCAATAAACCTCGATTTAGTCCTAGAATCGACTAAACTCTAGCTCTAAGACCATAAATGTAACACCCCCTTCCTGGCCTGGTATAGAATCAGGACGGAGCGTGTTACAGGTGGACGATACGATGATCAGTGCGATAAAATTTCATCTTAACAACATTACTTTAATCAATAATAGACATACAAACGATACTAATGTACTCACTGGTCCAATTTAATCAGGCGAGGACCACAATTAACAACTTAGGGCCATTTTGCAACTTTTACAAGTATTAGGGACTAATTTGTAATTATGACAAACTAGAGGTCATTTGTAACGCCCTAGTTTGGGGCCTAGATGTTTTAGAGGTTGAATTGGGCCCGTCGAGAACGGTTCAAATCTTTAAGGGAGGTTGAGGGAACACCTAGTTTGGGAAGCTTTAAAAAATGGAAAAATATCTAAAATTCACCATTTATTATATAAATGGTTATGGTGAAAACAATTTTACAAAATGTGATTTGGAAATACTACATTTCAGTGTAGTGACCAAATTGTAGTTTTTGCAAAAGTTGACTAGTGACTGTTTTGTAAAGGATTGAAAACTTTGAATCTTTAAGGAGCTAATTTTACCAAAAAATTTTCATCAGATTTCTCTTTGATTTGGGAGTTTTTAATAATGTTTTCATTAAGGAATAAAGGAGAATTAAAAAGAAAGTCTAAGTTAACGTTTTCATAACTACCTTACGTTAATTTTCTCTCAATTTCCACTCAGCCAAAAACATTTCCTTCACCAAATAACCTTTGATTTTCATCTATTGTGTTGAGATTTCATTCTTCTAAAGATTCATAATCTTTATCTCATCAAATCCTTTTGTTTTTACTTTGGATTTTCAAGAAATCTTGCCCAAATTGAGGAGAAATCAACCATTAGAGGTAAGCTTCATCCTTCTCCTCTAATGATCAGTTCTTTACTGAAATTCCCAAGTTCTTAATCCTTTGTTAATGATTTTTGAGTTGTTTTAATGTTAGAAACATGAAATTGTGGTAAAACTCAAGATTCTTGGTGAGATCTTGATGATTTTCGTAACTCGTGGTTAGGATTTGTTTTGAAGTTGATTTCTAATGTATTTTGGATGATAATTGATGTTATAAATGAGGTTTTATCAAACAAATCCTGAATAGGTTTGGATTCCTAAGTTTTACATATTAGATTTGTGGTTTTTGGAGTGTTCTTGGTGATTTGTTGGTGCTGGAGATATAAGGACGTGTTTATGATGGTTTTTTGTTTTGATCGAGGTTTAGAAATTATTAGAATTGATAGATCTTGGCTGGGCTTTGTTTTGGGAAAGTTTGGAGATGATTTCGGTTATTTTGGGTAGCCGAAATGGTGTTTTTGAGTAGTGCAGCGGGTTTGTTTGAGTGGCTGGTGATTTCAAGGAATGATGATGCATTAATCCTCTGTTCTTATGTGTAATAAACATGGGAGATGTCCTTGGACGCTTTTGGTGTTGATCCGGAAGTGCCGGAAGCCTAGATATCGTTTCGGCAAGCAAGCGAAATGTAATCGGTGAGTGCGAATGGTTTTAGAAGTCCTTGAGGGACAAGGAAACATGGTTTTGGGATTTCAGATTGGTTTCAAACACCATCCTAAGTCTGGAAGTAAGTATGGCTAGATTTGCTCTAAAATATGTGGTTGATGTCCCTAAATGCTTTTACATGCTCTTGTTTTGAGATAGACAAATTTTTATTGTTTTATGCATGATTTGTAGCATGAGATGATGTTTTGTAGAGTTTTCATGAGATAGCATGTTGTACTAAAGAGTTTTGAGATGTTGATTTAATGCAAAGCATGAGATATGGTTTTGAAATGAGATGAGAAAGATTTGTGAAATGTTGCATCAAAACAGTAGGTGAGATGATGTTTTTGATATAATATATTGGCATAAAGGATGAGATGATTACCAGATATAATTGGTCGACCAATAGGATGAGAGTGCGCTATAAACTGAAAATTCGTACGTGCTATTTAGAGTCAGGCAATGGGGGTAGTGCCATCCTGATCCAAAGTGAGAATTTGATGATGAGAGATACAATCGGGGTAGGACTTGGTGAAATACCCAAGCTTTATGGCGAAGAGAGATACCGCCATGAGAATCCGGTGATGTGAGATTCCACCGGGGTAGGACTTGACCTTGAGTCAAGCTAATCTGCATATCCGAGTAAAGATGTAATATGAAATGCCAATATATGAAATTGTATTTGATTCACATGTACCAAATGTTGAGATGATTTTTATGCTATGAGAAATGCATATGAGATTTATAGTAAGAAATGGTTTTGTTTTCATTAAGCATGTGTTTTTCTTTGCCATGAGATTTGCATTGGTTTAATGAATGGGATAGAATAAAGGTACATGTGTTTTCAAATGGAGAGTTGCTGTGAAATGGTTTTCAAGCATGAGATAGAAAGAGCATGTTGTAGAAAATGGATTTTGAGATAGAGTTTTGATGATGCATTGTTGTGTTGGTTTTCTTCGAGCTTGCCTCACTAAGCAAATGTGCTTACGCTCTCTCTTACCAACAATGCAGATAATTGAGACGTTTTTTGCAGCAAGGAGGGTAAGAACATCCAAGGAAGTGAGAAGCTCATGTATGGTGATGTTTTCATATGCTTTAGTAGTGATATTTGGCAATGGGGGCCTATGGTTGGTTTTGGGAGATGTGTTTTGAACTCCCTATGGTTGTTGCAAGTTTAATATGGTTTTTGAGGATTGTAATTGTCCTATTTGGTTTGGTTTGTGGCTTGAGGCTCTTATTTGGTTTTTATGACTAGGGAGCATGCCTATGGACTCAATGATAACATGCTTGATGCCATGCTTTAGCTTAAGCTTCATTATAATGTTCTTTAATGTTTAATCATGTTGTGGGTGTGATATGTTATGAATTAGGATGTGTCTGAATGTATAAAGATGTGAAAAACCAGAAAAATGCATAGCTGCAGGGCAGTGTGCATCGAAACACCCTTATTTGTTTCGGAACGGGGGCCTGAAATGGCCATAGTGTTTCGGAACACTTTAGCTACTAGAGAGCCATGTTCTGATACGGGTCTCGGATCTCACCCGAGTACCGAAACGGCCAACTCCGTTTCGATATGGTCGTTTCGATACAAGGGTCAGCGTTTCGAAACACCAGACCGTTGAACTGCATTTTGAATTGTTTCAAGTTCTTGTTTCTTACATTTTAGTCCTTGATGATTGTGGATGCAATTGGTTGAGTTTTGGAAGTCTAAATAAGTTGATTTTTGACAGAGATGCATGAAATATGATTGATTGCATATTGGTAAACTAAAAATCTGCAAATTCCTCGTAGTTTGCAAAATTTACGTTTTGGTCCTTAAAAGTCTAATTCTTACAATTAAACCCCTAAATAAATTCCGATTGTCGTGCCTTTCCTTCCTACAATCTTGAGTGATCACATAGGCTTAATATTGCATTTAGAAAAGATAAAAAGAAAAAAAGCGTCGTTAATTAAGGTTGACTTTCAAGTTGACTTTGGTTTTCCCCGTGTAATCTGTGTAGTTCGGGTCAAGCTTCTAGGCCGGGCTAAGGGGGTTACATTTTTTTGTATCAGAGCCAGGTTAGGGAATGTTTGGGGCTTTGTAAGTGGTTAATGGGTGTGAGTATGAATGGTTAAGTCTTTTTGGTGAAGGCATGGTGTATGATTGTTGATGTTATAGTTCTAATGAGATGAATTTGTGATGTTATGCTATGTTTGGGGTATGGATGGGGATCCCATTGCCATATCATTACTATTGGAAAGAATTGTTTTGAAAAAAAATGAGCTTGGGTACTTGGATTACTTGCCTTACATTGCCTAATTGAATTTTTTTTTGAATTTTGTCAGTTGCATTGTTTTCATATGGGGCCACGTAGAGAGCTTAGAATTAATACTCGTGCTACGGCTGAGAATGAGAATGCTGAGGATTTACCACCTCCACCTCCTGGTGGACCACCCGGTGGTGGTGGAGCTGGTGCTGCGAGAGCTGGTGCAGGGGTTGCCGGTCCCGAGGGAGTTGAGGGGGAAGCTGCTCCTGATATGTCGGTGCTAATACAAGCTATTGCTGGAGCTTTTCAGGCAGCAGTAGTTGGAGCTCATGGGGCTGCATCTCAGGATGGTGCTGATGTGTGGTTTCCGTTGGAGCGACTCCGCAGTCTAGGAGGGAGTGAGTTCATGGGGCTGACCCCGGAAGGTTCTCAGTCTTGGTTAGGGAGTACCAAGAGGATAATCGGATATCTGACCTGTAACAATACTTAGAAATTGGAATGTATTGTATCCTTGTTGCACGGTGATGCATATACGTGGTGGACAACCACAACAGTGGGGTTGGATGATGATGAGGTGACTTGGGCATTCTTCTTGAATGCATTCAAGTGAAAGTATTTGGGAGTCCGCTACCTAAATGAGAAAAAGAGGGAGGTCATGTCCCTGATGCAAGGGAGTATGGCGGTGGCAGAGTATGAGGTGCAATTTTTGTGCCTCAGCCAGTATGCACTCGAGCTGATTCCTAGCGAGCGAGAGAGATTTGAACGATTCCGATATGGGCTGGTAGCTGATGTGAAAACCTATATGCTCGCAGCAGACTATACTGATTTTAATGTCTTGGTCACTCGAGCCAAGGACATTGAGATGAATCTTGGTCTGGCAAGTCGAGCGGGAGGATCTAGCACAGGGAAGCGACCTGCAGAACGTGATCTTGGTAGAGATCGGTTCAAGAGACATAAGGATAGAAGTTCGCATGCGGGTGCTAGGCGTGGGGGTGGCAACCCTGGAAGAGGTCAGCAAGGACCAAATGCTTTCTTGCGGACTCCTGAGTGCAATCGGTATGGTAGAAGGCACACTGGTGAGTGTTGGGGAAATCCTGGTACATGCTGGAATTGCAGTAGTTGTGGGCACATGAAGAGGGACTGTTCGCAGCCGATGAGAGAGGTTCAAGCTCCAGTGAGAGCAGCTGAGCCACAAAGAGGCCGTGGGCATGGCCGTGGCAACTTCCAGCGTAGAGATGAAGGTGTAAGGAATGTAGCACGTGTGGTGGTTGTTTAGCCTGAAATTGGTGGCCAGGCTAGAGTGTATGCTCATCGAGAAGGGAGGGATGACACGGACGTGATCGCAGGTACCTTTACATTGCAATCCTTGTCCTTACTTTCTTTGATTGATTTTGGATCTACACACTGGTACATATTGTGTGAACATGCTCAAATGCTTGGTTTGCATGTTGAGTCTTTGGATGTGGGTATGCGTGTGACTAGTTATTTTGCTAAGACGATTGTAACAGGGAGATTGTATAGAAGATGCCACTTAAAGGTGCAAGAGCATGTGTTTCTAGTTGATCTTATGGAATTGCCATTCTATGGATTCAATGTAATCCTTGGTATGGATTGGCTTGTTGAGCATAGGGCCGTTGTGGATTTTGAAAGCAAGCGAGTTTTGTTGAGACTTGCGGACGATTATAAGGTTGTGGTGGTGGGAGAAAATGTGAAATTCCTATCTAATGTGGTGTGGACGCTTGAAGCAAGCCGGATGTTGCGTTAGGGGTGCGAGGCTTATCTAGCCTTTGTTATGAATCCTAGTACAAAGAGGTTCATGTACATGATATAAGGACCGTGTCTGAATTCCCTGGAGTGTTTCCGGAGGAATTACCAGGTTTTCTGCCTAGTCGAGAGGTTGAATTCGGAATTGAGATGTATGAGAACACAACACCGGTGTCCATTGCTCCCTATCGCATGGCACCCAAGGAGTTGAAGGAGCTGAGGACGCAACTTCAAGAGTTGCTTGACCGAGGCTTTAATCGGCCTAGTGTGTCACCTTGGGGTGCACCGGTCTTGTTTGTTAAAAAGAAATATGGCACGATGAGGATATGCATTGATTATCGTCAGATGAATATGTTTACTATCATGAACAAGTATCCGTTGCCAAGGATTGATGATCTTTTTGATCAGTTTCGAGGAGCGACTGTGTTTTCAAAGATATATTTGCGGTCAGGATATTATCAGTTAAAGGTGAAGGATGTGGATGTGCCGAAAACGGCCTTTCGAACGAGATATGGGCATTATGAATTTCTAGTGATGTCGTTCGGATTGACTAATGCTTATGCTGCTTTCATGGATATGATGAACATGGTGTTTCATGAATTCCAATATAAGTTCGTTGTGGTGTTCATCGATGATATCCTTGTGTACTCTCGTACTGAGGAGGAGCGTGAACTGCATTTGAGGATTGTTTTGCAAGCACTGTTAGAGAATCAGCTTTATGCTAATATGAGTAAATCTTAGTTTTGGCTAAAGGAGGTTGTTTTTCTTGGCCATGTGGTTTCGGCTGAAAGGATTTGTGTTTATCCTCAGAAGATTCAGGCGGTGGTGAATTGGAAGCCTCCTAGGTTTGTTCATGAAGTTCGTAGTTTCCTTGGGTTTGCAGGTTACTACCAGAGGTTCGTGGATGGATTTTCTAAGATTGCTGCTCCATTGACAAAGTTGTTACAAAAGGATGTTAATTTTGAGTGGACGGAAGGGAGACAACAAGCTTTTGAGAAGCTAAAGGCAGCATTGATGCAAGATCCTATCTTTGTTCAACCTGAGTTAGGAAAAGAGTTTGTGGTGTATAGTGACGCATCAAATGTTGGTCTGGGGTGTGTGTTGATGCAAGAGGGTAGAGTAGTGGCTTATGCATCGCGACAGTTGAAGGTGCATGAGCGCAATTACCCTATGCATGACATTAAGCTGGCAGCGGTGGTTTTTGCTTTAAAGATCTTGAGACATTGTCTCCATGGTGAGAAGTGTACTGTGTACACGGATCATAAAAGTTTGAAGTACCTTATGTCTCAGAAGGAGTTAAATCTCAGGCAACGAGGTTGGGTGGAGTTGCTAATGGATTACGATCTAACGATCGAGTATCATCCGGGGAAGGCCAATGTTGTGGTCGATGCTTTGAGCATTAAAGTGGCGGTGGAATTAAGAGCGATGTTTGCTAGCTTGAGCATATCACGAGATGATGGTCTTGTTGCTGAATTACAAGTGAAACCATCTTTAGTTCAGTTGATTAAGGATAAACAACTGTTGGATGATTCCTTGGTACCGCATGTTCAAGATATCGCAAAAGGTAGACCTTCAGATTTCTATTTTAATGATGATGGTGCTTTATGTTTTTGGAGTCGGATAGTGGTGCCCAGTGATGTTGGGTTGAGGCGCACTATTCTGACTGAAGTTCATAGTGGTCCTTTTTCTATGCACCCTGGTAGTACAAAGATGTACCGAGATTTGAAGGATGAGTATTATTGGGTGGGGTTGAAGAAGGATGGTGCTGAGTTTGTTAGAAAATGCATGGTTTGTCAGTGGGTTAGGGCTGAACATCAATTTCCTTCAGGGTTGTTGCAGCCGTTGAAGATTCCAGAATGGACGTGGGAGAGGATCACTATGGACTTTGTGTCTGGTTTACCGTTGTCACCATCAAGGAAGAATTATGTTTGGGAGATTGTGGATCGCCTTACGAAGTGTGCACATTTCTTGCATGTGCATACTACGTATACCTTGGATAAGCTTGTGCAATTGTACATTGCTGAGATTGTACGTTTGCATGGAGTGCCAAAATCTATAGTGTCGAATAGAGATCTGAGGTTCACCACAATGTTTTGGGAATGTTTACATCAAGCTTTAGGTACGCGGCTGAATTTCAGTACTTCTTATCATCCGTAGTCGGATGGACAGTCGGAGCATGTTATCCAAGTGCTTGAGGATATGTTGAGGTTTGTGTTATTGAGTTTCAGGGCTCTTGGGAGAAGCACTAGCCTTTGGTGGAGTTTGCCTATAATAACAGTTATCAGGCAAGTATTCAAATGGCACCTTATGAAGCGTTATACGGGAGGAAGTGCAAAACTCCTCTTTGTTGGGCTGAAACGGGACAAAAGTTGGTCTCGATGTCGGCATTGTTGAAAGGAACCATTGAGAAGGTGAAGCTCATTTGTGAGCGTTTGAAGACAGCATCGGACCGGCAAAAGTTTGACGCAGATTTGAAGCGTAAGGAGATAGAATTTGTTGTTGGCGAGCGTGTGTTTTTGAAAGTTTCACCTTGGAAGAAGGTGATGAGGTTTGGCCGGAAGGGTAAATTGAGTCCGAGGTTCATTGGACCATACAAGGTGATAGAACGTGTGGGTCCTGTTACCTACAAGCTGAGACTACCTCAAGAGTTAGAAATGATACATAATGTGTTTCATGTATCCATGCTTCGGAGATATAGGTCAGATTCGTCGCATGTGATGCATGTGGAAGAGGTGGAGCTGAACCCAAACTTGATGTATGATGAGGAACTCGTTAAGATTCTGGATGTGGATAGTAAGGTTCTCTGGGGTAAGACCATTGAGGTTGTCAATGTCTTGTGGAGTCATCGTGGCGTGGAGGAAGCCACGTGGGAAAGGAAGGATGACATGAATAAGCAATTTCCTTACCTATTTCCTCCAGGTAAATTTCGGGGACGAAATTTCTTAAGTGGGGGAGAGTTGTAACGCCCTGGTTTTGGGCCTAGATGTTTTAGAGGTTGAATCGGGCCGATCGAGAACGATTCGAATCTTTAAGGGAGGTTTAGGGAACACCTAGTTCAAGATGCTTTAAAAATATGGAAAAATATCTGAAAATCTTCATTTATTATATAAATTGTTGTGGTGAAAACAATTTTACAAAATGTGATTTAGAAATATTACATTTCGGTGTAGTGACCAAATTGCAGTTTTTGCAAAAGTTGACTAGTGACTGTTTTGTAAAGGACTAAAACTTTGAATCTTTAAGGAGCTAATTTTACCAATTTTTTTCATCAGATTTCCCTTTGATTTGGGAGTTTTTAACAAAGTTTCAATTAAGGGATAAAGGAGAATTAAAAAGAAAGTCTAAGTTGACTTTTTCATAACTACCTTACGTGTAACCCCCTAAACCCGGCCTAGACGGTTGACCCGAATTAAGAAAGTCACACGTGGAAAACCAAAGTCAACCCGAAAGTCAACCTTGATTAACGACCTTTTTTTTTCTTTTTAATCTTGTCTAGATGCACATTAGCCCTAATTGTGATCACACAAACATCATACTCAAAGATCACAAACATCAGAGATCAAACAGGGACCCAAATGAACAAATTACAACTTTAGGGACCAAATTGTAATTCCTGATAATTAGAAGGACTTAACCCAAATTAATCTTACCAACTTGAAATTAGTCAGGTTTCATGCTTCTCTGTGAAATTTCAGCTCAAAAGGACTTCCCAAACTCATACAATTGCACAAACAAGATTCAGGACCAAAACGCAAACAATTCAAAACATTTAACCGCCAATGTCAGCCCCCAACGGTCACCCGTTCCGAAACAGGCAGAGCCCGTTTCGAAACACGGGCCGTTCCGCAACGCGTACCGCAACGGGGGTCTGGCAAAGGCCAAATCGTTTCGAAACGGTGCATACCGTTTCGGACGCCTGGGTTAATTCGAGGCACCCGTTCCGAAACGGTGCACACTGTTCCGAAACGCCCTGCACAGATTGCAGCACAATGCATTCCAAAACATGCAATTGATCATTCAAACATGCTCCAATTGCCACCAAACCTTACCAGCATGCAATTCAACATATAAAGGACATACTTGCATCAACAATTCATCAAAACAACATCATAAGCAAAAAGACCCAATTCTATAGGCATGCTTCCTACACAAGCAAACCATTTAAGCATAAACTTCCATAACAAGCATGTAATGATCCAACACAAAAACCAGCATTCTCAATAACATTCAACATACTTAGGGAGTTTAAAACCTCTCCCAAAACATACACATTGGTCCCCCATTGCCAAAGTATCAAAAGCTAAATGATCTTAGGAAAATCTTCCATACTTTGAGCTTTGCTTCCACTTGAATACTTGCCTTCCTTGCTGCCCTCAAGGTTCACTAATGTTCTGCATTATTGAATTAAGAAAACAAGGAGAGCGTAAGCAAAAGCTTAGTGAGGAATGCTCTTAAAACCATTCAATAATGCATTTAAAAACATTTACAAATCATGCTTTAAATCAACCTTTGCACATGCTCAAAAGCATACTTAAAACAAGCATCTCATGCTTCAACATAATATAACATGTCATATTGGCTCAAGTTATAGATTCCATTTCATTAAAACAAGTTCATCAACTTCCCAAGGACTTTTAAACACCTTGGCCCCAAGGACTTTTAAACACCTTGGCCATGGACTTTTAAACACCATGAATGAGGACCACACAAGGACTTTTAACCACCTTTGTGTCCATAGCTTGAATCACCCCAAGGACTTTTAAACACCTTGGCCCCAAGGACTTTTAAACACCTTGGCCCCATGGACTTTTAAACACTATGGAAAGGATCACCTAAGGACTTTTAACCACCTTAGTGTCCGCAACAAGAATCATCCAAGGACTTTTAACCACCTTGATGATCTTAAGAATACAAGGCTCACTCAAGGACTTTTAACCACCTTAGTGACCTTAACCTTTTCAAAACATCACTTGCCAATATACATCTTTTTCATCATTTAATCCACTGTTTTAAAGCACTAAACCAAGCCATATTCAACATGCATTTAAAAGCATCAAACCACATTTTATCAATGTACAAAAACAAGGAACTCTTACCTTGAGTTTCCTTCAACATATGGCTTACAACAACAGCAAAAACCATGCTAAATCATGCTTTGAAAACAGTAATTAAAACATGCAAATAACCATTTCGCATCACAACAAAATCATGGCCACCACTAGAGAGTAATTCCGAAAACTTACACTTGAGCTTAGCAAAGTTGTTTAGACTTAAACTAAGCTCCCAAGACATTGGTTTCAAAGCCGAAAACCCAATTTTCACAAACGCACTCACCGATTTCCACTTTGCTTCAAGCCAAAGCACCAAATCAAGCTTCCGGATCAACAACTCTTGGATCCAAAGATGCCTCCCCTGTTTTCAACACATCAAAGCAGAGGATTAATGCATCATCATGCATTAATTGCTTCAATGAAAGCACCTAAACTCGCTGCTCTCATCCACACACCATTTTCGGCCACCAAACACAACCGAAAATGCATCCAAACCACTTCTAAACAAAGCCCAGCCATAAACCAGCAAAACCACACATCCTTAAACATCATATAACATCTAAAAACAACCTATCAACATCCTTAAACCTCCAGCAACATCAGATCCACAAGATCACCCCAAAAACAACCTTGAAACACAAGCTAAACTTAGGAAACTCAACCTATCCGGGATTGCATTAATCAAAACTCAATTCCTTATCAATTTAGAGTTCATTTAACATCAAAAACACATCTCAAATCACAGATTAATCAGATCTAACGAAAATCATCAAAAATCATCAAATCTTGCATTATAATCCAAGATCCATTTCACCACTTAAAAACCTTTAATTAAACATCAATTAAGGATTGAAAACTTAGGAATTTCAGTAAAGAACTGATAGTTTAGAGGAGAAGGACGTTCTTACCTCCAAACTTGAGTTTCTCCTCTTTTTGGAATCAAAAATCTTGTTGAATCAAGTAGCAATTAAAGAGGTTTTGAAGATATGTTGATTAGGAATCAAATCAGAGTTGAAAGGAGGGATTTAGGTGAGAAAATCAGATCCAATTCTCTGGAGAATAGGTGTTTGGGTTGAGAGAAAATGAGAGAAAGACAATTGAGAAAAGTTGGTTACAAAATCCAAAATAGCCAAATGGCTTTCCCTCCACTTTTAATATCATTTAAAATCAGAATTTAGTCTTAAAATATCTTAGAAAAATCTGGAGAAACTCCCTTTGGGTAAATAGCTCCTTAAAGATTCAAAGTTTCAACCCTTTATAAAACAGCCACAAAACTTTCGAAAATTACATTTTGGTCACTAGCCAAAATGTCACCCTTCCGAAACTCATTTTCCAAAATTGATTTCACAGTTCACTTAATTATATTAAAAGATGATTTTAGAACATTTTTTCATATTTTTAATGCAACCCGAACTAGGCTTTCCTAATTTCACCCTTTTAGATTCGAACAGCACTTTGACCAAACCGGTCAACGCTCAAACTTCTAAGCCCAAAACCGGGGCGTTACATTATGTTAGTTTTCTCTCATTTCATTTTCTCTCAATTTCCACTAGGCCAAACACATTTCCTTCACCAAATAACCTTTGATTTTCATCTCTTGTGCTGAGATTTCATTCTCCTAAAGATTCCTAATCTTTATCTCATCAAATCCTTTTGTTTTTACTTTGGATTTTCAAGAAATCTTGCCCAAATTGAGGAGAAATACCCATTAGTGGTAAGCTTCGTCCTTCTTCTCTAATGATCAGTTCTTTACTGAAATTCCCAAGTTCTCAATCCTTTGTTAATGATTTTTGAGTTGCTTTAATGTTAGAAACATGAAATTGTGGTAAAACTCAATATTCTTGGAAAGATCTTGATGATTTTCATAACTCTTGGTTAGGCTCTATTTTGAGGTAGATTTCTAATGTATTTTGGATGATAATTGATGTTATAAATGAGGTTTTATCAAACAAATCCCGAATAGGTTTGGATTCCTAAGTTTTACATGTTAGATTTGTGGTTTTTTTAAGTGTTCTTGGTGTTCTGGAGATATAAGGACGTGTTTATGATGGTTTTTGGTGTTGATTGAGGTTTAGAGATGATTAGAAATGATAGATCTTGGCTGAGCTTTGTTTTGGAAAAGTTTGGAGATGATTTCGGTTATTTTGGGTAGCCGAAATGGTGTTTTTGAGTAGTGCAGCGGGTTTGTTTGAGTGGCTGGTGATTTCAATGCATGATGATGCATTAATCCCCTACTCTTTTGTGTAATAAACATGGGAGACATCTTTGGACGCTTTTGGTGTTGATCCGGAAGTGCCGGAAGCCTAGATATTGTTTCGGCAAGAAAGTGAAACGAAATCGGTGACTGCGAATGGTTTTAGAAGTCCTTGAGGGACAAGGAAACAAGGTTTGGGGATTTAGGATTGGTTTGAAACACCATCCTAAGTCCGAAAGTAAGTATGGCTAGATTTGCTCTCAAATATGTGGTTGATGCCCCTAAATGCTATTACATGCTCTTGTTTTGAGATAGACGAATTCCTACTGTTTTATGCATGATTTGTTTGTAGAGTTTTCATGAGATAGCATGTTGTACTAAAAAGTTTTGAGATGTTGATTTAATGCAAAGCATGGGATATGGTTTTGAAATGAGATGAGAAAGATTTGTGAAATGTTGCATCAAAATAGTAGATGAGATTATGTTTTTGATATAATATATTGGCATAACTGATGAGATAATTACAGGATATAATTGGTCGACGAATAGGATGAGAGTGCACTATAAACTGAAAATTCGTACGTGCTCTTTGGAGTCGGGCAATGGGGGTAGTGCCATCCCGATCCAAAGTGAGAATCCGACGATGAGAGATACCATCGGGGTAGGACTTGGTGAAATACCCAAGCCTTATGGCGAAGAGAGATACCGCCATGAGAATCTGGTGATGTGAGAATCCACCGGGGTAGGACTTGACCTTGAGTCAAGCTAATCTGCATATCCGAGTAAAGATGTAATATGAAATGCCAATATATGAGATTTATAGTATGAAATGCTTTTGTTTTCATTAAGCATGTGTTTGGCTTTGCCATGAGATTTGCATTGGTTTAATGCATGAGATAGAATAAAGGTACATGTGTTTTCAAATGGAGAGTTGTTGTGAAATGGATTTCAAGCATGAGATAGAAAGAGCATGTTGTAGAAAATGGTTTTGAGATACAGTTTTGATGATGCATTGTTGTAAGCAAATGTACTTACGCTCTCTCTTACTAACAATGAAGATAATTGAGACGTTTTTGGGCAGCAAGGAGGCTAAGAACATCCAAGGAAGTGAGAAGCTCATGTATGGTGATGTTTTTATATGCTTTAGTAGTGATATTTGGCAATGGGGACTTATGGTTGGTTTTGGGAGATGTGTTTTGAACTCCCTATGGTTGTTGCAAGTTTAATATGTTTTTTGAGGATTGTAATTGTCCTATTTGGTTTGGTTTGAGGCTTGAGGCTCTTATTTGGTTTTTATGACTAGGGATCATGCCTATATACTCAATGATAACATGCTTGATGCCACGCTTTAGCTTAAGCTTCATAATAACGTTCTTTGATGTTTAATCATGTTGTGGGTGTGATACGATATGAATTGGGATGTGTTTGAATGTGTAAAGATGTTAAAAACCAGAAAATTGCATAATTGTAGGGAAGGGTGTATCGAAACACCCTTATCTGTTTCGGAACGGGGGCCTGAAATGTCCATAGTGTTCCGAAACGGGTTAGAGTGTTTTGGAACACTTTAGCTACTGGAATGTCCATACTGTTGAACTACTTTTTGAATTGTTTCATGTTCTTGTTTTTTACATTTTAGTCTTTGATGATTGTGGATGCAATTGGTTGAGTTTGGGAAATCTAATGAAGTTGATTTTTGACAGAGATGCATGAAATATGATTAATTGCATAGTGGTAAAATAAAACTCATTAAAGTCCTCGTAGTTTGCAAAATTAAGTTTTGGTCCCTAAAAGTCCAATTCTTACAATTAAACCCCTAAATGAATTCCGATTGCTGTGCCTTTCCTTCCTACGATCTTGAGTGATCACATAGCCTTAATATTGCATTTAGAAAAGATATAAATAAAAAAGGGGTCGTTAATCAAGGTTGACTTTTGGGTTGACTTTGGTTTTCCCCGTGTAATCTTCGTAGTTCGGGTCAAGCGTCTAGGACGGGCTAAGGGTGTTACATCTTTCGATGTGAATAACTTTCCCAAAATGAAATTCATTATTCAAAGGTCAGGTCAACAAGATTTCATTTCATTCAGGGATCATTAATACAATTAATTATCTTTACAAGATTTCGGTGATTAGATTGTAACATTACCAAAATGTCCAAAGAGTCTTTAACTAACTTACCTAACCCCGTATCGAAACACTCTAGATTGTTTCGAAATGGGTGCACGAGAGTCAACTCCTGTGTAACGCCCCAATTTTGGGCTTAGAAGTTTTGGGTTTGGACCGGTTCGGTCGGATTGCGGTTCGAATATATGAGGGTGAATTTAGGAAAGCCTAGTTCGGGTTGCATTAAAAATATGGAAAAATGTCTTAAAATCCTCTTTTATTATATATAAGAGAATGGTGAAATCAATTTTACAAAATGAGGTTTGGAAGAGTGACATTTTGGTTAGTGACCAAAATGTAATTTTTGAAAACTGTGTGACTGTTTTAAAAAGGATTGAAACTTTGAATCTTTAAGGAGCTATTTACCCAATAGGAGTTTCTCCAGATTTTTCTTAATTATTAAAGGATTAATTAATGGTTTAAAATAAAAGTAAAAGGGAGGGAAAGATATTTTTGGCATTTTCAACTAACTTTTCCCAAATTCCATTTTCCTTTTCTCTTATCTTTTCTCTCAAACCAAATACATTTCTCCAGCAAACTTCCCTCTGATTTTGACATCCAAATATGAGATTTCAATCCTCTTTTGATCTCTAATCATCTCTTCAACAAAACATTGGCATTTGCTAATTGGATTTTCAAGAATCTTGGTTCCAAAAAGGGAGAAACTCAAGTTTAGAGGTATGAACGTCCTTCTCTTCTAAATTCTCAGTTCTTTACTGAAATTCCCAAGTTCTCAATCCTTGATTTGTGTTTTATAAAAGGTTTTACAATTGTGTTCTTGATCTTGGCTTTAAAATGCAAGATTTGCTTTAATTTTGATGAAATTCGTGTGATCTGATTGGGCACTGTTTTGAGGTGTCTTTTTGATGTTAAATGAATGTTTAATTGATGAGAAATTGAGGTTTAATCAATGCAATCCCGAATAGGTTGATTTTCCTAAGTTTTGCTTGAGTTTTTGGTTGTTTTTGGAGTGATCTTGATGATCTGTTATTGCTGGAGGTATAAGGACGTGGTTAGATCCTTTTTGGATGTTAATTGAGGTTTAAGAATGTTTAGAATTGATGGATCTTTGCTGGGTAGTGTTGTGGAGTTGTTCGGATGTGTTTTCGGTTGAGTTTGGTAGCTGAAAATGGAGTGTGGATGAGAGCAGCGAGTTTAGGTGCTTTCATTGAAGATATTAATGCATGATGATGCATTAATCCTCTGCTTTGATGTGTTTAAAACAGGGGAGACATCTTCGAATCTTTGTGGTGGTGATCCAGAAGCTTGATCGGTGTTTCGGCAAGTTGCGAAACGGAATCGGTGAGTGGATTTTGATTTTCAGCTTTGAAACCAATGTTTTGAAGGTTTGGGAGCTTAGTTTAAGTCTAAGCAACTTAGCTAAGCTCAAGAGTAAGTTTTCGGTAAAACTCTCTTGATGATGAACCATGAGTTGGTTGGATGCAATGTGATTTGTTTGCATGTCTTAAATTCTGTTTTAAAAGCATATTTTAGCATGTTTAGTTGCTGATTTTATAAGTCATGTGTTGAAGAATGCTCAAGGTAAGAAATTCTTGTTTTTGAACATAGTTAAATGTGGTTTTGATGCATAATGATGCATGATGTTTATGGCTTTGATAAATGCTTTAAAACAGTGGAATATTGTTGTTAATGATGGATATTGGCAAGTGATGATTTGAGATTGGTTAAGAACACTATGGTGGTTAAAAGTCCATAGGTGGTTCTTGTGTTAAGAACAACATGTTGGTTAAAAGTCCATGGTTGGTTCTTGGTTAAGATCACAAAGGTGGTTAAAAGTCCTTGTGTGAATCTTGTATATTTTAAGAACAACATGGTGGTTAAAAGTCCATGGTTGGTTCTTGGTTAAGATCACAAAGGTGGTTAAAAGTCCTTGTGTGAATCTTGTATATTTTAAGAACAACATGGTGGTTAAAAATCCATGGTTGGTTCTTGGTTAAGATCACAAAGGTGGTTAAAAGTCCTTGTGTGAATCTTGTATATTTTAAGAACAACATGGTGGTTAAAAGTCCATGGTTGGTTCTTGGTTAAGGTCACAAAGGTGGTTAAAAGTCCTTGTGTGAGCCTTGTGTATTTAAGAACACCATGGTGGTTAAAAGTCCATGGGTGATTCTTGTTAAGGACACAAAGGTGGTTAAAAGTCCATGTGTGGTCCTTGTGAATTGTAAGATCACAATGGTGTTTAAAAGTCCATGTGTGGATCTTGTATTGATTGTATCACTTGTGGCCAATATGACATATTATAAACTTGAAGCATGAGATGCTTCTTTTAAATGTTTATGTGCATGTGCAAATGATGATTTGAATTAAGGTTTATAAATGTGTTTATAAATGCATTGTTGAGTTGTTTTAAATGAGCATTCCTCACTAAGCTATTTGCTTATGCTCTCTCTTTTCTTAAACCAATAATGCAAAACATTGAAGTGCATTTGGGGCAGCAAGGAAGCCAAGCATCCAAGTGAAGGTTTAAGCTCATGTATGGTGAATGTTTTCTAACACTATTAGCTTTTGGGTATTTGGCAATGGGGGACCTATGTTGTTGTTTTGGGAGATGTTTTCGACTCCCTAAGTTTGTATTATGCTGTTATTTATTTTGGAACATGTAATTGGCCTTTGTGAGGTGGTTTTGGTATATTGATGCTTGAATTGTTTTCTAAGTAGGATGCATGCCTATAGAATTGGGGATTTGCTTAGTTGATGCCATGTTTGAGTATGATTGATGCAATTGTGTTCCTTATGCATGTAATGACTTGCTGGTATAATTTGGTTGCCTTTGGAACATGTTTGATGGGTCAATTGTGTGTTTAATCAGCAAAATTCTGCAAATCTGTGCAGGCCGTATCGGAACGGGTGCTACCGTTTCGGAACAGGGGCCAGAAATGGCCTAGGCGTTCCGGAACGGGAGGAACCGTTCCGGAACGGAAATGCTACTGCCAAGCCTTGTTTCGGAACTCGTTTCGGAACGGTCCCGCGTTTCGGAACAGGTCCTCCCTTTTTCGGAACACTCGACCGTTGGGCTCTGAATTTGATGGTTATATGTTTTGAAATGTTTGCGTTTTAGTCCTGAACCTCGTTATTGCAATTGAATGAGTTTGAGAAGTCCGTTTGAGCTGAAATTTGGCAGAGATGCATGAAAGATGACTAATTTCATATTGGTAACTTTTAATTGGGTTAAGTCCTTATAATTTTCAGAATTTGCAGTTTGGTCCCTAAATTCATAATTTGTGCAATTGAGTCCCTGTATGTTCTCTGATTGTTATGAACTTTGAGGATGCTGATCTTGTGAACATATCTAGGGTTAATGTGCATCTAGATAAGATTAATAAGAAAAAAAGGGTCGTTAATCAAGGTTGACTTTTGGGTTGACTTTGGTTTTCCCCGTGTAAACTTCTTAATTCGGGTCAACCGTCTAGGCCGGGTTAAGGGGGTTACATTTGGTGGTATCAGAGCTGAGTTCTCGTGTAATTGGGAATGATTATGTGGATGATTTAAGTATGTATGCTTTGTATGCTTGTTGAATGAAAGCATGTTGAGTGAATTGTAAGTATGTTACAATTGTGGTGTATGATGTGGGAAAGCATGTTGTGGGTACCCATTGCCAAATCAAAGCTAATGTAATGATATTGTTTTTAATTGGAAAATGAACTTGAGTACTTGGATTGCTTACCTTGCTGAGCCTGACTTTGTTTTATTGCATTGTGATTGCATTGTTAGTGATGGCACCTCGTAGAGAGTTGAGAGTTAATACGCGAGCTATGGCTCAAAATGAAAATGAAGAGAACGCTGAGAATGCTGTGGATTTACCTCCTCCGCCTAGTGGTGGTGGTGCTGAGGGTGAAGGAGCTGGTGTTGCAGCTGGTGCTAGGGTCGCTGGACCTGAAGCTTGTCAGGGGCAAGCTGTTCCTGACATGACAATGTTGGTTCAAGCTATTGCTGGTGCTTTTCGAGCAGCGGTAGCTGGAGCTCAAGGAGCTGGGCATCAGGGAGATGCTGGTGTTAGACTACCCTTGGAACGCTTACGCAGTCTGGGAGGGACTGAGTTTAGGGGTTTGTCTGCTAAAGGTTCGGAGTCTTGGTTAGAAAGTACCAAAAGAATCTTGGGGCAAATGAGTTGCACTGAACTTCAGAAGCTGGGGTGTGTGGTATCATTGCTGCAGGATGATGCATACACGTGGTGGACAACCACTATCTCTGGGATGGCGGAAGCTGATGTAACTTGGACGTTCTTTCAGAATGCGTTCAAGAGAAGGTATCTGGGTGTGAGGTACCTAGATGAAAAGAAGAGGGAATTCATGTCTCTTACCCAGGGGAGCATGTCTGTGGCTGAGTATGAGGTTCAGTTTGTCCGACTCAGTCAGTACGCACCTGAGCTTGTCCCGGATGAGCGGGAGAGGTGTGAGAGGTTTCGTTATGGTTTGGTGATGGAAGAAAAGATGTATGTGATGGCTGCTGAGTATGATGATTTTGATGTGCTGGTTGGTCGGGCAAAGGACATTGAGATGAACTTGGGTTTATCTTCTAGAAGTGTTGGTTCTGGTGCTGGTAAGCGAGCTGCTGAGTATAGTTCCGGTGGTGGACAGAACAAGAGGGGACGTGATCAGAAGTATCAGTCTTCAGTTAAGCGAAGTGGTGGTTCGCCTGCTCAGGGAGGCAAGGCAAGTGCTGATCCGAGCGCATGTTGGACATGTGGATCGCGTGGCCATATGAAACGTGATTGTCCTCGAGCTGTGAGGGAGGTGCAAGCTCCTGTTGTGGCGGCTGGTAATTCGTGCTGGAACTGTGGATCAACGGATCACTTGAGGAGAGAGTGTCCTATATTGGCTGGTGGCCAAGGGCGTGCTCCTGTTGTTGTTGCACCACAGAGAGGTCGTGGGCGCGGCCGTGGTAACTTCCAGCGTAGAGAGGAAGGTGGTCGGAATGTAGCCCATGTTGTAGTTGTTTAGCCAGAGGGTGGCGGCCAGGCGAGGGTGTATGCTCAGAGGGAGGGGAGGAATGACACGGATGTGATCGCAGGTACTTTTACTTTGCAATCCTTGTCATTACTTTCCTTGATTGATGCTGGATCTACGCACTCATACATATTGCGTGAGCATGCTGAATTGCTTGGTTTGCTTGTTGAGTCTTTGGATGTTTGTATGCGTGTCACTAGTTCTTTTGGTGAGACTGTTGTGACTCCAAAGCTTTATAGAAGATGTCCTTTGGTTGTGCAAGGTCATGTCTTTCTTGTTGATCTTATGGAATTTCCTTTCTATGGTTTTGATGTAATCCTTGGTATGGATTGGCTTGTTGAGCATCGAGCTGTAGTGGATTGTGAGAATAAGCGAGTTTCGTTGAAGCTTGCGGATGATTATGAGGTAGTTGTGGTTGGTGAGAATGTGAAGTTTCTTGCCAATGTGGTGTCTACTTTGGAGGCGAGCCGGATGCTGAGGCAAGGTTGTGAAGCTTACCTAGCTTTTGTGATGAATCCTAGCTCTAAGGAGTTGCGTGTGCAAGATATCAGGATTGTGCGAGAGTTTCCTGGTGTGTTTCCTGAGGAGTTGCCTGGATTACCTCCTAATCGTGAAGTGGAGTTTGGGATTGAGCTGTATGAGAACACAACTCCAGTGTCCATTACCCCTTATAGAATGGCACCTAAAGAGTTGAAGGAGCTGAAGACGCAATTGCAAGAGTTGCTTGATCGTGGGTTCATTCGGCCGAGTGTGTCGCCTTGGGGTGCACCGGTCTTGTTTGTGAAGAAGAAGGATGGCACTATGAGGATGTGCATTGATTATCTTCAGCTGAACAAGTTGACTATCAAGAATCGGTATCCTTTGCCGAGAATTGATGATCTCTTTGATCAATTTCGGGGAGCAGCTGTGTTGTCTAAGATTGACTTGAGGTCAGGGTATTACCAGTTGAAGGTAAAGGATGTGGATGTGCCTAAGACAACTTTCAGGACGAGGTATGGGCATTATGAGTTCCTTGTGATGCCGTTTGGTTTGACAAATGCTCCTGCAGCTTTCATGGATATGATGAACCGAGTATTTCATGAATACTTGGATAAGTTTGTTGTGGTGTTCATTGATGATATCCTCGTGTACTCGCGTACCGAGGAGGAGCATGAAGAGCATTTGAGAATTGTGTTGCAAGCTTTGTTGGAGAATCAGCTTTATGCCAAGCTGAGCAAGTGTGAGTTTTGGCTTAGAGAAGTGGTGTTTCTTGGTCATGTGGTTTCTGCTGAGGGGATTCGTGTTGATCCTCAGAAGATTGAGGCAATGATGAATTGGAAGGTTCCTAAGTCTGTTCATGAGGTCCGTAGTTTCCTTGGTTTGGCGGGATACTACCGGAGGTTTGTGGATGGGTTTTCAAAGATTGTTGCACCTTTGACAAAGTTGTTGCAGAAGGATGTTAAGTATGAGTGGACGGAAGCAAGACAGTAGGCTTTTGAGAAGCTTAAGGCAGCTTTGACTCAAGCTCCTATCTTGGTTCAACCTGAATCAGGGAAAGAGTTTGTGGTGTATAGTGATGCGTCCTATGTTGGTTTGGGATGTGTGTTGATGCAAGAGGGTAAGGTGGTGGCTTATGCATCGCGACAGTTGAAGGTGCATGAGCGCAATTATCCTACGCATGATATTGAGTTGGCTGCGGTGGTTTTTGCTTTGAAGATCTGGAGACATTATCTGTATGGTGAGAAGTGTACTGTGTACACGAATCACAAGAGTTTGAAGTATCTGATGTCTCAGAATGAGTTGAATCTTAGACAGCGGCGTTGGGTGGAGTTGCTCAAGGATTATGACTTGACGATTGAGTATCACCCTGGAAAAGCTAATGTTGTAGCGGATGCCTTGAGTAGGAAGGTAGCTGTTGAGCTGAGGGCTATGTTTGCCAGTTTGAGTATTTCGCGCGATGGTGGTCTTGTGGCTGAGTTGCAAGTGAAACCATCTTTGGTTCAGTCGATTAAGGAAAAGCAGTTGTTGGATGATTCCTTGGTACCGCATGTTCAGGATATCGCGGAGGGTATGCCTTCGGATTTCTGTTTTAATGATGATGGAGTGTTGTGTTTTGGGAGTCGGATAGTAGTCCCCATTGATGCTGAGTTGAGGCGTGCTATTCTGACTGAAGGTCATAGTAGTCCTTTTGCTATGCACCCTGGTAGTACTAAGATGTATCGTGATCTTCGTGATGAGTACTATTGGGTGGGTTTGAAGAAGGATGTTGCCGAGTTTGTGAGCAAGTGCATGGTGTGTCAGCGAGTTAAGGCTGAGCATCAGGTTCCTTCAGGGTTGTTGCAACCGTTGAGAATTCCTGAATGGAAGTGGGAAAGGATTACCATGGATTTTGTATCTGGTTTACCTTTGTCACCATCGAAGAAGAATTCGGTGTGGGTGATTGTGGATCGCCTGACGAAGTGTGCGCATTTCTTTCCTGTGCATACTACGTATTCTTTGGATAAGCTCGCGGAGCTGTACGTTGCTGAGATTGTGCGGCTGCATGGTGTGCCTAAGTCGATTGTGTCGGATAGGGATCCGAGGTTTACATCGCGTTTCTGGCAGTGTTTGCATCAAGCTTTGGGTACACGGTTGAATTTCAGTACATCTTATCATCCTCAGTCGGATGGTCAGTCCGAGCGTGTTATGCAGGTTTTGGAGGATATGTTGAGGTGCTGCGTGATTGAGTTTCAGGGCTCTTGGGAGAAACATTTGCCTTTGGTGGAGTTTGCCTATAATAATAGTTATCAGGAAAGTATTCAAATGGCACCTTATGAAGCTTTGTACGGGAGGAAGTGTAGGACTCCTCTTTGTTGGGCTGAAACGGGTCAGAAGTTGGTTTCGATGCCAACTTTGTTGAAAGGAACCACCGAGAAGGTGAAGCTCATTTGTGAGCGTTTGAAGGCAGCTTCTGATCGGCAAAAGTCTTACGCGGATTTGAAGCGTAAGGAGATTGAGTATGCGGTGGGTGACCGTGTGTTTTTGAAGGTTTCGCCTTGGAAGAAGGTGATGAGGTTTGGCCGTAAGGGTAAGTTGAGCCCTAGGTACATTGGACCATACGAGGTGATTGAGCGTGTGGGTCCTGTTGCGTACAAGTTGAGGTTACCTCAAGAGTTGGAAAAGATTGATGATGTGTTTCATGTTTCTATGCTTCGGAAGTATAGATCGGATCCTTCACATGTGATGCCTGTGGAAGAAGTGGAATTGAATCCGGATTTGACCTATGATGAGGAACCGGTGAAGATTCTGGATTCGGATAGTAAGGTTCTTCGAGGCAAGACCATTGAGTTGGTAAAGGTGTTGTGGAAGCATCGTGGTGTTGAAGAAGCCACGTGGGAACGGAAGGATGACATGCTGAAGCAGTTTCCGTACCTCTTTCCTTCAGGTAAATTTCGAGGACGAAATTTCTTAAGGGGGGGGAGAGTTGTAACGCCCCAATTTTGGGCTTAAAAGTTTTGGGTTTGGACCGGTTCGGTCGGATTGCGGTTCGAATATATGAGGGTGAATTTAGGAAAGCCTAGTTCGGGTTGCATTAAAAATATGTAAAAATGTCTTAAAATCCTCTTTTATTATATATAAGAGAATGGTGAAATCAATTTTACAAAATGAGGTTTGGAAGAGTGACATTTTGGTTAGTGACCAAAATGTAATTTTTGAAAACTGTTTGACTGTTTTAAAAAGGATTGAAACTTTGAATCTTTAAGGAGCTATTTACCCAATAGGAGTTTCTCAAGATTTTTCTTAATTATTAAAGGATTAATTAATGGTTTAAAATAAAAGTAAAAGGGAGGGAAAGATATTTTTGGCATTTTCAACTAACTTTTCCCCAATTCCATTTTCCTTTTCTCTCATCTTTTCTCTCAAACCAAACACATTTCTCCAGCAAACTTCCCTCTGATTTTGACATCCAAATATGAGATTTCAATCCTCTTTTGATCTCTAATAATCATCTTCAACAAAACCTTGGCATTTGCTAATTGGATTTTCAAGAATCTTGGTTCCAAAAAGGGAGAAACTCATGTTTAGAGGTATGAACGTCCTTCTCCTCTAAATTCTCAGTTCTTTACTGAAATTCCCAACTTCTCAATCCTTGATTTGTGTTTTATAAAAGGTTTTACAATTGTGTTCTTGATCTTGGCTTTAAAATGCAAGATTTGCTTTAATTTTGATGAAATTCGTGTGATCTGATTGGGCACTGTTTTGAGGTGTCTTTTTGATGTTAAATGAATGTTTAATTGATGAGAAATTGAGGTTTAATCAATGCAATCCCGGATAGGTTGATTTTCCTAAGTTTTGCTTGAGTTTTTGGTTGTTTTTGGAGTGATCTTGATGATCTGTTATTGCTGGAGGTATAAGGACGTGGTTAGATCCTTTTTGGATGTTAATTGAGGTTTAAGAATGTTTAGAATTGATGGATCTTGGCTGGGTAGTGTTGTGGAGTTGTTTGGATGTGTTTTCGGTTGTGTTTGGTAGCCGAAAATGGAGTGTGGATGAGAGCAGCGAGTTTAGGTGCTTTCATTGAAGATATTAATGCATGATGATGCATTAATCCTCTGCTTTGATGTGTTTAAAACAGGGGAGACATCTTCGGATCTTTGTGGTGGTGATCCGGAAGCTTGATCGGTGTTTCGGCAAGTTGCAAAACGGAATCGGTGAGTGGATTTTGGTTTTCAGCTTTGAAACTAATGTTTTGAAGGTTTGGGAGCTTAGTTTAAGTCTAAGCAACTTAGCTAAGCTCAAGAGTAAGTTTTCGGTAAAACTCTCTTGATGATGAACCATGAGTTGGTTGGATGCAATGTGATTTGTTTGCATGTCTTAAATTCTGTTTTAAAAGCATATTTTAGCATGTTTAGTTGCTGATTTTATAAGCCATGTGTTGAAGAATGCTCAAGGTAAGAGATTCTTGTTTTTGAACATAGTTAAATGTGGTTTTGATGCATAATGATGCATGATGTTTATGGCTTTGATAAATGCTTTAAAACAGTGGAATATTGTTGTTAATGATGCATATTGGCAAGTGATGATTTGAGATTGGTTAAGAACACTATGGTGGTTAAAAGTCCATAGGTGGTTCTTGTGTTAAGAACAACATGGTGGTTAAAAGTCCATGGTTGGTTCTTGGTTAAGATCACAAAGGTGGTTAAAAGTCCTTGTGTGAATCTTGTATATTTTAAGAACAACATGGTGGTTAAAAGTCCATGGTTGGTTCTTGGTTAAGATCACAAAGGTGGTTAAAAGTCCTTGTGTGAATCTTGTATATTTTAAGAACAACATGGTGGTTAAAAGTCCATGGTTGGTTCTTGGTTAAGATCACAAAGGTGGTTAAAAGTCCTTGTGTGAATCTTGTATATTTTAAGAACAACATGGTGGTTAAAAGTCCATGGTTGGTTCTTGGTTAAGGTCACAAAGGTGGTTAAAAGTCCTTGTGTGAGCCTTGTGTATTTAAGAACACCATGGTGGTTAAAAGTCCATGGGTGATTCTTGTTAAGGACACAAAGGTGGTTAAAAGTCCATGTGTGGTCCTTGTGAATTGTAAGATCACAATGGTGTTTAAAAGTCCATGTGTGGATCTTGTATTGATTGTATCACTTGTGGCCAATATGTCATATTATAAACTTGAAGCATGAGATGCTTGTTTTAAATGTTTATGTGCATGTGCAAATGATGATTTGAATTAAGGTTTATAAATGTGTTTATAAATGCATTGTTGAGTTGTTTTAAATGAGCATTCCTCACTAAGCTATTTGCTTACGCTCTCTCTTTTCTTAAACCAATAATGCAGAGCATTGAAGTGCATTTGGGGCAGCAAGGAAGCCAAGCATCCAAGTGAAGGTTTAAGCTCATGTATGGTGAATGTTTTCTAACACTATTAGCTTTTGGGTATTTGGCAATGGGGGACCTATGTTGTTGTTTTGGGAGTTGTTTTGGACACCCTAAGTTGGTATTATGTTGTTATTGATGTTGGAACATGTAATTGGCCTTTGTGAGGTGGTTTTGGTATATTGATGCTTAAATGGTTTTCTAAGTAGGATGCATGCCTATAGAATTGGGGATTTGCTTAGTTGATGCCATGTTTGAGTATGGTTGATACAATTGTGTTCCTTATGCATGTAATGATTTGCTGGTATAATTTGGTTGCCTTTGGAGCATGTTTGATGGGTCAATTGTGTGTTTAATCAGCAAAATTCTGCGAATCTGGGCAGGCCGTATCGGAACGGGTGCTATCGTTTCGGAACAGGGGCTTGAAATGGCCTAGGCGTTCTGAAACGGGAGGAACCGTTCCGGAACGGAAATGCTACTGCCAAGCCTTGTTTCGGAACTCGTTTCGGAACGGTCCTGCATTTCGGAACAGGTCCTCCATGTTTCGGAACACTCGACCGTTAGGCTCTGAATTTAATGGTTATATGTTTTGAAATGTTTGCGTTTTAGTCCTGAACCTCGTTATTGCAATTGAATGAGTTTGAGAAGTCCGTTTGAGCTGAAATTTGGCAGAGATGCATGAAAGATGACTAATTTCATATTGGTAACTTTTAATTGGGTTAAGTCTTTATAATTTTCAGAATTTGCAATTTGGTCCCTAAATTCATAATTTGTGCAATTGAGTCCCTGTATGTTCTCTGATTGTTATGACCTTTGAGGATGCTGATCTTGTGAATATATCTAGGGTTAATGTGCATCTAGATAAGATTAATAAGAAAAAAAGGGTCGTTAATCAAGGTTGACTTTCGGGTTGACTTTGGTTTTCCTCGTGTAAACTTCTTAATTCGGGTCAACCGTCTAGGCTGGGTTAAGGGGGTTACATCCTGTTAACCTTCCCTTTAGACCGTTTTGATACAGGCTTGACCTGTATCGGAATGAATTGACCAACCTTGACTTTGACTCATTTCGGTATGCTATGAACCCATACCGAAACATTGGTCTCTAGTGACAAAATGTTCCGAAACGACATTATTCTGTTTCGGTACACCCATACTCTTAGGTTCAACATTGTACACCCGTACCGAAACGTCATCACCCGTTTTGATACGGTCTGGCCTGTAATCACATATTTTTGCTAGTTTTATTCAATATACCTTATCGAACGATGTCCAAATGTAATGAAACTTCACACACAATATTTCAATGGTATAAACTACTAGCATGCTAAGTTTCTTGGACATACGAATACGTTTACTATGTTTTTACCTTTTTAATCTAAGCATGATATTAAGGTTGTTTCAAAAGAACTAAAAATGCCATTTAGGGTCGATGACTATATTACAAGTTAGACAATGCACTAACACAACAAAATAGGCATGTATCACTAGTTCAACTACTTTGCCACCTTCCTAGGACTTCAAAAGTCATAATTACATTACTTGTATCTTGGTAGTGACTTATCTTGATTGCCGATCCGATCTTCCGACACACAAACATTCTGAACCTGAAAATGCATAAGATGCGACACGTTAGGCATACTTTGCCTAGTGAGGTAGTAATAAACAATGTAAGTAACAATAATGCCATGGTTATACTCAAACATAATCTCATGCCAACGATGTCGATGCTATGCAAAAATATACAATGTATAAACATGTTTCATTTTCATTCTTAGTCATTGGATTGAATCAAGGTCGTGGATACGCGAATTCTTACGCCACGCCAAATCAATAAATGGTATAGTCCTTCCGCCTCACCAATATGACCAATAACAATACACATCCCTCCGCCTCACCAAATCAATATAGGTCGTAGCCTTAGGACCGTAGTCCACCCGTACTTTGAGCTCATGAATTCTATGGCATGCCAATTGTATCCAATGTCCATTCCAATCCAAGGTTGCAATATTCATATTTATTTCAGTAATCAATGATATACCAATGTCCGATGAATTCAATATCGTTGGTGATCAATATATGTATCTCATCATCAATAACTCATAGTTTGATATCAATATCAATGTCTGATGGTTTCTATGCAATAATCCAATGACAATGTTTATATCATTAACAGTAAACAATGACAATGTCAATGCCAATAACCAATGTTCAATGATAACTAACCGACAATTACCAAAGTGTCTGATTAATCATCCAATGCAATTTCTTCAACAACAAAGTTAGTGATGTAATCTAAAATATCAAATAATGATTCGGGAAGGCCTTTCGCCCAAACCCGAGACTCCGACTACACTCACCTTGAGACTCCGTAGATTTCAAGGCTCTCGGATGACAATCCCCTTGTTCCTAGCTTTAGAGGGAGACGATGTCTTGTGCTAGGAAATTAATAGGAAGATTGTTAAGGTCGATATTTTGATATCAAAATCAATATAACAATATCAAGATCGATAACCGACTAAATAGAGATGACAACAATGAAATATCTATGGATAGTCAAAACCCTAACTTAGATTACACTCAATATATCCATGGAATCCAATAACCAATTGAGGAATACAGGTTACTCAATCGATAGCAACGATTCGATATAATTAAAACAAAGAAATAGCAAAGCTTAAAATTCCTCCAATGGAGGTGTGTGCTTGAGGTTGAAGATGAAGAGGATGGAGAGGTGCTTGCTTACTAAATAATTGGGTAAGCTCTCTCTTGCTTTTGTTTCTATATTTTATCACCGAGCTTTCCTTCAATTGAAGGAAAGTCATCAGATCACTCCATGTAATTGTAGATTTTAATTAAAGAGGGCTAATCGCAAGGTTAGTCCCACACTTCTCACTACATTATGGTTTTTTCCTTTCAAATTACACTTTCTTTAATTTAGTCACCAAAAAGGTCCAATATCATCCAATAGAGTTCAATGATGACGTTTTAAGACCATTTAGGGTTTGATATCAATAATTAACTAGTCGATACAATATTTAGGCTTCATCAATGTAGGATTTTTGATAATCGGAACATAATTCCGACTAGACTAGATTTCGGGGTGTTACAACCTCAACCTTGAGCCGGCATTATTTGAAACCTTCCATAGCAAGGAAATCGAAATATTTGCACGGTAACCGGAGATGGAAAACATCACATTGGTCAAAGAGTTCTATGCCCATCACCCCACCCCCGCCAGAGTTGTCGTTTGTTTATGTCCGAGGGGAGCCTCTCAAGCTCAAAGCCGCCATGATCAACAACTTCTACGGTCTACAGATGGAAGACAACCCTCACGAAGAATTGAGGCAGTCACTGACGGATGCCAACTATGACAAAATAAGGCCAGACTATGTGAGCCCAACATGTCGTGGTTGACAGGAAAACATGGGGTCTCTATCCAACGCCGCTGACTGCTGCCCGAGCCAATCTTGTGGAACACCTTCATCAAACGACGTCTTCTGCCCACCTCCCAAAACTCCACCGTCGACAGGCCGCGTCTAGCCCTCATCCACAACATTATGGTTAACAGACCGATCAACGCTCGGGAGATCATTTGCAGGAGATCCACAACTGTTTCCGCAAGACAAAAGGTAGGTTGTACTTCCCGTCTCTCATCACCGGCCTATGTGCCAACTTCAACGTCCCGTACGACCCAGAAGATGAGATGACAGCTGCCAAGGAGGGTTGGACCAGAAAAGTCTGACTGCATATGATACAGGCCCAACAGACAGAACCCATCACTCTCAGTCAGCACTCCGCCGCCCAGCCAGCCACACTAGCCACCCCCGACAGTACTAAAGCTACCCTGAATAATAAAGTCATCACTCTGCTGCGCACTCTCATCGACAGTAACAAACGGATCAAGAAACAGTAATTGACGTTCATGAAGTATGTGGGGGAGGTCCAAGAGGCTTTCGTGGCCTATCTATTTAAAAAATTCCTAGATGAAGCCCCAACCCTGCCAACCTTCCCCGCTGACCTAGCCGTCGCAGCTTCACCAGGATAAGGAACACCATCAGCAACCTTCCCCACCCTAGTCGTCTAGACCGGGCTAAGGGGGTTACATTTGTTGGTATCAGAGCCGTGTTTGCGAATAATTGAGGATGTTGGTAAGTGAAATTGGTATTTTTTTATGTTTGATTCAGTGTTAATTGGCATTTTAGTTGAAGAATCTTGTTTTTGTTGAACGTTTGTAGCTATGCCATGTTTGGGTGTTGTGAATTATATGTGATGTGTAATATGAACCTGTTGGTGATAAGATTGTAATGTAAGTTGATTTTGTGTGATAGTTGAGGTGTAACTGGGGTACCCATTGCCAAGCTATTGATAAAGGAAATTTTGTTTTGAGTAAATGAATTGAGTGACTTAAGTCCTTGCTACTGAAGGCCTGATTGATTTTATTGTTGTGTTTGCGTTATAGTATACCTTTGCACCATGGGTCCGAGACGAGAGACGAGGGGCAATGCCCGAGTTATGGCCGAGAATGGGCCGGAAGAGCAAGTTGAGAATCTACCGCCTCCTCCTCTAGGTGGACCACCTCCAGGTGGTGGGGCAGGAGTCGAGGCTGGAGATGGTGCTGGAGGTGTTGCACCTGAGGGAGCACCGGGGCAAGGTGTTTCGGATATGAAAATTTTGGTAGAAGCTATTGTTGGAGCCTTTCAGGCGGCAGTGGTTAGCTTTCATGTAGCTGCACCACAATAGGGTGTCAACCCTGGGTTGCCTCTAGAGCGCTTACGTAGTATGGGCTGTGCGGAGTTTAGAGGATTGACTCCTGAGGGGTCTGAGGCTTGGTTCGAGAGTACCAAGTGAATCTTGGGACAAATGAACTGTACTAATGCTTAGAAGATGGGTTGTATAGTGTCCTTACTACATGGCGATGCATATACGTGGTGGACAACTATCACAGCTGGGATGTAGCAGGATGAGATTGATTGGACCTTTTTCGTGAATGCGTTTAAGAAAAAGTTCTTGGTGGTTCATTATCTGGACGAGAAGAAACGTGAATTTATGGCTTTAGTTCAGGGTAATATGTCGGTTGTCGAATATGATATGGGATTTGTAAGGTTAAGCAAGTATGCACCTGAGTTAATACCGGATGAGCGGGAGAGGTGTGAACGTTTTTGCTATGGGTTGGTAAGAGAAGTTAAGACATACGTGCTAGCGGCTGAGTACACGGACTTTGATGTGCTGGCCTCGCGAGTGAAGGATATAGAGCTGAACCTATGGATGGTGGCTCGATCTGGAGGCTCTAGTTCTGGAAGAGAGGTGCAGACCATGATGGTGAACATGATCGTGGCAAAAGGCCACATGATAAGGGTTATCAGAGGGATCATCGTCGAGGTAGTGGTAGTGGAGGTGGAGTAGGCTGAGGGTAGCCTGGTCAGAATATTGGTGCTTATGCTCTTGTTCGCAATTGTTGTTGGAGGCATCACTCTAGGGAGTGCTGGGTGTCTTAGGGACTTGTTGGCACTATGGAGTGCATGGTCACATGAAGCGTTACTGTCCGCAGTGTGTGGGGTAGGCACCAGTGCGTTATGTGGAATCTCAAAGAGGCCGTGGGCGCGGTCGAGGTAACTTTCAGAGAAGGAAAGAGGGTCAACGTGGTATTGCTCATGTTGTAGCTGTACAGCCTGAGGGAGGGTGTCCTACGAGGGTCTATGCTCAACGCGAGTGGCGCAACGACACCGATGTGATTGCAGGTACCTTCGTTCTACAGTCTTTATCATTTTTGGCTTTGATTGATTCTGGATCCGCGCATTCTTATATCTTAAGTGAGCATGCGCATTTGCTTGATATACTTGTTGAGTTGCTTGAAGTAGGAATGCAAGTGACTAGTTCTTTTGGTGAGACTGTAGTCACTAGGAAGTTGTATAAGAGGTGTCCCTTATCTGTTCAGGGTCATGTCTTTCTTGTGGATTTGATGGAGTTACCCTTTTATGGATTTGACGTGATCCTTGGTATGGATTGGTTGTCTGAGCATATAGCAGTGGTGGACTTTAATGCTAAACGAGTCACCTTAAAGCTTGCTGAAGATTATGAAGTGGTGATTGTAGGTGAGAATGTGAAATTCTTGTCTAATGTTGTTTTGGCTATGGAAGCAAGCCGTATGTTAAGGATGGGTTGTGAAGCTTATCTTGCATACGTGATGAATCCTGGAACAAATGATGTACGTGTGTAGGACATCAGAACCGTTTCCGATTTTCTCGGTGTCTTTACGGAAGAATTGCATGGGTTACCGCCAAACATGGAAGTTGGGTTTGGTATCAAGTTGTATGAGAATACGAATCTAGTGTCCATTGCTCTTTATCGCATGGCACCTAAAGAGCTGAAAGAGATAAGGATGCAACTTCATGAGCTGCTTGGTCGAGGGTTCATCCGGCCGAGTATTTCACCGTGGGGAGCGCCTGTGTTGTTTGTGAAAAAGAAAGATGGGACAATGCGGATGTGTATAGATTATCGACAGTTGAATAAGTTGACGATCAAGAACAAGTATCCCTTTTCAACAATCGATGATCTTTTTGATCAGTTTCGAGGAGCCTCGGTGATACGGACACGACCCCATATACGAGAACGTTGAGCTTGCGGAAACGAATAAGGATGTTGGCGCAAATGTTGTATCGATGAAAAGATTGTTGAAGATAGGCGATGACAATGGAGATGAAAGATAAATGGATAAATTTTCCTTGGCACCCTCTTGATCGCAATTAACCAAGCAAGCAACCTCAAACGGCTCTAACCCACCCTCCTAGACGTAGTTACCTAGGCAAGCAGGAGTGTGAAGATCAACAACAAATTCTGACGAACTTGAAGAATCGCTTCTAAAATAAAGAACACAAGTTATACTTCTTGCAAGTCTAAACTCAAAAGAGAAAATATTTTAATCATTCAAATCTGAATTACAATGTGGTTGAAGCCTCCTTATATAAGCCTTGAAGAAGTTCTAATTCTAGTAAACTTAAGGAATTAAATACAATAAATAAATGTTGGATCTAATCTCCTAATTACATAAGTAACTTCTAATAATAAATAAATATTGAAAATAAACCCTAATTAAATAAATCTGACCCTAATAGATATTGCAGAATCCTATATTGATTTAAATTACAAACAATCAAATAAAATCTTGAAAATTCGTAATTATCCAAAAATCTCGTATAAATCTCGTATAGGAATTTCTGCATGTCATGTCTTTGCTAAAATAGACGTATCATGAGTTCTAAATTTCTGATTGAATCATTTTAAGATCCGTTGAAAAGCTACTTGACAGCCGGACAAGTTTCAAGAAGACATGTTGACCCATAAATGCTTGGATCTCATCCAAAAAGGGGTCGCAAGTTGATTGACGTTTCTAACTTGCAAAACAGTTTTAACTTCTTTTCCAAGATGATTAGTTTCACCCCTCTCATGCATGTATCATTCCCCCACTGCTTAAAAAGATTCTCCCTCAAATCTAAACCGACAAATGGAGGAAGTTTATCAAAGTACAAGGAAAGAAAAGATGTCTTGAAGGATCCTTGTGTATACTCTCTTTTTGCAATGTAATTTACAAGTTCCTTCTCATTGAGATCATCACTATTGTTCTTTTGGTTGCAAAGTGACTCATTCTCATCTTCAATATTGTTATTAAAGCTAGAAGATGAATAAACATAAATAGAATTTTTAAAATAATCAATGGTACCTTTTGATTGTAGCGTACATTTATCGGTGTTTATCGTTTTGATGATCATCTTGAATAGGAATAGTAGGTTTGTCACTGTAAACAAACACACTACTTACAATTTCTTCCTAATCAATAGGCAATGTTAAACTCTTAATGGTATCGCCTTCCTCGTGTTCTTTAGGAGAACAAATTTCTTCATCATGCTCCGAATCATAGATTTCAATATCATTAGATGACAAGAATCCAGACAACATATCTCTCAATTTTTTTTTCATGAAAATAAGACTTATCTAGACAATCATACCCTAAATGATCTAGTCGACAACAATAATGACATCGAGTCACCAAAATAGTAATATCGAATACGTTGCTCAATGACATCCTCAAGAAAAACTTGGCTCTGATACCAAATGATACGGACACGACCTCATATACGAGAGCGTTGAGCTTGCGGAAGCGGATAAGGTTGTTGGCGCAAATGTTGGATCGGTGAAAAGGTGGTTGAAGATAGGCGATGACGATGGAGATGGAAGATAAATGGATAAATTGTCCTTGGAACCCTCTTGGTCACAATTAACCAAGCAAGCAACCTCAAACGGTTCTAACTCACCCTCCTAGACGTAGTTACCTAGGCAACAAGGAGTGTGAAGATCAACAACAAATTCCGACGAACATGAAGAATCACTTCTAAAATAAAGAACACAAGTTATACTTCTTGCAAGTTTGAACTCAAAAGAGAAATTTTTTTAATCATTCAAATATGAATTACAATGTGGTTGAAGTCTCATTATATAAGCCTTGAAGAAGTTCTAATCTTAGTAAACATAATAAATTAAATACAATAAATAAATGTTGGACCTAATCTCTTAATTACATAAGTAACTTCTAATAATAAATAAATATTGAAAATAAATCCTAATTAAATAAATTTGATCCTAATAGATATTGCAGAATCCTATATTGATTTAAATTACAAACAATCAAATAAAATCTTGAAAATTCGTAAATATCCAAAAATCTCGTATAGGAATTTCTGAATGCCATGTCTTTTCTAAAATAGACGTATCTTGAGTTCTAAATGTCTGATTGAATCATTTTAAGATCCGTTGAAAAGCTAATTTAGAGGCGGACAAGTTTCAAGCAGACATGTTGACCCATAAATTCCTGGATCCCATCCAAAAAGGGGTCGCAAGTTGATTGACGTTTCTAACTTGCAAAACAGTTTTAACTTCTTTTCCAATGTGATTAGTTTCACCCCTCTCATGCATGTATCATTCCCCCACTGCTTAAAAAGATTCGCCCTTGAATCTAAACCGATAAATGGAGGAAGTTCATCAAAGTACCAGGAAAGAGAAGATGTCTTGAAGGATCCTTGTGCATAGTCTCTTTTTGCAATGTAATTTACAAGTTCCTTCTCATTGAGATCATCACTATTGTTCTTTCGGTTGCAAAGTGACTTATTCTCATCTTCAAAATTGTTATTAACGCTAGAAGATGAGTAAACATAAATTGAATTTTTAAAACAATCAATGGTACCTTTTGATTGTAGCGTACATTCATCGATGTTTGTCGTTTGATGATCATCTTGAATTGAAATAGTAGTTTTGTCACTGGAAACAAACATAATATTTATAATTTCTTCCTCATCAATAGGCAATGTTAAACTCTCAATGGTATCGCCTTCCTCGTTCTTTAGGAGAACACATTTCTTCATCATGCTCTGAATCATAGATTTCAATATCATTATATGACAAGAATTCAGACAACATATCTCTCCAATTTTTTTCTTGAAAATAAGACTTATCTGGACAATCATACCCTAAATGATCCAGTCGACAACAATAATGACATTGAGTCCCCAAAAGAGTAATATCCAATACGTTTCTCAATGACATCCTCGAGAAAAACCAATCTATGATACTAAATGATATGGATACAGCCCCGTATACGAGAACGTTTAGCTTGCGGAAGCGGATAAGGATGTTGGCACAAATGTTGGATTAGTGAAAGATGGTTGAAGATAGGTGATGACGATGGAGATGGAAAATAAATGGATAAATTGTCCTCGGCACCCTCTTGATCACAATTAACTAAGCAAGCAACCTCAAACGGCTCTAACCCACCATCCTAGATGTAGTTACCTAGGCAAGCAGGAGTGTGAAGATCAACAACAAATTCTGACAAACTTGAAGAATAGCTTCTAAAATAAAGAACACAAGTTGTACTTATTGCAAGTATGAACTCAAAACAGAACTTTTTAATCATTCAAATCTGAATTACAATGTTGTTGAAGCCTCTTTATATAAGCCTTGGAGAAGTTCTAATCCTAGTAAACTTAAGGAATTAAATACAATAAATAAATGTTGAAATCTAATATCCTAATTACATAAGTAACTTCTAATAATAAATAAATGTTGAAAATAAATCCTAATTAAATAAATCTGATCCTAGTAGATATTGCAGAATCCTATATTGATTTAAATTACAAATAATCAAATAAAATCTTGAAAATTCGTAATTAACCAAAAATCTCGTATTAATCTCGTATATGAATTTCTGCATGCCCTGTCTTTGCTAAAATAAACGTATCTTGAGTTCTAGACGTTCGATTTAATCTTTTCAAAATCCGATGGAAAGATAATTGACAGTCAGACAAGTTTCAAGAAGACATGTCGACCCATAAATGTCCGAATCCCATTCAAAAAGGGGTCGCAAGTTGATTAACGTTTTTAACTTGCAAAACAGTTTTAACTTCTTTTCAAAGATGATTAGTTTCACCCCTCACATGCATGTATCACTCGGTGTTTTCTAACATTGACTTGAGGTCAGGGTATTACCAGTTAAAGGTGAAGGATGTGGATGTACCTAAGACGCCGTTTCAGACGAGGTACGTGCATTATGAGTTCTTAATGATACCCTTTGGTTTAACAAATGCACCTGCTGCTTTCATGTACACGATGAATTGTTTGTTCCATGAGTTTTTGGACCAGTTTGTGGTGGTTTTCATCGATGATTTGCTTGTGTACACTCGTACTGAGGAGAATCTTGATAAGCACTTAAGGATAGTTTGGCAAGTTTTGTTGGAGAATCAATTGTATGCTAAGCTGAGTAAATGTGAGTTTTGGCTTAGAGAGGTGGTTTTCTGGGACATGTTGTATTGGCTGAGGGTATATGTGTTGATTCACATAAGGTTGAGGCAGTGATGAGTTGGAAGGTGCCTAAGCCGGTGACAGAAGTGCGAAGGTTTCTTAGTTTGGCTGGATATTACCGAAGGTTTGCCGAGGGTTTCTCCAAGATTGTTGCACCTTTGACCAAGTTGTTGCAGAAAACGTTCGCTTTGAGTGGACAGATTCGAGGCAACAAGCTTTTGAGAAGCTAAAGGAGGCATTGACGCAAGCTCCTGTCCTGATTGAACCTGAGTCTAATAAGGAGTTTGTAGTCTATAGTGATGCGTCCATTGTTGGTTTGGGCTGTGTGTTGATGCAGAAGGGTAAGGTAGCAGCGTATGCATCTAGGTAGTTGAAGGTGAATGAGCGTAACTACCCTACTCACGATCTTGAGCTTGCGGTTGTTATGTTTGCTTTGAAGATTTGGAGGCATTATCTTTATGGCGAGAAGTATGTGGTGTTCACAAATCATAAGAGTTTAAAATATCTTATGTCTCAGAAGGAGTTCAATCTTAGGCAACGTCGTTGGATGGAGTTTCTTAAGGATTATGACCACTTAATCAAGTATCATCCTGGAAAGGCCAATGTTGTGCCCAATGCTTTGAGCAGGAAAGTGGTCGTGGAGTTGAGGGCGATGTTTGCTCGTTTGAGCATATTGCGAGATGGTGGTATTGTTGTTGAATTGCAGGTGCAATCGTCTCTAATTTAGTTGATCAAGGATAAGTAGTTGCTTGATGATTCTCTTGTCCCTCATGTTCAGGACATTGCAGATGGTAAGCCTTCGAATTTCAGTTTTCATGATGAGGGTGTTCTCTGTTTTGGGAGTCGGATAATGGTGCCGAGTGATGTTGAGTTGAGGCGTACTATCCTGACTGAAGCTCATAGTAGTCGTTTTGCTATGCCCCTTGGTAGTACAAAGATGTATCATGATTTTAAGGATAAGTACTATTGGGTGGGGTTGAAAATGATGTTGCCGAGTTTGTTAGCAAGTGCATGGTGTGTCAGCGAGTGAAGGCTGAACAACATGTTCCTTCTGGGTTGCTGCAGCCTTTGAGAATTCCAGAATGAGAATGGGAAAGGATTATCATGGATTTTGTGTCTGGATTGCCCTTATCACCATCAAAGAAGAATTATGTTTGGGTGATTGTTGATCTCCTTACGAAGTGTGCACATTTCTTGCCTGTGCATACTATGTATACCTTGGATAAGCTGTCAGAGCTGTATATCGCTGAGATTATGCAATTGCATGGGGTGCCGAAATCTATAATATCAAATAGAGATCTGAGGTTCACGTTGAGGTTCTGGGAGTGTTTGCATCAAGCCTTGGGTACATGATTGAATTTTAGTACTTCTTATCATCCTTAGACGGATGGACAATCAGAGCGTGTTATCCAAGTGCTTGAGGACATGTTAAGACGTCATGTTATAGATTTTCAGGGTTCTTGGGAGAAGCACTTGCCTTTGGTTGAGTTTGCTTACAACAATAGTTACCAGCCAAGTATTCAAATGGCACAATACGAGGCTTTGTATGGGAGAAGGTGTAGAACCCCTCTTTGTTCGGCAGAAACGGGACAAAAGTTGATATCGATGCCGACCATGTTGAAAGGAACCACCGAGAAGGTGAAGCTCATTTGTGAGCGTTTGAAGGCAGCATCGGATCAGCAAAAGTCTTTCGCGGATCTGAAGTGTACGGAGATTGAGTTCGCGGTTGGCAAACGAGTGTTCTTGAAGGTATCGCCTTGTAAGAGGGTGATGAGATTTGGGCGTAAGGGTAAGCTTAGCCCAAGGTTTATTGGACCATATGCGGTTGTGGAACGTATTGCTCCTGTGGCTTATCGGCTGAGGTTGCTTCCCGTGTTGGAAAAGATTCATGATGTGTTTCATGTTTCGATGTTGCAGAGGTATAGATCGGATCCTTCGTATGTGATGCATGTTGAAGAGATATAGTTGAATCTTGATTTGTCTTATGATGAGGAATCGGAAAAGATCCTGGATTCGAGCAGCAAAGTTCTTCGTGGTAAGACGATAGAGCTTGGGAAGGCGTTGTGGCGACACCGAGGGGTTGAGGAGGCCACTTGGGAAAGCAAGCCGGACATGCTGAAGCAGTTTCCGCACCTTTTTCCTTCAGGTAAAATTTCAAGGACAAAATTTCTTAAGTGGGGGAGAGTTGTAATGCCCTAGTTTTTGGCCTAGATGTTTTAGATGTTGAATCGGGTCGGTCAGGAACGGTTCGAACCCTTGAGGTTGGTTTAGGGATCACCTAGTTCGACATGTTTTAAAAATATGGGAAAATATCTAAAAATCCTCATTTATTATATAATTTATTATGGTGAATTTTTCTTTACAAAATGAGAGTTGGGAATATTACATTTTGGTATAGTGACCGAAATGCAGTTTTTGCAAAAGTTGACTACTGACTGTTTTGTAAAGGATTGAAACTTTGAATCTTTAAGGAGCTAATTTTACCATTTGTTTTTATCATATTTCTCTTTAGTTTGGGAGCTTTTAATAATGATTTTATTAAAGAAATAAAAAGGAATTAAAAAGGAAATCAAAGTTGACTTTTTCATAACTAATTTCACGATAGTTTTATCTTTTCGTATTCTCTCAACTTCCCATCAGCCACACACTTTTCTCTCCTCTGATTTTCATTTTGTTTGCTAAGATTTTATCTTCCAAAGGATTTCCTATCTTTGTTTCATCAAATCCTCTTTGATTTTGCTTTGGATTTCAAGAAAACTTGCCCAAATTGAAGAAAGATCAACCATTAGAGGTAAGCTTCGTCCTTCTCCTAAAAATGATCAATTCTTTACTGAAATTCCCAAGTTATCAATCCTTTGTTAATGGTTTTTGAGTTGTTTTAATAATATGAATAAGAAATAGTTGCTAAATTCAAGATTCTCGATGAGATCTTGGTGATTTTCGTATGTCTATGTTAAGCTTTGTTTTGAGGTTGATTTTTATATAATTTGGATGATATTTGATGTTGAGAATAATGTTTATCAAATAAATCACAAATAGGTTTGAGTTCCTAAGTTTGAGATGCTAGAATTGTGTTTTTTGAGGTGTTTATGGTGATCTACTCTTGCTAGAGGTATAAGGTTGTGTTTATGATGATTTTTGATGTTGATTGAAGTTTAGAATTGATAGATCTTGGGTGGGCTTAGTTTAGGAGGCAATCGATTGAGTTTCCGGTCGTATCATATGGGTATTTTGGTGTTGTTTTGGTGAGCAACGAGTTTGTGTTTAGTTGCTGGTGTTGAAATGCATTTTGATGCATTTGGATCTCTGTTTTGATGGTCCAAAAATAGGGGATCTTGATCCGGAAGCAAGCGAAGCATTTTTGGAGGCTTCAGACGGGTGATCTTCGCGTTGGAACGTGAAGTTTCACGTATCGGTGACTTGATGTGTTTTAAAGCTTTGTTAAGCTTGGATACGAGGTGTTGGGAGGTTAGTGCAAGCTTGAAACGCTTAGCTAATCTCGGAAGTAAGTATGGATACTTGTACTCTCAGTTTTCGGTTTGAAATGGATTCCATGGTTTATCATGCTCATGTTTTGATAATGGTTGTTACTCACTGTTATGCGTAGATTTAAGCATGTTTTTGTTTTTGTTTATCCCATGGAATGATTTGATTTGATTACAAGATGGGTTGATCTTGTATGAAATGGTTTTGCTATTTGAAAAGCATGTTTAATTTGGGATATGTGAAGAATTTTAGTGATGCATTGTAAGCAGTGAGTTAACATGGTTTTATGAGTATATTAGCAAGTGTTTGATCTATTTTTAATATTCGGATATGTTGGTCGACCAATAGGATGTGAGTGCACTATAATCTATAAACCGTACGTGTGTCTAGCTACGTGATGTAATAGTTGTGAGCCAATTTCGGGCGGTAGAGGTGAGTCTATCACTATGGGTTAGGGGTGAGCCATTAAGATGGGGTGAGCCATCCTTGAGTCTAGGGGTGAGCCTATACAAGTTCGTGTATCTGATATTTTGGGTGAAAGTGATAGAGGTGAGTCTACCATAACGGATAGGGGTGAGCCTATGTTGAAATGTTATATGCCAATATATGTGTTGTTGTTGTTGCCCATGTATCATGATTATTGGTGGTTGCATAATGGATTATTATGCATGTGATGTGATGATGAAATGTTGCATAGGGTATGTCTATGCATGTGAATTAAGCAAGTGAGGCTTAATGTAGTTTTGCATTGTGAACAATGCGTGAGGCTAATGATACATGTGGGGCATGGTTAAAGAATGTTTTGCTTTGGTTTAAAAGCATGTCTAAGATTGAGCATGATATGGTTTCAATTGATGTTTTAAAAACTGCATTGTTGTTGTGTTTTGAGCTTTCCCTCACTAAGCAAGAGTGCTTACGCTCCTCTTTCCCAACAATGCAGATAACTAAGCTTGAGGGCTGAGAAGTAGCAAATGGGAGCACCTAAGTCGTCACTCGAATTCAAGTATGAACTTTAGTGAATTTAAATAAGTAGATTTTGGCAATGGGGAAAGAACCTCGGTTTGGGAGTTTGGTTTTGTAATCTCCTAGTTGAGATATGTTGGTTTGCCTATTTGGTTTGCAAAAGGCCTTTAAATTGACTTTGATGATTTACCTTGCCTTTTGGGATGTTTATGGTCTTTTGGCATTTTTGGCTTTTAGGGAGCATGCTTTAGAATTCAAATATTGATGTTGATGTTGTTTGATGTTCTCCTTGACTTGCACATCTGAGTTTTGATGCATATTTGTGTGCAAGCATGCTTAACTATATGTTGGTTTGGAATGGTCGATGAGGTTCAAAATCTACATATTGGGCAATTGCATACTGCAACGTATCGGTACACCTCAAGGTGTATCGATACGACCTGTTTGATTGTGAAGAGCGTACCGGTACACAGGGTCGTATCGATACCCTCTTTAGTCACTGGACGAGGGCGTACCAATACGGTACCTAAGCGTACGGATACAGTCTGATGACACAAGCTTGGGAAGTTTGACCATCGAGGACGTACAGATACCCTTCTTAGGCATATCGATACACGAGTCGTTAAGTTGGTTAAACCTCAGCTGTGGATATTTTGAAACGTTGCGTTTTAGTCCCTGAACTTCATAAATGTAATTGGATGTGATTGGCTAGTCAAATTGGGATGAAAATTGACAGAGTAGCATGAAAGATGACTAATTGAATAGAGGTAACCTTAAAATCATAGAAGTTCATGTAATTTGTAGAAATTACATTTTGGTCCCTAAATGTCTAATTTGTGCAATTAAACCCCTAATCGATATCTGATCGTTGTGTCGTTTCTTCCTATACTCTTTGGTGATCACATCGGTTTTCCCCGTGTTGGCTTTAGAAAAGATAAAAGAAAAAAGGGTCGTCAATCAGAGTCGGCTTTAACGAGTTGGCTTCGGTTTTCCCTGTGTAATCACATCGGTTCAGGTGAACCGTCTAGACCGGACTAAGGGGGTTACATTTGCCACCCGAGTATCTGTCGGGCGCCACCTTTTCATCCAATCCTCCTATTCGTCCTCTACTGCCAAGACCCAAGCCTCCTCTTAGCCCTCGGCCAACTTTTAGAGTCTTTTCTTTTCTTTTCTTTTTCTGCTTTTATCTTAATTGTATTTATTTTACTGTTTTTCTATTTTATTTGTATGTTATTTTGTGCATTGAGGGTAATGCATGTCTCGAGTTTGGGGTTTTTAGCACTCATCATGATTAGGCATAACTAGTGCATATTAGGTTGCATTATGTACTTGCCTTGAAAAATAATAAAAAAAGAATTTTTTTTGTTAGGACTTGTGCCTATGATAGGATAACCGACTTTAATTTTTTTCGCACCAATTAAAATGAACTTAATTTTTGGGAAAAAGCATGAAGTAAACTTAGGATTTTTCTATATTTTCCAAAAACTAAAACACTATTGTTACTTGCTGAATTTGTTTAAGTTTCTGATAAACATTGTATGCTTGAATTCTTTGTAAAAATTCTAACATGGTTCCAGGAAGCTGTCGCGGCAGGCAACAAACAAGAAAAAGAAAAGCACTACCACGACAGGAAAAGAAATTTTTATGCTATTTTTTCCTAGAGGTGCCCGAAACAGGCTCTAGGAAGAATCATGTGCAAGGACACTTCGTTGCTATCAAAGTCCATGAATCTAAAAATCTTGAAGTGACAGACAAATTAGCAGAAGTGAATGAAAGTCTTCACGGGATGACTCTACTCAATGGGTTCGAGGTTTTGTAGTTTGCTCCTGTCTTAATTTTAGACCGAGAAGAGTAGTTGTGATGAGTTGAAGCCCTTATTGCCATGATTCATCCTTGTTTACTTAGAATATTCTTCAGATTCATCCTGTACACAGTTCTTGCACACACTTCATTGGCATTATAGTTTAATTCTTAGGTAATTCATGGTATTTCCCTTTCACTAATCTAATGACAGGTGTCACGGCCTTGTGGTGTTAAATCAAGTTCAAAACAGAATTTTTTTCTTTCTGATTAGTTTAAAGGGCAAGTATGCTTAGGTTGCATTTCTTGAGAACAAACAATAGTTTGAGTTTGGGGTGTGTAAAGTGTCCATAAGTTCTATATTTTGTGCACATTCTATCTCAAACTATTTCTATTTTTAGTACATTTTAGACATAGTTAGGATCATGCATTGCATTTACAATATTCCTCACTTTGCCATGCTTTTTATTAATTAACTTTTATTTGGTAAGGAAAAAGTAATGTTTTAGTTTAGTTTTAGTTTCAGGTACTAGAAGCTGGTAGAAAGAGAGAGGACCCGAGGACATGAAGCTGAGGCAACAAACCAAGGAGATGTACTGATGTAGTTCCAAATCGAGACAACAGCTGTCGCCGCCATACACGCCGCCCAGGGCAGCAAGCTGAGGAATTGGAGAACTGGAGTGCAATCTATAGAGCAGAAAATCTTGATTCTAACGATGCTATCCATTCAATTTTCCGATGACTGTACCAGCGGGTAGAGCCACCAAAGGAAGAGTTTGAGATTACTAGCGGAGCAAGGCAACGTGAAGAAGTCCACATTTAACTCCAAGAAGTCAGAATTAAAGGTATCATTTAATGCAAAAGCTACTATTAAGACTTCTACTGCAAGGAGGACTTGACCTAGCTAAAGCCTATATATACCCAATGTAATTTTACTTCAAGACAACTTAGGTTTTCCCTTAGGCATAGTTTAGGTTTTCTTGCCGCCATTATGTTCTAAAATTCTCTTTGGGTTTGGGTTATGTTGTAAACTAGCGTGAGAACGGTTGTTTAGGAATTACGTTTGTTTTTGCAATAAAACTTCAAGGTTTGCTCATTCCATGTTCTTCATAGTTTTCAATAAAGGCGAAAGATTAGTTTATTAATATTCATTTGTCTAGTATCGAGAGAGTCAAACTCACGAAAGGAGTAAGTACGGTCTTCACCTTAATCAAGTGTTGATCAATCTAGCCTAGACATAGGTTAGGGTTTAAGGCGCATAAAAGAGAACGAACCAAACACTCCTGTCTTTGTACGATTCACGTCGCGACTGGTATTATCTGCAGTGGGCATTAACAACATTCTGACTTAGACATAAGCGAGATCACTTTCGAAGAGTTACTGTTGCGTGTAAAAGTGTCTATCGCAATGTAGTACAAGTGTACACGACGCAAGTAGTAAAGTCATACGTAAGTATCGGATATCGTCTCCACAGGGACTGGGCTAACCCTTTCCTTCGCTATCTGCACAGAGGGAAAAGAAATAGTTTAAATTGTTTGTCACGAAATAAATAAGAGAACTTAAATAAAAGAGTAGAGGAATCAAGATAGAGAGAATGGGCTGGTATTAAATTGCTCAGTAGTGCAGGTATTGCAGAGTTTAGGAAATCCAGTTCTGTCGTCGTCCCTGTCGCGGCAGCACCTGTCGCGGCAGCACCTGTCGCGGCAACAGTCTGTTGCTTATCGCGGCAGCGAATACTCAACTCAGTACTTCAAGTTTGGCAAGAATCCCAGATGTGCCTTGGCCTATCCCTAGGTCCAAGTCTGTCGATGATCACGTCTTTGATGATACCTCCCGGCGTGAATCGAAGGATGAACACCGATATTGATAAATTCTTCTTTAGCCACTTAACCTCGTCCTATCCCTAGGTCCGAGATAGTTCAACTATAAACTAGAGAACTTGCTCTTATTCCTTTCGTATACTTAACTCTCCCGATGCTAAGTAAATTGATAACCTCACAATGCTCTCCCGATGCTCTTGTAAGATATTAATAACCAAAATAAGAGAACTTGAAGTTTATTTTATTGATCTGAAAATCCTAAAACACAACAACCCTTGCAACTACTTTACAAACCAACCCGTGGCCCTAAGGGAAATTTAGAACATGATGAGAGGAAGAAAACGGCTAGGGTTTTGGGAAGAAGGCTAGAGAATGGGTTATAGGGTTATCTCCTCCCTAGGTCAAAATACATTCCCTTATATAGGCTTTGGGTCCAAGTTTTCTAAAATAGCAAGAATACAACTTTAAATTAAAGTACAATTCTAATAAAGACTAAATCTTCAGAGAATCTAACTTTAAATCATCCTCCTTCATGCTTGGGATTTTCTCTCCTTGAACCTTGGGCTTGGCATTCCTTCTGATTTAGGGCTTGGAAAAATATAGTGGTTTTACACGACATACGGGCTGAATTTTCTCTATCTGTCGAGCTCCACATTGCTTCTTCTCCTCAAAACTGCTGTCGTCCTCTGCTTTCACGGCGGCGACCATGGCAGCATCGTCCTCCTTGACTGCTAGTGTAACGCCCCGGTTTTGGGCTCAGAAGTTTTGGCGTTGACCGGATCGGTCAAAGTGCTGATCGAATATATAAGAGTGAATTTAGGAAAGCCTAGTTCGGGTTGCATTAAAAATATGGAAAAATATTCTAAAATCATCTTTTAATATATATAAGTGAACTGTGAAATCAATTTTGGAAAATGAGGTTCGGAAGGTTGACATTTTGGCTAGTGACCAAAATGTAATTTTTGAAAGTTGCGGGACAGTTTTATAAAGGATTGAAACTTTGAATCTTTAAGGAGCTATTATTCCAAAAAGGATTTCTCCAGATTTTTCTAAGATATTTTAAGTCAAAAATCTGATTTTAAAGGTTATGAAAAGGAGGGAAATCATTTTAACCAATTCTTAACTAATTTTTCTATTTTCTCTCAAATTCTCTTTTCTCTCATTTTCTCTCTACCCAAACAAGATTTCCTCAGATTTCTTTCTCTGATTTTGACATCTACATCTCTCATTTCAACTCTCATTTGATTCTTAATCATCTCATCATCAAAACCTCTCAATTTGCAAATTGTTTCATCAAGCATTTTGGCTCTAAAATGGAGAAATTCAAGTTTGGAGGTAAGAACGTCCTTCTCCTCTAAACTATCAGTTCTTTACTGAAATTCCTAAGTTCTCAATCCTTGATTCATGTTTTATTAAAGGCTTTTCAATTGAGATCTTGATTTTTGGCTAAAATGCAAGATTTGGTGATTTTGGTGAAAATTTCGTGTGATCTGTTTAAGCAGGGTTTTGAGGTGTTAAATTGATGTTAAATGAATGCTAAAATGATTAGAAGTTGAGGTTTAATCAATGAAATCCCGGATAGGTTGAATTTCCTAAGTTTGGCTTGAGTTTTTGGTTGTTTTTGGAGTGTAATTGGTGATCTATTATACCTGGAGGTATAAGGACGTGGTTGTGATCATTTTGCATGTTATTTGATGTATAAAAATGGTTAGAAGTGATGGATCTTGGCTGGGTTAAGTTTTGGAAGTGTTTGGAGATGATTTCGGTTGTGTTTGGTAGCCAAATTGCTAGTTTTGTGATGAGCAGCGAGTTGTGTTGATGTTGCTGGTGTTTTAATGCATATGGATGCATTAATGTTCTGTTTTTATGTTCTTGAAACAGGGGAGGTTGATCCTTGAGTCTTGGAGGTGTTTTCGGAAGGTTTCGGAAGCTTGGGAAGCTTGTTGGCTAGCTTGTTTGGTAATCGGTGAGTGAAGTTGGGATTTCAGCTTTTGAAACATGGTTTGAAGGTTTTTGGGAGCTTAGTTTAAGTCTAAACAACTTTGCTAAGCTCAAGAGTAAGTAAAGGGGTTTTTGCCTTTGAATTGTGTGTGATTTGGTTTTAAAATCAAATGTGGTTGATGATTGTTATGCAAGTGTTTTTGCATGGTTTAATTCTGTTTTGTAAGCATGTTTTAGCATGGTTTAATGCTGGTTTTGAAAGTCAATTGAAAAGGATGCTCAAGGTAAGAGATCCTTGGTTATGTTTATGGAAATTGTGATTTTGATGCATAGTGATGCATGTTGTTCATTGGCTTTGTATGATGCTTAAAAACAGTGAGTTGATGATGATTAATGATGATAATTGTACCTTTTGCATATTGTTTATGCATGTGAATCATTGAGCTAATGATGTGATGGCTTTGCATTATGTGTATGCATGTGAATCATTGAGCTAATGAACTGATGGCCTTGCATTATGTTTATGCATGTAGAACATTGGATATTATGGTAAGATGGTTATGTTGGCAAGAGATGTGAATGGTTCTTGGTTCGTTGATCGGGTATAATTAGCCGGCTATAGGATTGGGTGCACCGTGAATAAAGTCGCCTTGATGGCGGAGTGGTCAAGTGTGGACCGGGTAAACTCCCCTCAAGTATTCCTAACGAGATGAGGTCAGTGGAGGGTGTGCCCACGGGAGGACCTCGGTTGCTTAAGGTCGTAGTGGAGGTTGTTGCCCACGGTAGACCTTGGTTGAGTAAAGGTTATAAGGTGGTTTAAAGTCCTTATGTGAGAACCTTGTACTTGTTAAGATCACAATGGCTATGGTTAAGTCCATGTGTGGATCTTGTGTGTGATGTCCCGGATCTCGTTAGATGATGTCTACAACTACCAATCGGTTATGCAAAGGTTGTATGGTGGTTGAAAGTCCATACGGGAAGACCTTGTGCATGTCAAGGGTGTATGTCTATACATGGTAACCTTGAGGAAAAGCTAAGGTTGTATGGTGTTTAAAAGTCCATACATGGGAACCTTAGGAGATTGAGGTCAGTGGAGGTTGTTGCCCACGGGAAGACCTTGGATTGGGTAGTGTGTAGGAAGCGTTGGGACACGCTTGTGATCCGCGTATCCGATCGGGTTGAAAAGTGGAAAGTGATTATGGTTGATCTCTTGGAAGCCAATATAATGTTCTTGATCATGTTAAGCATGGGATTGCTTGAAATGATGCATGGTTGCATGTGAAGCATGAGATTGCTTGAAATGATGCATGGTTGCATGTGAAGCATGAGATTGCTTGAAATGATGCATGGTTGCATGTGAAGCATGAGATGCTTGAGTTGATGCATGTTTGCATGAGAAGCATGAGATGCTTGGTAAGATGCATAGTTGCATGAAATGTGTATAATGCTAGTGAAAGCATGATACTTGTATGTTGAACAAGTGTTGGTTGTCATTTGATAAATGATGCATGAGAGCATGGATTACCTATGTTGCATTGGAGTCATGTATGACTTGTTGTTAAAGGCATGTGATGATGATGTTATGGTTTTATGTGGCCTTGTTTAAATGCATGAAATGGTTTGATTGAATTATGGTTTTAAGTGGTTTCTTGCTTGATGTGGTTTCCAAGTTTAAGAAAGGTATGTTGCTAAAGGGAAGTGTTTTCCATGGTTTTGTTTAAGCTTGGCTTATGGTGTTTATGCATGATTTGAGCTTGATGTTGAAAAGAGTTTTCAAACGTGGTTTTGGAAAGCAAATCGGGTTGGTTTTAATGTGTTTTAAAGACCCGCTGCATTGATGGTGTTTTGGTTTTGAGCATTCCTCACTAAGCATTATGTGCTTACGCTCCTTTTTGTCCATCAATGCAGATTCTTGAGTTTTGGGCAGCAAGGAGCAAGGATTCAAGGCGGACTCCAATGGAGATGTATGTCTCGGTGAATAGCTATAGTTAATAAGGGCAATGGGGTAGAATCTCTCGGATTGTTGTTATTGTGAACGTATGTGTTGATCAAGAATGTTTAAGTACTGTTGTTAATGTTGTTGAAACAGGAATTGGTTTAATTGAGGTTGCTTTGAAAGGTTTGTGCTTAAATGGTTGCTTGTGTAGGAAGCATGCCTATAGATTTGGGGCTTTTCATATGTGTTGATCATATGTTGAATTGTTGATGCAAGTATGTCTCTTTTATGTTGAATTGCATGTTGGCAAAGTTTGGTGGCTTTTGGAGCATGTTTGAATGATCAATTGTGTGTTTGAATGAGCAAAATGCAACATTCTGGGCTAGGTGTTTCGGAACAGGCAGCACCGTTTCGGAACGGGTGCCCTGCATAAACCCAGGCGTCCGAAACGGGTGTCACCGTTCCGAAACGGAAGGCATTCTGCCAGACCCCCGTTGCGGAACGTGTTGCGGAACGGCCCGTGTTTCGGAACGGGCTTGGCCTGTTTCGGAACGGGTGACCGTTGGGGGCTGACATGGGCGGTTAAATGTTTCAAAATGTTTGCATTTTGGTCCTGAATCTTGTTTGTGCAATTGTATGAGTTCGGGATGTCCGTTTGAGCTGAAATTTGGCAGGGAAGCATGAAACATGACTAATTTTAAGTTGGTAACTTAAAATCTGGTTAAGTCCTTAAAGTTTTCAGAAATTACAATTTGGTCCCTAAAGTTGTAATTTGTTCAATTGGGTCCCTGTTTGATCTCTGATGTTTGTGATCTTTGAGCATGGTGTTTGTGTGATCACATGTAAGGTTAATGTGCATCTAGACAAGTTTAAAAAGAAAAAAAAGGGTCGTTAATCAAGGTTGACTTTCAGGTTGACTTTGGTTTTCCCCGTGTAATCTTCGTAGTTCGGGTCAACCGTCCAGGCCGGGCTGCGGGGGTTACATTTGGTGGTATCAGAGCTGAGTTGCGAGGGTTGGGGAAAACGGTAAGTTGTTGTGATATGTGTGCTTGAAGTTTATCTTGTTATATGGTTGAAAGCTGGTTGAAGCATGTGTTTCTGAATAGGCTGTTGATGTTTTTGAGCATGTTGCTGATGTATGCAAGCATGATTTGAGGTTATGAATCTTGGTTGAGTTCATGTGGATATGTGTTGATGCTATGAGCTGATGCTATGCATGATGAATGTGTTTTGAGCATGTTATGTTGCTAATGTGCTAGTGCTGTTGGATGTTGTTTGGTGTAAGCATGATCAAGGTATGTTATTGATATGCTTGATGTTGTGATGCTCATGTTGTGTTGGCTGTTATGTCATGTAAAGGGGGGAGGATTCGGGATACCCATTGCCTTATTAATATAGCTATTGTGTTATTTTGGAGTTGGAGTTTGAATCCTTGCTTAATGCTGGTCTAACAGGTTTTGTTTGTTTGTTGTGATTGTATGTTGTTTGTTGTTAGTGGTATGGCAAAGATGATGAAAGAGTGGAGGATGAGTGAGATGGTGGCTGCCTTGGGGCAGGTTGTTAAGTCAAGGAATTCGCCCTTTTGTAAAGGTGTTTTGTCTCAGTCTTCTGTGACTGAAGTTGAGATGGTAAGGCAAGGGAAGGAAGCTGGTTCCGGGATGGAAAGTTCTTTACCTGTTGTTCAGGAGGTGTTGGGAACATCTCAGGCTACGGTTGAGGTGGAATCAGTGGATGTGCTGGCTAAATGTGTGGGTTTGCCGAAGCAGCATTTGTTTGATTTGGGTGTTGAGGAGTACCATGGTTCTTCCCCGGAGATGTTTGAGGCCTGGTTGGCCAAGGTAGTTCTGATTTTGGATCAGGAAGGTTGTGATTATGTCTATAAGCTGGGGAGTGTTGTTTCTCTGATGCTGGAGGATGCTTGTTCTTGGTGGACATCTGTGGCTGTGGCGTCACATACCCTTGATATTGATTGGGATTTCTTCGTGTCTGCTTTCTATGAAAGGTATCTTGGAAGGGAATTTCCAAGGGTTGAGCAAGGTGCGGCTGATGCTGTTGGTGAGCAAGTGTTGCTTGAGCAAGGAGTGGAAGCTCAGTCATCTGTTGGTGACCGTTGTAAAAGGCAACATGTTGGAAATTGTTGGGGCGCATGTGTTTGTTGGAATTGTGGTTCCAAGTTGCATGTTAAGCGTGATTGTCCTCTTGGAGTGAAGTCAGCTTTGATGTTGGCAAAAGGATCTCAGAAAGGTCGTGGGCGCGACCGAGGCGAGGTTCAGAAGTGGCAGAAAAAGCAGAAGGTTGTGAAGAGCTTGGGAAATGAAGTTTGCTGGAAGTGTGGGTCTGCTGGACACATGAAGCGTGATTGCTTGATGTTGGCGCAGAACAATCAAGGTTTCTTATCGCAAGGAGTTGGTGGTGACCCAGGAGTGTTTGTTGGTGCTGCAAGGGTGCAACCGAAGGATGTTGGTTCCGCAAGAAAGAGAGCTCGTTCGATGAAGCTTCAGGGTGGTGTTGTGTTTTCAGGTAACCTTGTTAAGTGATCTTTGCTTTAGTTGCTTGGTTTGGTTTCTGTTGGTTTTTCCTTGTGTGGTAGTCTAGTCTTGTTGCTAGCATGTTTGGGGTAATGGTAGTTGTTGTTTGGGAATATCTTGGGTGTGAAGAAGGCTTGGGTAAGTATCTTGTGGTTAATGGTTGTTGGTATGATGGAGTTGGATAAGTTAAAGGTGAGTAAGAGGTTGTTCTTAGACAGATTTTGAGGATGTTATTGGAGGGTGTGAACTGGCATTCATGCACAGTTAAAAGCATTGTTATATATTATATTATATATGTTGGTCCATGCATACATGTTGCATGACATTAGAGGTTTTGCATACATGTACATCAGACATTGATAGGGCATGTAGGTGATCATGCATACGATGTTCACGCTCGCTAATAATTAGTCGAATCTGTTAGTGTTGTGGTTGGATTAAGTGGGATGATGGGTTTGTGGAGGTGTTTGGTGCTAAGAGTGTGAGTTAGAAGTGCTGGAGTTGTTAAATCAGTTGTTTGTGATGGTGAGAGTGGAATGGCTTGTTGGTAGAAGGATAGTGTTTGTTGCTCTGAAAGTTTGATGGTTTGGTGGTGAAAGGTATTGTTTGAGGTTAGTATCGGTTAAGTGGTTTGTTTGGTTTAAAGGAAGTGGTTGTTCCTTGGTGTTAAGTGTTGTTGTAGCTTGGTGGTTGAGTTCCGAGTGTTGAAGTGGTTTAGCTTTTAAGTTGTTGTGAAAGGGTTGTGTTTGTTCTTGGCAATCTTTGAAGAGTTCTGAAGCTGTTATGTGTGTTTTGGTTCAGTAATGTTCTGGTAGTGCAAGTGTTCTGGTTGAGTTTGTAATGAAAGGACTGTGAAAGATCGAAGGTTTTCGTTGGTTGTTTGGATTCTTGTGAAGCAGTGGTTGGCTAGTTGTGGTTAAGAAAGTTCTGTTTGAAGTCTGTTGATGGTATGTAGAACAGTTGAAGGTTTCAAGTTGGGTTTGAGATGTAATTTTTGATATTTGGGTAAATAGTGCTGGTGAGCTGTTATGGTAGTGTCTTTGGCGGATGTGAAGGATTGTCAGCTTCGTTAGAGAGTTTGTGTGAACAGTTGATGTTTAAGGATTTCTGCTTGTTGGGAAAATCTTTGGAAAAGGTTTGGGAATCGCAAGAGTTGTTGAAGCTGAGAGGTTGCCTAGTGACCGAGTTGGTTTGGTTGTTGTCTTTGTGTAGACAAGTCTTGGGAGTTGTGTGTTACAGTGTTGTTTGCTGTAAGAGCTGAAGTTTTTCAGGTTGATGTTGGGATTGTGCATAATCTGGTTGTGTGGAAGTTTGGGTTGTGGTTACCCTTGAGAGTGTGGATTTATGAACAGTGAGTGGTGGAAGTTTTGTGTGGGAAGTGATCAGTGTTGTTGGTTGAGGCTTTTGTGTTGCCTTGTGTGTTGTCTGAGAAGGTTGTGGTTCTCTTTTCGCCGGTTGAAATTTCGAGGACGAAATTTCCTAAAGGGGGGAGAGTTGTAACGCCCCGGTTTTGGGCTCAGAAGTTTTGGCGTTGACCGGTTCGGTCAAAGTGCTGATCGAATATATAAGAGTGAATTTAGGAAAGCCTAGTTTGGGTTGCATTAAAAATATGGAAAAATATTCTAAAATCATCTTTTAATATATATAAGTGAACTGTGAAATCAATTTTGGAAAATGAGGTTCGGAAGGTTGACATTTTGGCTAGTGACCAAAATGTAATTTTTGAAAGTTGCGGGACAGTTTTATAAAGGATTGAAACTTTGAATCTTTAAGGAGCTATTATTCCAAAAAGGATTTCTCCAGATTTTTCTAAGATATTTTAAGTCAAAAATCTGATTTTAAAGGTTATGAAAAGGAGGGAAATCATTTTAACCAATTCTTAACTAATTTTTCTATTTTCTCTCAAATTCTCTTTTCTCTCATTTTCTCTCTACCCAAACAAGATTTCCTCAGATTTCTTTCTCTGATTTTGACATCTACATCTCTCATTTCAACTCTCATTTGATTCTTAATCATCTCATCATCAAAACCTCTCAATTTGCAAATTGTTTCATCAAGCATTTTGGCTCTAAAATGGAGAAATTCAAGTTTGGAGGTAAGAACGTCCTTCTCCTCTAAACTATCAGTTCTTTACTGAAATTCCTAAGTTCTCAATCCTTGATTCATGTTTTATTAAAGGCTTTTCAATTGAGATCTTGATTTTTGGCTAAAATGCAAGATTTGGTGATTTTGGTGAAAATTTCGTGTGATCTGTTTAAGCAGGGTTTTGAGGTGTTAAATTGATGTTAAATGAATGCTAAAATGATTAGAAGTTGAGGTTTAATCAATGAAATCCCGGATAGGTTGAATTTCCTAAGTTTGGCTTGAGTTTTTGGTTGTTTTTGGAGTGTAATTGGTGATCTGTTATACCTGGAGGTATAAGGACGTGGTTGTGATCATTTTGCATGTTATTTGATGTATAAAAATGGTTAGAAGTGATGGATCTTGGCTGGGTTAAGTTTTGGAAGTGTTTGGAGATGATTTCGGTTGTGTTTGGTAGCCAAATTGCTAGTTTTGTGATGAGCAGCGAGTTGTGTTGATGTTGCTGGTGTTTTAATGCATATGGATGCATTAATGTTCTGTTTTTATGTGCTTGAAACAGGGGAGGTTGATCCTTGAGTCTTGGAGGTAATCGGTGAGTGAAGTTGGGATTTCAGCTTTTGAAACATGGTTTGAAGGTTTTTGGGAGCTTAGTTTAAGTCTAAACAACTTTGCTAAGCTCAAGAGTAAGTAAAGGGGTTTTTGCCTTTGAATTGTGTGTGATTTGGTTTTAAAATCAAATGTGGTTGATGATTGTTATGCAAGTGTTTTTGCATGGTTTAATTCTGTTTTGTAAGCATGTTTTAGCATGGTTTAATGCTGGTTTTGAAAGTCAATTGAAAAGGATGCTCAAGGTAAGAGATCCTTGGTTATGTTTATGGAAATTGTGATTTTGATGCATAGTGATGCATGTTGTTCATTGGCTTTGTATGATGCTTAAAAACAGTGAGTTGATGATGATTAATGATGATAATTGTACCTTTTGCATATTGTTTATGCATGTGAATCATTGAGCTAATGATGTGATGGCTTTGCATTATGTGTATGCATGTGAATCATTGAGCTAATGAAGTGATGGCCTTGCATTATGTTTATGCATGTAGAACATTGGATATTATGGTAAGATGGTTATGTTGGCAAGAGATGTGAATGGTTCTTGGTTCGTTGATCGGGTATAATTAGCCGGCTATAGGATTGGGTGCACCGTGAATAAAGTCGCCTTGATGGCGGAGTGGTCAAGTGTGGACCGGGTAAACTCCCCTCAAGTATTCCTAACGAGATGAGGTCAGTGGAGGGTGTGCCCACGGGAGGACCTCGGTTGCTTAAGGTCGTAGTGTAGGTTGTTGCCCACGGTAGACCTTGGTTGAGTAAAGGTTATAAGGTGGTTTAAAGTCCTTATGTGAGAACCTTGTACTTGTTAAGATCACAATGGCTATGGTTAAGTCCATGTGTGGATCTTGTGTGTGATGTCCCGGATCTCGTTAGATGATGTCTACAACTACCAATCGGTTATGCAAAGGTTGTATGGTGGTTGAAAGTCCATACGGGAAGACCTTGTGCATGTCAAGGGTGTATGTCTATACATGGTAACCTTGAGGAAAAGCTAAGGTTGTATGGTGTTTAAAAGTCCATACATGGGAACCTTAGGAGATTGAGGTCAGTGGAGGTTGTTGCCCACGGGAAGACCTTGGATTGGGTAGTGTGTAGGAAGCGTTGGGACACGCTTGTGATCCGCGTATCCGATCGGGTTGAAAAGTGGAAAGTGATTATGGTTGATCTCTTGGAAGCCAATATAATGTTCTTGATCATGTTAAGCATGGGATTGCTTGAAATGATGCATGGTTGCATGTGAAGCATGAGATTGCTTGAAATGATGCATGGTTGCATGTGAAGCATGAGATTGCTTGAAATGATGCATGGTTGCATGTGAAGCATGAGATGCTTGAGTTGATGCATGTTTGCATGAGAAGCATGAGATGCTTGGTAAGATGCATAGTTGCATGAAATGTGTATAATGCTAGTGAAAGCATGATACTTGTATGTTGAACAAGTGTTGGTTGTCATTTGATAAATGATGCATGAGAGCATGGATTACCTATGTTGCATTGGAGTCATGTATGACTTGTTGTTAAAGGCATGTGATGATGATGTTATGGTTTTATGTGGCCTTGTTTAAATGCATGAAATGGTTTGATTGAATTATGGTTTTAAGTGGTTTCTTGCTTGATGTGGTTTCCAAGTTTAAGAAAGGTATGTTGCTAAAGGGAAGTGTTTTCCATGGTTTTGTTTAAGCTTGGCTTATGGTGTTTATGCATGATTTGAGCTTGATGTTGAAAAGAGTTTTCAAACGTGGTTTTGGAAAGCAAATCGGGTTGGTTTTAATGTGTTTTAAAGACCCGCTGCATTGATGGTGTTTTGGTTTTGAGCATTCCTCACTAAGCATTATGTACTTACGCTCCTTTTTGTCCATCAATGCAGATTCTTGAGTTTTGGGCAGCAAGGAGCAAGGGATTCAAGGCGGACTCCAATGGAGATGTATGTCTCGGTGAATAGCTATAGTTAATAAGGGCAATGGGGTAGAATCTCTCGGATTGTTGTTATTGTGAACGTATGTGTTGATCAAGAATGTTTAAGTACTGTTGTTAATGTTGTTGAAACATGAATTGGTTTAATTGAGGTTGCTTTGAAAGGTTTGTGCTTAAATGGTTGCTTGTGTAGGAAGCATGCCTATAGATTTGGGGCTTTTCATATGTGTTGATCATATGTTGAATTGTTGATGCAAGTATGTCTCTTTTATGTTGAATTGCATGTTGGCAAAGTTTGGTGGCTTTTGGAGCATGTTTGAATGATCAATTGTGTGTTTGAATGAGCAAAATGCAACATTCTGGGCTAGGTGTTTCGGAACAGGCAGCACCGTTTCGGAACGGGTGCCCTGCATAAACCCAGGCGTCCGAAACGGGTGTCACCGTTTCGAAACGGAAGGCATTCTGCCAGACCCCCGTTGCGGAACGTGTTGCGGAACGGCCCGTGTTTCAGAACGGGCTTGGCCTGTTTCGGAACGGGTGACCGTTGGGGGCTGACATGGGCGGTTAAATGTTTCAAAATGTTTGCATTTTGGTCCGGAATCTTGTTTGTGCAATTGTATGAGTTCGGGATGTCCGTTTGAGCTGAAATTTGGCAGGGAAGCATGAAACATGACTAATTTTAAGTTGGTAACTTAAAATATGGTTAAGTCCTTAAAGTTTTCAGAAATTACAATTTGGTCCCTAGAGTTGTAATTTGTTCAATTGGGTCCCTGTTTGATCTCTGATGTTTGTGATCTTTGAGCATGGTGTTTGTGTGATCACATGTAAGGTTAATGTGCATCTAGACAAGTTTAAAAAGAAAAAAAAGGGTCGTTAATCAAGGTTGACTTTCGGGTTGACTTTGGTTTTCCCCGTGTAATCTTCGTAGTTCGGGTCAACCGTCTAGGCCGGGCTACGGGGGTTACAGCTAGTTCCAGCTTTTCTGCATCACTGCCCAGCGCCTGTCACGACTGCTGCCCTGGATGCTGTCACGACTGCTGCCTTGGGTGCTGTCACGACTGCTGCCCTGGGTGCTGTCACGACTGCTGCCCTGGGTGCTGTCACGACTGCTGCCCTGGATGCTGTCACGACTGCTGCCCTGGGTTCTGTCACGGCAGATACCTGCAAAAGTAAGCAAATTTAGCAGTATCTGCGCAGTTTTATCTAAATGTGATGTTGATGCAAAACTTAACCTAAAATGTAGTTAGACATGCTTGAGTGCAGCAAAAATAAGGATAAATGATGGGTAAAGTATAGAACTTTTATGCAGTGATCACACCCCCAAACTCGAATCTTTGCTTGTCCTCAAGCAATTCAGACCTAAAAGAAAAATATTTTTTTTTGTTTTGGCTTAAAATGGTGAACTTTCCCTTACCCTTCATTCATTCTCTATTGACAGCAGCACCTTGTCGGGTAATTTAGGATTCGTCCGGAATCTTGTTATAGTCCTCGTGCAGTGTATGCGTGCTTGTGAACAATTATATGCCAAGACTCTCTTAGTTTCACTAGAATATTCCAGCTTCTAAGTTGAATTTTTATGCCAAAGTATATCTTTTTGAAGGCACTTCTTATGCTCTTTTTTTTGTTTAGACTCGTTTTTTTTTGTTTTTTTTAAGCTAAAGTTTCACTAGAGCCGGTTTCGGGCACCTCTAGCTAACTTCCTAGAGCCGGTTTCGGGCACCTCTAGGGCTATTGAGTCTATTTTGCTAAACTTCTTTCCTAGAGCCAGTGTTAGGCACCTCTAGGGGCTATTCAAGTGTTAAGCTTCCTCTTCTAGTTAACTAGTAGAGTTCTAGGCAGTATAACAGTCACAAATGGTGTTTAAATTGCAACGCCCCGGTTTTGGGCTTAGGAGTTTTGGGCGTTGACCGGTTCGGTCAAAGTGCTGTTCGAATCTAAAGAGGTGAATTTAGGAAATCCTAGTTCGGGTTGCATTAAAAATATGGAAAAAATGTTCTAAAATCATCTTTTAATATAATTAAGTGAAATGTGAAATCAATTTTGGAAAATGAGTTTCGGAAGGGTGACATTTTGGCTAGTGACCAAAATGTAATTTTCGAAAGTTTTGTGGCTGTTTTATAAAGGGTTGAAACTTTGAATCTTTAAGGAGCTATTTACCTAAAGGGAGTTTCTCCAGATTTTTCTAAGATATTTTAAGACTAAATTCTGATTCTAAATGATATTAAAAGTGGAGGGAAAGCCATTTGGCTATTTTGGATTTTGTAACCAACTTTTCTCAATTTTCTTTCTCTCATTTTCTCTCAACCCAAACACTTTCTCTCCAGAGAATTGGATCTGATTTTCTCACCTAAATCCCTCCTTCCAACTCTCATTTGATTCCTAATCAACATATATTCAAAACCTCTTTAATTGCTACTTGATTCAACAAGATTTTTGATTCCAAAAAGAGGAGAAACTCAAGTTTGGAGGTAAGAACGTCCTTCTCCTCTAAACTATCAGTTCTTTACTGAAATTCCTAAGTTTTCAATCCTTAATTGATGTTTAATTAAAGGTTTTTAAGTGGTGAAATGGATCTTGGCTTATAATGCAAGATTTGATGATTTTCGTTAGATATGATTAATCTGTGATTTGAGATGTGTTTTTGATGTTAAATGAACTCTAAATTGATAAGGAATTGAGTTTTGATTAATGCAATCCCGAATAGGTTGAGTTTCCTAAGTTTAGCTTGTGATTCAAGGTTGTTTTTGGGGTGATCTTGTGGATCTGATGTTGCTGGAGGTTTAAGGATGTTGATAGGTTGTTTGTAGATGTTATATGATGTTTAAGGATGTGTGGTTTTGCTGGTTTATGGCTGGGCTTTGTTTAGAAGTGGTTTGGATGCATTTTCGGTTGTGTTTGGTGGCCGAAAATGGTGTGTGGATGAGAGCAGCGAGTTTAGGTGCTTTCATTGAAGCAATTAATGCATGATGATGCATTAATCCACTGCTTTGATGTGTTGAAAACAGGGGAGGCATCTTTGGATCCAAGAGTTGTTGATCCGGAAGCTTGATTTGGTGCTTTGGCTTGAAGCAAAGTGGAAATCGGTGAGTGCGTTTGTGAAAATTGGGTTTTCGGCTTTGAAACAAATGTCTTGGGAGCTTAGCTTAAGTCTAAACAACTTTGCTAAGCTCAAGTGTAAGTTTTCAGAATTACTCTCTAGTGGTGGCCATGATTTTGTTGTGATGCGAAATGGTTATTTGCATGTTTTAATTACTGTTTTGAAAGCATGATTTAGCATGGTTTTTGCTGTTGTTGTAAGCCATATGTTAAAGGAAACTCAAGGTAAGAGTTCCTTGTTTTTGTACATTGATTAGATGTGGTTTGATGCTTTTAAATGCATGTTGAATATGGCTTGGTTTAATGCTTTAAAACAGTGGAATAAATGATGAAAAAGATGTATATTGGCAAGTGATGTTTTGAAAAGGTTAAGGTCACTAAGGTGGTTAAAAGTCCTTGAGTGAGCCTTGTATTCTTAAGATCATCAAGGTGGTTAAAAGTCCTTGGATGATTCTTGTTGCGGACACTAAGGTGGTTAAAAGTCCTTAGGTGATCCTTTCCATGGTGTTTAAAAGTCCATGGGGCCAAGGTGTTTAAAAGTCCTTGGGGCCAAGGTGTTTAAAAGTCCTTGGGGTGATTCAAGCTATGGACACAAAGGTGGTTAAAAGTCCTTGTGTGGTCCTCATTCATGGTGTTTAAAAGTCCATGGCCAAGGTGTTTAAAAGTCCTTGGGGCCAAGGTGTTTAAAAGTCCTTGGGAAGTTGATGAACTCGTTTTAATGAAATGGAATCTATCACTTGAGCCAATATGACATGTTATATTATGTTGAAGCATGAGATGCTTGTTTTAAGTATGCTTTTGAGCATGTGCAAAGGTTGATTTAAAGCATGATTTGTAAATGTTTTTAAATGCGTTATTGAATGGTTTTAAGAGCATTCCTCACTAAGCTTTTGCTTACGCTCTCCTTGTTTTCTTAATTCAATAATGCAGAACATTAGTGAACCTTGAGGGCAGCAAGGAAGGCAAGTATTCAAGTGGAAGCAAAGCTCAAAGTATGGAAGGTTTTCCTAAGATCATTTAGCTTTTGATACTTTGGCAATGGGGGACCAATGTGTATGTTTTGGGAGAGGTTTTAAACTCCCTAAGTATGTTGAATGTTGTTGAGAATGCTGGTTTTTGTGTTGGATCATTACTTGCTTGTTTTGGAAGTTTGTGCTTGAATAAGCTAGCTTGTGTAGGAAGCATGCCTATAGAATTGGGGCTTTTTGCTTATGATGTTGTTCTGATGATTTGTTGATGCTTGTAAGTCTTATATATGTTGAATTGCATGCTGGTAAAGTTTGGTGGCAATTGGAGCATGTTTGAATGATCAATTGCATGTTTTGGAATGCATTATGCTACAATCTGTGCAGGGCGTTTCGGAACAGTGTGCACCATTCCGAAACGGGTGCCTTGAATGAACCCAGGCGTCCTAAACGGTATGCACCGTTTCGAAACGGTTTGGCCTCTGCCAGTCCGTGTTCCGGAACCCGTTGCGGAACGGCCCGTGTTTCGAAACGGGGTCTACCTGTTTCGGAACGGTCGACCGTTGGGGGCTGACATTGGCAGTTAAATGTTTTGAATTGTTTGCGTTTTGGTCCTAAAACTTGTTTGTGCAATTGTATGAGTTTGGGATGTCCTTTTGAGCTGAAATTTCACAGAGAAGCATGAAACCTGACTAATTTCAAGTTGGTAAGATTAATTTGGGTTAAGTCCTCATAATTATCAGAAATTACAATTTGGTCCCTAAAGTTGTAATTTGTTCAATTGGGTCCCTGTTTGATCTCTGATGTTTGTGATCTTTGAGTATGATGTTTGTGTGATCACAATTAGGGCTAATGTGCATTTAGATAAGTTTAAAAAGAAAAAAAAAGGTCGTTAATCAAGGTTGACTTTCGGGTTGACTTTGGTTTTCCCCGTGTGACTTTCTTAATTTGGGTCAACCGTCTAGGCCGGGTTAAGGGGGTTACATAAATTTCAGAACTATAGAAAGGCTCTAAACTTCTCCTAAAACTATCCTAAAGGCGCTGCCACGACAGAGCTGTCACGGCAGGTAAGTTCAGTTCAAAGACTTAAGCCAAAATTTTCAATTTTTTTGCATAAAATAAATGCGACACAATTAAAACTAAATGCAATATTATATTAATAATTAGGAGGATTGCCTACCCCTAAACTCAAGGGTTGCATTGTCCTCAATGCATGAGACAAGACATAAAAATGAAAAACGGAAAATAAAAATGACAGGAAAGTGAAACATCAAAAAAAGATAATATATACAGCAGACAGCAAAGAAAAAGAAAAAGAAACTTAAGTTGTGCTGCTGTCGTCGCTGCTGCTAGAGCTATAGATGAGGAGCTGTCGGCGGGCAGTCTCTTTGAACTTTGTCGGAGGAGCTGTGGGTGCTGCCCTGAGAGTATGAGTGCTGTCGCGGCAGGGTGGAGGCAGAGCGTCCTCGGGTTGCTTGTATCATCATTGTAAGGATTTTCTCTGTTTACCTAATAACATAATCAAACTAAAAACTAATATGAAGTTTCTAATTCCTAAAACAATAAAGATAAAATAAGGTAAAATTAAAATACAATAAAATAAATTAAGTTAAATTAGGAGTGCCTTGAGGGGCATCCCCTAAAGTAACTGCTCCCAGTTCTATTGATGCTTGAGGGGTCGTTTCCGGTACTTCTTGAAGTCCATTCGTACCCTTCATCTGGTGATTATTCTCATGGTGGAGGCTCCTTTCTTTCTCTTCCCTTTGTAGTCCATGAAGTCCTCCCTTATTGGTAATGTTTCTGAGGGCATGAATATATGATTAGAAAAAAATCAAATTGACATTCGGCCACAAACTTACCTTGTTTTTGTTGAATGTTGTTGTGGTTGAATGTAGCCCTTGCTGTCGTGTCTGCTGCTGCGGCAGGCAGTTATTTTGACAGTCTGTTGTTAGGTTACTTTGCAGGTCAATGGGACATTGGTAAGTGCCATCACTCTCTATATCACATTCTGTTGGCCACTCGTAGATTTCCATCAGTAGAGACTTTAATGATTCTGAGTCCACCGGTGTTGGTTCCTCTAATACCTGCAATGGAATTGGTGCATTTTTAAAAAATTCAACATGTTCGTTTATTACCTGCTCGTATTCCATTTGTGAGGCACTATCATTGGGTAGCTCTTCTAGGTGGTAGTGCGAGTGCCATGACAGGGATGGATGTGTGCAATCTTGGTTGGGCATAACCTAGGTAGTGGGTTGAGAGTTTTCCTCGGATGTGGTTGCTGCCGCGACTTTCTCTTGAATTTCATTCAGCGTTATTGCGGTGTTGCTCCATTCTGGCTCCTCGATCATTGCCATGGCAAGTTGTTGCTCAGACTCATCATATGTTGGGTATTCCTTCACATGGGCATCCTTGTCATCTTTCCTTAGGATTTCAGGTTAATCCGTGGCATGAATAAGGACTGGTCTGCTCAAGATTTCATCCATCTTGGCGATTCTTTTGTCCATAGAAGCCGACAATTCTTGAGTGAGTGCCATGAAGGCTTGCAGTGTGTCTTCTAAGGATTTTGTCTGCTCTTGAAGATGATGACATTGCCAGGGCTTGTCCGGTTCTGCAGCAAAACTGTTATGGTATAAAAAATTTTGCGAGTTTTGATCGTACCATAAAAAATTTTGTTGCTGCGGCATCGGCATTTGTTGTCCCTGTTGCTGTTGTGGCAGCATATCTTGTTCTTGTTGGTTCCATCGTTGGTTGTCCATATATTCATCGAAAAAATAGGAACAACTTTCTGATGCATGATTACCTTTACGGTAATTGCAAGAACTTTCCCACATCAGCTCTCGAATGGTTTTTCCTGGCATGTTGATGCTTCTTAGACCTGTATTTTCGCCTGAGTTTTTTTTGATAAAAATAGAAAAAGAAAAAGAAAAAATAAAAAGAAAAAGAAAAAAAAGTGCAGAAGCTAGGGTAAGAGTGTGTTGCCAGTCCCCGGCAACGGCGCCAAAAACTTGTTGCGTGTAAAAGTGTCTATCGCAATGTAGTGCAAGTGTACACGACGCAAGTAGTAAAGTGATACGTAAGTATCGGATATCGTCTCCACAGGGACTGGGCTAACCCTTTCCTTCGCTATCTGCTCAGAGGGAAAAGAAATAGTTTAAATTGTTTGTCACGAAATAAATAAGGGAACTTAAATAAAAGAGTAGAGGAATCAAGATAGAGAGAATGGGCTGGTATTGAATTGCTCAGTAGTGCAGGTATTGCAGAGTTTAGGAAATCCAGTTCTGTCGTCGTCCCTGTCGCGGCAGCACCTGTCGCGGCAGCAATCTGTTGCTTATCGCGACAGCGAATACTCAACTCAGTACTTCAAGTTTGGCAAGAATCCCAGATGTGCCTTGGCCTATCCCTAGGTCCAAGTCTGTCGATGATCACGTCTTTGATGATACCTCCGGGCGTGAATCGAAAGATGAACACCGATATTGATGAATTCTTCTTTAGCCACTTAACCTCGTCCTATCCCTAGGTCCAAGATAGTTCAACTATAAACTAGATAACTTGCTCTTATTCCTTTCGTATACTTAACTCTCCCGATGCTAAGTAAATTGATAACCTCACAATGCTCTCCCGATGCTCTTGCAAGATATTAATAATCAAAATAAGAGAACTTGAAGTTTACTTTATTGAATTGAAAATCCTAAAACAAAACAACCCTTGCAACTACTTTACAAATCAACCCGTGGCCCTAAGGGAAATTTAGAACATGATGAGAGGAAGAAAACGGCTAGGGTTTTGGGAAGAAGGCTAGAGAATGGGTTATAGGTTTATCTCCTCCCTAGGTCGAAATACATTCCCTTATATAGGCTTTGGGTCCAAGTTTTCTAAAATAGCAAGAATACAACTTTAAATTAAAGTACAATTCTAATAAAGACTAAATCTTCAGAGAATCTAACTTTAAATCGTCCTCCTTCTTGCTTGGGATTTTCTCTCCTTGAACCTTGGGCTTGGCATTCCTTATGATTTAGGGCTTGGAAAAATATAGTGGTTTTACACGACAGACGGGCTGAATTTTCTCTATATGTCGAGGTCTACTTTGCTTCTTCTCCTCAAAACTGTTGTCGTCCTCTGCTGTCACGGCGGCGACCATGGCAGCATCGTCCTCCTTGACTGCTAGTTCCAGCTTTTCTGCATCACTGCCCAGCGCCTGCCACGACTACTGCCCTGGATGCTGTCACGACTGCTGCCTTGGGTGTTGTCACGACTGCTGCCCTGGGTGCTGTCACGAGTGCTGCCCTGGGTGCTGTCACGAGTGCTGCCCTGGATGCTGTCACGACTGCTGCCCTGGGTGCTGTCACGGCAGATACCAGCAAAAGTAACCAAATTTAGCAGTATCTGCGCAGTTTTATCTAAATGTGATGTTGATGCAAAACTTAACCTAAAATATAGTTAAACATGCTTGAGTGCAGCAAAAATAAGGATAAATGATGGGTAAAATATAGAACTTTTATGCACTGATCAGTTCCACTGCCGAGCCTTGAAGTACTGCCGATTTTGCTACCGAGCCACACGCCCATTCCACTGCCGGGGTAGCGAAAGCGTCATAGCAGCCAATCTGTCATCCCCCGCCGAGGTAGCAAAGTCTGCCAGCGCAGAACAACTTATCCTATTCAACGAAGTTTCACATTACTCAGTAGCATAACCCGACCCATTCTATCAATCTGATCTCTTCTCTTTATTTACTTGTATTCTATTTTATTTTCCTCTCTAACGCCATGGTTTTGGGCCTAGATGTTTGAGACATCGGATCGGACCGGTCAAAAGCGAATCGAATCACGTTAGGTGATTTAGGGAAATCAAGGATCGTGAAAGGATAAGAATATGGTAAAAATTGCTAAAATACTCTTAAATCATGTTTAAGGGGTTGGTCAAATCAATTTTACAAATATATGCTTTGGAAATAGTATATTTTGGGTAGTGACCAAAATTTAAAGTTTCAAAACTGTGGAAAATGAAATTTTAAAAGAGGAGCCAAAAATCTTAGAATCTTTAGGGAACTATGGTGCAATTACACCTTCCTTAAATTGACATGTGTTTTAAAAGGATTTTTAGATGATTAAATAAAAATGATTTTATTTAATTAAAATATTAAAATAAAATAATGAGAAGTTTTTCACGTAACTAACTTTCATTAATTAGCAAAATCATTTTCTCAAGACTTTCTCCAGAATTATTTTCTCCCAAACACTCTCTCATTGATTTCCAAATCAATTCCAATATTTCTCTTCAAGATTTTCATGTTTTGTGAAGCTAAAACTTGTCAAACTTTAAGGAAGGAAAGGATTGGAGGTAAATCTCGTTCTCAACCTTCAATCTAGGTTCTTTATTGAAATTTCCAAGATTCTTGGCTTCTAATTGATGTTTTTCGGTGAGTTTTTATTATAGTTTTGATTTTAGGTCAAAATCTTGCAAAAATATGATTAAAATATTGATTTTCGGATTGGATTTGATGAGCTCTGTTTTGGATTGGTTTTAATTGAGTATTGAGTTAATTATTATGTTGAAATAGGGTTTTGATAATATAGATCCCAAAATCCTTGAGATCCTTGAGTTTCTTGATGGTTTTAGTTGGGTTTTTGAGGTGAAATGATGATGTTATGCTTGTTCGAGGTATAAGGAAGGGTTTAGGTTGTTTTTAGATGTATGTTTATAAATGGTTGGATGTATAAGGAAGGGTTTAGTTTGTATTTAGTTGCTGGTGTTGGAATGCATTTTAATGCATTTGCATCTCTATTTTGGTGATCTAAAAACAAGGGATCTTGATCTGGAAGCAAACAAAGTATTTTTGGAGGCTTCGGAAGGGTGATTTTCGCGTCAGTGAACAAGGTTTCGCGTATCGGTGAGTGGAAATGGATTTTCCAGCTTTGTAGCGCTTTGAGTGTGGTCTTGGGAACTTATTGTCAGTTTGAAACACTTAGCTAAGCTCAAGAGTAAGTGATCGAAAGTCTCTCTCGGAATATTCTATGTTTTCTTTTTAAATGCACTTGAATTAAACGTGGTTTGTTTTTTGTTTTAAAGAATGTTATGAGCATTGATGATGGTGGTTTTTAATGCCATTTTGTTAAGGACGCACATGGTAAGTGATCCTTGGGTTTATATGATTTATGCATATGGTTTAAGCATGTTAATGCTTGTGAAAATGGCATTGTGGTTTATTCTTGTAAAACTGTAACGCCCCGGTTTTGGGCTCAGAAGTTTTGGGCGTTGACCGGTTCGGTCAAAGTGCTGATCAAATATATAAAGGTGAAATTAGGAAAGCCTAGTTCGGGTTGCATTAAAAATATGGAAAATGTTCTAAAATCATCTTTTAATATGTAAAAGTGAACTGTGAAATCAATTTTGAAAAATGAGGTTTGGAAGGGTGACATTTTGGCTAGTGACCAAAATGTAATTTTTGAAAGTTGCGTGACTGTTTTATAAAGGATTGAAACTTTGAATCTTTAAGGAGCTATTATTCCAAAAAGAGTTTCTCCAGATTTTTCTAAGATATTTTAAGATTTATTCTGATTTTAAATCATAAAGAAAGAGGAGGGAAAGTCATTTTGGCTATTTGCAACTAACTTTTCATTTTCTCCCAATTTTCATTTTCTCTCATTTTCTCTCAACCCAAACACATCTCTCCAGATTTTCTCCTCTGATTTTGTCACTCAAATCTTCCTTTTCAATTCTCTTTGGATTCCCAATCATCTCTACAACAAAACCTCACCATTTGCAAGTTGTTTCATCAAGCTTTTTGGTTCTAAAAAGGAGAAATTCAAGTTTGGAGGTAAGAACGTCCTTCTCCTCTAAACTATCAGTTCTTTACTGAAATTCCTAAGTTCTCAATCCTTGATTTGTGATTTGTTAAAGGCTTTTCAATTGAAATCTTGATTTTAGCTTAAAATGCAAGATTTGCTTGATTTTGGTGGAATTTTCGTGTGATCTGTTTGGGCAGTGTTTTGAAGTGTCAAATTGATGTTAAATGAATGCTAAATTGATTAGAAGTTGAGGTTTAATTAATGCAATCCCGGATAGGTTGAATTTCCTAAGTTTGGCTTGAGTTTTTGGTTGTTTTTGGAGTGTTTTTGGTGATCTGTTATACCTGGAGGTATAAGGACGTGTTTGAGATCATTTTGGATGTTAAGTGATGTTTAAAAATGGTTAGAAGTGATGGATCTTGGCTGGGTTAAGTTTTGGAAGTGTTTGGAGGTGATTTCGGTTGTGTTTGGTAGCCGAAATGTTGGATTTGTGATGAGCAGCGAGTTTGATTGTGTTGCTGGTGTTTTTAATGCATAATGATGCATTAATCCTCTGTTATTGTGTGCTTGAAACAGGGGAGATTGATCCGTGAGCTTTGGAGGTGTTGCGGAAGGTTTCGGATGCTGGGAAGGCTTGTTGGTTAGCCTTGTTTTGTGTATCGGTGAGTGAAGTTGGGTTTTCAGCTTTTAAACCAAGGTTTGAAGGTTTTGGGAGCTTAGTTTAAGTCTAAACAACTTTGCTAAGCTCAAGAGTAAGTAAATGGATTTCTTTCTTGGTTTGTGTTATTAAATGGCTTTTAAAACAATTGTGGTTGATGATTGAAATGCATGTGTTTTGCATGATTTAAATTCTGTTTTGAAAGCATATTTTGGCATGGTCTAATGTTGGTTTTGAAAGCCATATGTGAAGGATGCTCAAGGTAAGAGATCCTTGGTTTTATACATTGTAAATGTGGTTTTGATGCATGGTGTTGCATGATGTTTTATGGCTTTGTGTAATGCTTTAAAACAGTGAAGTGATGATGGTAAATGATGGTTTTTGCATTATGGTTATGCATGTGAATCATTGGATTAATGTGGTAAGGTGGTTATATTGGCAAGTGATGTAAGTGGTTCTTGGTTCTTTGATCGGATATAGTTAGCCGGCTATAGGAGTGGGTGCACCGTGAATAAAGTCGCCTTGGAGGTGGAGTGGTTAAGAGTGAACCGGTAAACTCCCTTCAAGTATCCTAACGAGATGGTTAAGGTCATAATGGAGGTGGAATGCCCATTCGAGGACCTTGGTTAAGCAAAGGTTATATGGTGGTTAAAAGTCCATATATGGGAACCTTGTGTTTGTTAAGATCACAATGGTGGTGTAAAGTCCATGTGTGGATCTTGTGTAGGGTGTCCCGGATCTCGTTAGTGATGTTATACAACTACCAATCGGTGATGCAAAGGTTGTATGGTGTTTGAAAGTCCATACATGGGAACCTTGTGCATGTCAAGGTTGTATGGTGTTTAAAAGTCCATACATGGGAACCTTGGGAAAAGTTGAGGTTGTATGGTGTTTGAAAGTCCATACATGGGAACCTCGGGAAAAGTTGAGGTTGTATGGTGTTTAAAAGTCCATACATGGGAACCTCGGGAAAAGCTAAGGTTGTATGGTGTTTAAAAGTCCATACATGGGAACCTTAGGATGGTAAGGTCAAATGGTGTTTAAAAGTCCATTTGGATACCTTGGATTGGTAGTGTGTATGAAGCGTGGGGGACAACGCTTGTGATCCGCGTATCCGATCGGGTGTTGAGTTGAAAAGTGGATGTGGTTGATCACTTGGAAGCAAATATAATGTTCTTGATTATAAAGAAGCATGAGATGTTTGAAAAGATGCATGGTTGCGTGAAAAGTGGTTAATGCTTGTGAATGCATGTTTACTTCTTAAGTTGAACAAGTGTTGTTTATCATTTGGTAAATGATGCATGGGTGCATGAAATCTCTTTAATGCATTGGAGTCTTGTTAAGACTTGTTTTAAAAGGCATGTGATGATGATGTTGTGGTTCATATGTTGCCTTTGCTTAATGCATATGTTGGATTGTTTGGATAAATGGTTGTTAAATGGTTTCTTGCTTGGTATGACATTCAAGCATGGGAAAGGTATGATGTGAATGGAAGTGTTTTCCAAGGTTTTGAATTTAACTTTGCATATGGTGTTTATGCATGGAATGGTTAAATGGATGATTTTGCAAATTATGCTTTGAAAAGGTTTTCTTAGATTGCTAAGCTAAGGGTTGGTTTTCATGTGTGAGTAATGCATGGTTTAAGCATGTTGTTGAAAAGGAGTTTTCAAACTTTGCTTGGTAAACAATTCGGGTTTGTTTTAAAAGTGTTTTGTGACCCGCTGCATTGATGGTGTTTTGGTTTTGAGCATTCCTCACTAAGCATTATGTGCTTACGCTCCTTTTTGTCCATCAATGCAGATTCTTGAGTTTGGACAGCGAGAAGCAAGGGATTCAAGGAGGACTCCAATTGAGATGTATGTCTCGGTGAATAGCTATAGTTAATAAAGACAATGGGGGTAGAATCTCTTGGGTTGATGTTTATGTATTCGTATATGTTCGGACAAGTATGGTTTTATGTTGTTGATGTTGTTGGAACATGTTTTGACCTTTATGAGATTGTTTTGGAGATTTGGTGCTTAAATGGTTGCTTCTATAGGAAGCATGCCTATAGATTTGGGGCTTTTCTTATATGTTGCTATTTTGTTGAATTGTTGATGCAAGTATGTCTCATATATGTTGAATTGCATGTTGGTAAAGTTTGGTGGCAATTGGAGCATGTTTGGATGTTTAATTGCATGTTTAAGTATGCATTTTGGGGCAATCTATGCAGGGTGTTTCGGAACAGTGCCTGCTGTTTCGGAACGGGTGCCTTAAACAAGCCCAGGCGTCCGAAACGGGAGAGACCGTTCCGAAACGGTTTGGCTACTGCCAGCCTATTTTTCGGTACGCGTTGCGGAACGGCCCCGCGTTTCGAAACGGGCTCTACCGGTTTCGGAACAGGTGACCGTTGAGGGCTGACATTGGCAGTTAAATGTTTTGAAATGTTTGCAGTTTGGTCCTGAAACTTGTTTGTGCAATTGTATGAGCTTGGGATGTCCGTTTGAGCTGAAATTTGGCAGACAAGCATGAAACATGATTAATTTTAAGTTGGTAACTTAAAATCTGGTTAAGTCCTTAAAGTTTTCAAAATTTACAATTTGGTCCCTAAGGTTGTAAATTGTTCAATTGGGTCCCTGTTTGATCTCTGATGTTTATGATCTTTGAGTATGCTGCTTGTATGATCATATCTAAGGTTAACGTGCATCTAGACATGATTAAAAAGAAAAAAAAGGGTCGTTATTCAAGGTTGACTTTCGGGTTGACTTTGGTTTTCCCCGTGTGACCTTCTTAATTCGGGTCAACCGTCTGGGCCGGGTTAAGGGGGTTACATTTGGTGGTATCAGAGCTGAGTTGCGAATGCTTGGGGAAAACGGTAAGTTGTTGTGATGTGTGTTTGTTGTGTACCTTGTTGTGTGGTTGAAAGTTGGATGAAACACGTGTTTCTGAGCAAGTTGCTGATGTTTTCAAGCATGCTGTATGGTTATGAATATTGGTTGAGCTTATGTGGATTTGTGCTAATGTTGTGAGCTGGTGATATGCTTGATGAACATGTAATGAGTATGTTATGTTGCTAATATGCTGTTGCAAGTGGATGCTGTTTGGTGTAAGCATGATCAAAGTATGTTGTTTGATATGCTTGATGTTGTGATATCCATGTTTGTGTTGACTGTTATGTCATGTAAAAGGGGAGGATTCGGGATACCGATTGCCTTATTAATATAGCTATTGTGTTATTTTGGAGTTGGAGTTTGAATCCTTGCTTAAAGCTGGTCAAACTGGTTTGTTTGTTTTGTTGTGAATGTTTGTTGTTGTTAGTAGTATGGCGAAGTCGGTGTTAGAATGGCAGTTGGGTGAGTTGGTTGCTGCCTTAGGGCAGGTTGTTAAGGCATGGAATTCACCTTTCTGTAAAGGTGTTTTGTCTCAGTCTTCTGTGCCTGGAGTTGAGGTGGTAAGGCAAGGGAAAGAAGCTGGTTCTGTGGTGAAGAGTTCATCACCTGTTGTTCAGGAGGTGTTGGGAACATCTCAGGCTATGGTAAAAGTAAAGTCAGAGGATGTGCTGGCTGTGGGATGTGTGGGTTTGCCGAAGCAGCGTTTGCTTGATTTGGGTGCGGTGGAGCATCATGGTTCTTCACCGGAGATGTTTGAGGCCTGGTTGGCCAGTGTGATTCTGATTTTGGATCAGGAAGGTTGTGATTATGCTTGTAAGCTGGGAAGTGTTGTTTCTTTGATGTTGGAGGATGCATGTGTTTGGGGGACATCTGTGGCGGTGGCGTCACATATCCCTGATATTGACTGGGATTTCTTTGTATCTGCCTTTTATGAAAGGTATCTTGGAGAGAAGTTTCCAAGGGTTAAGCAATGTGAAGGTAGTGCTGTTGTGGAGCAAGTGTTGCTTGAGCAAGGAGTGGAAGCTCAGCCACCGGTATGTGACCGTTGTGAAAGGCGCCATGTTGGAGGTTGTTGGGGCGCGGGTGCTTGCTGGAACTGTGGTTCTAAAGTGCATGTGAAGCGTGGTTGTCCCCTTGGGGTGAAGTCAGCTTTGGTGATAGCCAAAGGGTCTCTGAAAGGTCGTGGGCACGGCCAAGGCAAGGTTCAGAGGTGGCAGAAAGAGCAGAAGGTTGTGAAGAGTTTGGAAAATGAGAATTGCTGGAAATGTGGGTCTGCTGGTCATATGAGACGTGATTGTTTGATGTTGGCTCGGAACAGCCAAGGTTCCTTACCCCAAGAGGTCGATGGTGACCCTAGTGTGTTAGCTGGTGCTGCAGCGGTGCGGTAGGAGGATGATGGTTCCGCGAGGAAGAGAGCTCGTCTGATGAAGCATCAGGGTGGTGTTGTGTTTTCAGGTAACCTTGTTAAGTAATCTTTGCCCTAGTTACCCTGGTTTGGTTTCTGTTGGTTTTCCTTGCGTGGTAAGTCTAGTCTTGTTGCTAGCATGTTTGGGGTAATAGTTGTAGTTTGGAAACATCTTTGGTGTGAAGAAGGTTTTAGTGAGTATCTTGTGGTTAATGGTTGTTGGTATGATGGAGTTAGATAAGTTAGAAGTGAGTTAGGAGGTTGTTCTTCGATGGATTCTGAGGATGTTATTGGAGGGTGTGAACTGGCATTCATGCACAGTTAAAATCATTGTTATATGCTATATTATATATATGTGATGGTCCATGCATACATGTGGCATGACATTAGAGGTTTTGCATACATGTACATCAGGCATTGATAGGGCATGTTGGTGATCATGCATACGACGTTCACACTCGCTAATAACTAATCGAATCTGTTAGTGTAGTGGTTGGGTTAGGTTGGATGATGGATTTTTTAGAGGTTGTGTTGGTGCTGAGTGGAAGTTAGAAGTAGTGGAGAATATTAAGCTAGTGCTGGAGATAGTGAGAGTAGTATAGCCTGTTGGTAGAAGGATAGTGTTTGTTGCTTAAGGAGTTTAGTGGTTTGGTGGTGAGGAGTACCGGTTGAAGTAGAATCGGTTAAGTGGTTTGTATAGCTAAAAGGAAGTGGTAGTTCCTTGGTGCTAAGTGATGTTGCAGTTTAGTGGTTGTGTTTCCAAGTGCTGAAGCAGCTTAGCATTTAAGTTGTTGTGGAAGGGTTGTGTTTGTAAGTGTTGGTTCTTAGCAACCTTTGAGGAGTTGAGGAGTTGTTATGTATGTCAGGTTGGGCGATGTTCTAGTAAGGCAGGTGTTGTGGTCAAAGCTTGTGGTGGATAGGCAATGAAAGATCGAAGGCCATTGTTGGTTGTTTGGGTTCTTGTGAGAAGTGGTTGGCTAGTTGCGAGTCTGTGAACTTCTTTTGTAGTCAGCTGGTGGTGTGTGAAACGACTGGCGGAGTCGAGTTGGGGTTGTGATGTAAATTTTGGATTTCGGGTGAGTAGTTCTGGTAAGTCGTTATGGTAATGTTAGCGGCAGATATGAAGGATTATCAGCATTCGTTGAGGAGTTTGAGTAAGCAGTTGATGCTTAAGAATTTTTGCTTGTTGGGAAAATTCTTGGAAGAGGTTTGGGAGTTTGCATAGTGGTTGAATTGGTTGGTTGGTGTCACTGTGTAAACAAGTCTTGGGAGTTGTGTGTTACAGTGATGTGTGCTGTAAAGGTTGAAGTTCTTCAGGTTGATGTTGGGGCTGTGTACAGTCCGGAAATGTGAAAGGTTAAGTTGTGGTTATCTTTGAGTGTTCTGGATTTTGTGAACAGCGTGTGGTGGTGTTGAGTTTGGTGGAGATTTTGTGTGGAATGTGTTCAGTGGTGGTTGAGGCTTTTGTGTTGCCTTGTGTGTTGATTTGAGAAGGTTCTGGTTCTCTTGTCGCCAGTTGAAATTTCGAGGACGAAATTTCCTAAGGGGGGGAGAGTTGTAACGCCCCGGTTTTGGGCTCAGAAGTTTTGGGCGTTGACCGGTTCGGTCAAAGTGCTGATCGAATATATAAAGGTGAAATTAGGAAAGCCTAGTTCGAGTTGCATTAAAAATATGGAAAAATGTTCTAAAATCATCTTTTAATATGTAAAAGTGAACTGTGAAATCAATTTTGAAAAATGAGGTTTGGAAGGGTGACATTTTGGCTAGTGACCAAAATGTAATTTTTGAAAGTTGCGTGACTGTTTTATAAAGGATTGAAACTTTGAATCTTTAAGGAGCTATTATTCCAAAAAGAGTTTCTCCAGATTTTTCTAAGATATTTTAAGATTTATTCTGATTTTAAAACATAAAGAAAGAGGAGGGAAAGTCATTTTGGCTATTTGCAACTAACTTTTCATTTTCTCCCAATTTTCATTTTCTCTCATTTTCTCTCAACCCAAACACATCTCTCCAGATTTTCTCCTCTGATTTTGTCACTCAAATCTTCCTTTTCAATTCTCTTTGGATTCCCAGTCATCTCTACAACAAAACCTCACCATTTGCAAGTTGTTTCATCAAGCTTTTCGGTTCTAAAAAGGAGAAATTCAAGTTTGGAGGTAAGAACGTCCTTCTCCTCTAAACTATCAGTTCTTTACTGAAATTCCTAAGTTCTCAATCCTTGATTTGTGATTTGTTAAAGGCTTTTCAATTGAAATCTTGATTTTAGCTTAAAATGCAAGATTTGCTTGATTTTGGTGGAATTTTCGTGTGATCTGTTTGGGCAGTGTAACGCCCCGGTTTTGGGCTTGGAAGTCTTGGGCGTTGACCGGTTGGTCAAAGTGCTGTTCGAATCGTAAGAGGTTAAATTAGGAAAGCCTAGTTCGGGTTGCATAAAAATTATGGAAAAATGTTCTAAAATCATCTTTTATTATAATTAAGTGAACTGTGAAATCAATTTTGGAAAATGAGTTTCGGAAATGTGACATTTTGGCTAGTGACCAAAATGTAATTTTTGAAAGTTTTGTGGCTATTTTATAAAGGGTTGGAACTTTGAATCTTTAAGGAGCTATTTACCCAAAGGGAGTTTCTCCAGATTTTTCTAAGATATTTTAACTCATAATTCTGATTTTAAAAGAATCAAAAGGAGGGAAAATCCATTTTAGCTATTTTCTCATTTAACCACCTATTTTCTCTCTATCTTTTTCTCTCAACCCAAACACTCAATTTCCAGAGATCTTGTTCTGATTTTCTCACCTAAAAACCTTCTTTCAACTCTCAATTGATTGCAAATCATTGTGTCTTCAAATCCTCTTCAATTGCTTCAAGTTTCATCAAGCTTTTCTATTCCAAAAAGAGGAGAAACTCAAGTTTGGAGGTAAGAACGTCATTCTCCTCTGAACTTCAAGTTCTTTAATGAAATTCCTAAAGTTTTCAATCCTAATTTGATAATTGATTAAAGGTTTTTAAGTTGATTTATGGATCTTGGCTAATTATGCAAGATTTTGATGATTTCACTTGATTTTCGTTTGATCTGTTAAATCAGTGTTTTGAGAAGTGTTTTTGATGTTAAATGATCATTAAATTGATGTGGAAATGAATCTTGATTGATGCAATCCCGGATAGGTTGGATTTCCTAAGTTTAGCTTGTGTTTTAAGGTAGCTTTTGTGGTGATCTTGTGGATCTGGTGTTGCTGGAGGTATAAGGATGGTTGTAGGTTGTTTTTAGATGTTAAATGATGTTAATGGAAGTGAGGTTTTGCTGGTTTGTGGCTGGGCTTTGTTTAGAAGTGTTTCAGATGCATTTTCGGTTGTGTTTGGTGGCCAAAAATGGAGGTTTAGTGAGAGCAGCGAGTTTAGATGCTTTCATTGAAGCAATTAATGCATGATGATGCATTAATCCTCTGCTTTAATGTGTTGAAACAGGGGAGGCATCCTAGGATCCAAGATTTGTTGATCCGGAGGCTTGTTTTGGTGCTTTGGCTTGAAGCGAAGTGGTAATCGGTGAGTGAAAATGGATTTTCAGCTTTTAAACCAAAGGTTGAAGGTTTTGGGAGCTTAGTTTAAGTCTAAACAACTTTGCTAAGCTCAAGTGTAAGTTTTCGGATTACTCTCTTAAGTGGTGGCCATGTTTTGATGAAATGTGAAATGATGATTTTGCATGATTTGCTACTGTTTTGGAAAGCATGTTTGAGCATGTTAATTGCTGATGTTTTAGCATGATTTATGCTGATGATTTAAGCCATGTGTTGAAGGTGTCTCTAGGTAAGAGTACCTTGTTTTATGCATTGTTAAATGATGATTTAATGCTTTGAACTGCATGAAGAAATGGCTTGGTTTAAATGCTTTAAAACAGTGGATTATATGATGTATAAAGTGTGTATTGGCAAGTGATGGTTTGTAAAAGTGAAGGTCACTAAGGTGGTTAAAAGTCCTTGAGTGAGCCTTGTTACCTAAGATCATCAAGGTGGTTAAAAGTCCTTGGATGAATCTTGTTGCGGACACTAAGGTGGTTAAAAGTCCTTAGGTGCTCCTTTCCATGGTGGTTAAAAGTCCATGGGGCCAAGGTGTTTAAAAGTCCTTGGGGCCAAGGTGTTTAAAAGTCCTTGGGGTAATTCAAGCTACGGACACAAAGGTGGTTGAAAGTCCTTGTGTGGTCCATTCATGGTGTTTAAAAGTCCATGGCCAAGGTGTTTAAAAGTCCTTGGGGTCCAAGGTGTTTAAAAGTCCTTGGGGAAAGTTGTTGAACTTGATTTCTAAATGAAATGTATCACTTGAGCCAATATGACATGTATAGTACATGAGATGCATGAGATGCATGATTTAATGTTTATGTTGAAGCATGAGATGCTTGTTTAAATGAAATGTGGAAGCATGATATTGCTTGATTTAAAGTATGCTTTGAGCCTGTGTAAAGGTTGTTTACAAGCATGATTTACAAATGGTTTTAAATGCATTATTGAATGGTTTTTAAAGAGCACTCCTCACTAAGCTTTGGCTTACGCTTTCTCGTTTTCTTGATTCAATAATGCAGAGCATTAGAGTGCATTGAGGGCAGCAAGAGGAGGCAAGCAAACAAGTACAAGTAAAGCTCAATGTATGAAGGTTTTATAAGTGTTTTAGCTTTTGTATGTTTTGGCAATGGAAGACCAATGTATTTGTCTTGGGAGGTGTTTATGACTCCCTAAGTATGTTGAATGTGGTTGATGTTGCTGGTTTTTGGATTGAACCTTATATGCTTGTTTTGCAAGTTGATTGCTTGAGTAGATAGCTTGTGTTGGAAGCATGACCTTTGATTTGGGGCTTTTTGCATGAGATGTGATTTTGCTGAATTGATGATGCTTATAAGTGTTAAATATGTTTAATTGCATGCTGGTAAAGTTTGGTGACGTTTGGAGCATGTTTGAGTGTCCAATTGCATGATCTAGTATGCTTGTTTGCTGGTTTTGTGCAGGCGTTTCGGAACAGGGGTGTACCGTTTCGGAACGGGTGCCTTGCATGAACCCAGGCGTCCGAAACGGTATGCACCGTTTCGAAACGGTTTAGCCTCTACCGAGGCCATGTTCCGGAACCCGTTTCGGAACGGCCCGTGTTTCGAAACAGGGCTAGCCTGTTTCGGAACGGTCGACCGTTAGGGGGCTGACATGGTAGTTATATGTTTTGAAATGTTTGCGTTTTGGTCCTGAATCTTGTATGATCAATTGCATGAGCTGTGGATGTCCTTTTGAGCTGAAATTTCACAGAGAAGCATGAAACCTGACTAATTTCAAGATGGTAACTTTAATTTGGGTTAAGTCCCTTAATTTATCAGAATTTACAATTTAGTCCCTAAAGTGGTAATTTGTTCAATTGGGTCCCTGTTTGATCTCTGATGTTTGTGATCTTTTAATATGTTGTTTGTATGATCACACTTAAGGTTAATGTGCATCTAGACAAGATTAAAAAGAAAAAAAAAGGGTCGTTAATCAAGGTTGACTTTCGGGTTGACTTTGGTTTTCCCCATGTAATCTCCGTAGTTCGGGTCAACCGTCTAGACCGGGCTAAGGGGGTTACATTTGGTGGTATCAGAGCTGAGTTCTCGAGTAATTGGGAATGTGTGTATGCATGATTGAAGCATGGTTTGGTTGGTATGCTTGTTGAGTGAAAGCATGTTCAGTGATTTGTGATGATGATGTGTATGTGATGCATGTTGTGATGATGCATGATGAGGGTACCCATTGCCAAACAAAAGCTAAAGAGATGATGTTGTTTTTGAAAGAAATTGAGCTTGAATACTTGGAATTTGCTTACCTTGCTGGTCCTGACTTGTTTTATTTTGTATTGTTATGCATGGTAATAGTATGGCACCACGTAGAGAGTTAAGGAGTAGCGCGAGAGCTACGACCCCGGAAGGGAATGTGAATGATGAGCACACTGGTAGTGCTGTGTTACCTCCTCCTCCACCTGGTGGTGGTGGTGCGGAGAGGGAAAGAGCTGGAGCTGAGGCAGCTGGTGCTGGAGCTGCAGGACCTGAGGTTGGTCAAGGGCAAGCGATGCCTGACATGTCTGTGTTGGTACAAGCTATTGCGGGTGCGTTTCGAGCAGCAGTAGCTGGAGCTCAAGGAGCTGGGCATCAGGGAGATGCTGGTGCTAGACTACCCTTAGAGCGTTTGCGCAGTCTTGGTGGGACTGAGTTTAGGGGTATGTCGGCTGAGAGGTCTGAAGCATGGTTGGAGAGTACCAAGCGTGTCTTGGGACAGATGAGTTGCACTGATGTGCAAAAGCTGGGATGTGTGGTGTCACTGCTGCAAGGTGATGCTTATACGTGGTGGACAACCACAATCTCTGGGATGGCTGATGCTGATGTTACTTGGACGTTCTTTCAGCATGCGTTTAAGAGGAGATATCTGGGAGTTAGATATCTGGATGAAAAGAAGCGTGAATTCATGTCTCTGACCCAAGGGAGCATGAGTGTGGCAGAGTATGAGGTGCAGTTTGTACGTCTTAGCCAGTATGCACCGGAGTTGGTACCTGATGAGCGCGAGAGGTGCGAAAGGTTCCGTTATGGTTTGGTAACGGAGGTTAAGACCTATATGTTGGCAGCTGAGTACAATGATTTCGATGTGCTGGTTAGTCGGTCCAAAGACATCGAGATGAACCTGAGTTTGTCTGCTAAGGGTGCTGGAGCTAGTTCTGGGAAGAGAGCTGCTGAGTATAGTTCCGGTGGTCGGAACAAGAGGGGACGCGATCAGAGGTTTCAGTCTTCGTCTAAGAGAGGTGGAGGTGCACCTGCTAGGGGTGGCAATGCTAGAGCTGACCCTAGTGCTTGTTGGATCTGCGGTTCGCGTGGTCACATGAAGCGTGACTGTCCTCGTGCTGGGAGGGAGGTGCAAGCTCCTGTGATGGCAGCTGGTTATGAGTGTTGGAACTGTGGTTCAGCTGATCATCTGAGACGTGATTGTCCGAGGATGGCTGGTGGTCAAGAGCGTGCTCCTGTTGTTGCAGCACCGCAGAGAGGTCGTGGGCGCGGCCGTGGTAATTTTCAGAGGCGAGAGGAAGGTGGTCGCGGTGTAGCTCATGTTGTGGCTATTCAACCTGAGGGTGGTGGCCAAGCGAGGGTGTATGCTCAGCGCGAAGGAAGGAATGATGCTGATGTGATTGCAGGTACCTTTACTTTGCAATCCTTGTCATTGCTTTCTTTGATTGATTCTGGATCTACGCATTCATACATTCTTCGTGAGCATGCTGAGTTGCTTGGTTTGCCTGTTGAGTCTTTGGATGTTGGTGTTAGAGTCACTAGTTCTTTTGGTGAAACTGTTGTGACTCGTAAGCTTTATAGAAGGTGTCCTTTGGTTGTTCAAGAGCATGTCTTTCTTGTTGATCTTATGGAGTTGCCCTTTTATGGTTTTGATGTGATCCTTGGTATGGATTGGCTGGCTGAGCATCATGCTGTTGTGGATTGTGAGAATAAGCGGGTTTTGCTTAAGCTTGCGGATGATTATGAAGTGGTGGTGGTTGGTGAGAATGTGAAGTTTCTTGCCAATGTTGTTTCTACCTTGGAGGCGAGCAGGATGCTGAGGCAAGGTTGTGAAGCTTTTCTGGCTTTTGTAATGAATCCTAGTTCGAAGGAGCTGAGGGTGCAGGATATCAGGGTTGTGAAGGAGTTTCCTGATGTTTTTCCTGAGGAGTTGCCTGGTTTACCTCCTAATCGTGAGGTGGAGTTTGGTATTGAGCTGTATGAGAATACCACTCCTGTGTCCATTACTCCCTATAGAATGGCACCTAAGGAGCTGAAGGAGCTGAAGACGCAGTTGCAAGAGCTGCTTGATCGTGGTTTCATCCGGCCGAGTGTTTCGCCTTGGGGTGCTCCTGTCTTGTTTGTGAAGAAGAAAGATGGCACGATGAGGATGTGCATTGATTACCGTCAGCTGAACAAGTTGACTATCAAGAATCGGTATCCTTTGCCGAGGATTGATGATCTCTTTGATCAATTTCGGGGAGCTGCTGTGTTCTCTAAGATTGACTTGAGGTCAGGGTATTATCAGTTGAAGGTGAAGGATGTGGATGTGCCTAAGACAGCTTTCAGGACAAGGTATGGGCATTATGAGTTCCTTGTGATGCCGTTTGGTTTGACAAATGCTCCTGCTGCTTTCATGGATATGATGAATCGTGTTTTTCATGAATACCTGGACAAGTTTGTTGTGGTGTTCATTGATGATATCCTTGTGTACTCGCGTACTGAGGAAGAGCACGAAGAGCATTTGAGGATCGTGTTGCAAGCTTTGTTGGAGAATCAGCTTTATGCTAAGTTGAGTAAGTGTGAGTTTTGGCTTAGAGAGGTTGTTTTTCTTGGGCATGTGGTCTCAGCTGAGGGGATTCGTGTTGATCCTCAGAAGATTGAAGCAGTGATGAATTGGAAAGTTCCTAAGTCTGTTCAGGAGGTTCGTAGTTTCCTTGGTTTGGCAGGATACTACCGAAGGTTTGTGGATGGTTTTTCCAAGATTGTTGCTCCTTTGACGAAGTTGCTGCAGAAAGATGTTAAGTATGAGTGGACAGAAGCGAGACAGCAAGCTTTTGAGAAGCTGAAGATGGCTTTGACGCAAGCTCCTATCTTGATTCAGCCTGAATCAGGGAAAGAGTTTGTAGTCTACAGTGATGCATCCTATGTTGGTTTGGGGTGTGTGCTGATGCAAGAGGGTAAGGTTGTGGCTTATGCGTCGCGGCAGTTGAAGGTGCATGAGCGCAATTATCCTACGCATGATATTGAGCTGGCTGCAGTGGTTTTTGCTCTGAAGATCTGGAGACATTATCTGTATGGTGAGAAGTGTACGGTGTACACGGATCACAAGAGTTTGAGGTATCTGATGTCTCAGAAGGAGTTGAATCTCAGACAGCGACGTTGGTTGGAGTTGCTCAAGGATTATGATCTGACGATAGAGTATCATCCTGGAAAGGCTAATGTTGTTGCGGATGCCTTGAGTAGAAAGGTAGCTGTTGAGCTGAGAGCTATGTTTGCTAGCTTGAGTATATCGCAGGATGGTGGTCTTGTTGCCGAGTTGCAAGTGAAACCTTCGTTGGTTCAGTTGATCAAGGATAAGCAGTTGTTGGATGATTCCTTGGTGTCTCATGTTCAGGATATCGCGGAGGGTAGACCTTCGGATTTCTGTTTTAATGAGGATGGGGTGTTGTGTTTTGGTAATCGGATAGTAGTGCCTGTGGATGCTGAGTTGAGGCATGCTATTCTAGCTGAAGGTCATAGTAGTCCTTTTGCTATGCATCCTGGTAGTACAAAGATGTATCGCGATCTTCGTGATGAGTACTATTGGGTAGGTTTGAAGAAGGATGTGGCAGAGTTCGTGAGCAAGTGTTTGGTGTGTCAGCGCGTTAAGGCTGAACATCAGGTTCCTTCTGGTTTGTTGCAACCGTTGAAAATTCCTGAATGGAAGTGGGAGAGGGTTACCATGGATTTTGTATCTGGTTTGCCTTTGTCTCCGTCGAAGAAGAATTCTGTTTGGGTGATTGTGGATCGCCTGACGAAGTGTGCGCATTTCTTGCCTGTGCATACTACGTTCTCTTTGGATAAGCTGGCAGAGCTGTACATTGCTGAGGTTGTGAGGTTGCATGGTGTGCCTAAGTCGATCGTGTCGGATAGGGATCCGAGGTTCACGTCGCGTTTTTGGCAGTGTTTGCATCAAGCTCTGGGTACAAGGTTGCATTTCAGTACATCCTATCATCCTCAGTCGGATGGCCAGTCTGAACGAGTTATTCAGATTTTGGAGGATATGTTGAGATGCTGTGTGATAGAGTTTCAAGGTTCTTGGGAGAAGCATCTGCCTTTGGTTGAGTTCGCTTACAACAACAGTTTTCAGGCAAGTATACAGATGGCACCTTATGAGGCTCTGTATGGGAGGAAGTGTAGGACTCCTCTGTGTTGGGCTGAAACTGGTCAAAAGTTGGTTTCGATGCCTGCTTTGTTGAAAGGTACCACCGAGAAGGTGAAGCTCATATGTGAAAGGTTGAAGGCTGCTTCTGATCGGCAGAAGTCTTACGCGGATTTGAAGCGTAAGGAGATAGAGTTTGCGGTGGGTGATCGCGTGTTCTTGAAGGTTTCGCCTTGGAAGAAGGTGATGAGGTTTGGGCGGAAGGGTAAGCTGAGCCCTAGATACATTGGACCGTATGAGGTTGTTGAGCGTGTGGGTCCTGTTTCGTATCGGTTGAGGTTACCTCAAGAGCTGGAGAAGATTCATGATGTGTTCCATGTTTCTATGCTCCGGAGGTATAGATCTGATCCTTCGCATGTGTTGCCTGTGGAGGAAGTGGAATTGAATCCGGATTTGACCTATGATGAGGAACCGGTGAAGGTTCTGGATTCAGATAACAAGGTTCTTCGTGGCAAGACCATTGAGTTGGTGAAGGTGCTGTGGAAGCATCGCGGTGTTGAGGAAGCCACGTGGGAGCGGAAGGATGATATGCTGAAGCAGTTTCCTTATCTCTTTCCTTCAGGTAAATTTCGAGGACGAAATTTCTTAAGGGGGGGAGAGTTGTAACGCCCCGGTTTTGGGCTTGGAAGTCTTGGGCGTTGACCGGTTGGTCAAAGTGCTGTTCGAATCGTAAGAGGTTAAATTAGGAAAGCCTAGTTCGGGTTGCATAAAAATTATGGAAAAATGTTCTAAAATCATCTTTTATTATAATTAAGTGAACTGTGAAATCAATTTTGGAAAATGAGTTTCGGAAATGTGACATTTTGGCTAGTGACCAAAATGTAATTTTTGAAAGTTTGGTGGCTATTTTATAAAGGGTTGGAACTTTGAATCTTTAAGGAGCTATTTACCCAAAGGGAGTTTCTCCAGATTTTTCTAAGATATTTTAACTCATAATTCTGATTTTAAAAGAATCAAAAGGAGGGAAAATCCATTTTAGCTATTTTCTCATTTAACCACCTATTTTCTCTCTATCTTTTTCTCTCAACCCAAACACTCAATTTCCAGAGATCTTGTTCTGATTTTCTCACCTAAAAACCTTCTTTCAACTCTCAATTGATTGCAAATCATTGTGTCTTCAAATCCTCTTCAATTGCTTCAAGTTTCATCAAGCTTTTCTATTCCAAAAAGAGGAGAAACTCAAGTTTGGAGGTAAGAACGTCCTTCTCCTCTGAACTTCAAGTTCTTTAATGAAATTCCTAAAGTTTTCAATCCTAATTTGATAATTGATTAAAGGTTTTAAGTTGATTTATGGATCTTGGCTAATTATGCAAGATTTTGATGATTTCACTTGATTTTCGTTTGATCTGTTAAATCAGTGTTTTGAGAAGTGTTTTTGATGTTAAATGATCATTAAATTGATGTGGAAATGAATCTTGATTGATGCAATACCGGATAGGTTGGATTTCCTAAGTTTAGCTTGTGTTTTAAGGTAGCTTTTGTGGTGATCTTGTGGATCTGGTGTTGCTGGAGGTATAAGGATGGTTGTAGGTTGTTTTTAGATGTTAAATGATGTTAATGGAAGTGAGGTTTTGCTGGTTTGTGGCTGGGCTTTGTTTAGAAGTGTTTCGGATGCATTTTCGGTTGTGTTTGGTGGCCGAAAATGGAGGTTTAGTGAGAGCAGCGAGTTTAGATGCTTTCATTGAAGCAATTAATGCATGATGATGCATTAATCCTCTGCTTTAATGTGTTGAAACAGGGGAGGCATCCTAGGATCCAAGATTTGTTGATCCGGAGGCTTGTTTTGGTGCTTTGGCTTGAAGCGAAGTGGTAATCGGTGAGTGAAAATGGATTTTCAGCTTTTAAACCAAAGGTTGAAGGTTTTGGGAGCTTAGTTTAAGTCTAAACAACTTTGCTAAGCTCAAGTGTAAGTTTTCGGATTACTCTCTTAAGTGGTGGCCATGTTTTGATGAAATGTGAAATGATGATTTTGCATGATTTGCTACTGTTTTGGAAAGCATGTTTGAGCATGTTAATTGCTGATGTTTTAGCATGATTTATGCTGATGATTTAAGCCATGTGTTGAAGGTGTCTCTAGGTAAGAGTACCTTGTTTTATGCATTGTTAAATGATGATTTAATGCTTTGAAATGCATGAAGAAATGGCTTGGTTTAAATGCTTTAAAACAGTGGATTATATGATGTATAAAGTGTGTATTGGCAAGTGATGGTTTGTAAAAGTGAAGGTCACTAAGGTGGTTAAAAGTCCTTGAGTGAGCCTTGTTACCTAAGATCATCAAGGTGGTTAAAAGTCCTTGGATGAATCTTGTTGCGGACACTAAGGTGGTTAAAAGTCCTTAGGTGCTCCTTTCCATGGTGGTTAAAAGTCCATGGGGCCAAGGTGTTTAAAAGTCCTTGGGGTAATTCAAGCTACGGACACAAAGGTGGTTGAAAGTCCTTGTGTGGTCCATTCATGGTGTTTAAAAGTCCATGGCCAAGGTGTTTAAAAGTCCTTGGGGTCCAAGGTGTTTAAAAGTCCTTGGGGAAAGTTGTTGAACTTGATTTCTAAATGAAATGTATCACTTGAGCCAATATGACATGTATAGTACATGAGATGCATGAGATGCATGATTTAATGTTTATGTTGAAGCATGAGATGCTTGTTTAAATGAAATGTGGAAGCATGATATTGCTTGATTTAAAGTATGCTTTGAGCATGTGTAAAGGTTGTTTACAAGCATGATTTACAAATGGTTTTAAATGCATTATTGAATGGTTTTTAAAGAGCACTCCTCACTAAGCTTTGGCTTACGCTCTCTCGTTTTCTTGATTCAATAATGCAGAGCATTAGAGTGCATTGAGGGCAGCAAGAGGAGGCAAGCAAACAAGTACAAGTAAAGCTCAATGTATGAAGGTTTTATAAGTGTTTTAGCTTTTGTATGTTTTGGCAATGGGGGACCAATGTATTTGTCTTGGGAGGTGTTTATGACTCCCTAAGTATGTTGAATGTGGTTGATGTTGCTGGTTTTTGGATTGAACCTTATATGCTTGTTTTGCAAGTTGATTGCTTGAGTAGATAGCTTGTGTTGGAAGCATGACCTTTGATTTGGGGCTTTTTGCATGAGATGTGATTTTGCTGAATTGATGATGCTTATAAGTGTTAAATATGTTTAATTGCATGCTGGTAAAGTTTGGTGACGTTTGGAGCATGTTTGAGTGTCCAATTGCATGATCTAGTATGCTTGTTTGCTGGTTTTGTGCAGGCGTTTCGGAACGGGTGCCTTGCATGAACCCAGACGTCCGAAACGGTATGCACCGTTTCGAAACGGTTTAGCCTCTGCCGAGGCCATGTTCCGGAACCCGTTTCGGAACAGCCCGTGTTTCGAAACAGGGCTAGCCTGTTTCGGAACGGTCGACCGTTAGGGGGCTGACATGGTAGTTATATGTTTTGAAATGTTTGCGTTTTGGTCCTGAATCTTGTATGATCAATTGCATGAGCTGTGGATGTCCTTTTGAGCTGAAATTTCACAGAGAAGCATGAAACCTGACTAATTTCAAGATGGTAACTTTAATTTGGGTTAAGTCCCTTAATTTATCAGAATTTACAATTTAGTCCCTAAAATGGTAATTTGTTCAATTGGGTCCCTGTTTGATCTCTGATGTTTGTGATCTTTTAATATGTTGTTTGTATGATCACACTTAAGGTTAATGTGCATCTAGACAAGATTAAAAAGAAAAAAAAAAGGGTCGTTAATCAAGGTTGACTTTCGGGTTGACTTTGGTTTTCCCCGTGTAATCTCCGTAGTTCGGGTCAACCGTCTAGACCGGGCTAAGGGGGTTCCAGGCAGTGTTTTGAAGTGTCAAATTGATGTTAAATGAATGCTAAATTGATTAGAAGTTGAGGTTTAATTAATGCAATCCCGGATAGGTTGAATTTCCTAAGTTTGGCTTGAGTTTTTGGTTGTTTTTGGAGTGTTTTTGGTGATCTGTTATACCTGGAGGTATAAGGACGTGTTTGAGATCATTTTGGATGTTAAGTGATGTTAAAAATGGTTAGAAGTGATGGATGTTGGCTGGGTTAAGTTTTGGAAGTGTTTGGAGGTGATTTCGGTTGTGTTTGGTAGCCGAAATGTTGGATTTGTGATGAGCAGCGAGTTTGATTCTGTTGCTGGTGTTTTTAATGCATAATGATGCATTAATCCTCTGTTATTGTGTGCTTGAAACAGGGGAGATTGATCCGTGAGCTTTGGAGGTGTTGCGGAAGGTTTCGGATGCTTGGAAGGCTTGTTGGTTAGCCTTGTTTTGTGTATCGGTGAGTGAAGTTGGGTTTTCAGCTTTTAAACCAAGGTTTGAAGGTTTTGAGAGCTTAGTTTAAGTCTAAAAAACTTTGCTAAGCTCAAGAGTAAGTAAATGGATTTCTTTCTTGGTTTGTGTTATGAAATGGCTTTTAAAACAATTGTGGTTGATGATTGAAATGCATGTGTTTTGCATGATTTAAATTCTGTTTTGAAAGCATATTTTGGCATGGTCTAATGCTGGTTTTGAAAGCCATATGTGAAGGATGCTCAAGGTAAGAGATCCTTGGTTTTATACATTGTAAATGTGGTTTTGATGCATGGTGTTGCATGATGTTTTATGGCTTTGTGTAATGCTTTAAAACAGTGAATTGATGATGGTAAATGATGGTTTTTGCATTATGGTTATGCATGTGAATCATTGGATTAATGTGGTAAGGTGGTTATATTGGCAAGTGATGTATGTGGTTCTTGGTTCTTTGATCGGATATAGTTAGCCGGCTATAGGATTGGGTGCACCGTGAATAAAGTCGCCTTGGAGGTGGAGTGGTTAAGAGTGAACCGGTAAACTCCCTTCAAGTATCCTAACGAGATGGTTAAGGTCATAATGGAGGTGGAATGCCCATTCGAGGACCTTGGTTAAGCAAAGGTTATATGGTGGTTAAAAGTCCATATATGGGAACCTTGTGCTTGTTAAGATCACAATGGTGGTGTAAAGTCCATGTGTGGATCTTGTGTAGGGTGTCCTGGATCTCGTTAGTGATGTTATACAACTACCAATCGGTGATGCAAAGGTTGTATGGTGTTTGAAAGTCCATACATGGGAACCTTGTGCATGTCAAGGTTGTATGGTGTTTAAAAGTCCATACACGGGAACCTTGGGAAAAGTTGAGGTTGTATGGTGTTTGAAAGTCCATACATGGGAACCTCGGGAAAAGTTGAGGTTGTATGGTGTTTAAAAGTCCATACATGGGAACCTCGGGAAAAGCTAAGGTTGTATGGTGTTTAAAAGTCCATACATGGGAACCTTAGGATGGTAAGGTCAAATTGTGTTTAAAAGTCCATTTGGAGACCTTGGATTGGTAGTGTGTATGAAGCGTGGGGGACAACGCTTGTGATCCGCGTATCCGATCGGGTGTTGAGTTGAAAAGTGGATGTGGTTGATCACTTGGAAGCCAATATAATGTTCTTCATTATAAAGAAGCATGAGATGCTTGAAAAGATGCATGGTTGCATGAAAAGTGGTTAATGCTTGTGAATGCATGTTTACTTGTTAAGTTGAACAAGTGTTGTTTATCATTTGGTAAATGATGCATGGGTGCATGAAATCTCTTTAATGCATTGGAGTCTTGTCAAGACATGTTTTAAAAGGCATGTGATGATGATGTTGTGGTTCATATGTTGCCTTTGCTTAATGCATGTGTTGGATTGTTTGGATAAATGGTTGTTAAATGGTTTCTTGCTTGGTATGACATTCAAGCATGGGAAAGGTATGATGTGAATGGAAGTGTTTTCCAAGGTTTTGAATTTAACTTTGCATATGGTGTTTATGCATGGAATGGTTAAATGGATGATTTTGCAAATTATGCTTTGAAAAGGTTTTCTTAGCTTGCTAAGCTAAGGGTTGGTTTTCATGTTTGAGTAATGCATGGTTTAAGCATGTTGTTGAAAAGGAGTTTTCAAACTTTGCTTGGTAAACAATTCGGGTTTGTTTTAAAAGTGTTTTGTGACCCGCTGCATTGATGGTGTTTTGGTTTTGAGCATTCCTCACTAAGCATTATGTGCTTACGCTCCTTTTTGTCCATCAATGCAGATTCTTGAGTTTGGACAGCGAGAAGCAAGGGATTCAAGGAGGACTCCAATTGAGATGTATGTCTCGGTGAATAGCTATAGTTAATAAAGGCAATGGGGGTAGAATCTCTTGGGTTGATGTTTATGTATTCGTATATGTTCGGACAAGTATGGTTTTATGTTGTTGATGTTGTTGGAACATGTTTTGACCTTTATGAGATTCTTTTGGAGATTTGGTGCTTAAATGGTTGCTTGTGTAGGAAGCATACCTATAGATTTGGGGCTTTTCGTATATGTTGATATTTTGTTGAATTGTTGATGCAAGTATGTCTCATATATGTTGAATTGCATGTTGGTAAAGTTTGGTGGCAATTGGAGCATGTTTGGATGTTTAATTGCATGTTTAAGTATGCATTTTGGGGCAATCTGTGCAGAGTGTTTCGGAACAGTGCCTGCCGTTTCGGAACGGGTGCCTTAAACAAGCCCAGGCGTCCGAAACGGGAGAGACCGTTCCGAAACGGTTTGGCTACTGCCAGCCCGTGTTTTGGTACGCGTTGCGGAACGGCCCCGCGTTTCGAAACGGGCTCTGCCTGTTTCGGAACGGGTGACCGTTGAGGGCTGACATTGGCAGTTAAATGTTTTGAAATGTTTGCAGTTTGGTCCTGAAACTTGTTTGTGCAATTGTATGAGCTTGGGATGTCCGTTTGAACTGAAATTTGGCAGAGAAGCATGAAACATGATTAATTTTAAGTTGGTAACTTAAAATCTGGTTAAGTCCTTAAAGTTTTCAAAATTTACAATTTGGTCCCTAAGGTTGTAAATTGTTCAATTGGGTCCCTGTTTGATCTCTGATGTTTATGATCTTTGAGTATGCTGCTTGTATGATCATATCTAAGGTTAACGTGCATCTAGACAGGATTAAAAAGAAAAAAAAGGGTCGTTAATCAAGGTTGACTTTCGGGTTGACTTTGGTTTTCCCCGTGTGACCTTCTTAATTCGGGTCAACCGTCTGGGTCGGGTTAAGGGGGTTACAAAAACAGTGAAATGATGTTGATTAATGATTATATTGGCAAGTGATGGAACTAGTTTTTGGTTGCTTGTGAAAATGGCGAGAGGTTGTGATTGTATCGTAAACTCCATCCAAGTACCCTAGCGATTGAGGAATTGATGTCACCACGGTGGAGGATGAATCTCGTGGGTGGAATTGATTAATCGTCACAACGGTGGAGGATTGCTACCATGTGTGAGCTTGGTTAAGGTGACTACAATGGTTGAGGTAGCTCCTATGTGTAATCCTTGTTTTGTGTCTCGGCTCTTGCTAGTGGGTTATACAACTACCGATGAGTGGTGTTGAGGGGTTGTGATTGTACCGTTAAACTCCACCACGGGTGTTGAGGGGTTGTGATTGTATCGTTAAACTCCACCACGGGTGTTGAGGGGTTGTGATTGTACCGTTAAACTCCACCACGGGTGTTGAGGGGTTGTGATTGTATCGATTAAACTCCATCACGGGTGTCACAACGGTTGATGGCCTATCCTGTGTGTGAGCCTTGTGTATTCTGGTAGTGTGTATGAAGCATGTGGGACAACGCTTGGAATCTGTGTATCCGATTGTGTCATTTGTGTTCGTTTTGATATGATTTGAGATTGATCACTTGTGTGGCAATATAATGTGGATGAATGTTTAAGCAAGAGTTGCTTCGAAATTATGCTAGATTGCATCTGATGCTTGGTTTAAGCATGAGCAAAAGATTTTGTTGTGGTTTTAATGATGCTATGAGCATATGGTTTTAAAAGGGTGCATTGATACTTTTTAGAGCATGATTTAAATGAAGGCATGAGTTTGCAAATGATGTTATCTTGGTTTTATTAAATGCATTAATGAATGTTTGGTTTTAGCGATCCTCACTAAGCTTTATGCTTACGCTCATTTGTTTCATCAATGCAGAGAATTATGCATACGATGCAGCAAGAAAGAAAGTGGATCCTAAGTCCCTTTTGACTAAACAATGTATGTGATTTCACCTTAGTGTAGTAAGAGGCAATGGGTGGGATTTCAACTCTTGATATTATTTGGTGATGTTAAACACCTTGAGCATGTTTGGTTTGTTTATTTGCTATTGCAAATGGCCTTTGAGTATTGGTTTAAGCTTGAATGTGGTTTTTAGCCTTTTTGTTGTTTTGACATCTAGGAAGCATGCCTATGGTTCTACAGCTTGCAAGTATGTTGCTATGGTTTAGTTTGCACTTCGTTATGGTGTTCTTTGATATTTATCCGTATAGTATGTGTGTGTGGCATGTGTTGGAATGGTTTCGGAGGTGAAGAGTTAAGAAATACCAGCAATTTGGAAAATTGCAGGGCCAGGCGTATCGGAACGCTCTTATCTGTTTCGGAATGGTGGCTGTAATGGCCATAGTGTTTCGGAACGGGTAGGCACGTTTAGGAACCTTTCGCCACTGTAAATCACCGTATCAAAACTGATCTTTTGGGGTCTCAGAACCCACCCGCGTATCGAAATGGTCAACATGGTTTCGAAACGGCCGTTACGATACAGGGTCTTGTTTTCCGAAACACTTGACCGTTGGATTTTGAATTTGAATAGTTCCAAGTTCTGTTTCTCACGTTTTGGTCCCTGAATGTTGTAAGTTCAATTGGTTGAGTTTGGATGGTCCGTTTTAGTTGAGATTTGACATGCTTGCATGTTATATGACTAATTTTAGATTGGTAACTTTAAAATCTGTTTAGTTCTCAATATTCTGGAAATTTACAATTTAGTATCTAAATGGTAATCGTATGTATTTCGACCCCTAATTGGATTCTGATCGTTGTGCCGTTTTTGCGTAATCACTTTGCTAAACATATAGGGTAATAATGCGCATCTAGAAAAGATAAAATGAAAAATAAGGGTTGTTAATTGGGGTTGACTTTTGCGAGTTGACTTTGGTTTTCCCCGTGTAATCTACCTAGTTCGGGTCGAGCGTCTATGCCGGGCTAAGGGGGTTACATTTGTTGGTATCAAAGCCATGTTTCAAAAGAATTAGGGATGGTGGTAGGCAAAATTGGTATGTTTTAATGCATGATTGTTTGAGAAAGCGTGTTTTGATTGAATGTTGGAGCTTATGCTATGCTTGATTATTATAAATCATATGTGAGATAAATATGAATATATGTCGATGATGTGTTGAGGATGTATGCTGATTTCGAATGGTGAAAAGCATGTTGATTAAGAAATGCTATGGTATGCTATGTTATGCTTGAGGGAAATCAGGGTGCTCATTGCCTTATTACACTAGTTAAATGTTTTTTTTTTGTAAACTTAGATCCTTGCTTGAGGCTGACATAAATCATGGTTTGATTTGTTTTTGTTATTTTTCCTTGTTAAAAATAGCACAATGAGTCCGAGGAGAGAGTTTGGATTGAATATGTTAGTACTTGCGGGTGAGCAGGGTAATCAAGGGAACGATGTTCCGTTGGTTGGGAATGTGCATGTTCGGCCGTTCTTACCTAGAGTTGAGATGATAGGGGAGCAGGAAGGGGCTGACCCTGTGACGGAAGTGCTATCATCATTGGTTCAGGAGATGTCTGAGGCATCTCACACTACAAGAAGTTAGATTTTTAGTGACCATTTGATTGTGACGATGAAGAATTTCATCACAAAAAGTAGATTATTTGTGACGAAACTTGTTCGAGTCACTACTGAAAGAAGTAATTGTGACGTATAACTATTTGGTCACTCTTTTGGTAATAATTGTGACAAATTTCGATACATCACAAGTAATTCGTCACTAATAATGTCTTATTGTGACGAAAGCAAGTTGTCACTATCAATTCGTCACTGATAACAAAATTAAATTGGCGCCAACTTGTTTTTGGTAGGAAAAGATGTGATAGTGACAACATATCACAAAAGTCACTATTAGTATTCATAATTGTGACAAAAAAAGTATGTCACTATTAAATTTACCTTTCTATAATAATGTAATTGTGACAATCTGAACTTGCGTCAAAAGTATATAGCCACTATATATAATTGTGATGACATCTACTTATCACTAATTAAATTCCCGATGACTGATGTAATAGTGACATGTCAAGTAGTCACTATTATTAATCATAAGTGTGACAATTTGCTTGTGACGATAAATATTTTCGTCACAAAAATCGGTTATTTGTGACGTAATTTGTTTGTGGCACTAATGAAATTTGTAATTGTGACGTATTACTCTTTGGTCACTCTTTTTTATAATAATTGTGACAATTGTAAATTATGTCACAAGTAAAATGTCACTATTAGTGACTTATTGTGACCAAAATAATTTTTCATCAACAACTCGTTACTAATAACATACGCAAATTGGCACCAATTTATTTTTTGGTGGGAAATGATGTACTAGTGACAACATATCAAGGAATCACTATTGTTATTTATAATTGTGACGGTAAAAGTATGTCAAGTAGTCACTATTATTATTTATAATTGCAATATAAACTTTTTACAAATTTTATTAATAATTAATAAAATTACTTCAAACTCACAAAATATTAATAATTATTTTCAAATACAATATAAGGAAATTAAATGTATTTTAATAAAATACTTCAAATGAAAAATTTAATAAACAAAATATTAATTGTCACAAAATATAAAAAAAGTAAGACTAAAACTTAGAAATAAACTTTAAATAGTATATGTTCAATCATCATCATCATCATCATCATCATCATCATCATTTGCTTCAGCATCGCTAATTGAATCTGACTCATCATCCTTATCATTAATAGAAGTAAACTCATCATGATCTGATTCATCTTCTTCATTCTCAACACCTACAGTCGCATCAAGATTAACATAACTTCCTTCAACAACTGTACTAACTAATTGAGGCCTATCCAAAAACACCACATCATCATCATCGTCGTTGCCCGCATTAAATTCATGAAATCTGAAACCTAATTCCTCATTTTCTTGACATGGTTCCTCTCCAACATCTTCACAAGGTAAATCATACAAATCACGCGGTTTTGTCTTCACTACAACTTGCCAATTCGAATTTTTGATATCTTTGACGTAGTAAACTTGTTCAGCTTGAGAAGCTAAAACATATGGCTCTTGGGTTCTCAACTTACGTGTCACATTAACCATAGAAAATCCAAACTTATCTTCCTTAAACCCCGATTTATGATACACATCCCACCAATCACCCTTAAACAAAATTACACTATTTCCACCAGGGTAATTTAATTGTATGATGTCTGTTAACACACCAAAATAATCCAAGTTACCCGTACTCTCATATCCTTTGACGAAAATTCCACTATTTTGTGATTTTAATTGCAAGTCTCGTTCTTTCCTGTTGAACCTCCAATCATTGATAAGATAGCTTGTGTAACGAAAAACTCGTTTATCAGGTCCACAAGATAAATTAAATAGTTGATTGTTGACCAATTCACTTCCTTCATCATACAATTGACAAACCTGTTATAACCATTAATCATTAAATATATATATATAAATATATTAAAAACTAAATAAAATGTACCTAATACTTACGTATTTTTTAAACCACTGATGAAAATCTTCAGCGTGTTTTTTCTCTATATTTCTAGCATCCTCCCTTTTAAGCTTTTCCTTGTGCATGCTACACAATTTATAAGAAAGCAAATGTAAGAAAAAATAATCATACATAACATGTAGAACAAATTGTATACACATACAATTTTACATTACTTACTCAATAAAGATTCTGGTTTCTTCACAATTTTCTAAAACGTACATCCTAGCTTGAGCCCATTCTGTAAAGCTTAACTCTTCGTATTGTTTTCCAAGTAATGGCCTACCAACTTGAGAGAAAACAAGTAGCTTTGGATGCGAATGGCTTCCACTTCCTTCAAAATTTCTTCCAACCCGATTCAAACTAGTTTCGGTTTCACATAAATACCTAGAACAAAAATGGACCGCTTCTTGCATAATATATGCTTCACCAATTGAACCTTCTGGCCGAGCTTTGTTTCTCACATAAGATTTTAGCTTACGTAAGTATCGCTCAATAGGATACATCCACCGAAACTGTACTGGTCCCGCAAGTTTCGCCTCACTAGCTAAATGAATTATTAAATGTACCATTATATCAAAAAAAGAAGGAGTAAATATCTTCTCTAACTTACACATGGTTAAAGGAATTGACTGTTCAAGTCTCTCCAAATCCTTGACATGTAATGTTTTAGCACATATCTCTCTTAAATAAGCACTCAACTCAATTAGTACTCAAGATACCTCTTTAGACAATAAACCACGTAAAGCTAAAGGAAGATATCGATGCAAAAATACATGACAATCATGACACTTCATTCCAGAAATCTTGTAATCATTTAAATTCAGACATTGAGAGACATTAGAAGAATAACCATCTGGAACTGTAAGATCTTTTAGAAATTGGAAGAAAGCTTTTTTTTTATCTTTTGACATTGTATAACATGCAGGGCGAAACACATACCTAGCATCACCAATAGAAGTGGCATGAAGCTCAGGTCGTATACCCATGCACTCCAAATCAAAACGAGCATTGATGTTATCTTTTGTTTTACCTTCAATGTTTAATAATGTCCCAAGCACATTGTCACAAACATTTTTTTCAATGTGCATAACATCCAAATTGTGTCTCAATTTTAGCGTTCTCCAGTAAGGTAATTCAAAAAAGATACTTTTTTTCTTCCAATTACCAAGTGATGGAATTTCATCTCGCTTTCTTTTTCTTTATTTTTACCAAAGGTCACCTGTATATGATTAGAATTATCAATAACGCATTATATATATATATATTAAAAAAATTAAAATAATAACAAATTAAAATGAAATGAAATGAAATACATAAAGCTTCACCTGTGGAAATTGTTTATATTGTTCAATCACATCATCTCCATATAATTGTTTAGGTGCGCATCGTCTTTCTTTTGTTCCATCAAAAGATTTAGCATTGTTTCTCCATGAATGATTAAGTGGCAAAAAACGACGATGAGCTAAATAGCATGTTTTACGCCCATTTTGAAGCCTACGAGATGATGTATCTAGATTACAAGTGGGACATGCTAACTTTCCTTTTGTGCTCCATCCTGATAAGTTAGCATATGCAGGAAAATCATTTATGGTCCATAAAAGAGCTGCATGCAACTGAAAGTTACTTTTTGAAGATGCATCATATGTTTCTATTCCTTTATCCCACAATTCTTTCAACTCATCAATCAAAGGTTCTAAAAACACATCAATATCATTTCCAGGAGCTTTAGGACCGGGAATGATGAGCGACATCATAAAATAAGGGTCTTTCATGCACATACATGGTGGTAAGTTATAAGGAATTAATACCACTGGCCATACACTATAGGAGGTACTCATATTGCTGAATGGATTAAAACCATCACTTGCCAAACCAAGTAAAATATTACGTGGATCTGCTGCGAAAGAAGGATGCATCAAATCAAAAATTTTTCAAACCTCAGAATCTGCAGGATGTCTCATAGACCCATCACTACAAGGGTTTTGTTTGTGCCATCTCATCTCTTTAGCAATCTTCGATGACATGTATAACCTTTGCAAGCGCGAAGTTACTGGAAAATATCGTAAAATTTTCTGGGCCACCATTTTCTTACGACCTTGTTGATTAGTCATATTTTTATCATTCTTCCATCTTGATTCACCACAAGTTGGGCAAGATTGAGCATTCTCATATGTCTTCCTATAAAGGATGCAATCATTGACACAAGCATCTATCTTCACATATGTGAGCCCTAAATCTTGTGTAACTTTCTTACTCTCAGCAAAAGATAAAGGAACTTTGTTACCTTTAGGAAATGCTTTGACCAATATTTTTAATAAAGCATAAATTGCTTTCGCACTAACACTATAAAGACACTTGAAATTCAATATTTGAACAATGAAGGATAATTTGGAAAAAAATTCACAACCAGGATATAGATTTTGTTCTACTTCTTGTGATAATCTGTAAAACTTAGCAGCTTCATTGTTTGGATCACTGGTAATTTCATTGATATCTTCATTAACTACTTTGCTAGCATTAGGACTTGCTTCGATGGGAACATCATTTGTTTGAGCATCAAAATGTCGGGTAAAATTATCAGCAGCACGTCCAAAGTCAAACACCATATCATGTATCCTATCTTGATCATCCCCATCCTCGCTCCCATAAGTAAGTTCATCATCACTACCTTCACTAGAATCAAACATATTCTCTCCATGGTGGAACCATTTTTTGTACTCTTTATTTATCCCATGTACTATCAAATGTTCATAAATAGATTCTCGTGTCCTAAATAAATTATTGTTACACTTTTTACATGGACAACGAACTTCCCTTCCTTCATCAATTTGACTGAACGCAAATTCAAGAAATTCATTCACTCCTTTTTCATACTGAGGTAATCGTCTATCAATAATTTCCATCCAACTTTTATCGATAGCCATTATCCTACAATAAGAAAGATATATTGATTATGCTTATTTTTAGTAATGTTTATCTTTGAACTATTCAAGAGCATCAGTAGCTCCATGGTTGACGATGGATTGATTAGCAAGAAAACATCAGTAATTTTTAGTAGCATCAATTAAAATATATTTTCTTAGTTTACCATGTTTATAACATTTAATTTGAGTAATTTTTCCATGTTTATATATATTATATTCTTTGAAATTGCATTTGTTTTTTATTAACATAATTAAAATATTGATTGTCTCTTAGTTTACTGCTTTTGAATATACACTTTATTTTGTTATTTTTTAATTTACTTTGTGAGTATTTGAGGATTAATATTCTGCTTGTTTTTTAAGATTTATTATAATATTTTTCTTTTGTTTCAATGCAGAAATATTACTTAACATTTTTTTTATAAAAATTGTAGGTACAAAATGGTTAATATTTTAAGGCGTATATATTTATCCAATTCTGATCAACAAGTGGCTGGTCATGTTGGAAATGATGTTCAGCCATTAAATCTTCCTAATCAACAAGATACACTTGTGAACTTGGACAATAACAGCGGCCAAGAAACACCAATTGTTACTTACACAGGTTATTCGATTTAAATTTGATTTTCAAATTATAAATATGGGTATATGATTATATATTTTATATTTATAGTTATATTTATATATATAGAGCATCACATTTCTAAGAAAAGTGGACGAGGACCTACTAAAAATACAAAGTTTGCAAAAAAGAAGGCCAAAGGTAAAGAACTTGATATTCAATTTCCCCCTCCATACAACAAGGTATGCGGTAAGCATGCTAGCCTTTTCAAAGCGGAGGTAACAAGTTGTGTTCGACAACATGCGCCATTTCGAGTCACAAGTTGGAAAGAAATTTCTGAAAATGAAGTTAAGACATTGTGGGTTATCTTAAAGGTATGGTTTCAATGTGCATTTTATTAATATGCGTGGACATAAATATATTTCTTACAACGTAGGTGATGAGAATTTATTTTTAATATATTTATATTTATATTTATTATTTGATTTTTAGGATAAATTTAATTTTCCGGATGACGTATATCCTTATGTGATGAAACAAGTGCAAGTTCAGCATAAGAGTCGTCAGTATCATTTATACCGTCGCTATCTCAAAAGCAATGAATGTCCAAATGATGTGGATTCAAATGATTGGGAATGGTTGATTGCCAATAAATGGAGTACAAATAAGTTTAAGGTATTTTTATATAATAAATTTTACTTTTATTATTTATGTTATATAAAACTAACGTTTTAATCATATTGCAGGCTCAGAGTGATCGAAACAAAGTGAATAGAGGACACCAACAAATTGGGTCAATTGTCGGCACAAAATCAATTATTCAGAAAGCATATGAGATGGTAAATTTGAATTAAATATTTAATACACGTGCATCTTTCATTTTATTTGGTTTTAGAATAACATGTTTAATTATGTTTAGATTTTATTATTTTAGAAAGATAAAAATTCTGATGAATGGCCTGATGCTGTAACACTTTGGAAGGCCACACATATAAAACGCAATGGCACTTGGTCTGTGCCAAATGGGGAAGAAATAATGGTTAGTTTATTTTTTATTTCATACTAAATTTATTTTTGTAAAAAAATAATTGTTTTTTATTTATTTCAAATGTAGAATAAGCTTCAAGAAGAGGGTGAGAAAAATCAAGAGAAGATTTTATCTGCACCTATACCTTTAGTGGAGCATTTTGGACTTGTTTTGAGAACTATGTCAAATTACTCACGTGGAATAGGCGTTGGAGGGATAACATCTAGTTCTCAAGTGAAAAGTCGCATTTTAGCAGAAACTGAGGCTGCCAAAAGACGTGCAGAAAGTGAAGTTACAAGACTTACTGAAATTTCAAAAAAGCAAGAGGAAACCAACATTGAACTTTAAAAAAATATAGAAGCTCAATGTGAAGAACTTATAGCTCAAGGAAAGGCTATTGAGAAACAAAGCATGGAACTACAACAAGTAAGAGAGTTATTTACACGTTTAGCAGGTGAACAATTAGTTTCGGATTTGTTTCCCAATGCATCTCAGTCAAATTCTGCAACTAGCGATGTAAGTACAATATTTAAATTACATAAATAATTTGATTTTAACTAGTAGTTTATTATAGTCAATTAATTTTTTATTAATTAACTTATTTTTTCTCTTATTGTTTATTTTGTAGGAAAATGCCCAAGAGTGAACTTTGGTGTGGAGCACGTGACTTGGAGTTTAATTTAGAATATTGATATCTTACCAATAAAATTATGCATTATGAACTATTTAATTTTTAAGTTTATTTTTGGATATTTTTTATATTTTGAAATTATTTACATTTTTGTTGATTTATTTACTTTTTAATATAAAAATTGTCTTCGAATTGCGAAAATAAAGAATATTATTAAATAAAAATAATAGTAATTGTTTATTTTTATTCACTGATAATTTGTTTAATAATTTTAAATATTTAGACGTAAAAAATATCTAAGAAAATAGTTATTATGATGATTTTTTGTTACAATTTTATTTTTAGTGTCAAATAATTTGGTCACTCTTTAAAAAGTTATTGTGATTACTAAATTTATCACAATTTCTAAATAAATATCGTGTCGAATATCTAGTCACAAATATTGTTATTGTGACATATTTTCTTTGTCACAAATATATTTTCAATTACAAAAAATGTTATCACAACTGCTAATGATTATAGTGTCTAGCATTTGGTCACAAAAAAAATATTTCTTTTGACAACTTATTTGGTCACAAAAGATATTTATAGTGTCAAACAAATTCAACACAATTACCAATGTTTGCAGTGTCGAATATTTGGTCACAAGAAAAACTTATTGTGACAACTTAGTTTGTCACAAAAGATATTTGTAGTGTCGCACAAATTCGACACAATAAAAAATTGGTGTGACGATTTTTTTTATCACAACATCTATTTTTAGTGTCGAAAAAATTCATCACAATAGGTGGATTTATTGTGACCATTTGTTTTGTCACAAATACTAATGATAATAGTGACGAACATATGGACACAAAAAAAATAACCAATTGTGACCATAGTACGAACAATTGTCACAAATGTCTTAGTGACGGAGTTATTAGTGACGACATGTGACGACCTGAAAAGTTTGTCACTATGAATTATAGTGTCAAAATTCAATACTTTTTGTGGCGATTTACACTGTCACTAAAACTGCTTTTTCTTGTAGTGTCAGGCCACAGTGTAGGAAAAACCTGCGCAAGTACCGTTGGTCGAGAAAATTAGTTTGTCAAAATAGCGTCTACATGATTTGGGAGCTGTTGAGTATCATGGGTCGATGCTGGAGGCGTTCGTGGCTTGGTTAGCTGGTACGATTCCAATCCTGGATTAGGAAGGGTGTGACAACGCCTGTAAGTTAGGAAGCGTTGTCTCGTTAATGTTGGATGATGTTTGTAGTTGGTGGACAACTGTGTCGGCGACTTTGAACGTCCATGATATGGATTGGGAGTTCTTTTTAGCTACTTTTACGAGGAGATATCTTGGAGATAATTCTCCGGATAATCAGAAGCGCGGGAGTGTGGCTTAGCTTACGATGAAGAGCAGAACTTGGGTCTGGCATCTCATGGGGGTGGTTCTAGCTCTGGTAAGAGAGCTACTAAATTTAGTTATGGAAGTGAAGGGGCCAAGAAAGGCCGAGATAGGAGGTATCAGCCTGCTGCTAGGCGAGGTAACCTCGAACATGGTGCTCTGGTTCAGGGAAATAGAACGAGGGCGGAGCAGCACATGTGTTGGACGTGTGGTTATCAGAAGCACTTGAGGAGGGATTGTCCTCCTGCGACTGGAGAGGTACATGCTCCTATTGTAGTGAAGGGGAATTTTTGCTGGAACTGTTGTTCAACATATCATATAAGGCGTGAGTGTCCTCTGTTGGCTGGTGGAGGCCAGGGACGTGCACCTACTGTGGCTGCACCTCAGAGAGGTCGCGAGCGCAGCCGAGACAGGGTTTCGAGGTGGAAAGAAGGGTAGAGAGGTGCAAGGTGTTTGATGGTTGAATCTTGTTGGAGTTGTAGGTTTGCATAACGTTTGAGATGAGATTGTCTAGTGTTAGCTCGGGGTGGTCGGAGTGGGATGTTTGTAGAATCTCCTTATGATCGCAAGTGCAGCCATAGTTCTTTTCACCAAGGAGACGATGGTGGTTCTGCGGGAGAAAGTGCTCGTCGCTTGGAGCTCCAGGACAACGAGGTGATTGTAGGTATCTTTACTATGCAATCCTTGTCGTTGTTATCTTTGTTTAGTTCTGGTTCTGCATCTTTTTGTGTGGTGAAGGCCCTAGTGTTAGTGAAGTTTTTGTTAGTAATCTGTGTTGCTTTGAGAACAACATTGGTGACAAAAGTATAATAGTTAGAGTAGTTTGTTGTAATGGGATGCAAGAATGGTGAAGCAGGAAAAGTTGAGATTAGGATAAGAGGTTATTTCTGGTTTGGTTCAGGGATGTTATTAGTAAGTGTGAACAATCATACATACACAGTTAAAATCATTTATTTACACATATTACATATATTGGTACATGCATACATTTGGAATGATATTAGAGGTTTGCATACATGTGCATAGGAAACTGTAAGGGCATGTAGGTACCCATGCATACGAATGTTCACACTTACGAATAGCTAATTGGACCTGATAGTGATGAGCTATGTTTAGGGTAGTTTGTAGGTTTAAAGTGTTGTTTCGGTGCAAGGTAAGTGTTGGATGTGAGGAAGAGGAGTCAATAAGTTTACCGTTAGGAGTGAGTGTAGCCTAGCTTAGTTGGTCGAAGGTAAAGTTCCTACGTGTTTTAACGGTCTTTGGCGGATTGGTGGCAAAGAGGAGATCGTTTTGGCTAGAAGAAGTCGAGATCGTTTGGTGGGTAGTTAAAAGCATTTTAAAGTAGCCATTGGGTGTTGTAGTTTCTTTGGGTTTGATGGTTGTTGTAGGTTTGCGGATGTGGTTTTGAAGTGTTGTTATATTCTTGCTTGAATAGTTATAGCAAGATTGTTGTTTTAGGTGGATAGAGTTTTGACGGTGACCTTGGAGGAGTTGGAGGAAAATTCTGACGATAGATTTAATAAAGGTTTAGCTTGAGCTGAGTAGAGGATTCATGGCCCTTGGATGTGTTGTAGGAAGAGTAGTTAAGAAGGTTGGGAAGGTTGTAGTGTATGCTTAGGGACGTATGTAAGTGCTTGAAGAATGATCTTTATGCGTGGTTATGTAAGCTCAAAGCCATGTTGTTTTGGCTGGATCCTCGTGAGAGGGTGGACGGTTCGCTGAGAGTAAGTAAACCTTCTCGAGATAGTTGATGTAAGTAAAGTAATAGTAGGAGACGGTGTTAGAGTCTTGTGATGAAGATTTTCGGATGGTGAGTGAGCGGATTTTGGGTTTTCGTGTTGAGAAGTGTCTGGTGTACACGGATTACAAGAGTAGTGGAATCTTAGGCAATGAAGGTGGTTGGAGTTGCTTAAGGAGTATAGTCTGATGATGAGGTATCATTTTGAGAATGTCAATAATGAGGCCAAAGTATTGAGCAGGAAGGTGTTCGTAAATATGGGAGCGAGGTTTGTTTGGTTGAGTATATTGCGTGATGAGAGGTTTAAAACTGAGTTACAAGTGAAGCCTTCCTTAGTTTAGTTTATCGAAGATGTGTAGTAACGCATGTTCAGAACATGTTGATGGTAAGCCTTAAGATTTTGTTTTAGTGATGAAGGTGTTTTGTGTTTTGTGTGTTGGATAGTGGTGCCAAATGATGTTGAACTGAGATGTTCTTTTCTGGTTGAAGTTCTTAGTGGTTCTTTTGTTGTGCGCCTTGGTGGTGCAAAAGTGTATCGTGGTGTGAGAGTTGGGTGATACCTGATGATGTGAAATAGGATGTTGCAAGGTTGTAAGCAAATGTTTAGCTTGTTGGCTGGTGGGAGCTTAGGATTTGATTCCTTCTAAGTTGATGCAATCGTTGTGGATCCCATAATGGAACTCAGAAAAGATTGCCGTGGATTCATGGTTGGATTACCTTGGACACTGTCAAAGAGGAATTTTTGTTTGGGTAGTAGTTGATCGTTTGTTGCTAAGATTGTGTGATTGCATGGCATGCCGAAGTCTATTGTGTTGGATAGGGATCCGAGGTTTACATCACAGTTTTGGGAATGTTTGCATCAAGCCTTGGGTACACGGTTGCTTTTCAATACTTCTTAACATCCTCAGACGGATAAAAAGTCGGAGTGTGTTGCTAAGGTGTTTGGGGGTATGCTGTGATGCTGTGTTTTAGACTTCCAAGGTTCATGGGGAAGCATTTTCCTTTGGTTAAGATATCTTATAATAATTGTTATCAGGCAAACTTACAAATGGCTCTGTACGAGGCGTTGTATGGGAGAAGGTACACAACGACTCTTTGTTTGGCGGACACAGGGAAAAGGTTGGTTTTGATGTCGGTTATGTTAAAAGGATACCATTGAGAAGGTGAAGCTCATTTGTGAGCATTTGAAGACAGCATCAGATCAGCAAAAGTCTTACGCGGACTTAAAGCGTAGGGAGTTTAAGTTCACGGTTGGCGAACCTGTGTTCTTGCAAGTATCGTCTGGGAAGAAGGTGATGAGATTTGGGCGTAAGGGTAATCTTAGCTGAGGTATATTGGACCATATGAAGTTGTGGAGCATATTGGTCCTGTGGCATATCGTTGAGGTTGCCTCCCGAGCTGGAAATGATTCATGATGTGTTTCATGTCTCGATGTTGCGGAGGTATAGATCGGATCCTTCGAATGTAATGCATGTTGAGGGGATAGAGTTGAATCCGGATTTGTTTTATGATTAGGAACCGGTGAGGTTTTAGGATGTGAGAAGCAAAGTTCTTCATGGCAAACTGGTAGAGCTTGTAAAAGTGTTGTGGCGACACCGATGAGTTGAGGAGGCCACTTGGGAAAGCAAGGCGGACTTGTTGAAGCAGTTTCCGCACCTTTTCCTTCAACTAAAATTTTGGGGACGAAATTTCCTAAGAGGGGGAGAGTTGTAACGCCCTAGTTTTGGGCCTAGATGTTTTAGACATCGTATCAGACCGGTCGGAAACGGATCGAATCACGTTAGGTGATTTAGGGAAATCAAAGATCGAGAAAGGATAAAAATATGGTAAAAATTGCTAAAATCCTTTTAAATCATGTTTAAGGGGTTGGTCAAATCAATTTTACAAAATAGGCTTTGGAAGTGGTACATTTTGGGTAGTGACCAAAATCTAAATTTTCAAAACTGTGGAAAAATGAAATTTTAAAGGAGGAGCAAAAAATCTTAGAATCTTTATGGAGCTATTGTGCAATTAAACCTTCCTTAAATTGACATGTGTTTTAAAAGGATTTTTAGATGATTAAATAAAAAGGATTTTATTTAATTAAAATATTAAAATAGAATAATGAGAAGTTTTTCACGTAACTAACTTTTATTAATCAGCAAAATTATTTTGCTCAACACTTTCTCCAGAAATCTTTTCTCCCAAACACTCTCTCATTGATTTCCAAATCAATTCCAAGATTTATCTTCAATATTTTCGTGTTTTGTGAAGCTAAAACTTGTCAAACCTTAAGGAAGGCAAGGATTGGAGGTAAATCCCGTTCTTAACCTTCAATCTAGGTTCTTTATTGAAATTCCCAAGATCTTTGGCTTCTAATTGATGTTTTTGGGTGAGTTTTTTTATACTTTTGATTTGATATCAAAATCTTGCAAAAAATATGATTAAAATCATGATTTTCGGATTGGATTTGATGAGCTCTGTTTTGGATTGGTTTTAAATGAATTTTGAGTTGATTATTATGTTGAAATAGGGTTTTGATAATATAGATCCTGAAATCCTTGAGATCCTTGAGTTTCTTGATGGTTTTAGTTTGGTTTTTGAGGTGAAATGATGAAGTTATGCTTGCTGGATGTATAAGGAAGGGCTTAGGTTGTTTTTAGATGTGTTTTGATGTTTATAAATGGTTGAAAGTGATGTATGTTGGTTGGGCTTTGTTTAGGAAGCAATCGATTGAGTTTTCGATTGTTTCAGATGGGTAAATTGGTGTATTTTTTGTGAGCAATGAGTTTGTGTTTAGTTGCTGGTGTTGAAATGCATTTTAATGCATTTGGATCTCTGTTTTGGTGATCTAAAAATAGGGGATCTTGATCTAGAAGCAAACGAAGCATTTTTGGAGGCTTCAGAAGGGCGATTTTTTCGTCGGCGAACAAGGTTTCACGTATCGGTGAGTGGAAATGGATTTTCCAGCTTTGTAGCGCATTGAGCGTGGTCTTCGGAGCATAGTGTAAGTTTGAATCACTTAGCTAAGCTCAAGAGTAAGTGATCGAAGGACTCTCTCAGAATGTGGTATGATTTGGTTTTAAATGCGCTTGAATTAAATGTGGTTTATTTACTATTTTAAAGAATGTTATGAGCATTGATGATGCTGGTTTTTAATGCCATTTTGTTAAGTACGCATATGGTAAGTGATCCTTGGGTTTATATGATTTATGCATATGGTTTAAGCATGTTAATGCTTGTGAAAATGACATTGTGGTTTATGCTTGTAAAATAGTGAAATGATGTTGATTAATGATTATATTGGCAAGTGATGGAAATGATTTTTGCTTACTTTAATCGGATATAGTTTGTCGGCTATAGGATTGGGTGCACGTGAATAAAGTCGCCTTGGATATCGAGGGTTTGTGATTGTACCTTAAACTTCATCCAAGTACCCTGACGATTGAGGAATTGACGTCACCACGATGAAGGATGGCTCTCGTGGGTGGAATTGATTAAGCGTCACAAAAGTGGAGGATTGCTCCCGTGTGTGAGCTTGGTTAAGGTGATTACAATGGTTGAGGTAGCTCCCATGTGTAAGCCTTGTTTTGTGTCCCGGCTCTCGCTAGTTGGTTATACAACTACTGATGAGTGGTGTTGAGGGGTTGTGATTGTACCGTTATACTCCCCCACGAGTGTTGAGGTGTTGTGATTGTACCGTTAAACTCCACCACGGGTGTTGAGGGGTTGTGATTGTATCGTTAAACTCCACCACGAGTGTTGAGAGGTTGTGATTGTACCGATTAAACTCCACCACGAGTGTACACCGGTTGATGGCCTATCGTGTCCGTGAGCCTTGTGTAGTCTGGTAGTGTATATGAAGCGTGTGGGACAACTCTTGGAATCCGCGTATCCGATTGTGTCATTTGTGTTGGTTTTGATATGATTTGAGATTAATCACTTGTGTGGCAATATAATGTGGATGAATGTTTAAGCATGAGTTGCTTGGGAATTATGCTAGAACGCATGTGATGCTTGGTTTAAGTATGAGCAGAAGATTTTGCTATGGTTTTAATGATGCTATGAGCATATGAGTTTAAAAGGGTGTATTGATGCTTTTGAGAGCATGATTTAAATGAAGGCATGAGTTTGCAAATGATGTTATCTTGATTTTATTAAATACATTGATGAATGTTTGGTTTTAGCGATCCTCACTAAGCTTTATGCTTACACTCATTTGTTTCATCAATGCAGAGAATTATGCATACGAGGCAGAGAGAAAGCAAGTGGATCCTAAGTCCCTTGTGACTAAACAATGTATGTGGCTTCACCTTAGTGTAATAAGAGGAAATGGTTGGGATTTCAACTCTTGATATTATTTAGTGATGTTAAACACCTTGAGCATGTTTGGTTTGTTTATTTGGTATTGCAAATGACCTTTGAGTATTGGTTTAAGCTTGGATGTGGTTTTTAGCCTTTTTGTTGTTTTGACATCTTGGAAGCATGCCTACGGTTCTAAAGCTTGCAAGTATGTTGCTATGGTTTAGCTTGCACTTGGTTCTGGTGTTCTTTGATGTTTATTCGTATAGTATGTGTGTTGTGGCATGTGTTGGAATGGTTTCGGAGGTGAAAAGTTGAGAAAAACCAGAAATTTGGAAAATTGCAGGGCCAAGCGTATCGAAATGCCCTTATCTGTTTTGGAACGGTGGCATGTAATGGCCATAGTGTTACGGAACGGGTAGGCACGTTTCGAACCTTTCGCAACTGTAAATCACCGTATCAAAATGGATCTTTTGGGGTCTCAGAATACACCCACGTATCGAAACGGTCAACATGGTTATGAAACGGCCGTTTCGATACAGGGTCTTGTGTTCTGAAACAATTGACCGTTGGATGTTGATTTTGAATAGTTCTATGTTCTATTTCTCACGTTTTGGTCCCTGAAAGTTGTAAGTTCAATTGGTTCAGTTTGGATTGTCTATTTTAGTTGATATTTGACATGCTGGCATGTTATATGACTAATTTTGGATTGGTAACTTTAAAATCTGTTTAGTCCTCAATATTTTCGAAATTTACAATTTAGTCCCTCTATGGTAATCGTATGTAATTGGACCCCTAATGGGATTCCGATCGTTGTATCGTTTTCGTCTAATCACTTTGCTAAACGTATAGGGTAATAATCTGCATCTAGAAAAGATAAAATGAAAAAAATAAGGGTCGTTAATTGGGGTTGACTTTTGCGAGTTGACTTCGGTTTTCCCCATGTAATCTTCCTAGTTTGGGTTGGGCGTCTAGGCTGGGCTAAGGGGGTTACATCCTCCTAAACAAACCAAACTTATTTGTGCATTTAATTTTCCCTTGTGAAAGAATTACGATTCGTGTTAAGCTATCCAATCCCTGTGGGAGACGATATCTTCTATACTACAACTTGACAGGAGTGTGGACTTGCGCTCATATTTAGAGAACACCTAAACGATGTACAAGGTTTTGGCGGTTTCGGGCACCTTTAGGGAAAACATCATAGAATATTTTTTCTCTGGCAGTGCTTCTTTTTCTGTTTGTTGCCTGTTGCGGCAGATTCCTGCAATCATGTTAGAATTTTACAAATAGTTCAAGCAGGCAATGTTTATCAGAAATTCAAACAAATTCAACATGTAACAATAGTGCTTTTAATTTTTGGCAATTATAGAAAAATTCTAGGTTTACTTCATGCTTTACCCAAGATTAAGTTCTTTTTAATTGGTGCAAAAAATTTTAAAGTCGGTTATCCTATCATAGGCACAAGTTTTAACAAAAAAAAATTCTTTGCGATTAATTTTTAAGGCAAGTATATTACACAACCTAATATGCACTAGTTATGCCTAAACAAAAATGAGTGCTACCCCCCCAAACTCGAGACGGGCATTGCCCTCAATGCACAAAATAGTATACAAATAAAAAACAGAAAAATAAATACAATTAAGATAACATAGAAAAATAAAGAAAGGAAAGGAAAGGAAAAGAAAAGAAACAACTCTAGAAGTTGGCTGAAGGCTGAGAATAAGCTTGGGTCTTTGCGGCAGAGGTGGAAGATGAAGATTGGATGACAAGGCGACGGCTGGCAGATGTCCGGGCGACAGACTTGGCGGGTGATATTTTTGCTATTTGCGGTGGCTAGACTCTCTTAGGAGTGGGGCGAGGAGCTTCACATTGTTCCGGCTCGGATTCTGACTCCTTCTCCTCTGACTCGGCAGAGATGATGTGTCGTTTCCTCTTCCTGGTTGCCTACTCCATTGGTTCTGCATGAGGGCTTTATGTTACCATCGGTGATGCTACTGCTATCTTCTGCTGCTCCACCTCGTTGGACGGGGAGGTGTTGGCCACCGTTTCTGCTGTACAAGTTGGAGAAAAATGTTGCTGATTCATCTCGGGAGTGTCCGCCACCGTGTTAGAGATGGCATAGTGTGTTGGATAGTGTGTTGGAGATGGCATCTGGCGATAGAAGAGGGCGTGGCGGGTAGCTGCTTCTGATGGTGTTCCTTCTCGGGGTTCAGCGGTGGTGGCTAATTCTGCAGGGAAGGTGGGAAGGGAGGGATCATCATTGGGAAATTTCTGAAGAAGATAGGTCACAAAAGCTTCTTGGACCTCCCCCACGTACTTCATGAATGTCAATTGTTGTTGTTCTATCTGTTTGTTGTTGTCGATGAGAGTACGAAGTAGGGCAATGACTTCATTATTCTGGGCAGGGTCAGTACTGCATGTGGCTGCCGGTGTAGCTGGCTCGGAGTGATTGGTTCTATCTCTTGGGCATGCATCATCTGCAGGCGAACCTTTCTGGTCTAGCCCTCTGATAAATGCATAAATATCCTTGTTTTAATACGTTTTTGCTATAGCATTTGCCTGTTCTTGAGTTCATACCATAGCATTTACTCTACATGTAGGTTGCATTTTCTACTTCTGGGTGAATCTTTATCTTTGTTGGTTATTGGTTCATATTGAGGGGTACTGCTCGGAAGGTTGGTTTTGGTTGTGGTGGTGCGCAGGAAAGGAGTCAAGAGTGAAAGCTGGTGTTGGGAATTGCTATAGCATGATGGAAGTGGATATTTTCCAGCACGTGAGATACACGTGAGCTGCAAAAGCACGTGAACATGCAGAAAAGGACGATTTGACATGTGCAGCAGCCGGTACCCACCTGCAGACTGTCCTCCTTGTCTCCTCATGGCAGACCTTGTCGGTGGATATTCCTTGGGATTATCAAGACATCTTTAGGGCACCAAACCCTAGAAGCCTCCACTATATAAATGGGAGAGAAGCTTGGAGAAAAGGGTGTTGTGGAGTGTGTTGCAAAAAAAAAAGAGGCGGAAGAGAGAGAAAAGGAGAGGGAAGTTTTCACCTTCATCTGCTCCAGCATGGTGTCCTCCATCGTTGAGGCTCTAAGGAGTGGCCTCACTGGCCTCGAGAGAGGCGGTGAGCCTAAGACAGTCAGATAGTCCATGGCGAAGACGGAGTTCACCTTTCTTTCTGTCGTTATAGCAATTTATTTTCATATCTTTATATTTGGTGACGTTATAGCAATGATATGTTGGATGATATTGCCCATCCACAAACTGTTTTAGGTGGCTTGGATTTGATGGATGATTTTATTTTGAGTCCTTCTTAATGCATGCTATAGCTTTCTCAGTGTTTATCATGATTCTATGCTTTGCTTATGCATTTCTCATTTCCTTAAAGTTGTAAGAGCTTAGGGTCGTAAGTGCTTTGAGAGATAGGCCCTACCTTAAGCGCCTTCGAGAGTTGGCCGTTCTTTAAGTGTGTGTTGGGGTTAGTAATCGAGAGAGCTAGCCTTAGAACCCTCATAAGCAATGGAGTGACTGTTGAGAGGCAGACTCTAACCTACCTTAGAGATAAGTGATAGGTTTCAAGGGCTAAAAAGGATAGTTCGTGAAGGGTAGGGAGTGTTAAGAGTTTACGCCGAGAGGTATGGCTGTAGCATTTCTGACTCCCAGTTTCATGACTAGAGATAGTTTAGGAGCACTCTTAGTAAATCCCGCGTAGCATAGAAGATAGCTGAAGAGCCTTAATATCGTTAAGAAGCTTGAGTTAGGTTGTCCATCATTCCCAGCCAGTCATTCCGTAGTGAGTTTCGCATACGAAAGGGGACATTTTATCATATTGTTATCTCATCTTTCTCTGCACTGATTTGCTCCAGCATTATTTTACACCATCTCTTTTACTATAGCACTGTCATATGCAAAAAGTTCAATCTTTATTGTTACAACAACCATGAATACCTCCAATCCCCGTGGAGACGATACTCACTCATCACTTTATTACTCGTTCGACGTGTGTACTTGCACCATTTGTGTATCATTTACAGTACTGCAAGATCACGCAACACGTTTTTGGTGCCGTTTCCAGGGATTGGCAATTGGTTGTTTACAATTTTTGTTTTTATCGTTTGTTCTTTTTGTTTTTGTACATATTTATTTTAGGTTTTTCATTTTTCCTTTTCAGGTGTCTTGCTAGTGTATGACCAGAAGGCGACCTACAAGACCCCTGCAATCACCTATTTCTGAGATCGAGCATTTCTTGAGACTTAGGAGACGTGTTCGAGGAGAAGAGAATAGAAACATGAACGGAGAAATACCACCACCTCAAGGTAACGGAGATGCTATGGCAAATGGCCACGAAGAAGCAGCTCGACCTCGTGCAATTAGAGATCATTTGACTCCTATCTTGGACGATCTCTATCCTGGAATAGTAGCTCCAGAAATTCAGGCAACCCAGTTCGATCTTAAACCTGTTATGTTCAACATGTTGAACACTATTGGTCAGTTTGGAGGTATGCCTCACGAAGATGCAAGACAACATATTCATGCTTTCTTGGAAGTTTGTGACTCGTTCAGACAACAAGGAGTGCATGAGGATGTGATAAAGCTTAAAATGTTTCCATATTCTTTACGTGATCGTGCTAGAGCACGGCTAAGTGGAGTGTCATCTGGATCAATGGAGACTTGGACAGATTTGTGCAAAATGTTTCTACTACGGTATAATCCACTTAATAGAAACACTTAGTTGAGAAATGATATTGCTTCTTTTCGTCAAGCTGATGACGAATCCATGTATGAGTGTTGGGATCGATTCAAGGGATTATTGAGGAAGTGCACAAATCATGGTTTTCACGACTGGACCCAAGTGGTTATGTTCTATTTCTCACGTTTTGGTCCCTGAAAGTTGTAATTTCAATTAGTTGAGTTTGGATGGTCTGTTTTAGTTGAGATTTGACATGCTGGCATGTTATATGACTAATTTTGGATTGGTAACTTTAAAATCTGTTTAGTCCTCAATATTTTCGAAATTTACAATTTAGTCCCTATATGGTAATCGTATGTAATTGGACCCCTAATTGGATTCCGATCGTTGTGTCGTTTTCGTCTAATCACTTTGTTGATTCATCTCGGGAGTGTCCGCCACCGTGTTAGAGATGGCATAGTGTGTTGGATAGTGTGTTGGAGATGGCATCTGGCGATAGAAGACGTCGTGGCGGGTAGCTACTTCTGATGGTGTTCCTTCTCGGGGTTCAGCGGTGGTGGCTAATTCTGCAGGGAAGGTGGGAAGGGAGGGATCATCATTGGGAAATTTCTGAAGAAGATAGGCCACAAAGGCTTCATGGACCTCCCCCACGTACTTCATGAATGTCAATTGTTGCTGCTCTATTTGTTTGTTGTTGTCGATGAGAGTACGAAGTTGTAACGCCCCGGTTTTGGGCTTAGAAGTCTTGGGCGTTGACCGGTCGGTCAAAGTGCTGTTCGAATCGTAAGAGGTTAAATTAGGAAAGCCAAGTTCGGGTTGCATTAAAAATATGGAAAAATGTTCTAAAATCATCTTTTAATATAATTAAGTGAACTGTGAAATCAATTTTGGAAAATGAGTTTTGGAGGGGTGACATTTTGGCTAGTGACCAAAATGTAATTTTTGAAAGTTTGGTGGCTGTTTTATAAAGGGTTGAAACTTTGAATCTTTAAGGAGCTATTTACCCAAAGGGAGTTTCTCCAGATTTTTCTAAGATATTTTGAGTTAAAATTCTGATTTTAAAGATTTCATAAAGGAGGGAAAAGCTTATTTTGCTATTTTCTCAACTAACTTCTCATTTTCTTTCTCTCTTTTTCTCTCAACCCAAACACTCCATTTCCAGAGTTTTAATTCTGATTTTCTCACCTAAAATCCTCCTTTCAACTCTCATTTGATTCCTAATCATTGTATCTTCAAAACCTCGTCAATTGCTACAAGTTTCATCAAGGTTTTTCATTCCAAAAAGAGGAGAAACTCAAGTTTGGAGGTAAGAACGTCCTTCTCCTCTGAACTTCAAGTTCTTTACTGAAATTCCTAAGTTTTCAATCCTAAATTGATGTTTAATTAAAGGCTTTTAAGTTGATTTATGGATCTTGGCTAATTATGCAAGATTTTGATGATTTCACATGATTTTCGTTAGATCTGAGTAATCTGTGATTTAAGAGGTGTTTTTGATGTTAAATGATCTCTAAAATGATGTGGAAATGAGTTTTGATTGATGCAATCCCGGATAGGTTGAGTTTCCTAAGTTTAGCTTGTGTTTTAAGGTAGTTTTTGAGGTGATCTTGGTGATCTGATTTTGCTGGAGGTATAAGGTTGTTAATAGATTGTTTTTAGATGTTTAATGATGTTAATGGAAGTGTGGATTTGCTGGTTTATGGCTGGGCTTTGTTTAGAAGTGTTTTGGATGCATTTTCGGTTGTGTTTGGTGGCCGAAAATGGAGGTTAAGTGAGAGCAGCGAGTTTAGGTGCTTTCATTGAAGCAATTAATGCATGATGATGCATTAATCCTCTGCTTTAATGTGTTGAAACAGGGGAGGCATCCTTGGTTAAGCAAAGGTTATATGGTGGTTAAAAGTCCATATATGGGAACCTTGTGTTTGTTAAGATCACAATGGTGGTGTAAAGTCCATGTGTGGATATTGTGTAGGGTGTCCCGGATCTCGTTAGTGATGTTATACAACTACCAATCGGTGATGCAAAGGTTGTATGGTGTTTGAAAGTCCATACATGGGAACCTTGTGCATGTCAAGGTTGTATGGTGTTTAAAAGTCCATACATGGGAACCTTGGGAAAAGTTGAGGTTGTATGGTGTTTGAAAGTCCATACATGGGAACCTCGGGAAAAGTTGAGGTTGTATGGTGTTTAAAAGTCCATACATGGGAACCTCGGGAAAAGCTAAGGTTGTATGGTGTTTAAAAGTCCATACATGGGAACCTTAGGATGGTAAGGTCAAATGGTGTTTAAAAGTCCATTTGGATACCTTGGATTGGTAGTGTGTATGAAGCGTGGGGGACAACGCTTGTGATCCGCGTATCCGATCGGGTGTTGAGTTGAAAAGTGGATGTGGTTGATCACTTGGAAGCAAATATAATGTTCTTGATTATAAAGAAGCATGAGATGCTTGAAAAGATGCATGGTTGCGTGAAAAGTGGTTAATGCTTGTGAATGCATGTTTACTTGTTAAGTTGAACAAGTGTTGTTTATCATTTGGTAAATGATGCATGGGTGCATGAAATCTCTTTAATGCATTGGAGTCTTGTTAAGACTTGTTTTAAAAGGCATGTGATGATGATGTTGTGGTTCATATGTTGCCTTTGCTTAATGCATGTGTTGGATTGTTTGGATAAATGGTTGTTAAATGGTTTCTTGCTTGGTATGACATTCAAGCATGGGAAAGGTATGATGTGAATGGAAGTGTTTTCCAAGGTTTTGAATTTAACTTTGCATATGGTGTTTATGCATGGAATGGTTAAATGGATGATTTTGCAAATTATGCTTTGAAAAGGTTTTCTTAGCTTGCTAAGCTAAGGGTTGGTTTTCATGTGTGAGTAATGCATGGTTTAAGCATGTTGTTGAAAAGGAGTTTTCAAACTTTGCTTGGTAAACAATTCGGGTTTGTTTTAAAAGTGTTTTGTGACCCGCTGCATTGATGGTGTTTTGGTTTTGAGCATTCCTCACTAAGCATTATGTGCTTACGCTCCTTTTTGTCCATCAATGCAGATTCTTGAGTTTGGACAGCGAGAAGCAAGGGATTCAAGGAGGACTCCAATTGAGATGTATGTCTCGGTGAATAGCTATAGTTAATAAAGACAATGGGGGTAGAATCTCTTGGGTTGATGTTTATGTATTCGTATATGTTCGGACAAGTATGGTTTTATGTTGTTGATGTTGTTGGAACATGTTTTGACCTTTATGAGATTGTTTTGGAGATTTGGTGCTTAAATGGTTGCTTCTATAGGAAGCATGCCTATAGATTTGGGGCTTTTCTTATATGTTGCTATTTTGTTGAATTGTTGATGCAAGTATGTCTCATATATGTTGAATTGCATGTTGGTAAAGTTTGGTGGCAATTGGAGCATGTTTGGATGTTTAATTGCATGTTTAAGTATGCATTTTGGGGCAATCTGTGCAGGGTGTTTCGGAACAGTGCCTGCTGTTTCGGAACGGGTGCCTTAAACAAGCCCAGGCGTCCGAAACGGGAGAGACCGTTCCGAAACGGTTTGGCTACTGCCAGCCCATTTTTCGGTACGCGTTGCGGAACGGCCCCGCATTTCGAAACGGGCTCTACCGGTTTCGGAACAGGTGACCGTTGAGGGCTGACATTGGCAGTTAAATGTTTTGAAATGTTTGCAGTTTGGTCCTGAAACTTGTTTGTGCAATTGTATGAGCTTGGGATGTCCGTTTGAGCTGAAATTTGGCAGACAAGCATGAAACATGATTAATTTTAAGTTGGTAACTTAAAATCTGGTTAAGTCCTTAAAGTTTTCAAAATTTACAATTTGGTCCCTAAGGTTGTAAATTGTTCAATTGGGTCCCTGTTTGATCTCTGATGTTTATGATCTTTGAGTATGCTGCTTGTATGATCATATCTAAGGTTAACGTGCATCTAGACAGGATTAAAAAGAAAAAAAAGGGTCGTTATTCAAGGTTGACTTTCGGGTTGACTTTGGTTTTCCCCGTGTGACCTTCTTAATTCGGGTCAACCGTCTGGGCCGGGTTAAGGGGGTTACATTTGGTGGTATCAGAGCTGAGTTGCGAATGCTTGGGGAAAACGGTAAGTTGTTGTGATGTGTGTTTGTTGTGTACCTTGTTGTGTGGTTGAAAGTTGGATGAAACACGTGTTTCTGAGCAAGTTGCTGATGTTTTCAAGCATGCTGTATGGTTATGAATATTGGTTGAGCTTATGTGGATTTGTGCTAATGTTGTGAGCTGGTGATATGCTTGATGAACATGTAATGAGTATGTTATGTTGCTAATATGCTGTTGCAAGTGGATGCTGTTTGGTGTAAGCATGATCAAAGTATGTTGTTTGATATGCTTGATGTTGTGATATCCATGTTTGTGTTGACTATTATGTCATGTAAAAGGGGAGGATTCGGGATACCCATTGCCTTATTAATATAGCTATTGTGTTATTTTGGAGTTGGAGTTTGAATCCTTGCTTAAAGCTGGTCAAACTGGTTTGTTTGTTTTGTTGTGAATGTTTGTTGTTGTTAGTAGTATGGCGAAGTCGGTGTTAGAATGGCAGTTGGGTGAGTTGGTTGCTGCCTTAGGGCAGGTTGTTAAGGCATGGAATTCACCTTTCTGTAAAGGTGTTTTGTCTCAGTCTTCTGTGCCTGGAGTTGAGGTGGTAAGGCAAGGGAAAGAAGCTGGTTCTGTGGTGAAGAGTTCATCACCTGTTGTTCAGGAGGTGTTGGGAACATCTCAGGCTATGGTAAAAGTAAAGTCAGAGGATGTGCTGGCTGTGGGATGTGTGGGTTTGCCGAAGCAGCGTTTGCTTGATTTGGGTGCGGTGGAGCATCATGGTTCTTCACCGGAGATGTTTGAGGCCTGGTTGGCCAGTGTGATTCTGATTTTGGATCAGGAAGGTTGTGATTATGCTTGTAAGCTGGGAAGTGTTGTTTCTTTGATGTTGGAGGATGCATGTGTTTGGGGGACATCTGTGGCGGTGGCGTCACATATCCCTGATATTGACTGAGATTTCTTTGTATCTGCCTTTTATGAAAGGTATCTTGGAGAGAAGTTTCCAAGGGTTAAGCAATGTGAAGGTAGTGCTGTTGTGGAGCAAGTGTTGCTTGAGCAAGGAGTGGAAGCTCAGCCACCGGTATGTGACCGTTGTGAAAGGCGCCATGTTGGAGGTTGTTGGGGCGCGGGTGCTTGCTGGAACTGTGGTTCTAAAGTGCATGTGAAGCGTGGTTGTCCCCTTGGGGTGAAGTCAGCTTTGGTGATAGCCAAAGGGTCTCTGAAAGGTCGTGGGCACGTCCAAGGCAAGGTTCAGAGGTGGCAGAAAGAGCAGAAGGTTGTGAAGAGTTTGGAAAATGAGAATTGCTGGAAATGTGGGTCTGCTGGTCATATGAGACGTGATTGTTTGATGTTGGCTCGGAACAGCCAAGGTTCCTTACCGCAAGAGGTCGATGGTGACCCTAGTGTGTTAGCTGGTGCTGCAGCGGTGCGGTAGGAGGATGATGGTTCCGCGAGGAAGAGAGCTCGTCTGATGAAGCATCAGGGTGGTGTTGTGTTTTCAGGTAACCTTGTTAAGTAATCTTTGCCCTAGTTACCCTGGTTTGGTTTCTGTTGGTTTTCCTTGCGTGGTAAGTCTAGTCTTGTTGCTAGCATGTTTGGGGTAATAGTTGTAGTTTGGAAACATCTTTGGTGTGAAGAAGGTTTTAGTGAGTATCTTGTGGTTAATGGTTGTTGGTATGATGGAGTTAGATAAGTTAGAAGTGAGTTAGGAGGTTGTTCTTCGATGGATTCTGAGGATGTTATTGGAGGGTGTGAACTGGCATTCATGCACAGTTAAAATCATTGTTATATGCTATATTATATATATGTGCTGGTCCATGCATACATGTGGCATGACATTAGAGGTTTTGCATACATGTACATCAGGCATTGATAGGGCATGTTGGTGATCATGCATACGACGTTCACACTCGCTAATAACTAATCGAATCCGTTAGTGTAGTGGTTGGGTTAGGTTGGATGATGGATTTTTTAGAGGTTGTGTTGGTGCTGAGTGGAAGTTAGAAGTAGTGGAGAATATTAAGCTAGTGCTGGAGATAGTGAGAGTAGTATAGCCTGTTGGTAGAAGGATAGTGTTTGTTGCTTAAGGAGTTTAGTGGTTTGGTGGTGAGGAGTACCGGTTGAAGTAGAATCGGTTAAGTGGTTTGTATAGCTAAAAGGAAGTGGTAGTTCCTTGGTGCTAAGTGATGTTGCAGTTTAGTGGTTGTGTTTCCAAGTGCTGAAGCAGCTTAGCATTTAAGTTGTTGTGGAAGGGTTGTGTTTGTAAGTGTTGGTTCTTAGCAACCTTTGAGGAGTTGAGGAGTTGTTATGTATGTCAGGTTGGGCGATGTTCTAGTAAGGCAGGTGTTGTGGTCAAAGCTTGTGGTGGATAGGCAATGAAAGATCGAAGGCCATTGTTGGTTGTTTGGGTTCTTGTGAGAAGTGGTTGGCTAGTTGCGAGTCTGTGAACTTCTTTTGTAGTCAGCTGGTGGTGTGTGAAACGACTGGCGGAGTCGAGTTGGGGTTGTGATGTAAATTTTGGATTTTGGGTGAGTAGTTCTGGTAAGTCGTTATGGTAATGTTAGCGGCAGATGTGAAGGATTATCAGCATTCGTTGAGGAGTTTGAGTAAGCAGTTGATGCTTAAGAATTTTTGCTTGTTGGGAAAATTCTTGGAAGAGGTTTGGGAGTTTGCATAGTGGTTGAATTGGTTGGTTGGTGTCCCTGTGTAAACAAGTCTTGGGAGTTGTGTGTTACAGTGATGTGTGCTGTAAAGGTTGAAGTTCTTCAGGTTGATGTTGGGGCTGTGTACAGTCCGGAAATGTGAAAGGTTAAGTTGTGGTTATCTTTGAGTGTTCTGGATTTTGTGAACAGCGTGTGGTGGTGTTGAGTTTGGTGGAGATTTTGTGTGGAATGTGTTCAGTGGTGGTTGAGGCTTTTGTGTTGCCTTGTGTGTTGATTTGAGAAGGTTCTGGTTCTCTTGTCGCCAGTTGAAATTTCGAGGACGAAATTTCCTAAGGGGGGGAGAGTTGTAACGCCCCGGTTTTGGGCTCAGAAGTTTTGGGCGTTGACCGGTTCGGTCAAAGTGCTGATCGAATATATAAAGGTGAAATTAGGAAAGCCTAGTTCGGGTTGCATTAAAAATATGGAAAAATGTTCTAAAATCATCTTTTAATATGTAAAAGTGAACTGTGAAATCAATTTTGAAAAATGAGGTTTGGAAGGGTGACATTTTGGCTAGTGACCAAAATGTAATTTTTGAAAGTTGCGTGACTGTTTTATAAAGGATTGAAACTTTGAATCTTTAAGGAGCTATTATTCCAAAAAGAGTTTCTCCAGATTTTTCTAAGATATTTTAAGATTTATTCTGATTTTAAAACATAAAGAAAGAGGAGGGAAAGTCATTTTGGCTATTTGCAACTAACTTTTCATTTTCTCCCAATTTTCATTTTCTCTCATTTTCTCTCAACCCAAACACATCTCTCCAGATTTTCTCCTCTGATTTTGTCACTCAAATCTTCCTTTTCAATTCTCTTTGGATTCCCAGTCATCTCTACAACAAAACCTCACCATTTGCAAGTTGTTTCATCAAGCTTTTCGGTTCTAAAAAGGAGAAATTCAAGTTTGGAGGTAAGAACGTCCTTCTCCTCTAAACTATCAGTTCTTTACTGAAATTCCTAAGTTCTCAATCCTTGATTTGTGATTTGTTAAAGGCTTTTCAATTGAAATCTTGATTTTAGCTTAAAATGCAAGATTTGCTTGATTTTGGTGGAATTTTCGTGTGATCTGTTTGGGCAGTGTAACGCCCCGGTTTTGGGCTTGGAAGTCTTGGGCGTTGACCGGTTGGTCAAAGTGCTGTTCGAATCGTAAGAGGTTAAATTAGGAAAGCCTAGTTCGGGTTGCATAAAAATTATGGAAAAATGTTCTAAAATCATCTTTTATTATAATTAAGTGAACTGTGAAATCAATTTTGGAAAATGAGTTTCGGAAATGTGACATTTTGGCTAGTGACCAAAATGTAATTTTTGAAAGTTTGGTGGCTATTTTATAAAGGGTTGGAACTTTGAATCTTTAAGGAGCTATTTACCCAAAGGGAGTTTCTCCAGATTTTTCTAAGATATTTTAACTCATAATTCTGATTTTAAAAGAATCAAAAGGAGGGAAAATCCATTTTAGCTATTTTCTCATTTAACCACCTATTTTCTCTCTATCTTTTTCTCTCAACCCAAACACTCAATTTCCAGAGATCTTGTTCTGATTTTCTCACCTAAAAACCTTCTTTCAACTCTCAATTGATTGCAAATCATTGTGTCTTCAAATCCTCTTCAATTGTTTCAAGTTTCATCAAGCTTTTCTATTCCAAAAAGAGGAGAAACTCAAGTTTGGAGGTAAGAACGTCCTTCTCCTCTGAACTTCAAGTTCTTTAATGAAATTCCTAAAGTTTTCAATCCTAATTTGATAATTGATTAAAGGTTTTTAAGTTGATTTATGGATCTTGGCTAATTATGCAAGATTTTGATGATTTCACTTGATTTTCGTTTGATCTGTTAAATCAGTGTTTTGAGAAGTGTTTTTGATGTTAAATGATCATTAAATTGATGTGGAAATGAATCTTGATTGATGCAATCCCGGATAGGTTGGATTTCCTAAGTTTAGCTTGTGTTTTAAGGTAGCTTTTGTGGTGATCTTGTGGATCTGGTGTTGCTGGAGGTATAAGGATGGTTGTAGGTTGTTTTTAGATGTTAAATGATGTTAATGGAAGTGAGGTTTTGCTGGTTTGTGGCTGGGCTTTGTTTAGAAGTGTTTCGGATGCATTTTCGGTTGTGTTTGGCGGCTGAAAATGGAGGTTTAATGAGAGCAGCGAGTTTAGATGCTTTCATTGAAGCAATTAATGCATGATGATGCATTAATCCTCTGCTTTAATGTGTTGAAACAGGGGAGGCATCCTAGGATCCAAGATTTGTTGATCCGGAGGCTTGTTTTGGTGCTTTGGCTTGAAGCGAAGTGGTAATCGGTGAGTGAAAATGGATTTTCAGCTTTTAAACCAAAGGTTGAAGGTTTTGGGAGCTTAGTTTAAGTCTAAACAACTTTGCTAAGCTCAAGTGTAAGTTTTCGGATTACTCTCTTAAGTGGTGGCCATGTTTTGATGAAATGTGAAATGATGATTTTGCATGATTTGCTACTGTTTTGGAAAGCATGTTTGAGCATGTTAATTGCTGATGTTTTAGCATGATTTATGCTGATGATTTAAGCCATGTGTTGAAGGTGTCTCTAGGTAAGAGTACCTTGTTTTATGCATTGTTAAATGATGATGTAATGCTTTGAAATGCATGAAGAAATGGCTTGGTTTAAATGCTTTAAAACAGTGGATTATATGATGTATAAAGTGTGTATTGGCAAGTGATGGTTTGTAAAAGTGAAGGTCACTAAGGTGGTTAAAAGTCCTTGAGTGAGCCTTGTTACCTAAGATCGTCAAGGTGGTTAAAAGTCCTTGGATGAATCTTGTTGCGGACACTAAGGTGGTTAAAAGTCCTTAGGTGCTCCTTTCCATGGTGGTTAAAAGTCCATGGGGCCAAGGTGTTTAAAAGTCCTTGGGGCCAAGGTGTTTAAAAGTCCTTGGGGTAATTCAAGCTACGGACACAAAGGTGGTTGAAAGTCCTTGTGTGGTCCATTCATGGTGTTTAAAAGTCCATGGCCAAGGTGTTTAAAAGTCCTTGGGGTCCAAGGTGTTTAAAAGTCCTTGGGGAAAGTTGTTGAACTTGATTTCTAAATGAAATGTATCACTTGAGCCAATATGACATGTATAGTACATGAGATGCATGAGATGCATGATTTAATGTTTATGTTGAAGCATGAGATGCTTGCTTAAATGAAATGTGGAAGCATGATATTGCTTGATTTAAAGTATGCTTTGAGCATGTGTAAAGGTTGTTTACAAGCATGATTTACAAATGGTTTTAAATGCATTATTGAATGGTTTTTAAAGAGCACTCCTCACTAAGCTTTGGCTTACGCTCTATCGTTTTCTTGATTCAATAATGCAGAGCATTAGAGTGCATTGAGGGCAGCAAGAGGAGGCAAGCAAACAAGTACAAGTCAAGCTCAATGTATGAAGGTTTTATAAGTGTTTTAGCTTTTGTATGTTTTGGCAATGGAAGACCAATGTATTTGTCTTGGGAGGTGTTTATGACTCCCTAAGTATGTTGAATGTGGTTGATGTTGCTGGTTTTTGGATTGAACCTTATATGCTTGTTTTGCAAGTTGATTGCTTGAGTAGATAGCTTGTGTTGGAAGCATGACCTTTGATTTGGGGCTTTTTGCATGAGATGTGATTTTGCTGAATTGATGATGCTTATAAGTGTTAAATATGTTTAATTACATGCTGGTAAAGTTTGGTGACGTTTGGAGCATGTTTGAGTGTCCAATTGCATGATCTAGTATGCTTGTTTGCTGGTTTTGTGCAGGCGTTTCGGAACAGGGGTGTACCGTTTCGGAACGGGTGCCTTGCATGAACCCAGGCGTCCGAAACGGTATGCACCGTTTCGAAACGGTTTAGCCTCTGCCGAGGCCATGTTCCGGAACCCGTTTCGGAACGGCCCGTGTTTCGAAACAGGGCTAGCCTGTTTCGGAACGGTCGACCGTTAGGGGGCTGACATGGTAGTTATATGTTTTGAAATGTTTGCGTTTTGGTCCTGAATCTTGTATGATCAATTGCATGAGCTGTGGATGTCCTTTTGAGCTGAAATTTCACAGAGAAGCATGAAACCTGACTAATTTCAAGATGGTAACTTTAATTTGGGTTAAGTCCCTTAATTTATCAGAATTTACAATTTAGTCCCTAAAGTGGTAATTTGTTCAATTGGGTCCCTGTTTGATCTCTGATGTTTGTGATCTTTTAATATGTTGTTTGTATGATCACACTTAAGGTTAATGTGCATCTAGACAAGATTAAAAAGAAAAAAAAAGGGTCGTTAATCAAGGTTGACTTTCGGGTTGACTTTGGTTTTCCCCGTGTAATCTCCGTAGTTCGGGTCAACCGTCTAGACCGGGCTAAGGGGGTTACATTTGGTGGTATCAGAGCTGAGTTCTCGAGTAATTGGGAATGTGTGTATGCATGATTGAAGCATGGTTTGGTTGGTATGCTTGTTGAGTGAAAGCATGTTCAGTGATTTGTGATGATGATGTGTATGTGATGCATGTTGTGATGATGCATGATGAGGGTACCCATTGCCAAACAAAAGCTAAAGAGATGATGTTGTTTTTGAAAGAAATTGAGCTTGAATACTTGGAATTTGCTTACCTTGCTGGTCCTGACTTGTTTTATTTTGTATTGTTATGCATGGTAATAGTATGGCACCACGTAGAGAGTTAAGGAGTAGCGCGAGAGCTACGACCCCGGAAGGGAATGTGAATGATGAGCACACTGGTAGTGCTGTGTTACCTCCTCCTCCACCTGGTGGTGGTGGTGCGGAGAGGGAAAGAGCTGGAGCTGAGGCAGCTGGTGCTGGAGCTGCAGGACCTGAGGTTGGTCAAGGGCAAGCGATGCCTGACATGTCTGTGTTGGTACAAGCTATTGCGGGTGCGTTTCGAGCAGCAGTAGCTGGAGCTCAAGGAGCTGGGCATCAGGGAGATGCTGGTGCTAGACTACCCTTAGAGCGTTTGCGCAGTCTTGGTGGGACTGAGTTTAGGGGTATGTCGGCTGAGAGGTCTGAAGCATGGTTGGAGAGTACCAAGCGTGTCTTGGGACAGATGAGTTGCACTGATGTGCAAAAGCTGGGATGTGTGGTGTCACTGCTGCAAGGTGATGCTTATACGTGGTGGACGACCACAATCTCTGGGATGGCTGATGCTGATGTTACTTGGACGTTCATTCAGCATGCGTTTAAGAGGAGATATCTGGGAGTTAGATATCTGGATGAAAAGAAGCGTGAATTCATGTCTCTGACCCAAGGGAGCATGAGTGTGGCAGAGTATGAGGTGCAGTTTGTACGTCTTAGCCAGTATGCACCGGAGTTGGTACCTGATGAGCGCGAGAGGTGCGAAAGGTTCCGTTATGGTTTGGTAACGGAGGTTAAGACCTATATGTTGGCAGCTGAGTACAATGATTTCGATGTGCTGGTTAGTCGGTCCAAAGACATCGAGATGAACCTGAGTTTGTCTGCTAAGGGTGCTGGAGCTAGTTCTGGGAAGAGAGCTGCTGAGTATAGTTCCGGTGGTCGGAACAAGAGGGGACGCGATCAGAGGTTTCAGTCTTCGTCTAAGAGAGGTGGAGGTGCACCTGCTAGGGGTGGCAATGCTAGAGCTGACCCTAGTGCTTGTTGGATCTACGGTTCGCGTGGTCACATGAAGCGTGACTGTCCTCGTGCTGGGAGGGAGGTGCAAGCTCCTGTGATGGCAGCTGGTTATGAGTGTTGGAACTGTGGTTCAGCTGATCATCTGAGACGTGATTGTCCGAGGATGGCTGGTGGTCAAGAGCGTGCTCCTGTTGTTGCAGCACCGCAGAGAGGTCGTGGGCGCGGCCGTGGTAATTTTCAGAGGCGAGAGGAAGGTGGTCGCGGTGTAGCTCATGTTGTGGCTATTCAACCTGAGGGTGGTGGCCAAGCGAGGGTGTATGCTTAGCGCGAAGGAAGGAATGATGCTGATGTGATTGCAGGTACCTTTACTTTGCAATCCTTGTCATTGCTTTCTTTGATTGATTCTGGATCTACGCATTCATACATTCTTCGTGAGCATGCTGAGTTGCTTGGTTTGCCTGTTGAGTTTTTGGATGTTGGTGTTAGAGTCACTAGTTCTTTTGGTGAAACTCTTGTGACTCGTAAGCTTTATAGAAGGTGTCCTTTGGTTGTTCAAGAGCATGTCTTTCTTGTTGATCTTATGGAGTTGCCCTTTTATGGTTTTGATGTGATCCTTGGTATGGATTGGCTGGCTGAGCATCGTGCTGTTGTGGATTGTGAGAATAAGCGGGTTTCGCTTAAGCTTGCGGATGATTATGAAGTGGTGGTGGTTGGTGAGAATGTGAAGTTTCTTGCCAATGTTGTTTCTACCTTGGAGGCGAGCAGGATGCTGAGGCAAGGTTGTGAAGCTTTTCTGGCTTTTGTAATGAATCCTAGTTCGAAGGAGCTGAGGGTGCAGGATATCAGGGTTGTGAAGGAGTTTCCTGATGTTTTTCCTGAGGAGTTGCCTGGTTTACCTCCTAATCGTGAGGTGGAGTTTGGTATTGAGCTGTATGAGAATACCACTCCTGTGTCCATTACTCCCTATAGAATGGCACCTAAGGAGCTGAAGGAGCTGAAGACGCAGTTGCAAGAGCTGCTTGATCGTTGTTTCATCCGGCCGAGTGTTTCGCCTTGGGGTGCTCCTGTCTTGTTTGTGAAGAAGAAAGATGGCACGATGAGGATGTGCATTGATTACCGTCAGCTGAACAAGTTGACTATCAAGAATCGGTATCCTTTGCCGAGGATTGATGATCTCTTTGATCAATTTCGGGGAGCTGCTGTGTTCTCTAAGATTGACTTGAGGTCAGGGTATTATCAGTTGAAGGTGAAGGATGTGGATGTGCCTAAGACAGCTTTCAGGACAAGGTATGGGCATTATGAGTTCCTTGTGATGCCGTTTGGTTTGACAAATGCTCCTGCTGCTTTCATGGATATGATGAATCGTGTTTTTCATGAATACCTGGACAAGTTTGTTGTGGTGTTCATTGATGATATCCTTGTGTACTCGCGTACTGAGGAAGAGCACGAAGAGCATTTGAGGATCGTGTTGCAAGCTTTGTTGGAGAATCAGCTTTATGCTAAGTTGAGTAAGTGTGAGTTTTGGCTTAGAGAGGTTGTTTTTCTTGGGCATGTGGTCTCAGCTGAGGGGATTCGTGTTGATCCTCAGAAGATTGAAGCAGTGATGAATTGGAAAGTTCCTAAGTCTGTTCAGGAGGTTCGTAGTTTCCTTGGTTTGGCAGGATACTACCGAAGGTTTGTGGATGGTTTTTCCAAGATTGTTGCTCCTTTGACGAAGTTGCTGCAGAAAGATGTTAAGTATGAGTGGACAGAAGCGAGACAGCAAGCTTTTGAGAAGCTGAAGATGGCTTTGACGCAAGCTCCTATCTTGATTCAGCCTGAATCAGGGAAAGAGTTTGTAGTCTACAGTGATGCATCCTATGTTGGTTTGGGGTGTGTGCTGATGCAAGAGGGTAAGGTTGTGGCTTATGCGTCGCGGCAGTTGAAGGTGCATGAGCGCAATTATCCTACGCATGATATTGAGCTGGCTGCAGTGGTTTTTGCTCTGAAGATCTGAAGACATTATCTGTATGGTGAGAAGTGTACGGTGTACACGGATCACAAGAGTTTGAGGTATCTGATGTCTCAGAAGGAGTTGAATCTCAGACAGCGACGTTGGTTGGAGTTGCTCAAGGATTATGATCTGACGATAGAGTATCATCCTGGAAAGGCTAATGTTGTTGCGGATGCCTTGAGTAGAAAGGTAGCTGTTGAGCTGAGAGCTATGTTTGCTAGCTTGAGTATATCGCAGGATGGTGGTCTTGTTGCCGAGTTGCAAGTGAAACCTTCGTTGGTTCAGTTGATCAAGGATAAGCAGTTGTTGGATGATTCCTTGGTGTCTCATGTTCAGGATATCGCGGAGGGTAGACCTTCGGATTTCTGTTTTAATGAGGATGGGGTGTTGTGTTTTGGTAATCGGATAGTAGTGCCTGCGGATGCTGAGTTGAGGCATGCTATTCTAGCTGAAGGTCATAGTAGTCCTTTTGCTATGCATCCTGGTAGTACAAAGATGTATCGCGATCTTCGTGATGAGTACTATTGGGTAGGTTTGAAGAAGGATGTGGCAGAGTTCGTGAGCAAGTGTTTGGTGTGTCAGCGCGTTAAGGCTGAACATCAGGTTCCTTCTGGTTTGTTGCAACCGTTGAAAATTCCTGAATGGAAGTGGGAGAGGGTTACCATGGATTTTGTATCTGGTTTGCCTTTGTCTCCGTCGAAGAAGAATTCTGTTTGGGTGATTGTGGATCGCCTGACGAAGTGTGCGCATTTCTTGCCTGTGCATACTACGTTCTCTTTGGATAAGCTGGCAGAGCTGTATATTGCTGAGGTTGTGAGGTTGCATGGTGTGCCTAAGTCGATCGTGTCGGATAGGGATCCGAGGTTCACGTCGCGTTTTTGGCAGTGTTTGCATCAAGCTCTGGGTACAAGGTTGCATTTCAGTACATCCTATCATCCTCAGTCGGATGGCCAGTCTGAACGAGTTATTCAGATTTTGGAGGATATGTTGAGATGCTGTGTGATAGAGTTTCAAGGTTCTTGGGAGAAGCATCTGCCTTTGGTTGAGTTCGCTTACAACAACAGTTTTCAGGCAAGTATACAGATGGCACCTTATGAGGCTCTGTATGGGAGGAAGTGTAGGACTCCTCTGTGTTGGGCTGAAACTGGTCAAAAGTTGGTTTCGATGCCTGCTTTGTTGAAAGGTACCACCGAGAAGGTGAAGCTCATATATGAGAGGTTGAAGGCTGCTTCTGATCGGCAGAAGTCTTACGCGGATTTGAAGCGTAAGGAGATAGAGTTTGCGGTGGGTGATCGCGTGTTCTTGAAGGTTTCGCCTTGGAAGAAGGTGATGAGGTTTGGGCGGAAGGGTAAGCTGAGCCCTAGATACATTGGACCGTATGAGGTTGTTGAGCGTGTGGGTCCTGTTGCGTATCGGTTGAGGTTACCTCAAGAGCTGGAGAAGATTCATGATGTGTTCCATGTTTCTATGCTCCGGAGGTATAGATCTGATCCTTCGCATGTGTTGCCTGTGGAGGAAGTGGAATTGAATCCGGATTTGACCTATGATGAGGAACCGGTGAAGGTTCTGGATTCAGATAACAAGGTTCTTCGTGGCAAGACCATTGAGTTGGTGAAGGTGCTGTGGAAGCATCGCGGTGTTGAGGAAGCCACGTGGGAGCGGAAGGATGATATGCTGAAGCAGTTTCCTTATCTCTTTCCTTCAGGTAAATTTCGAGGACGAAATTTCTTAAGGGGGGGAGAGTTGTAACGCCCCGGTTTTGGGCTTGGAAGTCTTGGGCGTTGACCGGTTGGTCAAAGTGCTGTTCGAATCGTAAGAGGTTAAATTAGGAAAGCCTAGTTCGGGTTGCATAAAAATTATGGAAAAATGTTCTAAAATCATCTTTTATTATAATTAAGTGAACTGTGAAATCAATTTTGGAAAATGAGTTTCGGAAATGTGACATTTTGGCTAGTGACCAAAATGTAATTTTTGAAAGTTTGGTGGCTATTTTATAAAGGGTTGGAACTTTGAATCTTTAAGGAGCTATTTACCCAAAGGGAGTTTCTCCAGATTTTTCTAAGATATTTTAACTCATAATTCTGATTTTAAAAGAATCAAAAGGAGGGAAAATCCATTTTAGCTATTTTCTCATTTAACCACCTATTTTCTCTCTATCTTTTTCTCTCAAACCCAAACACTCAATTTCCAGAGATCTTGTTCTGATTTTCTCACCTAGAAACCTTCTTTCAACTCTCAATTGATTGCAAATCATTGTGTCTTCAAATCCTCTTCAATTGCTTCAAGTTTCATCAAGCTTTTCTATTCCAAAAAGAGGAGAAACTCAAGTTTGGAGGTAAGAACGTCCTTCTCCTCTGAACTTCAAGTTCTTTAATGAAATTCCTAAAGTTTTCAATCCTAATTTGATAATTGATTAAAGGTTTTTAAGTTGATTTATGGATCTTGGCTAATTATGCAAGATTTTGATGATTTCACTTGATTTTCGTTTGATCTGTTAAATCAGTGTTTTGAGAAGTGTTTTTGATGTTAAATGATCATTAAATTGATGTGGAAATGAATCTTGATTGATGCAATCCCGGATAGGTTGGATTTCCTAAGTTTAGCTTGTGTTTTAAGGTAGCTTTTGTGGTGATCTTGTGGATCTGGTGTTGCTGGAGGTATAAGGATGGTTGTAGGTTGTTTTTAGATGTTAAATGATGTTAATGGAAGTGAGGTTTTGCTGGTTTGTGGCTGGGCTTTGTTTAGAAGTGTTTCGGATGCATTTTCGGTTGTGTTTGGTGGCCGAAAATGGAGGTTTAGTGAGAGCAGCGAGTTTAGATGCTTTCATTGAAGCAATTAATGCATGATGATGCATTAATCCTCTGCTTTAATGTGTTGAAACAGGGGAGGCATCCTAGGATCCAAGATTTGTTGATCCGGAGGCTTGTTTTGGTGCTTTGGCTTGAAGCGAAGTGGTAATCGGTGAGTGAAAATGGATTTTCAGCTTTTAAACCAAAGGTTGAAGGTTTTGGGAGCTTAGTTTAAGTCTAAACAACTTTGCTAAGCTCAAGTGTAAGTTTTCGGATTACTCTCTTAAGTGGTGGCCATGTTTTGATGAAATGTGAAATGATGATTTTGCATGATTTGCTACTGTTTTGGAAAGCATGTTTGAGCATGTTAATTGCTGATGTTTTAGCATGATTTATGCTGATGATTTAAGCCATGTGTTGAAGGTGTCTCTAGGTAAGAGTACCTTGTTTTATGCATTGTTAAATGATGATTTAATGCTTTGAAATGCATGAAGAAATGGCTTGGTTTAAATGCTTTAAAACAGTGGATTATATGATGTATAAAGTGTGTATTGGCAAGTGATGGTTTGTAAAAGTGAAGGTCACTAAGGTGGTTAAAAGTCCTTGAGTGAGCCTTGTTACCTAAGATCGTCAAGGTGGTTAAAAGTCCTTGGATGAATCTTGTTGCGGACACTAAGGTGGTTAAAAGTCCTTAGGTGCTCCTTTCCATGGTGGTTAAAAGTCCATGGGGCCAAGGTGTTTAAAAGTCCTTGGGGCCAAGGTGTTTAAAAGTCCTTGGGGTAATTCAAGCTACGGACACAAAGGTGGTTGAAAGTCCTTGTGTGGTCCATTCATGGTGTTTAAAAGTCCATGGCCAAGGTGTTTAAAAGTCCTTGGGGTCCAAGGTGTTTAAAAGTCCTTGGGGAAAGTTGTTGAACTTGATTTCTAAATGAAATGTATCACTTGAGCCAATATGACATGTATAGTACATGAGATGCATGAGATGCATGATTTAATGTTTATGTTGAAGCATGAGATGCTTGTTTAAATGAAATGTGGAAGCATGATATTGCTTGATTTAAAGTATGCTTTGAGCATGTGTAAAGGTTGTTTACAAGCATGATTTACAAATGGTTTTAAATGCATTATTGAATGGTTTTTAAAGAGCACTCCTCACTAAGCTTTGGCTTACGCTCTCTCGTTTTCTTGATTCAATAATGCAGAGCATTAGAGTGCATTGAGGGCAGCAAGAGGAGGCAAGCAAACAAGTACAAGTAAAGCTCAATGTATGAAGGTTTTATAAGTGTTTTAGCTTTTGTATGTTTTGGCAATGGGGGACCAATGTATTTGTCTTGGGAGGTGTTTATGACTCCCTAAGTATGTTGAATGTGGTTGATGTTGCTGGTTTTTGGATTGAACCTTATATGCTTGTTTTGCAAGTTGATTGCTTGAGTAGATAGCTTGTGTTGGAAGCATGACCTTTGATTTGGGGCTTTTTGCATGAGATGTGATTTTGCTGAATTGATGATGCTTATAAGTGTTAAATATGTTTAATTGCATGCTGGTAAAGTTTGGTGACGTTTGGAGCATGTTTGAGTGTCCAATTGCATGATCTAGTATGCTTGTTTGCTGGTTTTGTGCAGGCGTTTCGGAACAGGGGTGTACCGTTTCGGAACGGGTGCCTTGCATGAACCCAGGCGTCCGAAACGGTATGCACCGTTTCGAAACGGTTTAGCCTCTGCCGAGGCCATGTTCCGGAACCCGTTTCGGAACGGCCCGTGTTTCGAAACAGGGCTAGCCTATTTCGGAACGGTCGACCGTTAGGGGGCTGACATGGTAGTTATATGTTTTGAAATGTTTGCGTTTTGGTCCTGAATCTTGTATGATCAATTGCATGAGCTGTGGATGTCCTTTTGAGCTGAAATTTCACAGAGAAGCATGAAACCTGACTAATTTCAAGATGGTAACTTTAATTTGGGTTAAGTCCCTTAATTTATCAGAATTTACAATTTAGTCCCTAAAGTGGTAATTTGTTCAATTGGGTCCCTGTTTGATCTCTGATGTTTGTGATATTTTAATATGTTGTTTGTATGATCACACTTAAGGTTAATGTGCATCTAGACAAGATTAAAAAGAAAAAAAAAGGGTCGTTAATCAAGGTTGACTTTCGGGTTGACTTTGGTTTTCCCCGTGTAATCTCCGTAGTTCGGGTCAACCGTCTAGACCGGGCTAAGGGGGTTACAGGCAGTGTTTTGAAGTGTCAAATTGATGTTAAATGAATGCTAAATTGATTAGAAGTTGAGGTTTAATTAATGCAATCCCGGATAGGTTGAATTTCCTAAGTTTGGCTTGAGTTTTTGGTTGTTTTTGGAGTGTTTTTGGTGATCTGTTATACCTGGAGGTATAAGGACGTGTTTGAGATCATTTTGGATGTTAAGTGATGTTAAAAATGGTTAGAAGTGATGGATGTTGGCTGGGTTAAGTTTTGGAAGTGTTTGGAGGTGATTTCGGTTGTGTTTGGTAGCCGAAATGTTGGATTTGTGATGAGCAGCGAGTTTGATTCTGTTGCTGGTGTTTTTAATGCATAATGATGCATTAATCCTCTGTTATTGTGTGCTTGAAACAGGGGAGATTGATCCGTGAGCTTTGGAGGTGTTGCGGAAGGTTTCGGATGCTTGGAAGGCTTGTTGGTTAGCCTTGTTTTGTGTATCGGTGAGTGAAGTTGGGTTTTCAGCTTTTAAACCAAGGTTTGAAGGTTTTGGGAGCTTAGTTTAAGTCTAAACAACTTTGCTAAGCTCAAGAGTAAGTAAATGGATTTCTTTCTTGGTTTGTGTTATGAAATGGCTTTTAAAACAATTGTGGTTGATGATTGAAATGCATGTGTTTTGCATGATTTAAATTCTGTTTTGAAAGCATATTTTGGCATGGTCTAATGCTGGTTTTGAAAGCCATATGTGAAGGATGCTCAAGGTAAGAGATCCTTGGTTTTATACATTGTAAATGTGGTTTTGATGCATGGTGTTGCATGATGTTTTATGGCTTTGTGTAATGCTTTAAAACAGTGAATTGATGATGGTAAATGATGGTTTTTGCATTATGGTTATGCATGTGAATCATTGGATTAATGTGGTAAGGTGGTTATATTGGCAAGTGATGTATGTGGTTCTTGGTTCTTTGATCGGATATAGTTAGCCGGCTATAGGATTGGGTGCACCGTGAATAAAGTCGCCTTGGAGGTGGAGTGGTTAAGAGTGAACCGGTAAACTCCCTTCAAGTATCCTAACGAGATGGTTAAGGTCATAATGGAGGTGGAATGCCCATTCGAGGACCTTGGTTAAGCAAAGGTTATATGGTGGTTAAAAGTCCATATATGGGAACCTTGTGCTTGTTAAGATCACAATGGTGGTGTAAAGTCCATGTGTGGATCTTGTGTAGGGTGTCCTGGATCTCGTTAGTGATGTTATACAACTACCAATCGGTGATGCAAAGGTTGTATGGTGTTTGAAAGTCCATACATGGGAACCTTGTGCATGTCAAGGTTGTATGGTGTTTAAAAGTCCATACACGGGAACCTTGGGAAAAGTTGAGGTTGTATGGTGTTTGAAAGTCCATACATGGGAACCTCGGGAAAAGTTGAGGTTGTATGGTGTTTAAAAGTCCATACATGGGAACCTCGGGAAAAGCTAAGGTTGTATGGTGTTTAAAAGTCCATACATGGGAACCTTAGGATGGTAAGGTCAAATTGTGTTTAAAAGTCCATTTGGAGACCTTGGATTGGTAGTGTGTATGAAGCGTGGGGGACAACGCTTGTGATCCGCGTATCCGATCGGGTGTTGAGTTGAAAAGTGGATGTGGTTGATCACTTGGAAGCCAATATAATGTTCTTGATTATAAAGAAGCATGAGATGCTTGAAAAGATGCATGGTTGCATGAAAAGTGGTTAATGCTTGTGAATGCATGTTTACTTGTTAAGTTGAACAAGTGTTGTTTATCATTTGGTAAATGATGCATGGGTGCATGAAATCTCTTTAATGCATTGGAGTCTTGTCAAGACTTGTTTTAAAAGGCATGTGATGATGATGTTGTGGTTCATATGTTGCCTTTGCTTAATGCATGTGTTGGATTGTTTGGATAAATGGTTGTTAAATGGTTTCTTGCTTGGTATGACATTCAAGCATGGGAAAGGTATGATGTGAATGGAAGTGTTTTCCAAGGTTTTGAATTTAACTTTGCATATGGTGTTTATGCATGGAATGGTTAAATGGATGATTTTGCAAATTATGCTTTGAAAAGGTTTTCTTAGCTTGCTAAGCTAAGGGTTGGTTTTCATGTGTGAGTAATGCATGGTTTAAGCATGTTGTTGAAAAGGAGTTTTCAAACTTTGCTTGGTAAACAATTCGGGTTTGTTTTAAAAGTGTTTTGTGACCCGCTGCATTGATGGTGTTTTGGTTTTGAGCATTCCTCACTAAGCATTATGTGCTTACGCTCCTTTTTGTCCATCAATGCAGATTCTTGAGTTTGGACAGCGAGAAGCAAGGGATTCAAGGAGGACTCCAATTGAGATGTATGTCTCGGTGAATAGCTATAGTTAATAAAGGCAATGGGGGTAGAATCTCTTGGGTTGATGTTTATGTATTCGTATATGTTCGGACAAGTATGGTTTTATGTTGTTGATGTTGTTGGAACATGTTTTGACCTTTATGAGATTCTTTTGGAGATTTGGTGCTTAAATGGTTGCTTGTGTAGGAAGCATGCCTATAGATTTGGGGCTTTTCGTATATGTTGATATTTTGTTGAATTGTTGATGCAAGTATGTCTCATATATGTTGAATTGCATGTTGGTAAAGTTTGGTGGCAATTGGAGCATGTTTGGATGTTTAATTGCATGTTTAAGTATGCATTTTGGGGCAATCTGTGCAGGGTGTTTCGGAACAGTGCCTGCCGTTTCGGAACGGGTGCCTTAAACAAGCCCAGGCGTCCGAAACGGGAGAGACCGTTCCGAAACGGTTTGGCTACTGCCAGCCCGTGTTTTGGTACGCGTTGCGGAACGGCCCCGCGTTTCGAAACGGGCTCTGCCTGTTTCGGAACGGGTGACCGTTGAGGGCTAACATTGGCAGTTAAATGTTTTGAAATGTTTGCAGTTTGGTCCTGAAACTTGTTTGTGCAATTGTATGAGCTTGGGATGTCCGTTTGAACTGAAATTTGGCAGAGAAGCATGAAACATGATTAATTTTAAGTTGGTAACTTAAAATCTGGTTAAGTCCTTAAAGTTTTCAAAATTTACAATTTGGTCCCTAAGGTTGTAAATTGTTCAATTGGGTCCCTGTTTGATCTCTGATGTTTATGATCTTTGAGTATGCTGCTTGTATGATCATATCTAAGGTTAACGTGCATCTAGACAGGATTAAAAAGAAAAAAAAGGGTCGTTAATCAAGGTTGACTTTCGGGTTGACTTTGGTTTTCCCCGTGTGACCTTCTTAATTCGGGTCAACCGTCTGGGTCGGGTTAAGGGGGTTACAAAAACAGTGAAATGATGTTGATTAATGATTATATTGGCAAGTGATGGAACTAGTTTTTGGTTGCTTGTGAAAATGGCGAGAGGTTGTGATTGTACCGTAAACTCCATCCAAGTACCCTAGCGATTGAGGAATTGATGTCACCACGGTGGAGGATGAATCTCGTGGGTGGAATTGATTAATCGTCACAACGGTGGAGGATTGCTACCGTGTGTGAGCTTGGTTAAGGTGACTACAATGGTTGAGGTAGCTCCTATGTGTAATCCTTGTTTTGTGTCTCAGCTCTTGCTAGTGGGTTATACAACTACCGATGAGTGGTGTTGAGGGGTTGTGATTGTACCGTTAAACTCCACCACGGGTGTTGAGGGGTTGTGATTGTACCGTTAAACTCCACCACGGGTGTTGAGGGGTTGTGATTGTACCGTTAAACTCCACCACGGGTGTTGAGGGGTTGTGATTGTATCGATTAAACTCCATCACGGGTGTCACAACGGTTGATGGCCTATCCTGTGTGTGAGCCTTGTGTATTCTGGTAGTGTGTATGAAGCATGTGGGACAACGCTTGGAATCTGTGTATCCGATTGTGTCATTTGTGTTGGTTTTGATATGATTTGAGATTGATCACTTGTGTGGCAATATAATGTGGATGAATGTTTAAGCAAGAGTTGCTTCGAAATTATGCTAGATTGCATCTGATGCTTGGTTTAAGCATGAGCAAAAGATTTTGTTGTGGTTTTAATGATGCTATGAGCATATGGTTTTAAAAGGGTGCATTGATACTTTTTAGAGCATGATTTAAATGAAGGCATGAGTTTGCAAATGATGTTATCTTGGTTTTATTAAATGCATTAATGAATGTTTGGTTTTAGCGATCCTCACTAAGTTTTATGCTTACGCTCATTTGTTTCATCAATGCAGAGAATTATGCATACGATGCAGCAAGAAAGAAAGTGGATCCTAAGTCCCTTTTGACTAAACAATGTATGTGATTTCACCTTAGTGTAGTAAGAGGCAATGGGTGGGATTTCAACTCTTGATATTATTTGGTGATGTTAAACACCTTGAGCATGTTTGGTTTGTTTATTTGCTATTGCAAATGGCCTTTGAGTATTGGTTTAAGCTTGAATGTGGTTTTTAGCCTTTTTGTTGTTTTGACATCTAGGAAGCATGCCTATGGTTCTACAGCTTGCAAGTATGTTGCTATGGTTTAGTTTGCACTTCGTTATGGTGTTCTTTGATATTTATCCGTATAGTATGTGTGTGTGGCATGTGTTGGAATGGTTTCGGAGGTGAAGAGTTAAGAAATACCAGCAATTTGGAAAATTGCAGGGCCAGGCGTATCGGAACGCTCTTATCTGTTTCGGAATGGTGGCTGTAATGGCCATAGTGTTTCGGAACGGGTAGGCACGTTTAGGAACCTTTCGCCACTGTAAATCACCGTACCAAAACTGATCTTTTGGGGTCTCAGAACCCATCCGCGTATCGAAATGGTCAACATGGTTTCGAAACGGCCGTTACGATACAGGGTCTTGTTTTCCGAAACACTTGACCGTTGGATTTTGAATTTGAATAGTTCCAAGTTCTGTTTCTCACGTTTTGGTCCCTGAATGTTGTAAGTTCAATTGGTTGAGTTTGGATGGTCCGTTTTAGTTGAGATTTGACATGCTTGCATGTTATATGACTAATTTTAGATTGGTAACTTTAAAATCTGTTTAGTTCTCAATATTCTGGAAATTTACAATTTAGTATCTAAATGGTAATCGTATGTATTTCGACCCCTAATTGGATTCTGATCGTTGTGCCGTTTTTGCGTAATCACTTTGCTAAACATATAGGGTAATAATGCGCATCTAGAAAAGATAAAATGAAAAATAAGGGTTGTTAATTGGGGTTGACTTTTGCGAGTTGACTTTGGTTTTCCCCGTGTAATCTACCTAGTTCGGGTCGAGCGTCTATGCCGGGCTAAGGGGGTTACATTTGTTGGTATCAAAGCCATGTTTCAAAAGAATTAGGGATGGTGGTAGGCAAAATTGGTATGTTTTAATGCATGATTGTTTGAGAAAGCGTGTTTTGATTGAATGTTGGAGCTTATGCTATGCTTGATTATTATAAATCATATGTGAGATAAATATGAATATATGTCGATGATGTGTTGAGGATGTATGCTGATTTCGAATGGTGAAAAGCATGTTGATTAAGAAATGCTATGGTATGCTATGTTATGCTTGAGGGAAATCAGGGTGCTCATTGCCTTATTACACTAGTTAAATGTTTTTTTTGTAAACTTAGATCCTTGCTTGAGGCTGACATAAATCATGGTTTGATTTGTTTTTGTTATTTTTCCTTGTTAAAAATAGCACAATGAGTCCGAGGAGAGAGTTTGGATTGAATATGTTAGTACTTGCGGGTGAGCAGGGTAATCAAGGGAACGATGTTCCGTTGGTTGGGAATGTGCATGTTCGGCCGTTCTTACCTAGAGTTGAGATGATAGGGCAGCAGGAAGGGGCTGACCCTGTGACGGAAGTGCTATCATCATTGGTTCAGGAGATGTCTGAGGCATCTCACACTACAAGAAGTTAGATTTTTAGTGACCATTTGATTGTGACGATGAAGAATTTCATCACAAAAAGTAGATTATTTGTGACGAAACTTGTTCGAGTCACTACTGAAAGAAGTAATTGTGACGTATAACTATTTGGTCACTCTTTTGGTAATAATTGTGACAAATTTCGATACATCACAAGTAATTCGTCACTAATAATGTCTTATTGTGACGAAAGCAAGTTGTCACTATCAATTCGTCACTGATAACAAAATTAAATTGGCGCCAACTTGTTTTTGGTAGGAAAAGATGTGATAGTGACAACATATCACAAAAGTCACTATTAGTATTCATAATTGTGACAAAAAAAGTATGTCACTATTAAATTTACCTTTCTATAATAATGTAATTGTGACAATCTGAACTTGCGTCAAAAGTATATAGCCACTATATATAATTGTGATGACATCTACTTATCACTAATTAAATTCCCGATGACTGATGTAATAGTGACATGTCAAGTAGTCACTATTATTAATCATAAGTGTGACAATTTGCTTGTGACGATAAATATTTTCGTCACAAAAATCGGTTATTTGTGACGTAATTTGTTTGTGGCACTAATGAAATTTGTAATTGTGACGTATTACTCTTTGGTCACTCTTTTTTATAATAATTGTGACAATTGTAAATTATGTCACAAGTAAAATGTCACTATTAGTGACTTATTGTGACCAAAATAATTTTTCATCAACAACTCGTTACTAATAACATACGCAAATTGGCACCAATTTATTTTTTGGTGGGAAATGATGTACTAGTGACAACATATCAAGGAATCACTATTGTTATTTATAATCGTGACGGTAAAAGTATGTCAAGTAGTCACTATTATTATTTATAATTGCAATATAAACTTTTTACAAATTTTATTAATAATTAATAAAATTACTTCAAACTCACAAAATATTAATAATTATTTTCAAATACAATATAAGGAAATTAAATGTATTTTAATAAAATACTTCAAATGAAAAATTTAATAAACAAAATATTAATTGTCACAAAATATAAAAAAAGTAAGACTAAAACTTAGAAATAAACTTTAAATAGTATATGTTCAATAATCATCATCATCATCATCATCATCATCATCATTTGCTTCAGCATCGCTAATTGAATCTGACTCATCATCCTTATCATTAATAGAAGTAAACTCATCATGATCTGATTCATCTTCTTCATTCTCAACACCTACAGTCGCATCAAGATTAACAGAACTTCCTTCAACAACTGTACTAACTAATTGAGGCCTATCCAAAAACACCACATCATCATCATCGTCGTTGCCCGCATTAAATTCATGAAATCTGAAACCTAATTCCTCATTTTCTTGACATGGTTCCTCTCCAACATCTTCACAAGGTAAATCATACAAATCACGCGGTTTTGTCTTCACTACAACTTGCCAATTCGAATTTTTGATATCTTTGACGTAGTAAACTTGTTCAGCTTGAGAAGCTAAAACATATGGCTCTTGGGTTCTCAACTTACGTGTCACATTAACCATAGAAAATCCAAACTTATCTTCCTTAAACCCCGATTTATGATACACATCCCACCAATCACCCTTAAACAAAATTACACTATTTCCACCAGGGTAATTTAATTGTATGATGTCTGTTAACACACCAAAATAATCCAAGTTACCCGTACTCTCATATCCTTTGACGAAAATTCCACTATTTTGTGATTTTAATTGCAAGTCTCGTTCTTTCCTGTTGAACCTCCAATCATTGATAAGATAGCTTGTGTAACGAAAAACTCGTTTATCAGGTCCACAAGATAAATTAAATAGTTGATTGTTGACCAATTCACTTCCTTCATCATACAATTGACAAACCTGTTATAACCATTAATCATTAAATATATATATATAAATATATTAAAAACTAAATAAAATGTACCTAATACTTACGTATTTTTTAAACCACTGATGAAAATCTTCAGCGTGTTTTTTCTCTATATTTCTAGCATCCTCCCTTTTAAGCTTTTCCTTGTGCATGCTACACAATTTATAAGAAAGCAAATGTAAGAAAAAATAATCATACATAACATGTAGAACAAATTGTATACACATACAATTTTACATTACTTACTCAATAAAGATTCTGGTTTCTTCACAATTTTCTAAAACGTACATCCTAGCTTGAGCCCATTCTGTAAAGCTTAACTCTTCGTATTGTTTTCCAAGTAATGGCCTACCAACTTGAGAGAAAACAAGTAGCTTTGGATGCGAATGGCTTCCACTTCCTTCAAAATTTCTTCCAACCCGATTCAAACTAGTTTCGGTTTCACATAAATACCTAGAACAAAAATGGACCGCTTCTTGCATAATATATGCTTCACCAATTGAACCTTCTGGCCGAGCTTTGTTTCTCACATAAGATTTTAGCTTACGTAAGTATCGCTCAATAGGATACATCCACCGAAACTGTACTGGTCCCGCAAGTTTCGCCTCACTAGCTAAATGAATTATTAAATGTACCATTATATCAAAAAAAGAAGGAGTAAATATCTTCTCTAACTTACACATGGTTAAAGGAATTGACTGTTCAAGTCTCTCCAAATCCTTGACATGTAATGTTTTAGCACATATCTCTCTTAAATAAGCACTCAACTCAATTAGTACTCAAGATACCTCTTTAGACAATAAACCACGTAAAGCTAAAGGAAGATATCGATGCAAAAATACATGACAATTATGACACTTCATTCCAGAAATCTTGTAATCATTTAAATTCAGACATTGAGAGACATTAGAAGAATAACCATCTGGAACTGTAAGATCTTTTAGAAATTGGAAGAAAGCTTTTTTTTTATCTTTTGACATTGTATAACATGCAGGGCGAAACACATACCTAGCATCACCAATAGAAGTGGCATGAAGCTCAGGTCGTATACCCATGCACTCCAAATCAAAACGAGCATTGATGTTATCTTTTGTTTTACCTTCAATGTTTAATAATGTCCCAAGCACATTGTCACAAACATTTTTTTCAATGTGCATAACATCCAAATTGTGTCTCAATTTTAGCGTTCTCCAGTAAGGTAATTCAAAAAAGATACTTTTTTTCTTCCAATTACCAAGTGATGGAATTTCATCTCGCTTTCTTTTTCTTTATTTTTACCAAAGGTCACCTGTATATGATTAGAATTATCAATAACGCATTATATATATATATATTAAAAAAATTAAAATAATAACAAATTAAAATGAAATGAAATGAAATACATAAAGCTTCACCTGTGGAAATTGTTTATATTGTTCAATCACATCATCTCCATATAATTGTTTAGGTGCGCATCGTCTTTCTTTTGTTCCATCAAAAGATTTAGCATTGTTTCTCCATGAATGATTAAGTGGCAAAAAACGACGATGAGCTAAATAGCATGTTTTACGCCCATTTTGAAGCCTACGAGATGATGTATCTAGATTACAAGTGGGACATGCTAACTTTCCTTTTGTGCTCCATCCTGATAAGTTAGCATATGCAGGAAAATCATTTATGGTCCATAAAAGAGCTGCATGCAACTGAAAGTTACTTTTTGAAGATGCATCATATGTTTCTATTCCTTTATCCCACAATTCTTTCAACTCATCAATCAAAGGTTCTAAAAACACATCAATATCATTTCCAGGAGCTTTAGGACCGGGAATGATGAGCGACATCATAAAATAAGGGTCTTTCATGCACATACATGGTGGTAAGTTATAAGGAATTAATACCACTGGCCATACACTATAGGAGGTACTCATATTGCTGAATGGATTAAAACCATCACTTGCCAAACCAAGTAAAATATTACGTGGATCTGCTGCGAAAGAAGGATGCATCAAATCAAAATTTTTTCAAACCTCAGAATCTGCAGGATGTCTCATAGACCCATCACTACAAGGGTTTTGTTTGTGCCATCTCATCTCTTTAGCAATCTTCGATGACATGTATAACCTTTGCAAGCGCGAAGTTACTGGAAAATATCGTAAAATTTTCTGGGCCACCATTTTCTTACGACCTTGTTGATTAGTCATATTTTTATCATTCTTCCATCTTGATTCACCACAAGTTGGGCAAGATTGAGCATTATCATATTTCTTCCTATAAAGGATGCAATCATTGACACAAGCATCTATCTTCACATATGTGAGCCCTAAATCTTGTGTAACTTTCTTACTCTCAGCAAAAGATAAAGGAACTTTGTTACCTTTAGGAAATGCTTTGACCAATATTTTTAATAAAGCATAAATTGCTTTCGCACTAACACTATAAAGACACTTGAAATTCAATATTTGAACAATGAAGGATAATTTGGAAAAAATTTCACAACCAGGATATAGATTTTGTTCTACTTCTTGTGATAATCTGTAAAACTTAGCAGCTTCATTGTTTGGATCACTGGTAATTTCATTGATATCTTCATTAACTACTTTGCTAGCATTAGGACTTGCTTCGATGAGAATATCATTTGTTTGAGCATCAAAATGTCGGGAAAAATTATCAGCAGCACGTCCAAAGTCAAACACCATATCATGTATCCTATCTTGATCATCCCCATCCTCGCTCCCATAAGTAAGTTCATCATCACTACCTTCACTAGAATCAAACATATTCTCTCCATGGTGGAACCATTTTTTGTACTCTTTATTTATCCCATGTACTATCAAATGTTCATAAATAGATTCTCGTGTCCTAAATAAATTATTGTTACACTTTTTACATGGACAACGAACTTCCCTTCCTTCATCAATTTGACTGAACGCAAATTCAAGAAATTCATTCACTCCTTTTTCATACTGAGGTAATCGTCTATCAATAATTTCCATCCAACTTTTATCGATAGCCATTATCCTACAATAAGAAAGATATATTGATTATGCTTATTTTTAGTAATGTTTATCTTTGAACTATTCAAGAGCATCAGTAGCTCCATGGTTGACGATGGATTGATTAGCAAGAAAACATCAGTAATTTTTAGTAGCATCAATTAAAATATATTTTCTTAGTTTACCATGTTTATAACATTTAATTTGAGTAATTTTTCCATGTTTATATATATTATATTCTTTGAAATTGCATTTGTTTTTTATTAACATAATTAAAATATTGATTGTCTCTTAGTTTACTGCTTTTGAATATACACTTTATTTTGTTATTTTTTAATTTACTTTGTGAGTATTTGAGGATTAATATTCTGCTTGTTTTTTAAGATTTATTATAATATTTTTCTTTTGTTTCAATGCAGAAATATTACTTAACATTTTTTTTATAAAAATTGTAGGTACAAAATGGTTAATATTTTAAGGCGTATATATTTATCCAATTCTGATCAACAAGTGGCTGGTCATGTTGGAAATGATGTTCAGCCATTAAATCTTCCTAATCAACAAGATACACTTGTGAACTTGGACAATAACAGCGGCCAAGAAACACCAATTGTTACTTACACAGGTTATTCAATTTAAATTTGATTTTCAAATTATAAATACGGGTATATGATTATATATTTTATATTTATAGTTATATTTATATATATAGAGCATCACATTTCTAAGAAAAGTGGACGAGGACCTACTAAAAATACAAAGTTTGCAAAAAAGAAGGCCAAAGGTAAAGAACTTGATATTCAATTTCCCCCTCCATACAACAAGGTATGCGGTAAGCATGCTAGCCTTTTCAAAGCGGAGGTAACAAGCTGTGTTCGACAACATGCGCCATTTCGAGTCACAAGTTGGAAAGAAATTTCTGAAAATGAAGTTAAGACATTGTGGCTTATCTTAAAGGTATGGTTTCAATGTGCATTTTATTAATATGCGTGGACATAAATATATTTCTTACAACGTAGGTGATGAGAATTTATTTTTAATATATTTATATTTATATTTATTATTTGATTTTTAGGATAAATTTAATTTTCCGGATGACGTATATCCTTATGTGATGAAACAAGTGCAAGTTCAGCATAAGAGTCGTCAGTATCATTTATACCGTCGCTATCTCAAAAGCAATGAATGTCCAAATGATGTGGATTCAAATGATTGGGAATGGTTGATTGCCAATAAATGGAGTACAAATAAGTTTAAGGTATTTTTATATAATAAATTTTACTTTTATTATTTATGTTATATAAAACTAACGTTTTAATCATATTGCAGGCTCAGAGTGATCGAAACAAAGTGAATAGAGGACACCAACAAATTGGGTCAATTGTCGGCACAAAATCAATTATTCAGAAAGCATATGAGATGGTAAATTTGAATTAAATATTTAATACACGTGCATCTTTCATTTTATTTGGTTTTAGAATAACATGTTTAATTATGTTTAGATTTTATTATTTTAGAAAGATAAAAATTCTGATGAATGGCCTGATGCTGTAACACTTTGGAAGGCCACACATATAAAACGCAATGGCACTTGGTCTGTGCCAAATGGGGAAGAAATAATGGTTAGTTTATTTTTTATTTCATACTAAATTTATTTTTGTAAAAAAATAATTGTTTTTTATTTATTTCAAATGTAGAATAAGCTTCAAGAAGAGGGTGAGAAAAATCAAGAGAAGATTTTATCTGCACCTATACCTTTAGTGGAGCATTTTGGACTTGTTTTGAGAACTATGTCAAACTGAGGCTGAAACTGAGGCTGCCAAAAGACGTGCAGAAAGTGAAGTTACAAGACTTACTGAAATTTCAAAAAAGCAAGAGGAAACCAACATTGAACTTTAAAAAAATATAGAAACTCAATGTGAAGAACTTATAGCTCAAGGAAAGGCTATTGAGAAACAAAGCATGGAACTACAACAAGTAAGAGAGTTATTTACACGTTTAGCAGGTGAACAATTAGTTTCGGATTTGTTTCCCAATGCATCTCAGTCAAATTCTGCAACTAGCGATGTAAGTACAATATTTAAATTACATAAATAATTTGATTTTAACTAGTAGTTTATTATAGTCAATTAATTTTTTATTAATTAACTTATTTTTTCTCTTATTGTTTATTTTGTAGGAAAATGCCCAAGAGTGAACTTTGGTGTGGAGCACGTGACTTGGAGTTTAATTTAGAATATTGATATCTTACCAATAAAATTATGCATTATGAACTATTTAATTTTTAACTTTATTTTTGGATATTTTTTATATTTTGAAATTATTTACATTTTTGTTGATTTATTTACTTTTTAATATAAAAATTGTCTTCGAATTGCGAAAATAAAGAATATTATTAAATAAAAATAATAGTAATTGTATATTTTTATTCACTGATAATTTGTTTAATAATTTTAAATATTTAGACGTAAAAAATATCTAAGAAAATAGTTATTATGATGATTTTTTGTTACAATTTTATTTTTAGTGTCAAATAATTTGGTCACTCTTTAAAAAGTTATTGTGATTATTAAATTTATCACAATTTCTAAATAAATATCGTGTCGAATATCTAGTCACAAATATTGTTATTGTGACATATTTTCTTTGTCACAAATATATTTGGTCCTTCTAAGTTGATGCAATCGTTGTGGATCCCATAATGGAACTCAGAAAAGATTGCCGTGGATTCATGGTTGGATTACCTTGGACACTGTCAAAGAGGAATTTTTGTTTGGGTAGTAGTTGATCGTTTGTTGCTAAGATTGTGTGATTGCATGGCATGCCGAAGTCTATTGTGTTGGATAGGGATCCGAGGTTTACATCACAGTTTTGGGAATGTTTGCATCAAGCCTTGGGTACACGGTTGCTTTTCAATACTTCTTAACATCCTCAGACGGATAAAAAGTCGGAGTGTGTTGCTAAGGTGTTTGGGGGTATGCTGTGATGCTGTGTTTTAGACTTCCAAGGTTCATGGGGAAGCATTTTCCTTTGGTTAAGATATCTTATAATAATTGTTATCAGGCAAACTTACAAATGGCTCTGTACGAGGCGTTGTATGGGAGAAGGTACACAACGACTCTTTGTTTGGCGGACACAGGGAAAAGGTTGGTTTTGATGTCGGTTATGTTAAAAGGATACCATTGAGAAGGTGAAGCTCATTTGTGAGCATTTGAAGACAGCATCAGATCAGCAAAAGTCTTACGCGGACTTAAAGCGTAGGGAGTTTAAGTTCACGGTTGGCGAACCTGTGTTCTTGCAAGTATCGTCTGGGAAGAAGGTGATGAGATTTGGGCGTAAGGGTAATCTTAGCTGAGGTATATTGGACCATATGAAGTTGTGGAGCATATTGGTCCTGTGGCATATCGTTGAGGTTGCCTCCCGAGCTGGAAATGATTCATGATGTGTTTCATGTCTCGATGTTGCGGAGGTATAGATCGGATCCTTCGAATGTAATGCATGTTGAGGGGATGGAGTTGAATCCGGATTTGTTTTATGATTAGGAACCGGTGAGGTTTTAGGATGTGAGAAGCAAAGTTCTTCGTGGCAAACTGGTAGAGCTTGTAAAAGTGTTGTGGCGACACCGATGAGTTGAGGAGGCCACTTGGGAAAGCAAGGCGGACTTGTTGAAGCAGTTTCCGCACCTTTTCCTTCAACTAAAATTTCGGGGACGAAATTTCCTAAGAGGGGGAGAGTTGTAACGCCCTAGTTTTGGGCCTAGATGTTTTAGACATCGTATCAGACCGGTCAGAAACGGATCGAATCACGTTAGGTGATTTAGGGAAATCAAAGATCGAGAAAGGATAAAAATATGGTAAAAATTGCTAAAATCCTTTTAAATCATGTTTAAGGGGTTGGTCAAATCAATTTTACAAAATAGGCTTTGGAAGTGGTACATTTTGGGTAGTGACCAAAATCTAAATTTTCAAAACTGTGGAAAAATGAAATTTTAAAGGAGGAGCAAAAAATCTTAGAATCTTTATGGAGCTATTGTGCAATTAAACCTTCCTTAAATTGACATGTGTTTTAAAAGGATTTTTAGATGATTAAATAAAAAGGATTTTATTTAATTAAAATATTAAAATAGAATAATGAGAAGTTTTTCACGTAACTAACTTTTATTAATCAGCAAAATTATTTTGCTCAACACTTTCTCCAGAAATCTTTTCTCCCAAACACTCTCTCATTGATTTCCAAATCAATTCCAAGATTTATCTTCAAGATTTTCGTGTTTTGTGAAGCTAAAACTTGTCAAACCTTAAGGAAGGCAAGGATTGGAGGTAAATCCCGTTCTTAACCTTCAATCTAGGTTCTTTATTGAAATTCCCAAGATCTTTGGCTTCTAATTGATGTTTTTGGGTGAGTTTTTTTATACTTTTGATTTGATATCAAAATCTTGCAAAAAATATGATTAAAATCATGATTTTCGGATTGGATTTGATGAGCTCTGTTTTGGATTGGTTTTAAATGAATTTTGAGTTGATTATTATGTTGAAATAGGGTTTTGATAATATAGATCCTGAAATCCTTGAGATCCTTGAGTTTCTTGATGGTTTTAGTTTGGTTTTTGAGGTGAAATGATGAAGTTATGCTTGCTGGATGTATAAGGAAGGGCTTAGGTTGTTTTTAGATGTGTTTTGATGTTTATAAATGGTTGAAAGTGATGTATGTTGGTTGGGCTTTGTTTAGGAAGCAATCGATTGAGTTTTCGATTGTTTCAGATGGGTAAATTGGTGTATTTTTTGTGAGCAATGAGTTTGTGTTTAGTTGCTGGTGTTGAAATGCATTTTAATGCATTTGGATCTCTGTTTTGGTGATCTAAAAATAGGGGATCTTGATCTAGAAGCAAACGAAGCATTTTTGGAGGCTTCAGAAGGGCGATTTTTTCGTCGGCGAACAAGGTTTCACGTATCGGTGAGTGGAAATGGATTTTCCAGCTTTGTAGCGCATTGAGCGTGGTCTTCGGAGCATAGTGTAAGTTTGAATCACTTAGCTAAGCTCAAGAGTAAGTGATCGAAGGACTCTCTCAGAATGTGGTATGATTTGGTTTTAAATGCGCTTGAATTAAATGTGGTTTATTTACTATTTTAAAGAATGTTATGAGCATTGATGATGCTGGTTTTTAATGCCATTTTGTTAAGTACGCATATGGTAAGTGATCCTTGGGTTTATATGATTTATGCATATGGTTTAAGCATGTTAATGCTTGTGAAAATGACATTGTGGTTTATGCTTGTAAAATAGTGAAATGATGTTGATTAATGATTATATTGGCAAGTGATGGAAATGATTTTTGCTTACTTTAATCGGATATAGTTTGTCGGCTATAGGATTGGGTGCACGTGAATAAAGTCGCCTTGGATATCGAGGGTTTGTGATTGTACCTTAAACTTCATCCAAGTACCCTGGCGATTGAGGAATTGACGTCACCACGATGGAGGATGGCTCTCGTGGGTGGAATTGATTAAGCGTCACAAAAGTGGAGGATTGCTCCCGTGTGTGAGCTTGGTTAAGGTGATTACAATGGTTGAGGTAGCTCCCATGTGTAAGCCTTGTTTTGTGTCCCGGCTCTCGCTAGTTGGTTATACAACTACTGATGAGTGGTGTTGAGGGGTTGTGATTGTACCGTTATACTCCCCCACGAGTGTTGAGGTGTTGTGATTGTACCGTTAAACTCCACCACGGGTGTTGAGGGGTTGTGATTGTATCGTTAAACTCCACCACGAGTGTTGAGAGGTTGTGATTGTACCGATTAAACTCCACCACGAGTGTACACCGGTTGATGGCCTATCGTGTCCGTGAGCCTTGTGTAGTCTGGTAGTGTATATGAAGCGTGTGGGACAACTCTTGGAATCCGCGTATCCGATTGTGTCATTTGTGTTGGTTTTGATATGATTTGAGATTAATCACTTGTGTGGCAATATAATGTGGATGAATGTTTAAGCATGAGTTGCTTGGGAATTATGCTAGAACGCATGTGATGCTTGGTTTAAGTATGAGCAGAAGATTTTGCTATGGTTTTAATGATGCTATGAGCATATGAGTTTAAAAGGGTGTATTGATGCTTTTGAGAGCATGATTTAAATGAAGGCATGAGTTTGCAAATGATGTTATCTTGATTTTATTAAATGCATTGATGAATGTTTGGTTTTAGTGATCCTCACTAAGCTTTATGCTTACACTCATTTGTTTCATCAATGCAGAGAATTATGCATACGAGGCAGAGAGAAAGCAAGTGGATCCTAAGTCCCTTGTGACTAAACAATGTATGTGGCTTCACCTTAGTGTAATAAGAGGAAATGGGTGGGATTTCAACTCTTGATATTATTTAGTGATGTTAAACACCTTGAGCATGTTTGGTTTGTTTATTTGGTATTGCAAATGACCTTTGAGTATTGGTTTAAGCTTGGATGTGGTTTTTAGCCTTTTTGTTGTTTTGACATCTTGGAAGCATGCCTACGGTTCTAAAGCTTGCAAGTATGTTGCTATGGTTTAGCTTGCACTTGGTTCTGGTGTTCTTTGATGTTTATTCGTATAGTATGTGTGTTGTGGCATGTGTTGGAATGGTTTCGGAGGTGAAAAGTTGAGAAAAACCAGAAATTTGGAAAATTGCAGGGCCAAGCGTATCGAAATGCCCTTATCTGTTTTGGAACGGTGGCATGTAATGGCCATAGTGTTACGGAACGGGTAGGCACGTTTCGAACCTTTCGCAACTGTAAATCACCGTATCAAAATGGATCTTTTGGGGTCTCAGAATACACCCACGTATCGAAACGGTCAACATGGTTATGAAACGGCCGTTTCGATACAGGGTCTTGTGTTCTGAAACAATTGACCGTTGGATGTTGATTTTGAATAGTTCTATGTTCTATTTCTCACGTTTTGGTCCCTGAAAGTTGTAAGTTCAATTGGTTCAGTTTGGATTGTCTATTTTAGTTGATATTTGACATGCTGGCATGTTATATGACTAATTTTGGATTGGTAACTTTAAAATCTGTTTAGTCCTCAATATTTTCGAAATTTACAATTTAGTCCCTCTATGGTAATCGTATGTAATTGGACCCCTAATGGGATTCCGATCGTTGTATCGTTTTCGTCTAATCACTTTGCTAAACGTATAGGGTAATAATCTGCATCTAGAAAAGATAAAATGAAAAAAATAAGGGTCGTTAATTGGGGTTGACTTTTGCGAGTTGACTTCGGTTTTCCCCATGTAATCTTCCTAGTTTGGGTCGGGCGTCTAGGCTGGGCTAAGGGGGTTACATCCTCCTAAACAAACCAAACTTATTTGTGCATTTAATTTTCCCTTGTGAAAGAATTACGATTCGTGTTAAGCTATCCAATCCCTGTGGGAGACGATATCTTCTATACTACAACTTGACAGGAGTGTGGACTTGCGCTCATATTTAGAGAACACCTAAACGATGTACAAGGTTTTGGCGGTTTCGGGCACCTTTAGGGAAAACATCATAGAATATTTTTTCTCTGGCAGTGCTTCTTTTTCTGTTTGTTGCCTGTTGCGGCAGATTCCTGCAATCATGTTAGAATTTTACAAATAGTTCAAGCAGGCAATGTTTATCAGAAATTCAAACAAATTCAACATGTAACAATAGTGCTTTTAATTTTTGGCAATTATAGAAAAATTCTAGGTTTACTTCATGCTTTACCCAAGATTAAGTTCTTTTTAATTGGTGCAAAAAATTTTAAAGTCGGTTATCCTATCATAGGCACAAGTTTTAACAAAAAAAAATTCTTTGCGATTAATTTTTAAGGCAAGTATATTACACAACCTAATATGCACTAGTTATGCCTAAACAAAAATGAGTGCTAACCCCCCAAACTCGAGACGGGCATTGCCCTCAATGCACAAAATAGTATACAAATAAAAAACAGAAAAATAAATACAATTAAGATAACATAGAAAAATAAAGAAAGGAAAAGAAAAGAAACAACTCTAGAAGTTGGCTGAAGGCTGAGAATAAGCTTGGGTCTTTGCGGCAGAGGTGGAAGATGAAGATTGGATGACAAGGCGACGGCTGGCAGATGTCCGGGCGACAGACTTGGCGGGTGATATTTTTGCTATTTGCGGTGGCTAGACTCTCTTAGGAGTGGGGCGAGGAGCTTCACATTGTTCCGGCTCGGATTCTGACTCCTTCTCCTCTGACTCGGCAGAGATGATGTGTCGTTTCCTCTTCCTGGTTGCCTACTCCATTGGTTCTGCATGAGGGCTTTATGTTACCATCGGTGATGCTACTGCTATCTTCTGCTGCTCCACCTCGTTGGACGGGGAGGTGTTGGCCACCGTTTCTGCTGTACAAGTTGGAGAAAAATGTTGCTGATTCATCTCGGGAGTGTCCGCCACCGTGTTAGAGATGGCATAGTGTGTTGGATAGTGTGTTGGAGATGGCATCTGGCGATAGAAGAGGGCGTGGCGGGTAGCTGCTTCTGATGGTGTTCCTTCTCGGGGTTCAGCGGTGGTGGCTAATTCTGCAGGGAAGGTGGGAAGGGAGGGATCATCATTGGGAAATTTCTGAAGAAGATAGGTCACAAAAGCTTCTTGGACCTCCCCCACGTACTTCATGAATGTCAATTGTTGTTGTTCTATCTGTTTGTTGTTGTCGATGAGAGTACGAAGTAGGGCAATGACTTCATTATTCTGGGCAGGGTCAGTACTGCATGTGGCTGCCGGTGTAGCTGGCTCGGAGTGATTGGTTCTATCTCTTGGGCATGCATCATCTGCAGGCGAACCTTTCTGGTCTAGCCCTCTGATAAATGCATAAATATCCTTGTTTTAATACGTTTTTGCTATAGCATTTGCCTGTTCTTGAGTTCATACCATAGCATTTACTCTACATGTAGGTTGCATTTTCTACTTCTGGGTGAATCTTTATCTTTGTTGGTTATTGGTTCATATTGAGGGGTACTGCTCGGAAGGTTGGTTTTGGTTGTGGTGGTGCGCAGGAAAGGAGTCAAGAGTGAAAGCTGGTGTTGGGAATTGCTATAGCATGATGGAAGTGGATATTTTCCAGCACGTGAGATACACGTGAGCTGCAAAAGCACGTGAACATGCAGAAAAGGACGATTTGACATGTGCAGCAGCCGGTACCCACCTGCAGACTGTCCTCCTTGTCTCCTCATGGCAGACCTTGTCGGTGGATATTCCTTGGGATTATCAAGACATCTTTAGGGCACCAAACCCTAGAAGCCTCCACTATATAAATGGGAGAGAAGCTTGGAGAAAAGGGTGTTGTGGAGTGTGTTGCAAAAAAAAAAGAGGCGGAAGAGAGAGAAAAGGAGAGGGAAGTTTTCACCTTCATCTGCTCCAGCATGGTGTCCTCCATCGTTGAGGCTCTAAGGAGTGGCCTCACTGGCCTCGAGAGAGGCGGTGAGCCTAAGACAGTCAGATAGTCCATGGCGAAGACGGAGTTCACCTTTCTTTCTGTCGTTATAGCAATTTATTTTCATATCTTTATATTTGGTGACGTTATAGCAATGATATGTTGGATGATATTGCCCATCCACAAACTGTTTTAGGTGGCTTGGATTTGATGGATGATTTTATTTTGAGTCCTTCTTAATGCATGCTATAGCTTTCTCAGTGTTTATCATGATTCTATGCTTTGCTTATGCATTTCTCATTTCCTTAAAGTTGTAAGAGCTTAGGGTCGTAAGTGCTTTGAGAGATAGGCCCTACCTTAAGCGCCTTCGAGAGTTGGCCGTTCTTTAAGTGTGTGTTGGGGTTAGTAATCGAGAGAGCTAGCCTTAGAACCCTCATAAGCAATGGAGTGACTGTTGAGAGGCAGACTCTAACCTACCTTAGAGATAAGTGATAGGTTTCAAGGGCTAAAAAGGATAGTTCGTGAAGGGTAGGGAGTGTTAAGAGTTTACGCCGAGAGGTATGGCTGTAGCATTTCTGACTCCCAGTTTCATGACTAGAGATAGTTTAGGAGCACTCTTAGTAAATCCCGCGTAGCATAGAAGATAGCTGAAGAGCCTTAATATCGTTAAGAAGCTTGAGTTAGGTTGTCCATCATTCCCAGCCAGTCATTCCGTAGTGAGTTTCGCATACGAAAGGGGACATTTTATCATATTGTTATCTCATCTTTCTCTGCACTGATTTGCTCCAGCATTATTTTACACCATCTCTTTTACTATAGCACTGTCATATGCAAAAAGTTCAATCTTTATTGTTACAACAACCATGAATACCTCCAATCCCCGTGGAGACGATACTCACTCATCACTTTATTACTCGTTCGACGTGTGTACTTGCACCATTTGTGTATCATTTACAGTACTGCAAGATCACGCAACACGTTTTTGGTGCCGTTTCCAGGGATTGGCAATTGGTTGTTTACAATTTTTGTTTTTATCGTTTGTTCTTTTTGTTTTTGTACATATTTATTTTAGGTTTTTCATTTTTCCTTTTCAGGTGTCTTGCTAGTGTATGACCAGAAGGCGACCTACAAGACCCCTGCAATCACCTATTTCTGAGATCGAGCATTTCTTGAGACTTAGGAGACGTGTTCGAGGAGAAGAGAATAGAAACATGAACGGAGAAATACCACCACCTCAAGGTAACGGAGATGCTATGGCAAATGGCCACGAAGAAGCAGCTCGACCTCGTGCAATTAGAGATCATTTGACTCCTATCTTGGACGATCTCTATCCTGGAATAGTAGCTCCAGAAATTCAGGCAACCCAGTTCGATCTTAAACCTGTTATGTTCAACATGTTGAACACTATTGGTCAGTTTGGAGGTATGCCTCACGAAGATGCAAGACAACATATTCATGCTTTCTTGGAAGTTTGTGACTCGTTCAGACAACAAGGAGTGCATGAGGATGTGATAAAGCTTAAAATGTTTCCATATTCTTTACGTGATCGTGCTAGAGCACGGCTAAGTGGAGTGTCATCTGGATCAATGGAGACTTGGACAGATTTGTGCAAAATGTTTCTACTACGGTATAATCCACCTAATAGAAACACTTAGTTGAGAAATGATATTTCTTCTTTTCGTCAAGCTGATGACGAATCCATGTATGAGTGTTGGGATCGATTCAAGGGATTATTGAGGAAGTGCACAAATCATGGTTTTCACGACTGGACCCAAGTGGTTATGTTCTATTTCTCACGTTTTGGTCCCTGAAAGTTGTAATTTCAATTAGTTGAGTTTGGATGGTCTGTTTTAGTTGAGATTTGACATGCTGGCATGTTATATGACTAATTTTGGATTGGTAACTTTAAAATCTGTTTAGTCCTCAATATTTTCGAAATTTACAATTTAGTCCCTATATGGTAATCGTATGTAATTGGACCCCTAATTGGATTCCGATCGTTGTGTCGTTTTCGTCTAATCACTTTGCTGATTCATCTCGGGAGTGTCCGCCACCGTGTTAGAGATGGCATAGTGTGTTGGATAGTGTGTTGGAGATGGCATCTGGCGATAGAAGACGTCGTGGCGGGTAGCTACTTCTGATGGTGTTCCTTCTCGGGGTTCAGCGGTGGTGGCTAATTCTGCAGGGAAGGTGGGAAGGGAGGGATCATCATTGGGAAATTTCTGAAGAAGATAGGCCACAAAGGCTTCTTGGACCTCCCCCACGTACTTCATGAATGTCAATTGTTGCTGCTCTATTTGTTTGTTGTTGTCGATGAGAGTACGAAGTTGTAACGCCCCGGTTTTGGGCTTAGAAGTCTTGGGCGTTGACCGGTCGGTCAAAGTGCTGTTCGAATCGTAAGAGGTTAAATTAGGAAAGCCAAGTTCGGGTTGCATTAAAAATATGGAAAAATGTTCTAAAATCATCTTTTAATATAATTAAGTGAACTGTGAAATCAATTTTGGAAAATGAGTTTTGGAGGGGTGACATTTTGGCTAGTGACCAAAATGTAATTTTTGAAAGTTTGGTGGCTGTTTTATAAAGGGTTGAAACTTTGAATCTTTAAGGGGCTATTTACCCAAAGGGAGTTTCTCCAGATTTTTCTAAGATATTTTGAGTTAAAATTCTGATTTTAAAGATTTCATAAAGGAGGGAAAAGCTTATTTTGCTATTTTCTCAACTAACTTCTCATTTTCTTTCTCTCTTTTTCTCTCAACCCAAACACTCCATTTCCAGAGTTTTAATTCTGATTTTCTCACCTAAAATCCTCCTTTCAACTCTCATTTGATTCCTAATCATTGTATCTTCAAAACCTCTTCAATTGCTACAAGTTTCATCAAGGTTTTTCATTCCAAAAAGAGGAGAAACTCAAGTTTGGAGGTAAGAACGTCCTTCTCCTCTGAACTTCAAGTTCTTTACTGAAATTCCTAAGTTTTCAATCCTAAATTGATGTTTAATTAAAGGCTTTTAAGTTGATTTATGGATCTTGGCTAATTATGCAAGATTTTGATGATTTCACATGATTTTCGTTAGATCTGAGTAATCTGTGATTTAAGAGGTGTTTTTGATGTTAAATGATCTCTAAAATGATGTGGAAATGAGTTTTGATTGATGCAATCCCGGATAGGTTGAGTTTCCTAAGTTTAGCTTGTGTTTTAAGGTAGTTTTTGAGGTGATCTTGGTGATCTGATGTTGCTGGAGGTATAAGGTTGTTAATAGATTGTTTTTAGATGTTTAATGATGTTAATGGAAGTGTGGATTTGCTGGTTTATGGCTGGGCTTTGTTTAGAAGTGTTTTGGATGCATTTTCGGTTGTGTTTGGTGGCCGAAAATGGAGGTTAAGTGAGAGCAGCGAGTTTAGGTGCTTTCATTGAAGCAATTAATGCATGATGATGCATTAATCCTCTGCTTTAATGTGTTGAAACAGGGGAGGCATCCTTGGATCCAAGAATTGTTGATCCGGAGGCTTGATTTGGTGCTTTGGCTTGAAGCAAAGTGGAAATCGGTGAGTGAAAATGGTTTTCGGCTTTGAAACCAAGGTTTTGGGGGCTTAGTTTAAGTCTAAACAACTTTGCTAAGCTCAAGTGTAAGTTTTCGGATTTCTCTCTAAGTGGTGGCCATGTTTTGGTGTGATGCAAAATGATGATTTGCATGTTTTAATTACTATTTTGAAAGCGTGTTTAAGCGTGGTATTTGCTGATGTTTTAGCATGATATTTGCTGATGTTTTAAGCCATGTGTTGAAGGTAACTCTAGGTAGGAGTACCTTGCTTTTATGCATTGATTAAATGTGGATTTGATGCTTTGAAATGCATGATGAAATGGCTTGGTTTAATGCTTTAAAACAGTGGATTATATGATGTATAAGATGTATATTGGCAAGTGATGGTTTGTAAAAGTGAAGGTCACTAAGGTGGTTAAAAGTCCTTGAGTGAGCCTTGTTACCTAAGAACATCAAGGTGGTTAAAAGTCCTTGGATGGTTCTTGTTGCGGACACTAAGGTGGTTAAAAGTCCTTAGGTGCTCCTTTCCATGGTGTTTAAAAGTCCATGGGGCCAAGGTGTTTAAAAGTCCTTGGGGCCAAGGTGTTTAAAAGTCCTTGGGGTGATTCAAGCATTGGACACAAAGGTGGTTAAAAGTCCTTGTGTGGTCCTCATTCATGGTGTTTAAAAGTCCATGGCCAAGGTGTTTAAAAGTCCTTGGGGCCAAGGTGTTTAAAAGTCCTTGGGAAAAGTTGTGAACTTGTTTTAATAAATGAAATGTATCACTTGAGCCAATATGACATGTAAAGTACATTGTGAAGCATGAGATGCTTGTTTTAATGATTATGTTGAAGCATGAGATGCTTGTTTAAATGTTATTTTGAAGCATGGGATTGCTTGATTTAAAGTATGCTTTGAGCATGTGCAAAGGTTAATTATAAGCATGTTTGTAAATGTTTTAAATTGCATTATTGAATGGTTTTTAAAGAGCACTCCTCACTAAGCTTTTGCTTACGCTCTCTCGTTTTCTTAATTCAATAATGCAGAGCATTAGAGTACCTTGAGGGGCAGCAAGAAAGGGCAAGCAATAAAGTTCAAGTAAAGCTCAATGTATGAAGGTTTTATAAGTACTTTTAGCTTTTGGTTGATTTGGCAATGGGGGACCAATATGTATGTTTTGGGAGGTGTTTGAGACTCCCTAAGTATATTGAATGTTGATGTGGTTGCTGGTTTTTGGATTGAATCCTTTTATGCTTGGTTATGAGGGTTTATGCATGAATGGTTAGCTTAAGTAGGAAGCATGCCATTTAAATTGGGGCTTTTCATATGTGATGGATATATGTTGAATTGATGATGCATTTATGGTCCCTGCATGTTGTTTGACTTTGTGGTATGATTTGGTGTTGTTAATTTGAAGTTTGAAGCATGTTTGATGATGGTTTTGAGTCGAAATCAGGCAGGGGTATCGGTACTCGGGTTTGCGTATCGATACGCCTGAGCCAAATATGCACATTTCTGCCCAGGCGTATCGGTACGGTTGAGTGGGTATCGATACCGTATGAATGCCGTATCGAAACGGGGAAACGCGTATCGATACCGTCTTGGAAGTTTGGTTACTGCCTTCCCCGCGTATCGATACGACACTAGGCGTATCGATACCTGACCGTTAATTCGGTTAAAAGTATCTTTATATGTTTTGTTTAGTTTACGTTTTGGTCCTGAATCTTGTTTGTTCAATTGGGTCCCTGTTTGATCTCTGATGATTGTGATCTTTGAGTATGTTGATTGTGTGATCACAATAAGGGTTAATGTGCATCTAGATAAGATTAAAAAGAAAAAAAAGGGTCGTTAATCAAGGGTGACTTTCGGGTTGACTTTGGTTTTCCCCGTGTGACTTTCTTAATTCGGGTCAACCGTCTAGGCCGGGTTAAAGGGGTTACATTTGGTGGTATCAGAGCTGGGTTCTCGAGTATTTGGGAATGTTTGTATGCATGATTGAAGCATGGTTTGGCATGTATGCATGTTGTATGAAAGCATGTTCAGTGGTTTGAGATATGGATGTTTTTGAGATGTATGCTGTGATGATGCATGATGAGGGTACCCATTGCCAAACAAAAGCTAAAGAAATGATGTTGTTTTTGAAAGAAATTGAGCTTGAATACTTGGAATTGCTTACCTTGCTGGTCCTGACTTGTTTTATTTTGTATTGTTATGCATGGTAAAAGTATGGCACTACATAGAGAGTTAAGGAGTAGCGTGAGAGCTACGACCCCGGAGGGGAATGTGAATGAAGAGAATACGGGTAGTGTTGTGTTACCTCCTCCTCCACCTGGTGGTGGTGGTGCGGAGAGGGAAGGAGCTGGAGCTGAGGCAGCTGATGCTAGAGCTGCAAGACCTGAGGTTGGTCAGGGGCAAGCTATGCCTGACATGTCGATGCTGGTACAAGCTATTGCGGGTGCTTTTCGAGCAGCAGTAGCTGGAGCTCAAGGAGCTGGGCATCAGGGAGATGCTGGAGCTAGATTACCCTTAGAACGTCTGCGCAGTCTTGGTGGGACTGAGTTTAGAGGTATGTCAGCTGAGAGGTCGGAAGCTTGGCTGGAAAGTACCAAGCGTGTCTTGGGACAGATGAGCTGCACTGATGTGCAAAAGTTGGGATGTGTGGTGTCTTTGCTGCAAGGTGATGCTTATACGTGGTGGACGACCACAATCTCTGGAATGGCTGAAGCTGACATCACTTGGACATTCTTTCAGAATGCGTTCAAGAGGAGATATCTGGGAGTGAAATATCTGGATGAGAAAAAGCGTGAATTCATGTCTCTGACCCAAGGGAGCATGAGTGTGGCTGAGTATGAGGTACAGTTCGTACGCCTCAGTCAGTATGCACCGGAGCTGATACCTGATGAGCGAGAGAGGTGCGAAAGGTTCCGTTATGGCTTAGTGACGGAAGTAAAGACCTACATGTTGGCTGCGGAATACAATGATATTGATGTGTTGGTTAGTCGATCCAAGGACATAGAGATGATTCTGAGTTTGTCTGCGAAGGGTGCTGGAGCGAGTTCTGGGAAGATAGCTGCTGAGTATAGTTCCGGAGGTGGACGGAACAAGAGGGGACGTGATCAGAGGTTTCAGTCCTCAGCTAAGAGAGGTGGAGGTGCACCTACTAGGGGTGGCAATGCTAGAGCTGACCCTAGTGCTTGTTGGATTTGTGGTTCGCGTGGTCACTTGAAACGTGACTGTCCTCGTGCTGGGAGGGAGGTGCAAGCTCCTGTTGTGGCAGCTGGTTATGAGTGCTGGAACTGTGGTTCTGCTGACCACTTGAGGCGTGATTGTCCGAGGATGGCTGGTGGCCAAGAGCGTGCTCCTGTTGTTGCAGCACCGCAGAGAGGTCGTGGGCGCGGCCGTGGTAATTTTCAGAGGCGATAGGAAGGTGGTCGCGGAGTAGCTCATGTTGTAGCTATTCAGCCTGAGGGTGGAGGCCAAGCGAGGGTGTATGCTCAGCGCGAGGGAAGGAATGATGCTGATGTGATTGCAGGTACCTTTACTTTGCAATCCTTGTCATTGCTTTCTTTGATTGATTCTGGATCTACGCATTCATACATTCTACGTGAGCATGCTGAATTGCTTGGTTTGCCTGTTGAGTCTTTGGATGTTGGTGTTAGAGTCACTAGTTCTTTTGGTGAAACTGTTGTGACTCGTAAGCTTTATAGAAGGTGTCCTTTGGTTGTTCAAGAGCATGTCTTTCATGTTGATCTTATGGAGTTGCCCTTTTATGGTTTCGATGTGATTCTTGGTATGGATTGGCTTGCTGAGCATCGTGCTGTTGTGGATTGTGAGAATAAGCGGGTTTCGCTTAAGCTTGCGGATGATTATGAAGTGGTGGTGGTTGGTGAGAATGTGAAGTTTCTTGTCAATGTTGTTTCTACCTTGGAGGCGAGCAGGATGCTGAGGCAAGGCTGTGAAGCGTATCTGGCTTTTGTGATGAATCCTTGTTCTAAGGAGTTGAGGGTGCAAGATATCAGGGTTGTGAAGGAGTTTCCTGGTGTTTTTCCTGAGGAGTTGCCTGGTTTACCTCCTAGTCGCGAGGTGGAGTTTGGTATTGAGCTGTATGAGAATACCACTCCTGTGTCCATTACTCCCTATAGAATGGCACCTAAGGAGTTGAAGGAGCTGAAGACGCAGTTGCAAGAGCTGCTTGATCGTGGTTTCATCCGGCCGAGTGTGTCGCCTTGGGGTGCTCCTGTCTTGTTTGTGAAGAAGAAAGATGGCACTATGAGGATGTGCATTGATTACCGTCAGCTGAACAAGTTGACTATCAAGAATCGGTATCCTTTGCTGAGGATTGATGATCTCTTTGATCAATTTCGGGGAGCTGCAGTGTTCTCTAAGATTGACTTGAGGTCAGGGTATTATCAGTTGAAGGTGAAGGATGTGGATGTGCCTAAGACAGCTTTCAGGACAAGGTATGGGCATTATGAGTTCCTTGTGATGCCGTTTGGTTTGACAAATGCTCCTGCTGCTTTCATGGACATGATGAATCGTGTTTTTCATGAATACCTGGACAAGTTCGTTGTGGTGTTCATTGATGATATCCTTGTGTACTCGCGTACTGAGGAAGAGCATGAAGAGCATTTGAGGATTGTGCTGCAAGCTTTGTTGGAGAATCAGCTTTATGCTAAGTTGAGCAAGTGTGAGTTTTGGCTTAGAGAGGTGGTGTTTCTTGGGCATGTGGTCTCAGCTGAGGGGATTCGTGTTGATCCTCAGAAGATTGAAGCGGTGATGAACTGGAAAGTTCCTAAGTCTGTTCAGGAGGTTCGTAGTTTCCTTGGTTTGGCAGGATACTACCGAAGGTTTGTGGATGGTTTTTCCAAGATTGCTGCTCCTTTGACGAAGTTGTTGTAGAAAGATGTTAAGTATGAGTGGACAGAAGCGAGACATCAGGCTTTTGAGAAGCTGAAGATGGCTTTGACGCAAGCTCCTATCTTGATTCAGCCTGAATCAGGGAAAGAGTTTGTGGTCTACAGTGATGCATCCTATGTTGGTTTGGGGTGTGTGCTGATGCAAGAGGGTAAGGTTGTGGCTTATGCGTCGCGGCAGTTAAAGGTGCATGAGCGCAATTATCCTACGCATGATATTGAGCTGGCTGCAGTGGTTTTTTCTCTGAAGATCTGGAGGCATTATCTGTATGGTGAGAAGTGTACTGTGTACACGGATCACAAGAGTTTGAGGTATCTGATGTCTCAGAAGGAGTTGAATCTTAGGCAGCGGCGTTGGTTGGAGTTGCTCAAGGATTATGATCTGACGATAGAGTATCATCCTGGAAAGGCTAATGTTGTTGCGGATGCCTTGAGTAGGAAGGTAGCTGTTGAGCTGAGAGCTATGTTTGCTAGCTTGAGTATATCGCGGGATAGTGGTCTTGTTGCTGAGTTGCAAGTGAAACCATCGTTGGTTCAGTTGATCAAGGATAAGCAGTTGTTGGATGATTCCTTGGTATCTCATGTTCAGGATATCGCGGAGGGTAGACCTTCGCATTTCTGCTTTAATGAGGATGGAGTGTTGTGTTTTGGTAGTCGAATAGTAGTGCCTGCTGATGCTGAGTTGAGGCGTGCTATTCTGACTGAAGGTCATAGTAGTCCTTTTGCTATGCACCCTGGTAGTACTAAGATGTATCGTGATCTTCGTGATGAGTACTATTGGGTAGGTTTGAAGAAGGATGTTGCAGAGTTTGTGAGCAAGTGTTTGGTGTGTCAGCGAGTTAAGGCTGAACATCAGGTTCCTTCTGGTTTGTTGCAACCGTTGAAAATTCCTGAATGGAAGTGGGAGAGGGTTACCATGGATTTTGTATCTGGTTTACCTTTGTCTCCATCGAAGAAGAATTCTGTTTGGGTGATTGTGGATCGCCTGACGAAGTGTGCGCATTTCTTGCCTGTGCATACTACGTTTTCTTTGGATAAGCTGGCAGAGTTGTACATTGCTGAGGTTGTGAGGTTGCATGGTGTGCCTAAGTCGATCGTGTCGGATAGGGATCCGAGGTTCACATCGCGTTTTTGGCAGTGTTTGCATCAAGCTCTGGGTACAAGGTTGCATTTCAGTACATCCTATCATCCTCAGTCGGATGGTCAATCTGAGCGAGTTATTCAGATTTTGGAGGATATGTTGAGATGCTGCGTGATAGAGTTCCAAGGTTCTTGGGAGAAGCATCTGCCTTTGGTTGAGTTCGCTTATAACAACAGTTTTCAGGCGAGTATACAGATGGCACCTTATGAGGCTTTGTATGGGAGGAAGTGTAGGACTCCTCTTTGTTGGGCTGAAACTGGTCAAAAGTTGGTTTCGATGCCGGCTTTGTTGAAAGGAACCACCGAAAAGGTGAAGCTCATTTGTGAGCGGTTGAAGGCTGCTTCTGACCGGCAGAAATCCTACGCGGATTTGAAGCGTAGGGAGATAGAGTATGCGGTGGGTGATCGTGTGTTCTTGAAGGTTTCGCCTTGGAAGAAGGTAATGAGGTTTGGTCGGAAGGCTAAGCTGAGCCCTAGATACATTGGACCATATGAGGTTGTTGAGCGTGTGGGTCCTGTTGCGTATCGGTTGAGGTTACCTCAAGAGCTGGAGAAGATTCATGATGTGTTCCATGTTTCTATGCTCCGGAAGTATAGATCTGATCCTTCGCATGTGATGCCTGTGGAGGAAGTGGAATTAAATCCGGATTTGACCTATGATGAGGAACCGGTGAAGGTTCTGGATTCAGATAGCAAGGTTCTTCGTGGCAAGACCATTGAGTTGGTGAAGGTGCTGTGGAAGCATCACGGTGTTGAGGAAGCCACGTGGGAGCGGAAGGAAGACATGCTGAAGCAGTTTCCTTATCTCTTTCCTTCAGGTAAATTTCGAGGACGAAATTTCTTAAGGGGGGAGAGTTGTAACGCCCCGGTTTTGGGCTTACAAGTCTTGGGCGTTGACCGGTCGGTCAAAGTGCTATTCGAATAGTAAGAGGTTAAATTAGGAAAGCCTAGTTCGGGTTGCATTAAAAATATGGAAAAATGTTCTAAAATCATCTTTTAATATAATTAAGTGAACTGTGAAATCAATTTTGGAAAATGAGTTTTGGAGGGGTGACATTTTGGCTAGTGACCAAAATGTAATTTTTGAAAGTTTGGTGGCTGTTTTATAAAGGGTTGAAACTTTGAATCTTTAAGGAGCTATTTACCCAAAGGGAGTTTCTCCAGATTTTTCTAAGATATTTTGAGTTAAAATTCTGATTTTAAAGATTTCATAAAGGAGGGAAAAGCTTATTTTGCTATTTTCTCAACTAACTTCTCATTTTCTTTCTCTCTTTTTCTCTCAACCCAAACACTCCATTTCCAGAGTTTTAATTCTGATTTTCTCACCTAAAATCCTCCTTTCAACTCTCATTTGATTCCTAATCATTGTATCTTCAAAACCTCTTCAATTGCTACAAGTTTCATCAAGGTTTTTCATTCCAAAAAGAGGAGAAACTCAAGTTTGGAGGTAAGAACGTCCTTCTCCTCTGAACTTCAAGTTCTTTACTGAAATTCCTAAGTTTTCAATCCTAAATTGATGTTTAATTAAAGGCTTTTAAGTTGATTTATGGATCTTGGCTAATTATGCAAGATTTTGATGATTTCACATGATTTTCGTTAGATGTGAGTAATCTGTGATTTAAGAGGTGTTTTTGATGTTAAATGATCTCTAAAATGATGTGGAAATGAGTTTTGATTGATGCAATCCCGGATAGGTTGAGTTTCCTAAGTTTAGCTTGTGTTTTAAGGTAGTTTTTGAGGTGATCTTGGTGATCTGATGTTGCTGGAGGTATAAGGTTGTTAATAGATTGTTTTTAGATGTTTAATGATGTTAATGGAAGTGTGGATTTGCTGGTTTATGGCTGGGCTTTTGTAACGCCCCGGTTTTGGGCTCAGAAGTTTTGGCGTTGACCGGTTCGGTCAAAGTGCTGATCGAATATATAAGTAGGAATTTAGGAAAGCCTAGTTCGGGTTGCATTAAAAATATGGAAAAATATTCTAAAATCATCTTTTAATATATATAAGTGAACTGTGAAATCAATTTTGGAAAATGAGGTTCGGAAGGTTGACATTTTGGCTAGTGACCAAAATGTAATTTTTTTGAAAGTTGCGGGACAGTTTTATAAACGATTGAAACTTTGAATCTTTAAGGAGCTATTATTCCAAAAAGGATTTCTCCAGATTTTTCTAAGATATTTTAAGTCTAAAATCTGATTTTAAAGATTTAGAAAAGGAGGGAAATCATTTTAACCAATTCTTAACTAATTTTTCTATTTTCTCTCAAATTCTCTTTTCTCTCATTTTCTCTCTACCCAAACAAGATTTCCTCAGATTTCTTTCTCTGATTTTGACTTCTTAATCTCTCATTTCAACTCTCATTTGATTCCTAATCATCTCATCATCAAAACCTCACAATTTTCAAGTTGATTCTTCAAGCTTTTTGGCTCTAAAATGGAGAAATTCAAGTTTGGAGGTAAGAACGTCCTTCTCCTCTAAACTATCAGTTCTTTACTGAAATTCCTAAGTTCTCAATCCTTGATTCATGTTTTATTAAAGGATTTTCAATTGAGATCTTGATTTTTGGCTAAAATGCAAGATTTGGTGATTTTGGTGAAAATTTCGTGTGATCTGTTTAAGCAGGGTTTTGAGGTGTTAAAATGATGTTAAATGAATGCTAAAATGATTAGAAGTTGAGGTTTAATCAATGCAATCCCGGATAGGTTGAATTTCCTAAGTTCGGCTTGGGTTTTTGGTTGTTTTTGAAGTGTATTTGGTGATCTGTTATACCTGGAGGTATAAGGATGTGGTTGTGATCATTTTGCATGTTATTTGATGTATAAAAATTGTTAGAAGTGATGGATCTTGGCTGGGTTAAGTTTTGGAAGTGTTTGGAGGTGATTTCGGTTGTGTTTGGTAGCCAAATTGCTAGTTTTGTGATGAGCAGCGAGTTGTGTTGATGTTGCTGGTGTTTTAATGCATATGGATGCATTAATGTTCTGTTTTTGTGTGCTTGAAACAGGGGAGGTTGATCCTTGAGCTTTTGAAGTGTTTTCGGAAGGTTTCGGAAGCTTGGAAAGCTTGTTGGCTAGGCTTGTTTGGTAATCGGTGAGTGAAGTTGGGATTTCAGCTTTTGAAACATGGTTTGAAGGTTTTTGGGAGCTTAGTTAAGTCTAAACAACTTTGCTAAGCTCGAGAGTAAGTGAAGAGGTTTTTGCTTTTGGATTGTGTATGTTTTGGCTTTAAAATCAATTGTGGTTGATGATTGATTTGCATGTGTTATTGCATGGTTTAATTCTGTTTTGTAAGCATGTTTTTAGCATGGTTTAATGCTGGTTTTGAAAGTCAATTGAGAAGGATGCTCAAGGTAAGAGATCCTTGGTTATGTTTATGGAAATTGTGATTTTGATGCATGGTGATGCATGTTGTTCATTGGCTTTGTATGATGCTTAAAAACAGTGAATTGATGATGATTAATGATGGTTAGCATATTGTTTATGCATGTGAATCATTGAGCTAATGATGTGATGGCTTTGCATTATGTGTATGCATGTGAATCATTGAGCTAATGATGTGATGACCTTGCATTGTGTTTATGCATGTGGAACATTGGATATTATGGTAAGATGGTTATGTTGGCAAGAGATGTGAATGGTTCTTGGTTCGTTGATCGGGTATAATTAGCCGGCTATAGGATTGGGTGCACCGTGAATAAAGTCGCCTTGATGGCGGAGTGGTCAAGTGTGGACCGGATAAACTCCCCTCAAGTATTCCTAACGAGATGAGGTCAGTGGAGGGTGTGCCCACGGGAGGACCTCGGTTGCTTAAGGTCGTAGTGGAGGTTGTTGCCCACGGTAGACCTTGGTTGAGTAAAGGTTATAAGGTGGTTAAAAGTCCTTATGTGAGAACCTTGCACTTGTTAAGATCACAATGGCTATGGTTAAGTCCATGTTTGGATCTTGTGTGTGATGTCCCGGATCTCGTTAGATGATGTCTACAACTACCAATCGGTTATGCAAAGGTTGTATGGTGGTTGAAAGTCCATGCGGGAAGACCTTGTGCATGTCAAGGGTGTATGTTCATACATGGTAACCTTGAGGAAAAGCTAAGGTTGTATGGTGTTTAAAAGTCCATACATGGGAACCTTAGGAGATTGAGGTCAGTGGAGGTTGTTGCCCACGGGAAGACCTTGGATTGGGTAGTGTGTAGGAAGCGTTGGGACACGCTTGTAATCCGCGTATCCGATCGGGTTGAAAAGTGGAAAGTGATTATGGTTGATCTCTTGGAAGCCAATATAATGTTCTTGATCATGTTGAGCATGGGATTGCTTGAAATGATGCATAGTTGCATGTGAAGCATGGGATTGCTTGAAATGATGCATGGTTGCATGTGAAGCATGAGATGCTTGAATTGATGCATGTTTGCATGAGAAGCATGAGATGCTTGGTAAGATGCATTGTGGCATGAGTTGTGTATGATGCTAGTGAAAGCATGTTACTTGTATGTTGAGCAAGTGTTGGTTATCATTTGATAAATGATGCATGAGAGCATGGATTGCCTATGTTGCATTGAAGTTATGTATAACTTGTTGTTAAAGGCATGTGATGATGATGTTATGGTTATGTGGCCTTGTTTAAATGCATGTAATGGTTTAATCGAATTATGGTTTTCAATGGTTTCTTGCTTGATGTGGTTTCCAAGTTAAAGAAAGGTATGTTGTGGAAAGGATGTGCTTCCATGGTTTTATTCTAAGCTTTGCATATGGTGTTTATGCATGATTTGAGCTCGATGTTGAAAGAGTTTTCAAACATGGTTTTGGAAAGCAAATCGGGTTGGTTTTAAAGTGTTTTAAAGACCCGCTGCATTGATGGTGTTTTGGTTTTGAGCATTCCTCACTAAGCATTATGTGCTTACGCTCCTCTTTGTCCATCAATGCAGATTCTTGAAGTTTGGGCAGCAAGGAGCAAGGGATTCAAGGTGGACTCCAATGGAGATGTATGTCTCGGTGAATAGCTATAGTTAATAAGGGCAATGGGGTAGAATCTCTCGGATTGTTGTTATTGTGATCGTATGTGTTGATCAAGAATGTTTAAGTACTGTTGTTAATGTTGTTGAAACATGAATTGGTTTAATTGAGGTTGCTTTGAAAGGTTTGTGCTTAAATGGTTGCTTGAGTAGGAAGCATGCCTATAGAATTGGGGCTTTTCATATGTGTTGATCATATGTTGAATTGTTGATGCAAGTATGTCTCTTTTATGTTGAATTGCATGTTGGCAAAGTTTGGTGGCTTTTGGAGCATGTTTGAATGATCAATTGTGTGTTGGAATGAGCAAAATGCAACATTCTGGGCTAGGTGTTTCGGAACAGGCAACACCGTTTCGGAACGGGTGCCCTGCATAAACCCAGGCGTCCGAAACGGGTGTCACTGTTCCGAAACGGAAGGCATTCTGCCAGACCCCCGTTGCGGAACGCGTTGCGGAACGGCCCGCGTTTCGGAACGGGCTTGGCCTGTTTCGGAACGGGTGACCGTTGGGGGCTGACATGGGCGGTTAAATGTTTCAAAATGTTTGCATTTTGGTCCTGAATCTTGTTTGTGCAATTGTATGAGTTTGGGAAGTCCGTTTGAGCTGAAATTTGGCAGAAAAGCATGAAACATGATTAATTTCAAGTTGGTAACTTAAAATCTGGTTAAGTCCTTAAAGTTTTCAGGAATTACAATTTGGTCCCTAAAGTCGTAATTTGTTCAATTGGGTCTCTGTTTGATCTCTGATGATTGTGATCTTTGAGCATGGTTGTTGTGTGATCACATCTAAGGTTAATGTGCATCTAGATAAGTTTAAAAAGGAAAAAAAAAAGGGTCGTTAATCAAGGTTGACTTTCGGGTTGACTTTGGTTTTCCCCGTGTAATCTTCGTAGTTCAGGCCAACCGTCTAGGCCGGGCTACGGGGGTTACATTTGGTGGTATCAGAGCCAGGTTGCGAAGGTTGGGGAAAACGGTAAGTTGTTGTGGTAAGTGTGTTTGATGTTTACCTTGTTGTATGGTTGAAAGCTGGTTGAAGCATGTGTTTCTGTATATGTTGTTGATGTTTTGAGCATGTTGCTGGTGTATGCAAGCATGATTTGTGGTTATGAATCTTGGTTGAGATCATATGGATATGTGTGGATGTTATGAGCTGATGCTATGCATGATGAATGTGTTTTGAGCATGTTATGTTGCCAATGTGCTGGTGCTGTTGGATGTTGTTTGGTCTAAGCATGATCAAGGTATGATGTTGATATGCTTGATGTTGTGATATCCATGTGGTGTTGGCTGTTATGTCATGTAAAGGGGGAGGATTCAGGATACCCATTGCCTTATTAATATAGCTATTGTGTTATTTTGGAGTTGGAGTTTGAATCCTTGCTTAATGCTGGTCTAACAGGTTTTGTTTGTTTGTTGTGATTGTATGTTGTTTGTTGTTAGTGGTATGGCAAAGATGATGAAAGAGTGGAGGATGAGTGAAGTGGTTGCTGCCTTGGGGCAGGTTGTTAAGTCAAAGGATTCACCCTTTTGTAAAGGTATTTTGTCTCAGTCTTCTGTGACTGAAGTTGAGATGGTAAGGCAAGGGAAGGAAGCTGGTTCCGGGATGGAAAGTTCTTTACCTGTTGTTTAGGAGGTGTTGGGAACATCTCAGGCTATGGTTGAGGTGGGATCAGTGGATGTGCTGGCTAAATGTGTGGGTTTGCCGAAACAGTATTTGTTTGATTTGGGTGCTTTGGAGTACCATGGTTCTTCCCCGGAGATGTTTGAGGTCTGGTTGGCCAATGTAGTTCTGATTTTTGATCAGGAAGGCTGTGATTATGCCTGTAAGCTGGGGAGTGTTGTTTCTTTGATGTTGGAGGATGCTTGTTCTTGGTGGACATCTGTGGCTGTGGCGTCACATATTCCTGATATTGATTGGAATTTCTTTGTATCTGCTTTCTATGAAAGGTATCTTGGAAGGGAATTTCCAAGGGTTGAGCAAGGTGTGGCTGATGCTGTTGGTGAGCAAGTGTTGCTTGAGCAAGGAGTGGGAGCACAGTCGTCTGTTTGTGACCGTTGTAAAAGGCAACATGTTGGAAATTGTTGGGGCGCAGGTGTTTGTTGGAATTGTGGTTCCAAGTTGCATGTTAAGCGTGATTGTCCTCATGGAGTGAAGTCAGCTTTGATGTTGGCAAAAGGATCTCAGAAAGGTCGTGGGCGCGACCGGGGCGAGGTTCAGAAGTGGCAGAAAAAGCAGAAAGTTGTGAAGAGCTTGGGAAATGAAGTTTGCTGGAAGTGTGGGTCTGCTGGACACATGAAGCGTGATTGCTTGATGTTGGCGCGGAACAGTCAAGGTTTCTTATTGCAAGGAGTTGGTGGTGACCCTGGTGTGTTAGCTGGTGCTGCAGGGGTGCGACAGAAGGATGTTGGTTCCGCAAGGAAGAGAGCTCGTTCGATGAAGCTTCAGGGTGGTGTTGTGCTTTCAGGTAACCTTGTTAAGTGATCTTTGCTTTAGTTGCTTAGTTTGGTTTCTGTTGGTTTTTCCTTGCGTGGTAAGTCTAGTCTTGTTGCTAGCATGTTTGGGGTAATGATAGTTGTGGTTTGGTGATATCTTTGGTGTGAAGAAGGCTTGGTAAGTATCTTGTGGTTAATGGTTGTTGGTATGATGGGGTTAGATAAGTTAAAGGTGAGTAAGGAGGTTGTTCTTAGACAGGTTTTGAGGATGTTATTGGAGGGTGTGAACTGGCATTCATGCACAGTTAAAATCATTGATATATACTATATTATATATGTTGGTCCATGCATACATGTGGCATGACATTAGAGGTTTTGCATACATGTACATCAGACATTGATAGGGCATGTAGGTGATCATGCATACGACGTTCACGCTCGCTAATAACTAATCGAATCTGTTAGTGTTGTGGTTTGATTAAGTGGGATGATGGGTTTGTAGAGGTTGTTGGTGCTAAGCGGGAGTTAGAAGTGCTGGAGTTTGCTATTTAATTGTTTGTGATGGTGAGAGTGGAATGGCTTGTTGGTAGAAGGAAAGTGTTTGTTGCTCTGAGAGTTTGATGGTTTGGTGGTGAAAGGTATTGTTTGAGGTTAGTATCGGTTAAGTGGTTTGTTGAGTTTAAAGGAAGTGGTAGTTCCTTGGTGCTAAGTGTAGTCGCGGTTTGAGGTTGAGTTTCCAGGTGCTGAAGTGGTTTAGCTCTTAAGTTGTTGAGAAAGGGTTGTGTTGGTTCTAGGCAACCTTTGAAGAGTTTTGAAGCTGTTATGTGTGTTTTGGTTCATTGATGTTCTGGTAATGCAAGTGTTCTGGTTGAAGTTTGTAGTGAAAGGGCTGTGAAAGATCGAAGGTTTTCGCTGGTTGTTTGGGTTCTTGTGAGAAGTGGTTGGCTAGTTGTGGTTAAGAAAGTTCTGTTTGAAATCTGTAGATGGTTTGTGGTATGGCTGATGGTTTCAAGTTGGGTTTGAGATGTAAATTTTGGTATTTGGGTGAATAGTGCTGGTGAGCTGTTATGGTAATGTCTTTGGCGGATGTGAAGGATTGTCAGCTTCGTTGAAGAGCTTATGTAAACAGTTGATGTTTAAGGATTTCTGCTTGTTGGGAAAATCTTTGGAAAAGGTTTGGGAATCGCAAGAGTTTTTGAAGCTGGGAGGTTGCCTAGTGGTTGAGTTGGTTTGGTTGTTGTCTTTGTGTAGGCAAGTCTTGGAAGATGTGTATTACAGTGATGTTTGCTGTAAGAGTTGAAGTTTTCAGGTTGATGTTGAGATTGTGCATAATCTGGTTGTGTGGAAGGTTGGGTTGTGGTTACCCTTGAGAGTGTGGATTTGTGAACAGTGAGTGGTGGAAGTTTTGTGTGGAAAGTGATCAGTGGTGTTGGTTAAGGCTTTTGTGTTGTCTTGTGTGTGTTGCTTGAAAAGGTTGTTGTTCTCTTTTGCCGGTTGAAATTTCGAGGACGAAATTTCCTAAGGGGGGGAGAGTTGTAACGCCCCGGTTTTGGGCTCAGAAGTTTTGGCGTTGACCGGTTCGGTCAAAGTGCTGATCGAATATATAAGTGGGAATTTAGGAAAGCCTAGTTCGGGTTGCATTAAAAATATGGAAAAATATTCTAAAATCATCTTTTAATATATATAAGTGAACTGTGAAATCAATTTTGGAAAATGAGGTTCGGAAGGTTGACATTTTGGCTAGTGACCAAAATGTAATTTTTTTGAAAGTTGCGGGACAGTTTTATAAAGGATTGAAACTTTGAATCTTTAAGGAGCTATTATTCCAAAAAGGATTTCTCCAGATTTTTCTAAGATATTTTAAGTCTAAAATCTGATTTTAAAGATTTAGAAAAGGAGGGAAATCATTTTAACCAATTCTTAACTAATTTTTCTATTTTCTCTCAAATTCTCTTTTCTCTCATTTTCTCTCTACCCAAACAAGATTTCCTCAGATTTCTTTCTCTGATTTTGACTTCTTAATCTCTCATTTCAACTCTCATTTGATTCCTAATCATCTCATCATCAAAACCTCACAATTTACAAGTTGATTCTTCAAGCTTTTTGGCTCTAAAATGGAGAAATTCAAGTTTGGAGGTAAGAACGTCCTTCTCCTCTAAACTATCAGTTCTTTACTGAAATTCCTAAGTTCTCAATCCTTGATTCATGTTTTATTAAAGGCTTTTCAATTGAGATCTTGATTTTTGGCTAAAATGCAAGATTTGGTGATTTTGGTGAAAATTTCGTGTGATCTGTTTAAGCAGGGTTTTGAGGTGTTAAAATGATGTTAAATGAATGCTAAAATGATTAGAAGTTGAGGTTTAATCAATGCAATCCCGGATAGGTTGAATTTCCTAAGTTCGGCTTGGGTTTTTGGTTGTTTTTGAAGTGTATTTGGTGATCTGTTATACCTGGAGGTATAAGGATGTGGTTGTGATCATTTTGCATGTTATTTGATGTATAAAAATTGTTAGAAGTGATGGATCTTGGCTGGGTTAAGTTTTGGAAGTGTTTGGAGGTGATTTCGGTTGTGTTTGGTAGCCAAATTGCTAGTTTTGTGATGAGCAGCGAGTTGTGTTGATGTTGCTGGTGTTTTAATGCATATGGATGCATTAATGTTCTGTTTTTGTGTGCTTGAAACAGGGGAGGTTGATCCTTGAGCTTTTGAAGTGTTTTCGGAAGGTTTCGGAAGCTTGGAAAGCTTGTTGGCTAGGCTTGTTTGGTAATCGGTGAGTGAAGTTGGGATTTCAGCTTTTGAAACATGGTTTGAAGGTTTTTGGGAGCTTAGTTAAGTCTAAACAACTTTGCTAAGCTCGAGAGTAAGTGAAGAGGTTTTTGCTTTTGGATTGTGTATGTTTTGGCTTTAAAATCAATTGTGGTTGATGATTGATTTGCATGTGTTATTGCATGGTTTAATTCTGTTTTGTAAGCATGTTTTTAGCATGGTTTAATGCTGGTTTTGAAAGTCAATTGAGAAGGATGCTCAAGGTAAGAGATCCTTGGTTATGTTTATGGAAATTGTGATTTTGATGCATGGTGATGCATGTTGTTCATTGGCTTTGTATGATGCTTAAAAACAGTGAATTGATGATGATTAATGATGGTTAGCATATTGTTTATGCATGTGAATCATTGAGCTAATGATGTGATGGCTTTGCATTATGTGTATGCATGTGAATCATTGAGCTAATGATGTGATGACCTTGCATTGTGTTTATGCATGTGGAACATTGGATATTATGGTAAGATGGTTATGTTGGCAAGAGATGTGAATGGTTCTTGGTTCGTTGATCGGGTATAATTAGCCGGCTATAGGATTGGGTGCACCGTGAATAAAGTCGCCTTGATGGCGGAGTGGTCAAGTGTGGACCGGATAAACTCCCCTCAAGTATTCCTAACGAGATGAGGTCAGTGGAGGGTGTGCCCACGGGAGGACCTCGGTTGCTTAAGGTCGTAGTGGAGGTTGTTGCCCACGGTAGACCTTGGTTGAGTAAAGGTTATAAGGTGGTTAAAAGTCCTTATGTGAGAACCTTGTACTTGTTAAGATCACAATGGCTATGGTTAAGTCCATGTGTGGATCTTGTGTGTGATGTCCCGGATCTCGTTAGATGATGTCTACAACTACCAATCGGTTATGCAAAGGTTGTATGGTGGTTGAAAGTCCATGCGGGAAGACCTTGTGCATGTCAAGGGTGTATGTTCATACATGGTAACCTTGAGGAAAAGCTAAGGTTGTATGGTGTTTAAAAGTCCATACATGGGAACCTTAGGAGATTGAGGTCAGTGGAGGTTGTTGCCCACGGGAAGACCTTGGATTGGGTAGTGTGTAGGAAGCGTTGGGACACGCTTGTAATCCGCGTATCCGATCGGGTTGAAAAGTGGAAAGTGATTATGGTTGATCTCTTGGAAGCCAATATAATGTTCTTGATCATGTTGAGCATGGGATTGCTTGAAATGATGCATAGTTGCATGTGAAGCATGGGATTGCTTGAAATGATGCATGGTTGCACGTGAAGCATGAGATGCTTGAATTGATGCATGTTTGCATGAGAAGCATGAGATGCTTGGTAAGATGCATTGTGGCATGAGTTGTGTATGATGCTAGTGAAAGCATGTTACTTGTATGTTGAGCAAGTGTTGGTTATCATTTGATAAATGATGCATGAGAGCATGGATTGCCTATGGTTCATTGAAGTTATGTATAACTTGTTGTTAAAGGCATGTGATGATGATGTTATGGTTATGTGGCCTTGTTTAAATGCATGTAATGGTTTAATCGAATTATGGTTTTCAATGGTTTCTTGCTTGATGTGGTTTCCAAGTTAAAGAAAGGTATGTTGTGGAAAGGATGTGCTTCCATGGTTTTATTCTAAGCTTTGCATATGGTGTTTATGCATGATTTGAGCTCGATGTTGAAAGAGTTTTCAAACATGGTTTTGGAAAGCAAATCGGGTTGGTTTTAAAGTGTTTTAAAGACCCGCTGCATTGATGGTGTTTTGGTTTTGAGCATTCCTCACTAAGCATTATGTGCTTACGCTCCTCTTTGTCCATCAATGCAGATTCTTGAAGTTTGGGCAGCAAGGAGCAAGGGATTCAAGGTGGACTCCAATGGAGATGTATGTCTCGGTGAAGCGCTATAGTTAATAAGGGCAATGGGGTAGAATCTCTCGGATTGTTGTTATTGTGATCGTATGTGTTGATCAAGAATGTTTAAGTACTGTTGTTAATGTTGTTGAAACATGAATTGGTTTAATTGAGGTTGCTTTGAAAGGTTTGTGCTTAAATGGTTGCTTGAGTAGGAAGCATGCCTATAGAATTGGGGCTTTTCATATGTGTTGATCATATGTTGAATTGTTGATGCAAGTATGTCTCTTTTATGTTGAATTGCATGTTGGCAAAGTTTGGTGGCTTTTGGAGCATGTTTGAATGATCAATTGTGTGTTGGAATGAGCAAAGTGCAACATTCTGGGCTAGGTGTTTCGGAACAGGCAACACCGTTTCGGAACGGGTGCCCTGCATAAACCCAGGCGTCCGAAACGGGTGTCACCGTTCCGAAACGGAAGGCATTCTGCCAGACCCCCGTTGCGGAACGCGTTGCGGAACGGCCCGCGTTTCGGAACGGGCTTGGCCTGTTTCGGAACGGGTGACCGTTGGGGGCTGACATGGGCGGTTAAATGTTTCAAAATGTTTGCATTTTGGTCCTGAATCTTGTTTGTGCAATTGTATGAGTTTGGGAAGTCCGTTTGAGCTGAAATTTGGCAGAAAAGCATGAAACATGATTAATTTCAAGTTGGTAACTTAAAATCTGGTTAAGTCCTTAAAGTTTTCAGGAATTACAATTTGGTCCCTAAAGTCGTAATTTGTTCAATTGGGTCTCTGTTTGATCTCTGATGATTGTGATCTTTGAGCATGGTGGTTGTGTGATCACATCTAAGGTTAATGTGCATCTAGATAAGTTTAAAAAGGAAAAAAAAGGGTCGTTAATCAAGGTTGACTTTCGGGTTGACTTTGGTTTTCCCCGTGTAATCTTCGTAGTTCGGGCCAACCGTCTAGGCCGGGCTACGGGGGTTACAGCTTTGTTTAGAAGTGTTTTGGATGCATTTTCAGTTGTGTTTGGTGGTCGAAAATGGAGGTTAAGTGAGAGCAGCGAGTTTAGGTGCTTTCATTGAAGCAATTAATGCATGATGATGCATTAATCCTCTGCTTTAATGTGTTGAAACAGGGGAGGCATCCTTGGATCCAAGAATTGTTGATCCGGAGGCTTGATTTGGTGCTTTGGCTTGAAGCAAAGTGGAAATCGGTGAGTGAAAATGGTTTTCGGCTTTGAAACCAAGGTTTTGGGGGCTTAGTTTAAGTCTAAACAACTTTGCTAAGCTCAAGTGTAAGTTTTCAGATTTCTCTCTAAGTGGTGGCCATGTTTTGGTGTGATGCAAAATGATGATTTGCATGTTTTAATTACTGTTTTGAAAGCATGTTTAAGCGTGGTATTTGCTGATGTTTTAGCATGATATTTGCTGATGTTTTAAGCCATGTGTTGAAGGTAACTCTAGGTAGGAGTACCTTGCTTTTATGCATTGATTAAATGTGGATTTGATACTTTGAAATGCATGATGAAATGGCTTGGTTTAATGCTTTAAAACAGTGGATTATATGATGTATAAGATGTATATTGGCAAGTGATGGTTTGTAAAAGTGAAGGTCACTAAGGTGGTTAAAAGTCCTTGAGTGAGCCTTGTTACCTAAGAACATCAAGGTGGTTAAAAGTCCTTGGATGGTTCTTGTTGCGGACACTAAGGTGGTTAAAAGTCCTTAGGTGCTCCTTTCCATGGTGTTTAAAAGTCCATGGGGCCAAGGTGTTTAAAAGTCCTTGGGGCCAAGGTGTTTAAAAGTCCTTGGGGTGATTCAAGCATTGGACACAAAGGTGGTTAAAAGTCCTTGTGTGGTCCTCATTCATGGTGTTTAAAAGTCCATGGCCAAGGTGTTTAAAAGTCCTTGGGGCCAAGGTGTTTAAAAGTCCTTGGGGAAAGTTGTGAACTTGTTTTAATAAATGAAATGTATCACTTGAGCCAATATGACATGTAAAGTACATTGTGAAGCATGAGATGCTTGTTTTAATGATTATGTTGAAGCATGAGATGCTTGTTTAAATGTTATTTTGAAGCATGGGATTGCTTGATTTAAAGTATGCTTTGAGCATGTGCAAAGGTTAATTATAAGCATGTTTGTAAATGTTTTAAATTGCATTATTGAATGGTTTTTAAAGAGCACTCCTCACTAAGCTTTTGCTTACGCTCTCTCGTTTTCTTAATTCAATAATGCAGAGCATTAGAGTACCTTGAGGGGCAGCAAGAAAGGGCAAGCAATCAAGTTCAAGTAAAGCTCAATGTATGAAGGTTTTATAAGTACTTTTAGCTTTTGGTTTATTTGGCAATGGGGGACCAATATGTATGTTTTGGGAGGTGTTTGAGACTCCCTAAGTATATTGAATGTTGATGTGGTTGCTGGTTTTTGGATTGAATCCTTTTATGCTTGGTTATGAGGGTTTATGCATGAATGGTTAGCTTGAGTAGGAAGCATGCCATTTAAATTGGGGCTTTTCATATGTGATGGATATATGTTGAATTGATGATGCATTTATGGTCCCTGGATGTTGTTTGACTTTGTGGTATGATTTGGTGTTGTTAATTTGAAGTTTGAAGCATGTTTGATGATGGTTTTGAGTCGAAATCAGGCAGGGGTATCGGTACTCGGGTTTGCGTATCGATACGCCTGAGCCAAATATGCACATTTCTGCCCAGGCGTATCGGTACGGTTGAGTGGGTATCGATACCGTATGAATGCCGTATCGAAACAGGGAAACGCGTATCGATATCATCTTGGAAGTTTGGTTACTGCCTTCCCCGCGTATCGATACGACACTAGGCGTATCGATACCTGACCGTTAATTCGGTTAAAAGTATCTTTATATGTTTTGTTTGGTTTACGTTTTGGTCCTGAATCTTGTTTGTTCAATTGGGTCCCTGTTTGATCTCTGATGATTGTGATCTTTGAGTATGTTGATTGTGTGATCACAATAAGGGTTAATGTGCATCTAGATAAGATTAAAAAGAAAAAAAAGGTCGTTAATCAAGGTTGACTTTCGGGTTGACTTTGGTTTTCCCCGTGTGACTTTCTTAATTCGGGTCAACCGTCTAGGCCGGGTTAAGGGGGTTACAGAAGTAGGGCAATGACTTCATTATTCTGGGCAGGATCAGTACTGCATGAGGCTGCCGGTGTAGCTGGCTCGGAGTGATTGGTTCTGTCTCTTGGGCATGCATCATCTGCAGACGAACCTTTCTGGTCAAGCCCTCTGATAAATGCATAAATATCCTTGTTTTAATACGTTTTTGCTATAGCATTTGCATGTTCTTGAGTTCATACCATAGAATTTACTCTACATTTAGGTTGCATTTTCTACTTCTGGTGAATCTTTATCTTTGCTGGTTATTGGTCCATATTGAGGGGTACTGCTCGGAAGGTTGGTTTTGGTTGTGGTGGTGCGCAGGAAAGGAGTCAAGAGAGAAAGCTTGTGTCGGGAATTGCTATAGCATGATGGAAGTGGATATTTTCCAGCACGTGAGATATACGTGAGCTGCAAAAGCACGTGAACATGCAGAAAAGGACGATCTGACATGTGCAGCAGCCGGTACCCACCTGCAGACTGTCCTCCTTGTCCCCTCATGACAGACCTTGTCCGTGGATATTCCTTGGGATTATCAAGACATCTTTAGGGCACCAAACCCTAGAAGCCTCCACTATATAAATGGGAGAGAAGCTTGGAGAAAAGGGTGTTGTGGAGTGTGTTGCAAAAAAAAGAGGCGGAAGAGAGAGAAAAGGAGAGGGAAGTTTTCACCTTCATCTTCTCCAGCATGGTGTCCTCCATCGTTGAGGCTCTAAGGTGTGGCCTCACTGGCCTCGAGAGAGGCGGTGAGCCTAAGACAGTCAGACAGTCCATGGCGAAGAGGGAGTTCACCTTTCTTTCTGTCGTTATAGCAATTTATTTTCATATCTTTATATTTGGTGATGTTATAAAATGATATGTTGGATGATATTGCCCATCCACAAACTGTTTTAGGTGGCTTTGATTTGATGGATGATTTTATTTTGAGTCCTTTTTAATGCATGCTATAGCTTTCTCAGTGTTTATCATGATTCTATGCTTGAGTTAGGAGCACTCTTAGTAAATCACGCTTAGCATAGAAGATAGCTTAAGAGCCTTAATATCGTTAAGAAGCTTGAGTTAGGTTGTCCATCATTCCCAGCCAGTCATTCCGTAGTGAGTTTCGCATACGAAAGGGGACATTTTATCATATTGTTATCTCATCTTTCTCTGCACTGATTTGCTCCAGCATTATTTTACACCATCTCTTTTACTATAGCACTGTCATATGCAAAAAGTTCAATCTTTATTGTTATAGCAACCGTGAATACCTCCAATCCCCGTGGAGACGATACTCACTCATCACTTTATTACTCGTTCGACGTGTGTACTTGCACCATTTGCGTATCATTTACATTACTGCAAGATCACGCAACATGTTTTTGGTGCCGTTTCCAGGGATTGGCAATTGGTTGTTTACGGTTTTTGTTTTTGTCGCTTGTTCTTTTTGTTTGTGTACATATTTGTTTTAGGTTTTTCATTTTTTCTTTTCAGGTGTCTTGCTAGTGTATGACCAGAAGGAGACCAAGAGGACCCCTGCAATCACCTATTTCTGAGATCGAGCATTTCTTGAGACTTAGGAGACGTGTTCCAAGAGAAGAGAATAGAAACATGAACGGAGAAATACCACCACCTCAAGGTAACGGAGATGCTATGGCAAATGGCCACGGAGAAGCAGCTCGACCTCGTGCAATTAGAGATCATTTGACTCCTATCTTGGACGATCTCTATCCTGGAATAGTAGCTCTAGAAATTCAGGCAACCCAGTTCGAGCTTAAACCTGTTATGTTCAACATGTTGAACACTATTGGTCAGTTTGGAGGTATGCCTCACGAAGATGCAAGACAACATATTCATGCTTTCTTGGAAGTTTGTGACTCGTTCAGACAACAAGGAGTGCATGAGGATGTGCTAAAGCTTAAAATGTTTACATATTCTTTTAAGTGATCGTGCTAGAGCACGGCTAAGTGGAGTGTCAGCTGGATCAATAGAGACTTGGACAGATCTGTGCAAAATGTTTCTGCTACGGTATAATCCACTTAATAGAAACACTTAGTTGAGAAATGATATTGCTTCTTTTCGTCAAGCTGATGACGAATCCATGTATGAGTGTTGGGATCGATTCAAGGGATTATTGAGGAAGTGCACAAATCATGGTTTTCACGACTGGACCCAAGTGGTTATGTTCTATATTGGGGTAAATGCTCCTACAAGGATGATGCTAGATGCTTCAGCAAATGGGACCTTGTTAGAAAAATCACCAGAGGAAGCATTTGACATTCTTGATAGGGTAGCCAACAATAATTACCAGTTTCCGACCACAAGGCTTGGAACGGGGAGGAGAACCCAAGTAGCTCGAGACAGTGAAGCTGATGACTCGGTAGCCACCCGGTTAGATGCTATCACAAATATGCTAAAGAACCTCCAACGTCCCAACGAAGTCAAGGAAGTGAAGTCCACAACCTCATGTCTCAAATGCGATGGCAATCACCATTTGAGTGAATACCCAGACAATCAAGAGTCAACCAACTATGTGGGGAATTATAACCGCAACAACAATCCATACTCCAATACCTGCAACCCAAGATGGCGTCAGCATCCAAATTTCAGTCAGGGTAATCAAGGGCACATTAATTCTACATAGTCAGCGCCATATCAAAATCTGATCGAATCACCATCTTCTAACCAGATGATGCCATGGCAAGGTCCCAAGGGTGCAGCATCTTCATCGAACAGCTCGCTAGAGACGATATTCAAATAATTGATGGCTATGACAAAAGATTTCATGGGAACCACGAAAGTTTTGCTACCGGGTCATGCAACAAACATTAAAAATCAAGGAGCCTTATTGCAAACTCATAGTTCCTCTCTTCAAGCCTTAGAAACACAAGTTGGTCAGATAGCTCAAACCTTGCATGTGCGACCACAAGGAAGTCTGCCTAGTGACACTAAAGCCACTAAGCACCATAGCAAGGAACAATGCAGCGCACTCACATTAAGGAGTGGCAAGGAAATTAGCAAAGAAGATAAGTGTGGGGGAAAAGAGAAGGAGGACTCTCAACCCAACTTGCCTCGGGAAGAAGATAACATACAAGATCCTCCAATTGAAGAGAAGGGTGAGGAAGTCATAGCAAAAGAAACACCAGAGGAGGAGCCTGCTTTTGCTACAGCAAAAGATGCAACTCCACCAGTTCAGACAAATGAAGTCAGACCCCCTCCTTCTTTTCCTCAACGATTCAAGAAGCAGAAGGAAGACCTTCAATTCCAGAAATTTGTGGATACCCTTGACAAATTACATATCAATGTCTCATTTCTGGAGACCATTGATCAGATGCCAACATATGCCAAGTTCCTCAAGGATATAGTCACGAAAAAGAGGAAGGTCGAGAAGCAAGAGACTGTCGCTATAACAGAAGAATGCTATTCTATGTGGAGCAAGTTGTCACCTAAAAGTAAGGACCCAGGTAGTTTTGATATCCCATGTTCTATTGGAGACAAGTTTGTTGGAAGAACACTTTGTGATTTGGGATCAAGTGTCAACTTGATGCCTAAATCGATTTTTCTGAAACTAGGAATTCGAGAGGCACAACCCTCCAAGGTTGTGCTACAGCTAGCAGATCATTCTCATGTTCGCCTAGAAGGGAGAGTTGAAGATTTTGTGGTAAAAGTGGACAGATTTATCTTTCCAGTTGACTTCTTAATCCTAGATTATGAAGCTGATAGCAATACACCCATTATCTTGGGAAGGCCATTTTTAGCCACCGGGCGAGCTTTGATCGATTACGAGAAGGGTGAATTCACGATGCGAGTGGCTGATCAGACGGTCACAATCAATATTCATGACACCTTCAAGTATGCATACAACCCAAGAGTATGCCAATATGTAGATGCTACAGCACAAAATATGATTGCTGAGTTTTGCTGTAGCAATGAGATGCAAATGGAAGAGTTTGAAGCACTATGCAAAGATGATGATTTAGACCAAGAAGAGCTCTCAAGGGAATTGGAGCAGTCTAGTTGACTCGAGGCTAGACCAGGTACGCACTTTGAACCTCTTGATTTTTCAGAATTTATACCTTCTAAACCTTCCCTTGAGCATACACCTTCTTTAGAACTGAAACCTTTTCCATCACATCTTAAATATGTTTACTTAGGGAGCAATGAAACTTTGCGTGTGATAATTTCATCTAGTCCGACACCTAAGCAAGAAACTAGTTTAGTAAATATGATGTTACAACATATAAATGTGATAGGGTGGACTATGGTTGATTTGAAGGGTATAAGCCCTGCTATATGTATGCACAAATTTTTCTTGATGATTGTCACAACAATTCAGTTGAGTCCCATAGGAGACTAAACCCAATCATGAAGAATGTAGTGATGAAAGAGATAATTAAGTGGCTTGATGCTGGAGTAATCTACCCGATATTCGATAGCTCATGGGTCAGCCCGGTGCAATGTGTTCCGAAGAAGGAAGGTGTGACTGTGGTAAGCAACGAGGATAATGAGATATTGCCTACTAGAACCGTCACGGGGTGGAGGATTTGCATGGACTATAGGTAGCTCAACAAGGCGACCAAGAAGGACCATTTCCCCCTCCCATTCATTGATCAGATGTTGGATCGACTAGCGAGCAAGGCATTCTACTGCTTCCTTGATGGGTATTCTGGGTACAATCAGATTGCTATAGCACCCGAAGACCAAGAGAAGACGACTTTCACATGCCCTTATGGAACTTATGCTTTCTGGAGAATGCCCTTTGGTCTCTGCAATGCTCCAGCAACTTTTCAAAGATGTATACTGGCTATATTTTTAGACATGGTCGAGGATTTTTTAGAAATTTTCATGGATGACTTCTCGGTCTCCAGAGATGATTTTGACACATGCTTGGGCAATATCGCCAAGGTCCTAAAAGGTGTGAGGAAGCTGACTTGGTGCTCAATTGGGAAAATGCCATTTCATGGTAACCGAAGGAACGATCTTAGGCCACAAGATTTTGAAGCAAGAGATAGAAGTTGACAAGATAAAGGTCGAGGTCATTGAAAAACTACCCCCTACTACAGTCAAGGGAGTAAGAAGCTTCCTAGGGCATGTTGGCTTCTATCGGAGATTCATCAAGGATTTTTCGAAGATCTCAAAGCCGCTATGCAATTTGCTACAGCAAAATCAACCATTTATGTTTGACAAAGATTGCTATAGCACATTTCAAGAACTGAAGGAGAAACTTATCTCAGCACCAGTTGTCATTCCACCTGATTAGAACGAGTCGTTTGAGCTGATGTGTGATGCAAGTGACTATGCCGTTGGTGCAGCACTTGGACAACGCCGAGGTAAACTCTTTCATGTTATTTATTATGCTAGTCGCACTTTGAATGATGCACAAATCAATTACACCACTACTAAAAAGAATTGCTTGATGTAGCATTTGCCTTTGATAAGTTTAGGTCATACTTGATAGGCACTAAGGTTATAGGTCATACCGATCATTCAACCATTAAGTATTTAGTGACTAAAAAGGATGCTAAACCTAGACTTATTAGGTGGATACTCTTGCTGCAGGAATTTGACTTAGAAGTTAGATATAGGAAAGGATGTGAAAACCAGGTAGCTGACCATTTATCTAGGCTAGAAAATGCTATCACACAAGGTAGTGAAACTGAAATTAAGGAGGAATTCCCTGATGAGAAACTGTTAGCTGCTACAGCAATTTCGTGGTATGCTGATGTTGTTAATTATCTTGTTAGTGATATTTTGCCTCCTGATTTATCTAGCTAGTGACTCAAGAAATTCAGACACGATGCAAAATTCTACTATTGGGATGAACCCTACTTGTTCAAGCAATGTTGTAATCAGATCATAAAGAGATGTGTTCCAGCGAACGAATACCATAGAATTTTGTATCATTGTCATCCATCACCTTGTGGAGGGCATTTTGGTGGTGCTAGAACTGCTACAAAAGTTCTTCAAGCAAGATTCTATTGGCCTACACTTTTTAAGGACACACACGAGTTCTACAAGACTTGTGACAGATGCCAAAGAACGGGGAACATCTCAGGAGGAATGAAATGTCGTTGCAAAATATTCTGGAGCTTGAAATCTTTGATGTGTGGGGAATTAACTTCATGGGTCTGTTTCCTGCATCATATGGAGATCTATATATTTTGCTAGCAGTCGACTACGTGTCTAAATGGGTGGAGTCTGTTGCCACCCCAAGGAATAACTCCAAGACAGTCATGAAGTTTATTCACAAGAACATCATCACTAGGTTCAGAGAACCCCGAACCATTATCAGTGATTAAGGAACTCACTTTCACAACAAGCTTATTGCTAAAGCATTACATCGCTATGGAGTCAGGCACAAGATTGCTACTGCATATCATCCGCAGACAAACGGACAAGCTGAAGTTTCCAACTGAGAAATCAAGCAAATCTTGAAGAAGGTGGTTAATCCTAAGAGAAAAGACTGATCCCCCAAGTTGGATGAAGCACTTTAGGCATATAGGACAACCTTCAAGACACCTTTGGCCATGTCACCCTTCAAGCTTGTATTTGGCAAGGAGTGCCATTTACCCGTGGAGCTTGAGCACAAAGCTTATTGGGCAATCAAGAAACTTAACATGGATGCCCAACTTTCTAGTGAAAGGAGGTTGCTAGAGCTTAACGAGCTGGAGGAATTTAGAGCCGAAGCATATGAGAATGCTCACATCTACAAGGAGAAAACCAAGAAGTGGCATGACAAACACATTTTGCCAAGACATTTCTCAGAAGGTCAACAAGTGCTTCTCTACAACTCCAGGCAAAAGCTTTTTCCTGGAAAGCTGAAATCGAGGTGGTCAGGGCATTCATCATACACAAGGTGTACCCTCATGGCAGTGGATATCAAGAAGTTGGACGGCGGTGAAGTCTTCAAGATCAAGTACAGTGGAGCCCCTATCCTCAGAGACAAGTCACACCTGGATCTTCACAATCCTTGAAAATTTGCATCCCTAAACTCTATATTTTATGCTATAGCATGTCCATAAATAATGCTTTTCTTTTTACTCTAGTTTTTTATCTTTGCTTTTAATTTTCATATCTTTTCACGCGACCCTCGTACAAGGCTTTCTCTTTCCTAGTACAATGTCAGGTATATGGTAGGAGAGTGTGCCGTCTACAGGGTTGGTAGCAAAAGGGAGAAGAAAATGGAATTTGTTTTTATCCACTTTGGAGGGAAGAAAGAAAAGTGGGAAAAGAAAAAGATAAGGACGTTTTATCCAAAAAGTGAGGAAGATGAATTAAAAAAGAGAGAGAGAAAAAAACAAGAGAGAATGTTCATCTATTTAATGAGGAGAAACCCTAGCCACATAAACACATATTCTCTCTCCAGCTGTCAACCATCACATTAACTCCAAAAGATTTTTCTCTCTCCCTTAAAATTGACACACGTCCCCATCACCTCCCCTCTTCCATTAATTGTTCAATTTTTTTCCACCTTTTTCAACCACCTTATTTCCTTCATCATCATCAACCACCCCTCACCTTCTACATCTTCTTCAACACTCAACATTTTTTCCTTCATCCCTTCGATTTCCTCCCAAACGCACAAAACACCCTTCACCATTTGCTTTCCATTAACATATTCACTCCCCTCCATTTATCAACAAAAACTCCATGGGTCGTTGCAAGAACGCCCCTGAAACTTCCGACCGTCCCAAACAACAACCAGTCATAGAAATTTCTAAATTTCTTGACGATCCAGCAAAAAAGAGATGGACAAAGCTCAAGGGTAGGAATGTTCTTCCAGAACTAGGGTTCAAATACCCTCAAGACGAACAAGATCAGTTCGACCATTCTATAATGGACGTCATTGGCACACATGGATGGAAAACCTTCGCTGCTAACCCTGAGGAGATTTGTACATCACTTGTAAAGGAGTTCTATGCACACCTCACAAGTCCAACACAGTCTACAGTTCATGTGCGAGGAGTGCAGATAAATTTTACTACCGCAGCAATTAATAAGTTCTATGGGCTAAAGCACACTGTAGACCGTCACACTTCTTTTGTGATGACAATGAACGCACAGACGAAGCGCGAGGTGCTAGAGGATATCTGTTTTCAAGGAACTGTACTGGATAATAACAAGTCAGTCGAGAGAAGATGCCTCAAACCTGAGGCAAAGGTATGGAACCACCGTCCACATCTCTAGACCTTTTCTCATTCACTCGATAATACATGGTAGACACATTGACATAGGAAAGATAATAGTTAATGAGGTATATGCTTGTTTGAAACGACCCTGTAGTCCCCTTATTTTCCCTAACCTGATTACTGCCTTGTGTAAAAGAAAAGACGTCTTCATAGATGATCTTGTAGATACAACTCTTTCAGGAAAGACAGGTTTGACTCCAGCCCTCGTTACGGAACTCCAAGGATTTAATGAAGACATTCCTCAACAAACAGTGGAGGGAGGAGCTAAAAGTTTTGCTGCAGCAAGAGTAGCAGCATTGGTGGTAACAACAAAAGAACTAAGCACTGAGCTCAGCCTGATGAACAGCGGGCGTACTTCATATATTCCCAACACCGCGATAGTGACATAACATCCTACTTAAGCAAACTCATACCAGACCATAACATCTCATTTCCACTATTCCCTATGGAGTTACTGCAAGCCCCCACCACTGTTACAGCAAGTACAATGTCCCCTAGTGACCCTAGCTCCATCCAACCTGCTACCAAGAAGAAGACTCTGAGAAAGAAGACGTCTCAAACTCCTGCTGCGCAACCAGAACAAGAAACTATGTCTGCTCCTCCCACTGCAAAAGAAACCAACCCAGCAGCCTCTCCGGCCAAGAAAAGGAAACGCACCAGAAAGGCAACTAATCCTAAATCGTCACGACCAAAAAACCCACTTCCTGAGCCAGAAACATACCAAGTGATCCTGAGGAAACCCCTCTCAAGGAGACCACTACAGCACAAACAACGGATCCGACACCAACGCGGTCTGAGGATGCTACAGCATCCAAACAAAAAACACGCATCAAACATACTGTTGGACGTGCCATGCCCTCATCTAGTGCTCAGTCAGTATCCTTAGAGAGTGTGGACGATGTAGCAGACCCACAAAACTACTCCACTGAGACATCGATGGAAAACACCAGCAGCACCACGTAGCCTCCGCACCCAAGAGGTAACTAACTTTTTTCTTTTCAATTTTTCTTTTTTTCATTTTTCATGGCATATAGTGTAGATTAGTTTATGCATTACGAACACTGCATTTCTTAAGTTTGGGGGTGTTAGTGTTCATAGTAATATTTTGCTTTAGCATATGCATTATAGGATATAACAAAAATTTTACTATGGCATTCTTTTTAGTCTAGAGACAACCTATGAATGTATTTATGATGTCTGACGACAAAATGTTTAAGGCCTGAAATAAGTTAGAAAAAACACAAATAGTTGAGATCTGTAGAACTGAATTTAGGATCTAATTGTTAAAAAATTTGTTACACAACTGTTCTCTTTCTATAAGTAAGTTTGTTAGTGTAACACCTGGGTTTAGGGGCCAGGAGTCGAGTGCGAGAATCGGGTTCGAGTCTTTCTCATCTTCTTCATTCCACCTTTTTCACGTCAAAAACCTCCCTAAACCCTTGGTTACTATTCCATCAAATCCATCCACCATCTCAAGAGCTTTCAACAAGGTAATTATATTTTTGAGTTCTCCTCATCGTTTCTAACGTATCTATAGTTTTAGTTTTCGTAAACATCACATTTGGAGATTTTGGAGTTTTCAAAACTTTGGGAAAAAAAGAAGAAACTTTAGTAGGTTTTTGTTGGATTTTCATTTTGTAAATTTTATTTATGTTAAACTCTTGCCCTTAGATGTAATATAACAGACATGGTGGGGTTTTATCAAGAATCCCGAAATGGGTTTTGTGGGTATTTTTAAAAGGGTCAAAACTTGAGTTTTTGGGGTAGCTTTGTGAAGGAGAGTAAGGTTGATGTTATAGTAATGCTTGAATGTTATTTTGAATGAGTTTAATGGTGTTTTGAGTGTTCGAATCAATGGTTTTCTGCTGGGTTGTTGGAGAGTACGAAAATGAGGATTCTTGGGTTGATTTATGGTTTGAAATTGTAGGGAATTGGATTGTGGTTGTAGTTTGGGCTGTAACATTGTTTGTGAATATTTTGGTTGAGTAATGTGTTCTTTTTTATTGGTTAGAATCAAGGGAAACCATTGGAGATGCTTCGGGTTCGATTCCGGAAAGTGTGGAGGCTTGATTCGTCTTTTCTCAGTTTGCTTAAGGAAGATCGGTGAGTGGATTACTTTAAATGGTTTTAAATTGGTTCAAGTGTGTGGTTATGGTGTTTGATTGTGCTTGGTAGGCCAATCTAAGGTAGATATTAAGCTGGTAGTTTAATCTCTTGTGTGTTTTATGGGTTTTGCTTAATGTGCATAATGTGGACTTGTGAAGCCTCTGTTTTTTATGCGTGTTGATTTATATTTTGATGTATGTGGTGGTTGTTATGTTGAGATGCATGTTGGTAATATCATGGTTTGACTTGTTAGTATGATTTGCACTAGTTAATTATCGGGTATAAATGATCGATCATTAGGATGAGTGTGCACACAGTTGAGTCAAATTCGCGCATAGCCTTGGTGACGTATAGTCATCAAGGAGGCACACGGTGAACTAATATTCCACCGTAAAATGTTATTACGTGATGATGAGTGGAATGCCATCCGTAAGGGCATGTGATGATGAGTGTAATCCCATCCATGCAAGGACTGGTGATGAGTGTAATCCCACCGAAGGTAATGATATTGTCGAGTACGTTGGGGGTGAGAATCCCAACGTATGTTATCCGCATATCTTAGTAAGCTAATAGGTTCCAACATACTTGTTCATGTGTGGTGGATGTGTTAAGATAATTCTTATATCTTGTTTAGCATAACATGAGGTAAGATCCCATGTTCATGCATTCTTATGATGTTTAGCTATGTTGTTGTGTTGGTGCATATGTATGCTTGTAAAATGTCTTAAGGATGAAATGCTTGACCCTGCATTGTCATTGTTTTGTTTTAGAGCTCCCTCACTAAGCTTCTAGCTTACGCTCTCGTTTTCGACAATGCAGATCACTAGTGTGGAGTTAGCAAGGAGCAAGGAATAAGGGTATCCAAGCTTGTAGTTGTTGCTCAAGTATGATTTAGTAAATAATGTAGTAGTTTAGCAATGGGGATGCTACGTGTTTTGTAGGAGCGTTGATAGACTCCTTATGTTGGTTTTAAATGCTGAAGTATGCTTATGTTTTTATGATATGGATTGAAAACCATGTTGTTGAGGTGGTTGTGTGTTGTTCTAAAAGCATGTAAGCTGGCCTCATGAATGCTTAAGTGTTTGCTTTAAAAGCATGTATCTTTTGGCTAAATAGACCCTTTATGTATGCTTGAATGCAAGTTTCTTCTATGTATGCTTATCTTGGTGTTTGATGCTCTGTTGATTGTATAAATCGTTCCGTATGCTTATTCATGGTTGCCTAGTGTTGTATGAGAGTTGGCATTTTGTTAGTCGAGTCGTTAAATGCAACTAGAGTTAAGTTCTTGTTTGCTTGCTGCCAAATTGAAGCTTATAGTGCAGGGCGTATCGGTACGCCCAATGGCTGTATCGATACAGTCCTTACTTTTAGGGCTGATTTTAGGTAGAGCGTATCGGTACACGGGGGCGTATCGATACACCAAAAACTCTCTGGAAATCAGAGAAATATACGAGATTTAGGGTGTACCGGTACAAGTCCTAGGTGTATCGGTACGGTCTTCGTAGTTTGACCGTGAGAAGCTGACCGTTGAGGGCGAATCGATACAGTCTTCTTGTGTATCGATACTGTCTCTCTTGGTTGACTTGGGGGTGTTGACCAAGTCCAGGCGTATCGATACTATCCTATAGAGTATCGATACAGCCTGTTGTAAAGGCTAAAATGAGTTGTTTAATTGCTTGTTTTGTATGTTTGGTATCCGCATGTCCTTCGCACTGCGTGTCCTAAAACATAGGGTGTATTGAAGCATTTAGACAAGATAACTTTTAAAAGAAAATTTCTAGGGTTGCTAATCTAGGTGAGGCCTTAACGGGTTTTGCTTTCGTTTTCCCCGTGTAGCGTACTCGGACTGGTCAGTCGTCCAAACTGGGACGAGGGGTTACATTTGTTGGTATCAGATACTGAGGTTTTCGAGACCTCGGGTAGGTAAGTGAGGTAAGTTCGAAGTGTTATATTGTTGCTATGTCTTGGTGAATGTTTTGCCATGTATGCTTGTTGTTTGATTGTTCGTATGGTGTGTGGAAGCATGATTGTTGTGTTGAGGCGTAGTGTCGAGTTCCCATTGCTACTATTACTTATTTGAAAAGATTTTATAAAGGAATATACTTGAGCATGATTGGACCCTTGCCTTTGCTAACTTAATCCTTATGTGTTTTTTTGTTGTAGTTGTTATCTTGCTAGCTATGAGATGAGACCTAGAGGGAGGCCTAGGATGGTTCATCCGTAACCACGGGCAGCAGCTCCGATAGTTGAGCCGTTAATTGAGGCGCAGACTCCTCCACCTCCTCCTTATCCTCCTCGTCATGAGGGAGGTGAGGCGAGAGCCGAGGGCGTAGGACCTCAGGTTGGCCAAGGAATGACCGCTATAGATTTGGCTCCTCTAGTTCAAGCGATAGCTGGGGCTTTTCAGGCAGCAGTCATTGGGGTCAGGAAGTGGCACAACATTAGGGTGAGGGCACCGGTTTGCCACTTGTGAGACTTCGCATTTTGGGAGGCGAAGAGTTCTGAGGGTTGGCACCCGAGAGATCCAAGACATGGTTTGACAAGATTGTCCGCATTTTGTCACAGATGGGTTGTACTGGAGCACACAGGCTTGGGTTCGTTGTTTCGTTGCTTCAGGGTGATGCCTACACTTGGTGGGTCACCATTACTACGGGCATGCCAGATGCCGAGATCACATGGGAGTTCTTTGAGTCAGCTTTTCGCAAGAAGTATCTGGGTCCCCGTTATCTTGATGAGAAGAAGAGAGAGTTCGTGGCTTTGCTTCAGGGTAACTTGAGCACGACCGAGTATGAGATACGATTTGTCATATTGAGTCAGTATGCATCTGAGCTAGTTCCTACTGAGAGGGAACGTTGTGATCGTTTCCATTACGGGTTGAGCGAGGAGATAAAGAGGTACAGCTTGGCTACGTACTACACGGGCTTTGATGTCTTAGTCACTAGGGCCAAGGACATAGAGCACAGTTTGGATTTGACCAAACTTTCTAGTGGTTCTAGTTTCGGAAAGAGTTCTGGCGACTTTGATAGAAGTGATGCCAAGAGGCATCGGGACAATAGGCATCACTTTGACCATAGGCGTGGTGGTGGTAACCACGGTAGGGGCCATCAGGGCCAGAGAGCTGGTGGGCGTCTGCCCGAGTTTGCTCGATGCGGGAGGCATCACACCGGTGAGTGTTGGGGGTACTCTCACTCATGTTGGAACTTTAGAGCTAGAGATCACATTAGGCGTGATTGTCCACAACAGGCTGGGAATGCACCAGTTCAGGTTCAGGCTCTGCTAGAGCTGTTGATTATCAGAGAGGTCGTGGGTGCGGTCGAGGTAACTTCCAATCGAGAAATGGTTGCCAGATGAACATAGCACATGTAGTTATGGTTCATCTAGAGGGCGGAGGTCAGGCTAGAGTTTATGCTCATCGTGAGGGGCAGAACGACACGGATGTGATTGCTGGTAACTTCTCGATACAGTCTCCGAGTTTACTTTCTTTGATTGACTCCGGGTCTACGCATTCTTATATTTTGAGTAAGCATGCAATGATGTTGAATTTACCTTGTGAGGTACTAGAGGTAGGTGTCAGTGTTACTAGTTCTTTCGGGGATACAGTAGTGGTTAGGAAGATGTACAGAAGGTGTCCATTAATGCTTCAGGGGCATGTATTTCCAGTGGATATGCTGGAGTTTCCGTTTTATGGCTTTGATTTAATTCTGGGTATGGACTGGCTTACAGAACATAGAGCTAGGATAGATTTTGAGACTAAGAGGGTTTTCTTGAAGCTTGTGGATGATTATGAGATTGTGGTAGTAGGTGAGAACGTGAAGTTCTTATCGAATGTTGTTTCAGCTTTAGAGGCTCAGAGGTTGGTTGAGTTTGGTTGTGAGGCGTACTTGGCCTACGTGATGAATCCGAACATGAGTGAAGTTAGACCTCAAGATATCAGAATAATGTGTGATTTTCTGAGTGTGTTTCCGGAAGAATTGCCAGGTTTACCTCCTGAAAGAGAGGTAGAGTTTGCTATATAGACTTATTTAGATTCAGCTTCTGTTTCGATTGCTCCGTACTGTATGGCACCGAAAGAACTGAAAGAGTTGAAGACTCAGTTGCAAGATTTGTTAGATAAAGGATTTATCCGTCTGAGTTCATCTCCTTGGGGTACTCCGGTTTTGTTTGTGAAGAAGAAAGACGTTAGTATGAGAATGTGCATCGATTATAGACAGTTGAATTAGTTGACAGTGAAGAACAAGTATCCCTTACCGCGTATAGATGTCTTGTTTGATCAATTGAGAGGGGCGTCCGTCTTTTCAAAGATAGACTTGAGATCCGATTACTACCAGTTGAAGGTAAAAGAAGTTGATGTACTGAAGATAGCTTTTAGGACTAGATATGGTTAGTATGAGTTCTTAGTTATGCTGTTTGGGTTGACAAATGCACCGGTTGCTTTCATGGATATGATGAACAAAGTTTTCCATAAGTACTTAGACCAGTTTTTGGTTGTTTTCATAAATGACATTTTGGTGCATTCGCGTACTGAGGAAGATCATGACTGACATTTGAGGTTGGTTCTACAGACCTTGCTAGACAACCAGTTGTATGCAAAGTTGAGTAAATATGAGTTCTGGATCCGGGAAGTAGTCTTCCTAGGACATGCAGTGTCAGTCGATGGGATTAGAGTTGATCCGAAGAAGATAGAAGCCATTGTTGAGTGGAAGCAACTGAAGTTTGTGACCGAGATTCGTAGTATTCTAGGCTTATTCGGTTACTATAGGAGGTTTGTGCAAGGTTTCTCAAAGATAGCCGCTCCTTTGACAAAGTTACTTCAGAAGAATGTTAAGTTTGAGTGGTCAGATATGAGACAGCAAGCCATTGAGAAATTGAAAGAAGCTTTGACCAATGCACCAGTTTTATTCAGTCAGAGTCGGGGAAAGAGTATGTAGTCTACAATGATGCTTCTTATATAGGGTTAGGTTGTGTTCTCATGCAAGACAAAAGAGTGGTGGCTTATGCCTCGTAACAGTTGAAGGCTTACGACCGTAACTATCCGACACACGATATAGAGCTAGCTGCAGTTGTGTTTGCCTTGAAGATTTGGAGACATTATTTGTACGGTGAGAAATGCACAGTGTATACGGATCACAAGAGTCTGAAGTATATAATGACACAACGAGAGTTGAACATTAGACAACGTAGGTGGCTAGAGTTGCTTAAGGACTATGAACTCACAATTGAGTACCATCCGGGTAAAGCCAATGTAATGGCAGATGCTTTGAGTAGGAAGGTAGTCGTTGAGTTGAGAGTCATGTTTGCTAGTTTGAGTTTAACCGGTGATTGTGGTTTAGTGGCCGAGCTTCAGGTTAGACCTACTTTAGGCCAGCTGATTAGAGAGAAACAACTCTTAGATAGATCTTTGGCACCTCACGTGCAAGACATAGCAAAGGGTAGACCATCAGACTATGGTTTCAGTGTTGATGGGGTCTTGTGTTTCAGAGATAGAATAGTTGTGCCGGAAGACAATGATTTGGGACGTACGATCTTGACCGAAGCACACAGTAGCCCGTTTTCTGTGCACCCCGGTAGTACGAAAATGTACCGTGATATTAAGAATAAGTACTTTTGGGTTGGTTTGAAGAAAGACGTGGCCGATTATGTGTGTAAGTGTATGGTGTGACAGAGAGTTAAGACGGAACATCAGGTTACTTCAGGATTGTTGCAACCGTTGAGAATTCCGGAATGGAAGTGGGAAAATATCACCATGGATTTCGTTTCAGATTTGCCTTTGACTCTTACGAAGAAGAACTCAGTTTGGATTATAGTTGACCGTTTCACGAAGTGTGCTCACTTTTTAGCTGTTAACACGACTTACACCTTAGATAGATTAGCCGATTTGTACATCGGTGAGATCGTAAGACTGCATGGTGTGCCGAAGTCGATTGTGTCTGACAAAGATCTGAGATTCACAGCCAGATTTGGGGAGTGTTTGCACACAACTTGGGTACCAGATTGAATTTCAGCATATCGTATCATCCTCAGTCAGATGGTCAGTCAGAGAGGGTTATACATATTTTAGAGGACATGTTGTGTTGTTGCATCATTGATTTTCAGGGTACTTGGGGGAAACACTTGCCTTTAGTCGAGTTCGCATATAATAATAATTTTCAGTCGAGCATTCAGATGGCTCCATATGAGGCATTGTATGGTAGAAAATGTAGAACTCCGATTTGTTGGGCCGAAGTAGGTCAGAAGTTGTTACCGATGTCGGATTTGCTTAAGGGGACTACCGATAAAGTGAAGTTGATTTGTGATCGTTTGAAGGTAGCTTCGGATAGGCAGAAGTCCTATGCCGACTTGAAGAGGAAAGATGTTGAGTATTCTGTGGGAGATAGAGTGTTCTTGAAAGTCTCTCCGTGGAAGAAGGTAAGTTACGGTTGCCATCCGAGTTAGAGAAGATTCACAATGTATTCCATGTTTCGATGCTTCGCAAGTATAGATCAGATCTGTCGCACGTGATGCCTGTGGAAGAGATTGTATTGAATCCGTATTTGACATATGATGAGGAACTAGTTGAGATCTTAGCTTCAGACAGCAAAGTGTTGCGTGGTAGATCGATTTAGTTGGTCAAAGTGAGGTGGCAACGTCGAGGAGTGGACGAGGCCACATGAGAGAGAAAGGAGGATATGAAAAGGCAGTTTACTTATCTCTTTCAGTTAGGTAATTTGAAGGATGAAATTCCTTAAGTGGGGGAGAGTTGTAACACCCGGGTTTAGGGGTTGGGAGTCGAGTGCAAGAATCAGGTTCGAGTCGTTCATTTTAATTAAAATAGACTTTGGTTTTATTTTAAAAGGGTTTGAATTTCATTATTGGCAATTTGGTAATTTTTTAACAAAGGCAAATAAGATGAGTGAAAGAGGTTTTTTGAAAAAAATCTTTCTCATCTTCTTCAATCCACCATTTTCACGTCAAAAACCTCCCCAAACCCTTGGTTACTATTCCATCAAATCCCTCCACCATCTCAAGGGCTTTTAACAAGGTGATTATATTTTTGAGTTCTCCTCATCATTCCTAACATATCGATAGTTTTAGTTTTCGTAAACATCACCTTTGGAGACTTTGGAGATTTCAAAACTCGGTAAAAGGAAGAAACTTTAGTAGATTTTTGTTGGATTTTCATTTTGTAAATTTTATTTATGTTGAACTCTTGCCCTTAGATGTAATATAACTGAAAATGGTGGGGGTTTATCAAGAATACCGAAATGGGTTTTGTGGATATTTTTAAAAGGGTCAAAACTTGAGTTTTTGGGGTAGCTTTGTGAAGGAGAGTAGGGTTGATGTTATAGTAATGCTTGAAGGTTGTTTTAAAGGAGTTTAATGGTATTTTGAGTGTTGGAATCAATAGTTTTCTTCTGGGTTGTTGGGGAGTACGAAAATGAGGATTCTTGGGTTGGTTTATGGTTTGAAATTGTAGGGAATTGGCTTGTGGTTGTAGTTTGGGTTGTGACAGTGTTTGTGAATGTTTTGGTTGAATAATGTGTTGTTTTTGATTGGTTAGAGTCAAGGGAAACCGTTGGAGAAGCTTCGGGTTCGATTCCATAAAGTGTGGAGGCTTGATTCGACTTTTCTCAGTTTGCTTAAGGAAGTTTGGTGAGTGGATTACTTTAAATGGTTTTAAATTGGTTCAAGTGTGTGGTTGTGGTGTTGGATTGTGCTTGGTAGGCCAATCCAAGGTAGAGATTAAGTTGGTAATTTAATCTCTTGTGTGTTTTATGGGTTTTGCTTAATGTGCATAATGTGGACTTGCGAAGCATGTGTTGTTTATGCATGTTGATTTATATATTGATGTATGTGGTGGTTGTTATTTTGAGATGCATGATGGTAATATCATGGTTTGACTTGTTAGTATGATTGGCACTAGTTAATTACCAGGTATAAATGATCGATTATTAGGATGAGTGTGCACATAGTTGAGTCAAATTCGCGCATGGCCTTGGTGACGTATAGTCATCAAAGAGGCATACGATGGAGTAATATTCCACCGTAAAATGTTATTACGTGATGATGAGTGGAATCCCATCCGTAATGGCATGTGATGATGAGTGTAATCTCATCCATGCAAGGACTGGTGATGAGTGCAATCCCACCGAAGGTAATGTTATTGTCGAGTACGTTGGGGGTAAGAATCCCAACGAATGTTATCTGCATATCCGAGTAAGCTAATAGTTGCCAACATACTTGTTCATGTGTGGTGGATGTGTTAAGATAATTCTTATATCTTATTTAGCATAACATGAGGTAAGATCACATGTTCATACATTCTTGTCATGTTTAGCTATGATGCTATGTTGGTGCATATGTATGCTTGTAGAATGTCTTAAGGATGAAATGCTTAAAACCTGCATTGTAGTTGTTCTGTTTTAGAGCTCCTTCACTAAGCTTCTATTGCAACCATCACCTACATAAACAACCCTTCTATTGCAACCATCAACGCCAAGACGACTCAACACTCCAAAAACACATCCACTAGCCTACAACATCATTTAACACAAAGAAACTACCACACCCATTAGCCATTCACAACCACTTTGACCGATTCTAACTTCAACCGGTAATCTCCTCACCACCACACCACTAAACTCTTTAAGCACCAAAACACCTTCCTTCTACCAACATGCTAAATCGCACTCACTATTACTGACAACTCGCTTACTACCTTCTAGTACTTCTAGCACCAAAACAACACATAAAACCCACCTTCCAACCTAATCATACCACAACACTAACGGACCCAACTACCTATTAGCAAGTGTGAACGTTCGTATGCATGGTCACCAATATGCCCTATCGATGCATGTGTACATGTGTGCAAAACCTGTAATGTCATGTCGCATATATGCATGTACCAACATATATATATATATTATAAAACAAAGGGTTTTAATTGTGCATGTATGTCGATTCACACTTACCAAAAACATCCTCAGAATCCGCCTAAGAACAACCCCTTACCTCACTTCTAACTTTTCCAGCTCTACCATTCTAACAATCTGCTAGCTACAAAATACTCCACTAATACCCTCTTCACACTAAAGTTGTTTTCAAAACAACACCGGCTACTACCCCAACTTGCTAGCTATAAGACCTTACCCACTACGCAAGGGAATCCAAACTGAAGCCAAACAAATATAACTAGGGCAAAGATTACTTAACAAGGTTACCTGTAATCACCTCATTGCCCCGGAGCTCCAACAGACAAACTCTCTTCCTCGCAGAACCATCATTCTCTGGCCGCACCGCCGCAGCATCAACCAAAACATTAAGGTCATCACCGTCTCCCTGCGGTAAAGAACCCTGACTGCCCCGAGCTAACTCCAAACAGTTCCGGCTCACATGTCCAACGGACCCACAATTCCAACAAGATCCATCCCCCAAACACCTCACGCCTTTCTGCCTTTCTAGCCACCTCTGAACTCTGTCTCGGCCGCGCTCGCAACCTTTCTGAGACCCTTTTGCACCCACTGAAGCTGATCCCATCACTTGAGGACAATTTCGCTTTACATGCTCCTTAGAACCACAGTTCCAACAAACTCCAACACGACGCCTTCCACAACGGTCACACATCGGCAACCGAGCTACCACTCCTTGGTCATGTAGCACTTGACCCACATCTGCACTACCACCCAAACTTCGATTCAAGCAAACCCTTCTGTCACGTAGCCTCTTACGCTGACCACTCTTGAGGTCAGTACCCACAGCTCTTTTGCTTATACTTTTCTCACCAGTATAATCTGAAGCCACACCCCCACTTTGCTTAACTCTTGAGAACTTCACTCCAAGGTATCTTTCATTAAAGGCAGACACAAAGAACTCCCAATCTATATCGTGGATATTCATTGCAACCGCCACAGATGTCCACCAAGCACAAGCATCCTCCAACATTAACAAGACAACACTTCTCAGGTTACAAGCGTTGTCACACCCTCCCTGATCCAAAATCGAAATTATATTTGCTAACCAAGCCTCGAACGCCTCAGGTGTCGAACCATGATACTCCACAGCTTCCAAATCACATAAACGCTGCTTTGACAAATTCGCATGTCCCACAGTCGGCACGTCTACAGGCCTCACCTTTACCACGGCTTGGGACGTTCCTGACACCTCCTGAACCACAGATGATGAATCCTTCATCAGAGAACCAGCTTTCTCATTCTGCATTACTTCCTCAACTCCAGGCACTGTCGATCGAAGCAGTACACTCCCACCAAAAAGTGAATTCCACCCCTTAACAACCTACTCTAAGGCAGCAACCATCGTACCCAACTGCCATTCTCTCATCGATCCCATCGTGCTATTATTAACAAAGCAATGATAACAAAACAAACAAAACGATCATGCCAGCTTCAAGCAAGGATTCAAGATTCCAACTCCAACATAACACAATAGATATAATAATAAGGCAATGGGTATCCCAAATTCTCCCCTTTTATACGACATAACAATCAATAAAAACATGGATATCACAACATCGAGCATATCAATCAACAAACTTCAATCATGCTCTCATCAAACAACATTCACCCTCAACAACATAATATCAACATATCCTACCCATCATATTTTCATTATTCAGAAAATAAACTCACAACACCAGCATATCACCAATACATGTTCACAATAGCTCACAGAAGATTCATAACCAAAAAACATGATAAAAACATCAACAATTCACTCAGAAACGTATTTTTCAACAAACTTTAAACCACACATAAGAATAAACATCCAACACTTACTATAACAACTTACCACAAACTTACCATCACCTCAAATATTCACAACTTAGGTCTGAAACCAACAAATGTAACCCCCTCAGCCCGACCCAGACGCTAGACCCGAACTATGAAGATCACACGGGGAAAACCAAAGTCAACCCGAAAGTCAACCTTGATTAACGAACCCTTTTTTTCTTTTTTTTAAACTTCTCTAGAAGCGCATTAAACCTATGTGAAAGCCCAAGAACCTTGGAAGAGAAAAGCACAGCGATCGGAAACGTTTAAGGACTCAATTGCAAGAAATACACTTTTAGGGACCAAAATATAAATTTTGGAAATAAAAGGACTTTCAAGATTTTAGTTTGACCAAACCTCAATTAAAAATATTACAAGCCTCTTGACCGATTCTAAGCTCAACCGGTACTCCTCACCACCAAACCACCAAACTCTTCAAGCATCAAACACTTTCCTTCTACCAACGTGCTATACCACTCTCACTATTACTAGCAACTAGCCTAATACTTTCCATTACTTCTAACTTCCACTTAGCACCAACGCAACCTCTAAAACCCATCATCCAACCTAACCCAACCACAACCCTAACAGATTCAATTAGTTATTAGCGAGTGTGAACGTTCGTATGCATGGTCGCCAATATGTCCTATCAATGCCTGATGTTCATGTATGCAAAACCTCTAATGTCATGCCACATGTATGCATGAACCAACACATATATAATATATCATATAACAAATGATTTTAACTGTGCATGTAACGCCCCGGTTTTGGGCTTGGAAGTCTTGGGCGTTGACCGGATTGGTCAAAGTGCTGTTCGAATCGTAAGAGGTGAAATTAGGAAAGCCTAGTTCGGGTTGCATTAAAAATATGGAAAAATGTTCTAAAATCATCTTTTATTATAATTAATTGAACTGTGAAATCAATTTTGGAAAATGAGTTTCGGAAATGTGACATTTTGGCTAGTGACCAAAATGTAATTTTTGAAAGTTTGGTGGCTATTTTATAAAGGGTTGAAACTTTGAATCTTTAAGGAGCTAATTAACCAAAGGGAGTTTCTCCAGATTTTTCTAAGATATTTTAACACATAATTCTGATTTTTAAAGAAAACAAAAAGGAGGGAAAATTCATTTTAGCATTTTCTCATCTAACTTCCCATTTTCTTTCTCTCTTTTTCTCTCAACCCAAACACTCAATTTCCAGAGTTTCAATTCTGATTTTCTCACCTAAAATCCTCCTTTCAACTCTCAATTGATTGCAAATCATTGTGTCTTCAAAACCTCTTCAATTGCTTCAAGTTTCATCAAGCTTTTCTATTCCAAAAAGAGGAGAAACTCAAGTTTGGAGGTAAGAACGTCCTTTTCCTCTGAACTTCAAGTTCTTTAATGAAATTCCTAAAGATTTCAATCCTAATTTGATATTTGATTAAAGGTTTTAAAGTTGATTTATGGATCTTGGCTAATTATGCAAGATTTTGATGATTTCACATGATTTTCGTTTGATCTGTTAAATCTGTGTTTTGAGAAGTGTTTTTGATGTTAAATGATCATTAAATTGATGTGGAAATGAGTCTTGATTGATGCAATCCCGGATAGGTTGGATTTCCTAAGTTTAGCTTGTGTTTTAAGGTAGCTTTTGTGGTGATCTTGTGGATCTGTTGTTGCTGGAGGTATAAGGATGTTTATAGGTTGTTTTTAGGTGTGTTTTGATGTTAATGGAAGTGAGGTTTTGCTGGTTTGTGGCTGGGCTTTGGTTAGAAGTGTTTCGGATGCATTTTCGGTTGTGTTTGGTGGCCGAAAATGGAGGTTTTGTGAGAGCAGCGAGTTTAGATGCTTTCATTGAAGCAATTAATGCATGATGATGCATTAATCCTCTGCTTTAATGTGTTGAAACATGGGAGGCATCCTTGGATCCAAGAATTGTTGATCCGGAGGCTTGATTTGGTGCTTTGGCTTGAAGCAAAGTGGAAATCGGTGAGTGGATTTGTGAAAATGGTTTTCGGCTTTGAAACCAAGGTTTTGGGAGCTTAGTTTAAGTCTAAACAACTTTGCTAAGCTCAAGTGTAAGTTTTCGGATTTCTCTCTAAGTGGTGGCCATGTTTTGGTGTAATGTAAAATGATGATTTTGCATGATTGATTACTGTTTTGGAAAGCATGTTTTAGCATGTTAATTGCAGATGTTTTAGCATGATTTATGCTGATGTTTAAAGCCATGTGTTGAAGGTAACTCTTGGTAGGAGTACCTTGTTTTTATGCATTGATTAAATGTGGATTTAATGCTTTGAGATGCATGATGAAATGGCTTGGTTTAATGCTTTAAAACAGTGGATTATATGATGTATAAAGTGTATATTGGCAAGTGATGGTTTGTAAAAGTGAAGGTCACTAAGGTGGTTAAAAGTCCTTGAGTGAGCCTTGTTATCTAAGATCATCAAGGTGGTTAAAAGTCCTTGGATGAATCTTGTTGCGGACACTAAGGTGGTTAAAAGTCCTTAGGTGCTCCTTTCCATGGTGTTTAAAAGTCCATGGGGCCAAGGTGTTTAAAAGTCCTTGGGGCCAAGGTGTTTAAAAGTCCTTGGGGTAATTCAAGCTACGGACACAAAGGTGGTTAAAAGTCCTTGTGTGGTCCTCATTCATGGTGTTTAAAAGTCCATGGCCAAGGTGTTTAAAAGTCCTTGGGGCCAAGGTGTTTAAAAGTCCTTGGGGAAAGTTATTGAACTTGATTTCATAAATGAAATGTATCACTTGAGCCAATATGACATGTATAGTACATTGAGATGCATGAGATGCATGTTTAAATGATTATGTTGAAGCATGAGATGCTTGTTTAAATGAAATGTGGAAGCATGGAATTGCTTGATTTAAAGTATGCTTTGAGCATGTGTAAAGATTGATTATAAGCATGTTTTACAAATGGTTTTAATTGCATTATTGAATGGTTTTTAAAGAGCACTCCTCACTAAGCTTTGGCTTACGCTCTCTCGTTTTCTTGATTCAATAATGCAGAGCATTAGAGTACATTGAGGGCAGCAAGAGAAGGCAAGCAAACAAGTTCAAGTAAAGCTCTATGTATGGAAGGTTTTGTTAAACATTTTAGCTTTTGGTTGATTTGGCAATGGGGGACCAATGTATATGTTTTGGTAGGTGTTTGAGACTCCCTATGGATGTTAAATGTTGTTGTGGTTGCTGGTTTTTGGATTGAATTTCTATTGCTTGCTTATGAAGGTTTAATGCTTGAATGTTAGCTTGTGTAGGAAGCATGCCTATAGAATTGGGGCTTTTTGCTTGTGATGTTGTTCTGATGAATTGATGATGCATATATGTCCTTTATATGTTGAATTGCATGGTGGTTAAGTTTGGTAGCATTTGGAGCATGTTTGAGTGGTCAATTGCATGTTTTGGTTTGCTAATATGCTGAAATCTGAGCAGGCATTTCGGAACAGTGTGTACCGTTTCGGAACGGGTGCTTGGAATGAACCCAGGGGTCCGAAACGGGGTGCACCATTTCGAAACGGATTGCTCACTGCCAGACCCCCGTTGCGGAACTGGTATCGGAACGGCCCGCGTTTCGGAACAGGGTCAACCTGTTTCGGAACGGTCGATCGTTGGGGGCTGACATGGGCGGTTATATGTTTTGAAATGTTTGCGTTTTGGTCCCGAATCTTGTATATGCAATTGTATGAGTTTGAGAAGTCCTTTTGAGCGGAAATTTCACAAGGAAGCATGAAACCTGACTAATTTCAAGATGGTAACTTTAATTTGGGTTAAGTCCCTTAATTTATCAGAATTTACAATCTGGTCCCTAAAGTTGTAATTAGTTCAATTGGGTCCCTGTTTGATCTCTGATGTTTGTGATCTTTTAGTATGTTGGTTGTGTGATCACAATTAAGGTTAATGTGCATCTAGATAAGATTAAAAAGAAAAAAAAGGGTCGTTAATCAAGGTTGACTTTTGGGTTGACTTTGGTTTTCCCCGTGTGACTTCCTTAATTCGGGTCAACCGTCTAGACCGGGTTAAGGGGGTTACATTTGGTGGTATCAGAGCTGAGTTCTCGAGTAATTGGGAATGTGTGTATGCATGACTGAAGCATGGTTTGGTATGTATGCTTGTTGTATGAAAGTATGTTCAGTGATTTGTGATGATGATGTGTATGTGATGTATGTTGTGATGATGCATGATTAGGGTACCCATTGCCAAACAAAAGCTAAAGAGATGATGTTGTTTTTGAAAGAAATTGAGCTTGAATACTTGGAATTTGCTTACCTTGCTGGTCCTGACTTGTTTTATTTTGTATTGTTATGCATGGTAAAAGTATGGCACCACGTAGAGAGTTAAGGAGTAGCGCGAGAGCTACGACCCCGGAGGGGAATGTGAATGAGGAAAATACGGGTAGTGCTGTGTTACCTCCTCCTCCACCTGGTGGTGGTGGTGCGGAGAGGGAAAGAGCTGGAGCTGAGGCAGCTGGTGCTAGAGCTGCAGGGCCTGAGGTTGGTCAGGGGCAAGCGATGCCTGACATGTCTGTGCTGGTGCAAGCTATTGCGGGTGCTTTTCGAGCAGCAGTAGCTGGAGCTCAAGGAGCTGGGCATCAGGGAGATGCTGGAGCTAGATTACCCTTAGAGCGTCTGCGCAGTCTTGGTGGGACTGAGTTTAGGGGTATGACAGCTGAGAGGTCAGAAGCATGGCTGGAAAGTACCAAGCGTGTCTTGGGACAGATGAGTTGCACTGATGTGCAAAAGCTGGGATGTGTGGTGTCTCTGCTGCAAGGTGATGCTTATACCTGGTGGACGACCACAATCTCTGGGATGGCTGATGCTGATGTTACTTGGACGTTCTTTCAGCACGCGTTCAAGAGGAGATATCTGGGAGTTAGATATCTGGACGAGAAGAAGCGTGAATTCATGTCTCTGACCCAAGGGAGCATGAGTGTGGCTGAGTATGAAGTACAGTTCGTACGCCTTAGTCAGTATGCACCGGAGTTAGTACCTGATGAGCGCGAGAGGTGCGAAAGATTCCGTTATGGTTTGGTGACGGAAGTTAAGACCTATATGTTGGCTGCTGAGTACAATGATTTCGATGTGTTGGTTAGTCGATCCAAGGACATTGAGATGAATCTGAGTTTGTCTGCTAGAGGTGCTGGAGCTAGTTCTGGAAAGAGAGCTGCTGAGTATAGTTCCGGTGGACGGAACAAGAGGGGGCGTGATCAGAGGTTTCAGTCCTCGTCTAAGAGAGGTGGAGATGCACCTGCTAGGGGTGGCAATGCTAGAGCTGACCCTAGTGCTTGTTGGATTTGTGGTTCCCGTGGTCACTTGAAGCGTGACTGTCCTCGTGCTGGAAGGGAGGTGTAAGCTCCTGTGATGGCAGCTGGTTATGAGTGCTGGAACTGTGGTTCAGCTGACCATTTGAGACGTGATTGTCCGAGGATGGCTGGTGGTCAAGAGCGTGCTCCTGTTGTTGCAGCACCGCAGAGAGGTCGTGGGCGCGGCCGTGGTAATTTTCAGAGGCGAGAGGAAGGTGGTCGTGGAGTAGCTCATGTTGTGGCTATTCAACCTGAGGGTGGAGGCCAAGCGAGGGTGTATGCTCAGCGCGAGGGAAGGAATGATGCTGATGTGATTGCAGGTACCTTTACTTTGCAATCCTTGTCATTGCTTTCTTTGATTGATTCTGGATCTACGCATTCATACATTCTTCGTGAGCATGCTGAGTTGCTTGGTTTGCCTGTTGAGTCTTTGGATGTTGGTGTTAGAGTCACCAGTTCTTTTGGTGAAACTGTTGTGACTCGTAAGCTGTATAGAAGGTGTCCTTTGGTTGTTCAAGAGCATGTCTTTCATGTTGATCTTATGGAGTTGCCCTTTTATGGTTTTGATGTGATCCTTGGTATGGATTGGCTGGCTGAGCATCGTGCTGTTGTGGATTGTGAGAATAAGCGGGTTTCGCTTAAGCTTGCGGATGATTATGAAGTGGTGGTGGTTGGTGAGAATGTGAAGTTTCTTGCCAATGTTGTTTCTACCTTGGAGGCGAGCAGGATGCTGAGGCAAGGTTGTGAAGCTTTTCTAGCTTTTGTGATGAATCCTAGTTCGAAGGAGCTGAGAGTGCAAGATATCAGGGTTGTGAAGGAGTTTCCTGATGTTTTCCCTGAGGGGTTGCCTGGTTTACCTCCTAATCGCGAGGTGGAGTTTGGTATTGAGCTGTATGAGAATACCACTCCTGTGTCCATTACTCCCTATAGAATGGCACCTAAGGAGCTGAAGGAGCTGAAGACGCAGTTGCAAGAGCTGCTTGATCGTGGTTTCATCCGGCCGAGTGTTTCGCCTTGGGGTGCTCCTGTCTTGTTTGTGAAGAAGAAAGATGGCACGATGAGGATGTGCATTGATTACCGTCAGCTGAACAAGTTGACTATCAAGAATCGGTATCCTTTGCCGAGGATTGATGATCTCTTTGATCAATTTCGGGGAGCTGCTGTGTTCTCTAAGATTGACTTGAGGTCAGGGTATTATCAGTCGAAGGTGAAGGATGTGGATGTGCCGAAGACAGCTTTCAGGACAAGGTATGGGCATTATGAGTTCCTTGTGATGCCGTTTGGGTTGACAAATGCTCCTGCTGCTTTCATGGACATGATGAATCGTGTTTTTCATGAATACCTGGACAAGTTCGTTGTGGTGTTCATTGATGATATCCTTGTGTACTCGCGTACTGAGGAAGAGCACGAAGAGCATTTGAGGATTGTGTTGCAAGCTCTGTTAGAGAATCAGCTTTATGCTAAGCTGAGCAAGTGTGAGTTCTGGCTTAGAGAGGTAGTTTTTCTTGGACATGTGGTCTCAGCTGAGGGGATTCGTGTTGATCCTCAGAAGATTGAAGCGGTGATGAACTGGAAAGTTCCTAAGTCTGTTCAGCAGGTTCGTAGTTTCCTTGGTTTGGCTGGATACTACCGAAGGTTTGTGGATGGTTTTTCCAAGATTGCTGCTCCTTTGACGAAGTTGTTGCAGAAAGATGTTAAGTATGAGTGGGCAGAAGTGAGACAGCAAGCTTTTGAGAAGCTGAAGATGGCTTTGACGCAAGCTCCTATCTTGATTCAGCCTGAATCAGGGAAAGAGTTTGTAGTCTACAGTGATGCATCCTATGTTGGTTTGGGGTGTGTGCTGATGCAAGAGGGTAAGGTTGTGGCTTATGCGTCGCGGCAGTTGAAGGTGCATGAGCGCAATTATCCTACGCATGATATTGAGCTGGCTGCAGTGGTTTTTGCTCTGAAGATCTGGAGGCATTATCTGTATGGTGAGAAGTGTACTGTGTACACGGATCACAAGAGTTTGAGGTATCTGATGTCTCAGAAAGAGTTGAATCTTAGGCAGCGACGTTGGTTGGAGTTGCTCAAGGATTATGATCTGACGATAGAGTATCATCCTGGAAAGGCCAATGTTGTTGCGGATGCCTTGAGTAGGAAGGTAGCTGTTGAGCTGAGAGCTATGTTTGCTAGCTTGAGCATATCGCAGGATGGTGGTCTTGTTGCTGAGTTGCAAGTGAAACCTTCGTTGGTTCAGTTGATCAAGGATAAGCAGTTGTTGGATGATTCCTTGGTGTCTGATGTTCAGGATATCGCGGAGGGTAGACCTTCGGATTTCTGTTTTAATGAGGATGGGGTGTTGTGTTTTGGTAGTCGAATAGTAGTGCCTGCTGATGCTGAGTTGAGGCGTGCTATTCTAGCTGAAGGTCATAGTAGTCCTTTTGCTATGCATCCTGGTAGTACAAAGATGTATCGCGATCTTCGTGATGAGTACTATTGGGTAGGTTTGAAGAAGGATGTGGCAGAGTTCGTAAGCAAGTGTTTGGTGTGTCATCGAGTTAAGGCTGAACATCAGGTTCCTTCGGGTTTGTTGCAACCGTTGAAAATCCCTGAGTGGAAGTGGGAGAGGGTTACCATGGATTTTGTATCTGGTTTGCCTTTGTCTCCGTCAAAGAAGAATTTTGTTTGGGTGATTGTGGATCGCCTGACGAAGTGTGCGCATTTCTTGCCTGTGCATACTACGTTCTCTTTGGATAAGCTGGCAGAGCTGTACATTGCTGAGGTTGTGAGGTTGCATGGTGTGCCTAAGTCGATTGTGTCGGATAGGGATCCGAGGTTCACAACGCGTTTTTGGCAGTGTTTGTATCAAGCTCTGGGTACAAGGTTGCATTTCAGTACATCCTATCATCCTCAGTCGGATGGTCAGTCTGAGCGAGTTATTCAGATTTTGGAGGATATGTTGAGGTGCTGTGTGATAGAGTTTCAAGATTCTTGGGAGAAGCATCTGCCTTTGGTTGAGTTCGCTTACAACAACAGTTATCAGGCGAGTATACAGATGGCACCTTATGAGGCTCTGTATGGGAGGAAGTGTAGGACTCCTCTGTGTTGGGCTGAAACTGGCCAAAAGTTGGTTTCGATGCCTGCTTTGTTGAAGGGGACCACCGAGAAGGTGAAGCTCATTTGTGAGCGGTTGAAGGCTGCTTCTGATTGGCAGAAATCTTACGCGGATTTGAAGCGTAAGGAGATAGAGTTTGTGGTGGGTGATCGCGTGTTCTTGAAGGTTTCGCCTTGGAAGAAGGTGATGAGGTTTGGTCGGAAGGGTAAGCTGAGCCCTAGATACATTGGACCGTATGAGGTTGTTGAGCGTGTGGGTCCTGTTGCGTATCGGTTGAGGTTACCTCAGGAGCTGGAGAAGATTCATGATGTGTTTCATGTTTCTATGCTCCGGAAGTATAGATCTGATCCTTCGCATGTGTTGCCTGTGGAGGAAGTGGAATTGAATCCGGATTTGACCTATGATGAAGAACCGGTGAAGGTTCTGGATTCAGACAGCAAAGTTCTTCGTGGCAAGACCATTGAGTTGGTGAAGGTGCTGTGGAAGCATCGCAGTGTTGAGGAAGCCACGTGGGAGCGGAAGGAAGATATGATGAGGCAGTTTCCTTATCTCTTTCCTTCAGGTAAATTTCGAGGACGAAATTTCTTAAGGGGGGAGAGTTGTAACGCCCCGGTTTTGGGCTTGGAAGTCTTGGGCGTTGACCGGATTGGTCAAAGTGCTGTTCGAATCGTAAGAGGTTAAATTAGGAAAGCCTAGTTCGGGTTGCATTCAAAATATGGAAAAAGGTTCTAAAATCATCTTTTATTATAATTAAGTGAACTGTGAAATCAATTTTGGAAAATGAGTTTCGGAAATGTGACATTTTGGCTAGTGACCAAAATGTAATTTTTGAAAGTTTGGTGGCTATTTTATAAAGGGTTGAAACTTTGAATCTTTAAGGAGCTAATTACCCAAAGGGAGTTTCTCCAGATTTTTCTAAGATATTTTAACACATAATTCTGATTTTTAAAGAAAACAAAAAGGAGGGAAAATTCATTTTAGCATTTTCTCATCTAACTTCCCATTTTCTTTCTCTCCTTTTCTCTCAACCCAAACACTCAATTTCCAGAGTTTCAATTCTGATTTTCTCACCTAAAATCCTCCTTTCAACTCTCAATTGATTGCAAATCATTGTGTCTTCAAAACCTCTTCAATTGCTTCAAGTTTCATCAAGCTTTTCTATTCCAAAAAGAGGAGAAACTCAAGTTTGGTGGTAAGAACGTCCTTTTCCTCTGAACTTCAAGTTCTTTAATGAAATTCCTAAAGTTTTCAATCCTAATTTGATATTTTATTAAAGGTTTTAAAGTTGATTTATGGATCTTGGCTAATTATGCAAGATTTTGATGATTTCACATGATTTTCGTTTGATCTGTTAAATCTGTGTTTTGAGAAGTGTTTTTGATGTTAAATGATCATTAAATTGATGTGGAAATGAGTCTTGATTGATGCAATCCCGGATAGGTTGGATTTCCTAAGTTTAGCTTGTGTTTTAAGGTAGCTTTTGTGGTGATCTTGTGGATCTGTTGTTGCTGGAGGTATAAGGATGTTTATAGGTTGTTTTTAGGTGTGTTTTGATGTTAATGGAAGTGAGGTTTTGCTGGTTTGTGGCTGGGCTTTGGTTAGAAGTGTTTCGGATGCATTTTCGGTTGTGTTTGGTGGCCGAAAATTGAGATTTTGTGAGAGCAGCGAGTTTAGATGCTTTCATTGAAGCAATTAATGCATGATGATGCATTAATCCTCTGCTTTAATGTGTTGAAACAGGGGAGGCATCCTTGGATCCAAGAATTGTTGATCCGGAGGCTTGATTTGGTGCTTTGGCTTGAAGCAAAGTGGAAATCGGTGAGTGGATTTGTGAAAATGGTTTTCGGCTTTGAAACCAAGGTTTTGGGAGCTTAGTTTAAGTCTAAACAACTTTGCTAAGCTCAAGTGTAAGTTTTCGGATTTCTCTCTAAGTGGTGGCCATGTTTTGGTGTAATGTAAAATGATGATTTTGCATGATTGATTACTGTTTTGGAAAGCATGTTTTAGCATGTTAATTGCAGATGTTTTAGCATGATTTATGCTGATGTTTAAAGCCATGTGTTGAAGGTAACTCTTGGTAGGAGTACCTTGTTTTTATGCATTGATTAAATGTGGATTTAATGCTTTGAGATGCATGATGAAATGGCTTGGTTTAATGCTTTAAAACAGTGGATTATATGATGTATAAAGTGTATATTGGCAAGTGATGGTTTGTAAAAGTGAAGGTCACTAAGGTGGTTAAAAGTCCTTGAGTGAGCCTTGTTATCTAAGATCATCAAGGTGGTTAAAAGTCCTTGGATGAATCTTGTTGCGGACACTAAGGTGGTTAAAAGTCCTTAGGTGCTCCTTTCCATGGTGTTTAAAAGTCCATGGGGCCAAGGTGTTTAAAAGTCCTTGGGGCCAAGGTGTTTAAAAGTCCTTGGGGTAATTCAAGCTACGGACACAAAGGTGGTTAAAAGTCCTTGTGTGGTCCTCATTCATGGTGTTTAAAAGTCCATGGCCAAGGTGTTTAAAAGTCCTTGGGGCCAAGGTGTTTAAAAGTCCTTGGGGAAAGTTATTGAACTTGATTTCATAAATGAAATGTATCACTTGAGCCAATATGACATGTATAGTACATTGAGATGCATGAGATGCATGTTTAAATGATTATGTTGAAGCATGAGATGCTTGTTTAAATGAAATGTGGAAGCATGGAATTGCTTGATTTAAAGTATGCTTTGAGCATGTGTAAAGATTGATTATAAGCATGTTTTACAAATGGTTTTAATTGCATTATTGAATGGTTTTTAAAGAGCACTCCTCACTAAGCTTTGGCTTACGCTCTCTCGTTTTCTTGATTCAATAATGCAGAGCATTAGAGTACATTGAGGGCAGCAAGAGAAGGCAAGCGAACAAGTTCAAGTAAAGCTCTATGTATGGAAGGTTTTGTTAAACATTTTAGCTTTTGGTTGATTTGGCAATGGGGGACCAATGTATATGTTTTGGGAGGTGTTTGAGACTCCCTATGGATGTTAAATGTTGTTGTGGTTGCTGGTTTTTGGATTGAATTTCTATTGCTTGCTTATGAAGGTTTAATGCTTGAATGTTAGCTTGTGTAGGAAGCATGCCTATAGAATTGGGGCTTTTTGCTTGTGATGTTGTTCTGATGAATTGATGATGCATATATGTCCTTTATATGTTGAATTGCATGGTGGTTAAGTTTGGTAGCAATTGGAGCATGTTTGAGTGGTCAATTGCATGTTTTGGTTTGCTAATATGCTGAAATCTGAGCAGGCGTTTCGGAACAGTGTGTACCGTTTCGGAACGGGTGCCTGGAATGAACCCAGGGGTCCGAAACGGGGTGCACCGTTTCGAAACGGATTGCTCACTGCCAGACCCCCGTTGCGGAACTGGTATCGGAACGGCCCGCGTTTCGGAACAGGGTCAACCTGTTTCGGAACGGTCGACCGTTGGGGGCTGACATGGGCGGTTATATGTTTTGAAATGTTTGCGTTTTGGTCCCGAATCTTGTATATGCAATTGTATGAGTTTGAGAAGTCCTTTTGAGCGGAAATTTCACAAGGAAGCATGAAACCTGACTAATTTCAAGATGGTAACTTTAATTTGGGTTAAGTCCCTTAATTTATCAGAATTTACAATCTAGTCCCTAAAGTTGTAATTAGTTCAATTGGGTCCCTGTTTGATCTCTGATGTTTGTGATCTTTTAGTATGTTGGTTGTGTGATCACAATTAAGGTTAATGTGCATCTAGATAAGATTAAAAAGAAAAAAAAGGGTCGTTAATCAAGGTTGACTTTCGGGTTGACTTTGGTTTTCCCCGTGTGACTTGCTTAATTCGGGTCAACCGTCTAGACCGGGTTAAGGGGGTTACAGTGCATGAATGCCAGTTCACACTTCTCCAATAACATCCTCAGAATCTGTCTAAGAACAACCTCCTACTTCCTTTCTAACTTGTCTAACTCCATCATTCCAACAACCATTAACCACAAGATACTCACCTAAGCCTACTTCACGCTAGAGATGTTTCCAAACAACTACAACAACAACACCTACCTCAGCAAGCTAGCAACAAGATCATACTCACTACGCAAGGTAAACCAACATAAACCAACTAAGATAGCAAGGCAAAGGTTACTTAACAAGGTTACCTGAAAACACATCACCACCCTGGAGCTTCATAAGACGAGCTCTCTTCCTCACAGAACCATCCTCCTCCAGCCGCACCGCTGCAGTATCAGCTAACACACTAAGGTCACCCCCAACTCCTTGCGGTAAGGAACCTTGGCTGTTTCGAGCCAACTTCAAACAATCACGCCTCCTATGTCCAGCAGACCCACATTTCCAACATATTTCATTTCCCAAACTCTTCACAACTTTCTGCTCTTCCTGACACCTTCAATCCTTGCCACGGCCGTGCCCACGACCCTTCAGAGACCCTTTGGCTACCATTGAAGCTGACTTCACACCAAGAGGACAATCACGCTTCACATGCTCTTTGGAACCACAGTTCCAACAAGCACCTGCGCCCTAACAACCTCCAACATGGCGCCTCCCACAACGATTACACACCGGTAGCTGAACCTCCACTCCTTGCTCAACCAGCACTTGCCCCAGATCTGCACTACCTCCACACTGCTTGACCCTTGGGAATTTCTCTCCAAGATACCTTTCATAAAAGACAGACACAAAGAAGTCCCAATCAATATCATGGATGTGCGATGCCACCGCCACAGATGTCCACCACGCACACGCGTCCTCCGACATCAAAGAGACAACGCTCCCCAGCTTACAGGCATAATCACAACCTTCCAGATCCAAAATCAGAATCACACTGGCCAACCAGGCCTCAAACATCTCCGGTGAAGAACCATGATATTCCACAGCACCCAAATCAAACAAACGCTGCTTCGACAATCCCACACATCCCACAGCCAGCATATCTACCGATTTTACTTTTGCCACAGCCTGAGATGTTCCCAACACTTATTGATCAACAGGTGATGAACTCTTCATCACAGAACCAACTTCTCCTTCCCGTCTCAAAACCTCAACACCAAGCACAGAAGACTGAGGCAAAACACCTCCTCTAAAAGGTGAATTCCACGCCTTAACAACCTGCCCTAAGGCAGCAACCATCTCAACCAACTGCCATTCTTTCATCGATTTCGCCATACTATTAACAACAAGCAATCACAACAAAACAAACAAACCAATTAGACCAGCTTTAAGCAAGGATTCAAACTCCCACTCCAAAATAACACAATAGCTATAGTAATAAGGCAATGGGTATCCCGTATGCTCCCCTTTTTCATGACATAACAGTCAACAAAGACATGGATATCACAACATCAAGCATATCTAACAACACATTCAATCATGCTTTCATCAAACAACATCCACTTACAACAGCATAATATCAACATATCATACTTATAGCACTTCCATCATTCACAAAACCAGCTCACAACATCAGCACACATCCACATTAGTTCAGCTAAGATTCATAACCACAAAGCATGCTTGAAAACATCAACAACTTACTCAGAAACACGTGTTTCAACCAGCTTTCTGCCAAACATCAGGATAGACATCAAACACACATTACAACAACTTACCGTTTTCCCCAAGCATTCGCAACTCAGCTCTGATACCACCAAATGTAACCCCCTTAACCCGGTCTAGACGGATGACCCGAATTAAGAAAGTCACACGGGGAAAACCAAAGTCAACCCGAAAGTCAACCTTGGTTAACGACCCATTTTTTTTCTTTTTAAACTTGTCTAGATGCACATTAACCCTAGTCATGATCGTTCAAATAGCATGCTCAAAGATCATAAACATCAGATGTAACGCCCCGGTTTTGGGCTTAGAAGTCTTTGGCGTTGACTGGTCGGTCAAAGTGCTGTTCGAATCGTAAGAGGTTAAATTAGGAAAGCCTAGTTCGGGTTGCATTAAAAATATGGAAAAATGTTCTAAAATCATCTTTTAATATAATTAAGTGAACTGTGAAATCAATTTTGGAAAATGAGTTTTGGAAGGGTGACATTTTGGCTAGTGACCAAAATGTAATTTTCGCAAGTTTGGTGGCTGTTTTATAAAGGGTTGAAACTTTGAATCTTTAAGGAGCTATTTACCCAAAGGGAGTTTCTCCAGATTTTTCTAAGATATTTTGAGTTATAATTCTGATTTTAAAGATATCAAAAAGGAGGGAAATCTCATTTTAGCCATTTTCATAACTAACTCTCTCTTTTCTTTCTCTCTTTTTCTCTCAACCCAAACACTCCATTTCCAGAGATTTGTTTCTGATTTTCTCACCTAAATTCCTCCTTTCAACTCTCATTTGATTCCTAGTCATTGTATCTTCAAAACCTTTTCAATTGCTACTTGTTTCAACAAGGATTTTCATTCCAAAAAGAGGAGAAACTCAAGTTTGGAGGTAAGAACGTCCTTCTCCTCTGAACTTCAAGTTCTTTACTGAAATTCCTAAGTTTTCAATCCTAAATTGATGTTTAATTAAAGGTTTTAAAGTGTTGAAATGGATCTTGGCTTATTATGCAAGATTTTTGATGATTTTTGATGATTTTCGTTAGATCTGAGTAATCTGTGATTTGAGAGGTGTTTTTGATGTTAAATGATCTCTAAATTGATAAGGAAATGAGTTTTGATTGATGCAAACCCGGATAGGTTGAGTTTCCTAAGTTTAGCTTGTGTTTCAAGGTAGTTTTTGTGGTGATCTTGTGGATCTGATGTTGCTGGAGGTATAAGGATGTTGTTAGGTTGTTTTTAGATGTTTTATGATGTTAATGGAAGTGTGGTTTTGCTGGTTTATGGCTGGGCTTTGTTTAGAAGTGTTTTGGATGCATTTTCGGTTGTGTTTGGTGGCCGAAAATGGAGGTTATGTGAGAGCAGCGAGTTTAGGTGCTTTCATTGAAGCAATTAATGCATGATGATGCATTAATCCTCTGCTTTAATGTGTTGAAACAGGGGAGGCATCCTTGGATCCAAGAATTGTTGATCCGGAGGCTTGATTTGGTGCTTTGGCTTGAAGCAAAGTGGAAATCGGTGAGTGCATTTGTGAAAATGGATATTCAGCTTTAAAACCAAGGTTTGAAGGTTTTAGGAGCTTAGTTTAAGTCTAAACAACTTTGCTAAGCTCAAGTGTAAGTTTTCGGATTTCTCTCTAAGTGGTGGCCATGATTTTGATGTGATGCAATATGATGATTTGCATGTTTTAATTATTGTTTTGAAAGCATGTTTTAGCATGGTATTTGCTGATGTTTTAAGCCATATGTTGAAGGTAACTCAAGGTAGGAGTTCCTTTATTTTATACATGGAAATAATGTGGTTTGATGCTTTGAATTGCATGATGAAAATGGCTTGGTTTAATGCTTTAAAACAGTGGATTATATGATGTAAAAGATGTATATTGGCAAGTGATGTTTTGAAAAAGTGAAGGTCACTAAGGTGGTTAAAAGTCCTTGAGTGAGCCTTGTTATTTAAGAACATCAAGGTGGTTAAAAGTCCTTGGATGGTTCTTGTTGCGGACACTAAGGTGGTTAAAAGTCCTTAGGTGCTCCTTTCCATGGTGGTTAAAAGTCCATGGGGCCAAGGTGTTTAAAAGTCCTTGGGGCCAAGGTGTTTAAAAGTCCTTGGGGTGATTCAAGCATTGGACACAAAGGTGGTTAAAAGTCCTTGTGTGGTCCTCATTCATGGTGTTTAAAAGTCCATGGCCAAGGTGTTTAAAAGTCCTTGGGGCCAAGGTATTTAAAAGTCCTTGGGAAGTTGTTGAACTTGTTTTAATAAATGAAATGTATCACTTGAGCCAATATGACATGTTATGAATATTGTGAAGCATGAGATGCTTGTTTAATGTAATGATGAAGCATGGGATTGCTTGTTTTAAGTATGCTTTGAGCATGTGCAAAGGTTGATTTTAATCATGTCTATAAATGGTTTTAATTGCATTATTGAATTGTTTTTAAAGAGCATTCCTCACTAAGCTTTTGCTTACGCTCTCCTCGTTTTCTTAATTCAATAATGCAGAGCATTAGAGTACCTTGAGGGGCAGCAAGAAAGGGGAAACAATCAAGTTCAAGTAAAGCTCAATGTATGAAGGTTTTATAAGTACTTTTAGCTTTTGGGTGATTTGGCAATGGGGGACCTATGAGTGTGTTTTTAGGAGATGTTGGAACTCCCTAAGTATGTTGAACGTTGATGAGATTGCTGGTTTTATAATTGGCTTTATTATGCTTGGTTATGAAGGTTTATGCATGAATGGTTAGTTTGTGTAGGAAGCATGCCATTAAAATTGGGGCTTTTCATATGTGATGGTTATATGTTGAATTGGTGATGCAATTATGGTCCCTGCATGTTGATTGACTATGTGGTATGATTTGGTGTTGTTAATTTGAAGTTTGCAGCATGTATGATGTTGGTTTCGAGTCAAATTCAGGCAGGGTTATCGGTACTCGGGCTTGCGTATCGATACGCCTGAGCCAAATATGCACATTCTGCCCAGGCGTATCGGTACGGTTGTGTGGGTATCGATACTCGTCTGGATTAAGTATGAATGCCGTATCGAAACGCGGGATCTCGTATCGATACCATCTCTGGAGTTTGGTTACTGCCTTCCCCGCGTATCGATACGACACCAGGCGTATCGATACCTGACCGTTAATTCGGTTAAAAGTATCTTTTTATGTTTGGAATGTTTGCGTTTTAGTCCTGAATCTTGTTCTTGCAATTGTATGAGCTTGGGATGTCCGTTTGAGCTGAAATTTGGCAGAGAAGCATGAAACCTGATTAATTTCAAGATGGTAACTTTAATTTGGACTAAGTCCTCATATTTATCAGAATTTACAATTTGGTCCCTAAAGTTGTAATTTGTTCAATTGGGTCCCTGTTTGATCTCTGATGGTTGTGATCTTTGAGTATGTTGTTTGTATGATCACAATTAGGGTTAATGTGCATCTAGATAAGATTAAAAAGAAAAAAAAGGGTCGTTAATCAAGGTTGACTTTCGGGTTGACTTTGGTTTTCCCCGTGTGACTTTCTTAATTCGGGTCAACCGTCTAGGCCGGGTTAAGGGGGTTACATCAGAGATCAAACAGGGACCCAATTGAACAATTTACAATTTTAGGGACCAAAATGTAAATTCTGTAAATTATAAGGTCTTAATCCGATTTAAGGTTACCAACTTGAAATTAGTCACATTTCATGCCTCAATGCCAATTTTCAGCTCAAACGGACATCCCAAGCGCATACAATTGCACAAACAAGATTCGGGACCAAAACGTAAACATTCCAAATCATTTAACTGCCAATGTCAGCCCCCAACGGTCGACCGTTCCGAAACAGGTAGAGCCTGTTTCGAAACGCGGGGCCATTCCGCAACGCGTACCGAAACGCGGGCTGGCAGAGAGCTTTCCGTTTCGAAACGGTGTCTCCCGTTTCGGACGCCTGGGTTGCTACAAGGCACCCGTTCCGAAACGGTAGCCACTGTTCCAAAACGACCTGCACAGACTGCATAAATATGCTTGCTCGAACATGCAATTGATCAACCAATCATGCTCCAAAAGCTACCAAACTTTACCAGCAACTCATACACCATACAAGGAACATTTATGCATCAAAATCTAGATACATGATCACCCCTAGGTGCACCTACACATTAAACACAATCAAAACACATTCATGCTTTTAAACAAGAAGCATAGCAAACCAACATAAGCATAAGATGTTCCAAACGTTGCAACTTTAATCCACATGATTCAACAACATAAACCATACTTGTCCAACATACACAACCTCGTTATACATCCACATAAAAGATTCTCCCCCCATTGCCTTTATTAACTATAGCTATTAACCGAGACATACATCTCAAGTGGAGTCCTCCTTGAATCCCTTGCTCCTCGCTGTTCCAACTTCAAAGATCTGCATTGATGGACAAAAAGGAGCGTAAGCACATAATGCTTAGTGAGGAATGCTCAAAACCAAAACACCAACAATGCAGCGAGTCATAAAACCTCTTTGAAAAGCAACTCAATTTGATAAACCAAAGCAATGTTTGAAAACCCTTTTCAACGACAAGCTCGAGTCATGTATTGCTCAAACATGAAAACCAACCCTTAGCTTAGCAAGCTAAGTAAACCTTTTCAAAACACAACTTGCGAACATCAATTTAACCTTTCAATGCATAAACACCAAATGCAAGTTAAATTCAAGACCATGGAAAACACTTCCACTTCACCTTACACATTCCTCTTGCTTGGTTATCATTTCAAACAAGAAACCCTTTTAAAACCATTTATTTAATCAATCCAACACATGCATTAAACAAATGCAACATATGAACCACATCATCAACATTTACATCATATGCCTTTAAATACAAGTCTTAGCAAGACTTCAATACACTAAAGAAATTTCATGCACACATGCATCATTCTCAATAGGTAATCAACACTTGTTTAAACTTAAAAAGTCAACATGCATACTTAATACATTATGCACTTCCCATGCAACCATGCATCATTCCAAGCATCTCATGCTTCGTTATAAACAAGAACATTACATTGGCTTTCAAGTGATCAACCACATCCACTTTTCAACTCAACATCCAATCGGATACGCGGATCACAAGCGTTGTCCCTACGCTTCCTAAACACTACCAATCCAAGGTCCCCAAATGGACTTTTAACCACCATTTGACCTTACCATTCACAAGGTTCCCATGTATGGACTTTTAACCACCATACAACCTTATTTTCCTTAAGGTTCCCATGTATGGACTTTTAACCACCATACAACCTTATTTTCCTCAAGGTTCCCATGTATGGACTTTTAATCACCATACAACCTTAACTTTCACAAGGTTCCCATATATGGACTTTTAAACACCATATAACCTTAACATGCACAAGGTTCCCATGTATGGACTTTTAAACACCATACAACCTTAGCATCACCGATTGGTAGTTGTATAACATCACTAAAGAGATCCGGGACACCCTATACAAGATCCACACATGGACTTTACACCACCATTGTGATCTTAACAAGCACAAGGTCCATCAATGGAATTTTAACCACCATTATTACCTTTGCTTACCCAAGGTCCTCGAATGGGCACTCAACCTCCATTATGACCTTAACCATCTCGTTAGGATACTTGGATGGAGTTTACCGGTTCACTCTTAACCACTCCACATCCAAGGCGACTTTATTCACGGTGCACCCAATCCTATAGCCGGCTAACTATATCCGATCAAAGAAACCAAGAACCACTTACATCACTTGCCAATATAACCATCTTACCATATTCGTCCAATGATTCACATGCATAACCATAATGCAAAAACCATCATTTACCATCATCAATCCACTGTTTTAAAGCATTACACAAAGCCATTACGCATCATGCAACACCATGCATCAAAACCACATTTTCAATGTATAAAACCAAGGATCTCTTACCTTGAGCGTCCTTCACATATGGCTTTCAAAACCAGCATTAAACCATGCTTAAAATATGCTTTCAAAACAGAATTTAAACATACATATCACATGCATTGCAACCATCAATCACAATTGCTTTTAAAACCAAATTCACAACACAAACCAAGAGCGAAAATCCATTTACTTACTCTTGAGCTTAGCAAAGTTGTTTAGACTTAAACTAAGCTCCCAAAACCTTCAAACCTTGGTTTAAAAGCTGAAACCCAACTTCACTCACCGATACACAAAATAAGGCTAACCAACAAGCCTTCCAAGCATCCGAAGCCTTCCGCACCACCTCTAATGCTCACGGATCACACTCCCCTGTTTCAAGCACACAATAACAGAGGATTAATGCATCATTATGCATTAAAAACACCAGCAACACAACTCAACTCGCTGCTCATCACAAATCCAACAATTCGGCTACCAAACACAACCGAAATCACCTCCAAACACTTCCAAGACTTAACCCAGCCAAGATCCATCACTTCTAACCATTTTTAAACATCATTTAACATCCAAAATGATCACAAACACGTCCTTATACCTCCAACTATAACAGATCATCATAAACACTCCAAAAATAATCAAAAACTCAAGTAAAACTTAGGAAATTCAACCTATTCGGGATTGCATTGATTAAACCTCAATTCCTCACCAATTTAACATTCATTTAACATCAATTTGACACCTCAAAACCCTGCCCAAAAAGATCACACGAAATTTCACCAAAATCAAGCAAATCTTGCATTTTAAAGCCAAAATCAAGATTCCAATTGAAAAGCCTTTAACAAATCACAAATCAAGGATTGAGAACTTAGGAATTTCAGTAAAGAACTGAGAGTTTAGAGGAGAAGGACGTTCTTACCTCCAAACTTGAGTTTCTCCCTTTTTGGAACCAAAATCTTGAAAATCCAATTAGCAAATGGTGAGGTTTTGTTGATGTGATGATTAGGAATCAAAAGAGAGTTGAAAGGAGAGATTTAGATGACAAAATCAGAAGAAATTCTCTGGAGAGAAAGTGTTTGGATTGAGAGAAAATGAGAGAAAGGAAAATTGAGAAAATAGAAAGTTAGTTACCAGAATAACCAAAAATGATTTCCCTCCTCTTTTCTTATGTTTTAAAATCAGAATTAAACCTTAAAATATCTTAGAAAAATCTAGAGAAACTCCCCTTGGGTAAATAGCTCCTTAAATATTCAAAGTTTCAATCCTTTCTAAAACAGTCACGCAACTTTCAAAAATTACATTTGGGTCACTAGCCAAAATGTCACTCTTCTAAACCTCATTTTGTAAAATTGATTTCACAGTTCACTTATATATATTAAAAGATGATTTTAGAACATTTTTCCATATTTTTAATGCAACCCGAACTAGGCTTTCCTAATTTCACCTCTTTATATTCGAACAACACTTTGACCAAACCGGTCAACGCCCAAAACTTCTAAGCCCAAAACCGGGGCGTTACAACTCTCCCCCTCTTAGGAAATTTCGTCCTCGAAATTTCAACTGGCGAAAAGAGCACAACCAAACTTCACAAATCAACACACAAGGCCACACAAAAGCCTCAACCACCACTGAACACTTTCCACACAAAACTCCACTGAAAACAACACCACCACATACTGTTCACAAATTCCAGCACACTCAAACGTCAACCACCACTTAACCCTTCACAATTCAGGACTACACATAGCCCCATCAACAGCCTGAAGAACCTCAACTTTTACAACATACACACCTTAGCACAAAACCCCCAAACTTGTTCACACAATGGTACCAACCAATCCAATTCAGCCACCATGTAAACTACAACCTTCACTGCTTCTAAAACTCCTTACCAACTCCCCAACTTCCTTCAAAGATTTTCCAAACAAACAAAAATACTTAAGCACCAACTGCTTACCCAACTTCTCAACACATTACTGCCCTTACTTCACATCCACCGCAACCTTACCATCGACTCACCAGAACTGCTCACTCATCAACAGATAATCACATCACTAACCCCAACCTTGACTTCGCCCGCCATTCCACACACCACCAGCTGAACTCAAAAAGAATCACTCAATCACAACTAACCAACCACTTCTCACAAGAACGCATCCAACCAGCAATGGTCTTCGATCTTTCAATGTCTCCCCACTTCAAACTCTGACCATAACACTTGCCTTACTAGAACATCGCCCAACCTAAACATACATACCATCTTCTCAACTCTTCGAAGGTTGCTAAGAACCAACACCACACAAACAACCCTTCTACTACAACATTAATGCTAAGCTATCTCAGCACTCTAGAAACACATCCATTATCCTCAACATCACTTAACACTAAGGAACCACCACCTCTACTAACTATTCAAACCTCTTGACCGATTCTAACCTCAACCGGTACTCCTCACTACCAAACCACCAAACTCTTCAAGCATCAAACACTTTCCTTCTACCAACGTGCTATACCACTCTCACTATTACTAGCAACTAGCCTAATACTTTCCATTACTTCTAACTTCCACTTAGCACCAACGCAACCTCTAAAACCCATCATCCAACCTAACCCAACCACAACCCTAACAGAATCGATTAGTTATTAGCGAGTGTGAACGTTCGTATGCATGGTCGCCAATATGTCCTATCAATGCCTGATGTTCATGTATGCAAAACCTCTAATGTCATGCCACATGTATGCATGAACCAACACATATATAATATAGCATATAACAAATGATTTTAACTGTGCATGAATGCCAGTTCACACTTCTCCAATAACATCCTCAGAATCTGTCTAAGAACAACCTCCTACTTCCTTTCTAACTTGTCTAACTCCATCATTCCAACAACCATTAACCACAAGATACTCACCTAAGCCTACTTCACGCTAGAGATGTTTCCAAACAAATACAACAACAACACCTACCTCAGCAAGCTAGCAACAAGATCATACTCACTACGCAAGGTAAACCAACAGAAACCAACTAAGATAGCTAGGCAAAGGTTACTTAACAAGGTTACCTGAAAACACATCACCACCCTGGAGCTTCATCAGACGAGCTCTCTTCCTCACAGAACCATCATCCTCCAGCCGCACCGCTGCAGTATCAGCTAACACACTAAGGTCACCTCCAACTCCTTGCGGTAAGGAACCTTGGCTGTTTCGAGCCAACTTCAAACAATCACGCCTCCTATGTCCAGCAGACCCACATTTCCAACATATTTCATTTCCCAAACTCTTCACAACTTTCTGCTCTTCCTGACACCTTCGATCCTTGCCACGACCATGCCCACGACCCTTCAGAGACCCTTTGGCTACCACTGAAGCTGACTTCACACCAAGAGGACAATCACGCGTCACATGCTCTTTGGAACCACAGTTCCAACAAGCACCTGCGCCCCAACAACCTCCAACATGGCGCCTCCCACAACGATTACACACCGGTAGCTGAACCTCCACTCCTTGCTCAACCAGCACTTGCCCCAGATCTGCACTACCTCCACACTGCTTAACCCTTGGGAATTTCTCTCCAAGATACCTTACATAAAAGACAGACACAAAGAAGTCCCAATCAATATCGTGGATGTGCGATGCCACCGCCACAGATGTCCACCACGCACACGCGTCCTCCAACATCAAAGAGACAACGCTCCCCAGCTTACATGCATAATCACAACCTTCCTGATCCAAAATCAGAATCACACTGGCCAACCAGGCCTCAAACATCTCCGGTGAAGAACCATGATATTCCACAGCACCCAAATCAAACAAACGCTGCTTCGAAAAACCCACACATCCCATAGCCAGCATATCTACCGATTTTACTTTTGCCACAGCCTGAGATGTTCCCAACACCTCTTGATCAACAGGTGATGAACTCTTCATCACAGAACCAACTTCTCCTTCCCGTCTCAAAACCTCAACACCAAGCACAGAAGACTGAGGCAAAACACCTCCTCTAAAAGGTGAATTCCACGCCTTAACAACCTGCCCTAAGGCATCAACCATCTCACCCAACTGTCATTCTTTCATCGGTTTCGCCATACTATTAACAACAAGCAATCACAACAAAACAAACAAACCAATTAGACCAGCTTTAAGCAAGGATTCAAACTCCCACTCCAAAATAACACAATAGCTATAGTAATAAGGCAATGGGTATCCCGTATGCTCCCTTTTTTCATGACATAACAGTCAACAAAGACATGGATATCACAACATCAAGCATATCTAACAACACATTCAATCATGCTTTCATCAAACAACATCCACTTACAACAGCATAATATCAATATATCATACTTATAGCACTTCCATCATTCACAAAACCAGCTCACAACATCAACACACATCCACATTAGTTCAGCTAAGATTCATAACCACAAAGCATGCTTGAAAACATCAACAACTTACTCAGAAACACGTGTTTCAACCAGCTTTCAGTCAAACATCAGGATAGACATCAAACACACATTACAACAACTTACTGTTTTCCCCAAGCATTCGCAACTCAGCTCTGATACCACCAAATGTAACCCCCTTAACCCGGTCTAGACGGATGACCCGAATTAAGAAAGTCACACGGGGAAAACCAAAGTCAACCTTGGTTAACGACCCTTTTTTTTTCTTTTTAAACTTGTCTAGATGCACATTAACCCTAGTCATGATCGTTCAAACAACATGCTCAAAGATCATAAACATCAGAGATCAAACAGGGACCCAATTGAACAATTTACAATTTTAGGGACCAAAATGTAAATTCTATAAATTATAAGGTCTTAATCCGATTTAAGGTTACCAACTTGAAATTAGTCACATTTCATGCCTCAACGCCAATTTTCAGCTCAAACGGACATCCCAAGCGCATACAATTGCACAAACAAGATTCGGGACCAAAACGTAAACATTCCAAATCATTTAACTGCCAATGTCAGCCCCCAACGGTTGACCGTTCCGAAATAGGGAGAGCCTGTTTCGAAACGCGGGGTCGTTCCGCAACGCGTACCGAAACGCGGGCTGGCAGAGAGCTTTCCGTTTCGAAACGGTGTCTCCCGTTTCAGACGCCTGGGCTGCTACAAGGCACCCGTTCCGAAACGGTAGCCACTGTTCCGAAACGACCTGCACAGACTGCATAAATATGCTTGCTCGAACATGCAATTGATCAACCAATCATGCTCCAAAAGCTACCAAACTTTACCAGCAACTCATACACCATACAAGGAACATTTATGCATCAAAATCTAGATACATGATCACCCTTAGGTGCACCTACACATTAAACACAATCGAAACACATTCATGCTTTTAAACAAGAAGCATAGCAAACCAACATAAGCATAAGATGTTCCAAACGTTGCAACTTTAATCCACATGATTCAACAACATAAACCATACTTGTCCAACATACACAACCTCGTTATACATCCACATAAAAGATTCTCCCCCCATTGCCTTTATTAACTATAGCTATTAACCGAGACATACATCTCAAGTGGAGTCCTCCTTGAATCCCTTGCTCCTCGCTGTTCCAACTTCAAAGATCTGCATTGATGGACAAAAAGGAGCGTAAGCACATAATGCTTAGTGAGGAATGCTCAAAACAAAAACACCATCAATGCAGCGAGTCATAAAACCTCTTTGAAAAGCAACTCAATTTGATAAACCAAAGCAATGTTTGAAAACCCTTTTCAACGACAAGCTCAAGTCATGTATTGCTCAAACATGAAAACCAACCCTTAGCTTAGCAAGCTAAGTAAACCTTTTCAAAACACAACTTGCGAACATCAATTTAACCTTTCAATGCATAAACACCAAATGCAAGTTAAATTCAAGACCATGGAAAACACTTCCACTTCACCTTACACATTCCTCTTGCTTGGTTATCATTTCAAACAAGAAACCCTTTTAAAACCATTTATTTAATCAATCCAACACATGCATTAAACAAATGCAACATATGAACCACATCATCAACATTTACATCATATGCCTTTAAATACAAGTCTTAGCAAGACTTCAATACACTAAAGAAATTTCATGCACACATGCATCATTCTCAATAGGTAATCAACACTTGTTTAAACTTAACAAGTCAACATGCATACTTAATACATTATGCACTTCCCATGCAACCATGCATCATTCCAAGCATCTCATGCTTCGTTATAAACAAGAACATTACATTGGCTTTCAAGTGATCAACCACATCCACTTTTCAACTCAACATCCAATCGGATACGCGGATCACAAGCGTTGTCCCTACGCTTCCTACACACTACCAATCCAAGGTCCCCAAATGGACTTTTAACCACCATTTGACCTTACCATTCACAAGGTTCCCATGTATGGACTTTTAACCACCATACAACCTTATTTTCCTTAAGGTTCCCATGTATGGACTTTTAACCACCATACAACCTTATTTTCCTCAAGGTTCCCATGTATGGACTTTTAATCACCATACAACCTTAACTTTCACAAGGTTCCCATATATGGACTTTTAAACACCATATAACCTTAACATGCACAAGGTTCCCATGTATGGACTTTTAAACACCATACAACCTTAGCATCACCGATTGGTAGTTGTATAACATCACTAACGAGATCCGGGACACCCTATACAAGATCCACACATGGACTTTACACCACCATTGTGATCTTAACAAGCACAAGGTCCATCAATGGAATTTTAACCACCATTATTACCTTTGCTTACCCAATGTCCTCGAATGGGCACTCAACCTCCATTATGACCTTAACCATCTCGTTAGGATACTTGGATGGAGTTTACCGGTTCACTCTTAACCACTCCACATCCAAGGCGACTTTATTCACGGTGCACCCAATCCTATAGCCGGCTAACTATATCCGATCAAAGAAACCAAGAACCACTTACATCACTTGCCAATATAACCATCTTACCATATTCGTCCAATGATTCACATGCATAACCATAATGCAAAAACCATCATTTACCATCATCAATCCACTGTTTTAAAGCATTACACAAAGCCATTACGCATCATGCAACACCATGCATCAAAACCACATTTTCAATGTATAAAACCAAGGATCTCTTACCTTGAGCGTCCTTCACATATGGCTTTCAAAACCAGCATTAAACCATGCTTAAAATATGCTTTGAAAACAGAATTTAAACATACATATCACATGCATTGCAACCATCAATCACAATTGCTTTTAAAACCAAATTCACAACACAAACCAAGAGCGAAAATCCATTTACTTACTCTTGAGCTTAGCAAAGTTGTTTAGACTTAAACTAAGCTCCCAAAACCTTCAAAACTTGGTTTAAAAGCTGAAACCCAACTTCACTCACCGATACACAAAATAAGGCTAACCAACAAGCCTTCCAAGCATCCGAAGCCTTCCGCACCACCTCTAATGCTCACGGATCACACTCCCCTGTTTCAAGCACACAATAACAGAGGATTAATGCATCATTATGCATTAAAAACACCAGCAACACAACTCAACTCGCTGCTCATCACAAATCCAACAATTTGGCTACCAAACACAACCGAAATCACCTCCAAACACTTACAAGACTTAACCCAGCCAAGATCCATCACTTCTAACCATTTTTAAACATCAATTAACATCCAAAATGATCACAAACACGTCCTTATACCTCCAGCTATAACAGATCATCATAAACACTCCAAAAACAATCAAAAACTCAAGTAAAACTTAGGAAATTCAACCTATTCGGGATTGCATTGATTAAACCTCAATTCCTCACCAATTTAACATTCATTTAACATCAATTTGACACCTCAAAACCCTGCCCAAAAAGATCACACGAAATTTCACCAAAATCAAGCAAATCTTGCATTTTAAAGCCAAAATCAAGATTCCAATTGAAAAGCCTTTAACAAATCAAGAATCAAGGATTGAGAACTTAGGAATTTCAGTAAAGAACTGAGAGTTTAGAGGAGAAGGACGTTCTTACCTCCAAACTTGAGTTTCTCCCTTTTTGGAACCAAAATCTTGAAAATCCAATTAGCAAATGGTGTGGTTTTGTTGATGTGATGATTAGGAATCAAAAGAGAGTTGAAAGGAGAGATTTAGATGACAAAATCAGAAGAAATTCTCTGGAGAGAAAGTGTTTGGGTTGAGAGAAAATGAGAGAAAGGAAAATTGAGAAAATAGAAAGTTAGTTACCAAAATAACCAAAAATGATTTCCCTCCTCTTTTCTTATGTTTTAAAATCAGAATTAAACCTTAAAATATCTTAGAAAAATCTGGAGAAACTCCCTTTGGGTAAATAGCTCCTTAAAGATTCAAAGTTTCAATCCTTTCTAAAACAGTCACACAACTTTCAAAAATTATATTTTGGTCACTAGCCAAAATGTCACTCTTCCAAACCTCATTTTGTAAAATTGATTTCACATTTCACTTATATATATTAAAAGATGATTTTAGAACATTTTTCCATATTTTTAATGCAACCCGAACTAGGCTTTCCTAATTTCACCTCTTTATATTCGAACAACACTTTGACCAAACCGGTCAACGCCCAAAACTTCTAAGCCCAAAACCGGGGCGTTACAAAACACCTCTAGCCGTTCTGAAACGCCCAAGCCATTTCAAGCACCCGTTTCGAAACAGCCAAGGGTGTTTCAATACACCCTGCCCAGAAACAGCATAAAATTCTAGTTTTTCACTTCAAAACACCATCAAACATAATTGAAACCATTTCATAACACATCATCAGCAAGATAAACATTATAACTATCAAATTTCATCAAAGACTAGATACATTACAAACATTAAGCACACCTACTCATTCATCACCTCCAACACATGATCTTGCTTTCAATCAAAGAGCATAACATATCAACTTATGAAGAAGAAGATTCAAATATGGAAAAGCGATCAACAACAAGGTTCAAACCATAAACTGAACATGGTCAGCATACACAATCTCAATACACAACAACATAAAAGACTCTTCGCCCATTGCCTTTATTATCTATAGTTATAAACCAAAACATACTTCTCAAGTGGAGCTCTTCTTGAATCCCTTGCTTCTTGCTGTCCCAACTTTAAATATATGCATTGATGGACAAAAAGGAGCCTAAGCATATAATGCTTAGTGAGGAATGCTCAAAACCAAAACACCATCAATGCAGCGAATCATAAAACCTTCTTTAAATGTAGACACAATTCAGTAAACCATAACATTGTTTGAAAACCTCCTTTGAAACAACATTGCTTTAAACCATAACATTGCTTTGAAACATAGTGGTGAGCGTTCAAGCGAGTCGAGTCGAGTCAAAAAATTTCGAGTTATTCGAGTTGACGCGTCATATTTTACGACTTGAACTTAATTTACCTCCTTAAAGATTCAAATTTTCAATCCTTTACAAAACAATCACTATTTCACTTTTGCAAAAACTGCGATTTGGTCACTACATCAAAATGTAATATTTCCAAACTTCATTTTGTAAAATTGATTTCAACATTCTCTTTTATATATTAAATGAGGATTTTTAGTTATTTTTTCTATATTTTTAAAGCATCCTGAACTAGGCGTTCCCTAAAACCTCCTTTTATATTCGAACTGTTTCTCAGACCGGTCTGGTTCAGACCCTAAACTTCTAAGCCCAAATTTGGGGTGTTACAAAAGCCTACTTTGCACCATAACGAACTTCAACGAGAATAAGGTAAGTACATGGTTGGATATTGATATGATTTTTTCTAATCACATCTTCATGCCTCCAGGAAAAACAACATGGTGGAAGGTACCCATGGACTACAAAGGAACAAGGAAGAAAGGATCCTCTACCTGTATAATGCAAAAGTGAGTAGTTGCAAACATAGCGGTCCACCCTTTTTGGGGCAAAATAGTCACTCGATGGAGGGTGCAAGTGGATTACAAGAAGTATCGGAAATGACCCTTATAAGCTCAAACCAACAAGGGAGTAGTTACTTTAGGAGATGCATGCCAATGCACTCTTACAGTAACACAATTTTTTTTATCTTCCAAATTTTTTATGCTTTCGTAGACTTAGAATTTTTAAATTTTCATTTTTTGTTTGTTTCTACATTTTAGTATTTTATTTTGTGTTTTTTTGTCTTGCAAATAAAATTCAACCGTCTCACAACCTATCAATGGCCACAACCAGCCTTCCATAGAATTTCGACAGAGGCACTCGAGCAACATCATCGATAAAAGTTTGCCGATCGATAGTATTGATGCTACCGCCGCTCGATAGGACTAATGCTGCCAAACAGACCCCAATACCATCAGTATTCATCCATCATCTTTGGAACCAGCTCAATAGGATGGAAAGGCAACATCTTTGTTTTATGCAATACACAAGGGATATTCCCTGACAATGCAGTCCGTTTCCCCATATTTTCTACTGAAATACTTACCCGCCATCACCCGCTTTGGCAACCCAGATCGATGCCACGGCAACTGCAACTACAACTGCCCAAGGATGTCAAGGTTACGACTGCATGTGATTCAACTAGCAGATACACACATTCAAAAACCACACAAGCAAACATGGCTCGAAGGAAATTCATCATGCAAGGTGACGACCTTTCCGACTAACTCATTTATTTTTCTCATGCATTGAGGACAATGCTCCTCTCAAGTTTGGGGGGGGGGGGAAATTAGTCCTATATTTTTTTCCCTTTTTTCTTTTATTTCTTTTATTTTCTAGTTTTTTATGTATCTTTATTTAAAGTCTAATTAATTCTTAGTTTGAGGAAAATTCTTGAGTACCTTTTACCCGCCACGACAGTTGACCCGCTTGGGTGGCAACCTTAGCATGACTTTAGATTGACTTAGAATCCTACTATGGTCTAAACTTAAAGAAAACACTTCTTGTGACTAGTTTGATTTTAGGACTTCTAGGAAACTTAGGTATTTCACCTAGTACAACTTGGGTAGAACTCGAAGTTTAGAAAGAAAAAAAACGTCCTAGAGGTGCCCGAAACTGGCTCTAGGATAAGCTAGAGGTGCCCGAAATTGGCTCTAGGATAAGCTAGAGGTGCCCGAAACTGGCTTTAGAAAAACTATGAATAAAATCATTAGAGATGTCTATGACCGACACTAGTGGTTAAATTGAAAGAAAAAAAACTAGAGGGAAACCCAAGGGAATCAATGTGTTTATCGAAAGTCTACTTAGAAGCCGAAGAATCATTCTTATCACAAGGACCACACACACTCACGAGATACATAGTTTGGTTCTGGGTAAGTCCATTGTCATTCGAAAGGTTGGTAATTAGGCGTAAATCTACACGGTATGTAAAGGTTTCTCAAGATGCTTTCTCGACTTAGTTTACATATGATTTTAAGTTTTGGCATGTTATTGTTAGATTGCATTGCTTGAGGACAAGCAATAGTTCGAGTTTGGGGGTGTGTAAAATGTCTAAAAGTCTTATTTTATTTATCCTTTTTACTCATATTATTGTTAAACTTAGGCACATTTTAGTTACATAATTAGGTATTAATGCTTATTCTCATAATTTCCTTCATCACTAAGCTTGATTACATATTTTAGTGTATTTTGTGGAAAAAGGTGTTGTTATGGTATGTATTTTGGTGCATACAGGAAAATTGCACGCCAGAACCCGCTGTGGCAGTAGGGTGCCGCCAGAACCCACCGCGACAGCAGTGTGCCGCCAGGACCCGCCGCGACAGTAGGGTGCCGCCAGAACCTGTCGCGATAGCACAGTGCCGCTGGAACCTGCCGCGATAGTAGGGTGCTGCCGGAACCCACTACGACAAGAAACCAAGGAGTTGTACTGATGCAGTTCCAGTTACAGAAAGTCGCTACCGAGATCCTGCTGCCTAGGGAAACAAGCTGAGGAATTGGAGAATTGGAGTGCGATCTGTAGAGCAGCGAACATAGCCGCCGAAGGAGGGGAACGATATAACTTGCGGTGCAAGGCAACGACAAGGAGTCCACATTCAACTCAAAGAAGTTAGAATTAAAGGTTGAATTTAATGCTAAAGCTACTTTGAAGACTTCTACTCCAAGAAGGACTTGGCCTAGCTAATGCCTATATATACCCGACATATTTTGTACTTGAGAAAAATAACTTAGGTTTTCGCTTAGGCATAGTTTAGATTTTCTTCCCGCCATTATGTTCTAAATTCTCTTTGGGTTTGGGTTATGTTGTAAACTAGTGTGAGAATGGTTGTTTAGGATTTTACGTTTGTTTTTGCAATAAAAGATCAAGGTTTTCTTATTCCTAGTTCGTCATAGTTTTCATTTAAGGAGAAAGATTAGTTGATTACTATCCATTTGTTCGGTATCGAGAGAGTCAAATTCACGAAAGGAGTAAGTACGATCCTCACCTTAATCAAGTGTTGATTAATCCAGCCTAGACATAGGTTAGGGTTTAAAGCGGCTAAAAGAGGATGAACCAAACATTACTGTCTTTGCACGATTCACGCCACGACTGGTATTATCTACAGTGGGCTTCAACATCATTTTGACTTAGACATAAGTAAGATCAACATCAAAGCGTTATGTCGAGACTTTAAGTTTTGCCGAGTTTGCCACCGAGCCATAAATCCATTCCACTGCTAAGGCAACAAGAGCGTCTCGACAGCCGATCTGCCATCCCCCGCCAAGGCAGCGAAGTCTGGCAGCGCAAGACAACTTATCCTATTCAACGCAGTTTCACACTACTTAGCAGCATAACCCGACCCATTCCATCAATCTAATCTCTTATCTTTTATTTACTTGTATTTTTATTTTATTTTCCTCTTAAACAAATCAACTTATTTGTGCATTTACTTTTCTTGTGCAGGAATCAAGATTCGAGTCAAGCTGTCTAATCCATGTGGGAGACGATATCTTTTATAATATAACTTGATACGAGTGTGCACTTGCGCTCATATTTAGAGAACACTAAAATGCTCTACATGCACATAAATACTCCTCTCATCAAAGTCATCCAGAACATGTACAACTATGCAAAATACCTAAGGGACATAGTTTCTAAGAGGAAGAGAATTGGGGAATTCAAAACAATTGTTATCACAGAGGAATGTATGACAATGTTACACAACAAGCTACTACCCAAGCAAACATATCTGAGCAGTTCCGTGATACCATGCAGAATCAGCAACAACCATGCAACAAAAGCCTTGTGCGACTTAGGATCCAGCATCAACATGATGCATAAGGCGGTTTTCGACAAGCTAAGGATTGGGCAAGCCAAACCTACCTCCATTATGCTGAAACTTGTTGATCACTCATTCGTACAACCAGAGGGTAAGATCAAAGAGATCTTAGTTCGAGTGGGCAAACTTATTTTTCCAGCAGACTTCCTCATCTTAGACTGTGAGGCCGATGAAAATGCCCCTATCATCCTCGGGCGACTATTCTTGGCCACGGGTGGAACGTTAATAGATGTGGAGCATGGGGAGCTGATCATGAGGGTAGATAATCAAAGCATCAAGCTAAATGTGTTACAACCCTCAGTAAAAGAAAAGGAAGGATGCCCGGACGCTCAGGCCTCCAAAATCAGCACTGGACAGGGCAAGACAACAACTGTCACGGCAGACCAAAAGACCCAACAGCACACCACCTTACAGAATAGGAGGACCCCTCAGGAGGGAAAAACAAGAAACACCACTTCAGGAAGTGGTTATGGCTGGGAGATGCAACCCAATGCACTCCCAACATAACTTAATTAATTTTATTTTTATTTTCTTTATTTTTATGTTTTAGGAATAGAATTTATTATATTGAACAATGGTTATGGCTGGGAGATGCACCCCAATGCACTCTTCTCTAATGATGATGCAATGAGATACATAACCCAATTCGCTAAGGGTTCCATTATTTGCAGCAGACAGGGAATCTCGGCCTTGAGCCCACCCTGTTCGAGAAAATCCATAGCAAGGGTTGGGAGATATTCGCACGACAGCCGGAGGTGGCAAACATCACGATGGTCAGAGAAGTTTATACCCACCACCCTCTCTCAAAAGTTACATTCATGTTTGTACGAGGGAAGCCTATCAAGTTAAATGTTGTCGTCATCAACAGCTTCTACGGATTAGAGATAGATGGCAACACACATGAAGAATGGAGGCAATCACTGACGGCTGCTGACTATGACAGAATATAGGCCCGACTGTGCAAACCCAATACACCTTGGTTGGCGGGAAAACATGGCAGCTCAGTCCAACGCCGCCTGTAACCCCCTTAGCCCGGTCTAGACGGTTACCCGAACCGAGGTGATTACACGGGGAAAACCAAAGCCAACTCGTTAAAGCCGACTCCGATTGACGACCCATTTTTTTCTTTTTTAGATGCAACATTAGTCCTATGTGATCACCAAGGATTAAAAGGAAGAAACGACACAACAATCAAATCTTGATTAGGGGTTTAATTGTACAAACTATACATTTAGGAACAAAAATGTAATTTCTACAAATTACAAGGACTTTACTGAATTTGAGTTTACCATTACTTAATTAGTCATGTTTCATGCTTCTCTGCAAATTTTCGTCAATAATCGACTAACCAAACTCATCAAATAGCATACTTGAAACTCATGGACTAAAATACAACAATTTCAAACATATAAAGATGCCATTAACAAAATTAACGGTCGCGTATCGATAGGTTTGAGACCGTATCGATACGCGGGATGGCAGTGGCCAAAGTCATAAATAGTGTATCGATACGCTTACCCGCATATCAGTATGCCTTTCAAGCCCGTACCGAAACACTTCTCAATCGTACCGAAACGTCTGTGCAGAGAGCACACATTTTGCTTATGCGTATGGATACGCAAGCCCGTGTATCGATACGCATACCAAAATTGTCCAAATTTCAGCCACAAAATCATTTCAAACTTCAACAATTCTTCCCCAAATCATAATTGCATGCTATTGGCATCTACTCAAACATATAAACATGAAATTCCAAACACATAGCACCATTTAGTTGATTAACTCAAGCATAGCAAGGCAATTCATGAAGCATGCTTAAGACACCAAACCATAATCATACGATATAGCAAGAATAAGCACCAAAACCAGAATAAAGGCCTCTTACAAACTATATAAGCAATACAAAACTTGCATCAACCACAAGGAGTCCAAAATACATCTCCCAAAAAAACCCACAAGATCCCATTACCAAATATCATTACTAAAGTAAATGCAAAACATCACCATACTTGAGCTTTACAAACTCTTGGATCTTCTGAAGCCTCCTCGCTACCCAATGTGTCTCAATTATCTGCATTGTTGGTAAAAGAGAGCGTAAGCACGATAGCTTAGTGAGGCATGCTCTAAAAACACCAACACAACAATGCAAGCTTTTAAATCTCATTCTCAAAAACCATTTTCTACAACATGCTCTTTCTATCTCATGCTTGAAAACCATTCAAAGCAAAATCTCCATTTGAAAATCACATGTACCATCTATCTACCAATCTCGTGCATTCAACCAATGCAAAACTCATGGCAAATCATGGCTTAGATTAGCGTCGTATTCTGCAAGATCTGCTATTATCATGGCTTTCTCAGAAAGGGAGATGCTTGGAGTTTTCTGGGTTTTTATGTTACTGCTTCTATTTGCTCATTTTTGTGATGGATTTTACCTTCCGGGAAGTTACATGCACACATATTCGACCAAGGATACTATATATGCCAAAGTTAATTCCTTGACTTCCATTGAAACCGAGCTTCCTTTTAGTTATTACACTCTCCCTTACTGCAAACCTCTTGGTGGAATAAAGAAAAATGCCGAGAATCTCGGTGAACTTCTCATTCGAGATCAGATTGATAACTCCACTATCGGTTTCAAATGAATGTGAACGAGTCTCTCTACCTTTGCACTACCAGCCCCTTGAATGAGCATGAGGTTAAGCTTTTGAAACAGAGGACTCGAGACTTGTATCAAGTGAATATGATTCTAGACAATTTACCGGTGATGAGGATTGCGAAACAAAATGGAGTTAACATTCAGTGGACTAGATTCCCGGTTGGTTATTCTCCACCGAAGAGTGATGATGATTACATTAACAATCATCTCAAATTCAAGGTTTTGGTTCACGAGTATGAGGGAAATGGTGTGGAGATAATTGGAATCGGGGAAGGGATGTAGCTAATTTCTAAAGCTGATAAGAAGAAAGCCTCTGGTTTCGAGATTGTTGGTTTTGAGGTGGTTCCATGCAGTGTTAAATATGATCCTGAAGCCATGACTGAACTTCACATGTATGACAAAGCCTCCCATGTGAACTGCCCCATGGGGTTAGACAAGTCACAGATAATAAATGAACGAGAGAGGATCTCGTTAACTTATGAGGTTGAATTTGTTAAAAGTGATATTAGATGGTGTTGGGTGTAAAAGTGTCTATCGCAATTGTAGTGCAAGTGTACACGACGCAAGTAGTAAAGTGATACGGAAGTATCGGGTATCATCTCCACGGGGACTAGGCTAATAGCTTCACCTTGAATTACTGCACGAGAGTAAAAAGAATAGTTTAAGATGTTGTCACGAAAATAATAAGAGAACTAAAAAATATAAGTAAAATAATCAAGATAGAGAGAATGTGCTGGTATTGAATTGCTCAGTAGTGTAGGTATTGCTAGGTTTAGGAAAATCAGCTCTGTCATCGTCCCCGTCGCGGCAGTCTGTTGCTTGTCACGGCAGCGAACACACAAATATGTACTTCAAGTTTGGCAAGAATCCCTGTTGTGCCTTGGCTTATCCCTAGGTCCAAGTCTGTCGATGACACGTCTTTGATTATACCTCCTGGCGTGAATCGAAGGATGAACACCGATTTTGTTGAATTCTTCTTTATCCACTTAACCTCGTCCTATCCCTAGGTCCGAGATAGTTCAACTATAAACTAGAGAACTTTCACTTATTCCTTTCGTATACTTAACTCTCTCGATATTAAGTAAATAGATAACCTCGCAATGCTTTCCCGATACTCTTGCAAGATGTTAATAACCAGAATAAGAGAACTTGAAGTTTATTTTATTGAACTGAAAATTCCTAAAACAAAAGCAACCCTTGCAACTACTTTACAAATCAACCCATGGCCGTAAGGGGAATTTAGAACATGATGAGAGGATGAAAACGGCTAGGGTTTTGGGAAGAAGGCTAGAGATAGATGATCTCCTCTCCTAGGTCGAATTACATGCCTTTATATAGGCTTTGGGTCCAAGTTTTCTAAAATAGCAAGAATACAAGTTTAAATTAAAGTACAACTCTAATAAAGACTAAATCTTTAGAGAATATAGCTTTAACTCGTCCTTCTTCTTGCTTGGACTTTCTCTCCTTGAACTTTGGGCTTGGCCTTCATTCTAATCTAGGGATTGGAAAAATATAGTGGTATTCCACGACAGACGGGCTTAATTTTCTCTTTCTTTCGAGGTCCACTTTGCTTCTTCTCCTCAAAAATGATGTCGTCCTCTGCTGTCACGGCAGCAACTATGGCAACATCGTCCTCCTTGACTGCTCGTCCAGTTCCAGCCCTTCAGCTTCACTGCCCAGTGCCTGTCTCTCCATCGGCTACAGCAGCAACCTGCAAAAGCAACAAATTTCAGTAGAAACTGTGCCTTTTAATATATTTGTGATGTCTAACTGTAAACTAGCCTAAATGCAATGAATTATGCTTGAATGCAGCAGAAATATTGGTTAAATAGGGGATAAATAATAGAACTTTTACGCACTCTACACACCCCCAGACTCAAGTTTTTGCTTGCCCTCAAGCAACTAAGACCTAAAAGAAAAATAAAATATTTTTGTTTTGCTTAAAACAATGAACTTTCCCTTATCCTTCATTCATTCTCTGTTGACGGCAGCACCTTGTCGGATAACTTAGGGTTTGTCCGGAATCTCACTATAGTCCTCGTGCAGTGTGTGCATGCTTGTGAACAATTATATGCCAAGACTCTCTTAGTTTCACTAGAATATTTCAGCCCTTAACTTGAATTTTTATGCCAAAGTTTATCTTTTTGAAGGCAATTCTTATGCTCCTTTGATTTTTTGTTTTAACTCGATTTTATAATTTTTTTAAGCTAAAGTATCACTAGAGCCGGTTTCGGGCACCTCTAGCTAACTTCCTAGAGCCGGTTTCGGGCACCTCTAGTGCTGTTGAATCTCTTTTGCTAAACTTATTTCCTAGAGCCAGTGTTAGGCACCTCTAGGGGCTATTCAAGTGCTAAGCTTCCTATTCTAGTTGACTAAAAGTGTTCTAAGAAGTATAACAGTCACAAATGGTGTTGAAGTTTTTCAGAACTATAGAAAGGCTCTAAACTGCTCTTAAAACTATCCTAAAGGCACTGCCACGACAGAGCTGTCACGGCAGGTAAGTTCAGTTCATAGACTTAAGCCAAAATTTTCATATTTTCAATTTTTTTCTTTTTTTAAGAGAAAAAATAGACTAAGCAAAAGACACAATTTTAAAACTAAATTAGACTCCATTAATGGAGGGATGCCACCCCCAAACTCGAGGGTTGCATTGCCCTCAATGCAAATGACAAAATAAAATAAAAACAGTACATCACAAAATATATAAGCAGACATCAAAATAAGTTAAGAAACTCAATTTTTAAGTGTTGTTGTCACTGCTGCTGCTGACTCAGAGCTGGCGGCGGGCACGGGCCTTCTGAACTGGTTGGCGGATAGGGGAGGCAGATGTGTTCTTCGTTTTGGCCTCCCTTACTACTGCTGCTGCCCTCTGAGCTGGCGGCGGGCACGGGCCTTCTGAACTACTACATCACAAATTCTGGTAGGGGAGATGTGAGGAGGTTTCTCCACAACCTGGACCTCTGAGCTGCTGCTGCTGCCCTTACTACTGATGTCATCACTGCTGCTGCCGCTATCAGGCTTGTTCTTGTCTGCCATTCATTTCTGCCGTTTCACCGGTGTAAACTTTTTGGAGAGATTCCTCTTAATAGAGGGTTCGTTGTTGCTCTCCTCCCAAATGGAGGATGAAGAGAAACCGACGATGAAGGCGTCAAGCTCTTCCGAGGGCATTCGTCGTTTTGTTCCACGGGAAGAAGTCTCAGCACGGGTGCTGCCGGCTGCTGTCGTGGCAGGGGTTGGTGTGGACGCTGCAAAAGGTGTCCGTGGTGTAGCAGCAGGTGTTGGGGTGTGGGTAGGGGTTGGGACAACAAAATAATGGGCAGGGAATGTAGGAAATACGACATCAGGGAAATTTAAGGAGGTTTGGATAAAGTGTACCATAGATGCGGTGAAATCCCTGATGAAGCTCATAAGACCGAGCTATCGTTCATCCATCTTCTGTATAGCAACAAGGATCTGGGAGGAGGAGTCGGTCGAGGTTGATGCTGCTGGTTGCTGCCTGGCTTCTGTGGCAGCAGGTTCATTATCTGTTGGCTCTATCGTGTCTGTTTTCGTGGCAGCGAGATCAAATGAGGATAGAGGGGTGGCAATAGTAAGCTCCATTAAGCTGAGTATGTTTTTGTTGGTCCATCCCTTCCCTTGGACTCTAATATCAGTGGCAGCTTCAGGTACCCCATGGCCGCGGCAGAGGGTTGTGATGAGGTAAGGAAGATAGAGTTGTCCCGTCGGCCGATGTGCACCCTCCAGAATGCTTTCTCGGATGAAGTTGCCCACGTTAATAGGCCTCTCATGCAAAATTGAGTGGATTAAGGCTAACCTGGGCTGATCGGTAGTGGTGTTATGCGAGGACGACATGATGCGCTTTTTAATAAAAGCGTTCCACAATTTGGCTTCCGGCAAGACTTGAGTTCTCTTCACTGTCCTCGGGTTCTTGCGGTTGGTGTTCCACTGTGTTCCTTCATCAGTCAGCTCTTCCATGACAGCATCATAGGCAGCAGGGTCAAGGCTGTTTAGAAATTGCTGATGATCGTCGTCGTTGCTGCCCACATAGAATCCGTACAAGGTGTTGATGTATTCATCTTCGAATGGCACTTCCCTCCCTCGTACGATAACTGTTGTCGCCGTCCTACTATTGATAGCAGCGTAGAAACCTCGCACTAAAGAGACGTTCATCTCCTCAGGTTGTTCGGCAAAGATCTGCCACTGTAGAGCCCTTATTTTGTGAGAAATGAACGGCTTTAGGCCCCAATTTCCCTCCTTTGAAGTGTAGATGAATCCCCTTTCCTCCCACATGTCTCTGATCTGGAATGATCGTAGGGTGGATGTTGTCGGGGTGGAGCCAGAGGCAGCACTTCTTCGGGTATTTATGGAAGACATTGTTGCAAGGGTTGAGATAATAAAAATGAAAGCAAATAAATTCTAGAGGAAGCAAGTGAGAAGAGTAGAAGTGAGTGAAAATGAAAAAATGAAATGGGGTTTATATAGAGAAGAATTTGCTGCCCGTTGGAGCTGTAACGGTAGGCGCGAATAACGAGGCCAGCTGTTACGCGTTTGCGTGTCTGACGTGTCTGTCACGCGTTTCCGTGCCTTTCGTGACTGCGTGTTGACATCCTGTATTTTCCGCGTCTATCGCGGCAGCTGTAACGACATGCTCCAAAATTTGGGCTTGTTGGGCTGGTGGAAGGATGGTGGGCTGAATTCACTTCTCCTTTTCTTCTTGTCTCCTTCATTTCCTAAAAAACAATAACAATAAAAGCATTATTTAAAAATAAATTAAATCTAATTTCCTAATAATTAATAAATAATAATAAAACTAAAAAAAAATTAGGTTTAATTAGGGATGCCAGGTGGGGCATCTTCTAAGGTAACCACTTCCTGCATTCTTGGGGCTTCAGTCCCCTAATAATGCTTCAAGCGTTGTCCGTTGACTTTGAATTGGTGCCCGTCTTTTAAAGATCTAATCGTGATAGCATCATGGGGAAAAACCTGTACAACTTGGAACAGGCCAGACCATCTAGATTTCAGCTTCCCTGGGAAGAGTTTCAACCTAGAGTTAAAAAGCAACACAAGCTGCTTTGGGCAGAACTGTCGTGGCAGCAACTTTTTATCATGCCACTTCTTAGTCTTATCCTTGTAGATTCTTGTGTTGTCATAGGCCAATGTCCGAATTTCTTCAATTTCGTTAAGGTCAAGTAGCCTTTTCTACCCTGCCTTTTCCAAGTCCATATTTACTGCCTTGATTGCCCACTAGGCTCTGTGCTCTATCTCGACAGGTAAATGGCATGTTTTCCCGTAAATCAATCGGTAAGGAGACATTCCCAATAGAGTTTTGAAAGTTGTCCTATAAGCCTATAACACATCATTAAGGTGTAAAGACCAATCTTTCTGAGTTGTCTTAACCATCTTTTCAAGAATGTTCTTAACTTCCTTGTTGGATATTTCAGCTTGTACATTGGTCTGGGGGTGATATGCTGTTGCAATCCGATGCTTGACAACGTACTTCTTCAAGGCAACAACTATAACCCTGTTGTCGAAATGCCTCCCTTCATCACTGATGATCGCCTTAGGGATGTCGAATCTAGAAAAGATGTTTTTGTGGAAAACCTCTGAACTGTCTTGGCGTCATTCTTTTGAGTGGCGATAGCTTCAACCCACTTAGATACATAATCTACTGCCAGGAGGATATATAAATTCCCACTTGATGATGGGAAAGGTCCCATAAAATCGATCCCCAAACGTCGAAGATCTCGACTTCAAGAATGTTCTGCAGTGGCATCTCGTGTCTCCTTGAGATGTTTCCTACCCATTGGCACTTGTCACAACTCTTGTAGAAGATTTGAGCATCTTTATACAGTGATGACCAATAGAATTCGAACTGCAAAACCTTGGTAGCAGTTTTGTTGCCTCCTAAGTGTCCTCCATATTGTGGAGCATGACAGTGATGAAGTATGTCTTCCTGCTCATCATGTGGTACGCATCTCCTTATAACCCGATCTGCACAGATTTTGAAAAGAAGAGGTTCGTCCCAATAATATTGCTTAACATCATTTTAGAACCTCTTCCTGGCTTGATAATTAAGGTCAGGAGGAATTATTCAGCTAACAAAAAAATTAACAAAATCAGCATACCAGGGGAGTTCAGAATACATACCTGCCGCCATGGCTGTCGCGACAGTGACTGTGGCAGCAAACAGCTGCTCATCCGAGAAGGTCTCCAATATGTTTGTCTCATCTGTCTGTAGACTCTGTCCCTTCTCCAAACTTGACAAGTGATCTGGTACTTGATTTTCTGTCCCCTTTTTGTCCTTGATTTCAAGGTAGAATTCTTGCAATAGCAGGATCCAATGTATCAGTCGAGGCTTTGCATCCTTTTTCGCGAACAGATACTTCAATGCAGAGTGGTCTATGTGTACTATGACATTCGTTCCAATTATATAAGAACGAAACTTGTCAATGGAGAATACCATAGCTCATAACTCCTTCTCTGTGGTGGTGTAGTTCACTTGGGTGTCATTCCGTGTTTTACTGGCATAGTATATGACATGAAAAAGTTTGTCTCTCCGCTGCCCAAGTGCTGCCCCGACAGCATAGTCACTAGCATCACACATGATCTCAAATGGCAGTGTCTAGTCTGGTGGTTGTACTATTGGGGCTGTTACCAGCTTTTCTTTTAGAACCTTGAATGCTTCAGCACATTCATCGTTAAAGTCGAAGGGTCAGTTCTGCTCCAAAAGATGGCATAAGGGCTTGGTGATTTTTGAAAAGTTCGCAATAAACCTCCGATAAAAACCAGCATGTCCTAAGAAACTTCTGATTCCCTTGACTGTGGTGGGCGGCGGCAGCTTTTCGATCACTTCTATCTTAGCTTCGTCGACTTCTATGCCATGAAAGCTAATCTTATGGCCAAGGACTATCCCTTCATCCACCATGAAGTGACATTTTTCCCAGTTCAAAACTAAGTTTGCTTTTTTCACATCTCTCGAGCACCTTTTGTAGGTTGCCTAGGCAGCTTTCAAAGTTGTCTCCAAAGACTGAAAAGTCATCCATAAATATCTCTAGGAAATCCTCCACCATATCGAAGAATATTGCCGTCATGCACCTTTGAAAGGTGGCTGGTGCATTGCATAGTCCAAAAGGCATTCTCCTAAAAGCGTAAGTTCCGTAAGGGCATGTGAATGTCGTCTTTTCTTGATCTTCCGGTGCGATAGCTATTTGATTGTAACCTGAATAGCCATCAAGAAAACAATAGTAATGTTTACCCGCTAGTCTATCAAGCATTTGATCATTAAAGGGTAAAGGAAAGTGGTCCTTTCGGGTAGCTTTGTTAAGCTTCCGATAGTCTATACAAACCCTCCAACCGGTCACAGTCCTGGTTAGGATTAGCTCATTGTTTTCGTTGGTCACCACGGTCATTCCTCCTTTCTTGGGAACACATTGCACCAGGCTCACCCATTTGCTGTCCGAGATGGCGTAGATTATTCTAGCATCTAACCATTTGATTATCTCTTTTCGCACCACCTCTTTCATCGCATGGTTCAGCCGCCTTTGAGCATCAATAGTCGGCTAATGATCATCCTCTAGAAGGATTTTATGCATACATAGTGCCAGACTAATGCCTTGAATATCAACTATTGTCCATCCAATAGCCTTTTTGTGCTGCTGCAGCATCCCTATTAATTGTTGTTCCTGTTCATGCATCAACTTGGAAGAGATGATTACGGGCAACGTATAATTTAAACCAAGAAAAGCATACTTTAACTGCCCTGGTAAGGGCTTAAGTTCCAAAACAGGGGGCTCAACAGTTGATGGCTTTTGAATTGCATGGTTATCCGAGGTATAATTTAAAGGCTCGAATAACTTACCTGGACGATTGCCTATCCAATTTACCTCCTCCTGATCTTCAGTATCAGATGTATTAGATTCTAAGGAGTTGATATCATCGGTGCTGTCGTGACAGTCTTGTAAGTGGCTGCCGAGGCAGTGACCAAAGTTGATGTCGTGACAGCCCGACCTGAGGCACGGTTGGTCAAGGGTAACTTCAGTGATAACCTTGCATTCTTCTTCTGCATCAGCATGCTTCATAGCTTGGAGAACATTCAACTTGATTTCTTGATCGTTCACTCTCATGGTGAGTTCTCCTTTTTCCACATCAATCAGTGATCTTCATGTGGCTAAGAAGGGTCACCCAAGATGATTGGTGCGTTTTCATCTGCTTCACAATCTAAAACAAGAAAGTCAGCAGGAAAAATAAATTTATCCACTCTTACCAGAATATCTTCAATTTTTCCTTCTGGATGAACGTAAGAGCGGTCTGCCAGCTGCAGAATTACTATTGTGGGCCGAGCTTTTCCAATACCTAATTTCTGAAAAACGGATTTTGGCATTAAATTTATACTAGCACCAAGATCACAAAGTGCCTTACCCACATATTTGTCTTCGATTACACATGGTATGATGAAGCTCCCAAGATCCTTCTTTTTCTGGGGTGGATGCTTGTGCAGAATACTCATGCACCCTTCTGTCATCTTAACCGTTTCAAATTCCCCAAGTCTAGATTTCTTCGACATGGCATCTTTGAGAAATTTGGCATAACCGGGCATCTCTCTAACGGCATCTAACAGTGGAATGTTGATGTGAACCTGCTTAAAAATATCATAAATCTTTTTAAGCTGTGATTCTTGCTTCAATTTCTGTAACCGTTGAGGAAAAGGAGGTGGGGGACGATAATCGGCAGTACGTCCTTCCTACTGCATACGGATCTGAGGAGGTTTGGGTTCATCATCTTTCTCCTCTGTCACTTTTGCTGTCGTGACAGGCTCATCGGTAGCAAGTTGTTTGTTACCTGTCGGGGCAGCTTCCTCGGCAGGTATATCCAAGGTTGGTTCAACTGATTCAGCTTTCTTCTCAGGCCCTGGTAGTTTCTTCCCACTCCTAGTAGTGATGGCTTTACACTGCTCATGTGTGGGCTATCTAGCATTTTCAGTATAGCTAGGAAATCCGCCATTCTGCCTTGGGTTGATATGCTGGGAAACCTAACCCATATGTGTCTCCAACGATTTCAGAGTAGTTTCATGATTTGTCATCCGCATCTGTGTTTTATCCATGAATGTCTCCGTCTTCTTGAAAAATTGATTCATGTTCTCAATGTAAGTTCCTGTTTGAGACATAAACGTAGCCAAAGTCTGTTCCAGTATACTGTTCGTGGCAGCTGGTGGCTGTTGCTGCTGCTGTTGTGGTTGCTGTCGAGTCAGCAGAGTAGGTCCTCCCTGATTCTGATTATTGTGTGCTTGAAGATTGAGGGCATTATTAGGATTACTCTAAGAGAACTTGGGATCCTTTCTCTAGTTGGGATTGTAGTTGTTGGAGTTGTAATTCTGCTTATTATAGTTTCCAACATACTTTCTCTCTTCTAACTGTATAGGACATTCATCCGAACTGTGATTTCCCTCACAAATTTCACATACCTCTTCGATAGCGAATGTATGCTATGAATCATCATTCAACAGCTTTTTCATTGCCTTAGTGAGGTATGCCACTTGTGATTTCATTGTGCTGTCGGCCTCATAATCCTTAACAGCTAGGACCCATTTACCCCCTCTTCTTGCTGTCGGAAACTGCTCCTCAATCTTAGCCAAATTTTTCAATACTTGCATTGCCTCATCTAGGTCTTTGTCCAGTAGTAATCAGTTTGCTGCTGAATCAATTCGAATACAAGTTTTGTAACCCCCATAACCCGGCCCAGACGGTTGACCCGGATTAAGAAAGTCACACGGGGAAAACCAAAGTCAACCCGAAAGTCAACCTTGATTAACGACCCTTTTTTTTCTTTTTAATCTTGTCTAGATGCACATTAGCCCTAATTGTGATCACACAAACATCATACTGAAAGATCACAAACATCAGAGATCAAACAGGGACCCAATCGAACAAATTACAACTTTTGGGACCAAATTGTAATTTCTGAAAACTTTAAGGACTTAACCAGATTTTAAGTTACCAACTTAAAATTAATCATGTTTCATGCTTCTCTGCCAAATTTCAGCTCAAACGGACATCGCAAGCTCATACAATTGCACAAACAAGATTCAGGACCAAAATGAAAACATTCCAAAACATTTAACCGCCAATGTCAGCCCCCAACGGTCACCCGTTCCGAAACAGGCAGAGCCCGTTTCGAAACACGGGGCCGTTCCGCAACGCGTACCGCAACGGGGGTCTGGCAGTAGCCATTCCGTTTCGGAACGATGTCACCCGCTTCGGACGCCTGGGTTGGTTCAGGGCACCCGTTCCGAAACGGTGTCAACTGTTCCGAAACACCCTGCACAGATTGCAGCATAAAGCATACTTAAACATGCAATTGATCAACCAAACATGCTTCAAAAGCCACCAAACTTTACCAACATGCAATTCAACATATATGAGACATTCTTGCATCAGCAATTCATCAGAATATCAACAAATACGAAAAGCCCCAAATCTATAGGCATGCTTCCTACACAAGCAACCATTCAAGCATAAACTTCCAAATCAATCTCATAAAAGCCAAATACATATTCCAACAACATCAACAACATAAAACCATACTTGTCCGAACATAAACGAATACATAAACATCAACCCAAGAGGTTCTACCCCCATTGCCTTTATTAACTATAGCTATTCACCGAGACATACATCTCAAATGGAGTCCTCCTTGAATCCCTTGCTTCTCGCTGTCCAAACTTCAAGAATCTGCATTGATGGACACAAAAAGGAGCGTAAGCACATAATGCTTAGTGAGGAATGCTCAAAACCAAAACACCATCAATGCAGCGGGTCATAAAAACACATTTAAAACAAACCCGATTTGTTAACCAAGCAAAGCTTGAAAACCCTCTTTCAACATCATGCTTAAAACCATGCATTGCACATACATGAAAACCAACCCTTAGCTTAGCAAGCTAAGAAAACCTTTTCAAAGCACAACTTGCAAAGTCATCCATTTAACCATTCCATGCATAAACACCATATGCAAAGTTAAATTCAAAACCTTGGAAAACACTTCCATTTCACATCATACCTTTCATATACTTGAACATCATTTCAAGCAAGAACCCTTTTAAAACCATTTACTCAATCAATCCATCACATGCATTAAACAAAGGCAACTTATGAACCACAACATCATCATCACATGCCTTTTCAAACCAGTCTTAACAAGACTCCAATGCATTTAAGAGATTCCATGCACACATGCATCATTTACCAAATGATAATCAACACTTGTTCAACTTAACAAGTAAACATGCATTCACAAGCATTAACCACATTTCATGCAACCATGCATCTTTTCAAGCATTAAACACTTTTCATGCAACCATGCATCTTTTCAAGCATCTCATGCTTCTTTATAATCAAGAACATCATATTGGCTTCCAAGTGATCAACACATCCACTTTTCAACTCAACACCCGATCGGATACGCGGATCACAAGCGTTGTCCCCCACGCTTCATACACACTACCAATCCAAGGTCTCCAAATGGACTTTTAAACACCATTTGACCTCAACATCCTAAGGTTCCCATGTATGGACTTTTAAACACCATACAACCTTAGCTTTTCCCGAGGTTCCCATGTATGGACTTTTAAACACCATACAACCTCAACTTTTCCCGAGGTTCCCATGTATGGACTTTTAAACACCATACAACCTCAACTTTTCCCAAGGTTCCCATGTATGGACATTCAAACACCATACAACCATGACATGCACAAGGTTCCCATGTATGGACTTTCAAACACCATACAACCTTTGCATCACCGATTGGTAGTTGTATAACATCACTAACGAGATCCGGGATACCCTACACAAGATCCACACATGGACTTACACCTCCATTGTGATCTTAACAAGCACAAGGTTCCCATATATGGACTTTTAACCAACATATAACCTTTGCTTAACCAAGGTCCTCGAATGGGCATTCCACCTCCATTATGACCTTAACCATCTCGTTAGGATACTTGAAGGGAGTTTACCGGTTCACACTTAACCACTCCACCTCCAAGGCGACTTAATTCACGGTGCACCCAATCCTATAGCCGGCTAACTATATCCGATCAAAGAAACCAAGAACCACTTACATCACTTGCCAATATAACCAACTTACCATCATTAGTCCAATGATTCACATGCATAACCACAATATAAAAACCATCATTTACCATCATTAATCCACTGTTTTAAAGCATCACACAAAGCCATTAAACATCATGCATCAAAACCACAATTTCCATGTACAAAACCAAGGATCTCTTACCTTGAGCATCCTTCACATATGGCTTTCAAAACCAGCATTAAACCATGCTTACAATATGCTTTCAAAACAGAATTTAAATCATGCAAAACACATGCATATCAATCATCAACCACAATTGCTTTTAAAGCCAAATCACAACACCATTCAAGAGCGAAAACCATTTACTTACTCTTGAGCTTAGCAAAGTTGTTTAGACTTAAACTAAGCTCCCAAAACCTTCAAACCTTGGTTTAAAAGTGGAAAACCCAACTTCACTCACCGATACACAAAACAAGGCTAGCCAACAAGCCTTCCAAGCATCCGAAACCTTCCGCAAGACCTCTAAAGCTCACGGATCAAACTCCCCTGTTTCAAGCACACAAAAACAGAGCATTAATGCATCTTTATGCATTAAAAACACCAGCAACACAACACAACTCGCTGCTCATCACAAATCCAACATTTCGGCTACCAAACACAACCGAAATCACCTCCAAACACTTCCAAAACTCAACCCAGCCAAGATACATCACTTCTAACCATTTTTAAACATCAATTAACATCCAAAATGACCACAAACACATCCTTATACCTCCAGGTATAACAGATCACCAAAAACACTCCAAAAACAACCAAAAACTCAAGCAAAACTTAGGAAATTCAACCTATCTAGGATTGCATTAATTAAACCTCAACTTCTAATCAATTTAGCATTCATTTAACATCAATTTGACACCTCAAAACACTGCCCAAACAGATCACACGAAAATTTCACCAAAATCACCAAATCTTGCATTTTAAGCTAAAATCAATATTTCAATTGAAAAGCCTTTAACAAATCACAAATCAAGGATTGAGAACTTAGGAATTTCAGTAAAGAACTGATAGTTTAGAGGAGAAGGACGTTCTTACCTCCAAACTTGAATTTCTCCATTTTAGAACCAAGAAGCTTGATGAAACAACTTGCAAATGGTGAGGTTTTGTTGTAGAGATGATTAGGAATCCAAAGAGAATTGAAAAGGAAGATTTGAGTGACAAAATCAGAGGAGAAAATCTGGAGAGATGTGTTTGGGTTGAGAGAAAATGAGAGAAAAGGAGAATTGGAAGAAAAATGGAAAGTTAGTTATAAAATAGTCAAAATGACTTTCCCTCCTTTTTCATATGCTTTAAAATCAGAATAAAGCCTTAAAATATCTTAGAAAAATCTGGAGAAACTCTTTTTGGAATAATAGCTCCTTAAAGATTCAAAGTTTCAATCCTTTATAAAACAGTCACCAAACTTTCAAAAATTACATTTTGGTCACTAGCCAAAATGTCAACCTTCCGAACCTCATTTTTCAAAATTGATTTCACAGTTCACTTATATATATTAAAAGATGATTTTAGAACATTTTTCCATATTTTTAATGCAACCCGAACTAGGCTTTCCTAATTTCACCTTTATATATTCGATCAGCACTTTGACCGAACCGGTCAACGCCCAAAACTTCTGAGCCCAAAACCGGGGCGTTACAACTCTCCCCCCCCCCTTAGGAAATTTCGTCCTCGAAATTTCAACTGGCAACAAGAGAACCACAACCTTCCCAAAGCAACACACAAGGCAACACAAAAGCCTCAACCATCACTGAACACATTCCACACAAAAACTCCACCAAACTCAACACCACCACATACTGTTCACAAAATCCAGAACACTCAAAGATAACCACAACTTAACCTTTCACTTATCCGGACTGTACACAGCCCCAACATCAACCTGAAGAACCTCAACCTTTACAACACACATCACTGCAATACACAACTCCCAAGACTCGTTTACACAGTGACACTAACCAAACCAAATCAGCCACTATGCAAACTTCCCTGCTTCTAAAACTCTTGCAAACTCCCAAACCTCTTCCAAAGATTTTCCCAACAAGCAAAAATTCTTAAGCATCAACTGCTTACCCAAACTCCTCAACGAATACTGATAATCCTTCACATCCGCCACTATCATTACCATAACAACTCACAAGGACTACTCACCCAGATTCCAAAATTTACATCACAACCCCAAAACAACTCCGCCAACCGCCCCACACACCACCAGCTGACTTCAAAAGAAGTTCACATACTCACAACCAACCAACCACTTCTCACAAGAATCCTTTCAAACAACAATGGCCTTCGACCTTTCATTGTCTATCCACCACAAACTTAGACCACAACACTTGCCTTACTAGCACATCGCCCAACCTGACATACAGACCACTAAACTGCAACATCACTTAACACTTACAAACACAACCTTTCCACAACAACTTAAATGCTAAGCTACCTCAGCACTTGGAAACACAACCACTAAACTGCAACATCACTTAGCACCAAGGAACTACCCCTTCCACTTAACTATTCAAACCACTTGACCGATTCTAACCTCAACCGGTACTCCTCACCACCAAACCACTAAACCCTTTAAGCAACAAACACTATCCTTCTACCAACAGGCTATACCACTCTCACTATCTCCAGCACTAGCTTAATATTCTCCACTACTTCTAACTTCCACTCAGCACCAACACAACCTCCAAAAACCCATCATCCAACCTAACCCAACCACCATACTAACAGATTCGATTAGTTATTAGCGAGTGTGAACATTGTATGCATGATCACCTACATGCCCTATCAATGTCTGATGTACATGTATGCAAAACCTCTAATGTCATGCCACATGTATGCATGGACCAACACATATATAATATAGCATATAACAATGATTTTAACTGTGCATGAATGCCAGTTAACACCCTCAAATAACATCCTCAAAATCCGTCTAAGAACAACCTCCTAACTCACCTCTAACTTATCTAACTCCATCAATCCAACAACCATTAACCACAAGATACTCACTAAAACCTTCTTCACACCAAAGATGCTTCCAAACTACCACTATCACCCCAACCATGCAAGCAACAAGACTAGACTTACCACGCAAGGAAAACCAACAGAAACCAAACCAGGGTAACTAGAGCAAAGATTACTTAACAAGGTTACCTAAAAACACAACACCACCCTGAAGATTCATCAGACGAGCTCTCTTTCTCGCGGAACCATCATCCTCCTGCCGCACCACTGCAGCACCAGCTAACACACTAAGATCACCATCAACTCCTTGCAGTAAAGAACCTTGGCTGTTCCGAGCCAACATCAAACAATCACGTCTCATATGTCCAGCAGACCCACATTTCCAGCAATTCTCATTTCCCAAACTCTTCACAACCTTCTGCTCTTTCTGCCACCTCTGAACCTTGCTTCGGCCGTGCCCACGACCTTTCAGAGACCCTTTGGCTAACACCAAAGCTGACTTCACCCCAAGGGGACAATCACGCTTCACATGCGCTTTAGAACCACAGTTCCAACAAGCACCCGCGCCCCAACAACCTCCAACATGGCTCCTTTCACAACGATCACATACCGGTGGCTGAGCTTCCACTCCTTGCTCAAGCAACACTTGCTCCACAACAGCACTACTTTCACATTGCTTAACCCTTGGAAACTTCTCTCCAAGATACCTTTCATAAAAGGCGGATACAAAGAAATCCCAGTCAATATCATAGATATGTGACGCCACCGCCACAGATGTCCACCAGACACATGCATCCTCCAGCATCAGAGAAACAACACTTCCCAGCTTACAGGCATAATCACAGCCTTCCTGATCCAGAATCAGAATCACATCGGACAACCAGGCCTCAAACATCTCCGGTGAAGAACCATGATACTCCACAACACCCAAATCAAGCAAACGCTGCTTCAGCAAACCCACACATCCTACAGCCAGCACATCTACTGACTTTACCGTTACCACAGCCTGAGATGTTCCCAACACCTCTCGTGTAACCCCCGTAGCCCGGCCTAGACGGTTGACCCGAACTACGAAGATTACACGGGGAAAACCAAAGTCAACTCGAAAGTCAACCTTGATTAACGACCCTTTTTTTTCTTTTTAATCTTGTCTAGATGCACATTAACCTTAGATGTGATCACACAAACACCATGCTCAAAGATCACAACCATCAGAGATCAAACAGGGACCCAATTGAACAAATTACAACTTTAGGGACCAAATCGTAATTTCTGAAAACTTTAAGGACTTAACCAGATTTTAAGTTACCAACTTAAAATTAATCATGTTTCATGCTTCCCTGACAAATTTCAGCTCAAACGGACCTCCTGAACTCATACAATTGCACAAACAAGTTTCAGGACCAAAATGCAAACATTTTGAAACATTTAACCGCCCATGTCAGCCCCCAACGGTCACCCGTTCCGAAACAGGCCAAGCCCGTTCCGAAACACGGGCCGTTCCGCAACGCGTTCCGCAACGGGGGTCTGGCAGAATGCATTCCGTTTCAGAACGGTGGCACCCGTTTCGGACGCCTGGGTTCATGCAGGGTACCCGTTCCGAAACGGTGTTACCTGTTCCGAAACACTTAGCCCAAAATGCTGCATTTTGCTCACTCAAACACAAAATTGACCATTCAAATATGCTCCAAAAGCCACCAAACTTTACCAGCATGCAATTCAACATAAATGAGACATACTTGCATCAACAATTCATCAGAAACACAACATATAAGAAAAGCCCCAAATCTATAGGCATGCTTCCTACACAAGCAACCATTCAAGCACAAACCTTCCAAAACAATCTCATTTAGGCCAATTCATAATTCAGCAACATCAACAACATTTAATCATTCATGATCAACATATACGATCACATACACATCAACCTGAGAGATTCTACCCCATTGCCCTTATTAACTATAGCTATTCACCGAGACATACATCTCCATTGGAGTCCACCTTGAATCCCTTGCTCCTTGCTGCCCAAACTTCAAGAATCTGCATTGATGGACAAAAAGGAGCGTAAGCACATAATGCTTAGTGAGGAATGCTCAAAACCAAAACACCATCAATGCAGCGGGTCTTTATAACACTTAAAAACAAACCCGATTTGATTACCAAAGCCAAGTTTGAAAACCCTTTTCAACATCAAGCTCAAATCATGCATAAACAACATATGCCAAGCTTAAACAAAACCATGGAAAACACTTCCATTTCACAACATACCTTTCTTTAACTTGAAAACCATATCAAGCAAGAAACCTTTTAAAACCAAAGTTCAAACATTCTATCACATGCATTTAACCAAGGCAACATAAGAATCATAACAACATCTTCACATGCCTTTAAGAACAAGTCTTACAAGACTCCAATGCAACATAGATATTTCATGCTCACAAGCATCATTTACCAAATAATTACCAACACTTGTTCAACTTACAAGTAAACATGCATTCACTAGCATCATATACTTTTCATGCAACAATGCATCTTTTCAAGCATCTCATGCTTCTCATGCAAACATGCATCAATTCAAGCATCTCATGCTTCACATGCAACCATGCATCATTTCAAGCATCTCATGCTTCACATGCAACCATGCATCATTTCAAGCATCTCATGCTTCACATGAAACCATGCATCAATTCAAGCATCTCATGCTTCACATGCAACCATGCATCAATTCAAGCATCTCATGCTTCACATGCAACCATGCATCATTTCAAGCATCTCATGCTTCACATGCAACCATGCATCATTTCAAGCATCCCATGCTTCACATGCAACCATGCATCATTTCAAGCATCCCATGCTTCACATGCAACCATGCATCATTTCAAGCATCCCATGCTTCACTATGATCAAGAACATTACATTGGCTTTCAAGAGATCAACCACATTCACTTTTCACTTAACAACCCGATCGGATACGCGGATTCCGAGCGTTGTCCCTACGCTCCCTACACACTACCCAATCCAAGGTCCTCCCGTGGGCAACAACCTCCACTTGACCTCAACATCCTAAGATTCCCATGTATGGACTTTTAAACACCATACATCCTTAGCTTTTCCCCAAGGTTCCCATGTATGGACTTTTAACCACCATACAACCTTGACATGCACAAGGTCTTCCCGTGTGGACTTTTAACCACCATACAACCTTTGTATAACCGATTGGTAATTGTAGAACATCATCTAACGAGATCCGGGACATCACACACAAGATCCACACATGGACTTAACCACTGCCATTGTGATCTCAACAAGCACAAGGTTCTCACATATGGACTTTTAACCACCATATAACCTTTGCTCAACCAAGGTCTTCCCGTGGGCAACAACCTCCACTATGACCTTAAGCAACCGAGGTCCTCCCGTGGGCAACAACCTCCACTGACCTCATCTTGTTAGGAATACTTGAAGGGAGCTTATCCGGTCCACACTTGACCACTCCGACTCCAAGGCGACTTAATGCACGGTGCACCCAATCCTATAGCCGTCTAACTATATCCGATCAACGAACCAAGAACCATTCACATCACTTGCCAATATAACCATCTTACCATATTTTCCAATGTTCCACATGCATAAACATAATGCAAAGCCATCACATCATTAGCTCAATGATTCACATGCATAAACAATATGCAAAACCATTACCTCATCAATCCAATGATTCACATGCATAACCAATATGCAAAAGGTAACATTTATCATCATCAATTCACTGTTTTTAAGCATCATACAAAGCCATTGATCAACATGCAACACTATGCATTAAAACCACAATTACCATGTGCAAAGCCAAGGATCCCTTACCTTGAGCATCCTTCATAAATGACTTTCAAAACCAGCATTAAACCATGCTAAAAACATGCTTACAAAACAGAATTAAACCATGCAAAAACACATGCATTTCAATCATCAACCACTTTTGATTTTAAAACCAAATCACACACAATTCAAGAGTAAAAACCCATTCACTTACTCTTGAGCTTAGCAAAGTTGTTTAGACTTAAACTAAGCTCCCAAAAACCTTCAAACCTTGTTTTAAAAGCTGAAATCCCAACTTCACTCACCGATTACCAAACAAGACTAGCCAACAAGCCTTCCAAGCTTCCGAAACCTTCCGAAAACACCTCCAAAGCTCACGGATCAAACTCCCCTTGTTTCAAGCACACAAAAACAGAACATTAATGCATCCTTATGCATTAAAACACCAGCAACAACAACACAACTCGCTGCTCATCCCAAATCTAACAATTTGGCTACCAAACACAACCGAAATCACCTCCAAACACTTCCAAAACTTAACCCAGCCAAGATCCATCACTTCTAACCATTTTTATACATCAAATAACATGCAAAATGATCACAACCACGTCCTTATACCTCCAGGTATAACATATCACCAAAAACACTCCAAAAACAACCAAAAACTCAAGCCAAACTTAGGAAATTCAACCTATCCGGGATTGCATTGATTAAACCTCAACTTCTAATCATTTTAGAATTCATTTAACATCATTTTAACACTTCAAAACACTGCCCAAACAGATCACACGAAAATTTCACCAAAATCACCAAATCTTGCATTTTAGCCAAAAATCAAGATCTCAATTGAAAAGCCATTAATAAAACATAAATCAAGGATTGAGAACTTAGGAATTTCAGTAAAGAACTGATAGTTTAGAGGAGAAGGACGTTCTTACCTCCAAACTTGAATTTCTCCATTTTAGAGCCAAAAAGCTTGATGAAACAACTTGTAAATTGAGAGGTTTTGATGATGAGATGATTAGGAATCAAATGAGAGTTGAAATGAGAGATTTAGATGTCAAAATCAGAGAAAGAAATCTGGAGAATTTTGTTTGGGTTGAGAGAAAATGAGAGAAAAGAGAATTTGAGAGAAAATGGAAAGTTAGTTGGAAATTTGGATAAAATGATTTCCCTCTCTTTCATAAACTTTAAAAATCAGATTTTAGACTTAAAATATCTTAGAAAAATCTGGAGAAATACTTTTTGGAATAATAGCTCCTTAAAGATTCAAAGTTTCAATCCTTTTTAAAACTGTCCCGCAACTTTCAAAAATTACATTTTGGTCACTAGCCAAAATGTCAACCTTCCGAACCTCATTTTCCAAAATTGATTTCACAGTTCACTTTTATATATTAAAAGATGATTTTAGAACATTTTTCCATATTTTTAATGCAACCCGAACTAGGCTTTCCTAAATTCACTCTTATATATTCGATCAGCACTTTGACCGAACCGGTCAACACCCAAAACTTCCGAACCCAAAACCGGGGCGTTACAACTCTCCCCCCTTAGGAAATTTCGTCCTCGAAATTTCAACCGGCGAAAAGAGAAACAGAACCTTCTCCAAGCAACACACAAAGCAACACAAAAGCCTCAACCAACACCACTGACCACTTTCCTCACAAAACCTCCACCACACACTGTTCACAATTCCAAACTCTCAAAGGTAACCACGACTCAACCTTCCACATAACCGGACTGTACACAATCCCAACATCAACCTGAAAACTTCAGCTCTTACAGCAGACAACACTGTAATTCACAACTCCCAAGACTTGTCTACACAAAGACAACAATCAATCCAACTCAGCCACTAGGCAACCTCTCTGCCTCTAAAACTCTTGCAAACTCCCAAACCTCTTCCAAAGATTTTCCCAACAAGCAGAAATCCTTAACCACCAACTGTTTACACAAGCTCTTCAACGAAGCTGACCATCCTTCACATCAGTCACAACATTACCATAACAGCTCACTAGGATTAATCACCCAAAAACCAAAAATTACATCACAACCCCAACTTGAAACCGTCAGCCGTTCCACACACCACCAACTGACTTCAAACTGAACTTTCTTAACCACAACCAGCCAACCACTTCTCACAATAACCCAAACAACCAACAAAAACCTTCGACCTTTCACAGCCCTTTTCACTACAAACTTCAACCAAACACTTGCATTACCAGAACATTACTTAACCAAAACACACATAACAGCTTCTGATCTCCTCAAAGGTTGCTAAGAACCAACACAACCCTTTCACAACAACCTAAAAGCTAAACCACCTCAGCACTTGGGAACACAACCACTAAACTGCAACATCACTTAGCACCAAGGAACTACCACTTCCAAACCACTTAACCGATACTAACCTCAACCGACACCCTTCACCACCAAACCACTAAACTCTCTGAGCATCAAACACTATCCTTCTACCAACAGGCTATTCCACTCTCACTATCACTAGCAACTAGTTTAACAAACTCCAACACTTCTAGCTCTCACTCAGCACCAAACAACCTCTAAAAACCCATCATCCCACCTAATCCAACCACAACACTAACAGATTCGATTAGTTATTAGCGAGCGTGAACATCGTATGCATGATCACCTACATGCCCTATCAATGCCTGATGTACATGTATGCAAAACCTCTAATGTCATGCCACATGTATGCATGGACCAACATATATAATATAGCATATAACAATGATTTTAACTGTGCATGAATGCCAGTTCACACCCTCCAATAACATCCTCAAAATCTGTCTAAGAACAACCTCCTTACTCACCTTTAACTTATCTAACTCCATCATACTAACAACCATTAACCACAAGATACTTACCCAGGCCTTCTTCACACCAAAGATATCACCAAACCACAACTACCACTACCCCAAACATACTAGCAGCAAGACTAAACTTACCACACAAGGAAACCAACAGAAACCAAACTAAGGCAACTAAAGCAAAGATCACTTAACAAGGTTACCTGAAAGCACAACACCACCCTGAAGCTTCATCAGACGAGCTCTCTCTTCCTTGCGGAACCATCATCCTCCTGCCGCACCATTGCAGCACCAGCTAACACACCAGGGTCACCACAAACTCCTTGCAATAAAGAACCTTGGCTGTTCCGAGCCAACATCACACAATCACGTCTCATGTGTCCAGCAGACCCACATTTCCAGCAAACTTCATTTCCCAAACTCTTCACAACCTTCTGCTTTTTCTGCCACCTCTGAACCTTGCCTCGGCCGTGCCCACGACCTTTCAAAGATCCTTTGGCCAACGCCAAAGCTGACTTCACTCCATGAGGACAATCATGCTTAACATGCAACTTAGAACCACAATTCCAGCAAACACCTGCGCCCCTACAACGTCCAACATGACACCTTTCACGTCGGTCACACACAGATGGCTGAACTTCCACTCCGTGCTCAAGCAACACTTGTTCCACAACAGCACTACCCGCGCCTTGCTTAACCCTTGGAAATTCCCTTCCAAGATACCTTTCATAAAAGGCTGATACAAAGAAATCCCAATCAATATCAAGGATATGTGACGCCACCGCCACAGATGTCCACCAGGCACACACATCTTCCAACATCAGAGAAACAACACTCCCCAGCTTACAGGCATAATCACAGCCTTCCCGATCCAAGATCAGAACCACATTGGCCAACCAGGCCTCAAACATCTCCGGGGAAGAACCATGATACTCCACAGCACCCAAATCAAACAAACGCTGCTTCGGCAAACCCTCACATCTAGCCAGCACATCCACTGACTCTACCTCAACCGCAGCCTGAGATGTTCCCAACACCTCCTAAACAACAGATAAAGAACTTCCCATCACAGAACCAGCTTCTTTCCCTTGCCTTACCATCTCATCACTAGGCACAGAAGAGTGAGACAAAACACCTTTACAAAAGGGTGAATTCCTTGCCTTAACAACCTGCCCCAAGGCAGCAACCATCTCCCTCATTCGCCACTCTTCCACCGACTTTGCCATACCACTAACAACAAACATACAATCACAACAAGCAAACAAACCAGTTAGGCCAGCATTAAGCAAGGATTCAAACTCCAACTCCAAAATAACACAATAGCTATATTAATAAGGCAATGGGTATCCCGAATCCTCCCCTTTACATGACATAACAGTCAACATAACATGGATATCACAACATCAAGCATATCAAACACATACCTTGATCATGCTTACACCAAACAACATCCAAATACACCAGCACATTAGCAACATAACATGCTCAAAACACATTCACCATGCTTAACATCAGCTCATAGCATCAGCACATATCCATATAAACTCAACCAAGATTCATAACCATAAAACATGCTTGCATACATCAGCAACATGCTCAGAAACATCAACAGCATACTCAAAAACACATGCTTCAACCAACTTTCAACCACACAACAAGGTAAAACATCAAACACACATCACAACAACTTACCGTTTTCCCAAACCTTCGCAACTCAGCTCTGATACCACCAAATGTAACCCCCATAGCCCGGCCTAGACGGTTGACCCGAACTACGAAGATTACACGGGGAAAACCAACGTCAACCCGAAAGTCAACCTTGATTAACGACCCTTTTTTTTTCTTTTTAATCTTGTCTAGATGCACATTAACCTTAGATGTGATCACACAAACACCATGCTCAAAGATCACAACCATCAGAGATCAAAGAGGGACCCAATTGAACAAATTACAACTTTAGGGACCAAATCGTAATTTCTGAAAACTTTAAGGACTTAACCAGATTTTCAGTTACCAACTTAAAATTAATCATGTTTCATGCTTCCCTGCCAAATTTTAGCTCAAACGGACCTCCTGAACTCATACAATTGCACAAACAACTTTCAGGACCAAAATGCAAACATTTTGAAACATTTAACCGCCCATGTCAGCCCCCAACGGTCACCCGTTCCGAAACAGGCCAAGCCCGTTCCGAAACACGGGCCGTTCCGCAACGCGTTCCGCAACGGGGGTCTGGCAGAATGCATTCCGTTTCAGAACGGTGGCACCCGTTTCGGACGCCTGGGTTCATGCAGGGTACCCGTTCCGAAACGGTGTTACCTGTTCCGAAACACTTAGCCCAAAATGCTGCATTTTGCTCACTCAAACACACAATTGACCATTCAAACATGCTCCAAAAGCCACCAAACTTTACCAGCATGCAATTCAACATAAATGAGACATACTTGCATCAACAATTCATCAGAAACACAACATATAAGAAAAGCCCCAAATCTATAGGCATGCTTCCTACACAAGCAACCATTCAAGCACAAACCTTCCAAAACAATCTCATTTAGGCCAATTCATAATTCAGCAACATCAACAACATTTAATCATTCATGATCAACATATACGATCACATACACATCAACCCGAGAGATTCTACCCCATTGCCCTTATTAACTATAGCTATTCACTGAGACATACATCTCCATTGGAGTCCACCTTGAATCCCTTGCTCCTTGCTGCCCAAACTTCAAGAATCTGCATTGATAGACAAAAAGGAGCGTAAGCACATAATGCTTAGTGAGGAATGCTCAAAACCAAAACACCATCAATGCAGCGGGTCTTTATAACACTTAAAAACAAACCCGATTTGATTGCCAAAGCCAAGTTTGAAAACCCTTTTCAACATCAAGCTCAAATCATGCATAAACAACATATGCCAAGCTTAAACAAAACCATGGAAAACACTTCCATTTCACAACATACCTTTCTTTAACTTGAAAACCATATCAAGCAAGAAACCTTTTAGAACCAAAGTTCAAACATTCTATCACATGCATTTAACCAAGGCAACATAAGAATCATAACAACATCTTCACATGCCTTTAAGAACAAGTCTTACAAGACTCCAATGCAACATAGATATTTCATGCTCACAAGCATCCTTTACCAAATAATTACCAACACTTGTTCAACTTACAAGTAAACATGCATTCACTAGCATCATATACTTTTCATGCAACAATGCATCTTTTCAAGCATCTCATGCTTCTCATGCAAACATGCATCAATTCAAGCATCTCATGCTTCACATGCAACCATGCATCATTTCAAGCATCTCATGCTTCACATGCAACCATGCATCATTTCAAGCATCTCATGCTTCACATGCAACCATGCATCAATTCAAGCATCTCATGCTTCACATGCAACCATGCATCAATTCAAGCATCTCATGCTTCACATGCAACCATGCATCATTTCAAGCATCTCATGCTTCACATGCAACCATGCATCATTTCAAGCATCCCATGCTTCACATGCAACCATGCATCATTTCAAGCATCCCATGCTTCACATGCAACCATGCATCATTTCAAGCATCCCATGCTTCACTATGATCAAGAACATTACATTGGCTTTCAAGAGATCAACCACATTCACGTTTCACTTAACAACCCGATCGGATACGCGGATTCCGAGCTATGTCCCTACGCTCCCTACACACTACCCAATCCAAGGTCCTCCCGTGGGCAACAACCTCCACTTGACCTCAACATCCTAAGGTTCCCATGTATGGACTTTTAAATACCATACATCCTTAGCTTTTCCCCAAGGTTCCCATGTATGGACTTTTAACCACCATACAACCTTGACATGCACAAGGTCTTCCCGTATGGACTTTTAACCACCATACAACCTTTGCATAACCGATTGGTAGTTGTAGAACATCATCTAACGAGATCCGGGACATCACACACAAGGTCCACACATGGACTTAACCACTGCCATTGTGATCTCAACAAGCACAAGGTTCTCACATATGGACTTTTAACCACCATATAACCTTTGCTCAACCAAGGTCTTCCCGTGGGCAACAACCTCCACTATGACCTTAAGCAACCGAGGTCCTCCCGTGGGCAACAACCTCCACTGACCTCATCTCGTTAGGAATACTTGAAGGGAGCTTATCCGGTCCACACTTGACCACTCCGACTCCAAGGCGACTTAATTCACGGTGCACCCAATCCTATAGCCGGCTAACTATATCCGATCAACGAACCAAGAACCATTCACATCACTTGCCAATATAACCATCTTACCATATTTTCCAATGTTCCACATGCATAAACATAATGCAAAGCCATCACATCATTAGCTCAATGATTCACATGCATAAACAATATGCAAAACCATTACCTCATCAATCCAATGATTCACATGCATAACCAATATGCAAAAGGTAACATTTATCATCATCAATTCACTGTTTTTAAGCATCATACAAAGCCATTGATCAACATGCAACACTATGCATTAAAACCACAATTACCATGTGCAAAGCCAAGGATCCCTTACCTTGAGCATCCTTCATAAATGACTTTCAAAACCAGCATTAAAACATGCTAAAAACATGCTTACAAAACAGAATTAAACCATGCAAAAACACATGCATTTCAATCATCAACCACTTTTGATTTTAAAACCAAATCACACACAATTCAAGAGTAAAAACCCATTCACTTACTCTTGAGCTTAGCAAAGTTGTTTAGACTTAAACTAAGCTCCCAAAAACCTTCAAACCTTGTTTTAAAAGCTGAAATCCCAACTTCACTCACCGATTACCAAACAAGACTAGCCAACAAGCCTTCCAAGCTTCCGAAACCTTCCGAAAACACCTCCAAAGCTCACGGATCAAACTCCCCTGTTTCAAGCACACAAAAACAGAACATTAATGCATCCTTATGCATTAAAACATCAGCAACAACAACACAACTCGCTGCTCATCCCAAATCTAACAATTTGGCTACCAAACACAACCGAAATCACCTCCAAACACTTCCAAAACTTAACCCAGCCAAGATCCATCACTTCTAACCATTTTTATACATCAAATAACATGCAAAATGATCACAACCACGTCCTTATACCTCCAGGTATAACAGATCACCAAAAACACTCCAAAAACAACCAAAAACTCAAGCCAAACTTAGGAAATTCAACCTATCCGGGATTGCATTGATTAAACCTCAACTTCTAATCATTTTAGCATTCATTTAACATCATTTTAACACTTCAAAACACTGCCCAAACAGATCACACGAAAATTTCACCAAAATCACCAAATCTTGCATTTTAGCCAAAAATCAAGATCTCAATTGAAAAGCCATTAATAAAACATAAATCAAGGATTGAGAACTTAGGAATTTCAGTAAAGAACTGATAGTTTAGAGGAGAAGGACGTTCTTACCTCCAAACTTGAATTTCTCCATTTTAGAGCCAAAAAGTTTGATGAAACAACTTGTAAATTGAGAGGTTTTGATGATGAGATGATTAGGAATCAAATGAGAGTTGAAATGAGAGATTTAGATGTCAAAATCAGAGAAAGAAATCTGGAGAATTTTGTTTGGGTTGAGAGAAAATGAGAGAAAAGAGAATTTGAGAGAAAATGGAAAGGTAGTTGGAAATTTGGTTAAAATGATTTCCCTCTCTTTCATAAACTTTAAAAATCAGATTTTAGACTTAAAATATCTTAGAAAAATCTGGAGAAATCCTTTTTGGAATAATAGCTCCTTAAAGATTCAAAGTTTCAATCCTTTTTAAAACTGTCCCGCAACTTTCAAAAATTACATTTTGGTCACTAGCCAAAATGTCAACCTTCCGAACCTCATTTTCCAAAATTGATTTCACAGTTCACTTTTATATATTAAAAGATGATTTTAGAACATTTTTCCATATTTTTAATGCAACCCGAACTAGGTTTTCCTAAATTCACTCTTATATATTCGATCAGCACTTTGACCGAACCGGTCAACACCCAAAACTTCCGAACCCAAAATCGGGGCGTTACATCTCGAGCAACAGGTGATGAACTCTTCATCACAGAACCAGCTTCTTTCCCTTGCCTTACCACCTCAACTCCAGGCACAGAAAACTGAGACAAAACACCTCTACAAAAAGGTAAATTCCATGCCCTAACCACCTGCCCCAAGGCAGCAACCATCTCACCCAACTGCCATTCTATCATCGACTTTGCCATACTACTAACAACAACAAACAATCACAACAAAACAAACAAACTAGTTAGACCAGCTTTAAGCAAGTATTCAAACTCCAACTCCAAAATAACACAATAGCTATATTAATAAGGCAATGGGTATCCCGAATCCTCCCCTTTACAAGACATAACAGTCATCACAAACATGAATATCACAACATCAAGCATATCAAACAACATACTTTGATCACGCTTACACCAAACAGCATCCACTTGCAACAGCATATTAGCAACATAACATACTCATTACATGTTCACCATGCATATCACCAGCTCACAACATCAGCACAAATCCACATAAGCTCAACCAATATTCATAACCACAAAGCATGCTTGAAAACATCAACAACTTGCTCAGAAACACGTGTTTCAACCAACTTTCAACCACACAACAAGGTAAACATCAAACACACATCACAACAACTTACCGTTTTCCCCAAGCATTCGCAACTCAGCTCTGATACAACCAAATGTAACCCCCTTAACCCGGCCCAGACGGTTGACCCGGATTAAGAAAGTCACACGGGGAAAACCAAAGTCAACCCGAAAGTCAACCTTGATTAACGACCCTTTTTTTTCTTTTTAATCTTGTCTAGATGCACATTAGCCCTAATTGTGATCACACAAACATCATACTCAAAGATCACAAACATCAGAGATCAAACAGGGACCCAATCGAACAAATTACAACTTTTGGGACCAAATTGTAATTTCTGAAAACTTTAAGGACTTAACCAGATTTTAAGTTACCAACTTAAAATTAATCATGTTTCATGCTTCTCTGCCAAATTTCAGCTCAAACGGACATCGCAAGCTCATACAATTGCACAAACAAGATTCAGGACCAAAATGCAAACATTCCAAAACATTTAACCGCCAATGTCAGCCCCCAACGGTCACCCGTTCCGAAACAGGCAGAGCCCGTTTCGAAACACGGGGCCGTTCCGCAACGCGTACCGCAACGGGGGTCTGGCAGTAGCCATTCCGTTTCGGAACGATGTCACCCGTTTCGGACGCCTGGGTTGGTTCAGGGCACCCGTTCCGAAACGGTGTCAACTGTTCCGAAACACCCTGCACATATTGCAGCATAAAGCATACTTAAACATGCAATTGATCAACCAAACATGCTTCAAAAGCCACCAAACTTTACCAACATGCAATTCAACATATATGAGACATTCTTGCATCAGCAATTCATCAGAATATCAACAAATACGAAAAGCCCCAAATCTATAGGCATGCTTCCTACACAAGCAACCATTCAAGCATAAACTTCCAAATCAATCTCATAAAAGCCAAATACATGTTCCAACAACATCAACAACATAAAACCATACTTGTCCGAACATAAACGAATACATAAACATCAACCCAAGAGGTTCTACCCCCATTGCCTTTATTAACTATAGCTATTCACCGAGACATACATCTCAAATGGAGTCCTCCTTGAATCCCTTGCTTCTCGCTGTCCAAACTTCAAGAATCTGCATTGATGGACACAAAAAGGAGCGTAAGCACATAATGCTTAGTAAGGAATGCTCAAAACCAAAACACCATCAATGCAGCGGGTCATAAAAACACATTTAAAACAAATCCGATTTGTTAACCAAGCAAAGCTTTAAAACCCTCTTTCAACATCATGCTTAAAACCATGCATTGCACATACATGAAAACCAACCCTTAGCTTAGCAAGCTAAGAAAACCTTTTCAAAGCACAACTTGCAAAGTCATCCATTTAACCATTCCATGCATAAACACCATATGCAAAGTTAAATTCAAAACCTTGGAAAACACTTCCATTTCACATCATACGTTTCATATACTTGAACATCATTTCAAGCAAGAACCCTTTTAAAACCATTTACTCAATCAATCCATCACATGCATTAAACAAAGGCAACTTATGAACCACAGCATCATCATCACATGCCTTTTAAAACAAGTCTTAACAAGACTCCAATGCATTTAAGAGATTCCATGCACACATGCATCATTTACCAAATGATAATCAACACTTGTTCAACTTAACAAGTAAACATGCATTCACAAGCATTAACCACATTTCATGCAACCATGCATCTTTTCAAGCATTAAACACTTTTCATGCAACCATGCATCTTTTCAAGCATCTCATGCTTCTTTATAATCAAGAACATCATATTGGCTTCCAAGTGATCAACACATCCACTTTTCAACTCAACACCCGATCGGATACGCGGATCACAAGCGTTGTCCCCCACGCTTCATACACACTACCAATCCAAGGTCTCCAAAAGGACTTTTAAACACCATTTGACCTCAACATCCTAAGGTTCCCATGTATGGACTTTTAAACACCATACAACCTTAGCTTTTCCAGAGGTTCCCATGTATGGACTTTTAAACACCATACAACCTCAACTTTTCCCGAGGTTCCCATGTATGGACTTTTAAACACCATACAACCTCAAATTTTCCCAAGGTTCCCATGTATGGACTTTCAAACACCATACAACCTTGACATGCACAAGGTTCCCATGTATGGACTTTCAAACACCATACAACCTTTGCATCACCGATTGGTAGTTGTATAACATCACTAACGAGATCCGGGACACCCTACACAAGATCCACACATGGACTTACACCTTCATTGTGATCTTAACAAGCACAAGGTTCCCATATATGGACTTTTAACCACCATATAACCTTTGCTTAACCAAGGTCCTCGAATGGGCATTCCACCTCCATTATGACCTTAACCATCTCGTTAGGATACTTGAAGGGAGTTTACCGGTTCACACTTAACCACTCCACCTCCAAGGCGACTTAATTCACGGTGCACCCAATCCTATAGCCGGCTAACTATATCCGATCAAAGAAACCAAGAACCACTTACATCACTTGCCAATATAACCAACTTACCATCATTAGTCCAATGATTCACATGCATAACCACAATGCAAAAACCATCATTTACCATCATTAATCCACTGTTTTAAAGCATCACACAAAGTCATTAAACATCATGCATCAAAACCACAATTTCCATGTACAAAACCAAGGATCTCTTACCTTGAGCATCCTTCACATATGGCTTTCAAAACCAGCATTAAACCATGCTTACAATATGCTTTCAAAACAGAATTTAAATCATGCAAAACACATGCATATCAATCATCAACCACAATTGCTTTTAAAGCCAAATCACAACACCATTCAAGAGCGAAAACCATTTACTTACTCTTGAGCCTAGCAAAGTTGTTTAGACTTAAAATAAGCTCCCAAAACCTTCAAACCTTGGTTTAAAAGCGGAAAACCCAACTTCACTCACCGATACACAAAACAAGGCTAGCCAACAAGCCTTCCAAGCATCCGAAACCTTCCGCAACACCTCTAAATCTAACGGATCAAACTCCCTTGTTTCAAGCACACAAAAACAGAGCATTAATGCATCTTTATGCATTAAAAACACCAGCAACACAACACAACTCGCTGCTCATCACAAATCCAACATTTCGGCTACCAAACACAACCGAAATCACCTCCAAACACTTCCAAAACTCAACCCAGCCAAGATCCATCACTTCTAACCATTTTTAAACATCAATTAACATCCAAAATGACCACAAACACATCCTTATACCTCCAGGTATAACAGATCACCAAAAACACTCCAAAAACAACCAAAAACTCAAGCAAAACTTAGGAAATTCAACCTATCCGGGATTACATTAATTAAACCTCAACTTCTAATCAATTTAGCATTCATTTAACATCAATTTGACACCTCAAAACACTACCCAAACAGATCACACGAAAATTTCACCAAAATCACCAAATCTTGCATTTTAAGCTAAAATCAAGATTTCAATTGAAAAGCCTTTAACAAATCACAAATCAAGGATTGAGAACTTAGGAATTTCAGTAAAGAACTGATAGTTTAGAGGAGAAGGACGTTCTTACCTCCAAACTTGAATTTCTCCATTTTAGAACCAAGAAGCTAGATGAAACAACTTGCAAATGGTGAGGTTTTGTTGTAGAGATGATTAAGAATCCAAAGAGAATTGAAAAGGAAGATTTGAGTGACAAAATCAGAGGAGAAAATCTGGAGAGATGTGTTTGGGTTGAGAGAAAATGAGAGAAAAGGAGAATTGGAAGAAAAATGGAAAGTTAGTTATAAAATAGTCAAAATGACTTTCCCTCCTTTTTCATATGCTTTAAAATCAGAATAAAGCCTTAAAATATCTTAGAAAAATCTGGAGAAACTCTTTTTGGAATAATAGCTCCTTAAAGATTCAAAGTTTCAATCCTTTATAAAACAGTCACCAAACTTTCAAAAATTACATTTTGGTCACTAGCCAAAATGTCAACCTTCCGAACCTCATTTTTCGAAATTGATTTCACAGTTCACTTATATATATTAAAAGATGATTTTAGAACATTTTTCCATATTTTTAATGCAACCCGAACTAGGCTTTCCTAATTTCACCTTTGTATATTCGATCAGCACTTTGACCGAGCCGGTCAACGCCCAAAACTTCTGAGCCCAAAACCGGGGCGTTACAAGTTTGTAGATTTGCAGCATTATAAAACTTGGTTACCTGATTCCAGGCGGGGAATCCATGCATTGGGCAGTTCCTTAGAAGAGTGGTAAATTTGTCCCAGGCCTCGTGCATTGTCTCGTCATCTTCCTGTTGAAAAGTAGCAATTTTGTTATGTAATCGCTCAGATAAATGTGAAGGATTAAAACGAGATAAGAATTCACGAGACAAATCTGCCCAAGTTCTATTTGAACCCGACGTAAGTTTATTCCACCAAGTGTTTGCTCTGTCCCTCAATGAATGGGGAAATAACTGAAGCCTCAGTATCTCCAGATTAACTCCTGGCAGTCTAAACGAACCACAAATTTCCTGGAACGTTTTCAGATGCTCCCTAGCATCCTCTGTAGCAGCACCACTAAATTGACCGGCGTTGTTGATCATGCTGAACATAACAGGTTTCAGCTCGAAGTTGTCAACATCTATATCCGGCAGCGTAGTTTCTAGTTCTACATGATCATTCATCATGTAATCTTGGCATAACCGTCATGCGACAGCGACAGGAGGGTCGCCGATAGGAGGAATAATCTCTCCATCTCTGGCAGGATTATTAACCTGGGGGTTCCCTTGGTTGTTCATCATCTCTAACTGTTCTTCAAGGTACTCATTCCTGGCTAGTACGTGACGAAGTCGGTTCCTAAGGTTGAACGAACGTTCTATTTCAGGATCTAATGGATACTCAGGTTCTTCTCCTCGTCTCGATCTGCGCATAAATAAGAAACCTTGTGAAAAGCACAAGTTGAACAAACCAAATTAAAACAGAAAAATAAAAATAAAAAGAAAAGTGCAGTAAAAGAAAAGGGTAGAGTTATGTTGCCAGTTCCCCGGCAACGGCGCCAAAAACTTGTTGCGTGTAAAAGTGTCTATCGCAATTGTAGTGCAAGTGTACACGACACAAGTAGTAAAGTGATACGGAAGTATCGGATATCGTCTCCACAGGGACTGGGCTAATAGTTTCACCTTGAATTACTGCATGAGAGTAAAAAGAATAGTTTAAGATGTTGTCACGAAAATAATAAGAGAACTAGAAAATAGAAGTAAAATAATCAAGATAGAGAGAATGGGCTGGTATTGAATTGCTCAGTAGTGTAGGTATTGCTTGGTTTAGGAAAATCAGCTCTGTCGTCCCCGTCGCGACAGCACCTGTCGCGGCGACAGTCTATCGCTTGTCGCGACAGCGAACACACAACTCCGTACTTCAAGTTTGGCAAGAATCCCTGATGTGCCTTGGCCTATCCCTAGGTCCAAATCTGTCGATGAACACGTCTTTGATGATACCTCCCGGCGTGAATCGAAGGATGAACATTGATTTTGTTGAATTCTTCTTTAGCTACTTAACCTCATCCTATCCCTAGGTCCGAGATAGTTCAACTATAAACTAGAGAACTTGCACTTATTTCTTTCGTATACTTAACTCTCCCGATATTAAGTAGACAGATAACCTCGCAATGCTCTCCTGATACTCTTGCAATATGTTAATAACCAGAATAAGAGAACTTGAAGTTGATTTTATTGAACTGAAAATTCCTAAAACAAAAGCAACCCTTGCAACTACTTTACAAATCAACACGTGGCCCTAAGGGGAATTTAGAACATGATGAGAGGATGAAAATGGCTAGGGTTTTGGGAAGAAGGCTAGAGATAGATGATCTCCTCTCCTAGGTCGAATTACATGCCTTTATATAGGCTTTGGGTCCAAGTTTTCTAAAATAGCAAGAATACAAGTTTAAATTAAAGTACAACTCTAATAAAGACTAAATCTTCAGAGAATATAGCTTTAACTCGTCCTTCTTCTTGCTTGGACTTTCTCTCCTTGAACTTTGGGCTTGGCCTTCATTCTGATCTAGGGCTTGGAAAAATATAGTGGTATTCCCCGACAGACGGGCTTAATCTTCTCTTTCTGCCGAGGTCCACTTCGCTTCTTCTCCTCAAAACTGCTGTCGTCCTCTACTGTCACGGCGGAAACCATGGCAGCATCGTCCTCATTGACTGCTCGTCCAGTTCCAGCTCTTCTGCTTCACTGCCCAGCGCCTGACTCTCCATCTGCTACAACAGCAACTTGCAAAAGCAACCAATTTCAGTAGAAACTGTGCCTTTTAATATATTTGTGATGTCTAACTGTAAACTAGCCTAAATGCAATGAATTATGCTTGAATGCAGCAGAAATATGGGTTAAATAGGGGATAAATAATAGAACTTTTACACACTCAACAGATGACCATCTCGGTGGGATGCATATTTGAAGATGGAAGGTGCACGAGTGCACTGGTTCTCAATTCTAAACTCTCTGATAGTGATTACTTTCCTTGCCGGTATAGTGTTTGTCATTTTCTTGACGACCGTGAGGAGGAATTTGACAAGGTATGAGGAACTAGAAAAAGAAGCCCATGCACAAATGGATGAGGAGCTTTCTGGATGGAAGCTAGTTGTAGTTGATGTCTTCAGAGAACCAGATTGTCCGAAGCTTCTTTGTGTGATGATTGGAGATGGAGTTCAGATTATGGGAATGGCAGCTGTCACTATAGTTTTTGCTGCCTTTGGTTTCTTGTCACCTGCTTCACGAGGAATGCTACTGACAGGGATGATTGTTCTTTATCATTTCTTGGGTAACATGGTTGGGTATGTTGTTGTACGTCTCGGGAGAACTATCAAGGGAACTTCAGAAGGATGGAGGTCTATTTCGTGGTCGGTTGCATGCTTCTTTCCTGTAATCGTCTTTGTTATCCTTACGATATTGAATTTCATTTTGTGGGGCAGCAAAAGTACTGGTGCAAATCCCATATCCCTATATTTTATACTCTTATCTCTCTAGTTCTGCATTTCTGTGCCTCTCACTCTCATTGGAGGATTCATGGGGACAAGAGCTGAAGCTATTCAATATCCTGTACGAACCAACCAGATTCCTCGGGAGATTCCTGCACGCAAATATCTGTCATGGCTTCTTGTTTTGGGTGCTGGGACCCCTCCATTTGGAACCCTTTTCATTGAACTCTTCTTCATTCTTTCTAGCATCTAGCTTGGCAGGTTTTATTACGTGTTTGGCTTCTTGCTTATAGATCTTCTACTACTGACCATCGGGTGTGCCGAAGTGTCAGTGGTCCTTACCTACATGCATCTTTGCGTTGAGGACTAGCGATAGTGGTGGAAGGCTTTCTTTGCTTCGGGTTCAGTAGCACTCTATGTGTTCCTCTACTCCATCAATTACCTGGTGTTTGACCTAGAGAGTTTGAGCGGTCCTGTGTCAACTATCCTTTATCTCGGGTACTCTATGATCATGGAGATTGCAATCATGTTCTCAACAGGCACCATCGGCTTCATCATGTCGTTCTATTTTGTCCATTATCTCTTCTCATCTGTTAAGATCAATTAAAAGTCGTCAACTAGCTGCTGTGATATTTGGATTTATCATTTCGGTAAAAGTTGCCTTTTGTAGCTTATGCATGAAAAATGCTCTCAGAATCATTGGAAGTTCATATGTTAATTTTGGTGGTGGTTGAGTGTATGAGTTGGTAGATTACCAGTTATGGGTTTTTGTTGGATTACGCATACCCCAATCATGTTTCATATGCAGGTTTAGCAATTATATGTTGGACGTAGAATCTTGTATTTTCTTCAATGATTTTAATCAAATAGAAAAGTTTAATTTCTTCTAAAAAAAACTCATGGCAAAGCCATACATGTTTGACATTCAAAAGCATTTCATAAGTCTCAAAATCTCATATGTATTTCTCATAGCATAAACATCATTTCAACAATGGTACATGTGAATCAAATACAATATCATGTATTGGAATTTCATATTATATCTTTACTCGGATATGCGGATTAACTTGACATAAAGCCAAGTCATACTCCGGTGGAATCTCACATCACTGGACTCTCACATGCGGTATCTCTCTTCGCCACAAAGCTTGGGTGTTTCACCAAGACCTACCCCGATGGTATCTCTCATCATCGGATTCTGACTTTGGATCGGGATGGCGCTACCCCCATTTCCCGACTCCAAAGAGCACATACGAAATTTAGTTTATACTGCACTTTTATCCTATTAGTCGACCAATTATATCAGGTAATCATCTAATCATTTATGCCAATATATTACATAAAATCATCATCTCACCTACTGTTTTGATGCAACATTTCTCAAATCTATCTCATCTCATTTCAAAACCACAATTCATGCATAGCATTTAATAAAAATATCAGAACTCTTTACAAACTCATGCCACGTCATGGGATCAACACATAACATCATTTAATGTTATAAATCATGCATAAAACAGTAGGAATTTGTCTATCTCAAATCAAGAGCATGATAAAAACATTTAGGGGCATCAACCACTTTTCGAGAGCAAATTCTAAACATAATTACTTCCGGAATTAGGATGGTGTTTCAAACCAATCTTAAATCCCCAAACCCCGTTTGCTTGTCCCTCAAGGACTTCGAAAACCATTTGCACTCACCAATTACGTTTCGCTTGCTTGTCGAAACGATTTCAAAGCTTAGAACACTTCCAGATCAACACCAAATGCGTCCGATGAAGTATCCCATGTTCATTACACAAAAGAGCTGAGGATTAATGCATCATCATGCATTGAAATCACCAGCCACCAATTCTAACTCGCTGCATTATTCAAAATCTACATTTCGGCCATCCGAAATCACCTCCAAACTTTCTCAAATCAAAGCCCAGCCAAGATCTATCAATTCTAACCCTTTCTAACCCTCAATCAACATAAAAATATCATCACAAACACGACCTTATATCTCCAGCAATAGCAGATCACAAAAAATACCTCAAAAACCACAAATCTATCATCTAAAACTTAGGAACCCAAACCTATTCGGGGTTTACTTTTAAAACCTCAATCTCAACATCAAATATCATCCAATACATGTTAGAAATCAATCTCAAAATAGAGTTTAACTCAAAAATACGAAAATCATCAAAATCACACCAGGAACCTTCAGAAGGACTATCAAGGGAACTTCAGAAGGATGGATGTCTATCAAGGGAACTTCAGAAGGATGGAGGTCTATTTCGTGGTCGGTTGCATGCTTCTTTCTTGGAATCGTCTTTGTTATCCTTACGATGTTGAATTTCATTCTGTGGGGCAGCAAAAGTACTGGTGCAATTCCCAAATCCCTGTATTTTATACTCTTATCTCTCTGGTTCTGTATTTCTGTGCCTCTCACTCTCATTGGAGGATTCATGGGGACAAGAGCTGAAGCTATTCAATATCCTGTACGAACCAACCAGATTCCTCGTGAGATTCCTGCACGCAAGTATCTATCATGGCTTCTTGTTTTGGGTGCTGGGACCCTTCCATTTGGAACCCTTTTAATTGAACTCCTCTTCATTATTTCTAGCATCTAGCTTGGCAGGTTTTATTACGTGTTTGGCTTCTTGCTTATAGTTCTTCTACTACTGACCATTGTGTGTGCCGAAGTGTCAGTGGTCCTTACCTTCATGCATCTTTGCGTTGAGGACTGGCGATGGTGGTGGAAGGCTTTCTTTGCTTCGGGTTCAGTAGCACTCTATGTGTTCCTCTACTCCATCAATTACCTTGTGTTTGACCTAGAGAGTTTGAGCGGTCCTGTGTCAGCTATCCTTTATATCAGGTACTCTATGATCTTGGCGATTGCAATCATGTTGTCAACAGGCACCATCGGCTTCATCATGTCGTTCTATTTTGTCCATTATCTCTTCTCATCTGTTAAGATCGATTAAAATTCATCAACCAGCTGCTGGGATATCTAGATTCATCATTTTGGTAAAAGTTGCCTTTGGTATCTTTTGCATGAAAAATGCTCTCAGAATCATTGGAAGTTCATATGTTAATTTTGGTGGTGGTTGAGTGTAGGAGTTGGTAGATTACCAGTTATGGGTTTTTGTTGGATTACACATATCCCAATCATATTTCATGTGTAGGTTTAGCAATTATATGTTGGACGTAGAATCTAGCATTTTCTTCAATGTTTTCAATCAAATAGAAATTTTTTCTTTCTTCACAAAAAACTCATGGCAAAGCCATACATGTTTGACATTCAAAAGCATTTAATAAGTCTCAAAATATCATATGCATTTCTGTAGCATAAACATCATTTCAACAATGGTACATGTGAATCAAATACAATTTCATATATTGGCATTTCATATTATATCTTTACTCGGATATGCGGATTAGCTTGACATATAGCCAAGTCATACTCCGGTGGAATCTCACATCACCAGACTCTCACGTGCGGTATCTCTCTTCGCCACAAAGCTTGGGTGTTTCACCAAGACCTACCCCGATGGTATCTCTCATCATCAGATTCTGACTTTGGATCGGGATGGCATTACCCCCATTGCCCGACTCAAAAGAGCACATACGAATTTTAGTTTATAGTGCACTTTTATCCTATTGGTCGAGCAATTATATCATGTAATCATCTAATCATTTATGTCAATATATTACATTAAAATCATCATCTCACCTACTGTTTTGATGCATCATTTCTCAAATCTATCTCATCTCATTTCAAAACCACAATTCATGCATAGCATTTAATCAAAATCTAAGAACTCTTTACAAACTAATGCGACCTCATGGGATCAACACATAACATTATTTCATGTTATAAATCATGCATAAAACAGTAGGAATTTGTTTATCTAAAATCAAGAGCATGTTAAAAACATTTAGGGGCATCAACCACTTTTCGAGAGCAAATTCTAAACATACTTACTTCCGGACTTAGGATGATGTTTCAAACATATCCTAAATCCCCAAACCTTGTTTCCTTGTCCCTCAAGGACTTCGAAAACCATTAGCACTCACCAATTACGTTTCGCTTGCTTGTCGAAATGATTTCTAAGCTTCGAACACTTCTGGATCAACACCAAATGCGTCTGATGAAGTGTCCCATGTTCATTACACATAAGAGCAGAGGATTAATGCATCATCATGCATTGAAATCACCAGCCACCCATTCTAACTCGTTGCACTACTAAAAATCTACATTTCGGCCATCCGAAAACACCTCCAAACTTTCTCAAATCAAAGCCCAGCCAAGATCTATCAATTCTAACCCTCAATCAACATAAAAAATCATCACAAACACGACCTTATATCTCCAGCAATAGCAGATCACAAAAAACACCTCAAAAACCACAAATCTAACATCTAAAACTTAGGAAGCCAAACCTATTCGGGGTTTACTTGTTAAAACTTCAATCTCAACATCAAATATCATCAAAAACATGTTAGAAATCAATCTCAAAATAGAGTTTAACTCAGAAATACGAAAATCATCAAAATCACATTAGGAACCTTCAGAAGGACTATCATGGTAACTTCAGAAAGATGGAGGTCTATCAAGGGAACTTCATAAGGATGGAGGTATGTTTCGTGGTCGGTTGCATGCTTCTTTCCTGAAATCGTCTTTGTTATCCTTGCGATGTTGAATTTCATTCTGTGGGGCCGCAAAAGTACTGGTGCAATTCCCATATCCCTGTATTTTATATTCTTATCTCTCTGGTTCTGCATTTCTGTGCCTCTCACTCTCATTGGAGTATTCATGGGGACAAGAGCTGAAGCTATTCAATATCCTGTACGAACGAACCAGATTCCTCATGAGATTTTTGCACGCAAATATCTGTCATGGCTTCTTTTTTTGGGTGATGGGACCCTTCCATTTGGAACCCTTTTCATTGAACTCTTCATTAATTCTAGCATCTAGCTTGGCAGGTTTTATTACGTGTTTGGCTTCTTGCTTATAGTTCTTCTACTACTGACCATTGTGTGTGCCGAAGTGTCAATGGTCCTTACCCCCATGCATCTTTGCGTTGAGGACTGGCGATGGTGGTGGAAGGCTTTCTTTGCTTCGGGTTCAGTAGCACTCTATGTGTTCCTCTACTCCTTCAATTACCTTGTGTTTGACCTAGAGAGTTTGAGCGGTCTTGTGTCAGCTATCCTTTATCTCGGGTACTCTATGATCATGGCGATTGCAATCATGTTGTCAACAGGCACCATCGGCTTCATCATGTTGTTCTATTTTGTCCATTATCTCTTTTCATCCGTTAAGATCGATTAAAAGTCGTCAACCAGATGCTAGGGATATCTGGATTCATCATTTCGGTAAATGTTGCCTTTGGTAGCTTTTTGCATGAAAAATGCTCTTAGAATCATTGGAAGTTCATATGTTAATTTTGGTGGTGGTTGAGTGTAGGAGTTGGTAGATTACCAGTTATGGGTTTTTGTTGGATTACGCATACCCCAATCATGTTTCATGTGCATGTTTAGCAATTATATGCTTTACGTTGAATCTTGTATTTTTCTTCAATTTTTTTAATCAAATAGAAAAGTTTAAATTCTTAAAAAAAAACATAGCAAAGCCAAACATGTTTGACATTTAAAGGCATTTCATAAGTCTCAAAATCTCATATGCATTTCTCATAGCATAAACATCATTTCAACAATTGTACATGTGAATCAAATACAATATCATATATTGGCATTTCATATTATAACTTTACTCGGATAAGCGAATTAGCTTGACATAAAGCCAAGTCATACTTCGGTGGAATCTCACATCAGCAGACTCTCACGTGCGATATCTCTCTTCGCCACAAAGCTTGGGTGTTTCACCAAGACCTACCCCGATGGTATCTCTCATCATCAGATTCTGACTTTGGATCAGGATGGCACTACACCCATTGCCCGACTCCAAAGAGCACATATGAATTTTAGTTTATAGTGCACTTTTATCCTATTGGTCGACCAATTATATCAGGTAATCATCTAATCATTTATGCTAATATATTATATTAAAATCATCATCTCACCTACTGCTTTGATGCAACATTTCTCAAATCTATCTCATCTCATTTCAAAACCACAATTCATGCATAGCATTTAATCAAAATCTCAGAACTCTTTACAAACTCATGCTACCTCATGGGATCACCACATAATATCATTTCATGTTATAAATCATGCATAAAACAGTAGGAAATTGTCTATCTCAAATCAAGAGCATGTTAAAAACATTTAGGGGCATCAACCACTTTTCAAGAGAAAATTCTAAACATACTTACTTCCGGACTTAGGATGGTGTTTCAAACCAATCCTAAATCTCCAAACCCCGTTTCCTTGTCTCTCAAGTACTTCGAAAACCATTTGCACTCACCAATTAAGTTTCGCTTGCTTGCTGAAACGATTTCTAAGCTTCGAACACTTCCAGATCAACACCAAATGCGTCCGATGAAGTGTCCCCTGTTCATTACACATAAGGGCAGAGGATTAATGGATCATCATGCATTGAAATCACCAGCCACCCATTCTAACTCGCTGCACTACTCAAAATCTACATTTCGACCATCCGAAATCACCTCCAAACTTTCTCAAATCAAAGCCCAACCAAGATCTATCAATTCTAACCCTTTCTAACCCTCAATCAACATAAAAATCATCACAAACACGGCCTTATATCTCCAGCAATAGCATATCACAAACAACACCTCAAAACCCACAAATCTAACATCTAAAACTTAGGAACCCAAACCTATTCGGGGTTTACTTGTTAAAACCTCAATCTCAACTTCAAATATCATCCAAAACATGTTAGAAATCAATCTCAAAACAGAGTTTAACTCAGAACTACGAAAATCATCAAAATCACATCAGGAACCTTTAGAAGGACTATCAAGGGAACTTCAGAAGGATGGGGGTCTATAAAGGGAACTTCAGAAGGATAGAGGTCTGTTTCATGGTCGATTGCATGCTTCTTTCCTGGAATATTCTTTGTTATCCTTACGATGTTGAATTTCATTCTGTGGGGTAGCAAAAGTACTGGTGCAATTCCCATATCCTTGTATTTTATACTCTTATCTCTCTGGTTCTGCATTTATGTGCCTCTCACTCTCATTGGAGGATTAATGGGGACAAGAGATGAAGATATTCAATATCTTGTACGAACCAACCAGATTCCTCGGGAGATTCTTGCACGCAAATATCTGTCATGGCTTCTTGTTTTGGGTGTTGGGACCCTTCCATTTGGAACCCTTTTCATTGAACTCTTCTTCATTATTTCTAGCATCTAGCTTGGTAGGTTTTATTACGTGCTTGGCTTCTTGCTTATAGTTCTTCTACTACTGACCATCGTGTGTGCCGAAGTGTCAGTGGTCCTTACATACATGCATCTTTGCGTTGAGGATTGCCAATGGTGGTGGAAGGCTTTCTTTGCTTCGGGTTCATTAGCACTCTATGTGTTCCTCTACTCCATCAATTACCTGGTGTTTGACCCAGAGAGTTTGAGCGGTCCTATGTCAGCTATCCTTTATCTCAGGTACTCTATGATCATGGTGATTGCAATCATGTTGTCAACAGGCACCTTCGGCTTTATTATGTCGTTCTATTTTGTCCATTATCTCTTCTCATCCGTTAAGATCGATTAAAAGTCGTCAACCAGCTGCTGGGGATATCTGGATTAATCATTTCGGTAAAAGTTGCCTTTGGTAGCTTATGCATGAAAAACGCTCTCAGAATCATTGGAAGTTCATATGTTAATTTTGGTTGTGGTTGAGTGTAGGAGTTGGTAGATTACCAGTTATGTGTTTTTGTTGGATTACGCATACCTCAATCATGTTTCATTTGCAGGTTTAGCAATTATATGTTGGACGTACAATCTTGTATTTTCTTCAATGTTTTTAATCAAATAGAAAAGTTTAATTTCTTCAAAAAAAACTCATGGCAAAGCCATACATGTTTGACATTCAAAAGCATTTCATAAGTCTCAAAATCTCATATGCATTTCTCACAGAATAAACATCAATTCAACAATGGTACATGTGAATCAAATACAATATCATATATTGGCATTTCATATTATATCTTTACTCAGATATGCGGATTAGCTTGACATAAAGCCAAGTCATACTCCGGTGGAATCTCACATCACCGGACTCTCACGTGCGGTATCTCTTTTCACCATAAAGCTTTGGTGCTTCACCAAGACCTACCCCGATGGTATCTCTCATCATTGGATTCTCACTTTGGATCAGGATGGCACTACCCCCATTGCCCGACTCCAAAGAGCACATACGAATTTTAGTTTATAGTGCACTTTTATCCTATTGGTCGACCAATTATATCAGGTAATCATCTAATCATTTATGCCAATATATTACATTAAAATCATCATCTCACCTAGTGTTTTGATGCAACATTTCTCAAATCTACCTCATCTTAGTTCAAAACCACTATTCATGCATAACATTTAATAAAAATCTTAGAACTCTTTACAAACTCATGCTACCTCATGAGATCAACACATAACATCATTTCATGTTATAAATCATGCATAAAACAGTAGGAATTTGTCTATCTCAAATCAAGAGCATGTTAAAAACATTTAGGGGCATCAACCACTTTTCGAGAGCAAATTCTAAACATACTTACTTCCGGACTTAGGATGGTGTTTCAAACCAATCCTAAATCCCCAAACCCCGTTTCCTTGTCCCTCAAGGACTTCAAAAACCATTTGTACTCACCAATTACGTTTCGCTTGCTTGTCAAAACGATTTCTAAGCTTCGAACACTTCCGGATCAACACCAAATGCGTCCGATGAAGTGTCCAATGTTTATTACACATAAGAGCAAAGGATTAATGCATCATCATGCATTGAAATCACCTGCCACCAATTCTAACTAGCTGCACTACTCAAAATCTACATTTCGGCGATCCGAAATCACCGCCAAACATTCTCAAATCAAAGCCCAGCCAAGATCTATCAATTCCAACCCTTTCTAACCCTCAATTTGTTGGATTAAAATCCGCAATTGTGGGCACATATGTAAAATGTATGTTGCTATTATAAAGTCTGACACAAAAATAAAGTGACCAATTAAGTTAAGCGTGTCATAGGTATTAAAATGTCATGGAAATAAAAGTGTAGATACCATAAGATATATTTATAATTCAATGAGGGGCAGAGTTATAAATATTTAATAGTTGATTTAATAAATCAACTATATAAAGAGGTAGTGGTCCCCAAGAAATAGGTTAACTTGTTTTTCTCTCCTTCCCCGTTAGAGAGTTTTACTTCAAGAGATAACCTATCTTCTTGGAAGATCAATACCAAAGTTTTGGGATTTCCACATCAAGATTCAAGGCTTTCAATCTATCGATCAATTCAGGTACGCTTCCGCTTTCAGTTCATTATTCTTGATGATTTGACATGATAGATCTTGGGGTTTAGATTTTATATCTATTATGTTTTGGTTCTAACAAGTGGCATCAGAGCCAGGCTATGTCGAATTATTAAGATCGTTTTTATGTTCGGGTTATTAATCTTTATTTGTCGATTTGAATTTGATTGTTTTGTTATGGATATTATTGGTTGCGATATTTATCTGCAATCGAAAACTAAATATAATATTAGGGTTTGTTTTCTTCGATGCGGTTTGGAATTCTCGATTAATACGGGAATCTATTCGTGTTAATTCTAAATCAATTATGGGTTCTTTGTTGTTGTTGTAATATTCAACAATGCATAACTAAGTTTTCACTTACAATTCTATTTATAATCTAACTTTCATTGAATTTAGGTTTTAAATACTCATAAACATATATGCGTATATTGTGTTTTGGTTAAGGAATTATTAAGAGTAAACTTTTTTTTTCTGGTGATTCTAGAATATGAATCTGACTTTATTAATTTTTGTATGGCTTTTACTTTGGTAATTGCATGTTTAGTTTACTGTTATGTATTTTATTCAAAATATATATTTAATTCAGTTTGATCAAAATTTTAGTTTTGATCGTTAGTTATTAAAAAATGAAGTTTGGTTTGGGCTTTGTTGTGGTAAATTTACCATGGCTTGGAAACTTTATATTCAGGTTAGCTCTCGAAGCTTTATATTCGGTTTATGTCTAATTATTATGGTTGAATTTTGTTGAATCATGTTGAGTTTTGTACATAACCTTTAGCTTAAACTTGTTTGATATTATGCTTAATTATGCCATTAATGTTAACTACGGAATATACATTTGGTTTTGGTTTTAGAAAGCATGCCATTAATCTTATGAAATTCATATATATTCAGTTTGATCATTAGGTTATTATGGATATACTAAGGTTTCATGTGATTATTATATGAATTATTTATTTATATGATACTTTTGATTTTGACTTTTAGTTAAAAATTGGTTGTTTTGAATTTGACTTTAATTTCGACAAATGCATGCTTAAGGAACTTTTTTGAGAAACGGTCAAAGATTTCGGTATTCAATTTCTGATAGCCCCTTTTAGACAACCTTATTTTGGATTATTTCGGAAACTTAAGTGTTATCAGAAATTTCAGTTTTGACTGTTACAAAATTTTAAATTTGGATATCGGTATATTTATTGTATATATTTTAAAATAATTTAATTGAAACATTAAGTCACCAAAGTGACCTCTATTGTGGAAATTATTTTATTTTAAAATATAGAAGGTTTTGTGCATGTAAGTCGGATTATGTTAGTATTAATCGGCCCAAAGGAAGGTTAATAATTGACATTATTACATGTGCAACTGTGGTAATAAACATGTGATAATTATTCAGTTTTATATGTGAGCATTAAATCGGCCCAAAGGAAGATTTTTGTTTGACATGTTCTTATTATCAATGTTTGATTACTGTACCAAGATATCACTTGCAAGTTAATGTTTTGTCCAAAGATGAAATATTAATGGAGTGACCGATATCTTGATATGATGTTTACCTTTATTCAAATTTATTATTATTTTGATTATCTTTTAATTTGATTGAAAGATAAAATTAAGACAAACATTTTGAAACAATTAAATTCATATTTTGGCTTCGGATGTCTAATATTTTAATGGATTAATTGAAACATAATGTCACCAAAGTCACCGCTTTTGTGTAGATTAGTTTATTTAAAATATTAAGATGATTATGGGTTTTTGTAATTCATGCATTTATTAATTGGCCCAAAGGAAAGTTAATATTTGGCAGAATTACAACGACAACTGTGGCGATAAATATGTGACAATTATAAGGTATTTTATGTGAGCAATACGTTAGTCCAAAGATTAGCCTATTGTTTGACATAGTTTATTGTCAATGTTTGATTGCTACAACAAGAGTACCGCTTACAGTTAATATTACTGTCCAAAGACTTGATATTAATGTTGTGCTTGGTATCTTGAGGGGAACTAGCCATTATTTTGAATTTATTTGTTTACTTATGAATATTTATGTGAGCTTGTTTTATTTTATTTTATTTTTGTTCTATATTTAGGTAATTTATCTTTGCTATCATAATATTTGTTAAATACATTCTACACTCATGTTTAGTGAAACTAATTTCAAGGAATAAAAAAAAAAGACACTTACATATAGTATTTGGTTGTATGAACATAGACTTTGCACTAAGGAAAGAACAACTTACACCTCTCACTGCGGTAAACACCTATAAAAGGTATTTTGAGAGGCGAGATCGTTCGAATCGCATGAGTCTAATGATCATAAAACACAACATTCTAGATGTCTTTAGGAGCACAAATTTAAAGAAACTACTCAAACTAAGGGTTTCCTTGATGAAATTAAGAAATGTTTTATCCAAAACATTAAGGTTAAGATGACATCACTTATGTTTTTTTTTATGTCTATGAAGTATAAGAGTCAAGGAAATGTGAGAGAGTAGATTATAAAAATTCTTTATATTGCTTCAAAATTTAAGACACATAAGATCGAACTTTCTAACAATTGTTTGTTCTTATGGTTTTGATATTGCTTCCTATACAATTTAACCAATTCAAGTTACAACTGTCAAAGGGAGAAATATACTCTATTTGGGTTCATTTCTCATCGTGTTTAAGAGGAAGAAAGGTTGAAGCATTATAAGTGTAAAAAAATTTATTTTGTTAGTGCTCATTTAGTTAGTGTCTTTAAGAATAAGGGCAATAAAAAAAGTATTTAAATAAAGTTGCTAAGGGTTCTAGCCAAAAGAAACGACAATAAGTTTTTAAGTGTTGATTCTTTTGTATAAGTTAGGACACATGTAAAGAAATTAAGCTTTAAAAGCGAGTAACTACTTCGGTTATTTTGAGTGATACATGGACTGTAAATTTTATGATCCCACAATTAAGATTATTTTAAGGAGAGATTTATAATTGTTTTTTTGGATGTTGAGTTTGGAGGGAGAAATAAGGTTAGATACATTGTTATTGAGGAGGAATTGAATTATAATTTAATTCCTACTATCACTTTTGACAATGTTTAGGTTTTCAACCTATCATTAATCAAGAAGTGAATCAAGTACCTCAACAAAACAATGTTGAACAACTCTCATTCAAGATAAGGTAATTGTTTCAGAAGAACAAACTCAACAACCTTAAAAAAACAAGTGTCATTAAAGAGGTCCACGAGAGGAAGATGAAATACTATTCCAGATTATTATATTGTATTTCTTCAAGAAAATAAGGAAACAATGGAATGATAGAAAATGTTCAATCATTTTTTTTATCAGACCATAAAAGTTCTAACTCTCAAAAGTGGATTGATGTCATTCAAGAAGAGTATAATTTTATGCAAGACAATAAAGTTTAGGAACTTGTCTCATTACCTTAAGGTGCAAACCAATTGGTTGTAAATGGATATTTAAAACCAAGAAGGATGCAAATGATAATGTGGATAAGTATAAAGCACGTCTTGTATCTAAAGAATATACTCTAAAAGAAGACATTGATTTTGCAGAGACTTTCTCTCAAGTTTTATTGAAAGACTCTTTCAAGATAATTATTACACTTGTTGCTTGTTTTAGTCTTAAGCTACATTAGAAAGATGCTAAGTTTGTTTTTTTTTTCAATGGTGACATTGAAGAAACTATTTATATGGTACAATCATAGAGTTGTGTCTTATGATACAATATCAATGATATGTAAATTAAAGAAATCTATCTATGAGCTTATGTAGGACTCTTATTAATGAAATTATAAATTTCATGTTGATTATCTCATTCGGTTTTGAGATAAAATTTGGTTGACAATTGTATATACTACAAGTTCAGTGGGAGTAAACCAAGTGACACTCATATTACTAAAGAAAATAAGTATTATCTTACTCAATGCCCTAAAAGTAACCTTGAAATTTAGAAAAATCCAAAAGATTCTCTATACATAAGCTATTGAGAATCTAATTTATGCTTAAGTATGTATGCATTTGGAAATTGTGTACATTGTTGGAATGTTAGACAGATATTTGAGGAATCATATTATGGACCATTGGATAGCAGCCAATGAGGTTATGAGATATCTTCAGAGAACAAAAAAAATTACTTGCTCACATGTCGGAGTTCTGGTAAGTTAGAGATCATTAGGTTTACAAACTTCGATTCTATTTGAATATTGATGCAAAAGAATTCTGTCACATGAACTGCTACTTATAGATTGAATAGAAAGACTACTTCAGTTATTTTGTGACAATAAATATGCATTCATTTATTCTATAAACAATAGGAACACTTCAAATTTAAAGCACATAAATATTAAGTTCCTAGTTGTTAAAGAAAATTCAGAGTGGTTGTGTGTCTATAGAGCATGTTGGTACAAACTCCATAATTGCGCGCATATTAAGAAACTGTCACCCTAGGTCTTTCATGAGCACACTACTCATGTGGGTGTAATGTTATTTAAGGATATTCTGTTTTAGTGGGAGTTTGTAATTTTGAAATAATGCTCATTCAGTTTAGACACAATTTCAGTTACTTCAGTTTAAAGTTATTTAAGATTATTTTCTGCAGAAATAAAGTTCTTTTGGTTTATGTACACTCTGAATTCAGTAAAGTTGATCTCACTAAGGTTTAGGAGGACCAGTTGGAAATAGACATGTTCGGTTCACATTTCATGTAATTTTCCATACTACACATCCATGATTGATCTATGTCATTTGATTATGTTTGTATACGTGACCATTGATGGGTCCAGTCATGATTGATATGGCGAAGACCGCTTTGATCCTATATGGATATAATTGATGGACGAGATTGTTATAGAATGTAACGCCCCGGTTTTGGGCTTGGAAGTCTTGGGCGTTGACCGGTTGGTCAAAGTGCTGTTCGAATCGTAAGAGGTTAAATTAGGAAAGCCTAGTTCGGGTTGCATAAAAATTATGGAAAAATGTTCTAAAATCATCTTTTATTATAATTAAGTGAACTGTGAAATCAATTTTGGAGAATGAGTTTCGGAAGTGTGACATTTTGACTAGTGACCAAAATGTAATTTTTGAAAGTTTGGTGGCTATTTTATAAAGGGTTGAAACTTTGAATCTTTAAGGAGCTATTTACCCAAAAGGAGTTTCTCCAGATTTTTCTAAGATATTTTAACTCATAATTCTGATTTTAAAAGAATCAAAAGGAGGGAAATCCAATTTTAGCTATTTTCTCATTTAACCACCTATTTTCTCTCTATCTTTTTCTCTCAACCCAAACACTCAATTTCCAGAGATCTTGTTCTGATTTTCTCACCTAAAAACCTTCTTTCAACTCTCAATTGATTGCAAATCATTGTGTCTTCAAATCCTCTTCAATTGCTTCAAGTTTCATCAAGCTTTTCTATTCCAAAAAGAGGAGAAACTCAAGTTTGGAGGTAAGAACGTCCTTCTCCTCTGAACTTCAAGTTCTTTAATGAAATTCCTAAAGTTTTCAATCCTAATTTGATAATTGATTAAAGGTTTTTAAGTCGATTTATGGATCTTGGCTAATTATGCAAGATTTTGATGATTTCACTTGATTTTCGTTTGATCTGTTAAATCAGTGTTTTGAGAAGTGTTTTTGATGTTAAATGATCATTAAATTGATGTGGAAATGAATCTTGATTGATGCAATCCCGGATAGGTTGGATTTCCTAAGTTTAGCTTGTGTTTTAAGGTAGCTTTTGTGGTGATCTTGTGGATCTGGTGTTGCTGGAGGTATAAGGATGGTTGTAGGTTGTTTTTAGATGTTAAATGATGTTAATGGAAGTGAGGTTTGTGGCTGGGCTTTGTTTAGAAGTGTTTCGGATGCATTTTCGGTTGTGTTTGGTGGCCGAAAATGGAGGTTTAGTGAGAGCAGCGAGTTTAGATGCTTTCATTGAAGCAATTAATGCATGATGATGCATTAATCCACTACTTTAATGTGTTGAAACAGGGGAGGCATCCTAGGATCCAAGATTTGTTGATCCGGAGGCTTGTTTTGGTGCTTTGGCTTGAAGCGAAGTGGTAATCGGTGAGTGAAAATGGATTTTCAGCTTTTAAACCAAAGGTTGAAGGTTTTGGGAGCTTAGTTTAAGTCTAAACAACTTTGCTAAGCTCAAGTGTAAGTTTTCGGATTACTCTCTTAAGTGGTGGCCATGTTTTGATGAAATGTGAAATGATGATTTTGCATGATTTGCTACTGTTTTGGAAAGCATGTTTGAGCATGTTAATTGCTGATGTTTTAGCATGATTTATGCTGATGATTTAAGCCATGTGTTGAAGGTGTCTCTAGGTAAGAGTACCTTGTTTTATGCATTGTTAAATGATGATTTAATGCTTTGAAATGCATGAAGAAATGGCTTGGTTTAAATGCTTTAAAACAGTGGATTATATGATGTATAAAGTGTGTATTGGCAAGTGATGGTTTGTAAAAGTGAAGGTCACTAAGGTGGTTAAAAGTCCTTGAGTGAGCCTTGTTACCTAAGATCATCAAGGTGGTTAAAAGTCCTTGGATGAATCTTGTTGCGGACACTAAGGTGGTTAAAAGTCCTTAGGTGCTCCTTTCCATGGTGGTTAAAAGTCCATGGGGCCAAGGTGTTTAAAAGTCCTTGGGGCCAAGGTGTTTAAAAGTCCTTGGGGTAATTCAAGCTACGGACACAAAGGTGGTTGAAAGTCCTTGTGTGGTCCATTCATGGTGTTTAAAAGTCCATGGCCAAGGTGTTTAAAAGTCCTTGGGGTCCAAGGTGTTTAAAAGTCCTTGGGGAAAGTTGTTGAACTTGACTTCTAAATGAAATGTATCACTTGAGCCAATATGACATGTATAGTACATGAGATGCATGAGATGCATGATTTAATGTTTATGTTGAAGCATGAGATGCTTGTTTAAATGAAATGTGGAAGCATGATATTGCTTGATTTAAAGTATGCATTGAGCATGTATAAAGGTTGTTTACAAGCATGATTTACAAATGGTTTTAAAAGCATTATTGAATGGTTTTTAAAGAGCACTCCTCATTAAGCTTTGGCTTACGCTCTCTCGTTTTCTTGATTCAATAATGCAGAGCATTAGAGTGCATTGAGGGCAGCAAGAGGAGGCAAGCAAACAAGTACAAGTAAAGCTCAATGTATGAAGGTTTTATAAGTGTTTTAGCTTTTGTATGTTTTGGCAATGGGGGACCAATGAATTTGTTTTGGGAGGTGTTTATGACTCCCTAAGTATGTTGAATGTGGTTGATGTTGCTGGTTTTTGGATTGAACCTTATATGCTTGTTTTGCAAGTTGGTGCTTAAGTAGATAGCTTGTGTTGGAAGCATGACCTTAAATTTGGGGCTTTTTGCATGAGATGTTATTTTGCTGAATTGGTGATGCTCTTAAGTGTTAAATATGTTTAATTGCATGCTGGTAAAGTTTGGTGACGTTTGGAGCATGTTTGAGTGTCCAATTGCATGATCTAGTATGCTTGTTTGCTGGTTTTGTGCAGGCGTTTCGGAACAGGGGTGTACCGTTTCGGAACGGGTGCCTTGCATGAACCCAGGCGTCCGAAACGGTATGCACCGTTTCGAAACGGTTTAGCCTCTGCCGAGGCCATGTTCCGGAACCCGTTTCAGAACGGCCCGTGTTTCGAAACAGGGCTAGCCTGTTTCGGAACGGTCGACCGTTAGGGGGCTGACATGGTAGTTATATGTTTTGAAATGTTTGCGTTTTGGTCCTGAATCTTGTATGATCAATTGCATGAGCTGTGGATGTCCTTTTGAGCTGAAATTTCACAGAGAAGCATGAAACCTGACTAATTTCAAGATGGTAACTTTAATTTGGGTTAAGTCCCTTAATTTATCAGAATTTACAATTTAGTCCCTAAAGTGGTAATTTGTTCAATTGGGTCCCTGTTTGATCTCTGATGTTTGTGATCTTTTAATATGTTGTTTGTATGATCACACTTAAGGTTAATGTGCATCTAGACAAGATTAAAAAGAAAAAAAAAGGGTCGTTAATCAAGGTTGACTTTCGGGTTGACTTTGGTTTTCCCCGTGTAATCTCCGTAGTTCGGGTCAACCGTCTAAACCGGTTTTGGGCTCAGAAGTTTTGGCGTTGACCGGTTCGGTCAAAGTGCTAATCGAATATAAAAGAGGGAATTTAGGAAAACCTAGTTCGGGTTGCATTAAAAATATGGAAAAATATTCTAAAATCATCTTTTAATATATAAAAGTGAACTGTGAAATCAATTTTGGAAAATGAGGTTCGGAAGGTTGACATTTTGGCTAGTGACCAAAATGTAATTTTTGAAAGTTGCGGGACAGTTTTATAAAGGATTGAAACTTTGAATCTTTAAGGAGCTATTATTCCAAAAAGGATTTCTCCAGATTTTTCTAAGATATTTTAAGTCTAAAATCTGATTTTAAAGATTTAGAAAAGGAGGGAAATCATTTTAACCAATTTCCAACTAATTTTCTATTTTCTCTCAAATTCTCTTTTCTCTCATTTTCTCTCTACCCAAACAAGATTTCCTCATATTTCTTTCTCTGATTTTGACATCCTAAACTCTCATTTCAATTCTTATTTGATTCCTAATCATCTCATCATCAAAACCTCACAATTTACAAGTTGATTCATCAAGCATTTTGGCTCTAAAATGGAGAAATTCAAGTTTGGAGGTAAGAACGTCCTTCTCCTCTAAACTATCAGTTATTTACTGAAATTCCTAAGTTCTCAATCCTTGATTCATGTTTTATTAAAGGCTTTTCAATTGAGATCTTGATTTTTGGCTAAAATGCAAGATTTGGTGATTTTGGTGAAAATTTCGTGTGATCTGTTTAAGCAGGGTTTTGAGGTGTTAAATTGATGTTAAATGAATGCTAAAATGATTAGAAGTTGAGGTTTAATCAATGCAATCCCGGATAGGTTGAATTTCCTAAGTTTGGCTTGAGTTTTTGGTTGTTTTTGGAGTGTTTTTGGTGATCTGTTATACCTGGAGGTATAAGGACGTGGTTGTGATCATTTTGCATGTTATTTGATGTATAAAAATGGTTAGAAGTGATGGATCTTGGCTGGGTTAAGTTTTGGAAGTGTTTGGAGATGATTTCGGTTGTGTTGGGTAGCCAAATTGTTAGATTTGTGATGAGCAGCGAGTTGTGTTGATGTTGCTGGTGTTTTAATGCATAAGGATGCATTAATGTTCTGTTTTTATGTGCTTGAAACAGGGGAGGTTGATCCTTGAGCTTTGGAGGTGTTTTCGGAAGGTTTCTGAAGCTTGGAAAGCTTGTTGGCTAGGCTTGTTTGGTAATCGGTGAGTGAAGTTGGGATTTCAGCTTTTGAAACAAGGTTTGAAGGTTTTTGGGAGCTTAGTTTAAGTCTAAACAACTTTGCTAAGCTCAAGAGTAAGTGAAGAGGTTTTTGCTTTTGGATTGTGTATGATTTGGTTTTAAAATAAATTGTGGTTGATGATTGATGTGCATGTGTTATTGCATGGTTTAATTCTGTTTTGTAAGCATGTTTTAGCATGGTTTAATGCTGGTTTTGAAAGTCAATTGAAAAGGATGCTCAAGGTAAGAGATCCTTGGTTATGTTTATGGAAATTGTGATTTTGATGCATAGTGATGCATGTTGTTCATTGGCTTTGTATGATGCTTAAAAACAGTGAGTTGATGATGATTAATGATGATAATTGTACCTTTTGCATATTGTTTATGCATGTGAATCATTGAGCTAATGATGTGGTGGTTTTGCATTATGTGTATGCATGTGAATCATTGAGCTAATGATGTGATGACCTTGCATTGTGTTTATGCATGTGGAACATTGGATATTATGGTAAGATGGTTATGTTGGCAAGAGATGTGAATGGTTCTTGGTTCGTTGATCGGGTATAATTAGCTGTCTATAGGATTGGGTGCACCGTGAATAAAGTCGCCTTGAAGGCGGAGTGGTCAAGTGTGGACCGGTTAGACTCCCCTCAAGTATTCCTAACGAGAAGAGGTTATAGTGGAGGTTGTTGCCCACTCGAGGACCTAAGTTGTTAAGGTCATAATGGAGGTTGTTGCCCATTCGAGGACCTTGGTTAAGTAAAGGTTATAAGGTGGTTAAAAGTCCTTATGTGAGAACCTTGTACTTGTTAAGATCACAATGGCAGTGTTTAAGTCCATGTGTGGATCTTGTGTGTGATGTCCCGTACCTCGTTAGATGATGTCTACAACTACCAATCGGTTATGCAAAGGTTGTATGGTGGTTGAAAGTCCATACGGAAAAGACCTTGTGCATGTCAAGGGTGTATGGCGGATGGAAGTCCATACATGGTAACCTTGAGGAAAAGCTAAGGTTGTATGGTGTTTAAAAGTCCATGCATGGGAACCTTAGGTTGTTAAGGTCAAATGGAGGTTGATGCCCATTTGGAAGACCTTGGATTGGGTAGGGTGTAGGAAGCGTTGGGACACGCTTGTAATCCGCGTATCCGATCGAATCGATAAGTTGGAAAGTGAATGTGGTTGATCTCTTGGAAGCCAATGTAATGTTCTTGATCATGTGAAGCATGGGATTGCTTGAAATGATGCATGGTTGCATGTGAAGCATGGGATTGCTTGAAATGATGCATGGTTGCATGTGAAGCATGGTATTGCTTGAAATGATGCATGGTTGCATGTGAAGCATGAGATGCTTGAATTAATGCATGTTTGCATGAGAAGCATGAGATGTTTGGTAAGATGCATTGTTGCATGAGATGTGTAAATGCTAGTTGAAGCATGTTACTTGTATGTTGAACAAGTGTTGGTTATCATTTGATAAATGATGCATGTGAGCATGGATTACCTATGTTGCATTGAAGTCATGTATGACTTGTTGTTAAAGGCATGTGAATACGATGTTATGGTTTTATAGTGCATTGATTAAATGCATGAAATGGTTTAATTGAACTATGGTTTTAAATGGTTTCTTGCTTGATGTGGTTTTCAAGTTAAAGAAAGGTATGTTGTGGAAAGGATGTGTTTTCCATGGTTTTGTTTAAGCTTGGCATATGGTGTTTATGCATGTTTTGAGCTTGATGTTGAAAAGAGTTTTCGAACATGGTTTTGGAAAGCAAATCGGGTTGGTTTTAAAGTGTTTTAAAGACCCGCTGCATTGATGGTGTTTTGGTTTTGAGCATTCCTCACTAAGCATTATGTGCTTACGCTCCTTTTTGTCCATCAATGCAGATTCTTGAGGTTTGGGCAGCAAGGAGCAAGGGATTCAAGGTGGACTCCAATGGAGATGTATGTCTCGGTGAATAGCTATAGTTAATAAGGGCAATGGGGTAGAATCTCTCGGATTGTTGTTATTGTGATCGTATGTGTTGATCAAGAATGTTTATGTACTGTTGTTAATGATGTTGAATCATGAATTGGTTTAATTGAGGTTGCTTGAAGGATTTGTGCTTAAATGGTTGCTTGAGTAGGAAGCATGTCTATAGAATTGGGGCTTTTCATATGTGTTGATCATATGTTGAATTGTTGATGCAAGTATGTCTCTTTTATGTTGAATTGCATGTTGGCAAAGTTTGGTGGCTTTTGGAGCATGTTTGAATGATCAATTGTGTGTTTGAGTGAGCAAAACGCAACATTCTGGGCTAGGTGTTTCGGAACAGGCAACACCGTTTCGGAACGGGTGCCCTGCATAAACCCAGGCGTCCGAAACGGGTGTCACCGTTCCGAAACGGAAGGCATTCTGCCAGACCCCCGTTGCGGAACGCGTTGCGGAACGGCCCGTGTTTCGGAACGGCCTTGGCCTGTTTCGGAACGGGTGACCGTTGGGGGCTGTCATGGGCGGTTAAATGTTTCAAAATGTTTGCATTTTGGTCCTGAATCTTGTTTGTGCAATTGTTTGAGTTTGGGATGTCCGTTTGAGTTGAAATTTGGCAGAGAATCATGAAACATGATTAATTTCAAGTCGGTAACTTAAAATCTGGTTAAGTCCTTAAAGTTTTCAGAAATTACAATTTGGTCCCTAAAGTTGTAATTTGTTCAATCGGGTCCCTGTTTGATCTCTGATGTTTGTGATCTTTGAGCATGGTGTTTGCGTGATCACACATAGGGTTAATGTGCATCTAGACAAGATTAAAAGAAAAAAAAGGGTCGTTAATCAAGGTTGACTTTCGGGTTGACTTTGGTTTTCCCCGTGTAATCTTCGTAGTTCGGGTCAACCGTCTAGGCCGGGCTACGGGGGTTACATTTGGTGGTATCAGAGCTGAGTTGCGAAGGTTGGGGAAAACGGTAAGTTGTTGTGGTAAGTGTGCTTGATGTTTACCTTGTTGTATGGTTGAAAGCTGGTTGAAGCATGTGTTGCTGTATATGCTGTTGATGTTTTGAGCATGTTGCTGGTGTATGCAAGCATGATTTGTGGATATGTGTTGATGTTATGAGCTGATGCTATGCATGATGAATGTGTTTTGAGCATGTTATGTTGCTAATGTGCTGGTGCTGTTGGATGTTGTTTGGTGTAAGCATGATCAAGGTATGATGTTGATATGCTTGATGTTGTGATATCCATGTGGTGTTGGCTGTTATGTCATGTAAAGGGGGAGGATTCGGGATACCCATTGCCTTATTAATATAGCTATTGTGTTATTTTGGAGTTGGAGTTTGAATCCTTGCTTAATGCTGGTCTAACAGGTTTTGTTTGTTTGTTGTGATTGTATGTTGTTTGTTGTTAGTGGTATGGCAAAGATGATGAAAGAATGGAGGATGAGTGAAGTGGTTGCTGCCTTGGGGCAGGTTGTTAAGTCAAAGGATTCACCCTTTTGTAGAGGTGTTTTGTCTCAGTCTTCTGTGACTGAAGTTGAGATGGTAAGGCAAGGGAAGGAAGCTGGTTCCGGGATGGAAAGTTCTTTACCTGTTGTTCAGGAGGTGTTGGGAACATCTCATGCTATGGTTGAGGTGGGATCAGTGGATGTGCTGGCTAAATGTGTGGGTTTGCCGAAACAGTATTTGTTTGATTTGGGTGCTTTGGAGTACCATGGTTCTTCCCCGGAGATGTTTGAGGTCTGGTTGGCCAATGTAGTTCTGATTTTGGATCAGGAAGGCTGTGATTATGCCTGTAAGCTGGGGAGTGTTGTTTCTTTGATGTTGGAGGATGCTTGTTCTTGGTGGACATCTGTGGCTGTGGCGTCACATATCCTTGATGTTGATTGGGATTTCTTTGTATCTGCTTTCTATGAAAGGTATCTTGGAAGGGAATTTCCAAGGGTTGGGCAAGGTGTGGCTAATGCTGTTGGTGAGCAAGTGTTGCTTGAGCAAGGAGTGGGAGCACAGTCATCTGTTTGTGACCGTTGTAAAAGGCAACATGTTGGAAATTGTTGGGGCGCAGGTGTTTGTTGGAATTGTGGTTCCAAGTTGCATGTTAAGCGTGATTGTCCTCATGGAGTGAAGTCAGCTTTGATGTTGGCTAAAGGATCTTTGAAAGGTCGTGGGCGCGACCGAGGCGAGGTTCAGAAGTGGCAGAAAAAGCAGAAGGTTGTGAAGAGCTTGGGAAATGAAGTTTGCTGGAAGTGTGGGTCTGCTGGACACATGAAGCGTGATTGCTTGATGTTGGCGCGGAACAGTCAAGGTTTCTTATCGCAAGGAGTTGGTGGTGACCCAGGAGTGTTTGTTGGTGCTGCAAGGGTGCAACCGAAGGATGTTGGTTCCGCAAGGAAGAGAGCTTGTTCGATGAAGCTTCAGGGTGGTGTTATGTTTTCAGGTAACCTTGTTAAGTGATCTTTGCTTTAGTTGCTTAGTTTGGTTTCTGTTGGTTTTTCCTTGCGTGGTAAGTTTGGTCTTGTTGCTAGCATGTTTAGGATAATGATAGTTGTGGTTTGGTGATATCTTGTGGTTAATGGTTGTTGGTATGATGGAGTTAGATAAGTTAAAGGTGAGTAAGAGGTTGTTCTTAGACAGATTTTGAGGATGTTATTGGAGGGTGTGAACTGGCATTCATGCACAGTTAAATCATTGATATATACTATATTATATAAGTTGGTCCATGCATACATGTGGCATAACATTAGAGGTTTTTGCATACATGTACATCAGACATTGATAGGGCATGTAGGTGATCATGCATACGATGTTCACGCTCGCTAATGACTAATCGAATCTGTTAGTGTTGTGGTTGGGTTAAGTGTGATGATGGGTTTGTAGAGGTTGTTTGGTGCTGAGTGGGAGTTAGAAGTGCTGGAGTTTGTTATCTAGTTGTTTGTGATGGTGAGAGTGGAATGGCTTGTTGGTAGAAGGAAAGTGTTTGTTGCTTTGAGAGTTTAGTGGTTTGGTGGTGAAAGGTATCGGTTGTGGTTTGTATCAGTTAAGTGGTTTGTTTAGCTGAAAGGAAGTGGTTGTTCCTTGGTGCTAAGTGTTGTTGTAGCTTGGTGGTTGAGTTTCTGAGTGCTGAAGTGGTTTAGCTTTTAAGTTGATGTGAAGGGTTGTGTTTGTTCTTGGCAATCTTTGAAGAGTTCTGAAGCTGTTGTGTGTGTTTTGGTTCAGTGATGTTCTGGTAGTGCAAGTGTTCTGGTTAAGTATGTAGTGAAAGGGCTGTGAAAGATCGAAGGTTTTCGTTGGTTGTTTGAGTTCTTGTGAGCAGTGGTTGGCTAGTTGTGGTTAAGAAGTTCTGTTTGAAGTCTGTTGATGGTATGTGGAACGGCTGAAGGTTTCAAGTTGAGGTTGTGATGTGATTCTGGTTTTTGGTGCTGGTGAGCTGTTATGGTAATGTTTTTGATGGGTGTAAAGGATTGTCAGCTTCGTTAGAGAGTTTGTGTGAACAGTTGATGTTTAAGGATTTCTGCTTGTTGGGAAAATCTTTGGAAAAGGTTTGGGAATCGCAAGAGTTGTTGAGGTTGAGAGGTTGCCTAGTGGCTGAGTTGGTTTGGTTGTTGTCTTTGTGTAGACAAGTTCTGGAAGATGTGTATTACAGTGTTGTTTGCTGTAAGAGCTGAAGTTCCTCAGGTTGACGTTGGGTTTGTGTATTGTCTGGTTGTGTGGAAGGTTAAGTCGTGGTTACCTTTGAGAGTTTGGATTTGTGAACAGTGTATGGTGGAGGTTTTGTGTGGAATGTGATCAGTGGTGTTGGTTAAGGCTTTTGTGTTGCTTTGTGTGTTGCTTGAGAAGGTTCTGTTCTCTTTTCGCCGGTTGAAATTTCGAGGACGAAATTTCCTAAGGGGGGGAGAGTTGTAACGCCCCGGTTTTGGGCTCAGAAGTTTTGGCGTTGACCGGTTCGGTCAAAGTGCTGATCGAATATAAAAGAGGGAATTTAGGAAAACCTAGTTCGGGTTGCATTAAAAATATGGAAAAATATTCTAAAATCATCTTTTAATATATAAAAGTGAACTATGAAATCAATTTTGGAAAATGAGGTTCGGAAGGTTGACATTTTGGCTAGTGACCAAAATGTAATTTTTGAAAGTTGCGGGACAGTTTTATAAAGGATTGAAACTTTGAATCTTTAAGGAGCTATTATTCCAAAAAGGATTTCTCCAGATTTTTCTAAGATATTTTAAGTCTAAAATCTGATTTTAAAGATTTAGAAAAGGAGGGAAATCATTTTAACCAATTTCCAACTAATTTTCTATTTTCTCTCAAATTCTCTTTTCTCTCATTTTCTCTCTACCCAAACAAGATTTCCTCATATTTCTTTCTCTGATTTTGACATCCTAAACTCTCATTTCAATTCTTATTTGATTCCTAATCATCTCATCATCAAAACCTCACAATTTACAAGTTGATTCATCAAGCATTTTGGCTCTAAAATGGAGAAATTCAAGTTTGGAGGTAAGAACGTCCTTCTCCTCTAAACTATCAGTTCTTTACTGAAATTCCTAAGTTCTCAATCCTTGATTCATGTTTTATTAAAGGCTTTTCAATTGAGATCTTGATTTTTGGCTAAAATGCAAGATTTGGTGATTTTGGTGAAAATTTTGTGTGATCTGTTTAAGCAGGGTTTTGAGGTGTTAAATTGATGTTAAATGAATGCTAAAATGATTAGAAGTTGAGGTTTAATCAATGCAATCCCGGATAGGTTGAATTTCCTAAGTTTGGCTTGAGTTTTTGGTTGTTTTTGGAGTGTTTTTGGTGATCTGTTATACCTGGAGGTATAAGGACGTGGTTGTGATCATTTTGCATGTTATTTGATGTATAAAAATGGTTAGAAGTGATGGATCTTGGCTGGGTTAAGTTTTGGAAGTGTTTGGAGATGATTTCGGTTGTGTTTGGTAGTCAAATTGTTAGATTTGTGATGAGCAGCGAGTTGTGTTGATGTTGCTGGTGTTTTAATGCATAAGGATGCATTAATGTTCTGTTTTTATGTGCTTGAAACAGGGGAGGTTGATCCTTGAGCTTTGGAGGTGTTTTCGGAAGGTTTCTGAAGCTTGGAAAGCTTGTTGGCTAGGCTTGTTTGGTAATCGGTGAGTGAAGTTGGGATTTCAGCTTTTGAAACAAGGTTTGAAGGTTTTTGGGAGCTTAGTTTAAGTCTAAACAACTTTGCTAAGCTCAAGAGTAAGTGAAGAGGTTTTTGCTTTTGGATTGTGTATGATTTGGTTTTAAAATCAATTGTGGTTGATGATTGATGTGCATGTGTTATTGCATGGTTTAATTCTGTTTTGTAAGCATGTTTTAGCATGGTTTAATGCTGGTTTTGAAAGTCAATTGAAAAGGATGCTCAAGGTAAGAGATCCTTGGTTATGTTTATGGAAATTGTGATTTTGATGCATAGTGATGCATGTTGTTCATTGGCTTTGTATGATGCTTAAAAACAGTGAGTTGATGATGATTAATGATGATAATTGTACCTTTTGCATATTGTTTATGCATGTGAATCATTGAGCTAATGATGTGGTGGTTTTGCATTATGTGTATGTATGTGAATCATTGAGCTAATGATGTGATGACCTTGCATTGTGTTTATGCATGTGGAACATTGGATATTATGGTAAGATGGTTATGTTGGCAAGAGATGTGAATGGTTCTTGGTTCGTTGATCGGGTATAATTAGCCGGCTATAGGATTGGGTGCACCGTGAATAAAGTCGCCTTGAAGGCGGAGTGGTCAAGTGTGGACCGGTTAGACTCCCCTCAAGTATTCCTAACGAGAAGAGGTTATAGTGGAGGTTGTTGCCCACTCGAGGACCTAAGTTGTTAAGGTCATAATGGAGGTTGTTGCCCATTCGAGGACCTTGGTTAAGTAAAGGTTATAAGGTGGTTAAAAGTCCTTATGTGAGAACCTTGTACTTGTTAAGATCACAATGGCAGTGTTTAAGTCCATGTGTGGATCTTGTGTGTGATGTCCCGTACCTCGTTAGATGATGTCTACAACTACCAATCGGTTATGCAAAGGTTGTATGGTGGTTGAAAGTCCATACGGAAAAGACCTTGTGCATGTCAAGGGTGTATGGCGGATGGAAGTCCCTACATGGTAACCTTGAGGAAAAGCTAAGGTTGTATGGTGTTTAAAAGTCCATGCATGGGAACCTTAGGTTGTTAAGGTCAAATGGAGGTTGATGCCCATTTGGAAGACCTTGGATTGGGTAGGGTGTAGGAAGCGTTGGGACACGCTTGTAATCCGCGTATCCGATCGAATCGATAAGTTGGAAAGTGAATGTGGTTGATCTCTTGGAAGCCAATGTAATGTTCTTGATCATGTGAAGCATGGGATTGCTTGAAATGATGCATGGTTGCATGTGAAGCATGGGATTGCTTGAAATGATGCATGGTTGCATGTGAAGCATGGTATTGCTTGAAATGATGCATGGTTGCATGTGAAGCATGAGATGCTTGAATTAATGCATGTTTGCATGAGAAGCATGAGATGTTTGGTAAGATGCATTGTTGCATGAGATGTGTAAATGCTAGTGGAAGCATGTTACTTGTATGTTGAACAAGTGTTGGTTATCATTTGATAAATGATGCATGTGAGCATGGATTACCTATGTTGCATTGAAGTCATGTATGACTTGTTGTTAAAGGCATGTGAATACGATGTTATGGTTTTATAGTGCATTGATTAAATGCATGAAATGGTTTAATTGAACTATGGTTTTAAATGGTTTCTTGCTTGATGTGGTTTTCAAGTTAAAGAAAGGTATGTTGTGGAAAGGATGTGTTTTCCATGGTTTTGTTTAAGCTTGGCATATGGTGTTTATGCATGTTTTGAGCTTGATGTTGAAAAGAGTTTTCGAACATGGTTTTGGAAAGCAAATCGGGTTGGTTTTAAAGTGTTTTAAAGACCCGCTGCATTGATGGTGTTTTGGTTTTGAGCATTCCTCACTAAGCATTATGTGCTTACGCTCCTTTTTGTCCATCAATGCAGATTCTTGAGGTTTGGGCAGCAAGGAGCAAGGGATTCAAGGTGGACTCCAATGGAGATGTATGTCTCGGTGAATAGCTATAGTTAATAAGGGCAATGGGGTAGAATCTCTCGGATTGTTGTTATTGTGATCGTATGTGTTGATCAAGAATGTTTATGTACTGTTGTTAATGATGTTGAATCATGAATTGGTTTAATTGAGGTTGCTTGAAGGATTTGTGCTTAAATGGTTGCTTGAGTAGGAAGTATGTCTATAGAATTGGGGCTTTTCATATGTGTTGATCATATGTTGAATTGTTGATGCAAGTATGTCTCTTTTATGTTGAATTGCATGTTGGCAAAGTTTGGTGGCTTTTGGAGCATGTTTGAATGATCAATTGTGTGTTTGAGTGAGCAAAACGCAACATTCTGGGCTAGGTGTTTCGGAACAGGCAACACCGTTTCGGAACGGGTGCCCTGCATAAACCCAGGCGTCCGAAACGGGTGTCACCGTTCCGAAACGGAAGGCATTCTGCCAGACCCCCGTTGCGGAACGCGTTGCGGAACGCGTTGCGGAACGGCCCGTGTTTCGGAACGGCCTTGACCTGTTTCGGAACGGGTGACCGTTGGGGGCTGTCATGGGCGGTTAAATGTTTCAAAATGTTTGCATTTTGGTCCTGGATCTTGTTTGTGCAATTGTTTGAGTTCGGGATGTCCGTTTGAGTTGAAATTTGGCAGAGAAGCATGAAACATGATTAATTTCAAGTCGGTAACTTAAAATCTGGTTAAGTCCTTAAAGTTTTCAGAAATTACAATTTGGTCCCTAAAGTTGTAATTTGTTCAATCGGGTCCCTGTTTGATCTCTGATGTTTGTGATCTTTGAGCATGGTGTTTGCGTGATCACACATAGGGTTAATGTGCATCTAGACAAGATTAAAAGAAAAAAAAAGGGTCGTTAATCAAGGTTGACTTTCGGGTTGACTTTGGTTTTCCCCGTGTAATCTTCGTAGTTCGGGTCAACCGTCTAGGCCGGGCTACGGGGGTTACAACCATGGATTTTGTATCTGGTTTGCCTTTGTCTCCGTCAAAGAAGAATTCTGTTTGGGTGATTGTGGATCGCCTGACGAAGTGTGCGCATTTCTTGCCTGTGCATACTACGTTCTCTTTGGATAAGTTGGCAGAGCTGTACATTGCTGATTTTGTGAGGTTGCATGGTGTGCCTAAGTCGATCGTGTCGGATAGGGATCCGAGGTTCACGTCGCGTTTTTGGCAGTGTTTGCATCAAGCTCTGGGTACAAGGTTGCATTTCAGTACATCCTATCATCCTCAGTCGGATGGCCAGTCTGAACGAGTTATTCAGATTTTGGAGGATATGTTGAGATGCTGTGTGATAGAGTTTCAAGGTTCTTGGGAGAAGCATCTGCCTTTGGTTGAGTTCGCTTACAACAACAGTTTTCAGGCAAGTATACAGATGGCACCTTATGAGGCTCTGTATGGGAGGAAGTGTAGGACTCCTCTGTGTTGGGCTGAAACTGGTCAAAAGTTGGTTTCGATGCCTGCTTTGTTGAAAGGTACCACCGAGAAGGTGAAGCTCATATGTGAGAGGTTGAAGGCTGCTTCTGATCGGCAGAAGTCTTACGCGGATTTGAAGCGTAAGGAGATAGAGTTTGCGGTGGGTGATCGCGTGTTCTTGAAGGTTTCGCCTTGGAAGAAGGTGATGAGGTTTGGGCGGAAGGGTAAGCTGAGCCCTAGATACATTGGACCGTATGAGGTTGTTGAGCGTGTGGGTCCTGTTGCGTATCGGTTGAGGTTACCTCAAGAGCTGGAGAAGATTCATGATGTGTTCCATGTTTCTATGCTCCGGAGGTATAGATCTGATCCTTCGCATGTGTTGCCTGTGGAGGAAGTGGAATTGAATCCGGATTTGACCTATGATGAGGAACCGGTGAAGGTTCTGGATTCAGATAACAAGGTTCTTCGTGGCAAGACCATTGAGTTGGTGAAGGTGCTGTGGAAGCATCGCGGTGTTGAGGAAGCCACGTGGGAGCGGAAGGATGATATGCTGAAGCAGTTTCCTTATCTCTTTCCTTCAGGTAAATTTCGAGGACGAAATTTCTTGAGGGGGGGGAGAGTTGTAACGCCCCGGTTTTGGGCTTGGAAGTCTTGGGCGTTGACCGGTTGGTCAAAGTGTTGTTCGAATCGTAAGAGGTTAAATTAGGAAAGCCTAGTTCGGGTTGCATAAAAATTATGGAAAAATGTTCTAAAATCATCTTTTATTATAATTAAGTGAACTGTGAAATCAATTTTGGAAAATGAGTTTCGGAAGTGTGACATTTTGACTAGTGACCAAAATGTAATTTTTGAAAGTTTAGTGGCTATTTTATAAAGGGTTGAAACTTTGAATCTTTAAGGAGCTATTTACCCAAAGGGAGTTTCTCCAGATTTTTCTAAGATATTTTAACTCATAATTCTGATTTGAAAAGAATCAAAAGGAGGGAAATCCAATTTTAGCTATTTTCTCATTTAACCACCTATTTTCTCTCTATCTTTTTCTCTCAACCCAAACACTCAATTTCCAGAGATCTTGTTCTGATTTTCTCACCTAAAAACCTTCTTTCAACTCTCAATTGATTGCAAATCATTGTGTCTTCAAATCCTCTTCAATTGCTTCAAGTTTCATCAAGCTTTTCTATTCCAAAAAGAGGAGAAACTCAAGTTTGGAGGTAAGAACGTCCTTCTCCTCTGAACTTCAAGTTCTTTAATGAAATTCCTAAAGTTTTCAATCCTAATTTGATAATTGATTAAAGGTTTTTAAGTTGATTTATGGATCTTGGCTAATTATGCAAGATTTTGATGATTTAACTTGATTTTCGTTTGATCTGTTAAATCAGTGTTTTGAGAAGTGTTTTTGATGTTAAATGATCATTAAATTGATGTGGAAATGAATCTTGATTGATGCAATCCCGGATAGGTTGGATTTCCTAAGTTTAGCTTGTGTTTTAAGGTAGCTTTTGTGGTGATCTTGTGGATCTGGTGTTGCTGGAGGTATAAGGATGGTTGTAGGTTGTTTTTAGATGTTAAATGATGTTAATGGAAGTGAGGTTTTGCTGGTTTGTTGCTGGGCTTTGTTTAGAAGTGTTTCGGATGCATTTTCGGTTGTGTTTGGTGGCCGAAAATGGAGGTTTAGTGAGAGCAGCGAGTTTAGATGCTTTCATTGAAGCAATTAATGCATGATGATGCATTAATCCTCTGCTTTAATGTGTTGAAACAGGGGAGGCATCCTAGGATCCAAGATTTGTTGATCCGGAGGCTTGTTTTGGTGCTTTGGCTTGAAGCGAAGTGGTAATCGGTGAGTGAAAATGGATTTTCAGCTTTTAAACCAAAGGTTGAAGGTTTTGGGAGCTTAGTTTAAGTCTAAACAACTTTGCTAAGCTCAAGTGTAAGTTTTCGGATTACTCTCTTAAGTGGTGGCCATGTTTTGATGAAATGTGAAATGATGATTTTGCATGATTTGCTACTGTTTTAAAAAGCATGTTTGAGCATGTTAATTGCTGATGTTTTAGCATGATTTATGCTGATGATTTAAGCCATGTGTTGAAGGTGTCTCTAGGTAAGAGTACCTTGTTTTATGCATTGTTAAATGATGATTTAATGCTTTGAAATGCATGAAGAAATGGCTTGGTTTAAATGCTTTAAAACAGTGGATTATATGATGTATAAAGTGTGTATTGGCAAGTGATGGTTTGTAAAAGTGAAGGTCACTAAGGTGGTTAAAAGTCCTTGAGTGAGCCTTGTTACCTAAGATCATCAAGGTGGTTAAAAGTCCTTGGATGAATCTTGTTGCGGACACTAAGGTGGTTAAAAGTCCTTAGGTGCTCCTTTCCATGGTGGTTAAAAGTCCATGGGGCCAAGGTGTTTAAAAGTCCTTGGGGCCAAGGTGTTTAAAAGTCCTTGGGGTAATTCAAGCTACGAACACAAAGGTGGTTGAAAGTCCTTGTGTGGTCCATTCATGGTGTTTAAAAGTCCATGGCCAAGGTGTTTAAAAGTCCTTGGGGTCCAAGGTGTTTAAAAGTCCTTGGGGAAAGTTGTTGAACTTGATTTCTAAATGAAATGTATCACTTGAGCCAATATGACATGTATAGTACATGAGATGCATGAGATGCATGATTTAATGTTTATGTTGAAGCATGAGATGCTTGTTTAAATGAAATGTGGAAGCATGATATTGCTTGATTTAAAGTATGCATTGAGCATGTATAAAGGTTGTTTACAAGCATGATTTACAAATGGTTTTAAAAGCATTATTGAATGGTTTTTTAAGAGCACTCCTCACTAAGCTTTGGCTTACGCTCTCTCGTTTTCTTGATTCAATAATGCAGAGCATTAGAGTGCATTGAGGGCAGCAAGAGGAGGCAAGCAAACAAGTACAAGTAAAGCTCAATGTATGAAGGTTTTATAAGTGTTTTAGCTTTTGTATGTTTTGGCAATGGGGGACCAATGAATTTGTTTTGGGAGGTGTTTATGACTCCCTAAGTATGTTGAATGTGGTTGATGTTGCTGGTTTTTGGATTGAACCTTATATGCTTGTTTTGCAAGTTGGTGCTTAAGTAGATAGCTTGTGTTGGAAGCATGACCTTAAATTTGGGGCTTTTTGCATGAGATGTTATTTTGCTGAATTGGTGATGCTCTTAAGTGTTAAATATGTTTAATTGCATGCTGGTAAAGTTTGGTGACGTTTGGAGCATGTTTGAGTGTCCAATTGCATGATCTAGTATGCTTGTTTGCTGGTTTTGTGCAGGCGTTTCGGAACAGGGGTGTACCGTTTCGGAACGGGTGCCTTGCATGAACCCAGGCGTCCGAAACGGTATGCACCGTTTCGAAACGGTTTAGCCTCTGCCGAGGCCATGTTCCGGAACCCGTTTCGGAACGGCCCGTGTTTCGTAACAGGGCTAGCCTGTTTCGGAACGGTCGACCGTTAGGGGGCTGACATGGTAGTTATATGTTTTGAAATGTTTGCGTTTTGGTCCTGAATCTTGTATGATCAATTGCATGAGCTGTGGATGTCCTTTTGAGCTGAAATTTCACAGAGAAGCATGAAACCTGACTAATTTCAAGATGGTAACTTTAATTTGGGTTAAGTCCCTTAGTTTATCAGAATTTACAATTTAGTCCCTAAAGTGGTAATTTGTTCAATTGGGTCCCTGTTTGATCTCTGATGTTTGTGATCTTTTAATATGTTGTTTGTATGATCACACTTAAGGTTAATGTGCATCTAGACAAGATTAAAAAGAAAAAAAAGGGTCGTTAATCAAGGTTGACTTTCGGGTTGACTTTGGTTTTCCCCGTGTAATCTCCGTAGTTCGGGTCAACCGTCTAGACCGGGCTAAGGGGGTTACATAGAATACCTATTATATAATAGCAAAATTTTGAGCTCATAAGGTTGTACATTTATCAGGAAACATATGTTGCCCAAGTGGGAGATTGTTGGATTAAAATCCGCAATTGTGGGCACATATGTAAAATGTATGTTGCTATTATAAAGTATGACACAAAAATAAAGTGACCAATTAAGTTAAGCGTGTCATAGGTATTAAAATGTCATGGAAATAAAAGTGTAGATACCATAAGATATATTTATAATTCAATGAGGGGCAGAGTTATAAATATTTAATAGTTGATTTAATAAATCAACTATATAAAGAGGTAGTGGTCCCCAAAAAATAGGTTAACTTGTTTTTCTCTCCTTCCCCGTCAGAGAGTTTTACTTCAAGAGATAACCTATCTTCTTGGAAGATCAATACCAAAGTTTTGGGATTTTCACATCAAGATTCAAGGCTTTCAATCTATCGATCAATTCAGGTACGCTTCCGCTTTCGGTTTATTATTCTTGATGATTTGACATGATAGATCTTGGGGTTTAGATTTTATATCTATTATGTTTTGGTTCTAACACAATCAACATAAAAAATCATCACAAATACGGCCTTATATCTCCAGCAACAGCAGATCACAAAAAACACCTCAAAAACTACAAATCTAACATCTAAAACTTAGGAACCCAAACCTATTCGGGGTTTACTTGTTAAAACCTCAATCTTAACATCAAATATCATCCAAAACATGTTATAAATTAATCTCAAAACAGAGTTTAACTCAGAAATACGAAAATCATCAAAATCACATCATGAACCTTGAATTTAGCAACTATTTCTTGTTTATAACATTAAAACAACTTAAAAACCATTAACAAAGGATTGATAACTTGGGAATTTCAGTAAAGAACTGATCATTAGAGGAGAAGGACGAATCTTACCTCTAATGGTTGATTCCTCCTTAATTTGGGCAAGATTTCTTGAAAATCCAAAGTGAAAAGAAAATAATTTGATGGAGTAAAGATAGGAAATCCTTAGGAAGATGAAATCTCAGCAAATGAGATGAAAACCAGAGGTTCTTTGGTGAGGGAAAAGTGTTTGGCTGAGTGGAAGTTGAGAGAAAATGAAAAGAGAGAAAACTATCGTAAAGTAGTTATGAAATGTCAACCTTTTATTTTTCTTTTAATTCCTTTAATTAAATCATTATTAAAAACTCCCAAATTAAAGAGAAATGTGATGAAAAAACAATTGGTAAAATTAGCTCATTAAAGATTCAAAGTTTCAATCCTTTTCAAAACAGTCACTAGTCAATTGTTTAGTAACTGCAATTTGGTTACTACACCAAAATGTAATATTTCCAAATAACATTTTATAAAATTGTTTTCACCATAATCATTTATATAATAAATGAGGATTTTTAGATATTTTCTATATTTTTAAAGCATCCCGAACTAGGTGTTCCCTAAATCAACCTTAAGGGTTCGAGCCTTTCCCGACCGGCCCGACTCAACCTCTAAAACATCTAGGCCCAAAACAAGGGCGTTACAACTCTCCCCCACTTAAGAAATTTCATCCTCAAAATTTACCTGGTGGAAAAAAGTAAGGAAATTGCTTCTTCATGTCTTCCTTCCTTTCCCACGTGGCTTCCTCAACTCCACGATGTCTCCACAAGACTTTAACCAGCTCAATGGTCTTACCTCGGAAAACCTTACTATCCGTGTTGAGTGTGTAAAAGTTCTATTATTTACACCCTTTTTAGCCCATATTTATGCTGCATTCAAGCATCATTTCATTGCATTTAGGTTATTTTACAGCAAAACATCACAAATATATAAAAGGCACAGATTCTACTAAAAGATGGCTGATTTTGCAGGTTGCTGCCATAGTATACGGAGAAGGCGGGCGCAGGGCAGATAAGCAGAAGAACTGAACTAGACAAGCAGACGAAGAAGACGATGCTGCCATGGAGCTGCTTGACAGCAGAGGATGACAGCAAGTTAGTGGAGAAAAAGCAAAGTGGACCTCGATAGATAGAGAAAATTCTGCTCGTCTGTCGTGTGAAAACCTTATATTTTTCCAAGCCCCAGATCAAAAGATATGTCAAGCCCAAAGCTCAAGGAGAGAAAATCCAAAGAAACAAGGAGGACGGCTGAAAAGTAGGATCCTTGAAGATTAAGTCTTTATTAGAATCATACTTTTAATTAAAGTTGTAATCCTTGTTAACTTAGATAACTTGAGCCCAAAGCTTATATAAGGGCATGTATTTTAACCTAGGGGATAATATATCTCATATCCCATAGCCGATTACCCCATAACCGACAACCAAAAACCCCTAGCCGTTTACCCGCCGCCGAGATGTTCTAAATTCCCCTTAGGGCCACGGGTTTATTTGTAAAGTAGTTGCAAGGGTTGTTTTGTTTTAGGAATTTTCAGCTCAATAAAATAAACTTCAAGTTCTCTTATTTTGGTTATTAATATCTTGCAAGAGCATCGGGAGAGCATTGTGAGGTTATTCATTTACTTAGCATCGGGAGAGTTAAGTATACAAAAGAAATAAGAACAAGTTCTCTAGTTTATAGTTGAACTATCTCGTGCCTAGGGATAGGGCGAGGTTAAGTGGCTAAAGAAGAATTCATACACATCGGTGTTCATCCTTCGATTCACGCCGGGAGGTATCATCAAGACGTGATCATCGACAGACTTGGACCTAGGGATAGGCCAAGGCAGATCTGGGATTCTTGCCAAACTTGAACGTACTGAGTTGGTGTGTTTGCTGCCGCCACGACCAACAGACTGCTGCCGCGACAGGTGCTGCCGCGACGCGCGCGACGGCAGAACTGGATTTCCTAAACTCTGCAATACCTGCATGACTGAGCAATTCAATACCAGCCCATTCTCTCTATCTTGATATTTCTACTCTTTTATTTACGTTTACTTCATTATTTTCGTGATAACTTTCTCAAATATTTTCTTTACTTTCGTGCAGTGAATTAAGGTGAAGCTATTAGCCCAATCCCTGTGGAGACGATATCTGATACTTCGTATCAATTTACTACTTGCGTCGTGTACACTTGCACTACCATTGCGATAGACTATTTTACACGCAACAAGTTTTTGGCGCCGTTTCCGGGGATTGGCAACATAACTCTACCTTTTCTTTTACTGCACTTTTTCGTTTTTGTTTTTATTTTTTTATTTTATTTTTCTGTTTTTCTTTGGTGCATTCAACTCTTGCTTTTCACAAGGTTTTCTTGTTTATGCGCAGATCGAAACGAGGTGAAAATCCTAAATATCCATTAGATCCGGAAGTTGAACGTTCCTTTAATCTCAAGAAACAACTTCGTCACCTTCTAGCCAGGAACGAGTACCTTGAAGAACAGCTAGAGAAGATGGCCCACGTTGGAGATGACCCGCCTGCTGGCGATGTTATACCGCCTGCCGGTTACCCTGCCGCCGGCCGACGGTCCTCTAGAACTGGAGACCACGCTGCCGGATATTGATGTTGACAACTTCGAGCTGAAACCTGTCATGTTTAGTATGATCAACAATGCCGGACAATTCAGTGGTGCTGTTACAAAGGATGCTAGGGAGCATCTCAAAACGTTCCAGGAGATCTGTGGTTCGTTTAGACTGCCAGGAGTTAATCCGGAGATACTGAGGCTTCGGTTATTTCCCCATTCATTGAGGGACAGAGCTAAAACTTGGTGGAATAAACTTACACCGGGTTCAATTAGAACTTGGGCATATTTATCTCGTGAATTTTTATCTCGTTTTAATCCTTCACATTTATCTGAGTGATTACGTAACGAAATTGCTACTTTTCAACAGGAAGATGACGAGCCGATGCACGAGGCCTGGGATAGATTTACTACTCTTCTACGGAACTGACCAATGCATGGATTCCCCGTCTGGAATCAGGTAACAAAGTTTTATAATGCTGCCAACTTACAAACTCGTATTCGAATTGATTCAGCAGCAAATGAACTACTATTGGATAAAGATCCGGACGAGGCATTGCAAGTTTTGAAAAATCTGGCAAAAAATGAGGAGCAGTTTCTGACAGCAAGAAGAGGGGGTAAACGGGTATTTGCTGTCAAGGATTATGAGGCCGACAGAACGATGAAATCACATGTAGCATTCCTTACTAAAGCAATAAAAAGATTATTGAATGATGATGGACAACATGGATTTGCTGTTGAGGAGGTATGTGATATCTGTGAGGGAAATCATTGTAACGCCCCGGTTTTGGGCTTAGTAGTTTTGGGCGTTGACCGGTTTGGTCAAAGTGCTGTTCGAATCTAAAGAGGCGAAATTAGGAAAGCCTAGTTCGGGTTGCATTAAAAATATGGAAAAATGTTCTAAAATCATCTTTTAATATAATTAAGTGAACTGTGAAATCAATTTTGGAAAATGAGTTTTGGAAGGGTGACATTTTGGCTAGTGACCAAAATGTAATTTTTGAAAGTTTGGTGACTGTTTTATAAAGGGTTGAAACTTTGAATCTTTAAGGAGCTATTAATCCAAAAGTAGTTTCTCCAGATTTTTCTAAGATATTTTAAGCTATATTCTGATTTTAAAACATATCAAAAGAGGAGGGAAAGCCATTTTGGCTATTTTGATAACTAACTTCCTATTTTTTTTCTCTCATTTTCTCTCAACCTAAACACCTTCTTTCCAGAGAATTGTTTCTGATTTTCTCACCTAAATCTCTCCTTTCAACTCTCTTTTGATTCCTAATCAACATATCTACAAAACCTCATCATTTGCTACTTGATTCATTAAGGTTTTTGGTTCCAAAAAGAGGAGAAACTCAAGTTTGGAGGTAAGAACGTCCTTCTCCTCTAAACTATCAGTTCTTTACTGAAATTCCTAAGTTTTCAATCCTTAATTGATGTTTTATTAAAGGCTTTTGAGTTGAGAAATGGATCTTGGCTTATAATGCAAGATTTGGTGATTTTTGGTGATTTTCGTTTGATCTGTTAAATCTGTGATTTGAGATGTGTTTTTGATGATATTTGAACTCTAAATTGATAAGGAATTGAGTTTTGATGATATTTGAACTCAAGCTTGTGATTCTTGTTTGTTTTTGAGGTGATCTTGTGGATCTGATGTTGCTGGAGGTATAAGGATGTTAATAGACTCTTTTTAGATGTTAAATGATGTTAAAGGATGTTAGGTTTTGATGGTTTATGGCTGGGCTTTGTTGAGAAGTGGTTTGGATGCACTTTCGGTTGTGTTTGGTAGCCGAAAATGGAGTGTGGATGATAGCAGCGAGTTTAGGTGCTTTCATTGAAGCAATTAATGCATGATGATGCATTAATCATCTGCTTTGATGTGTTAAAACAGGGGAGGCATCTTTGGATCCAAGAGTTGTTGATCCGGAAGCTTGATTTGGTGCTTCGGCAAGAGGCGAAGTGGAACCGGTGAGTGAAATTGGGTTTTCAGCTTTGAAACCAATGTCTTGGGAGCTTAGTTTAAGTCTAAACAACTTTTCTAAGCTCAAGTGTAAGTTTTCGGAAATACTCTCTAGTGGTGGCCATGATTTGATTGTTGTGCAATGTGGTTTATTGCATGTTTTAAACTCTGTTTTGAAAGCATGTTTTAGCATGGTAAATGCTGTTTTTGTAAGCCATATGTTGAAGGAAGCTCAAGGTAAGAGTTCCTTGTTTTGTACATTGATTAAATGTGGTTTGATGCTTTTAAATGCATGGTGAATATGGCTTGGTTTAATGCTTTAAAACAGTGGATAAATTGATGATAATGATGTATATTGGCAAGTGATGTTTTGAAAAGGTTAAGGTCACTAAGGTGGTTAAAAGTCCTTGAGTGAGCCTTGTTTACTTAAGAACATCAAGGTGGTTAAAAGTCCTTGGATGGTTCTTGCTATGGACACAAAGGTGGTTAAAAGTCCTTGTGTGATCCTTTCCATGGTGTTTAAAAGTCCATGGGGCCATGGTGTTTAAAAGTCCATGGGGCCAAGGTGTTTAAAAGTCCTTGGGGCCAAGGTGTTTAAAAGTCCTTGGGGTGAAACTTGATACAGACACAAAGGTGGTTAAAAGTCCTTGTGTGGTCCTTTCCATGGTGGTTAAAAGTCCATGGGCCAAGGTGTTTAAAAGTCCTTGGGGCCAAGGTGTTTAAAAGTCCTTGGGGTGAAAGTTGATGAACTTGTTTTTAAAGAAATGGAATTTATCACTTGTAGCCAATATGACATGTTATGATATGAAGCATGAGATGCGTGTTTAAAGTATGCTTTTGAGCATGTACAAATGTTGATTTGAAGCATGATTTATAAATGTTTTATAAATGCATTATTGAATGGTTTTATTGAGCCTTCCTCACTAAGCTTTTGCTTACGCTCTCTTTCGTTTTCTTAATTCAATAATGCAGAACATTAGAGTACTTTGAGGGAAGCAAGAAGGGCAAGCATTCAAGTGAAAGTAAAGCTCAAAGTATGGAAGGTTTCTTAAGTACATTGTTAGCTTTTGGTAATTTGGCAATGGGGGACCTATGTGTATGTTTTGGGAGAGGTTTTTAACTCCCTAAGTATGTTGAATGTTGATGAGAATGCTGGTTTTAGTGTTTGGCCTTTATATGCTTGAATTGGAAGTTTATGCTTGTATGGCTTGCTTGTGTAGGAAGCATGCCTATAGATTTGGGGCTTTTCGTATATGATGTTGTTTTGATGAATTGTTGATGCAAGTATGTCCCAAATATGTTGAATTGTATGCTGGTAAAGTTTGGTGGCAATAGGAGCATGATTGGATGTTTAATTGCATATTTAAGTATGCATTTTGGGGCAATCTGTGCAGGGTGTTTCGGAACAGTGCCACTCGTTTCGGAACAGGTGCCTTAAACAAGCCCAGGCGTCCGAAACGGGAGAGACTGTTCCGAAACGGTTTGGCTACTGCCAGCCCGTGTTGCGGTACGCGTTGCGGAACGGCCCCGCGTTTCGAAACGGGCTCTGCCTGTTTCGGAACGGGTGACCGTTGGGGGCTGACATTGGCAGTTAAATGTTTTGAAATGTTTGCATTTTGGTCCTGAATCTTGTTTGTGCAATTGTATGAGTTTGGGATGTCCTTTTGAGCTGAAATTTCACAGTGAAGCATGAAACCTGACTAATTACAAGCTGGTAACTTTAATTTGGGTTAAGTCCTCATATTTATTAGAAATTACAGTTTGGTCCCTAAAGTTGTAATTTGTTCAATTGGGTCCCTGTTTGATCTCTGATGTTTATGATCTTTGAGTATGCTGTTGTATGATCATATCTAAGGTTTAATATGCATCTAGACAAGATTAAAAACAAAAAAAAAGGGTCGTTAATCAAGGTTGACTTTCGGGTTGACTTTGGTTTTCCCCGTGTGACTTTCTTAATTCGGGTCAACCGTCTAGGCCGGGTTAAGGGGGTTACATTTGGTGGTATCAGAGCTGAGTTCTCGAGTAATTGGGAATGAATGTGTGCATGATTGAAGTATGTATGCCTTGTGTGCTTGTTGATTGAAAGCATGTTTAGTGGCTTGTGTTTTGGATGCAATTGAGTTGTATGCTATGATGTAGCATGTTGTGGGTACCCATTGCCAAATAAAAGCTAATGAAATGATGTTGATTTTGAATGAAATTGAGCTTGAATACTTGGGTTGCTTACCTTGCTGGGCCTGACCTTGTTTTATTTGCATTGTGATTGCATGGTAAAAGTATGGCACCACGTAGAGAGTTACGAGGTAATGTGCGAGCTACGGCTCCTAATGAGAACGAGAATGAGGAAAACACGGGTAGTGCGGTGTTACCTCCTCCTCCACCTGGTGGTGGTGGTGCTGAGGGAGAAAGAGCTGAAGCTGCAGCTGGTGCTGGAGCTGCTGGACCAGAGGTTGGTCAGGGGCAAGCTATGCCTGATATGTGTATGTTGGTACAAGCTATTGCGGGTGCTTTTCGAGCAGCAGTAGCTGGAGCTTAAGGAGCTGGGCATCAGGGAGATGCTGGAGTTAGACTACCTTTGGAGCGTCTGCGCAGTCTTGGTGGGACTGAGTTCAGGGGTATGTCTGCTGAGAGTTCTGAAGCTTGGTTAGAGAGTACCAAGCGAATCTTGGGTCAGATGAGCTGCACGGATGTGCAAAAGCTGGGTTGTGTTGTGTCCTTGCTGCAGGACGATGCGTATACGTGGTGGACGACCACCATAGCTGGAATGGTTGAAGCTGATGTGACTTGGACATTCTTTCAGAATGTGTTCAAGAGGAGATATCTTGGTGTGAGATATCTTGATGAGAAGAAGCGTGAATTCATGTCTCTTACCCAAGGGAGCATGAGTGTGGCTGAGTATGAAGTGCAGTTTGTGCGACTCAGTCAATATGCACCTGAGCTGATACCTGATGAGCGGGCAAGGTGCGAGAGGTTCCGCTATGGTCTTGTGACGGATGTTAAGATGTATGTGCTGGCCACCGAGTATGATGATTTTGATGTGTTGGTGGGCCGAGCCAAGGACATTGAGATGAACTTGGGTTTATCTGCGAAAGGTGCTGGAGCAAGTTCTGGCAAGAGAGCTGCTGAGTTTAGTTCCGGTGGTGGACGGAACAAGAGGGGACGAGATCAGAAGTATCAGTCCTCAGCTAAGAGAGGTGGTGGTGCACCTGCTAGAGGAGGCAATGCTAGAGCTGACCCTAGTGCTTGTTGGATCTGTGGTTCACGTGGTCACATGAAGCGTGACTGCCCTCGTGCTGTGAGAGAGGTACAAGCTCCTGTTGCGGCAGCTGGTAATGGATGCTGGAATTGTGGATCCGCAGATCACTTGAGGCGAGATTGTCCTAGGTTGGCTGGTGATCAAGTGCGTGCACCTGCTGTTGCTGCACCACAGAGAGGTCGTGGGCGCGGCCGTGGAAATTTCCAGAGGAGAGAGGAAGGTGGCTGTGGAGTGGCCCATGTTGTGGCTATTCAGCCTGAAGGTGGAGGCCAAGCTAGGGTGTATGCTCAGCGTGAAGGGAGGAATGATGCGGATGTGATTGCAGGTACCTTTACTTTGCAATCCTTGTCATTGCTTTCTTTGATTGATTCTGGATCTACGCATTCATACATTTTGCGTGAGCATGCTGAATTGCTTGGTTTGCCTGTTGAGTCTTTGGATGTTGGTGTTCGTGTCACTAGTTCTTTTGGTGAAACTGTTGTGACTCGAAAGCTTTATAGAAGGTGTCCCTTGGTTGTTCAAGAACATGTTTTTCATGTTGATCTTATAGAGTTGCCCTTTTATGGTTTTGATGTGATCCTTGGTATGGATTGGCTTGCTGAGCATCGTGCTGTTGTGGATTGTGAAAATAAGCGAGTTTCGCTTAAGCTTGCAGATGATTATGAAGTTGTTGTGGTTGGTGAGAATGTGATGTTTCTTGCCAATGTGGTGTCTACCTTAGAGGCGAGCAGGATGCTGAGGCAAGGTTGCGAAGCTTATCTAGGTTTTGTGATGAATCCTAGCTCTAAGGAGTTGAGGGTGCAAGATATCAGAGTTGTGAAGGAGTTTCCTGGTGTTTTTCCTGAGGAGTTGTCTGGTTTACCTCCTAATCGCGAGGTGGAGTTTGGAATTGAGCTGTATGAGAATACAAGTCCTGTGTCCATTACTCCCTATAGAATGGCACCTAAGGAGCTGAAGGAGCTGAAGACGCAGTTGCAAGAGCTGCTTGATCGTGGTTTCATCCGGCCGAGTGTGTCACCTTGGGGAGCACCGGTCTTGTTTGTGAAGAAGAAAGATGGCACTATGAGGATGTGTATTGATTACCGTCAGCTGAACAAGTTGACTATCAAGAATCGGTATCCTTTGCCGAGGATTGATGATCTCTTTGATCAATTTCGGGGAGTTGCTGTGTTCTCTAAGATTGACTTGAGGTCAGGGTATTACCAGTTGAAGGTGAAAGATGTGGATGTGCCTAAGACAGCTTTCAGGACAAGGTATGGGCATTATGAGTTCCTTGTGATGCCGTTTGGTTTGACAAATGCTCTTGCTGCTTTCATGGACATGATGAACCGTGTGTTTCATGAATACCTGGACAAGTTCATTGTGGTGTTCATTGATGATATCCTTGTGTACTCGCGTACTGAGGAGGAGCATGAAGAGCATTTGAGGATTGTTTTGCAAGCTTTGTTGGAGAATCAGCTTTATGCTAAGCTGAGCAAGTGTGAGTTCTGGCTTAAGGAGGTTGTGTTTCTTGGGCATGTGGTCTCAGCTGAGGGGATTCGTGTTGATCCTCAGAAGATCGAGGCGGTGATGAATTGGAAGGTTCCTAAGTCTGTTCATGAGGTCCGTAGTTTCCTTGGTTTGGCGGGATACTACCGAAGGTTTGTGGATGGTTTTTCCAAGATTGCTGCTCCTTTGACAAAGCTGTTGCAGAAAGATGTTAAGTATGAGTGGACGGAAGCGAGACAGCAGGCTTTTGAGAAACTGAAGGCGGCTTTGACGCAAGCTCCTATCTTGGTTCAGCCTGAATCAGGGAAAGAGTTTGTGGTCTATAGTGATGCATCCTATGTTGGTTTGGGGTGTGTGCTGATGCAAGAGGGTAAGGTGGTGGCTTATGCATCGCGGCAGTTGAAAGTGCATGAGCGCAATTACCCTACGCATGATATTGAGCTGGCTGCAGTGGTTTTTGCTCTGAAGATCTGGAGGCATTATCTGTATGGTGAGAAGTGTACTGTGTACACGGATCACAAGAGCTTGAGGTATCTGATGTCACAGAAGGAGTTGAATCTTAGGCAGCGGCGTTGGTTGGAGTTGCTCAAGGATTATGATCTGACGATTGAGTATCATCCTGGAAAAGCTAATGTTGTTGCGGATGCCTTGAGTAGGAAGGTAGCTGTTGAGCTGAGGGCTATGTTTGCTAGCTTGAGCATATCGCGAGATGGTGGTCTTGTTGCTGAGTTGCAGGTGAAACCATCGTTGGTTCAGTTGATCAAGGATAAGCAGTTGCTCGATGATTCCTTGGTGTCTCATGTTCAGGATATAGCGGAGGGTAGACCTTCGGATTTCTGCTTTAATGATGATGGTGTGTTGTGTTTTGGGAGTCGGATAGTAGTGCCCAATGATGCTGAGTTGAGGCGTGCTATTCTGACTGAAGGTCATAGTAGTCCTTTTGCTATGCACCCTGGTAGTACTAAGATGTATCGTGACCTTCGTGATGAGTACTATTGGGTGGGTTTGAAGAAGGATGTTGCGGAGTTTGTGAGCAAGTGTTTGGTGTGTCAGCGAGTTAAGGCTGAACATCAGGTTCCTTCTGGGTTGTTGCAACCGTTGAAAATCCCTGAATGGAAGTGGGAGAGGGTTACCATGGATTTTGTATCTGGTTTACCTTTGTCTCCATCGAAGAAGAATTCGGTTTGGGTGAATGTGGATCGCCTGACGAAGTGTGCACATTTCTTGCATGTGCATACTACGTTTTCTTTGGATAAGCTGGCAGAGCTGTACATTGCTGAGATTGTGAGGCTGCATGGTGTGCCTAAGTCGATTGTGTCGGATAGGGATCCGAGGTTCACATCGCGTTTCTGGCAGTGTTTGCATCAAGCTCTGGTTACTAGATTGCATTTCAGTACATCCTATCATCCTCAGTCGGATGGTCAGTCTGAGCGAGTTATCCAGATTTTGGAGGATATGTTGAGGTGCTACGTGATTGAGTTCCAAGGTTCTTGGGAGAAGCATCTGCCTTTGGTTGAGTTCGCTTATAACAATAGTTATCAGGCGAGTATACAGATGGCACCTTATTAGGCTTTGTACGGGAGGAAGTGTAGGACTCCTCTTTGTTGGGCTGAAACTGGTCAAAAGTTGGTTTCGATGCCGGCTTTGTTGAAAGGGACCACCGAGAAGGTGAAGCTCATTTGTGAGCGGTTGAAGGCTGCCTCTGATCGGCAAAAGTCTTACGCGGATTTGAAGCGTAAGGAGATAGAGTATGTGGTGGGTGACCGTGTGTTCTTGAAGGTTTCGCCTTGGAAGAAGGTGATGAGGTTTGGCCGGAAGGGTAAGTTGAGCCCTAGGTACATTGGACCATATGAGGTGGTTGAGCGTGTGGGTCCTGTTGCGTATCGGTTGAGGTTACCTCAAGAGTTGGAGAAGATTCATGATGTGTTCCATGTTTCTATGCTCCGGAAGTATAGATCTGATCCTTCGCATGTGATGCTTGTGGAGGAAGTGGTTTTGAATCCAGATTTGACCTATGATGAGGAACCGATGAAGGTTCTAGATTCGGATAGCAAGGTTCTTCGTGGCAAGACCATTGAGTTGGTGAAGGTGCTGTGGAAGCATCGAGGTGTTGAGGAAGCCACGTGGGAGCGGAAGGAAGACATGCTGAAGCAGTTTCCTTATCTCTTTCCTTCAGGTAAATTTCGAGGACGAAATTTCTTAAGGGGGGAGAGTTGTAACGCCCCGGTATTGGGCTTAGTAGTTTTGGGCGTTGACCGGTTTGGTCAAAGTGCTGTTCGAATCTAAAGAGGCGAAATTAGGAAAGCCTAGTTCGGATTGCATTAAAAATATGGAAAAATGTTCTAAAATCATCTTTTAATATAATTAAGTGAACTGTGAAATCAATTTTGGAAAATGAGTTTTGGAAGGGTGACATTTTGGCTAGTGACCAAAATGTAATTTTTGAAAGTTTGGTGACTGTTTTATAAAGGGTTGAAACTTTGAATCTTTAAGGAGCTATTAATCCAAAAGTAGTTTCTCCAGATTTTTCTAAGATATTTTAAGCTATATTCTGATTTTAAAACATATCAAAAGAGGAGGGAAAGCCATTTTGGCTATTTTGATAACTAACTTCCTATTTTCTTTTCTCTCATTTTCTCTCAACCTAAACACCTTCTTTCCAGAGAATTGTTTCTGATTTTCTCACCTAAATCTCTCCTTTCAACTCTCTTTTGATTCCTAATCAACATATCTACAAAACCTCATCATTTGCTACTTGATTCATCAAGGTTTTTGGTTCCAAAAAGAGGAGAAACTCAAGTTTGGAGGTAAGAACGTCCTTCTCCTCTAAACTATCAGTTCTTTACTGAAATTCCTAAGTTTTCAATCCTTAATTGATGTTTTATTAAAGGCTTTTGAGTTGAGAAATGGATCTTGGCTTATAATGCAAGATTTGGTGATTTTCGTTTGATCTGTTAAATCTGTGATTTGAGATGTGTTTTTGATGATATTTGAACTCTAAATTGATAAGGAATTGAGTTTTGATTAATGCAATCCTGGATAGGTTGAGTTTCCTAAGTTTAGCTTGTGATTCTTGTTTGTTTTTGAGGTGATCTTGTGGATCTGATGTTGCTGGAGGTATAAGGATGTTAATAGGCTCTTTCTAGATGTTAAATGATGTTAAAGGATGTTAGGTTTTGATGGTTTATGGCTGGGCTTTGTTGAGAAGTGGTTTGGATGCACTTTCGGTTGTGTTTGGTAGCCGAAAATGGAGTGTGGATGAGAGCAGCGAGTTTAGGTGCTTTCATTGAAGCAATTAATGCATGATGATGCATTAATCCTCTGCTTTGATGTGTTAAAACAGGGGAGGCATCTTTGGATCCAAGAGTTGTTGATCCGGAAGCTTGATTTGGTGCTTCGGCAAGAGGCGAAGTGGAATCGGTGAGTGAAATTGGGTTTTCAGCTTTGAAACCAATGTCTTGGGAGCTTAGTTTAAGTCTAAACAACTTTGCTAAGCTCAAGTGTAAGTTTTCGGAAATACTCTCTAGTGGTGGCCATGATTTGATTGTTGTGCAATGTGGTTTATTGCATGTTTTAAACTCTGTTTTGAAAGCATGATTTAGCATAGTTAATGCTGTTTTTGTAAGCCATATGTTGAAGGAAGCTCAAGGTAAGAGTTCCTTGTTTTTGTACATTGATTAAATGTGGTTTGATGCTTTTAAATGCATGGTGAATATGGCTTGGTTTAATGCTTTAAAACAGTGGATAAATTGATGATAATGATGTATATTGGCAAGTGATGTTTTGAAAAGGTTAAGGTCACTAAGGTGGTTAAAAGTCCTTGAGTGAGCCTTGTTTACTTAAGAACATCAAGGTGGTTAAAAGTCCTTGGATGGTTCTTGCTATGGACACAAAGGTGGTTAAAAGTCCTTGTGTGATCCTTTCCATGGTGTTTAAAAGTCCATGGGGCCATGGTGTTTAAAAGTCCATGGGGCCAAGGTGTTTAAAAGTCCTTGGGGCCAAGGTGTTTAAAAGTCCTTGGGGTGAAACTTGATACGGACACAAAGGTGGTTAAAAGTCCTTGTGTGGTCCTTTCCATGGTGGTTAAAAGTCCATGGGCCAAGGTGTTTAAAAGTCCTTGGGGCCAAGGTGTTTAAAAGTCCTTGGGGTGAAAGTTGATGAACTTGTTTTTAAAGAACTGGAATTTATCACTTGTAGCCAATATGACATGTTATGATATGAAGCATGAGATGCTTGTTTAAAGTATGCTTTTGAGCATGTACAAATGTTAATTTGAAGCATGATTTATAAATGTTTTATAAATGCATTATTGAATGGTTTTATTGAGCCTTCCTCACTAAGTTTTGCTTACGCTCTCTTTCGTTTTCTTAATTCAATAATGCAGAACATTAGAGTACTTTGAGGGCAGCAAGAAGGGCAAACATTCAAGTGAAAGTAAAGCTCAAAGTATGGAAGGTTTCTTAAGTACATTGTTAGCTTTTGGTAATTTGGCAATGGGGGACCTATGTGTATGTTTTGGGAGAGGTTTTTAACTCCCTAAGTATGTTGAATGTTGATGAGAATGCTGGTTTTAGTGTTTGGCCTTTATATGCTTGAATTGGAAGTTTATGCTTGTATGGCTTGCTTGTGTAGGAAGCATGCCTATAGATTTGGGGCTTTTCGTATATGATGTTGTTTTGATGAATTGTTGATGCAAGTATGTCCCAAATATGTTGAATTGCATGCTGGTAAAGTTTGGTGGCAATAGGAGCATGATTGGATGTTTAATTGCATGTTTAAGTATGCATTTTGGGGGAATCTGTGCAGGGTGTTTCGGAACAGTGCCACCCGTTTCGGAACAGGTGCCTTAAACAAGCCCAGGCGTCCGAAACGGGAGAGACCGTTCCGAAACGGTTTGGCTACTGCCAGCCCGTGTTGCGGTACGCGTTGCGGAACGGCCCCACGTTTCGAAACGGGCTCTGCCTGTTTCGGAACGGGTGACCGTTGGGGGCTGACATTGGCAGTTAAATGTTTTGAAATGTTGGGCTCTGCCTGTTTCGGAACGGGTGACCGTTGGGGGCTGACATTGGCAGTTAAATGTTTTGAAATGTTTGCATTTTGGTCCTGAATCTTGTTTGTGCAATTGTATGAGTTTGGGATGTCCTTTTGTGCTGAAATTTCACAGTAAAGCATGAAACCTGACTAATTACAAGCTGGTAACTTTAATTTGGGTTAAGTCCTCATATTTATTAGAAATTACAATTTGGTCCCTAAAGTTGTAATTTGTTCAATTGGGTCCCTGTTTGATCTCTGATGTTTATGATCTTTGAGTATGTTGTTGTATGATCATATCTAAGGTTTAATATGCATCTAGACAAGATTAAAAAGAAAAAAAAAGGTCGTTAATCAAGGTTGACTTTCGGGTTGACTTTGGTTTTCCCCGTGTGACTTTCTTAATTCGGGTCAACCGTCTAGGCCGGGTTAAGGGGGTTACAATCATGGTCGGGATGAGTGCCCAATACAGTTAGAAGAGGGAAAATATGTTGGAAACTACAAGCCAAATTACAATTCCAACAACTATAATCCCAATTGGAGGAAGGATCCCAAGTTTTCTTGGAGTAATCCTAACAATGCCCTGAATCCTCAAGTACACAATCAGAATCAGGGAGGACCTAGATTGCTGACGCGACAGCAACTGCCACCGCAACTGTCGCCGCAGCAGCAACAGCAGCCACCACCTGCCATGAGCAGTATACTGGAACAGACTCTGGCCACCTTTATGTCTCAGACAGGAACTTATATTGAGAGTATGAATCAGTCTGTCAAGAAGACAGAGAATTTCATGGATAAAACAAAGATGAGGATGACGAATCATGAGGCTACTCTGAAATCTCTAGATACACAAATGGGTCAGGTGTCCCAACATATTAAGCCGAGGCAGACTGGATGATTCCCTAGTAATACTGAAAATGCTAGGCAGCCCACACATGAGCAATGTAATGCTATTACTACTAGGAGTGGGAAGAAACTACCAGGGCCAGAAAAGGAAGCTGAAACAGTAAAGGAACCTGCCTTAGACAAACCTGCCGAGGAAGCTGCCCCGACAGGTGACAAACAGACTGCTGCCGATGAGCCTGTCACGACAGCAAAAGCGACAGAGGAGAAAAACAATGATTTTCGTCCTCAGATTCGTATGCAGTGGGAAGGACGTATTACTGATTACCGTCCCCCACCACCTTTTCCCCAACAAATACAACAAGCTAGGTAAGAATCTCAACTTAAAAAGATTTATGATATTTTTAAGCAGGTTCATATTAATATTCCGCTGTTAGATGTCGTTAGGGAGATGCCCGGTTATGCCAAATTCCTCAAGGATGTCATGTCGAAGAAATCTAAACTTGGGGAGTTTGAAACGGTAAAGATGAAAGAAGGTTGCATGAGCATTCTTCATCGGCAGCCACCCCAGAAAAAGAAGGATCCAGGGAGCTTCATCATACCTTGCGTAACCGGAAATAAATTCGTGGGTAAGGCACTTTGTGATCTTGGTGCTAGTGTTAATTTAATGCCAAAATCTATTTTTCAGAAATTAGGTATTGGAAAGGCGTGGCCCACGACAGTAACTCTGCAGCTGGCAGACCGCTCTTATGTGCATCCGGAAGGAAAAATCGAAGATATTTTGGTAAGAGTGGATAAATTTATTTTTCCTGCTGACTTTCTTGTTTTAGATTGTGAAGCAGATGAAAATGCACCAATCATCCTTGGGGGACCCTTCTTAGCCACGGGAAGATCACTGATTGATGTGGAGAAAGGAGAACTCACCATGCGAGTGAATGATCAAGAGATTAAGTTGAATGTTCTCCAAGCGATGAAACATGCCGATGTAGACGAGGAATGCAAGGCTATCACTGATGTTACCCTTGATCAACCCTGCATCAGGTCGGGCTGTCACGATATTAAATCTGGTCACTGCCGCGGCAGCCACCTATAGGCCTGTCACGACAGCACTGACGACAACACCGACGACAGCAACTCCTCTGAATCCGATACATCTGATACTGAAGATCAGGAGGAGGTAAACTGGTTAGGCAATCGTCCAGGTAAGTTATTCGAACCTTTGAATTATACTTCGGATAACCATTTAATCCAAAAGCCATCTACTGTTGAACCACCTGCCTTAGAACTGAAGCCCCTGCCAGGGCAGCTAAAATATGCTTTTCTTGGTTCAAATGATACGTTGCCCGTAATCATCTCTTCTAAGCTGCCGCAGGAACGGCAGCTAATAGGCATGTTGCGGCAGCACAAAAAGCCAATTGGATGGACGATAGCTGATATTCAAGGCATTAGTCCGGCGTTATGCATGCACAAAATCCTTCTAGAGGAAGATCATAAGCCGGCTATAGATGCCCAAAGGCGGCTTAACCATGCGATGAAAGAGGTGGTGCGTAAAGAGATAATCAAGTGGTTAGATGCTGGTATTATTTATGTCATCTCCGACAGCAAATGGGTGAGCCCGGAGCAATGTGTTCCAAAGAAAGGAAGAAAGACCGTGGTGACCAATGAAAACACCGAGTTAATCCCAACCAGGACCGTGACCGGTTGGAGGGTTTGTATGGACTATTGGAAGCTTAACAAAGCTACCCGAAAGGACCACTTTCCTTTACCCTTTATTGATCAAATGCTTGATAGATTAGCGGGTAAACCTTACTATTGTTTTCTTGATGGTTACTCAGGTTATAATCAAATTACTATCGCACCGGAGGATCAAGAAAAGACAACCTTCACATGCCCATACGGAACGTATGCTTTTAGGAGAATGCCGTTTGGATTATGTAATGCACCCGCCACCTTCCAAAGTTGCATGATGGCCATATTCTCCGATATGGTAGAGGACTTCCTTGAAATTTTTATGGATGATTTTTCAGTCTTTGGAGATGATTTTGAGAGCTGCCTAGGCAATCTACAAAAGGTACTTGAAAGATGTGAAAAAGCAAATCTAGTTCTAAATTGGGAAAAATGCCACTTTATGGTGGATGAAGGGATAGTCCTTGGCCATAAGATTAGCTGCCGTGGGATAGAAGTCGACAGGGCCAAAATAGAAGTGATTGAGAAGCTGCCGTCGCCGACCACAGTCAAGGGCATTAGAAGTTTCTTAGGGCATGCTGGTTTTTATCGGAGATTCACTGCAAATTTCTCAAAAATCACCAAGCCCCTATGCCATCTTTTGGAGCAGAACCGACCCTTTGAATTTAATGAAGAATGTACTGAAGCATTCAAGGTTCTGAAGGAAAAACTGGTAACAACCCCAATAGTACAACCACCAGACTGGACACAACCATTTGAGATTATGTGTAATGCTAGTGACTATGCTGTCGGGGCAGCACTTGGGCAGCGCAGAGATAAGTTATTTCATGTCATATATTATGGCAGTAAGACATTGAATGATGCCCAAGTAAACTACACCACCACAGAAAATGAGTTATTAGCTGTGGTATTCTCCATTGACAAGTTTCGTTCTTACATACTTGGGACGAAGGTAATAGTGCACACAGACCATTCTGCCCTGAAGTATCTGTTTGCGAAAAAGGATACAAAGCCTCGATTGATACGGTGGATCCTGCTATTGCAAGAATTCGACCTTGAAATCAAGGACAAAAAAGGGACAGAAAATCAGGTGGCAGATCACTTGTCAAGGTTGGAGAAGGGACAGAGTCTGCCAATAGATGAGACAAACATACTGGAGACCTTCCCAGATGAGCAGCTCTTTGCTGCCGCAATCGCTGCCGCGACAGCCATGGCGGCAGGTAAGTCTTCTGAACTCCCATGGTATGCTGATTTCGTTAATTTTATAGTTAGCGAAATACTTCCTTCTGATTTTAGTTATCAAGCAGGAAGAGGTTTCAAAATGATGTTAAACATTATTATTGGGACGAACCTCTTCTTTTCAAAATATGTGCAGATCAGGTTATAAGGAGGTGTGTACCACAAGAAGAGCAAGAAGACATTCTCCATCACTGTCATGCTTCACAATATGGAGGTCACTTAGGAGGCAACAAAACTACTGCCAAGGTGCTGCAGTCGGGGTTTTATTGGCCGTCACTGTACAAAGATGCACAACTCTTTTACAAGAACTGTGACAGGTGCCAACGGACATGAAACATCTCAAGGAGAAACGAGATGCCGCTGCAGAACATTTTAGAAGTCGAAATCTTCGACGTGTGGGGGATTGATTTTATGGGACCTTTTCCATCTTCATGTGGAAATCTATACATCCTCCTGGCAGTAGACTATGTCTCTAAGTGGGTTGAAGCTGTCGCCACTCAAAAGAATGATGCCAAGACAGTCCAATGGTTTTTACATAAAAACATCTTTTCTAGGTTTGGCATCCCTAAGGCGATTATCAGTGATGAAGGGAGACATTTTGACAATAGGGTTATTGCTGCCGCCTTGAAGAAATATGGTGTCAAGCATAGGATCGCGACAGCATACCACCCACAGACCAATGGACAAGCTGAAATATCTAATAAGGAAGTTGAGAACATTCTTGAGAAGATGGTTAAGCCAACTAGGAAAGACTGGTCTTTACTCCTTAATGATGCATTATGGGCATATAAGACAGCTTTTAAGACTCCATTAGGCATGTATCCATACCGATTGATTTATGGGAAAACCTGTCATCTACCTGTCGAGATAGAGCGCAGAGCATATTGGGCAATGAAGGAAGTGAATTTGGACTTGGACAAGGCAGGCCAGAAAAGGCTGTTAGATTTGAACGAGATTGAAGAAATACGGACAATGGCCTACGACAATGCAAGAATCTACAAGGAGAAAACTAAGAAGTGGCATGACAGGAAGTTGCTGCCACGACAGTTCTGCCCAGGGCAGCTTGTATTGTTGTTTAATTCTAGACTGAAACTTTTGCCAGGAAAACTGAAATCTAGATGGTCTGGCCCGTTCCAAGTTATACAAGTTTTTCCCCATGGTGCCATCACAATTCGATCATTAAAAGACGGGCACCAATTCAAAGTCAATGGACAGCGCCTCAAGCATTATCAGGGGACTGAAGCCCCAGGAATACAGGAAGTGGTTACCTTAGGAGATGCCCCACAAGGCATCCCTAATTTAACCTAAATTTTATTATTATTATTATTATTATTTATTATTTATTAGGAAATAAGGTTTATTTTATTCGAATAATGTTTTTTTTTTGTTTTTTATGTCTATTGTTTTTAGGAAATAAAAGAGGCAAGAAGAATAGGAGAAGTGACTCAAGCCCACAATCCATCCATCAGCCCAACAGAGCCCAATATTGAAGCATGTCGTTCCAGCTGCCGCCGCAGACACGGAAAAGACAGGCTGTCACCAGACTGTCACGACAGACGCGGAAACGTGTGACAGACGTGTAACAAACGCATAAATGCTCAACAGTCGCCCCGTTATTCACGCCTGCCGTTACAGCATTAAACGGGCAGCAACTCTTCCTCTATAAAACCCCGTTTCATTTTCATTTTACTCACTTCTGCTTCTTCTTACTTGCTCCCCCCTTTAGCTTTTCTTTGTTTTCTTTACTTTCACACAACCCTTGCAACTAACATGTCTTCCAGAAGAACCCGCCGCAGTGCTGCTTCAACCTCTTCACCGGCAGCACCCACCCCGCAGTCCTTCGCAACTAAGGATCTATGGGAAGAAAGAGGCTTTATTTATACTCGAAAGGTTGTTAATATGGGCCTCAAGCCGTTCATCGCAAGGGCGATCAAAGCTCTCTTGTAAGAGCAATTTGCAGAGCAACCAACAGAAATGAATGAAACGCTGGTCAGGGAATTCTATGCTGCCATCGGCAGCAGGACGACCACAGCAGTCACCGTCCGAGGGACAGAAGTGCCATTCACAGCAGTGCGCATCAACAATTTCTATGGCCTCTACTTCGGCCCCAATGAAGATGCTCACCAGCAGTTCCTGGACACCCTAGACAACGCTGCCTTCGATGTTGTCATGGCAGAAGTGACAGAAGAAGGAACTGAATGGGACACGAGCAAGAAAAATCCCCATACCGTAAGAAGGGGGCAGCTGCTGCCAGAAGCCAAATTATGGAACGCCTTCATTAAGAGACGAATTCTGCCGTCCTCACATCACACCACAGTAGACCAGCAGAGGTTAGCCCTAATCCACTCAATTATGAACAAACGACCCATTAACGTGGGGAGTTATATACGGGAGAGTATTTTGGACTGCGCCCATAGATCGACGGCCTTCCTCTGCCTTCCCTTCCTTATTACATCTCTTTGCCGATGCTCTGCCGTGCCGGAAGCCACCACCGATCGCCTAGTAAAGGGAAAGGGCTGGACAGACAAAGCTATCATCAGCCTCATGGAGCTGACAGTAGCAACATCCATCTCATCCTTCAACCCTGCTGCCGCCCCTACAGAATCATCAGAGGAGCCCCACACAGAACCTGCCGCAGCAGCTGCTCCGACAGACACATCCACTCAAATCCTTGCTGCCATTCAGAGGATGGAGGATAGACAGCTGGGTCTGATGACATTCATCAAGGATTTTGCCGCCTCCACGGTAAATTTCATTAACCATACTTTGAATTATCCTGATGTTGTCTTTCCCACCTTCCCTGCCCACTATTTCACCGTCCCCACCCCTGCCCACACACCTACACCTCCTGCCTCACCACACACACAATCTGCTGCCTCCACCCCATCACCTGCCCCGATGGCAGCCGGCAGCCCTCAGGTCGACACATCCGCCCGAGGAACAAAGCGACCACCCTCGGATGACATTGCTGCATTTGTAGCTGGGTTTTCTTCTTCCTCCGTCTGGGCAGAAAGCGACGCCGAACCCTCTATTCGGAGGAAGTTGGAGAAAGAATTCACACCTGTCAAGAGGCAGAAAAGGATGGCGAACAAGAAAACCCTGCCCAAGGCCAGCAGCAGCAGCAGCAGTTGGGACAGCGGAAGCAGCTCCGACATCCAGGTTGTAGAGCAACCAGCCCAGCCTGCCCCACAGCCTAGAATCCGCCGCCAAATCCGCCTCAGCAACAGCAGTGAAGACAGTGCTTAAAATTTAAGTCATTTATTTTCTTCTTATTGTTGCCTGCCTTATCTATATTTTGTGATGTACTGCCTTCATTTTTATTTTGTCATTTGCATTGAGGGCAACGCAACCCTCGAGTTTGGGTGTGGTAACCCTCCATTTTAATGGAGTCTAAGTACATCTTAATTAATTGTTGTGTCTTATTTATTTCTCTTAAAAAAAATAAAAAAATTTGAAAAACTGAACATTTTGGCTTAAAACTGTGTATTGAACTTACATGTCGTGACAGCTCTGTCATGGCAGCATCTTTAGGATAGTTTAAGGAGAAGTTTAGAGCCTTTCTATAGTTCTAAAAACTTAAACACCATTGTGACTGTTATACTGCTTAGATTTCTTTTAGCCAAACTAGAATAGGAAGCTTAGCACTTGAATAGCCCCTAGAGGTGCCTAACACTGGCTCTAGGAAAGAAGTTTAGCAAAAGAGACTCAAAAACCCTAGAGGTGCCCGAAACCGGCTCTAGGAAGCTAACTAGAGGTGCCTAAAACTGGCTCTAGTAAAACTTTAGAAATCGAGTCAAAACAAAGAAATCAAAGAAGCATGAAAATGTGCCTTCAAAAAGATAAACTTTGGCATAAAAATTCGAGTTATGAGTTGAATATTCTAGTGAAACTAAGAGAGTCTTAGCATATAACTGTTCACAACCATGCACACACTGCACGAGGACTATAGGGAGATTCCAGACAGATCCTAAATTATCTGACAGGTTGTTACCGCCACAGGGAACGAACGACGGGTAAGGGAAAGTTCACTGTTTGAAAGCCAAAACAAAAATATTTCATTTTTCTTTTAGGTCTTAGTTGCTTGAGGGCAAGCAAAAACTTGAGTTTGGGGGTGTGTTGAGTGTGTAAAAGTTCTATTATTTACACCCTTTTTAACCCATATTTCTGCTGCATTCAAGCATCATTTCATTGCATTTAGGTTAGTTTACAGCAAAACATCACAAATATATAAAAGGCACAGATTCTACTAAAAGATGGCTGATTTTGCAGGTTGCTGCCATAGTAGACGGAGAAGGCGGGCGCAGGGCAGATAAGCCGAAGAACTGAACTGGACAAGCAGACAAAGAGGATGATGCTGTCATGGAGCTGCCGTGACAGCAGAGGACGACAGCAAGTTAGTGGAGAAAAAGCAAAGTGGACCTCGATAGATAGAGAAAATTCTGCTCGTTTGTCGTGTGAAAACCTTATATTTTTCCACGCCCCGGATCAAAAGATATGTCAAGCCCAAAGCTCAAGGAGAGAAAATCCCAAGAAACAAGGAGGACGGCTGAAAAGTAGGATCCTTGAAGATTAAGTCTTTATTAGAATCATACTTTTAATTAAAGTTGTAATCCTTGTTAACTTAGATAACTTGAGCCCAAAGCTTATATAAGGGCATGTATTTTAACCTAGGGGATAATATATCTCATATCCCATAGCCGATTACCCCATAACCGACAACCAAAAACCCCTAGCCGTTTACCCGCCGCCGAGATGTTCTAAATTCCCCTTAGGGCCATGGGTTGATTTGTAAAGTAGTTGCAAAGGTTGTTTTGTTTTAGGAATTTTCAGTTCAATAAAATAAACTTCAAGTTCTCTTATTTTGGTTATTAATATCTTGCAAGAGCATCGAGAGAGCATTGTGAGGTTATTCATTTACTTAGCATCGGGAGAGTTAAGTATACGAAAGAAATAAGATCAAGTTCTCTAGTTTATAGTTGAACTATCTCGTGCCTAGGGATAGGGCGAGGTTAAGTGGCTAAAGAAGAATTCATACACATCGGTGTTCATCCTTCGATTCACGCCGAGAGGTATCATCAAGACGTGATCATCGACAGACTTGGACCTAGGGATAGGCCAAGGCAGATCTGGGATTCTTGCCAAACTTGAACGTACTGAGTTGGTGTGTTTGCTGCCGCGACGACCAACAGACTGCTGCCGCGACAGATGCTGCCGCGACGGGCGCGACGACAGAACTGGATTTCTTAAACTCTGCAATACCTACACTACTGGGCAATTCAATACCAGCCCATTCTCTCTATCTTGATATTTCTACTCTTTTATTTACGTTTACTTCATTATTTTCGTGATAACTTTCTCAAATATTTTCTTTACTTTCGTGCAGTGAATTAAGGTGAAGCTATTAGCCCAATCCCTGTGGAGACGATATCCGATACTTCGTATCACTTTACTACTTGCGTCGTGTACACTTGCACTACCATTGCGATAGACTATTTTACAAGCAACAATCCGTATCCAGAATCTCAATGGGCTCTTCACCATATGTAAAGTCTGGATTCAGCTCAACCTCTTCCACGGGCATAACATGCGACGGATTCGATCTATACCTCTGAAGCATGGATACATGGAACACATTATGTATCTTCTCCAACTCTAAAGGCAGTCGCAACTTGTAAGCAATGGGACGCACACGTTCTATCACCTCATATGGTCCAATGAACCTCGGACTCAATTTGCCCTTCCAGCCAAATCTCTTCACCTTCTTCCAAGGTGAAACTTTCAGAAACACACGTTAGTCAACCGCGAACTCTATCCCCTTACGCTTCAAATCCGCGTAAGACTTTTGTCAGTCTAACGTTGCCTTCAAACACTCAAAGATGAGCTTCACCTTCTCGGTGGTTCCTTTCAGCAAGGCTGGCATCGAAATCAACTTCTGCCATGTCTCAGCCCAACAAAATGGAGTTCTACACCTTCTCTCGTGCAAAGCCACATACGGTGCCATTTGAATACTTGCATGGTAACTATTATTACAAGCAAACTCAACCAACGACAAGTGCTTCTCCCAAGATCCTTGAAACTCAATAACGCAACACCTCAACATATCCTCAAGCACTTGGATAACACGCTATGACTGTCCATTCGTCTGCGAATGATAAGAAGTACTAAAATTCAGCCGCGTACCCAAAGCTTGATGCAAGCATTCCCAGAACCTTGATGTAAACCTTGGATCTCTATCTGATACTATAGATTTCGACACCCCCATGCAATCGTACAATCTCAGCAATGTAGACCTCAGCTAGCTTATCCAAGGTATACGTAGTATGCACATGCAAGAAATGAGCACACTTCATAAGGCGATCCACAATCACCCACACTGAATTCTTCTTTGATGACGACAATGGCAACCCAGACACAAAGTCCATGGTAATCCTTTCCCACTTACACTCTGGGATCCTCAACGTCTGCAACAACCCAGAAGGAACATGATGTTCAACCTTAACCCGCTGACAAACAAAACATTTGCTAACAAACTCGGCAACAACTTTCTTTAACCCCACCTAGTAGTACTCATCCTTCAAATCATAATACATTTTTGTACTACCAGGGTGCATAGTGAAAGGAATACTATGAGCTTCAGTCAGAATAGTGCACCTCAACTCCATATCACTCAGCACCACTATCCGACTCCTAAAGCATAGAACACCATCATCATTGAAACTGAAGTCTGAAAGCCTTCCTTTTGCAATATCCTTAACATGTAGTACAAGAGAATCATCAAGCAACTGCTTATCCTTTATCAACTGAACCAAAGATGGCTTCACTTGCAACTCAGCAACAAGACCACCATCACGCGATATGCTCAAACAAGCAAACATCACCCTCAACTCCACCGCCACTTTCCTGCTCAAAGCATCGACCACAACATTGGCCTTTCCCGGGTGATACTCGATTGTTAGGTCATAATCCTTAAGCAATTCCACCCAACGTCATTGCTTGAGATTTAGCTTCTTCTGAGACATATGATACTTCAAACTCTTGTGATCCGTGTACACCGTACACTTCTCACCATAAAGATAATGTCTCCAAATCCTTAAAGCAAACACCACTGCCTCTAACTCAATGTCATGCGTAGGATAATTACGGGCATGCACCTTCAACTATCGCGATGCATAAGCTACTACCCTACCTTCTTGCATCAGCACACACCCGAAACCAACATAGGATGCGTCACTATACACCACAAACTCTCTTCCTGATTTAGGTTGAATCAAGATTGGAGCTTGCGTCAAAGCTTCCTTTAGATTCTAAAAAGCTTGCTGTCTCGCTTCCGTCCACTCAAACTTAACATAATTCTGCAATAACTTCGTCAAAGGAGCATCAATCTTGGAAAACCCATCCACGAACCTCCGATAGTAACCCGCCAAACTAAGGAAACTACGAACTTCATGAACAGACCTAGGAGGCTTCCAATTCACCACCGCCTCAATCTTCTGAGGATCATCATGAATTCCCTCGGCCGAAACCACATGACCAAGGAAAACAACATCCTTCAACCAAAACTCACATTTACTCAGCTTAGCATAAAGCTAATCCTCTAGAAGCACTTGTAAAACAATCCTCAAATTTTCCTCATGCTCCTCCTCAGTACGAGAGTACACAAGAATGTCACCGATGAACACCACAACGAACTTATCCAAGAACTCATGAAACACCATGATCATCTTATCCATGAAAGCAATAGGAGCATTCATCAAACCAAACAGCATCACCAGAAATTCATAATGCCAATATCTCGTTCGAAAAGTTGTTTTCGGCACATCCACATCCTTAACCTTCAATTGATAATACCATGACCGTAGATCAATATTTGAGAACACAGCCGCTCCACGAAACTGATCAAAAAGATCATCAATCCTTGGTAAAGAATACTTATTCTTGAGAGTCAACTTATTCAGCTGACGGTAATCAATGCACATTCTCATTGTGCCATCTTTCTTCTTAACAAATAAGACTGGTGCGCCCCAAGGTGACACACTAGGCCGAATAAAGCCTCGATCAAGCAACTCCTGAAGTTGCGTCTTCAGCTCCTTTAACTACTTAGGTGCCATTCGATAGGGAGTGATGGACACCGGAGATGTATTCTCATACAACTCAATTCCGAACTCAACCTCCCGACTAGGCGACAACCCAGGCAGCTCCTCCAGAAATACCCTAGGAAATTCACGCACGGTCCTTATATCTTGCACCCACACTTCCTTCATACTAGGATTCATTACAAAGGCTAAATAAGCTTCACATCATTGACGCAACAACCAGCTCACCTCAAGCGTCGAAACCACATTAGATGGGAACTTCACATTCTCTCCTACCATCACAACTTCATAATTGTCAGCAAGTTTCAGCGAAACCCGCTTATTTTCAAAATCCCCAACTGCCCTATGCTCAACGAGCCAATCCATACCAAGGGTTACATCGAATCCATAGAAAGGCAATTCCATTAGATCCACCAAGAACACATGTTCTTGCAATTTTAAGGGACATCTTCTACACAACCTCCTTGTTACTATTGTTTCACCGACATAACTAGTCACACGCATACCAACATCCAAAGACTCAACAGGCAAACCAAGCATTTGAGCATGTTCATGCAATATGTACGAGTGTGTAGATCCAGAATCAATCAGAGAAAGTAATGACAAAGACTGCAAAGTAAAGGTACCTACGATTACATTCGTGTCATTCCTCCCTTCATGATGGGCATACACTTTGGCCTGGCCACCTCCTTCAGGCTGAACATCTACAACGTGTGCCACATTCCTCGCACCATCATCTCTACGCTGAAAATTGCCACGGTCGTGCCCACGACCTCTCTGTGGCTCAGCTACTCTCACCGAAGCCTGCTCCCCTCGCATCGGCTGAGGACAATCCTATTTCATGTGCCCATGGGAACCACAATTCCATCACGTACCAACGTTGCCGCAACACTCTCCCATGTGTCTTCTGCAGCACCGGTTACATTCAGAGGTACGGATAAATGCATTTGGCCCTTGCTGACCTCTCCCGTGGTTACCTCCCCCACGTCTAGCATCCATGTGTGACCTCCTATCCTTAGGTCTCTTGAATCGATCCCTTCCAAAATCACGATTAGCATGTCACTTCCCTGAGCTAGATCCTCCTGCTCGACTCGTCAGACCAAGGTTCAGCTTAATGTCCTTGGCTCAAGTGACCAAGACATCAAATTCAATATAATCCGATGCAAGCATATATGTTTTCACATCAGCCACCAGCCCATATCTGAACCTTTCGCATCTCTCTTGTTCACTAGGGATCAACTTCGGTGCATACTGGCTAAGGCATACAAACTATTTCTTGTTTATAACATTAAAACAACTTAAAAATCGTTAACAAAGGATTGATAACTTAGGAATTTCAGTAAAGAACTGATCATTAGAGGAGAAGGACAAAACTTACCTCTAAGGGTTGAGTCCTTCTTAATTTGGGCAAGATTTCTTGAAAATCCAAAGTGAAAACAAAAGAATTTTATGGAGTAAAGATAGGAAATCCTTAGGAAAATGAAATCCCAGCAAATGAGATGAAAACCAGAGGTTCTTTGGTGAGGGAAAAGTGTTTAGCTGAGTGGAAGTAGAGAGAAAATGAAAAGACAGAAAACTATCGTAAAGTAGTTATGAAAAGCTAACCTTTGATTTTCTTTTAATTCCTTTAATTAAATCATTAGTAAAAACTCCCAAATTAAAGAGAAATCTGATAAAAATCAATTGGTAAAATAAGCTCCTTAAAGATTCAAAGTTTCAATCCTTTACAAAACCTTCACTAGTCAAGTTTTGCAAAATCTGCAATTTGGTCACAAAACCAAAATATAATATTTCCAAATCACATTTTGTAAAATTGTTTACACCATAATCATTTATATAATAAATGAGGATTTTTAGATATTTTTCCATATTTTAAAGCATCCCGAACTAGGTGTTCCCTAAATCAACCTTAAGGGTTCGAGCCGTTGTCGCCCGGCCCGACTCAACCTCTAAAAATCCTAGGCCCAAAACAAAGGCATTACACTGCCGATTGTTGCCCAAGCCGATGTTGTTGAACACATTCATCCAACGGCGTCTATTGCCCTCCTCCCATAGTTCCAATGTAGATCGGTCGCGTCTTGTTCTCATTCACTCCATCATGGTGAACATGCCAATCAATGTTGGTGAAATAATCTGCAAGGAGATCCACAACTGCTTCCGGAAATCAAAGGGCCGAATGTACTTCCTATCTCTCATCACAGGTTTATCTTCCAACTTTAACGTTCCCTCAGATCCAAACGATGAGATGACAACCGCCAAAGAGGGATGGACCAGAAAGCTCCATCTACAGTTGATGCATGCCCAAGAGAAAGAATCAATCACTCCGAGCCAGCCCGCCGCTCAGCCAGCTACACCGGAAGCCCCATGTAGTATTGACGTTGCCTAGAACAATTAAGTCATTTCCCTACTCTGCACTCTCATCGACAGCAACAAACGGATAGAGCAACATCAATTGACATTCATGAAGTATGTGGGGGAGGTCCAAGAGCCCTTTGTGGCCTATCTTCATCAGAAATTTCCCAATGAAGGTCCTTCCCTGCCCACCTTCCCTACAGAATTAGCCGTCGTCGTTGAACCTCGAGAAGGAACACCATCAGAAGTAGCTGCCCGCCACACTGCCTTCCGCCGCTAGATGCCATCTCCAACACACTATCCATCATACTCTGCCACCTATTCTTCTAACACGGTGGCAGAAACTCTCAAGAGACATCAGCAACATTTTTCTCTATCTTGTACAGCGGAAACGGGGGCCAATACCTCCCAGTCCAACGAGGTAGAGCAGCAGATGATAGCAGCAGCAACACCCATGGCAACAGAAAACCCTCTGGCAGAACCAATAGAGAAGGCAACCAAGAAGAGGAAGTGGCACATCATCTCCGCCGAGTTAGGGGAAGAGGAGTCAGAATCAGAGCAGGAACAAAGTGAAGCTCCTCGCCCCACTCCTAAGAGAGTCTAGCCTCTGCGGACAGCAAAAATATCATCTGCCAAGTCTGCCGCACGGACATCTGACAACCGCCGCCTTGTCATCCAATCTTCATCTTCCTTCTCTACCGCAAAGACCCAAGCTTCTTCTCAGCCCTCAGCCAACTTCTAGAGTTGTTTATTTTCTTTTCTTTATTTTATTTTTTTGTTTTATCTTAATTGTATTTATTTTTCTGTTTTTTTATTTGTATATTATTTTGTGCATTGAGGGCAATGCCCGTCTCAAGTTTGGGGGGGTGGGTTAGCACTTTTTTTTGTTTAGGCATAACTAGTGAATATTAGGTTGCATAATGTACTTGCCTTAAAAATAAAATGAAAAGATTTTTTCTGTTAGAACTTGTCCCTATGATAGGATAGCCGACTTTAAATTTTTCACACCAATTAAACAGAACTTAATCTTGGGGAAAGCATGAAGTGAACTTAGAATTTTTCTATAATTGCCAAAAATTAAAAACACTACTGTTATTTGCTGAATTTGTTGAATTTCTAATAAACATTGTCTGCTTGAATTATTTGTAAAATTCTAACATGATTGCAGGAAGCTGCCACGGCAGGCAACAAACAGAAAAAGAAGCACTGCCACAGCGGAAAAGAAATTTTTATGATGTTTTCCCTATAGGTGCTCAAAACTGGCTCTAGGAAGAATCATGTGCAAGGACACTCTGCTGCTATCAAAGTCCATGAATCTGAAAATCTTTGAATTGAGGGGCAAATTAGCGTGAGTGAATGAAAGTCTTCACGGGATGACTCTACTTAATGGGTTCGGGGTTTTGTAATTTGCTCATATCTTAATTTCAGATCTAGAAGAGTAGTTGTGATAAGCTGAAGCCTTTATCGCCATGATTATAAACTATGTTGCCTCGGCAGCAACCTTATATATCGTGACAGCATCTTTGTTTACTTAGAATATTATTCAGATTCAGCATGTACACAGTTTCTGCACACACTTCACTTGGATTATAGTTTAATTCTGAGGCAATTCATGCAATTTCCTCTTACTAATCGAATGACAGGTTCCACGACCTTGAGGTGTTAAATCAAGTGTAAAACATGTTTTTTTATGATTACTTCCAAGGGCAAGTACGTTTAGGTTTGGATTGCTTAAGAACAAGCAATAGTTCGAGTTTGGCATTGTGTAAATTGCTCATTAGTTATATATTTTGTACACATTCCATCTCATATTATTGGTGTTCTTAAGTACATTTTAGGCATAATTAGGCTCATGCATTGCATATTACAGTATTCTTTACTTTGCCATTCTTTTATTGATTATCTTTTATTTGGTAAGGAAAATATGTTGTTTTAGTTTAGTTTTAGTTTCAGGTACTAGAAGCCGGTAGATGAAGAGAGGAGCTGATGCTAAGGCAACAAACCAAAGAGATGTACTAAAGTAGTTCAACATGGAGATAGCCACTGCCGAGTAGCTGCCGCTGCCATACCTGCCACCCAGGGCAGCAAGCTAAGGAATTGGAAAACTTGAGTGCGATTTGTAGAGCAGAAAATCCTGATTCGAACGATGACATCCACTTAATATTCTGATGCCTGGAGTAGCAGACAGAGCTGTCAAAAGAGGAGATCAAGATACCTTGCGGCGCAAGGCAATGAGAAAGAGTCCACATTCAACTCAAAAAAGTTATAATTAAAGGTTGTAGTTAATGTAAAACTTACTTTGAAGACTTCTACTCCAATGAGGACTTGGTCTAGCTAATGCCTATATATACTCGACATATTTTGTACTTCAAAACAACTTAGGTTTACCCTTAGGCATAGTTTAGGTTTTCTTGTAGCTAATTATGTTCTAAATTCTCTTTTGGGTTTGGGTTATGTTGTAAACTAGTGTGATAACAGTTCTTTAGGAATTAAGTTTGTTTTTGCAATAAAACTTCTAGGTTTGCTTTTCCATGCTCTTCATAATTTTCTATTAAGTTCGAAAGATTAATTGGTAACTATCTATTTGTTCGGTACCGAGAGAGTCGAACTCACAAAAGGGATAAGCACGATCTTCCCTCTAATCAAGTGTTGATCAATCTAGCCTATACATAGGTTAGGGTTTAAGGTGGCTAAAGAAGAACGGACTAAGGTTGTTGTCTTTGCAAGATTCACACCGTGACGGGTATCATCTGCAGTGGGAAACAACAGCATTCTGATTTAGACATAAGCGGGATCACTGTCGAAGCGTTATGCCGAGCCTTGAAGGACTACCGAATTTGCCACCGAGCTGTCCATCCGTTCCAATACCGAGGTATTGAAAGTGTCAAAGCAGCCAATCTGCCATCTTCCGCCGAGGCAGCAAAGTCTGGCAGCCCAGAACAATTTAACCTATTCAACGCAGTTTCACACTACTCAACAACATAACCTGACCCATTCCATTATCCTAATCTTTTCTTCGATTACTTGTGTTTTATTTACTTTTCTTTATAAACTAAAATTCATTTGTGCATTTACTTTCCTTTGTACATGAACTACAATTCGAGTTAAGATGTCCAATCCCTGTGGGAGACGATATCTTATATATTACAACTTGACAAGAGTGTACACTTGCGTTCATAATTAGAGAACACCCAAACGCTCTATAGTTACCACTATTCATGATCATTTAAAGGCTGCCTTTGATCGAAAAAAGGCTTATGCAGATCTCAAGAGGAGGGACATTGAGTACGAAGTTGGTGAAAAAGCCTTCCTCAAAGTATCGCCGTGGAAAAAAGGTTTTAAGGTTTCGCAAGAAGAGAAAATTGAGTTCCCAATTCATCGGACCCTTTGAAATTATTGAAAGTGTTGGCCCCGTGGCATATCATCTACTGTTGCCCTCTGAATTAAGTAAAATCCATGATGTTTTTCATGCATCGATGCTTCGGAAATATCATTTTGATCCTTCACACATTGTGAAACCCGAATCTATAGAAATCTGACCAAATCTATCCTACAAGGAGGAACCGATTCAAATTCTAGCAAAAGAAGTCAAGAGGCTTCGCAACAAAACTGTATCGTTAGTTAAAGTGCTCTGAAAGAGCCACACCGTTAAAGAAGCCACTTGGGAACCTAAAGAGACCATGAAATAACAATATCCACATCTCTTCAGTTTAGGTAAAATTCGAGGATGAATTTTTCTTAAGGGGGAGAGTTGTAACACCCCAAAATTCGGTCTAGTTAGAATTGAGCTCCGGTGATCGGAAATTTCACATCGATAAAGTTTAAACATAGTACCGACTAGTTAATTATTGATATTGGACTCTAATTGGGTTAATTTATCGAGTATTGGCCTTATCGGATTTGTTAAAAAGCTTTCTAGTGACCAAATTATAGCTATCAAAAAGTTATAATGATAAAATCATAAAGTACTTAGAGTTGAGGGACTAACTTTACGATTAGCCTTTCCTCAATTATAAATTGCAACTATGTGGATAAAGGAAATTAGTTTCCTTCATAGTGAGGAAATTCCATCAACTATCTAGTGTTTTATGTTCAAAACAATTAAGAAACAAATGAAAAGAGAGGAACTTATTGAGCCTTGAAAAGCAAACACCTAAATAGTCATCTTCATCTTCAACTAAGCAAGCACCTCCATTTGAGAGGAAACTTATGCTTAGTTTCTCTTCAACTTATTGACATCGAATCGTTGCTAACATACCGGTAAGCAATAATGCTCAAACAATCGTTGGATTCCATGTATGTGCCAAGCTTAATCACAAGCTAGGGTTTACACATCCTTGGTTATTTTGTTAGCTAATGACTAAACCAAGTCTAGTTATTGACTTTGATATCGTATTATCGATCCTAATAGTCTCCTCTTGATTTCCTAGCTCAAGAAGTTGATAAAGAGAATCCATCGTCTCCATCTAAAGCTAGGAAAAGAGAGATTGTTATCCGAGAGCCATATGAGCATCGGATTTTGAGGTGAGTGTAGTCAGAGTCTCGGGATTAGGAGAAAAGCCTTCTTGAATCTTTTATTGTTGTTTTTGATCATTTAGCTAATATCACTACTGAGGAAGTTACATCGGATTGTTAACGGACACCAGCTTGAGTAAGTTTGTTATTGAATATCAGACATAGTTATGGGTATCATCATTGTGCATTGTCATTGATATAGTTATTGTTATTGAAATATTTAAAGAAATCATCGGATGTTGATATTGACATTGAATCATGAAACATTGATAATGAGACATGTTTGTCATTGGAAATATTGAAATCATTGGTCATTGGAATTCTCATTGAACATTGAATATGGATACGGACATTGAAACCTGGGATTTGAATAGACAATGGATACAATTGGCATTCCATAGAATTCATGAGCTCAGTGTACGGGTGGACTACGGTCCTATGGCTACAACCTATATTGATTTGGCGAGGCAGAGGGATATGTATTGATATTGGCATATTGGCGAGGCGGTGGAACTAAACCATTCATTGATTTGGTGAGGCGTAGGAATTCGTGTATCCACTATCCTGTCAGTCCAAGGGTTAATGATGAAATAAATATGTTAAACATCGTATTTTGGTGCATAGTATTGGCATTGATGAGCATGAGAGCATGTATATAGATACTTGTTTCGTTGTTGTTCATATTGTTTACGACTACCTCACTAGGCAATGTATGCCTAATGTGTCTCATCTCATGCATTTCAAGTTGAAAGATTGTGTTTTCGAGGATCGAATAGTCAAGGCAAGACAAGTCACTACAAGCCCTAAAGTGATGTGTTTTCACTTATGAACTCCTATGAGGGTGGCAAAGTAGTTGAACTAGTTGTTTATGCCAATTTTGATATTTTTGTGTGATGCCTATGTTATAATATGGTTGATGGCCCTAAATGGCCCTTTTTTGGCTTAAAGTGGTTTAAAAATGCATACTTAGCTCATAAACGTTAAAACATAGAAAACGCATTCGTATGATCATGAAATTTTGCATGCTAGTAGTTCACACCATTGAATTGTTCTGTGTAAAATTTCATTGCATTTGAACATCGTTCGGTAGGTCAAATCAAATAAAAACCAGCAAAAATCTGTCATTACAAGTCAGGCCATATCGAAACGAATGATGGTGTTTCGATATGTGTATGCATATAAGAACCTAAACAATAAGATGTACCAAAACGGACTATAGTCGTTTTAGAACATTTTGTCACATGAAGGGATTGTTTCAATACGGGTTTATAGCGTATTGAATCGGGTCAAAAGTCAAAGTCAAAGGAAGTAAACTCGTACTGATACATGTTTTTCTGTATCGATATGGTCTAAAGGGAAAAGTCAACATGAGTTGACCATCGTTCACTCGTTTCAAAACAGCCCTAAGGTGTTTTGATACGGGGTTAGTTAAGTTAGTTAAAAGCTTAATTCAACAGTTTGCAATGTTCACAGACTAGTCCCTGAATTTTGAAAGATTAAATTCAATGAGCTAATGAACTCCAAATTGTATGAAATTTTACAGGTTTGTTAATATTCCAGTGAATTTCTATATAGCATGATCAATTGCATTAAAGGACCCCTAATTCCATGCTTGAATCCATTTTAATTTCAAGACAACCTTAGGCTTAATTTAAGCCAGTGTTGGACAACATTAAGGTCCAAAAACTTTTTATCAAGACAATTTCATATTAGACAATAAAACAGTGTCAAACTGTCCGGGCCACCGCTGCTTGGCAGTTTGCACACCTTCACATTAAACTAGCATATCTCCAAAATAATACATCAGAATTTTGATTGCTTTACACCATTAAAAATCTTATTAAATCCACTTTAAAATGATGTAAGGCTTGAAGTTTTGTACCCAACCAATCAATACAGTTTATTACTTGAAGTTAGGGTAAGCATAGATTCTGGACAACTTGCACTGTCCATCCATTTTATTTATAGATTTTAGCACATAGTCTATAATTGGATTCTGCTTTCTCCTAGTGAAAGTAGACATGCGGAAGTTCAATACACAAAATTTTCAGCCATTAATTCTAAGTGTGTGAGTTTTGGTGAATTTTTGAAGTTATTGTCCAGAACAGAACATTCTGGGAAAATTTTACTAACTTTTATTTTAAGCTCCTAAAATGTCACGTACAAGATTTTAACAAGCCAATTTAGTGTCAAAATATTTTCTAACATGTCTAGATTGATTTTTAATCAATTTTTACCCATGTTAAAATAGAGCATGTTGCCAATTCGCCCTAATTAACATGTGTGCACTATTTTACCTTGTAAAACAGTCTCATGTGCTACCAAACTTAATTCCATGACAATTTTCATTTTCACATATGTCCTAAATCAATTTCCAGCAACTTAATCATGTACACACTTATTTTCTCTAGCAACAATCCTAATTTTAGTGATTACACCATTTTCACCTAGTAAAAAATAGTTTCATCTTACTTCCTTTTCATTGTCATGCTTGTTTGCACTTTCTAGTAACATAAGGAGTCATTCAAGTGTTTTTCTAAAATTTCCAGCAACAATGGTTCATTTTAAAGCATACATGAGAACTTGGTTTGAGCATCTAAGTACATCACTAGCCATGCACACTACTATTCATGCATTATTCATCAACTAGTATGAATCCTACATGCTTTCAAAATTTTCAGCAAGCAAATCACGTTAATAAAACCTCCTTACATGGATTTTAAAGAAGGTAAAAGAGTTCATTACCTTCCCAACGTGCTTAGCTAGCCAAATCCAACTCATTTTTAAGTTTGGATCACAAAATCACCATGGAAGCTCTCTAGAGCTTTCTCTCAATTATCTCTCTTTTCTCTTAGGTGTTTTGGTGTATAAAGGAGAGGGTATTACCCAAGTAAGTGGCCGGCCAAGGGGAGAGATGGGTGGACACATGTAATGCCCTATCCTTAAATTTTAATTAGCATGCAAACCTTAAGTTTGTAAAGTATGCATTTTAGCCCCTTTTAATTTGGCACCTTACTTTGCTTTTCCTTCAATTTTGGTCACTAACCGATTCTTCCATCTTTTTATTTTAAATTTTGCCAGTACGTTGCTAATTCTTCCAATGTAGTCCTTAATTCCTATTATTAATGTTTGCTTTCTTATTAATTTAGTCCTTGCTACTTTTCAATTCTCTTTTCTTTTAATTATAACATTAATCCTTTCTAATTAAGGTTTAATTAAACTTAGTTAGATTCATGGTTAGTAGCCATAATACTAATAGGCCCTACTTGAGGTGTTACAATTCTCCCCCTTAATTTAAATTCGCCCTCGAATTTACCTGAGTTAAACAAGTGAGATATTGACTCCTCATTGTATCCTCAGGTTCCCAGGTGGCTTCTTCCACCTTGTGGTTCCTCCATAGGAGTTTTACGAGGGAGATTGACTTGTTCTAGAGTCTTTTAAATTCTCTATCGAGGATTCAGACCAGTTCTTCTTCATAGGACAAGTTCGGATTCAGTTATACCTCTTTGGGTTCTGGGATATAAGAGGGTTGGATCGGTATCTTCTTAGCATCAAGACATAGAAAACATTGTGGATCTTATCGAACACACTCGGAAGTGCCAATCGATAAGCCACTGGACCAATCCTTTCAAGGATTTCGAATGGTCCAATATACCGGGGGAAAAGCTTGCCTTTCTTCCCGAATCGGAAGACCTTCTTCCAAGGTGATACCTTTAAGAACACTCTATCTCCCACTTCATGTTGGATGTCCCTTCTTCTTGAATCGACATGGGCCTTTTGCCTATCAAAAGCTTGCTTAAGCCTATTATGGATGATTTGGACTTGTTCTTCAGTTTCACGTAGCAGTTGTGGTCCAAGTACCTTGTTCTCACCCAATTTAGACCAACATAATGGTGTTCTATATCTTCTACAATATAAGGCTTCAAATGGAGCCATTTGGATCTAGCTTTGGTAACTGTTATTGTAGGCGAACTCTAGGAGGGGTAAAGACTTCTCTTAGTTTTTCTCGAAGTCTAATATACATGCTCTTAGCATGTCTTCGAGTATTACCCGTTCAAATTGGCCATCACTTTGGGGATGGAAGGCTGTGCTCAAGTTCGTTTTAGTTCCAAGAGCTTTCTACAAGGATTTCCAGAAATGAGCAGTGAATCAGTGGTCTCGATCCGAAATCACCGATGTAGGATCTTCATGCAAGCGAATCACTTCACGGATGTAAAGCTCGGCTAGAGCATCCAGGCTTATAGTCATTTGAATAGGGATAAAGTGGGAGCAATAGACTCTGGAGTCGTATTTTCATACAACTATATGCCAAACTCAACCTCTCTATTCGGCGGCAACTCATGCAACTCTTCCGAAAATACACCCGAAAAACTCACTTCCTTCGATCCAAGATTCATCACCTAAGCTAAGAAAGCCTCGTAACCCAACTCCATCAAACGACTCGCCTCAAGATCCGGAACAACATTGGACAATAATTTCACATTCTCACCCATGATTACCACTTCATAATCATCAGAAAGTTTCATGTTAACTTGCTTAGCATCAAAATTAACCATAACTCTATGCTCGGTCAACCAATCCATCCCAAGGATTACATCAAAACCATCGAAAGGTAACTCCATTAAATCAAGTTACTTGCATGTCCTATACAACCTTCTCGTGACAACAGTTTCACCAAAGGAACCACTTACTTGCATTCCCGTATATAACACTTCTGAAACAATCGTTTAAGCCACAACTCCCAAAAACATTAGCAACAACAGGCGTAGAAAGCTATAGCCTACTGATCAAATATGGACAATCTAGCCTCACGTGGTCACACGATCCACATACCTAATAGGTATCAAATGCTACCCAAGCTCTAACACACTGACCCTGTGGTCCTTGCCCAACATTACCACCACCTCGCCTCAACCTAGGCGATACCTTTTAGCATGACTATTCTTACACTGACTACAGTTAAAACGAGAGTCTGCAATTGTCTTTCCAGAGCTAGAACCTCCCACACGCCCAGGTTCTGCTCAGTGCACCAAGCTCGTGTAACCAACACGTCGATAACGGTGTAGCCAATAAAAACAACATATATAGCCTAACATCATGCATCGATGTCTCACATCCAATTCCAATCCAGGAGCATACTCGCTCAACTAGCAATATGTGCCTTAAACTCGGCCACCAACATATTGTTTTAAACCCAAGCCATGAATTCACATTTCTTGTTATCCAAGTATCTAACCCTCAGATACTTCTTTTTAAAAATAGTTTGAAAGAACTCCCATGTCACAACATAGAGTTCCACGCCCACAACCGCAGTTGTCCACCAATTGTACACATCACCTTACAACTGAGATACAACTAATCTTCAATCTATGGGCATCGTTACACCCCATTTGTTCTATAATCCTATTAGTACAGGCCATCCACTCAATGTATACCTCGGGTGACAACCCTTGAGCTCAACTTCTTCCAAATTACATAAGCGTTCTAACAACAGCTCATAGCCGTCCAACAGCTAGTGTAGTCACATGCACTCCAGCATTAACAGCTTCTCAAGCTCCAAACTTCACCTATGTCCCATGCGCCATCATCCAACACTGGCCCAACCGACACATGTTGTACTTACATCGGGGCGTCAAACCCCCAGGAGACATTACACACTCCTCCACTTCTTACCCAACGACAACAACAATCATACCAGATTTCTACTCTCTCCTTGGTTTATTGTGCTATTATAATTAAGACATGATAATAAACTAACAAAACAAAACATGCAGGCCAGCTTCGAGCAAGGATCCAAGACTTCCAACTCAATTTAAAACACTTTAACTATAGTAATAAGGCAATGGGTATCCCTACTTTCCCCAATCATGGCATTAAACAATCAAAACACATATCACAAACACCGTGCATAACAAACAACATATTTCGTTTCTCAACATCACCATACCAGCTTACCAACATCTCGATCTTTTAAAGACTTACTCCACATAGCATATCTCAATCAACATGTATATAGCAATCACCATGTATAAGAATCAACATGATTGAATCCACCACAACACATATATAAGAACCATCATACATGACATCAATATCATTTATTCATCAAAATATGATTATAACAATCACCGTGCAAAGCAAACACCATCATTCACTTAGAATTACATCATGTCAACTTTCCCATAACTTACCATCATCCCATTCTTTCGTAACTTGTCTGTAATACCACCAAATGTAACCCTCTCGACTCGGTCTAGACGCGAGACCAAACCAAACAGGTCACACGGGCAATATTGAAGTAAACCGAGAAGGTTTACCTGAATAAATAACCCTATTTTTTCTTTTAGCTTGACTAGATGCACATTAACATCATGTGTGATTCACACTTGCAGCGTAAGAGACTTCAATGCAAACATACAATGATTTGGCATTCAATTGCTTAAAAACATAGGTTAGGGACCGATTTGTATTTTGTGTAAAATACAAAGGGTTCCTCCAATTTTAAGTTACCATCCTTTAATTAGTCATATTACATGGCACTATGTCAAATCTCAGCTTAAACGGACACCAATAAGGCATTCAATTGCAATCACAAGCATTTAGGGACCAAATTGTAAATCTGGTAAATTATAAGGATTTACTTGAAAAAAAGGTTTACCCATCCTTAATTAATCCAGTTTCATGTATATATGTTCAATTTCAGCTCTAAAATATCATTCAAACCTAATCAATTGCATGCATAACAATCAGGGACCAAAACAAAAGAATCAAAAACCTTTGATAACCAAAATAACCAACTTACCCACCAAGGGTACCGATATGATTCCATAAGGTATCGATACACAAGGGCATAGCGATACGGTCCCGATAGTGTACCGATATGGTATTTTCCAGAACCCAAATGGGGTATCGATACACCTTCAACCATATCGATATGGGTCCAAAAATACACTATATTGTATCGATACCCTTTCAACTGTATCGATACCCCGGGCCTCAAATGCCCAAAAATGTTGGTTCTTCACTCTTTAATGCACCCATAACTCAAGCATGCTTCCAACATGTATATAACATATCCAAACATCAAACCTCAATCATTCATGGCATATTCAACATCATATCATGGCGATTTGCATCAAAGGTAAACTATAGGCATGCAACCTAGCAAACAAGCCAAGCAAGATACAAAATTGAATAGCAAAGAAAAAACCAATAATGAAAGGCCATTTACAGGTCTAAAACAGCAATGAACACTTACTCAAATAGGGAGTTTACACAAATATCCAAAAAAACACAATGGATCTCCCATTGCCCTTATTACTTCAGTCTAAACCGAAACATACTTTCTTAAGCGAAGTCTCTTGATATCCCTTGCTACTTCCTGCCTCCAAAATGTCAATTATCTACATTGATGGACAAATGAGAGCGTAAGCACACAAGGCTTAGTGAGGAGGCTCATAAGCAAAGCACCATCAATGCATTAAAACCATTTTTCATGTCCACATTGAAATCTCATTTCAATTTACTAAAACATCATTTGAAATCTAGCATATAAGCTTCATGCAACATGTATTATGAATCCAACAGCAAATCCCATTGCTAACACTCAATTTAAGCGTTCTCATGAATAGCTACCATATGCAAAGCTTAGAGATTAAAACATGCATTTACAACTTATACATTATAAACCATTTCATAATACATCATCAATCATATTGGCTTACAAGTGATCATCAACATGCTCATTTCTCAAAAACATCGAGTACACAGATTCACATGTGTTGTCCCAACACTTCATACAATCTCATCGGCAACTCAAGGTTCACACGCGGGAGCTACCCTCCATCGTTGTGAAACCCATGGTAGAGTATTTGGTACACCGTATAAACCCCTCAACAGTACTCGTCAGTAGATGTATAACCCCACTAACGAGGAACGGGACACCATACACTTTCCTCAATCGTTAGGGTACTTGGATGGAGTATTCGGTACAACGTATAAACCCCTCAACATCCAAGGCGACTTGTTTATAGTGCACTCATTCCTATAGCCGGCTAACTATTTCGATTTCATTTATAAACCATTTTTACAACATCACTTGCAAATAAAATTCACATTTAACACATACCTCACTATTTTCAAAGCATCATCAATAAATCATATTTCCAAGCATTAAACCATGTTTAAAGTCACAAGTAGAAATCATATACTTACAAGAATCACTTACCAGGTGCATCCTTCAACATTACATCATTAAAAAAGGTAACCACACTCTTTTAAACATGCTTTAATAGTAGGTAAAACCATAAATTCAAAATAGTGCATAAATCATGACATAATAGCACAACCGAGAGAGGAAAATCCTTTCACTTACTTCCGAACTTAGTTAAGCATTTCAAGCTTACCACTAAGTTCCCAAATCATCTTTTAAAGCTTTCAAAACTAAAATTCACGTTCTCACTCACCAACACGCGCAAACTTGACTAGCCGACGCGAATCCAAGCAATCAAAACTCGTTGCATCTGATACGTTCTCCCATGTTTATACCACACAAGAACAGAGGGTTAATACATCACAATGCATTAAAATCTCCAGCAAACAAAGCTACCTCGCTGCTCTGCCCAAAAACACCAAAACACTTATCTGAAAACAACCAAAAACACCTTCGATTACACTACAAACTCAGTCCATCCAAAACCTATCACTTTCGTCCATTTTTAATCATCAATTAACATCCAAAAACAATCTAATTACATCCTTATACCTCCATAAACACCATATCTATATTAACACCACAAAACCCCAAATCTAACAATCTAACAATTAGAGATTCTATAACACCCCGAAAATTACACCCAAATTGTAAATCCTAGATTCGTAAAATCCCTAATTTTAAAACCCTAAATTTGAAATCCCTAATTAAAAACTCTAACAATTGAGAATTTTAATTCAAAACCCTAATTTTCTATGAGGGACTAAATAAGAATTTTTATGAAACTTAAAAGTTAATATGAAATTTCTTGAAAGTTTAAGGACTAACTCCTAAATAACCCTTTTATCAAATTGAATTTCAATTCTCTTTGAAAGCTAACTCGTTTCTTTTTTAATTTGTTTAATTTATTTTTTCAACCTTTTTAATTCAAAATGAATTCTAATTCCTTTTTTCCCGCAGCTGAATTGACTCTCCTTTTTCAACTTAAATTCTTGTTATTATTATTATTATTATTATTATTATTATTATTATTATTATTATTATTATTATTATTATTATTATTATTATTATTATTATTATTATTATTATTATATTCTAAACCTAATTTGTTTAGATTACCACTGCTCAACTATATATATGTATAGATACATATATATAGTCATAGTTATTACGTATAGAAATAAACTTAAGCCTTAAGTTCTAAAGTGTTGTCGATCTTAGTTATTCCCTTGTTTTATGAATTCCTCTCGGATTGATGCTGCCATCACCTTACATCGAAGTTGCAACCACCCTTTGTTCGTCTTTAGAGCTTTATTGTTGCGATGTGTGTTTCTTCTGGTGCTATAATTAAATTATATGTTATTTTTCTATGTGTTGGTGTTTTATCCTTTATGTGATTATTTATATGTATTATGATTTTTATGGTTGACATCACATGCATATGTTTCTAGAATATGTTTTTACTACAATTTACGAACCGTGATTTATGGACTACGATTTATGAACTATGATTTATAGACTTATGGACTATGATTCATGAAGTATGTTTATGGAATATCGGATTTATGGAACTTTGTTTATGAAATTTGATTTCTAATCACCATACCATTGTATGAGCATGGGTTGGGATTTGTTCGGGGAAGTTCAATGGTTTCACCCTTCGGGCTAAATTCCACTTCGGATTGGCGATTGTAGTGAGGAGTTCTAGGGAACTTTCCTCTTGGTGGTTATAGTTGGGTGCATTGCATTGCGCTTGTAATTTATGTGTTATGCTTTAAATAATTTTAAGAAAATATTACTATATTTTTACGACTATGGTTTTCTTGCACTTTAGAGACACGCTAAGCTCTTTAGCTTTGTAACACCCCACGCCCAGGTTAGGAGCGGGAGGCGTTACTCAAACAGAACACATATAACACAGTAATCATAACATGTAAACCTAGAATCGATCATATAACATCAAACAATCAAAGTTGCGCAGATTATAACACATATAAGATTCTATAACAAACAATACACATATAATACATATAGGTGAGCCATCAAAAACTTTCATATGACTTATAACTTCTAACATAACTTATCATGCTTATCCAGTCAAACATGTTAATCGCATAGCGTAATCAACTTGAACTAACATACCAACCATATTAAACATGTGATCACTTTCAAACATTCATCTAAGAATCAATTCATTCCAATTCATGTTTATATATATTCGGCTAGCAACCTAACAATCATATGTATACATGTACACATTCATATTTGTTAACAACCAACCTAATCATATACCAATTACGTTCAGTTAACTTAACATTTAAGCATCATGTTCGAATTACACCAAACAAACCTAGCAATCAATTCCAACCTAGTAATTCTGTATAACTTTCATTTCAATTCAGATATCTAGATGCATATTATAATCCCTAATTCACATCTCCCTAAAATATACAACTTCTATCATATCCTTTACCATTCGAAAGCATCAATAACCAAGGTAAACTCTAAATGCAATTCACCTAAATCAGTTAACAATTCAATCTAGTGCGATGTACCATCTGAATAGACCGTTTATACAAGCAACTCGTATCATTTTCATATGCAATTCTTCAAATATCAAAACATATAAACCATGAACATTATTTGAAATACCATATTAAGACTTAACCAAACTTAACTATGTACATATATATCAAAACATAGTTATATTTACACATCAAGCATTAGATTTATCATTTACATAACATGAACACTATGCCTTAGACATGTAAACCAAACTAACATACACATGTCTCCAAAATGCATATGACATAACTCTAACACATATAACTATGCCACCATTTAGGAGTCTAAGCAAAGCTGTATCATACTTGAGTCTTGGCTTGTGATTACTCCCGGATCAAAACAGAGTGCTTTCAGGATCAAGAACTTGTTATTTTGGAAGAAGAAAACAAAAGAGTGATAAGTACATATTGTACTTAGTGAGGCAGTTCCTATAATTTACTAATTTAATCCCTTAAGTGTGTTATTCATATAAACAAGGTTACCTCGCTAGGCTTAACACCAAACAAGTCACACTTAGCTAGTTTAATTCATATCATATGACAAAGTCATGTAAGCAAACTCATGTCTAATGTCAATCAAACATTACATTATGTAAAACAATCAAGGATACAAGAATCATATCAACAATGTTCTTATTCAATCGTATATAACGACATTTAAACATAGCATCATATCATATCTTCAATTCGAATAGGGTACATCTCAAGGGAAATCAATTTCAATTCACGTGGACATGTAAAGTACCATAACAAATTATATCATTTAAACATTTTTTTCATAACATGTTAATATGGTCATTATCCATTTTACACATAACAAACCATGCACATTATGAACATATAACATTTCATCTTTTCAAGTATCATATAAAGTTTTATTACAAGTGTTTTAAGTTTTGCCTTGGATGATTAGGTGGACTAGGTAATTAAGTCAATAGGTACCAAGTACCATCATATAAAAGTGGATGCACAAGAATCCGTAATCAGTAGATACAAAATCGTATCAAGGTGTCTAACTACACCACATAACATGTAAACTGAAACAGTAGATGCACAAAGCATCAATAGGTGACTAACCACCTTTAACAGTGGAGCTCAAGACTCTAAGGCATGCCCTTCTATCTAAGGACCACTAGTCAACCAAAGACTTATTAAGTCTTTAAAATTTTCAACCATATAAGCCAAGGGTTTCACAAACATGTTACAAGATCATATAGCCAATACATGTTACCAAATCACTAAACATATACCAAATCATCAATCATATAATTTCCAGCAAGTTTAACATGATATTTCACTCAAGTATACATCAAAAACAGTGGCTTAATATCACATATCAATCCATTTCATGAAACTCAACAAGCCAATACATCATAGCAAACCACAGAGATCACTAACATTCTTAACTAGCACCAAACATGTAATATTCTATCCATTTCCTTTAATCCTTCTTCCATTACCTTTTAAATTTACCAAACCTTTATTAAATTAATTCCATGCTTCATATTAATTCATCAAATAATCATAATAATATTGGTTAGGATGGCAATCCTAACCCTAAGATAACTACACTCACAATACTCCAAAGCTTAGTTGGAATCCTTGATTAGCAAGCCTTTTCCCCTCTTCCTAGCTTGATCAAGCCTTGATTCCTCCATCAATTCTTCTCCAATTTAGTCTTAAACAATCAAAAATCAACATAAAACACATTATAATTCATTCCAATCATATAAATCAATATAAACTCAATGCATTATGAAACTGCCCCTATTCTGGCAGTTTTGAGCACCTTACACTAATATGCCTATAAGTTTTTACACAAAACTCCAAATTAGGAGTTATTTATCATTATAGAAAGCTTGTTTAAAAATCTTTAATTCTATGTATGGCTCATAGTTTTCTCATTCCTACATCAATACAGTTTAATATGTTAATACATGGCATTTACAGTGGCCTAATTTGTCCACTGTTTTCAACATGTAACTTTAGTGACCATTTAACCTATGATCCATTACACATTTTATTCTGAGTTTCTAACCACTTTTAAACACATCTAATAACATCATTATCAAGTTCTAGTAGCTTCAAAAACAGGGCATTAAGGTCCCTTAATTATCCACTTTTCAGATTAGTCCAAACTTGCCATTTAATCATTTTATTTACTTTAAACACTAATCCCAAGTCATTAATCACCTTAAACATGATACTAACCATACATTACCAAGTTCCCCTATTTCATAACAATTTCTCCAAATTTTATAATCATCAAAATAACCCCTAAGCATTTTCAAAATTCAATTTTAATCTAAACAATTTCCGTATTCATTTCGAAAGTGACCAGTTTACTTCTAACAAATTTTCCATTCATTCTAACATCATTTCCAGTCATGTAAGGCCTCTATCTTATAGTATATTTCATCCTCTACAACTTTTTTCCGACAAAAATTTTTCTAATTCGAACTCTAACATGATCAAAAATCTAATTTATACAGAGTGTTCAGCTAGTACGAATTCTGGACAGTTCATGAGTTCTAGCTTAGATTCAAGGCATTTTCCAGTTTCAGTTGCAATTCTAACTTAAACCCAGCAATGTTTATGAACAACCAAGCAATCTAACAACATTTTCCAGCATGATATAAATATAGATTTCATCAAAAATAAAAATGAATACAAGAGAAGCAATCAAGTAGTATGATAATGTACTTACATTGAATCTTTACTACATGCATGAACATATATGAACCCTATCTTACTTTTTCAGCAATTTGTGTGTGTGGATTCTTCACTAAATTTCCAGATTACCTCTCTTTTCTTTGTTCAGCTTGGTTCGGTGGTTTTGATTTAGGAAAGATGAAGAATGATCAAATGGATGACACTTGTTATCTTTGGTGGATGACTTAGCCAGCCATTCACATATTATGGACACATGATAAGCTTAATTACCATGTAAATTCTACTATGTTTCATTTTAGTTTAACATTTATTCTATTTATTATAATTACTATATATTATTTTATACATATATATGTACATAGTGTACTTAATCCACCGAATGCTTGTATATTTTTCATACACACATATATATATATATATATACAACCATATCACATAGGTTATTTTCCATTTTCCACCGAGTGTGTGTGAATATACCTATGGTAGTTTTATTTAACGAGTGTGTGTGTGTACATTTGGCATTTTAACTTATAATATATGCTTCTTCTTCTTCTTTTAATTTTCTTAGGATTTCTTCTAGAGTGTTTTTAGGGTGTTACAAGCTTACTTCCCATAGTTTTCCTTTTTCAGATATCCTGACTCTAGGTGACATGGTATTCAGAAGATCTCTTTACTTTATCGAATCTATTTCATCTTTAGTATGGATATACTTTACTTTCAGGAGTATTTTATTATTAAGATTATTTTGGGATTTTAATGTGATTTCGGATTTGAGACTTATTATTTTTACATGTGTTTTCAGACTTAAATTTGAATGTTTATCTAAATTATATGATTATTTTTTTAACGTTCGGGTTTTATAATTATTGAGATGTTTTATATTATTATCAGAAATATTTTATTTTACGCTATTTTAATATATCATCATTCGAATTGGTTTCTTGAGGGAAAAGTTTTCAAACGTGACTTCCTAAATTCGACTATTTCTTCTAGGTCAGGTTTAGGGGTTATAGATTCAACTCATTTTGGGATTACTATTATAAAACCTTTATTTCAACATCATTTAACATCCAAAACATGATTAAAATCAACCTCAAATCAATCAAAACAGTACCATTACCAAAATCTTGAGAAATAATCTTTCAAAGCTTTATTTAGCCTTTTTAATCAATTGGATTATAAAACCTTGTTATTAAACATAATTAGAGAGCCAAAGACTTGAGAATTTCAATAAAGAACCTTGATTACAGGAGAGAAAAGAAAGATCACCTCTAACACAAGCTCTCCCCTTGATTGGCAATGATTTGGAAGAAATCCTTCAAGAAATACATAGCTAGTTGATGTAGAAATCCATGAGAAACATTTAGAAATCAATAGTGGATGAAAAGATATAAATCTCTGGAGATTTTAGTGATGGAAAGATAGTTTGGTTGATGGGAAAGTTGCGAGAAAAGTTTAGGAGAAAAGTAGTTACATAAGAAAATGTTTAGCCTTTTAAAATCTTTTTTATCAACTATGATTTAACAAATCAGTTAATTAAATCATTTTAAAAACACAAAATCAAGGGAAATTCTGATAACACCTTGGTGTAATAGCTCCCTAAGGATTCTAAGTTTTGGCCCTCTTCAATTTAGTCATTAAAACGCATTTTGCATTTTTTACAAATTAGTCACCATTTTCAAAATACCAATTAGATTAGTCCAATTTAATCAAATTGAACCCTGCAAAACCTTCAAAACATTATTTTAAGATTGTAAAATATTTTTCCATATTTTATCTCCCTCAAAAACCATTTATTTCAAATTAATCCCGAAATTACCACAACTCTCCCAAACCGGTTCACCCAAACCCCTTAGCCGTACCCAGCTAACTTCTAAGCCCAAAATTGTGGCGTTACACGAAAAGTGAAAAGTAAACTCGACTATCAACTTCCATTCAGTCTTCAACTATTGAAGCAAAGATGTAGATCAACCACAACTCTCGTTATATGTAACATCCCGAAAATTGGTCCAGTCAGAATTGGATTTCAATGATCGGAGTATTGATATTAAAGATTGAAATATCAAATCCTTGCTATAGATTATATTGTTAGAGGACCATAATTGAACTAAGTCCTTAGTTAAGAATGTCTTGAAAATGACTAATATGATGCTTTTGGCTAGGCGATTCGATACGGTTAGACTCGTACCGAAACAGCCTAGGTGAGACGTTTCAAAATGAGTATAGGGCGTTCTGATACGGTATAACTGTATTTACTAACTTTTGGACTTTTGCTCAATCGTTTCGATACGGTTTCACTCCTTTCGAAAATGGGTCCCCTGTTTCAAATATTATTAAAGGAAAAATTGAAAGGAAATGATAAGGTGCTGACTCACCTGCTTATTGCTACCCTTCCCACGTGATTATCATAAAAAAAGATGACTAATAGCTATATATATGTCTAAAATGGGAAAGGATGAAGAAAAGATTAATGAATAATATTATTTTATAGTTTACCCTTGGATGAGGGAAACCTTTTTATTGGCTCTATGGGAGGTGGGTCACGATTAAGGTTATAATTTCCTTAAAATGAATTGGAGAAAAGAGAGCTCTCACCTTCGTATTGTTTCACCGAGATCCATTTCCATCTTTTAGCTTTGAAAGAGCAAGCACACACCTCCATTGTCTTCAACCTTGAGCTCCTAATCATACACCTCTTCATTTGTGAACCTTAAGCTTAGGCTTTCCTTGAATTAAGATCATCAATTCATAGCTATCGGTTGGGTAAGTGGAAGCCCCAAGTCAATCATCGATTCTTTTGATCATTGAATGACCAATTTCAAGCTTTAAGATAGGCTTTGTCAAATAGCTATTCAAGTATCGATATTGTCATATTGATTCTAATAATCATTTATCATTCTTCGTAGCTCAAGAAGCGGAAAAGACTAATCCATCGTCTCCATCAAAAGCTATGAATAAAGGAATCACCATTCGAGAGCCTTAGGAGCATCAGATTTGTCGAGGTGAGTGTAGTAGAAGTTAAAAGGGTTTTTGTATAAAGCATCATTGAAAACCATGTTGGTAAGTTTGGTAAGTATCATATTGATTCATCGTCCATAGCATTGCTCTTATTGTTATGAAAATCATAGAAGCATTGCCAGGTAAAAATCATTGACATGCGTTTATTGCTATTGCTTATTGCTATGACCATGTGATTAATGAGATATTGCCATTGAATCATTGATATCGAACTATTGTCGTTGAATTATTGATATTGAGCTATTGTTATCGGACCTTGGGATCAAAGTATTGGATAAAATTGGCATGCCATAGAATTCATGAGCTCAGTGGTATGGAGATTATACGGTGTAGCGGAGGGATGTGATTTATGTTGGTCAAAACAGTGTAGTGGAGGATATTGGACCATAATGTTCATTGTCGATGTAGTGGCGGAATTCGTGTTTCCAAATACAGTTGAAATCGATCCAAGGAAGAATGTTGATTATTGTTATTGTCATTGATGATTTGATTATTTATACTATGCTTTAATACGATTGAAGAGCATGTCATGTTTATTCATATAATTGATGTTATGATTGCATTAGAGCATGACAGTACACCAAGTACATTTATTGATATTGGCTACCTCACTTAGACTATGTAAGTCTAATGAATTCTGTTGAGATGTGAGGGGCTCGATTCGTTCAACTGTTCTTGCTCGCCAAGTTTGGAGAAGTTGGATAATTGGGTGTTTTAGTGAGAGGAGAAACATTGGCAATTTGACACAAGGATTTATAGTGGTTCAACCTTCTAACCAAGGTCTACATCCACTACCTTAGCTCCCCACTAAGGATTTCCAAACAAATTCACTAAGAATTTCGTCCCCTTTTTCTCGGCTTAGGAGGAAACCGTTACAATGATCAAGCTTTCTACCCAAAGCTCTAATGGGTATGTGTTTGCAATACTAAGCTCTAACCCAAAACCTAAACACTTGAGCAAATTTAACAATGTTTAGCTCACAAGTGTTGTCTAAGTAAGAAATAAACAATTTAAGCTCTAGACAAATTTTGACATCATAATGTTGTAACAATTGAAGCATTAACCATTACAAGATGCTTGAAGGTCCCTTTTATACTCCTTGATGAGTTTGTAGCCGTTACTAGCCGTTGGGATTGAATTGGAGCCGTTGGAGCCTTTATTTCCCACCATAAATGCAGTTCTGCAGCTGGGCGTATCGATACTCGTCAAACCGTATCAATACGGTCTCAATGAGGAATTAGCCATTGGGCTTTTTCAGCTGATGCGTATCTAAACGCTTACCTAGCGTATCGGTACGGTCCTGCAATTAAAAGACCGTTGGGAAAATGACCGTTGGGGAAGTTAGGCATATCGGTACACGATACACCCGTATCGGTACGCGACTAGCCGTTGGGCTATTTTAAAACACACCGTATCGATATGACTATGCGTATCGGTACGGGTTTTGGCTACTGGAAAAATCAGGTAGTTGAAACCCTAAGGTGTATCGGTATGGTCCAAGACCATATCGGTACAGGTACATGAAAAGGTTGGTTTTGACTACTTTAAATCATTCCAAAGCCTTGTAAAAACCCTTAAACATATTTCCAAGTTGTTTTTGATTAAAAAAATATTTTAAATTCTTTTCAATTTAGTCCAAAACATTTTTCAAATATTATATCAAAACATTAGTTCTACATATTCATTGTCTATTCATTTCAGGATAAGGAAAGTATCGGATCAAGATCGTGATTAGATGGAGGTTCGGCAAGTCACCACTGGTTTAAAGTAATGTATTTTGTCCCTATGAACTCCTAGAATGATGGCAAAGTAGTTAAAGTAATTGATGATGATGTTTTGTTTATGTGTATGAAGGCTATGTGTCGTATGTGGATAAAGTGCCTTAAACGACTTGTCAAGTTTGCTTGAAAATGACTTAATATGTATATTTGACTTAAAAGGGTGAAAACATAGTAAACGTATTCGAATATTGATGAAACTTGGCATGAAAATAGTTTATAGCATTGTGATATTGTGTATAAAGTTTCTTTGTATTTGGATATCGTTTGGTAGGTTAATTTGAGTAATAACTAACAAGAATCTGTTATTTCAGGTTAGGCCGTATCGAAACGGGTGATGGCTTTTCGATACGGGTAAGCATAATTAACCTAAGAAAACAGGGCGTACCAAAATGGAATAGGGCCGTACCGAAACATTTTGCCACTAGAATCCCTCATTTCGATACAGGTTCATAGCGTATCGAAACGAGTCAAAGTCAAGTCAAAGGAAGTCAATCCGTATCGATACGGGCAAGCCTTGTATCGATACGGTCAAATAAGAAAAAGTCAATATGGGTTGACCATCATCCACCCGTATCGAAATAGGCTTGCGTGTTTCGATACAAGGTTAGTTAAATTAGTTAAAAGGCATAATCTGAAGGTTTGCATTGTTTAGAGTTTGGTCACTATAATTTGGATGATCAAATAGAATGAGTAAAAGATCACTGTTTTGCATGAAAATTTATAGACTAGTTAATATTGCACTGAATTTTATTTTGGTATGCTTTATTACATCGAAGGACCTTTAGTTTGTTAGTTTTACAAATTAGTCCCTAAAATTTGTAATAACTACAAGTTGGTCTTAATTGGTCAATTAGTGCCTTTTAAGGAGTGAATTGGACTAAAATGTATTTTCGGTAAAGTTGTTCTTGTATAATATTGTTTAAGTATTGAACATTGAAGACTTAAGTGTTGAATTGGAAAGAAAATTTATCGTTTCGTTCATCGGTAACACACTCCGACCCGGTTCTCTACCATGCCGGGAAGGGGGTGTTACATTATAAGTCGAAAATAAAAATCCTTAGAACAAGTGGATCAACTCTCGTTGTAATGATTTGTAAACTTGACTTGTCACTGCATCCGTCGATGTCAGCAACTACGTTTTACATTCCCATGCAAACAATAATCAGATCAAACAATCAAAGTATGAGAAAAAGATAATATCAATATATTGAACTGAAAGATAAAAGTATAATGAGTTCATACAAAGCTTAAAATGAATAAACCATCGTCATTTAAGCACAAAATATAATAGAAATCTTCGACAAACATCTACTTAAAGAAAAGTTTAAAAAGATAATAAAATATTTTCCTTGATCTTGCATTTGAATCCTCTTCTCCTCGGATATTTCCACCTCGGTTCACCTTGGGTCTCCATAAATGAGCTTAAGCCTCCAGGGAAGGATAGAAAAGCTCAGAGGTTGAAGATGATATGAAAATAGAAATCGTGTGTGTGTGTGTGTGTGTCTTCCCGGAGTCATCCTTTTATAAGTTGCCCAATAAAGGACACATGTCCTTTAGGTGTTTTTTGCGTGACCCAGAGCCGTACCAAATTTGTTATAAAAAATAATACAGCTGGCAGGCTCATCCTTATCTTTTAGTAGACTGGAAAGATGGCCACTACAGTGTCGAGCTTGCTGCAGTAGTGAAACTTTCTCTACATAGACATTGGAAATTGTTGGGTTTTACGGTGCTTGATTCCTTCCACCGTTCTTGCTCGCCAAGTGGTGGAGAAATGGAATTTTGGCTGCAAGTGGTGTGAAAGCTAAAGAGATTAAGGACACAATGATTTATAGTGGTTCAACCTTCTAACCAAGGTCTATATCCACTACCTTAGCTTCCCACTAAGGATTTCCAATCAATCCACTAATGATTCATCCCCTTTTCTAGGCTTAGGAGGAAAACCTTATACACCGATCAAGCTTTCTACCCAAAGCCTTGCTCAAACCCTCTTTACAAGAGAAAAGATAAGAAAACTCAAATCCCTCTAATAGGTATTTGTTTGCACAATTTAGCTCTCACCCAAACCTAAAACACTTGAGCAAATCTAACAATTTTGGCTCACTAGTGTTTGTCTATAAAAAGAAATGACAATTAAGGACTAAGACAATTTATTGATCATTTTTTGTTGACAATTTAAGCATTAACCATTACTATATGCTTGGAGGTCCCTTTTATACTCCTTAATGAGTTTGTAGCCGTTACTAGCCGTTGGGGTTGAATTGGAGCCGTTAGAGACTTAATTTCCCACCATAAATGTAGTTCTATAGCTCTCCGTTTCGAAACACTCGAACTCATTTCGAAACACTCTTCAAGTAGAAAGAGTCATTGCAATCTGATGCAGAACCCGTATCTAAACGACCTTGGCCGTATCGAAACACCTGTATCGAAGTGCTTATCACCGTATCAGAACGATACATTTAAATGTTAGTTGGGAAATAGTTGTTGGGGGTTTATGACCGTTGTGGTCGATGCCACGTAGGAGTATCGAAACGGCATAGGTCGTACCGAAACACTTGGCAAAAATCTCACCCAGATAAAGCTCGTTTGGAAACCAGTTTCGAAACACTTTGACACTGTAAGACCCCGTATCGAAACACCTAGGGGTGTTTCGAAACTCCTGGATGGTTTTGTTGAATTTGCCTTTTGAAAATATGTAAAAACCTTTTAAAACATCCCCTAAACATAGTTTCAAGTTGTTTGGACTTTAGAAATAGTTTTGAATTCTTTTTAACTTAGTCTAAAACATTTTTCAATTATTATATCAAAACATTAGTTCTACAATCTCCCCCTTTTGATATAATAAAACCAACTTGAAAAATTGTTTGGGATTCTCCCCCTTTAAGTTTAAAATTGTGAATAAGAGATGAAAAATATGAAATTAATTAAAGCTCCCCCTCATTCATTTGAAAATTCAAATTTTCAAACAATTTCTCCCCCTTTTTGTTATATCAAAAAAAATTCTAAAGACATTAAGTTCAAAATAACTTAGGAGGTTTGAAAATATGACAAAAAAATAGAATTTTGGTTTTAAAAGGCCTCCTCATTACTCAAAGCATCATAAAAATGTTAGTCCAACATATATGATCATCTAGTTGAAATTAAAAAAATAAATCAAATAAAAGCAAAAACAACTAGATTTTACCAGACTTGAACCCAAGGGAGGATGTGAAGTCTTCCTTCTTCAAGTGTTCTTCCTTTGTGCGCATGGAGTTCCCCCTCAATTTTTGACTTGTTAATCACTCTCCATCACACCTAGCAAAAGACAATCAAGTAATTTTTGGTATTCAAATTGCTTTGGATCCATAAACATTAGTGGCACAAAACTTAGTCCCCTTAGGAATCCATTTTTCAATTTCATCCTTTTTAGTTGAAATGGTTAGTCCTTTTGGGACCCAAACACTTTTAAAACATTTACCGTTTACAAATCTAGGGGCACTAGATTGTCTTACATAAAAATTTAATTTTCCAAAACAATTTTTCTTTTCAAGCTCTTTGGAAATCAAATCTTTTTATTCTTGAACGTTATGAGCCAAATTTTGTAAATCAAAACATTTTTGTTCAAACTCTTCGAGTTTTGCATCAAGTTCAAGTTTGGTTTTAGAAATCAAATCATTTTGAATTTTCAACTTTGAAATCATTTTATTGTTTTTCAAAATGTGATTTTTAAACTCTACAACCAAATCAGCATAGCCATCTTGTAATTCATCAAAAGAATATGAACATGAAGTAGATGAATTAGAAGTTACCCTTGAATCTTCTTCGATGGCCATAAGGCAAAGGTTGGCTTGTTCATCGTCGGTGGAGTCTTCATCGCTCCAAGTAGCCACATATGCCTTCTTCTTATGGCTTGAAGTGCTTGCCCTCTTCTTTTCCATGGATTCACGTTCAATCTCTCTCAAGGCTTTCTTCACGAATGAGGAACACTTCTTGAAGAGATGAACTATCTCTTCTCCTTCATCCTCCTCTTCACTTGAATCTACATGATGGCATGTGAAGGATTTGAGAAAAACTACATTTACGTTGATGCCAAGCCCTTTGAGCTTCTTCTCCCATATAGCTCTAAATTCTTCCCTCTTCTTCTCATCTTCTTTGTTTTTCTTCATTATTTGATGAGTGAGAATTAACCCCAAGAGTTCATCAAGCTTCAAGGTCTTCTAGTTCTTAGCTTCGATGATGGAGGTCCTCTTTGAGTCCCATTACTCGCGAAGTGAGTTGATGAGCTTTCAGACAAGTTTCTCTTTCGAGATGGCTTCTCCATAGCCTTTGAGACCATTGGTGATAGTGGAGAAATTATCAAACATCTTCTCGATGTTCTCTTCAAGATCCATCTTGAAGTTCTCATACGCTAGGTTGAGGAGGCCAATCTTTGTCTCGTTTACTTCATAAGTTCCTTCGTATGTGACTTCAAGCTTGTCCCATACCTCATTGGCACTCTCACAAGAAGACATCTTCTCATAGATGGTTGGGCCAAAAGCACAAAAGAGGATGTGCAAGGCTTTGCAATTAAGCTCCATCTTCTTGCGATCTTTGGCACTCCATTCTGCTTTACTTCGTTGAGGCACGAACGGACCATCTTCTACTATGTCACATAGCTTGTAGTTCCTTGACTTTATGAAGAACTTCATCTTTATCTTCCAATGGGCATAGTGAGTTCCGTCGAAGAAGGGCGGTTTGTCGATGGATTGCGTCATTGAGCCGGTTGAGTAAAATGATGATCGACTTTGCCGGATCTTCAATTCAGCCAAGCTCAGATAACAAATTATTGGGTTTTATGGTGGTTGATTCCTTCAACCGTTCTTGCTCGTCAAGTGGCGGAGAAGTGGAATTTTGGGTGCAAGTGGTGTGGAAGCTAAAAAGATTAAGGACACAATGATTTATAGTGGTTCAACCTTCTAACCAAGGTCTACATCCACTACCTTAGCTTCCCACTAAGGATTTCCAATCAATCCATTATTGATTCGTCCCCTCTTCTAGGCTTAAGAGGAAACCCTTATACACCGATCAAGCTTTCTACCCAAAGCCTTGATCAAACCCTCTTTACAAGAGAAAAGATAAGCAAACTCAATTCTCTCTAATAGGTATTTGTTTGCACAATTTAGCTCTCACCCAAAACCTAAAACACATGTGCAAATCTAACAATTTTGGCTCACTAGTATTTGTCTATACATAGAAATGACAATTAAAGACTAAGACAATTTCTTGATCATTTGTTGTTGACAATTTAAGCATTAACTATTACTAGATGCTTGGAGGTCCCTTTTACACTCCTTAATGAGTTTGTAGCCGTTACTAGCCGTTGAGGTTGATTTGGAGCTGTTGGATACTTCATTTTCCACCATAAATGCAGTTCTGCAGCTCCTCGTTTCGAAACAGTCGAACCTATTCTGAAACACTCTTCAAGTAGAAGAGCCATTGCAGTCTGATGCAGCACCCGTATCGAACTGCCCTTGGCCGTATCGAAATGCCCGTACCAAAACGCTTACAACTGTATCGAAAGGATCTGCATTTAAATGTTAGTTGGGAAATAGCCGTTGGGGGTTTATGACCGTTGAGGTCGATGCCACGTAGGTGTATCGAAACAAATGGAAAAAATCACACCTAGATAAAGCTCGTTTCGAAACCTGTATCGAAACACTTTGACATTGTAAGACCCCGTATCGGAACACCTAGGGGTATTTCGAAACACCTGGATGGTTTTGTTGAATTTGGCTTTTGAAAACATGTAAAAACCTTTTAAAACATCCCCTAAACATAGTTTCAAGTTGTTTGGACTTTAGAAATAGTTTTGAATTCTTTTTAACTTAGTCCAAAACATTTTTCAATTATTATATCAAAACATTAGTTCTACAAAAATGCAACGACAACAAGGCAAAGTAGGTAGAAATATGTGGAATAAGAGCAACTAAGACTAAGTTAGGTGTAACGCAGGATATAGACATGAAAATGCAGAAATGAATGCAATAAACACTGATGTGGGGAAAATTAAACCTATAAATCTAGGGAAAATGCATGCTCTTTAAAGAGATATCAATCTCCCTAATAGGTATGGCGACCATTTCTTTACTTTCATGAGAACTACCAACATCATTTTTTGTAAATGGGAAAACTTTGGATCCTGGTGCCCAATCCCTTGGTGAAAAATACTAAGTGACGGGTTATAATTACATACACTTCCTTGTCATTAATTACTTCATATTCTAGTTATATTATTAGCTTAATTCTAGAAATTGTGTTTGTTTTGATTAATGAGGTAAAATATAAATGTAATGGTGAAAATCAACTCAAAAGCATGGTTTTATGTAGAACTAATGTTTTGATATAATAATTGAAAATGTTTTGGACTGATTTAAAAAAGTATTTAAAACAATTTCCAAAATACAAATAACTTGAAACAATGTTTAGGGACATTTTCAAAGGGTTTTACATGTTTTCAAAGGCCAAACTACAAAAAACCTTCCAGGCGTTTCGAAACACCTTAGGGCGTTTCAATACTGGTATCGGAACGGGCTTTCCCTGGATGAGGATTTTGCCCAGCGTTTCAAAACGGGCTCTGCCGTTTCGATACGCCCACATGGCATCGACCACAACGGTCATAAACCCCAACGACTATTTCCCAATTAACATTTAAATGTAGGGCGTTTCGATACAGGTATAGGCGTTTCGATACGTGTTCCGAAACAACCATGGGCGTTCCAAAATGAGTGTCTTGTCAGATTACAACGACTCTTTCTACTTAAAGGGTGTTTCGAAATGGGTTCGAGCGTTTCGAAACGGTGAGCGGCAGAACTGCATTTATGGTGGGAATTAAAGTCCTCAACGGCTCAAAATCAACCCCAACGGCTAGTAACGGCCATAAAATCATCAAGGAGTATAAAAGGGACCTCCAAGCATCAAGTAAAGGCTAATGCTCATATTGTCAATCAACAAATGATCAAGAATTGTCTTAGAGCTTAAATTGTCATTTATTGTATAGACAAACACTAGTGAGCCAAAATTGTCAAATTTGCTCAAGTGCTTTAGGATTTGGGTGAGTGCATTAATTGTGCAAACAAACACCTATTAGAGGGATTTGTGTTTGCTTTGTTATCTCTTTGTAAAAGAGGGTTTGATCAAGGCTTTGGGTAGAAAGCTTGATCGGTGTAAAGGGTTTCCTCCTAAGCCTAGAAAAGGGGACGAATCAATAGTGGATTGATTTGAAATCCTTAGTGGGGAGCTAAGGTAGTGGATGTAGACCATGGTTAGAAGGTTGAACCACTATAAATCATTGTGTCAATTTACATTTTAGCTTCCACACCACCTCCACCCAAAAATCCACCTCTCCACCACTTGGTGAGCCATATCGGTTGAACGAATCGAGCTCCTCACAACTCAACAATTGGTATCATAGATTGGCTCAATTGAAGAGGATTCACATCCTATTGAGAAGATCCGGCAAGCTCGATCATCATTTCACACAACCGGCTCAATGGTGCAATCCATCGACAAACCGCCCTTCTTTGACGGAACCCACTATGCTCTTTGGAAGACAAAGATGAAGTTCTTCATCAAATCTAGAGATTACAAGCTATGGGACATAGTTGAAGATTGTTTGTTCGTGCCTCAATGAAGCAAAGCGGAGTGGAGTGCCGACGATCACAAGAAGATGAAGCTAAATTGCAAAGCCCTGCACATTCTATTTTGTGCTTTTGGCCCATCCATCTATGAGAAGATGTCTTCTTGTAACAGTGCCAAGGAGGTATGGGACAAGCTTGAAGTCACATACGAGGTAACCGATGAAGTTCTCAGACATAGTTGAAGATTGATCCGGATGAGAACATCGAGAAGATGTTTGATAGGTTCTCCACAATCACAAATAGTCTCAAGGGCTATGGAGAAGTCATTCCGGAGGAGAAACTTGTCCGAAAGCTCATCTACTCACTTCCCGAGTCTTGGGACTCAAAGAGGACCGCCATCATCGAAGCCAAGAATTTGAAAACCTTGAAGCTTGATGAACTCATGGGGTCACTCCTTACTCATCAAATCACGAAGAAGAATAAAGAAGATGAGAAGAAGAGGGAAGAAATTAGAGCTATGTGAGAGAAGAAAACCAAAGGGCTAGGCATCAACGCAAGTGCCATGGCTCTCAAATCCTCCATTTGTCATCATGTCTACTCAAGTGAATGGGAGGATGAAGAAGAAGAGATAGTTCATCTCTTCAAGAAGTGTGCCCCGTACATGAAGAAAGCTTTGAGAGAGCTTGAACGATAATCCAAGAAAAAGGAGAGGGCAAGCACTTCAAGCCGTAAGAAGAAGGCACATGTGGCTACTTGGAGTGATGAGGACTCCACTGATGATGAACAAGCCAACCTTTGCCTTATGGCCATCGAAGAAGATTCAAGGGTAACTTACAATTCATCTACTTCATGCTCTTATTCTTTTGATGAATTACAAGATGCCTATGATGATTTGGTTTTAGAGTTTAAAAATCACATTTTGAAAAACAATAAATTGATTTCAAAGTTAAAAATTCAAAATGATTTGATTTCTAAAACCAAGCGTGAACTTGAAGCAAAACTCGAAGAGTTTGAACTAAAATGTTTTGATTTACAAAATTTGCTTCAAAAAGTTCAAGAAGAAAATGATTTGATTTCCAAAGAGCTTGAAAAGAAACACAATTTTGGAAAATCAAATTTTTATGTAAGACAATCCAGTGCCCCTAGATTTCTAAAAGGAAAATGTTTTAGAAGTGTTTGGGTCCTAAAAGGACTAACCACTTCAATTAAAAAGGATGACATTGAAAAATGGATTCCTAAGGGGACTAAAATTTGTGCTACTAACGTTTATGGATCCAAAGCAATTTGGATACCAAGAATTACTTGATTGTCTTTTGCTAGGTGTGATGGAGATATTCAACAAGTCAAACATTGAGGGAGAGCTCCATGCACACAAGGAAGAACACTTGAAGAAGGAAGGCTTCACATCCTCCCTTTGGGTTCAAGTGTTTGTAAAAATCTAGTTGTTTTTGCATTTATTTGTTTTATTTTTTTATTTAATTCAACTAGATGATCATAAATGTTGGACTAACATTTTAATGATGCTTTGAGTACGGGGGAGCCATTTTAAAACCAAATTCTTATTTTTGTCATTTTTTTCTCTCTATAGTTATTTTGAACTTAATGTTTTAAATTCTTTTTGATATAACAAAAAGGGGGAGAAATGGTTTGAAAAATTGAATTTTCAAATGAATAAGGGGGAGCTTTATTTGATTTCATATCTTTAATCTCTTATTCACATTTTTAAAGTTAAAGGGGGGAATCCCAAACAATTTTTCAAGTTAGTTTTATTATATCAAAAAGGGGGAGATTGTAGAAATAATGTTTTGATATAATAATTGAAAATGTTTTTGACTGATTTAAAAAAGTATTTAAAACAATTTCTAAAGTCCAAATAACTTGAAACTATGTTTAGGGACATTTTCAAAGGGTTTTACATGTTTTCAAAGGTCAAACTACACAAAACCTTCCCGGCGTTTCGATACGGTGTATTCCAGTAGCTAAAATGTTTCGATACTGGTATCGAAACGGGCTTTCCCGGGATGAGGATTTTGCCCAGCGTTTCGAAACGGGCTCTGCCGTTTCGATACCCCCACGTGGCATCAACCACAACGGTTATAAACCCCAACAGCTATTTCCCAACTAACATTTAAATGCAGGGTGTTTCGATACGGGTATAGGCGTTTCGATACATGTTCCGAAACGGCCAGGGGCATTCCGAAACGAGTGCCTTGTCAAATTGCAATGGCTCTTTCTACTTAAAGGGTGTTTCAAAACGGGTTCGAGCATTTCGAAACGGTGAGCTGCAGAACTACATTTATAGTGGGAATTAAAGTCCTCAACAGCTCCATATCAACCCCAACGGCTAGTAACGGCCATAAACTCATCAAGGAGTATAAAAGGGACCTCCAAGCATCAAGTAAAGGCTAATGCTCATATTGTCAATCAACAAATGATCAAGAATTGTCTTAGAGCTTAAATTGTCATTTATTGTATAGACAAACACTAGTGAGCCAAAATTGTCAAATTTGCTCAAGTGTTATAGGTTTTGGGTGAGTTCTTTAATTGTGCAAACAAACACCTAGTAGAGGGATTTGTGTTTTCTTTGTTATCTCTTTGTAAAAGAGGGTTTGATCAAGGCTTTGAGTATAAAGCTTGATCGGTGTAAAGGGTTTCCTCCTAAGCCTAGAAAAGGGGACGAATCAATAGTGGATTGATTGGAAATCCTTAGTGGGGAGCTAAGGTAGCGGATGTAGACCTTGGTTAGAAGGTTGAACCACTATAAATCATTGTGTCAATTTACATTTTAGCTTCCACACCACCTCCACCCAAAAATCCACCTCTCCACCACTTGGTGAGCCATATCGGTTGAACGAATCGAGCTCCTCACAACTCAACATTTTAGCTTCCCATGTGAAAATCAAGTCTTTTGGAAAAATAATTAGAACTCACAACAAGTCATATTCAATAAGGCGTGATCACACCTTCTAACTGATGTGAGGCTCGTGTCTGACGCAAGAAATCTGATCTTTTGGAGCCAAATCCATGATGAAGTGCACTTTTATGATTATTTTCATTATTTTAGAAGTATTGGACTATGAAGCAATCTCTTTTATTAAATAGGATTTTATTTTTTATATTTTTCTTTTATCTTATCTTTCCTATCTGGATTTAAACTCAATTAAAGGAAAATGTATTTTTAGGTTTAGGATTAGCTCTCGATATACAAAGTCTTTTAGACCCTTAGGAGATCATCAATCTTTCAACGACTCTTCTTTTCTCTTTTATTTTTATTCCACCGTGTGTAGCTAATATTTTCCGATTCAAGTATGAAGCGATTTTGTTGTAATTTTATGAGGCTTGTGCTAAACTAGTATTTCTCCTTTAATCCAAGTAAGATTTATTTCTTGTTCTTATTTCTATGAATATTTGATATTGATTAAATTAGCGCCTTAATTCAATATTAATTTTTTTATGGTTATCCAAGAGTTTGTAATTCGTAATTGTCATGAACGATTGACACAGGTAGCAAAGGGTAAGTCTCATGTTTTGTGTTTGTTACGACTTCTCCTAACTTCAAATCACGCATGATAGTATCTAGTTGTTTAATGGTAATTTTTTATTTAAATTCTTGTTGTAGCCTTTTCGAATAAGTAGACTAATCAATTATACTTCTTGAGACTTTGATGAATAAGTGACTAATTAATTGGACATTAGAAATCGATATTTCAGCCTCTGATCAAAGTTAAGGTTGGATGAAAATCACACCTTGAATTGGAAGTCTAGTAAGATTGATCTTTGTTATTTTTATTTTATGTTTTTTTATTTTCCTTATTTTTAGTTTGATAAACCAACCTCATTTTACTTTTATTGTTTAAACTTTAAGATTCGAATTTCAGCTCTCTTAAATTTTGACCTAACCTTACTATTACTACAAGTTAGTTTAGTAAAACTAATTTTTTATTTTGCAAGACTTTGATAAACATGTCACTAAGTTCTTCCCATTTTGAACCAAGACTACCCTCAGTCATGCTGCTAAAGCATCAGTTTCCACCACAAATTCTTCTTCAAAGTTTGGAAAGGCCAAAATAAGAGCAGACTTAATGGCTTTTTTTCATATCCTCAAATGCTTCCTCCTCACTATCTGACCACGTCCAAGACCTTTCTTCATTAATTTGTGTGCTCTCAACAGCTCCAGTAATTCTCTCAAGTGTCCATATGTGTTTCCCAATTTGAAGGGTATACCAAGATATTGTCTAGAAAAACTAACATTGGTTTTCTAGACAGCCCCTTAAACACATTGTTCATCAAACCATTGAATGTTGCAGGTGTATTGGTGAGCCCAAATGGCATCACCAAAAAATATTACTGTCCCTCGTGAGTCTTAAATGGTGTATTTGTTATGTTTGACTCCCACATTCATATTTGATGATACTCATGCCTCAAATCTAATTTAGACGGTACCCAAGCCTCAAATCTAGTTTAGAAAAGAGTCTGGTTTCCCCTAATTCATCCAACAGCTCCTCAATCACTAACATAAGAAAATTTTCTTTCCACTATAAGTTGATTCAGTTTCTTATAGTATGTGCACATCCTTCAAGACTCATCCTTCTTATTCACTATTACCATTGGTGAAGCAAAAGAGTTATTGATATCTCTTATGATTCCAATGTTCATCATTTCTCTAATCTGCTTTTCAATTTCATCCTTTTAAAAAGTTGGATACTTGAAAGGTTTTAATTTTGTTGTTGTCATCTCATATAGTAAAGGGATTTTATGATCTTGGCTTCCCTCTGGGGCAATCATCTTGGTTCTTCAAACACATCACAGAACTCTTTTAGTAGCCCTTTATAATTTTGTTGGTTCTTTACCCTTCCTCACTTCTAGTTGTCTTTCCAGAAATAGTTAGTAAGCTTTGTAGGGACTATTACATTCTCTCAATACTTTATAGCACAACTTGGGTTCTATTCATTCCAAAGGTTCAGGATGAATTCTTTTCAGCTTCACTTCCTTCCCCTCATATTGAAATTCAATAGGCAAGGTTGTGAAATCTCATTTAATAGGTCCTAGGGTGGACAACCATTGAATTCCTAACACTACATCATTAACCTTAAATGCTAACACCAGAAAGTGTTTTTCAAACCAATGATTCTCTGTGCCTCAAGTGACCTTCTTACATAACCCAAGATTGTTTAAAGTGTCACCATCAGCTATATTCAATTGCAAACTATCTTTTTTCCATTCTTAGACCCACTCTCTTGGTTGTTGATTGATTGACAAAATTTTAGGTGCTACCCGAATCTATCAAAGTTTGTAGAAATATGTGTTTTGATATAATAATTGAAAATTTGTTTTAGACTAAATTGAAAATATTTAAAAATGCTTTTAAGTCCAAACAACTTGAAAATATGTTTGAGGAATTCTTAAAGGGGTTTTAATGCATTTTCTAAAGCTAAATTTTACAAAACCACCCAAGCGTTTCGAAACACCCCCTAGTTGTGTCATTATGACCATTTATAGTGTCAAAACGTTTCGACACAGCTCTGTCTGTTTCAAAACTGGCTTAAATCTGGGTGAGGGCTTTTATATAGCGTTTCGATACGGGCTTCACTGTTTCGATACGCCTAAGTGGTAAAGACCTCAACGGTCAAAACCCCCAACGGTTATTTCCTAACGGTATTTTAAATTGTAGCTCAACTGTCACTCGTACCGAAATGGTTTGTAACCATTTCGATACGGCCATAGGCATTTCGAGATGGCTTGTTGCATCAGGCTTCAACGGCAAGTTCTGAAGAAGGTCGTTCCGATACGGGCTCGCCTGTTTTGATACAGAAAGCTCCAAAACTACAATTAATGAGGGGAATAAAGTCTCCAATGGCTCCAATTCAATCCCAACGGTCCTCAACGACTAAAAACTTAATTAGGATTATAAAAGGGGCCTCCAAGCATCAAGGATAGGTTAATGCTTCAATTTTAACAACACTATGATGAAATATTATCTTTAGAGCTTTATTGTATATTTCTTGTATAGACAACACTTGTGAGCTTAATTGTCAAATTTGCTCAAGTGTTTAGGTTATGGGTGAGTGCTTAATAGTGCAAACAAATACCTATTAGAGGGATTTCATGTTTGCATAGAATTTCTATTGTAAGAGAGTGTTGGATCAAGCTTTGAGTAGAAAGCTTGATCGTTGTAACAGTTTCCTCCTAATCTGAGAAAAGGGGACGAAATTCTTTGTGAATTTGGTTGAAATCCTTAGTGGGGAGCTAAGTTAGTGGATGTAGGTGCTTGTTAGAAGGCCGAACCACTATAAATCCTTGTGTCTATTGTCTATTTTTCATCTCCCACAAAATCACCCAAATATCCAATCTTCTCCACACTTGGCTAGCTAGAACGGTTGAAGGAAATTGAGCACATAAAACTCAACAATTGGTAACAGGGCTTGGCTCAATTGAAGAGGATTAACATCCTATTGAGGTGATCCGACAAGCTCGAACAACATTTCAAACAATCGGTTCAATGGCACAATCCATCAACAAGCCATCCTTCTTCGACAGGACCAACTATGCTTATTGGAGGACGAGGATGATGTTCTTTGTCAAATCCAAAGACTACAAGCTTTGGGACATTATTGAGGATGGCTCGTTCGTACCACAAAGAAGCAAGGCGGATTGGAGTGCCGACGACCGCAAGAAGATGGAACTAATGCAAGGCTTTGCACTTCATCTTTTGTGCACTTAGCCTCAACATCTATGAGAAGATGTCTTCTTGTGAGAGTGCCAAGGAAGTTTGGGATAAGCTCGAAGTTACATACGAGGGAACAAACGAAGTAAAGGTGACCAAGATCAGCCTCCTCAACCACGAGTATGAGAACTTTGAAGATGGATCCGAAAGAGGACATTGAGAAGATGTTCCATCAATTCTCCACCATCATCAATGGACTCAAAGATTGTAGAGAAGTCATTCCGAATGAAAAGCTTGTCAAAAAGCTTATCTACTCCTTTTTTGAGTCACGAGACTCAAAAAAGACCACCATCATCGAAGACAAAAATCTCAAGACCTTGAAGCTTGATGAACTCATGGGGTCACTTCTCACTCACCAAATCATGAAGAAAGACAAAGAAGAGGAGAAGAAGAAGGAAGAGATAAAGAAGATGGGGAAGACGAAAGTCATGGAGCTTGGCATCAACACTAATGTCATTGCTCTCAAATCCTCCAAGTGAAACCATGTTGAATCAAGTGAGGAGGGAAGTGAAGAAGAAGAGACGACATATCTCTTTGAAAAGTTCACCCGATTTATGAAGAACGAGATGGCCAAATCCAAGCATGCATCGAAGAAGAAGATGAAGGATTCCCACAAGTCCAACAAAAAGGGATCATCTTCAAAGAAAGCATATGTGGCGACATGGAGTGATGAAGACTCCATCGATGATGAGGTAGCCCACATATGCTTAATTGCCCTCAATGAAGGGGAGGTGTGATGGAGATTGATAAATATGTCCAAATTTGAGGGGGAACTCCATGCACGCAAGGAAGAACACCTGAAGAAGAAAGGCTCCACATCCTCTCTTGAGTTTAAGTGTGGTAAAATCTAGTTTCTTTATTTGCTTAATTTGATTTATTTTTAATTCAACTAGATTATCATGTGTTGAACTAACTCTTAATGATGCTTTGAGTAAGGAGGAGTCAATTTTAAAAATTATTATTTTTTCAAATTTGTTTTAAAAACTCTACATTGTTATGTACTTCAAAGTTTTCAAACATAGTTTGAACCATTTTTTATATAACAAATAGGGGAGAATGTTTTGAAAAATTGAATTTTCAAATGAATAAAGGGGGGCTTTAATTGATTTTGAATTTTAAATTCTCTTATTCAAAATTTATTTCATTAAGGGGATATTCCCAAACAATTTTTCAAGAGTGGTTTTATTATATCAAAAATGGGGAGATTGTAGAAATATGTGTTTTGATATAATAATTGAAAAATAGTTTTGGACTAAATTGAAGAGATTTCAAAATGCTTTTAAGTCCAAACAACTTGAAAATATGTTTGAGGAATTCTTAAAGGGGTATTAATGCGTTTTCTAAAGCCAAATTTTACAAAGCCACCAAGGCGTTTTGAAACACCCCCTAGTTGTTTCGATACGACCATTTATGGTGTCAAAACGTTTCGATACAACTCTGTTTATTTTGAAATAGGCTTAAATCTGGGTGAGGGTTTTTACATAGCGTTTCGATACAGGCTTCACCGTTTCGATACACCTATGAGGCAAAGACCTCAACGGTCAAAACCCCCCAACGGCTATTTCCCAAGGGTATTTTAAATTGCAGCTCAACTATCAGTCGTACCGAAACAGTTTGTAATCGTTTTGATACGGCCAGAGGTGTTTTGATACGGCTTGTTGCATCAGGCTTCAATGAATGGTTCTGAAGAAGGTCGTTCCGATACGGGCTCGCCTGTTCTGATACGGACAGCTCCAGAACTGCAATTTATGAGGGAAATAAAGTCTCCAACAGCTCCAATTCAACCCCAACGGTCCTCAACGTCTACAAACTCAATTAGGAGTATAAAAGGGACCTCCAAGCATCAAGGATAGCTTAATGCTTCAATTGTAACAACACTATGATGAAATATTGTCTTTAGGGCTTTATTGTATATTTCTTGTATAGAGAACACTTGTGAGCTTAATTGTCAAATGTGCTCAAATGTTTAGGTTTTGGGTGAGTACTTAATAGTGCAAACAAATACCTATTAGAGGAATTTCAAGTTTGCTTAGAATTTCTCTTGTAAGAGAGTGCTTGACCAAGCTTTGGGTAGAAAGCTTGATCGTTGTAACGGTTTCCTCCTAATCCGAGAAAAGAGGATGAAATTCTTAGTGAATTTGGTTAAAATCCTTAGTGGGGAGCTAAGGTAGTGGATGTAGGTGCTTGTTAGAAGGTCGAACCGCTATAAATCCTTGTGTCTATTGTCTATTTTTCATCTCCCACAAAATCACCAAAATATCCAATCTTCTCCATACTTGGCTAGCTAGAACGGTTGAAGGAAATCGAGCATCTAAAACTCAAGAAAGTTACTAGAGTCGCTTCTTCTATACAAATCCTCAACTTCATTGTCCCATAGGCCGACATTCCTCACATAGCATGTAAGTTTTATGTTTACTAAAGCATCTTCACAATCCAAAAACTCTTATGGTTCAATCTCTTCTTCTAACACATCCACTGATATTTGAAACAATTACAATTTGGAAACACCTATGTCCTGGGGTGTATTTAGATACACACTAGAAACAAAGATCTTTCTTCCTCGGGTCCTCTATTTTTTCATGTTAGCATATTTCTTGGGCCTTTTGTGCCACTCAAATATGCTACCTTCGAGGAACCTAGACTAAATTGTCTATAGTGATACTTCTGAAACTATATGTGGTACATGTTGTAGTTGGGGCACTAAAAATACTTCTCACAATGTTGTTATAACCCTTAAGAAGAATTGATAAAGTGGTAAGATTAAGAGTTCTTTTAGGAAAGTTATACCCCTTCTTCTAGGCTAAGAAGAATATAGCTTCTAAATGCTTTGACATTTGAAAAACTTCAATCAAGGTCTTGGGTTGCAACAATTTCATAAATTGAGAAATTTCTAAACGTAAGTGATTTTTGAAAATACTCAAAAGATATTTATCCAAGAGCTATACTTGATTGACCAAATGCTCAAATTCCTCATAACATTTCTCAAGTGACACATTCTGTCTAAGAGCCATCAGGTCAACAAATAGGTCGTTGAAACCCCCTAAGGCGAATCGGTCTCACAGTAAAAATATTGGTCCCAACTACGTTGACCAAAACCACGTTGTTGTCTGTCACGAACTAGTGCCACTAGATCGCCTTTCATTCTAAATGGAGGATAACCACTCTAATTTTAGCTCATTTGGGTACTACCTCCACCTCGAAATAGTGCTCCAGCATTGATAACTAACCCCTAAAGTCTGAACCATCAAATTTAGCGCACAAGAGCTTGTAGGTGAATTCCCAGTGTAAGTTTGTTCTTCTTGGTACTCCACTCAAGTTTCCCCTTCATTCCTCAAGAATATTGTAGCCCTCAACGCTGGACCCACCACTGTCGATACCGTCCCCCCTCATAAGGTTTGCCCCAAACACCTAGCAACCATGGGGCGGTAAAACTTTGAATCACGGAATCCAAAATTTTCCCAATCCCTTCATCCAACATTTTTTTAAAATCCAACCTCATTTGAACCTTGAACTCAGCAAGTCTTGTTTCCAGCCAATCCGATTGATAATAATTTTCAACCGTTCCGATTCGAATGGTCATGTCGATGGTTGTGTCGATTGATTGCGAGTTTCCATCATATTTAGGACCTTAAAGTGTTTGATACCCTTGTAACACTCACAAACAGAAGAACTAAAAAGGTGAAGATAATATGAAGGTTTAGATGAGAAAATAAGAAGAAATTTGAGAGAGGATAAGACTCAATTCATTCATTTGATAATGCCCTTAGTCAACTGACTCGGGATATTACCCTAGTGTCCCAACGACATCGTTTAACTTATTGAAATTAAGGGAAATAAAATAAAGCAAATAAAAACAACTTAACAACCATGGTAAAACGATGTAGTTTCCATTTAGGCTCATTACACAATTAATAAAACTTGAAAAGAAAAAGATGTATTGTTATTAACTTAGGGAGAGTTGCTTAAAAGTCTTAAAAGAATAATCTACTTATAATATAAAAATTATAAAGAGAGAATAAGAGAAATTTAGGACATAGATGATAATATTAAAAGAAAAATACATAGATTTAGGAATTTGAGATGTATAAAGAGTTGAGATAAATTAATTTTTATTTATATAAGTGAATTTTTATAGTTTTTATAAATGTAGGCCATAGTTGAAAACTTATACTCCCTCCGTCCCATAAAAATGTCCCTTATTGACTTTTTAAAAGTCAAAATTTCTAAACTTTGACTATTATTATATTAAATATTTTAAATAAATAAATTTTATAAAATATATATTTGAAAACTACTCGATTAGAGGTTTTTAAAATATTTTTTTATATTTTTATCAATGATACATTTTAAATAATTATGAGTCAAAGTTGAAAAAATTGACAAAAGAAGTCAATAAAGGACAAAAAAAATTGTGGAACGGAGGGGTATAAATTATTGTATTTATGAAATATTTTTTTCATTTTAGGGTTTGGCACCATAGTCTTTCATGCAGATAGGTAGGTAGGTAGATCTCAATGGTCTCAAATGACCCTTGTACTAACCATTCGAGTTGCCCCTCATTTATGCACTCTTGAATCCCCGATTCTCGGTAATACATAACACATTTCCCATATCGCCTAATGAAAATGCAAAACCCGGTGCATCTCTTCATGGATTCCTCATGTGATCTTGGCAGTGTCACAAGGAATACACCGCCTTTCTCACTAAGCATTAACATCTACTTGACAGACTTTGTCTCTGATTCAATTTGGCTTCCGTCACTGGCCAACCCACTTTCATTAAGCGCGACCGACATACATTTGAACTCTTGGCACACTGGGGAAGCACTATGTGCCTATGTTAATTCTCCCCCAAGTGTCGATGTCTCCTACATTATCCACTTATTGGAAAAGTTAATTTTACTTCAACACCAGCAGGGTATCGGTAACAACGCCCACACTAAAACATCGTATCGAAACTGATTTTGTGTATTGGACTTTGAAACAGTGTCTCACATATACCATCTAAACACGATTCAAATTTTGGTGGGATATGAAGCTCTTCCCCCATAGGTTCACAACTCCCAACTTGGCGATATGTTATCATGCTCAATTACGTCACCTATATTTTCCTACGCAATGCTTGATTCAAGGCTTCCGATTTTAACCAACCCATAACACTTTCCAACGCTCGTGCCAAATTTTGTACAATAAAACTTCCTTGGGGTACGCAAATTGAATCGCTCACTTCAAGTGTTTTTTTGTCAATACGCCCACTGCCTTGTTGGCCTCCTTGGCCATGTTCTCTCACTAAGAGTTGAATGTTCCATTCCTTTGTCGCATGATGTAAACGTCAATCTCTAACACACCCAATCAGTGCTTCTTAGACTCCCACTCTGTAACCCCCTTAACCCGGCCTAGACGGTTGACCCGAATTAAGAAAGTCACACGGGGAAAACCAAAGTCAACCCGAAAGTCAACCTTGATTAACGACCCTTTTTTTTTCTTTTTAATCTTATCTAGATGCACATTAACCCTAATTGTGATCACACAAACAACATACTCAAAGATCACAAACATCAGAGATCAAACAGGGACCCAATTGAACAAATTACAACTTTAGGGACCAAATTGTAATTTCTGATAATTAAAAGGACTTAACCCAAATTAATCTTACCAACTTGAAATTAGTCAGGTTTCATGCTTCTCTGTGAAATTTCAGCTCAAAAGGACATCCCAAACTCATACAATTGAACAAACAAGTTTCAGGACCAAAACGCAAACAATTTAAAACATATAACTGCCCATGTCAGCCCCCAACGGTCGACCGTTCCGAAACAGGTTGACCCCGTTTTGAAACACGGGCCGTTCCGCAACCAGTTCCGCAACGGGGGTCTGGCAGAGGCCAAACCGTTTCGAAACGGTGCATACCGTTTCAGACCCCTGGGTTCATTCAAGGCACCCGTTCCGAAACGGTGCACACTGTTCCGAAACGCCCTGCACAGAATTGCTCCAAATGCATTCCAAAACATGCAATTGATCATTCAAACATGCTCCAAATGCTACCAAACTTTACCAGCAAGCAATTCAACATATATAGGACATACTTGCATCAACAATTCATCAAAACAACATCACAAGCAAAAAGCCCCAATTCTATAGGCATGCTTCCTACACAAGCTAGCTATTCAAGCACAAACTTCCACAACAAGCATATAATGATCCAATCCAAAAACCAGCATTCAAATCATCATTCAACATACTTAGGGAGTTCCAAACACCTCCCAAAACATACACATTGGTCCCCCATTGCCAAATTACCCAAAAGCTAAAAAGTGCTTATAAAACCTTCCATACATTGAGCTTTACTTGAACTTGTTTGCTTGCCCTCCTTGCTGCCCCTCAAGGTTCTTTAATGCTCTGCATTATTGAATTAAGAAAACGAAAAGAGCGTAAGCAAAAGCTTAGTGAGGAATGCTCTTAAAAACCATTCAATAATGCAATTAAAACCATTTATAAACATGCTTAAAATCAACCTTTGCACATGCTCAAAATCATACTTTAAACAAGCAATCTCATGCTTCAACATAAACATAACATGTCATATTGGCTCAAGTGATAATTTCCATTTCATAAAACAAGTTCATCAACTTCCCAAGGACTTTTAAACACCTTGGCCCCAAGGACTTTTAAACACCTTGGCCATGGACTTTTAAACACCATGAAAGAGGACCACACAAGGACTTTTAACCACCTTTGTGTCCATAGCTTGAATCACCCCAAGGACTTTTAAACACCTTGGCCCCAAGGACTTTTAAACACCTTGGCCCCATGGACTTTTAAACACCATGGAAAGGATCACCTAAGGACTTTTAACCACCTTAGTGTCCGCAACAAGAATCATCCAAGGACTTTTAACCACCTTGATGTTCTTAAGTAACAAGGCTCACTCAAGGACTTTTAACCACCTTAGTGACCTTAACATTTTCAAAACATCACTTGCCAATATACATCTTTTACATCATTTAATCCATTGTTTTAAAGCATCAAACCAAGCCATATTCATCATGCATTTCAAAGCATCAAATCCACATTTAATCAATGTACAAAAGCAAGGAACTCCTACCTAGAGTTTCCTTCAACATATGGCTTAAAACATCAGCAAATACCATGCTAAAACATGCTTTCAAAACAGTAATTAAAACATGCAACAAACCACTTTGCATCACCACAAAATCATGGCCACCACTAGAGAGAAATTCCGAAAACTTACACTTGAGCTTAGCAAAGTTGTTTAGACTTAGACTAAGCTCCCAAAACCTTCAAACCTTGGTTTTAAAATCTGAAAACCCAACTTCACTCACCGATTTCCACTATGCTTCAAGCCAAAGCACAAAATCAAGCTTCCGGATCAACAACTCTTGGATCCAAAGATGCCTCCCCTGTTTCAACACATCAAAGCAGAGGATTAATGCATCATCATGCATTAATTGCTTCAATGAAAGCACCTAAACTCGCTGCTCTCATTCAACCTCCATTTTCGGCCACCAAACACAACCGAAAATGCATCCAAACCACTTCTAAACAAAGCCCAGCCATAAACTAGCAAAACCACACTTCCATAAACATCATATAACATCTAAAAACAACCTATTAACATCCTTATACCTCGAGCAACATCAGATCACCAAGATCACCTCAAAAACAACCTTGAAACACAAGCTAAACTTAGGAAACTCAACCTATCCGGGATTGCATCAATCAAAACTCAATTCCTTATCAATTTAGAGTTCATTTAACATCAAAAACACATCTCAAATCACAGATTACTCAGATCTAACGAAAATCATGAAAAATCATCAAATCTTGCATTATAAGCCAAGATTCATTTCACCACTTTAAAACCTTTAATTAAACATCAATTTAGGATTGAAAACTTAGGAATTTCAGTAAAGAACTGATAGTTTAGAGGAGAAGGACGTTCTTACCTCCAAACTTGAGTTTCTCCTCTTTTTGGAATCAAAATCCTTGTTGAAACAAGTAGGAATTGAAGAGGTTTTGAAGATATGTTGATTAGGAATCAAATGAGAGTTGAAAGGAGGGATTTAGGTGAAGAAATCAGAAGCAATTCTCTGGAAATTGAGTGTTTGGATTGAGAGAAAAAGAGAGAAAGAAAATTAGGAAAAGTTGGTTACAAAAATTTAAAATAGCCAAATGGCTTTCCCTCCACTTTTAATATCATTTAAAATCAGATTTTAGACTTAAAATATCTTAGAAAAATCTGGAGAAACTCCCTTTGGGTAAATAGCTCCTTAAAGATTCAAAGTTTCAACCCTTTATAAAACAGCCACCAAACTTGCGAAAATTACATTTTGGTCACTAGCCAAAATGTCACCCTTCCAAAACTCATTTTCCAAAATTGATTTCACAGTTCACTTAATTATATTAAAAGATGATTTTAGAACATTTTTCCATATTTTTAATGCAACCCAAACTAGGCTTTCCTAAATTCACCTCTTAAGATTCGAACAGCACTTTGACCGACCGGTCAACGCCCAAGACTTCTAAGCCCAAAACCGGGGCGTTACAACTCTCCCCCCCTTAAGAAATTTCGTCCTCGAAATTTACCTGAAGGAAAGAGATAAGGAAACTGCTTCAGCATGTCTTCCTTCCGCTCCCACGTGGCTTCCTCAACACCTCGATGCTTCCACAGCACCTTCACCAACTCAATGGTCTTGCCACGAAGAACCTTGCTATCCGAATCCAGAACCTTCATCGGTTCCTCATCATAGGTCAAATCCGGATTCAATTCCACTTCCTCCACAGGCATCACATGCGAAGGATCAGATCTATACTTCCGGAGCATAGAAACATGGAACACATCATGAATCTTCTCCAGCTCCTGAGGTAACCTCAACCGATACGCAACAGGACCCACTCGCTCAACAACCTCATACGGTCCAATGTATCTAGGGCTCAACTTACCCTTCCGACCAAACCTCATCACCTTCTTCCAAGGCGAAACCTTCAAGAACACACGGTCACCCACCGCATACTCTATCTCCTTACGCTTCAAATCCGCGTAAGATTTCTGCCGGTCAGAAGCAGCCTTCAACCGCTCACAAATGAGCTTCACCTTCTCGGTGGTCCCTTTCAACAAAGCTGGCATTGAAACCAACTTTTGACCAGTTTCAGCCCAACAAAGAGGAGTCCTACACTTCCTCCCATACAGAGCCTCATAAGGTGCCATCTGTATACTCGCCTGATAACTATTGTTATTAGCGAACTCAACCAAAGGCAGATGCTTCTCCCAAGAACCTTGGAACTCAATCACGCAGCATCTCAACATATCCTCCAAAATCTGAATAACTTGCTCAGACTGACCATCCGACTGAAGATGATAGGATGTACTGAAATGCAACCTTGTACCCAAAGCTTGATGCAAACACTGCCAGAAACGCGATGTGAACCTCGAATCCCTATCCGACACAATCGACTTAGGCACACCATGCAACCTCACAATCTCAGCAATGTACAGCTCTGCCAGCTTATCCAAAGAGAACGTAGTATGCACAGGCAAGAAATGCGCACACTTCGTCAGGCGATCCACAATCACCCAAACAGAATTCTTCTTTGATGGAGACAAATGTAAACCAGATACAAAATCCATGGTAACCCTCTCCCACTTCCATTCAGGGATTTTCATCGATTGCAACAAACCAGAAGGAACCTGATGTTCTGCCTTAACTCGCTGACACACCAAACACTTGCTCACAAACTCTGCAACATCCTTCTTCAAACCCACCCAATAGTACTCATCACGAAGATCACGATACATCTTAGTACTACCAGGGTGCATAGCAAAAGGACTACTATGACCTTCAGTTAGAATAGCACGCCTCAACTCAGCATCATCAGGCACTACTATTTGACTCCCAAAACACAACACTCCATCATCATTAAAGCAGAAATCCGAAGGTCTACCCTCCGCGATATCCTGAACATGAGACACCAAGGAATCATCCAACAACTGCTTATCCTTGATCAACTGAACCAACGATGGTTTCACCTGCAACTCAGCAACAAGACCACCATCACGCGTTATCCTCAAGCTAGCAAACATAGCCCTCAGCTCAACAACTACCTTCCTACTCAAGGCATCCGCAACAACATTAGCTTTTCCAGGATGGTACTCTATCGTCAGATCATAATCCTTGAGCAACTCCAACCAACGCCGCTGCCTAAGATTCAACTCCTTCTGCGACATCAGATACCTCAAACTCTTGTGATCCGTGTACACAGTACACTTCTCACCATACAGATAATGCCTCTAGATCTTCAGAGCAAAAACCACTGCAGCCAACTCAATATCATGCGTAGGATAATTGCGCTCATGCACCTTCAACTGCCGCGATGCATAAGCAACCACCTTACCCTCTTGCATCAGCACACATCCCAAACCAACATAGGATGCATCACTATAGACCACAAACTCTTTCCCTGATTCAGGCTGAACCAAGATAGGAGCTTGCGTCAAAGCCGCCTTCAGCTTCTCAAAAGCCTGCTGTCTCGCTTCTGTCCACTCATACTTAACATCTTTCTGCAACAGCTTCGACAAAGGAGCAGCAATCTTGGAAAAACCATCCACAAACCTCCGGTAGTATCCAGCCAGACCAAGGAAACTACGGACCTCATGAACAGACTTAGGAACTTTCCAGTTCATCACCGCCTCAATCTTCTGAGGATCAACACGAATCCCCTCAACTGAGACCACATGCCCAAGAAATACCACCTCCCTAAGCCAGAACTCACACTTGCTCAGCTTAGCATAAAGCTGATTCTCCAACAAAGCTTGCAGCACAACCCTCAAATGCTCTTCGTGCTCCTCCTCAGTACACGAGTACACGAGGATATCATCAATGAACACCACAACGAACTTGTCCAGGTATTCATGAAACACACGATTCATCATGTCCATGAAAGCAGCAGGAGCATTTGTCAAACCAAACGGCATCACAAGGAACTCATAATGCCCATACCTTGTCCTGAAAGCTGTCTTAGGCACATCCACATCCTTCACCTTCAACTGATAATACCCTGACCTCAAGTCAATCTTAGAGAACACAGCAGCTCCCCGAAATTGATCAAAGAGATCATCAATCCTCGGCAAAGGATACCGATTCTTGATAGTCAACTTGTTCAGCTGACGGTAATCAATGCACATCCTCATAGTGCCATCTTTCTTCTTCACAAACAAGACCGATGCTCCCCAAGGTGACACACTCGGCCGGATGAAACCACGATCAATCAGCTCTTGCAACTGCGTCTTCAGCTCCTTCAGCTCCTTAGGTGCCATTCTATAGGGAGTAATGGACACAGGAGTTGTATTCTCATACAACTCAATTCCAAACTCCACCTCGCGATTAGGAGGTAAACCAGGCAACTCCTCAAGAAAAACACCAGGAAACTCCTTCACAACCCTGATATCTTGCACCCTCAGCTCCTTGGAACTAGGATTCATCACAAAAGCTAGATAAGCTTCACAGCCCTGCCTCAGCATCCTACTCGCCTCCAAGGTAGAAACAACATTGGCAAGAAACTTCACATTCTCACCAACCACCACCACTTCATAATCATCTGCCAGCTTAAGCGAAACCCGCTTATTCTCACAATCCACAACAGCACGATGCTCAGCAAGCCAATCCATACCAAGGATCACATCAAAACCATAAAAGGGCAGCTCCATAAGATCAACATGAAAAACATGCTCTTGAACAACCAAAGGACACCTTCTATAAAGCTTTCGAGTCACAACAGTTTCACCAAAAGAACTAGTGACACGAACAACAACATCCAAAGACTCAACAGGCAAACCAAGCAATTCAGCATGCTCACGCAAAATGTATGAATGCGTAGATCCAGAATCAATCAAAGAAAGCAATGACAAGGACTGCAAAGTAAAGGTACCTGCAATCACATCTGCATCATTCCTTCCCTCGCGCTGAGTATACACCCTCGCCTGGCCTCCACCCTCAGGCTGAATAGCCACAACATGGGCTACTCCACGACCACCTTCCTCACGTCTCTGGAAATTACCACGGCCGCGCCCACGACCTCTCTGCGGTGCTGCAACAGCAGGAGCACGCTCTTGGCCACCAGCCAACCTCGGACAATCTCGCCTCAAGTGGTCAGCAGAACCACAATTCCAGCATCCAAAACCAGCTGCCGCAACAGGAGCTTGCACCTCCCTCACAGCACGAGGACAGTCACGTTTCATGTGACCACGTGAACCACAGATCCAACAAGCACTAGGGTCAGCTCTAGCATTGCCACCACTAGCAGGTGCACCTCCACCTCTCTTAGCTGAAGACTGATACCTCTAATCGCGTCCCCTCTTGTTCCGTCCACCTCCGGAGCTATATTCAGCAGCTCTCTTCCCAGAACTTGCTCCAGCACTCTTCGCAGACAAACTCAAATTCATCTCTATGTCCTTGGCTCGGCCCACTAACACATCAAAATCATCATACTCAGTGGCCAGCACATACATCTTTACCTCCGTTATAAGACCATAACGAAACCTTTCGCACCTCTCCCGCTCATCAGGAATCAGCTCCGGTGCATACTGACTGAGTCGCACAAACTGCACCTCATACTCAGCCACACTCATGCTCCATTGGGTAAGAGTCATGAATTCACGCTTTTTCTCATCTAGATATCTCACTCCCAGATATCTCCTCTTGAACGCATTCTGAAAGAATGTCCAAGTGATGTCAGCTTCAGCCATTCCAGAGATTGTGGTCGTCCACCACGTATAAGCATCGTCCTGCAGCAAGGACACAACACATCCCAACTTTTGCACATCCGTGCAGCTCATCTGTCCCAAAATACGCTTGGTACTCTCTAGCCAAGCTTCCGAACTCTCAGCAGACATACCCCTAAACTCAGTCCCACCAAGACTGCGCAGACGCTCTAAGGGTAGTCTAACACCAGCATCTCCCTGATGCCCAGCTCCTTGAGCTCCAGCTACTGCTGCTCGAAAAGCACCCGCAATAGCTTGTACCAGCATCGTCATATCAGGCATAGCTTGCCCCTGACCAACCTCAGGTCCTGCAGCCCTAGCACCAGCTGCTGCAGCTTCAGCTCTCCCTCCCTCAGCACCACCACCACCAGGTGGAGGAGGAGGTGACACAGCACTACCCGCATTCTCTTCATTCTCATTCCCATCCGGGGTCGTAGCTCTCACGCTACTCCTTAACTCTCTACGTGGTGCCATACTTTTACCATGCATATCAATACAAATAAAACAAAGTCAGGCCCAGCAAGGTAAGCAATCCAAGTATTCAAGCTCAATTTCTTTCAAAATCAACATCATTTCATTAGCTTTTGTTTGGCAATGGGTACCCTCATCATGCAACATCACAACATACATCTCAAATACATCAACATCTCAAGCCACTGAACATGCTTTCATACAACAAGCATACAAGCCAAACATACTTCAATCATGCATACAAATATTCCCAATTACTCGAGAACCTGTCTCTGATACCACCAAATGTAACCCCCTTAACCCGGCCTAGACGGTTGACCCGAATTAAGAAAGTCACACGGGGAAAACCAAAGTCAACCCGAAAGTCAACCTTGATTAACGACCTTTTTTTTTCTTTTTAATCTTATCTAGATGCACATTAACCCTAATTGTGATCACACAAACAACATACTCAAAGATCACAAACATCAGAGATCAAACAGGGAACCAATTGAACAAATTACAACTTTAGGGACCAAATTGTAATTTCTGATAATTAAAAGGACTTAACCCAAATTAATCTTACCAACTTGAAATTAGTTAGGTTTCATGCTTCTCTGTGAAATTTCAGCTCAAAAGGACATCCCAAACTCATACAATTGAACAAACAAGTTTCAGGACCAAAACGCAAACAATTTAAAACATATAACTGCCCATGTCAGCCCCCAACGGTCGACCGTTCCGAAACAGGTTGACCCCGTTTCGAAACACGGGCCGTTCCGCAACCAGTTCCGCAACGGGGGTCTGGCAGAGGCCAAATCGTTTCGAAACGGTGCATACCGTTTCGGACCCCTGGGTTCATTCAAGGCACCCGTTCCGAAACGGTGCACACTGTTCCGAAACGCCCTGCACAGAATTGCTCCAAATGCATTCCAAAACATGCAATTGATCATTCAAACATGCTCCAAATGCTACCAAACTTTACCAGCATGCAATTCAACATATATAGGACATACTTGCATCAACAATTCATCAAAACAACATCACAAGCAAAAAGCCCCAATTCTATAGGCATGCTTCCTACACAAGCTAGCTATTCAAGCACAAACTTCCACAACAAGCATATAATGATCCAATCCAAAAACCAGCATTCAAATCATCATTCAACATACTTAGGGAGTTCCAAACACCTCCCAAAACATACACATTGGTCCCCCATTGCCAAATTACCCAAAAGCTAAAAAGTGCTTATAAAACCTTCCATACATTGAGCTTTACTTGAACTTGTTTGCTTGCCCTCCTTGCTGCCCCTCAAGGTTCTTTAATGCTCTGCATTATTGAATTAAGAAAACGAAGAGAGCGTAAGCAAAAGCTTAGTGAGGAATGCTCTTAAAAACCATTCAATAATGCAATTAAAACCATTTATAAACATGCTTAAAATCAACCTTTGCACATGCTCAAAATCATACTTTAAACAAGCAATCTCATGCTTCAACATAAACATAACATGTCATATTGGCTCAAGTGATAATTTCCATTTCATAAAACAAGTTCATCAACTTCCCAAGGACTTTTAAACACCTTGGCCGTGGACTTTTAAACACCATGAAAGAGGACCACACAAGGACTTTTAACCACCTTTGTGTCCATAGCTTGAATCACCCCAAGGACTTTTAAACACCTTGGCCCCAAGGACTTTTAAACACCTTGGCCCCATGGACTTTTAAACACCATGGAAAGGATCACCTAAGGACTTTTAACCACCTTAGTGTCCGCAACAAGAATCATCCAAGGACTTTTAACCACCTTGATGTTCTTAAGTAACAAGGCTCGCTCAAGGACTTTTAACCACCTTAGTGACCTTAACATTTTCAAAACATCACTTGCCAATATACATCTTTTACATCATTTAATCCACTGTTTTAAAGCATCAAACCAAGCCATATTCATCATGCATTTCAAAGCATCAAATCCACATTTAATCAATGTACAAAAGCAAGGAACTCCTACCTAGAGTTTCCTTCAACATATGGCTTAAAACATCAGCAAATACCATGCTAAAACATGCTTTCAAAAGAGTAATTAAAACATGCAACAAACCACTTTGCATCACCACAAAATCATGGCCACCACTAGAGAGAAATTCCGAAAACTTACACTTGAGCTTAGCAAAGTTGTTTAGACTTAAACTAAGCTCCCAAAACCTTCAAACCTTGGTTTTAAAATCTGAAAACCCAACTTCACTCACCGATTTCCACTATGCTTCAAGACAAAGCACCAAATCAAGCTTCCGGATCAACAACTCTTGGATCCAAAGATGCCTCCCCTGTTTCAACACATCAAAGCAGAGGATTAATGCATCATCATGCATTAATTGCTTCAATGAAAGCACCTAAACTCGCTGCTCTCATTCAACCTCCATTTTCGGCCACCAAACACAACCGAAAATGCATCCAAACCACTTCTAAACAAAGCCCAGCCATAAACCAACAAAACCACACTTCCATAAACATCATATAACATCTAAAAACAACCTATTAACATCCTTATACCTCCAGCAACATCAGATCACCAAGATCACCTCAAAAACAACCTTGAAACACAAGCTAAACTTAGGAAACTCAACCTATCCGGGATTGCATCAATCAAAACTCAATTACTTATCAATTTAGAGTTCATTTAACATCAAAAACACATCTCAAATCACAGATTACTCAGATCTAACGAAAATCATGAAAAATCATCAAATCTTGCATTATAAGCCAAGATTCATTTCACCACTTTAAAACCTTTAATTAAACATCAATTTAGGATTGAAAACTTAGGAATTTCAGTAAAGAACTGATAGTTTAGAGGAGAAGGACGTTCTTACCTCCAAACTTGAGTTTCTCCTCTTTTTGGAATCAAAATCCTTGTTGAAACAAGTAGCAATTGAAGAGGTTTTGAAGATATGTTGATTAGGAATCAAATGAGAGTTGAAAGGAGGGATTTAGGTGAAGAAATCAGAAGCAATTCTCTGGAAATGGAGTGTTTGGATTGAGAGAAAAAGAGAGAAAGAAAATTAGGAAAAGTTGGTTACAAAAATTTAAAATAGCCAAATGGCTTTCCCTCCACTTTTAATATCATTTAAAATCAGATTTTAGACTTAAAATATCTTAGAAAAATCTGGAGAAACTCCCTTTGGGTAAATAGCTCCTTAAAGATTCAAAGTTTCAACCCTTTATAAAACAGCCACCAAACTTGCGAAAATTACATTTTGGTCACTAGCCAAAATGTCACCCTTCCAAAACTCATTTTCCAAAATTGATTTCACAGTTCACTTAATTATATTAAAAGATGATTTTAGAACATTTTTCCATATTTTTAATGCAACCCGAACTAGGCTTTCCTAAATTCACCTCTTAAGATTCGAACAGCACTTTGACCGACCGGTCAACGCCCAAGACTTCTAAGCCCAAAACCGGGCGTTACACACTCTTCAAAGTGTATGATCCTCAAATAAATTGCCACAAATCTCTTAGGGGTCGTTTTGTTCACGAAATGTAAGATTACATCTGGGAATAGGATTACTTGAAGGTAACATTACCTGACACATTAATGGGAATATCACATTACCTTGTTTGGTTTATTAGGTAGGAATATAAGATTGCAGTGTTTGGTTGGAGGAATATAACATTAATTGGAAGTAAAATTTACCAACTTATCCTTATGATATATTTTCTTGTTAATAAGTTAAACTTTTAATTATTAAATAAAATTTATAGAATTATTTTCATTACACTATTTAAAATTTGCAAAATTTTTATTTTTTTTTACTTTTAGAAATTTGTTAAATATATTATAAAGTAAATAATAAAATAAATCTGAAAGTAGTAAAACAACGATAAAAATAAATTAACCTATTAAATTTTTAATATGGAGATAACTTATAAATCAAATATTAAAATTAATAACATCAACCTTTAACCCCATTCACTCTCAAGAAACATACAATCTCATCCTATAACCCTAAAAATATCTTAAATATAATATTAATAAAAATATATTAAATATTACAACATTGTTTAAATATATGCAACACCATTTATATATTAAACTAATATTAAACAAAAAATAATTAATAAATTTACACCATAAATAATTAGTCACCTAATTAAAATGTAATAAGTGATCAAAATAAACATAATTCATTATTTTAAGGGTAATATTGTCCAAAGGGGAAGGAATTGTGTAATACCTAAGAAAATGAGGGGAATAACATTCCCACCATTTGGAGGAAAAAAGAACCACTATTGGGAAAAGAATATTACCTCCTAATGGGAATCCTCCCAAACCAAACATGGGAAAATAAGTCTGGAAAAGATTATTACCCTTGGTAATCATTTTTCCGCGAACCAAACGCACCCTTACAGAAATAGTAAAATACATGTCTCAACAACACACAAAGAGAAAACTGACAAGTGCATTGGTTAGTTCGCTATATAACCATAAAATCGAATGTACCTTACGAGTTACCTTGGGGCTCTCTAGTTCGTCTTCCCATAAACTCATGTCTCATGGTATCCAACTTTGGAATGTGTTTTGTTAGCTACTTGACCACCAGGTTCTCTTTTTTGGACAACAATGACAACTCTAACACCCTCTTCGCCAACATATTGAGCTCACTCTATATTAGCAAGCCAATCCGTCTCATGGTCCACTCGCCTTCATAGAAGCCATATGATATGAACATGTTATAGATCTCGAACTTCCGAGGGTAGCTATTCAAACCCATAGATTTTCTAGGAAACCACACAGCCTTAAACGATCCGACATAACAACCCGAAGACTGCATAAGAGCTCGCGACCTGCCCTTAACCTGGGGAGGGTTTGTCCCGCTTACCTAAGGAAGCATGTAAATTGTTCTTCTTTTGGGAAATAACTCTTATCTCTAAGATCTCCCGTGTGACATATAGATGCTCCAATCAATTGTCACCCTCGTCTCAACACAATTTCTACACCAAGTATTTTATGGCGCTTTACTTCCTACAACTCACTCCAGGTAAGCTTCTGTTGGACAAGACCTGGCATATTCCTGATGACAAGATTTTGCTTCCAACGACCTCAGTTTCTACACAGGTTTAACCTAAGATGTGGCTTAATTAACTCACTTCACTTAGCAACTCATGGCTAGAAATTCATATCCTCACTGCCCAAATTGGGGATTTCATAACACTTAGATGAAATCCTCATTGTACTGAAACCAACATCTAACTCTATCGAGCTTGTATGTCCAACCCTCACTTTGGCTCTGCTTACCCAGCGCTCTAGAGGAGAGCTTCTCTCCCTGGACTCCCTGTTCGGTCCATTCATTTTTGGCAACCACCCCTCAAGTTGCATCAACAATGTGTCTTTCACCCAAACGAATTGCCTTACAAATAGCATTCTGCCTTACCAAAACCAGCATCCCCGTCAAAGGAAGGCTTTTTGGCAAAGGAGGTATTTCCCCTTCGCTATCCCGAATAAGGCCATACAGGCTCGCACAATCTTAATCATCATATATCAGCACTCTACTTCCCTCTTACCATATGACCTAATTAGTCTTAAGGAAGTTGTGGTCTCAGCTGCCTTAGTCTCCTTGATTTCATTTTTCAAGGTAAACGATTCTCCATCGCGATCTCATGATACGTCTCCTGCAACCAAAGTCCTCATCAACAGGAGAAGTATGCTAATCCGTCACTCGCTTCTTCCCCACTATGTCTTGAGGGAGCACCTTCTCCCAACATACAAAAACCAAGAACCTTGTCCTGCACATTTGGACTATCACACTAAACAATGATGCTCCCACAAAAATTAGCCTTATAATATCCTTTCAAAATATATCAATGAACGCTGCCATAGCCTTATGAAACCCTGATATGCATTGTCTCAGTCTATATCAACCTGCGAATCCTTATCTTTTTACCTAAAAAGAAATAGCAAAGCCACAATCCAGAACCATGGTGCCACGATACCCGCTAACACCACTGTGCTCAATCAATTATGGAACTATCTCTTTATTTGATAGACATCTCTGGAAGAAAAAATCTCCTCTCGGGCGATACATAAGCATCTCCAGACTTGCCAGAATTTGCTTTACCTTGCTAAATTACGCACCACTCGCACTGCGAGGAATACACAATCCACAAATAGCCATCAACGAGCCCTTAATGCAATAAGAAATGTTGTTGGGGACGCGATTCTCGTATCATGTACAGGCACTATCGTGCGAAGACCACTCCCGTCCACTGAAGTACTGGTGCCTCTTTGTGTCTCGACTCAAAGGCGCTCCTCATCACCCCAGTATGTGTAATCACCATCTCGATCAACTGACAACATTTCTACGCCTGCAAAGAACAGATAAGCACCACTATGCTTAAATAAATGGGCACCATTTAAGCCAGATAAAAGTTAAGCGCCATCGTGCTTTAAATCACAAATGACGTTGCGTTATATTACAAGAGAGCACCGTTGTGCTTTCACCAATGGGCACCTTTATGCCATAATAAATGTTTGAGCACCTTTGTGCTTCGATTAGGTCTCAACGGACCTTCAACATATTAAGTCACCTTGTCTACTCCACACGCAAAAGCGCTTGGAGTAGATTCTAGCTGCATTGCCTACCCCTCACACGGGGCGCTTGGTGTGAACTAGACCACCCTGCCTACTCCTCTTGTGGAAGCACTTGGCGCAACATTACACCACCGTGCCAACTCCATTTACTAGAGCACTTCGCGTGATTCCAACTGAACCAGAAACCCAAGTTGATGTCACGTCCCTAGAGTCTCGACTAGCCGGACGTACAGCCTTAGGCGCCTTCGAGAGGGTGCGGAGCCTAAGTGAGCCTGATGATCAAGGTGAGAATGCCTAGATCCATGTTGAGTGTGCAAAAGTTCTACTTTTCACCCCTTATTTACCCCATATTCCTGTTGCATTCAAGCATATTTCATTGCATTTAGGATAGATTTCAATTATTCATCAAAATTATATAAAAAGGCACAGTTGATACTGATTTTGGTTACTTTTGCAGGTAGCTATTGTAGTAGACTCAGGGTAGTGGAGAAGCAGAGCTGGAACACAGGACTGAAGTCGAGAAGGACGATGTTGCCGAGGCTGCTGCCATGGTAGCTAAGAACGACAGCAATGGTGAAGGGAAAAAGTGAAATGGAGCTTGACAGAAACAGAAAATTAAGCCGATCTGTAGTGGAGCACTCATATATTTTTTCCGAGCCCTAGTTCAGAATGAAGGTCAAGCCCGAAGTTCAAGGAAGAACTCCAAGCAAGAAAAGAGAACGAATTAAAGACATCTACTCTGAAGATTTAGTCTTTATTAGAGTTTTACTTTAATTTAAACTTGTATTCTTGCCATATTAGAAAACTTGAACCCAAGGCCTATATAAAGGCATGTAATTCGACCTAGGGAGGGATATCTTATTCTCTAGCCGTCTTCCCCTAAACCCTAGTCGATTTCCCCCTTCTCATCATGTTCTAAACTTCCTCTAGGGCTAAGGGTTGATTCTGTAAAGTAGTTGCAAGGATTGCATTGTTTTAGGAATTTTTCTGTTCAATAAAATAGACTTCAAGTTTGCTTATTCTGGTTTTCAACATCTTGCAAGAGTATCGGGAGAGCATTGTGAGATTATACATTTACTTAATATCGGGAGAGTTAAGTATACGAAAGGAATAAGTATGTGTTCTCTAGTTTATGGTTGAACTATCTCGGACCTAGGGATAGGACGAGGTTAAGTGGCTAAAGAAGAATTCAACAACATCGGTGTTCATCCTTCGATTCACGCCGGGAGGTATCATCAAAGACGTGTTCATCAACAGACTTGGACCTAGGGATACGACAAGACACAACATGGATTCTTGCCAAGCTTGAAGTACAGAGTTGTGTGATCGCTGCCGCGACATCAACAGACCTCTACCGCCGCAGGTGCTGCCACGACAGGAGCAACGATAGAACAGGAAGTCCTAGACATTGCAACACCTACACTAATGAGGAAATCATTACCGGCCTATTCTCTCTATCCTGATTTCTTTAATCCTTTATCTTCAGTATTCTTTAGTATTCCCTTACAAACAATTAAAATTATCTTCTTTCTTGTGCAGCAATTCAAGGTTAAGGCTATTTCCCGTCCCTGTGGATTCGACATCCGATACTTCGTGTATCACTTTACTACTTGCGTCGTGTACACTTGCACTCTATTGCGATAGACTCTTTTACACGTAACAAGTTTTTGGCCCGTTGCTGGTGACTGACAACATATCTTTACCCTACTTTTACTGCACATTCTTTTTAATTTTTCTGTTTTTATTTGGATTGTTAACCCTGTGCTTTTCACAAAGTCTTTCGTTTGCTTATGCGCAGATCTCAACGAGGCAAAGAACCTGAGCACAAATTAGACCCTGAAATCGAACGAACGTGCAACCTCAGAAAACGAGTTCGCCTCCTAGTAGAAAGAAACGAATATCTGGAGGAACAGTTAGAAGCAATGGTGAATGGAAGACACGAAAATAGGAGGAACAACCAAGGGAATCCCCAAGATCCTAACGATCCTATCGGAGATGGAGGAAACGGACATCCTGTCGCTCCTCCTGCTGCTGGGGCCGCACGCCGGTCATGACGTGACTACATGATCAATGATCATTTGGAACTAGAGACCACCATGCCAGATGTGGAAGCTGAAAATTTCGAGCTGAAACCTGTCATGTTCAGCATGATTAATTCCGGTTGTCAATTTAGTGGTGCTGCTACAGAGGATGCTAGGGAACATCTGAAAACGTTCCAAGAAATCTGTGGTTCGTTTAGACTACCAAGAGTAAATCCGGAGATACTGAGGCTTCGGTTATTTCCTCATTCATTGAGGGACAGAGCTAAAACTTGGTGGAACAAACTAACGCCAGGTTCAATACGAACTTGGGCAGATTTAACTCGTGAATTTTTATCTCGTTTTAACCCTTTCCATTTATCTGAGTGATTACGTAACGAAATTGCTACTTCTCAACAGGAAGATGACGAGCCAATGCACGAGGCATGAGACAGGTTTACTACCCTTCTACGAAATTGCCCAATGCACAGATTCTCTGTGTGGAATAAACTCATCAAATTCTACAATGCTGCCAACCTACAGACTCGCATGAGAATCGATTCAGCAGCCAATGGGTTAATGTTGGATAAAGATCCAGCCATGGTAGGATTAAAGAATTTGGCGAAGAATGAAGAGCGATTTCTCACAGCAAGGAGAGGTAAACGAGTACTAGCTGTAAAGGATTATGAGGCCGATAACTCCCTAAAGACACAGGTTGCGTACCTCACACAGGTAGTAGAGAATTTGCTGAAAAAAGACTCAAAACTTGTCTACTCTACAGAAGAGGTATGTGAAACTTGCAGTGGGAATCACAGTTCGGAAGACTGCCCGCTACAGCTAGAGGAAGGGATGTATGTTGGAAACTTCAACAAGCAAAGGAACTATGACTCCAACAACTACAATCCCAACTGGAGGAAAGATCCCAAGTTCTCTTGGAGTAACCCAAACAATGCCCTCAATCCTCAAGTACAGAACACTCAAAATCTTGGGGCACCTAGAATTTTGACTCAGCAGCTGTTGCGTGTAAAAGTGTCTATCGCAATGTAGTGCAAGTGTACACGACGCAAGTAGTAAAGTGATACGTAAGTATTGGATATCGTCTCCACAGGGACTGGGCTAATAGCTTTAACCTTGGATTCCTGCACAAGAGGGAAAAGAAAGAGTATAATTGTTTGTCACGAAATACTAAAGAATACTAAAAATAAAAGAGGAAAATATTCAGAGTAAAGAGTAGGCCTGTATTGATTTGCTCCGTTGTGCATGTGTTTGCACTGTCTAGGACTTCTCTGTTCTGTCGTAGCGCCTGTCGCGGCAGCACCTGCTACGGCAGCGGTATGTTGTTGTCGCGGTAGCGAACACACAACTCAGTACTTCAAAATTGGCAAGAATCCATGTTGTGCCTTGGCCTATCACTAGGTCCAAGTCTGTCGATGAACACGTCTTTGATGATACCTCCCAGCGTGAATCGAAGGATGAACACCGATGTTGTTGAATTCTTCTGTAGCCATTTAACCTCGTCCTATCCCTAGGTCCGAGATAGTTCAACCATAAACTAGAGAACCCGTACTTATTCCTCTCGTATTCTTAACTATCCCGATATTAAGTAAATGTGTAATCTCACAATGCTCTCCCGATACTCTTGCAAGATGTTGAAAACCAGAATAAGCAAACTTGAAGTCTATTTTATTGAACATAAGAAAAAAAATCCTAAAACAATGAAATCCTTGCAACTACTTTACAGAATCAACCCTTAGCCCTAGAAGAAGTTTAGAACATTATGTGATGGGGGGAAACGAATAGGGTTTAAGGGAAGACGGCTAGAGAATAAGATATCCTTCCCTAGATCGAATTACATGCCTTTATATAGGCCTTGGGTTCAAGTTTTCTAATATGTCAAGAATACAAGTTTAAATTAAAGTACAACTCTATTTAGGACTAAATCTTCAGAGTTTCTTCCTTGAACTTTGGGTTCAAGTTTTCTAATATGGCAAGAATACAAGTTTAAATTAAAGTACAACTCGTCCTCTCTTCTTGCTTGGAGTTTCTTCCTTGATCTTTGGGCTTGGCCTTCATTCTGATCCAGGGCTCAAAAAATTATAAGAGTGCTTCACGACAGACCGGTCTAATTTCCTCTTTCTGTCGAGCTCCACTTCACTTCTTCCCTTCATTATTGTTGTCGTCATTGGCTGCCACGGCAGCGGCCATGGAAGCATCCTTCTTCTCCTCTGCAGTCATGTGTTCCAGCTCTGCTTCTCCACTGCCCTGCATCTGCTACAACAGCTACCTTCAAAAGTAACCAATTTCAGTAGAAACTGTGCCATTGTGATGTATGACTGAAATCTATCCTAAATGCAATGAATTATGCTTGAATGCAGTAGAAATATGGGTTAAATAGGGGGTAAAATATAGAACTTTTACACACTCAACACACCCACAAACTCATGTTTTTGCTTGCCCTCAAGCAATTATTACCTAACTTAAAATTAAAAAAGAAAAATTCTTTGGCTTAAATCAGTGAAGTCTACATTACCTACCACTTGTATTCTATCAAGAGTAGTACCATGTTGGGCATTTCTAGATTCATTCGGAACCATGCTATAATTCTTGTGATGTGTGTGGGTTTTGTGAACACTTATGCATCTAGACTCCCTTAGTATACCAGAATAGTTATGTCTACAAACTTGAGGTTATGCCATTTCAATTTTTTCTGGAGGCAATTCTTAGGCTCCTTTAGTTTTTTTTGACTCTTTTTTTAACTGCATCTTTTCTATAGGCAATTCTTAGGCTCCTTTATTTTTTTCTAACTTAGCTCAAAAAGAAATCTCCTAAAGTAAGTGCAAGGAAGTTTTGCAAGCTATTGAGTCTGAATTTTTTTTCTTTCTTGTTTTCCTAGAGCTAGTGATAGGCACCTCTAGAGGCAGTTTCAAGCGGGTAAACATTCATATTCCAGTGTACTAATGTAATCTAAAAAGCATAAGAGTCACAAAGAGTGTTTTATAGGGTAGAATCATAGTAAGGCTCTAAACAGATCCTAAAATTTCCTAAAGGCACTGTCACGACAGCATATGTCGTTGCAGGTAAGTGAAGTTCAAAGACTTAAGCCAATTTTTCTTCTTTTTTAAGCAAAAATAAACTAAACATTACACACAATTTCTAAACTTAAAGATACTTCATTAATGGAGGGATGCCACCCCCAAACTCAAGGGTTGCATTGCCCTCAATGCATGATGAAAAAATGATAAAAATAAAAACAACATCACAATTATAACAAAATAGCAGACATCAAAGATAAGATAAAAACTTAAATTTTAAGTGTTGTCATCGCTCCTGCTGCTGCTGTTGATCAGAATCTGTCGGGGGCATTGACTTTCCTCGTTGGTGCCGGCAGATGGGTTGGAGAGGCAGAGGCGGTCTTTTTCTTGGCCTCCCTCGGAGGCTGGATGCAGGTAGGTGAGATCTGGGGTGGTTTCTCCAGCACCTGAACCTCCTCAGACGAAGTACTGCTGCTACCACTGCTGCTGCTGCCACTGTTAGATTTCCCTTGGTCGGATGGTCCGACTCCGGTGTTTGGTTTCTGTCGTTTCATCTGGGTGAATTCCTTGGACAAGTTCCTCTTGACAGAGGGTTCCTCCCAAATTTAAGAAGATGAGAAATCAGCTATGAATGCGTCAAGGTCGGACATGGGCTCTTTTCTCTTCTCTCCCCTAGCAGAAGCTGTGGCGGTGCGGCTGCCACCTATAGCTGTCGTGGTCGGCGTTGGAGTGGATCCGGCAGATGATGTTCTCGGTGTGGCAGCAGGGGTAGGGGTATGGGCAGGGGTGTTGGTAGCAAAATAATGATCGGGGAAAGCAGGAAACAGTACATCTGGAAAATTTAAATTCCTTTTAATGAAATGTATCGTTGTTGTTGTGAAGTCCCAGATAAAGCTCATCAGGCCCAGTTGTCGTTCCTCCATTTTCTGCAGAGTAGCCAAGATTTAGGTGGAGGAGTCGGCTGGAGGAGCTGCTGTTGTGGGCTGCCTTGGTTCTATGGCGGCAGGCTCTGTCTGGGTGGGCTATGTCGGTTCACCTGCCGCGACAGACGGGTTGAAGCTAGAGATTGGGGTTACGGCTTTCAGCTCCATCAAGCTGAGGATGTTTCTCTCCGTCCATCCTTTTCCTCGGATTCTCAAAACCTCAGCAACTTTAGGGACATTGTGTCCACGACAGAGGGTTGTTATGAGGTAGGGGAAGACAAGGGGTCCCGACGGCCGCATTGCACAATCCAAAATCCCTTCCCGAATGTATCGACCAACATTGATAGGCCTCTCATTTAAAATTGAAAGGATGAGAGCTAACCTTGGTTGGTCCACCGTGTTGTTGTGTGAGGAGTGCATGGTCCTCTCTTTGACGAATGCGTTCCACATCTTGGCTTCGGGTGCGAGTTCAACTCTTTTCGCCGTCCTTGGGTGTTTGGGATCGGTATTCCATTGGGTGCCTTCCTCGGAGTGTTCTGCCATGACAGCACCATAATCGGCTGCCTCCAGGCTCTCCATGAATCTCTGATGCCCATCTTCCCTGCTACCGACGTAGAGTCCATAAAGGGTGTTAATGTATTTTGGCTCAAAGAGGACTTCCTTCCCACGAACGGTCACTGATGTCGTGTCTCTGCTGTCGATGGCAGCATAAAATTCCCTGACTAGGGTGACATTCATCTCTTCAGGTTGCTCAGCAAACATTTGCCAATGTAGAGCTCTGATCTTACGGGCTATAAATGGTTTGAGCCCGAGATTCTACGTTCGTTGGCTATAAATGAACCTTTTCTCCTCCCACATATCTTTGCCCTGGAAGGAGCTGGGAGTGGCTGCTGCTGAGGCAGAGCTTGAGGCCGCACTACGTCTGGTGTTTCTGGTACTCATGGTTGCAAGGGACTGTAGAAAAAAATGAAAGCAGATGAAAATCTAGAGAGGAAGCAAGTAGAGAGAGTAAAAGTGAAGTGAAAAATGAATAGTAAAATATGGTTTATATAGATGAAGAGTTTGCTGCCCGTTCGAGCTATAATGGCAGGCACAAATAACAGGGACAGCTGTGACGCGGTTTCCGACGCGTCTGTTACGTGTTTCCGTGTCTGCTGTGCGTATGTTACTCGTTTGCGTGTCTATCGCGACAGCGTGTTGACAGGCTGGATTTTTCGCATCTGTGTCGGCAGCTGTAACGGCAAGCTCCCATTTTGGGCTTTTTTGGGTTGATGGTGAGATGGTGGGCTGACTTCACTTCCTCTCTTCTCCTTGTGTCATTTATTTCCTAAAGATAAAAATAAAAACTTAGTTCCTAAAAATAAAATAATTCTAATTTCCTAATATATATATATATATATATATATATAATTAATAATAAAAATAAAATTAGGTTAAATTAGGGATGCCAAGAGGGGCATCTCCTAAAGTAACCACTTCCTGCATTCTTGGGGCTTCAGTCCCCTAATAATGCTTCAATTTCTATCCGTTGACTTTAAATTGGTGCCCGTCTTTTAAGGATTTGATCGTGATGGCGCCATGAGGAAAAACTTGCACCACTTGAAATAGGCCAGACAATCTAGATTTCAACTTTCCTGGGAAGAGTTTCAACCTAGAGTTGAATAACAACACAAGCTGTCGTGGGTAGAACTGTCGTGGCAGCAGTTTCTTGTCATGCCACTTCTTTGTCTTGTCCTTGTAAATTCTTGCGTTGTCATATGCCATTACTCGAATTTCTTAAATCTCATTCAAGTCAAGTAGCCTTTTCTGTCCTGCCTTTTCCAAGTCCATATTAACTGCCTTGATGGCCCAGTATTCTCTGTGCTCAATCTCAATAGGTAGATGGCATGTTTTTCCATAAATCGGCCGGTAGAGTGACATTCCCAAAGGAGTTTTAAACGTTGTTCTGTAGGCCCAGAGTGCATCACTGAGGTGTAGGGACCAGTCCTTTCGAGTTGGCTTAACCATCTTCTCAAGAATGTTATTTACCTCTCTGTTGGATATTTCAGCCAGTCCATCGGTCTGAGGGTGGTAAACTGTTGCGATTCGATGTTTAACACCATATTTCTTTAAGGCAACAGCTATTACCCTATTATCAAAATGCCTCCCTTCATCACTGATGATTGCCTTAGGGATGCCAAATCTAGAAAAATGTTCTTGTGCAAAAACCTCTGAACAGTCTTGGCATCTTTTTTCTGTGTGGCGATCGCTTCTACCCATTTGGACACATAGTCCACTGCCAGGAGGATATATATATATATATATATATATATATATATATATATATATATATATATATATAAAAATTTCTACATGATACTGGGAACGGTCCCATGAAATCAATCCCCCAAACGTCGAAGATTTCGACTTCAAGAATGTTTTGCAGCAGCATCTCATGTCTCCTTGAGATAATTCCAGTATGTTGACATTTATCACAGTTTATGTAGAATGCATGGGCATCCTTGAACAGACAAGGCCAATAAAAACTCGACTGCAAACCTTGGCAGCAGTTTTGTTACCACTAAATGTCCTCTATATTGTGAAGCATGGCAGTGATGAAGCACAGCTTCCTGTTCATCCTGTGGTACACACCTCCTTATGATCTGATCTACACACATTTTGAAAAGAAGAGGTTCGTCCCAATAATAATGCTTAACATCATTTTGGAACCTCTTCCTAGCTTGATAGTTAAGGTCGGGAGGAAATATTATGCTAACTAAATAATTAACAAAACCAGCATACCAAGGGAGTTCAGAAAACTTACTTGCCGCCCTGGCTGTCGCGGCAGTGCTTGTGGCAGCAAACAGATGCTCGTCAGGGAAGGTCTCCAATATATGTGTCTTGTCTGTCGGCAGATTCCTTCCCCTCTCTAGTCTTGACAAGTGATCTGCAACGTGGTTCTTTGTCCCCTTTTTATCCTTGATTTCAATGTCGAACTCTTGCAGCAACAGAATCCAACGAATCAATCTGGGCTTTGCGTCTTTCTTAGCAAACAGATATTTCAGTGCAGAGTGGTCTGTGTGGACCACCACTTTCGTTCCAAGTATGTAGGATCGGAACTTGTCAATTGAAAACACCATAGCCAACATTTCCTTCTCTGTTGTGGTGTAATTCACTTTGGCATCGTTGAGTGTTTTCCTAGCATAGTAAATTACATGGAATAGCTTGTCCTTCCTCTACCCAAGTGTTGCCCCTACAGCATAATCACTGGTATCACACATAATCTCGAATGGCAACTTTCAGTCCGGTGGCTGTACGATCGGGGCTGTTACTAGCTTCTCTTTCAAAATTCGGAATGCCTCAATACATTCAGTGTTGAAGTCAAATGGATGATTCTGCTCTATTAGGTGGCATAACGGCTTGGTGATCTTCGAAAAATTGGCTATAAACCTTCGATAGAAACCAACATGCCCTAAGAAACTCTGAATTCCCTTGATTGTGGTGGGTGGTGGCAGCTTTTCAATTACCTCAATTTTTGGCATGTCAACCTCTATGACGCGACAGCTTATCTTGTGGCCTAGGACTATCCCTTCATCCACCATGAAGTGACATTTCTCCCAGTTTAATACCAAGTTTGCTTTCTCGCATCTTTCGAGCACTTTATGCAGGTTGCCTAAGCAGCTTTCAAAATTGTCTCCAAAGACAGAGAAATCATCCTTGAATATCTCCAGGAAATCCTCCACCATGTCGGAGAATATTGCCATCATACACCTCTGAAAAGTTGTTGGTGCGTTGCAAAGTCCAAATGGCATCCTCCGAAAAGCGTAAGTACCGTACGGGCAAGTGAAGGTTGTTTTCTCTTGATCCTCCGGTGCGATGGCTATTTGGTTGTAACCTGAGTAACCATCAAGAAAACAGTAATAAGGCTTTCCCGCTAATCTATCAAGCATTTGATCAATAAAAGGTAGGAGAAAGTGGTCCTTCCGGGTAGCTTTGTTAAGCTTCCGATAGTCCATACAAACCCTCCAACCGGTCACGGTCCTGGTTGGGATTAACTCGTTTTCTTCGTTGGTCACCACGGTTATTCCTCCTTTCTTAGGAACGCACTGCACCGGGCTCACCCACTTACTATCCGAGATGGCATAAATTATCCCAGCATCTAGCCATTTGATAATTTCTTTTCGGACCACTTCTCACATAGCATCATTCAAACGTCTCTGGGCATCAATGGTCGGCTTGTGATCATCCTCTAAGAGGATTTTATGCATGCATAGTGCCGGACTGATGCCTTGGATATCAGCTATCGTCCACCCAGTAGACTTTTTGTGCTGCTGCAGCATCCTACTAGTTGTTGTTCCTGTTCCTGCATCAACTTGGAAGAGATGATTACGGGCAACGTATCATTTAATCCAAGAAAAACATATTTGAGCTGCCCTGGCAAGGGCTTAAGATCTAGAACAGGTGGTTCTACAGTTGATGGCTTTTGGATGACATGTTCATTCGAGGTATAGTTTAAGGGCTCGAATAACTTACCTGGACAATTGCCTATCCAGTTTACCTCCTCATGATCTTCAGTATCAGATATGTCAGAGTCTGAGGAGCTGCTGTCGTTGTCACTGTCGTGACAGCCTTCTAAATGGCTGCTGGGGTAGTGGCCAAATTTGATGTCATAACAGTCCGACCTGATGCAGGGTTGGTCAAGGATAACTTCAGTGATAGCCTTGCATTCTTCTTCTGTATCAGCGTGCTTTATTGCTTGGAGAACATTTAGCTTGATCTCTTGATCATTCACTCTCATAGTGAGTTCTCCCTTCTCTAAATCAATCAGTGATCTTCCTGTGGCTAAGAAGGGTCACCCCAGGATGATTGGTGCATTCTCATCTGCTTCACAATCTAAAACAAGGAAGTCAGCAGGAAAAATAAATTTATCCACTCTTACCAGAATATCTTCAATTTTCCCTTCCGATTGCACATAAGAGCGGTCTTCCAGCTACAACATAACTGTCATGGGTCGTGCTCGTCCAATACCAAATTTCTGAAATACAGATTTTGCCAATTAAATTAATACTAGCACCTAGATCACAAAGTGCCTTACCCACGAATTTATCACCGATTATGCATGGTATTATGAAGCTCCCATGATCCTTCTGTTTCTGGGTGAATGCTTGTGCAGAATAGTCATGCATCCTTCTGTCAGTTTTACCGTCTCAAATTCCCCAAGTCTGGATTTCTTTGACATAGCATCCTTGAGAAATTTGGCATAACCAGACATCTCCTTGATAGCATCTAACATCGGAATATTGATGTGGACCTGCTTAAAAATATCATAGATCTTCTTAAGCTGGGATTCCTGTTTCAATTTCTGTAACCGCTGAGGAAAAGAAGGTGGAGGACGATAATCTTCAATGCGTCCTTCCCATTGCATTCGGATCTGAGGAGGTTTAGGTTCTTCATCCTTCTCCTCTGTCCCTTCTGCTGTCATGACAGGTGCATTGGTAGCAGGCTGTTTATTGTCTGTTGGGGCAACGTTCTTGACAGTCGATTCCAGGGCCGGTTCCTTAACTGGTTCAGCTTCCTTCTCTGGCCCTGGTAATTTCTTCTCATTCCTAGTTTTGATGGCTTTACAGTGCTCATGTGCGGGTTGTCTAGCGTTCTCAGTATCGCTTGGGAATCCTCCATTCTGCCTCGGTTTAATATGCTGGGAAACTTGACCCATCTGTGTCTCCAGTGATTTCAGAGTAGCTTCATGGTTAGTCATCTGCATCTCTGTTTTATCCATGAATGACTCAGTCTTCTTGACGAAGTGGTTCATGTTCTCAATGTAAGTTCCTGTTTGAGACATAAATGTAGCCAAGGTCTGTTCCAATATACTAGTTGTGGCTGCTAGTGGCTATTGCGGTTGCTGCCGAATCAGAAGTCTAGGTGCCCCCTAATTTTGAGTGTTCTGTACTTGAGGGTTCAGGGCATTATTTGGGTTGCTCCAAGAGAATTTGGGATCTTTTCTCTAGCTGGTATTGTAATTGTTTGAATTATAATTCTTCTTGTTATAGTTCCCAATGTACATCCCTTCTTCTAGTTGTAGTGGGCAGTCATCCAAACTATGATTCCCACTGCATGTTTCACATACCTCTTATGCAGAGTAGACATGTTTTGAATCCTTTTTCAGCAAGTTTTCTACTACTTTTGTGATATATGCAACTTGTGTCTTTAAGGAATTATCGGCTTCATAATCCTTCACAACTAGTACTCGTTTACCTCTCCTTGATGTGGGGAATCGCTCCTCATTCTTTGCCAAATTCTTTAATACTACCATGGCATCTTCAGGATCTTTATCTAACAACTACCCATTGGCTGCTGAATCGATTCGCATATGAGTCTGTAAGTTGGCAACATTGTAGAATTTGATTACCTGATTCCAAACAGGGAAATCCATGCATCGGGCAATTCCTCAGAAGAGTAGTAAACATGTCTCATGCCTCGTGCATTGGCTCGTCGTCTTCCTGTTGAAAAGTAGCAATTTCGTTACGTAATCGCTCAGATAAATGGGAAGGGTTAAAACAAGACAAAAATTCACGAGTTAAATCTGCCCAAGTTCATATTGAACCCGGCGTTAGTTTGTTCCACCAAGTTTTAGCTCTGTCCCTCAATGAATGAGGAAATAACCGAAGCCTCAGTATCTCCGGATTTACTCCTAGTAGTCTAAAGAACCACAGATTTCTTGGAATGTTTTCAGATGTTCCCTAGCATCCTCTGAAGCAACACCACTAAATTGGCCAGCGGAATTAATCATGCTGAACATTACAGGTTTCAGCTCGAAATTTTCAGCTTCCACATCTGGCAGAGTGGTCTCTAGTTCCACATGATCATTGATCATGTAATCTCGGCATGACCGGTGTGCGGCAGTAGCAGGAGGATCGGCAGGTTTTCTGTTTCCTCCATCTTCGATAGGATCGTTATGATCTTGGGGATTCCCTTGGTTGTTCCTCCTATCTTCGTGTCTTCCGTTCACCATTGCTTCTAACTGTTCCTCAAAGTACTCGTTTCTTTCTACTAGGAGGCGGACTCGTTTCCTGGGGTTGCACGTTCGTTCGATTTCAGGATCTAACATGTGCTCAGGTTCTTTCCCTCGTTGAGATTTGCGCATAAGCAAACAAAAGACATTGTGAAAAGCACAGGGTGAACAATCCAAGAAAAAACAGAAAAATTAAAGAAAGTTCAGTAAAAATAGGGTAAAGATATGTTGCATGTCCCCGGCAACGGCGCCAAAAACTTGTTACGTGTAAAAGTGTCTATCGCAATGTAATGCAAGTGTACACGACACAAGTAGTAAAGTGATACGTAAGTATCGGATATCCTCTCCACAGGGACTGGGCTAATAGCTTTAACCTTGGATTCCTGCACAAGAGGGAAAATAAAGAGTTTAATTGTTTGTCACGAAATACTAAAGAATATTGAAAATAAAAGAGGAAAATATTCAGGGTAAAGAGTAGGTCGATATTGATTTGCTCCGTAGTGCAGGTGTTTGCACTGTCTAGGACTTCTCTGTTCTTTCGTAGCGCCTGTTGCGGCAGGACCTGTTGCGGTAGCGGTCTGTTGTTGTCGCGGCAGCGAACACACAACTCAGTACTTCAAATTTGGCAAGAATCCCTGTTGTGCCTTGGCCTATCCCTAGGTCCAAGTCTGTCGATGAACACGTCTTTGATGATACCTCCCGGCGTAAATCGAAGGATGAACACCGATGTTGTAGAATTCTTCCTTAGCCACTTAACCTCGTCCTATCCCTAGGTCCGAGATAGTTCAACCATAAACTGGAGAACCCATACTTATTCCTTTCATCTACTTAACTCTCCCGATATTAAGTAAATGTGTAATCTCACAATGCTCTCCCGATACTCTTGCAAGATGTTGAAAACCAGAATAAGCAAACTTGAAGTCTATTTTATTGAACAGAAAAAAATCCTAAAACAATGCAATCCTTGCAACTACTTTACATAATCAACCCTTAGCCCTAGGGGAAGTTTAGAACATGATGTGATGGGGGAAAACGACTAGGGTTTATGGGAAGACGGCTAGAGAATAAGATATCCTTCCCTAGGTCGAATTACATGCCTTTATATAGGCCTTGGGTTCATGTTTTCTAATATGGCAAGAATACAAGTTTAAATTAAAGTACAACTCTATTAAAGACTAAATCATCAGAGTAGATGTCTTTAACTCGTCCTCTCTTCTTGCTTGGAGTTTCTTCCTTGAACTTTGGGCTTGACCTTCATTTTGATCTAGGGCTCAGAAAATTATAAGAGTTATTCACGACAGACCGGCCTAATTTCCTCTTTCTGTCGAGCTCCACTTCACTTCTTCCCTTCATTATTGTTGTCGTCATTGGCTGCCACGGCAGCGGCCATGGCTGCATCCTTTTTCTCGTCTGCAGTCCTGTGTTCCAGCTCTGCTTCTCCACTGCCTTACGTCTGCTACAGCAGCTACCTGCAAAAGTAACCAATTTCAGTAGAAAACTGTGCCATTGTGATGTATGACTGAAATCTATCCTAAATGCAATGAATTATGCTTGAATGCAGCAGAAATATGGGTTAAATAGGGGTAAAATATAGAAATTTTACACACTCAACAGCAGCAACCGCAACAGTAGCCGCAACAGCCACCGGCAGCCACACCTAGTATACTGGAGCAGACCTTGGCCACATTTATGTCTCAGACAGGAACTTACATCGCAAACATGGATCACTTCATCCAAAATACTTGGTCGTTCATGGATAAAACAGAGATGCGAATGACTAACCATGAAGCTACTCTGAAATCACTGGAGACACGGATGGGTCAGGTTTCCCAGCATATTAAGCCAAGGCATAACGGGTGATTCCCTAGCGATACTGAGGTCACTAGACAACCCACACATGAGCAGTGCAAAGCTATCACAACTAGGAGTAGGAAGCAATTACCAGGGCCAGAAAAGAAAGCTGAACCAGTTAAGGAACTAGCCCTAGAATCGACTGCCGCGAATGCTACCCCGACAGACGATAAACAGCCTGCTGCCACCACACATGTCACGACAGCAGAAGGGACAAATGAGAAGGATGAAGAACCTAAGCCTCCTCATATCTGAATACCATGGGAAGGACACATTGAAGATTATCGTCCTCCACCTCCTTTTCCACATCGGCTACAGAAGCAGAAACAGGAGTTCCAGCTTAAAAAGATCTATGATATTTTTAAGCAGGTCTACATCAATATTCCGCTGTTAGATGCCATCAAGGAGATGCTCGGTTATGCCAAGTTTCTCAAGGATGCTATGTCAAAGAAATCCAGACTTGGGGAATTTGAGACGGTTAAACTGACAAAAGGATGCATGACTATTCTGCACAAGCATCCACGCTAGAAAAAGAAGGATCATGGGAGCTTCATAATAACGTGCATAATTGGTGATAAATTTGTGGGTAAGGCACTTTGTGATCTAGGTTCTAGTATTAATTTAATGTTAAAATATGTATTTCAGAAACTAGGTATTGGACGAGCACGGCCCACGACAGTTATGCTGCAGCTGGCAGACCGCTCTTACGTGCAACCAGAAGGAAAGATTGAAGATATCCTGGTAAGAGTGGATAAGTTTATTTTTCTTGGTGATTTTCTTGTTTTAGATTGTGAAGCAGATGATAATGCACCAATCATCCTAGGGCGACCCTTCTAAGCCACAGGAAGATCACTGATTGATGTAGAAAAGGGAGAACTCACAATGAGAGTGAATGATCAAGAGATCAAACTAAATGTTCTCCAAGCAATAAAACATGTTGATGCAGAAGAAGAATGCAAGGCTATCACAGAGGTAATCCTTGATCAACCCTGCATCAGGTCATACTGCCATGATATCAAGTTTGGTCACTGCCACAGCAGCCACCTAGAAGACTGTCACGGCAGCGACAATGACAGCAGCTCCTCGGATTCTGACATATCTGACACTGAAGATCATGAGAAGGTAAACTGGATAGGCAATCGTCCAGGTAAGTTATTCGAGCCCTCTATACCTCGAATGAACATATCATCCAGAAGCCATCAACTGTAGAACCACCTGTTCTAGACCTTAAGCCCCTGCCAGGGCAGCTCAAATATGTTTATCTTGTATTAAATGATACGTTGCACGTAATCATCTCTTCCAAGTTGATGCAAGAACAGGAACAGCAACTGATAAGCATGCTGCAGCAGCATAAAAAGGCTATTGCATGGACGATAGCTGATATCCAAGGCATCAGTCCGGCACTATGCATGCACAAAATTCTCTTTGAGGATGATCATAAGCCAACCATTGATGCCCAGAGACGCTCGAATGATGCTATGCGAGAAGTGGTTCGAAAAGAAATTATCAAATGGCTAGACGTTGGGATAATTTATGCCATCTCGGATAGTAAGTGGGTGAGTCCGGTGTAGTGCATTCCCAAGAAGGGAGGAATATCCGTGGTGACCAATGAAGAAAACGAATTAATCCTAATCGAGACTGTGACCGGTTGGAGGGTTTGTATGGACTACCGGAAGCTTAACAAAGCTACCCGGAAGGACCACTTTCCCCTGTCTTATATTGATCAAATGCTTGATAGATTAGCGGGAAAGTCTTATTACTGTTTTCTTGATGGTTACTCAGGTTAAAACAGAATAGCCATCGCACCGGAGGATCAAGAGAAAACGACTTTCACCTGCCCATACGGTACTTACGCTTTTCAGAGAATGCCATTTGGACTTTGCAATGCACCAACAACCTTCTAGAGGTGCATGATGGCTATATTCTCCGATATGGTGGAGGATTTCCTGGAGATATTTATGGACGATTTTTCTGTCTTTGGGGACAATTTTGAAAGCTGCCTAGGCAACCTACAGAAAGTGCTCGAAAGATGCGAGAAAGTGAACTTGGTATTAAACTGGGAGAAATGTCACTTCATGGTGGATGAAGGGATAGTCCTAGGCCATAAGTTAAGCTGCCGCAGCATAGAAGTCGATAGAGCAAAGATTGAGGTGATTGAAAAATTGCCGCCACCGACCACAGTAAAGGGAATTCAGAGTTTTTTGGGGCATGTTGGGTTCTATCAAAGGTTTATAGCAAATTTTTCGAAGATCATCAAGCCGTTATGCCACCTACTAGAGCATAATCATCCCTTCGACTTCAATACTGAATGTAATGAGGCATTCAGAATTCTGAAAGAGAAGCTAGTAACAGCCCCAATTGTACAACCACCGGACTGGAAGTTGCCATTCGAAATTATGTGTGATGTCAGTGACTACGTTGTAGGGGCATCACTTGGGCAGAGGAAGGACAAGCTATTCCACGTAATTTACTACGCTAGCAAAACACTCAATGATGCACAAGTGAATTACACCACAACAGAGAAGGAACTGTTAGCAGTGGTGTTCTCGATTGACAAGTTTCGGTCCTACATACTTGGAACGATAGTGGTGGTCCACACAGACCACTCTGCACTGAAGTATTTGTTTGCTAAAAAAGACGCAAAGCCCATACTGATTCGTTAGATTCTGTTGCTGCAAGAGTTCGACATTGAAATAAAAGATAAAAAAGGGACAGAGAACCAAGTTGCAGATCACTTGTCAAGATTAGAGAGGGGAAAGAGTCTCCCAACAGACAAGACACACATACTGGAGACCTTCCCTGACGAGCAGTTGTTCGCTGCCACAAGCACTTCCGCGATAGCCATGGCGGCAAGTAAGTTTTCTGAACTCCCCTGGTATGCTGGTTTCGTTAATTATTTAGTTAGTGGAATATTTCCTCTTGAACTTAACTATCAAGCTAGGAAGAGGTTCCAAAATGATGTTAAGCATTATTATTGGGACGAACCTCTTTTTTTCAAAAATTGTGCAGATCAGATTATTAGGAGGTGTGTACCACATGATGAGCAGGAAGTTGTGCTTCATCACTGCCATGCTTCACAATATGGAGGACACTTAGGTGGTAACAAAACTGCTGCCAAGGTTTTGCAGTCTGGTTTTTATTGGCCCTCATTGTTCAAGGATGCCCAAGCATTCTACAAAAGTTGTGACAAATATCAACGAACTGGAAACATCTCAAGGAGACATGAGATGCCGCTGCAAAACATCCTTGAAGTCGAAATCTTCGACGTTTGGGGGATTGATTTCATGGGACCGTTCCCAACATCATGTGGGAATCTTTATATCCTCTTGGCAGTGGAATACGTATCCAAATGGGTTGAAGCGATCACCACACAGAAAAACGATGCCAATATTGTTCAGAGATTTCTGCATAAGAACATTTTTTTCCAGATTTGGCATCACTTAAGCGATCATCGGTGATGAAGGGAGACATTTCGACAATAGGGTAATAGCTGCTGCCTTAAGGAAATATGGCGTTAAGCATCGGATCGCAACAACTTATCACACTCAGACCAATGGACAGGCCGAAATATCCAACAGAGAGGTAAAGAACATTCTTGAGAAGATGGTTAAACCAACTCGAAAGGACTGGTCCTTACACCTCAATGATGCACTCTGGGCCTACAGAACATCATTTAAAACTCTATTGGGAATGTCACCCTACCGGCTGATATATGGAAAAACATGCCATCTACCTGTTGAGATAGAGCACAGAGCATACTGGGCCATCAAAGCAGTGAACATGGACATGGAAAAGGCAGGACAAAAGAGGCTACTTGACTTGAATGAGATTGAAGAAATTCAAGCAATGGCCTATGACAACGCAAGGATTTACAAGGACAAAACAAAAAAGTGGCATGACAAGAAGCTGTTGCCACGACAGTTCCTCCCAAGGCAGCTTGTGTTGTTATTCAACTCTAGGTTGAAACTCTTCCCAGGGGACGGTCCGGCCCATTTCAAGTTGTGCAAGTTTTTCCTCATGGTGTCATCACGATCAAATCCTTAAAAGACGGGCACCAATTTAAAGTCAACGGACAGATACTGAAGCATTATCAGGGGACTGAAGCCCCAAGAATGCAGGAAGTGGTTACTTTAGGAGATGTCCCTCCTGGCATCCCTAATTTAACTTAATTTTATTTTTATTATATATATATATATATTAGGAAATTAGAATTATTTTATTTTTAAGAACTAAGTTTTTGTTTTAATTATTTTTAGGAAATAAAGGAGACAAGAAGATGAGAAGAAGTGAACTAGCCCACTATCTCACCAGCAGCCCAAAAAACCCAAAGGAGGAACCTGTCGTCACAACTATCGCGACAGACGCGGAAAATACAGCATGTCAACACGTTGTCGCGGCAGACACGCAAACGCGTAACAAATGCGCAGCAGACACGGAAACGCGTGACAGACGCGTCAGAAACCGCGTAACAGCTGGCCCCGTTATTCGCGCCTGTCGTTACAGCTCCAACGGGCAGCAACCTCTTCATCTATATAAATCTCGTTTTACTATTCATTTTTCACCTCACTTTTACTCTCTCTACTTGCTTTCTCTCTAGTTTTACATTTTCTTTCATTTCTACAGTCCTGCAACTATGAGTACCAGAAACACAAGGAGAAGTGTTGCCTCAAGCTCTACTGCAGCAGCAGGCACTCCCAGCCACAACAGAATCCCAAACCGCTTTGCCACCGTAGATTCCAATGACCGATACTACACCTCCTTCCAGAAAAGGGAAATGTGGGAAGAGAAAGGGTTCATCTACACCAAACGAACGGAGAACCTTGGGCTCGAACCATTCATCGCCCGCAAAATCAGAGCACTTCAATGGCAAATGTTTGCTGCCCAACTTGAGGAAATGAATGTCACTCTGGTCAGAGAATTCTACGCTGCCGTCGACAGCAAAGACACGACGGCCGTGACAGTACGTGGTAAGGAAGTCCCTCTTAAGCCGGAGTACATTAATACCCTCTATGGACTCTACGTCGGCAGAAAGAAAGATGGGCATAAGATGTTCGTGGAGAGCCTGTCGGCAGCAGATTACGACGCTGTCATGGCAGAACTGACAGAGGAAGGGACCCAGTGGAATACAGACCCAAAACACCCACGGACGGTGAAACGAGCTCAACTCACCCCCGAGGCAAAACTGTGGAACGCCTTCGTAAAAAAGAGAATTATGCCTTCCTCACACAACAGCACAGTGGATCAACCCAAGTTAGCTCTCGTTCATTCCATTTTAAACGAGAGACCCATTAATGTTGGCCGCTATATTCGGGAGGGGATTTTGGACTGTGCACTTTAGCCATCGGGACCCCTTGTCTTCCCCTACCTCATCACAGAAATCTGCCAAAGCCACAACGTCCCTAAAATTGTTGAAGATCTCAAGGTTCGAGGTAAAGGATGGACGGAGAAAAATATCTTCAGTTTGATGGAGCTGAAAGCTGCAACACCAATGTCCTGTTTCAACCCATCTGCCGCGATAGAGGAACCAGCAGAGCCTACCCAGACAGAGCCTGCCGCCGTAGAACAGCAGCAGCTCCCCCAGCAGACTCCTCCACCCAAATCCTAGCTACCCTACAGAAAACGGAGGAACGGTAGCTGGGTCTAATGAGCTTTGTTCGCGACTTCACAACAACCACAGTATATTTCATTAAAAGTAATTTAAATTTTACAGATGTACAATTCCCTGTCTTCCTCGATCACTACTTTGCTGCACCCACACCTTCCCATACCCCTACCCCTGCTGCCACACCGAAAATACCTTCTGTTGTGTCCACTCCAACCCCGGCCGCGACAGCTGTAGGTGGCAGCCACACCGCCACTGCCTCTGCCAGGGGAGAAAAGCAAAAGGAGCCATCGTTCGACCTCGACGAAATTATTGCTGGTTTTTCCTCCTCCTCAATTTGGGAGGAATCTGATGGCGAGCACTCTGTCAAGAGGAACCTTTTTAAGGAATTCACTCAGATGAAGCGGCAAAAACCCAACACCGGTGACGGACCATCCGGCCAGGGGAAGTCGGACAGCAGCAACAGCAGTGGTAGCAGCAGCATTAGCTCTTCCGAGGAGGTTAAAGTGCTGGAGAGACTACCCCAGATCTCACCTACTCGCATCCAGCCCTCGATGGAAGTAGAGAAAAAGACTGCCTCCACCTCTCCAAGCCATCTGCCGGCACCGACGATGAAGGTCACTGCCCGCCGGCTGGTACAGATCAGCAGCAGCGACGACAACATTTAAAATTTAAGTTTTTTGTCTTATCTTTGATGTCTGCTATTTTGTTATAATTGTGATATTTTTATTTTCTTTCCTTTATTCTGTCATCATGCATTGAGGCCATTGCAACCCTTGAGTTTGGGGGTGGAATCCCTCAATTAATGAAGTGTCTATTATGTTTTGAATATGTGTCTAAGTGTTAGTTTATTTTTGCTTAAAAAATATTTGGCTTAAATTTTTTGAACTTTTATTATCTGCTGCTGCCATCTCTGTTGTGACAGTCCCTTAAAAATATTTTAGGAAGTAAGTAGAGCCTTAGTATAGTTCTGAAAAACTGAAACACTTTGTGACTTACTTGATAAAAGACTTTCTCTAGCATACTTAGAATAGAAAACTTAGAAGTTAGAGTAGAAAGAGACTAGAAACTCAGGAAACCTAGAGGTGCCTATCACTGGCTCTAGGAAAATAACCAGAGTAAAACTTCTAGAGGTGCATATCACCGACTCTAGATAGTTAACTAGAGGTGCCTGAAATACTGGTTCTAGTAAAGAAACAAAAAAATTCCAACAAAGAAGGAAAACAACTAGAGGTGCTCGTTACTGGCTCTAGTGAAAAAATGAATTAAGTCTCGAAGGAAAACTCTAATCAAGCTAAGTATAATATTCTAGTTGCTAGGGAAGTCTATATATACGTTCACAATAATTGCACACACATGCACGAGAACTATACTTTTGCTCTAAGTAAATCCTTAAATATTTGAACAAGTGCTAAGCATGATAAGGATGGTATTGTGGATAAGGATTGTTCACTAAATTAAGCCAAGAATATATATATATATATATATATATATATATATATATATATATATATATATATATATCTGTGTGTGTGTGTGAGTGTGTGTGTGTGTGTGTGTGTGTGTGTGTGTGTGTGTGTGTGTGTGTGTGTGTGTGTGTGTATGTATGTATGTATGCATGCATACATGTTAGTTAGGTTGCATTTGCTTGAGGACAAGCAAGGATTCGAGTTTAGGGTGTGTTGAGTGTGTAAAAGTTCTACTTTTCACCCCCTTATTTACCCCATATTCCTGCTGCATTCAAGCATATTTCATTGCATTTAGGATAGATTTCAATTATACATCACAATTATATAAAAAGGCACAGTTGCTACTAATTTTGGTTACTTTTGCAGGTAGCTGTTGTAGTAGACTCAGGGCAGTGGAGAAGCAGAGCTGGAACACAGGACTGAAGTCGAGAAGGACGATGCTGCCGAGGCCCCTGCCGTGGCAGCTAAGAACAACAGCAATGGTGAAGGGAAAAAGTGAAATGGAGCTCGATAGAAAGAGAAAATTAAGCCGGTCTGTTGTAGAGCACTCATATATTTTTCCAAGCCTTAGATCAGAATGAAGGTCAAGCCCGAAGTTCAAGAAAGAAACTCCAAGCAAGAAAAGATGACGAATTAAAGACATCTACTCTGAAGATTTAGTCTTTAATAGAGTTGTACTTTAATTTAAACTTGTATTCTTGCCATATTAGAAAACTTGAACCCAAGGCCTATATAAAGGCATGTAATTCGACCTAGGGAGGGATATCTTATTCTATAGTCGTCTCCCCATATACCCTAGTCGTTTTCCCCCTTCTCATCATGTTCTAAACTTCCCCTAGGGCTAAGGGTTGATTCTGTAAAGTAGTTGCAAGGATTGCATTGTTTTAGGATTTTTTCTGTTCAATAAAATAGACTTCAAGTTTGCTTATTCTAGTTTTCAACATCTTGCAAGAGTATCGGGAGAGCATTTTGAGATTATACATTTACTTAATATCGGGAGAGTTAAGTATACGAAAGGAATAAGTACGTGTTCTCCGGTTTATGGTTGAACTATCTTGGACCTAGGGATAGGACAAGGTTAAGTGGCTAATGAAGAATTCAACAACATCGGTGTTCATCCTTCGAATCACGCCGGGAGGTATCATCAAAGACGTGTTCATCGACAGACTTGGACCTAGGGATAGGACAAGACACAGCGGGGATTCTTGCCAAGCTTGAAGTACAGAGTTGTGTGATCGATGCCGCGACATCAACAGACCCCTACCGCCGCAGGTGCTGCCGCGACAGGGGCAACGACAGAACAAAAAGTCCTAGACATTGCAACACCTACACTATTGAGCAAATCAATACCGGCTTATTCTCTCTATCCTGATTTCTTTAATATTTTATCTTCAGTATTCTTTAGTATTCCCTTACATCCAATACTTCGTGTATCACTTTACTACTTACGTCGTGTACACTTGCACTCTATTGCAATAGACTCTTTTACACGCAACAATCCATACGGAAACGAATGAACACTAAAAAGGTGACGGCCAAAGAAAAGATATTTGGGGAAAAGTCGGGCGCATGCCCGGCACCTTTATTTATATTGAAGCTTAACGAAAATAAATCAGAAGCCAAAAGAACATCTGATGAAGTGCCTAATGAGGTGTGAGTAAGCCTCTTTATATAACCCCCTACATCCAAGTCCTATTCTAACTAGGATAACTACTACTCAATCCTACTTTAACTAGGATAACTATTATATTATTCCTTCAGGGAGTAGTACTCCTTATCCTCCAAGGATTCGTACTCTTTAACCTCCAAGGATCCATCAAGTCAGTTGGTTTCTAAGCCCAAGTCGGTGAGGTGGGCATGTCCACCCCCTCGATGTGCACCCTTAGTGCCGGCCCTAGGCTCTTCGGTGTGCACCTTCGCTGCCGGCCCAAGGCCCTTCAATGTGCACCCTTGGTGTCGGCCCTAGGCTTTTCGGTGTGTGCTGAACTCGGTCGCCTGGTCCGTCCTTGGAGCGCTCGCTCGTCCAGCCCCTCAGTGTGCTTCCTTGGTGTCGGCCTCCTGGTGTGCGTCTGGCCCGGCCCCTTGGTCCGCACACCCATCCCTGTGGGTTGCGGACGTGTCCCTTCAGTGTGTGGGCTCGGTTCCCTTGCGGCGCGTCGAACCAAGACCCTCGGTTGCTCTTCCTCAGGTTGTGCAGGTGTTGTCCTTAGGCTCCTCTCATGTGCGCGTGTGCGCCCTTGGGTGAAGCTGTACGTCCCCATTATGTGTGGGCATGGCCCTCTCGGTCTGCCCCGAGCTAGGTCCCTCGGGTGTTGTCTCTTGGTGAGCACGGACTTAGCTCCTAGGTGCGTGGTTTCATCCTTTCGGTGTGCCCAGCACCCTGGTGTAGTGGCTTGGTGCTTCAGATTTGGGGTGATGAATGTTGGGATCGAGCTCCTATGTTTAAGAGACAATTATCTCGCTTGCAAACATATCTGGGCAGGATTAAATATATGACGAGATTGTATGATATCGTAATCATCGTTGATCAGCAAGAAGAATATACGGGTCTTCGAGAATGTATCACTTTGGGAATTCCAACAATTTGTTTAATCAAAACAAATTGTGATCTCGATCTCACAGATATTTCGATTCCAGCAAATGATAACGCTATAGCTTCAATCCGATTAATTCTTAACAAATTAGTAGTCACAAGTTGTGAGGGTCATTCTAGCTATATACGAAATCCTTGATTAATAATAAATTAATAATAAGATTAAAAAATTATTTTTTGGAACTACATAGATCTATGGAATCGGTTACTATATCCTGAATCGCACAATAGAGATAAAAATCGTAAATATTGTGTGATTAGTTTAGTTGGTGCCAAAAATATAGAATTTGAGTAGGAAAGAGAGAATATTGAATCAAAATAATTCCTTTTTTAAGTAAAGTTCTATATCTGTTAGAGGTCAATATGAATGGTATATCATGTTCCATCAACACACCAAACGGGTTATACGATATCTCTAGTGTGGAAGTAGGCCAACATTTCTATTGGCAAATAGGAGGTTTCCAAGTCCATGCCCAAGTATCATCAATATCTACTGGAGGAGCAACAATGAAGGCGATAATAAATACATAAGTTGCGGTCAATAAGGTAGGGATCATCAAACCACTAAACCATCCAATGTAAAGACAGTTTTCAGTGCTAGTTATCCAATTACATAAACGACCCTATAGGCTTTCGCTTTCTTGTCTCTCTAAAATTGCAGTCATGGTGAAATCTTTGTTTATTTAATCATCAGGGACTCCGAAACGCACAAATTATCTAGAAATAGATAATTGAAGGCTTGTTATTAAACAGTATAACATGACTTATATACTCGTGTCAACCAATATCAAATAGAAAATATACATCTAGGATCGTATCTAGATTTATCATTTTTTAATCATAGGAGTTACAAAAGGAAAATACGAATTGATATGCATATGATATATATCCATATGATTCCTATATTCTATTAGGAATAGAATTTCGATATGATAATAAAAATGGGTTGCCCAGGACTCGAACCCAGAACTAGTCGGATGGAATAGATAATTTCCTTGTTAAAATGAAATTTCATTAATCATGAAATAGTTAAAGAATAAAAATCCCTCCCCAAACAAGACACGAAAAAAAATTGGAATACTCGGCCTGGCCCCATGATGTGTGACTCGATCGACCCTTGAAATTTAGTCCGTGACATTCTCCCCCACTGGTTCTAGCGACGCCCTCGTCGCTCGGCTAAAATGGCACCAGCTTACTTGGTTTTTGAACTGCCATACGACCTTGTTGGCTCCCAACTCCCTTTGTTGTCGGGAAGTCCTTTCCATAGGACAAAGTACTCATGTCTCGGTTGTTGTCACGGTCGTTGAATGACCCTTTCCGCTTGGATGTATCCAATTTTATCTGTATATGAGACCTTTACCTCGTTGGGTGCTTGGTGTAGCTTGCCTTGATCAGCATCCAGCTTACCTCAATGGTATGGCTTGAGTGAACTAACATTGAACTCTAGATGAGCCCGGATGGTCGACGGCAACTCTAATTGGTACGTCTTCCTACCTACTCGTTTTGATACTTTGAACGGGCCCTCGTACCTTCGCACAAGCCTTCTGTGGGTAGTTGGATTGTGCGATACCCCGATCAACATGGCAAGAACTAAGTCTCCAACTTTGAAGTTTCTGTCCCTACGTTTCTTGTATGCCCGCTTCTTGGCCTGCTTTTTCACCTCGTGTAAACAATCTCGAACGGGTGGCTCTGCCCTTGGCATAAGCTCGATCTTGTGCTTGACTTCCCGCTTTGGTGGAATCTTAGGTGATTCAGGTGGCATCAAATCCCGAGACTCGGATGCAACTCGTCCCGCCTTTATTTGGACTTCTTCGGACATGGTTGGCTCGTCATGTACCATCGTTACTAAGGATGTTGGCACTTCCTTGCGTCCCCCTTCATTGAACTGAATGGTTGACACCATCTTGGCCCTAACTCCGGATTGTCGCTTCATTTTTACTGCGCATGGGCGTGCTGGGTCAAGTATGTATAAGCAATTGGCAAACAGATCAAGGAATGCCTTGATTTGATCAAGGAAATCGATGCCAATCACTATGTCAAAGTCGTCAAGGGGAATGACTTTGATGGTTTCTTTGTTGAACCAGTCGCCTGTGTTAAGTTTGACTTCTCTTGCTACCTCGGCGTTTAGCGTCTCCTTGGAATTCACGGTTTTAATAAACCCTCTTGCCTTCTCGACACGAAGGCCAAGTTTTTTGGCAGCCTGTTCTAACACGAATAAATCTGAGGCACATGTGTCCACTAGTGCGCTCAATTTTTGGCCTGCCAAGGTGATGTCCACGAACATCAGACCCTTCTCTTTAGAACCCTTCTTAGTCTCTATGGAACTGATGATAGAATTGAGTTTGGTGAGTTCCTTTTCTTCTTCACTATCCTCTCCTTGGATGGCCGCTGCTTTCTCGAGTTTGGGACAATTCCCTTTCATGTGATTGCCTCCGCAGTTGTAACAACTAAAATTGTTGTTGTTCTTTACCCACGGCTTACGGAGTTTGACATCTTCGTTTGATGGCTTCTTGGTTTCGTCCTTGGGATGTCTATCCTGATCTTCCTCGTCATTGTCTTCATACTTCGACTTTTTTCTTGGCTTGTCTGACTTTGTAACCCCCTCGTCTCGGCCTAGCCAACAGATCGGTCCGAACGGGTTACACGGGGAAAACTGAAGCAAAACCCGCTAAGGCCTCACTCCGATTAGCAACCCTATTTTTTCATTTATATATCTTGTCTAAATACCACATTTAATCCTAAGTGTGAAAAACAACAGCGGAAAAGGAAATATAGATACGAACCAAGCATGGCATACGATATCTTAAACTTACCAATAGTTCACTTATCATTTTTCATGCTCACGAGGCAAAACATTTACAAGAGGCACATACAACTCAATTAGGAAGCCTACCGGCTATAAGGACTAAGGTACGATGTTGGAAAACCCTCGAAGATGCCGAATATCCATTTTAGATGCTTGCGTTTCGAAACAGGTTCACCCATTCCGAAACACGAGCTCCATTTAAAGAGGCAGAACCAAGTTGTTCCGAAACGGTCCCACCATGTTCCGAAATGGGAGCCTCCAGTGGCAAATCGTACCGAAACGACCCTACATGGTTCCGAATCATGAGCCTCTAGTGGCAAATCGTACCAAAACGGCACCAACCCGTTCCGATACGGGTACCCCTGGATCTCGACCATTTCGAAACCATATCGGGCGTTTCGAAACACGTGCACACAGTTTGGCCCGAAAATATGTTTTGGCATCTCCAAACGTCCCCAAACTCGCCCTGAACCATCACAACCCACATGGCAACATGTCATACATACAATCTAGAGGCAAGACACCCTAATCACATCATCATACATACAATCAAGCAATAAAATTGATTTCAAATCTAAAGCTCACAAAAACACTTGGTTTCAAAATACCTACAAGTCAAAACTCAAGGCAATTCATACATGGTCACATCACACCTCAACATATCATAGTATCAACCTCTAAAACATGCTAGCAACATAAACAAAGCCAAAGCATAGAAGTTTGAACACCAACTCCTTAACATACAAATCTAGTATTCTCATTATCTAAGCATTATTACAAACACAAAACCATACTTTGAGCTAGAAAGAGACTCCAAGAACCCCTCCTTTTCCCACTTGCCTCCCGAAGTCTCTAACGATCTGCATCGTTGGAAAAGGAGAGTGTAAGCTTGAAAGCTTAGTGAGCGGAGCTCTAAAACACAACAACAATGTAGTTTTAAACTATACTTTTAGATTTAAAGCAACCATTAAAGGAAAAGATGTAATGAAAAACAAGCATAAATAATACATGGTATGCACATGCATGACCAAAACCCGGTGGGACTACACATCACCGTTCACAACAACTAGTAGTTTTTCGATGGGACTACACATCATCGTACTCTTCTACTAGTCACTACCGGTGGGACTACACATCAACGTAGCAACGAAAACCATCACGTGAGGCTCGACACCAACAACGACTAAACAACAACGTTAAACGGAGAGTAAAGGCAATCCACATTTCATACAACAACACAATTAATCGCACACACCAACACTTAACGAACAAGGTGAATTAGCAAACTTACACTTGGGTTTAGGTTAGCCCTTAAGGCTCCACCCAAACCCCCAAGAACCCACTTTGAAATCATTTTAAACTTCAAACATTACCACTCGTCGATTGAGCCCAAACGAAAGCCGTAACGCCGATCTAAAGCCTCTGTAGCACACGGTATCGCACCCGAAGTACCCGAAACAATATCCTCTGCTTCAAGAAAACCCAAAAAACTATAAGAATGCTAATACACTTGTAAACCAGCAACAACCCAGAAATCTACTCCTTGCAACCAAAACACATCGATTCAAATCCAATTTTCATCCAAACTTCACCATTTTCGTTCTAGAAAAACCCCACACTGAATCCAATCATTTCAACCATCAAAACACATCAAAAATCATCTAGAAACATCCCTCAACATCAAGGGAACCACTAGCCACGTTTTCAACCTAAAAACTCAACTTTTTCAACCTTAAAATCCCATTGTTATACCCATTTCGGGTTTCCCACTATTTGCCATCATTTTAACATTTTGAAGACACCAAATCACAATTAAAAACACCCTTAAACATGACCTTAAAATACCCTGTAACACCCCAATTTTGGGCTTAGAAGTTTTGGGTTTGGACCGGGCCGGTCGGGTTGCGGTTCGAATATAAAGGGTGAATTTAGGAAAGCCTAGTTCGGGTTGCATTAAAAATATGGAAAAATGTCTTAAAATCCTCTTTTATTATATATAAGAGAATGGTGAAATCAATTTTCAAAATGAGGTTTGGAAGAGTGACATTTTGGGTTAGTGACTAAAATGTAATTTTTGAAAACTTGGTGACTGTTTTAAAAATGATTGAAACTTTGAATCTTTAAGGAGCTATTTACCCATAAGAGTTTCTCCAGATTTTTCTGAATATTAATCAATTAATTAATGGTTTTTAATTGGATGAAAAAGGAGGGCAAAGATATTTTGGCATTTTAACTAACTTTTTCCCAATTTTCCATTTTCTATTCTCTCAACTTTTCTCTCAACCCAAACACATTTCTCCAGCAAATTTCCCTCTGATTTTGACATCTAAAGATTAGATTTCAACCTTCATTTGATCTCTAATCATTTTTGTATCAAAACCTTAGCATTTGCTTATTGGATTTTCAAGAATCTTGGTTCCAAAAAGGGAGAAACTCAAGTTTAGAGGTATGAACGTCCTTTTCCTCTAAATACTCAGTTCTTTACTGAAATTCCTAAGTTCTTAATCCTTGATTTGTGTTTTATTAAAGGTTTTACAATTGTGTTCTTGATCTTGGCTTTAAAATGAAAGATTTGGTTAATTTTTGATGAAATTCGTATGGATTGATTGGGCACTGTTTTGAGGTGTCTTTTTGATGTTAAATGAATGTAAAATTGATGAGGAATTGAAGTTTAATCAATGTAATCCCAGATAGGTTGATCTTCCTAAGTTTTGCTTGAGTTTTTGGTTGTTTTTGGAGTGATCTTGATGATCTGCTTTAGCTGGAGGTATAAGGACGTGATTAGATCCATTTTGGATGTTAACTGAGGTTTAAGAATGATTGGAATTGATGGATCATGGTTGGGTAGTGTTGTGGAGTTGTTTGGAGGTGATTTCGGTTGTGTTTGGTAGCCGAAATGGGAGTGTTGATGAGAGCAGCGAGTTTAGGTGCTTTCATTGAAGATATTAATGCATGATGATGCATTAATCCTCTGCTTTGATGTGTTTAAAACATGGGAGACATCTTCGGATCCTTGTGGTGTTGAACCGGAAGCTTGATTGGTGTTTCGGCAAGTTGCGAAACGGAATCGGTGAGTGGAATTTGGTTTTCAGCTTTGAAACCAATGTTTTGAAGGTTTGGGAGCTTAGTTTAAGTCTAAACAACTTTGCTAAGCTCAAGAGTAAGTTTTCGGAAAAACTCTCTTGTTGATGAACCATGAGTTGGTTGAATGCAATGTGATTTGTTTGCATGTTTTAAATTCTGTTTTGAAAGCATGTTTTAGCATGTTTATTTGCTGATTTTATAAGCCATGTGTTGAAGGATGCTCAAGGTAAGAGATCCTTGTTTTGAACATTGTTAAATGATTATGGCTTTGTTAAATGCTTTAAAACAGTGGAATATTGTTGTTAAGTGATGTATATTGGCAAGTGATGTTTTGAGAATGGTTAAGAACACTATGGTGGTTAAAAGTCCATAGGTGGTTCTTGTATTAAGAACAACATGGTGGTTAAAAGTCCATGGTTGGTTCTTGTGCTAAGGTCACAAAGGTGGTTAAAAGCCCTTGTGTGAGCCTTGTGTATTGTAAGGTCACAAAGGTGGTTAAAAGTCCTTGTGTGGACCTTGTGTATTTTAAGAACACCATGGTGGTTAAAAGTCCATGGGTGATTCTTGGTTAAGGTCACAAAGGTGGTTAAAAGTCCTTGTGTGGACCTTGTGTATTTTAAGAACACCATGGTGGTTAAAAGTCCATGGGTGATTCTTGGTTAAGGTCACAAAGGTGGTTAAAAGTCCTTGTGTGGACCTTGTGGATTGTAAGAACACCATGGTGGTTAAAAGTCCATGGGTGATTCTTGTGCTAAGGACACAATGGTGGTTAAAAGTCCATGTGTGGTCCTTGTGAATTGTAAGATCACAATGGTGGTTAAAAGTCCATGTGTGGATCTTGTGTTGATTGTATTTTGAGATGGAAAAAGACTATGATTATCATTTGTGGCCAATATGACATGTTAATAAAATTGAAGCATGAAATGCTTGTTTTAAATGCTTATGTGCATGTGTAAATGTTATTTTGAACTAAGGTTTGTAAAGGTGTTTTATAAATGCATTATTGAGTTGTTTTAAATGAGCATTCCTCACTAAGCTATTTGCTTACGCTCTCTCTTTTCTTAAACCAATATTGCAGAGCATTGATGTGCTTATAAGGGCAGCAAGAGGTCAAGAATCCAAGTGAAGAACTAAGCTCATGTATGGTGAAAGTTTCTTAACACTATTAGCTTTTGGCATTTGGCAATGGGGAACCTATGTTGTTGTTTTGGGAGATGTTTTGGACTCCCTAGGTTGGTTTTATGCTTATGATGATGATGGAACATGTAATTGGCCTTTGTGAAGTTGGTTTGGTATTATGGTGCTTGAATGGTTTTCTACATAAGATGCATGCCTTTAGAATTGGGGATTTGCTTAATTGATGCCATGCTTGAGAATGGTTGATGCTATTATGTTCCTTGTGCATGTAATGTCTTGCTGGTATAATTTGGTTGCCTTTGGAGCATGTTTGATGGGTCAATCGTGTGTTAAACCAGCTAATTTTCTACAATCTGGGCAGCCTGTTTCGTAACAGGTGCTACCGTTTCGGAACAGAGGGCCTGAAATGGTCTTGGCGTTTCGAAACGGGTAGAACCGTTCCTGTACGAAAATGCTACTGCCAAGCCCTGTATCGAAACGTGTTTCGGAACGGTCCCGCGTTTCGGAACAGGTCCTCCCTATTTCGGAACACTCGACCATTGGGCACTGAAATTGACGGTTTTATGTTTTGAAATCCTTGCGTTTTGGTCCTGAACTCTGTATATGCAATTGAATGAGTTTGTGATGTCCGTTTGAGTTGAAATTTGGCAGAGAAGCATGAATCATGACTACTTTCATATTGGTAACTCAAATGTTGGCTAAGTCCTTATAATTTCCAGAATTTGCATTTTGGTCCCTAAATTCTTAATTTGTGCAATTGAGTCCCTAAATGTTTTCTGATTGCTATGAGCTTTGAATATGTTGGTCTTGTGAACATATCTAGGGTTAATGTGCATTTAGATAAGATTAAAATTAAAAAAAGGGTCGTTAATCAAGGTTGACTTTCGGGTTGACTTTGGTTTCCCCGTGTAAACTTCTTAATTCGGTTCTACCGTCTGGACCGGGTTAAGGGGGTTACATTTGGTGGTATCAGAGCTGAGTTCTCGAGTAATTGGGAACTGATGAATGGGTGTTAAGTGCTTGAATGCTTTGTATGCTTGTTGAGTGAAAGCATGATGTGTGAATTGTAAGCATGTTACAAGTGTGATGTATGCTGTGGTGAAAGCATGTTAGGGGGACCCATTGTCAAATCAAAGCTAATGTAATTATTTGTTTTTAAGTGGAAATGAGCTTGAGTACTTGGATTTCTTACCTTGCTGAGCCTGATTTTGTTTGTTGCATTGTGATTGCATTGTTAGTGAATGGCACCTCGTAGAGAATTGAGGGTTAATACGCGAGCTATGGCTCAAAATGAGAACGAGGAGAATGCTGAAAATATGGTGGATTTACCTCCTCCACCTTGTGGTGGTGGTGCTGGGGGAGAAGGAGTTGGTGTTGCAGCCGGTGCTGGGGTCGCTGGACCTGAAGCTGGTCAGGGGCAAGCTGTACCTGACATGTCAATGCTGGTTCAAGCTATTGCTGGTGCTTTTCGAGCAGCGGTAGCTGGAGCTCAAAGAGCTAGGCATCAGGGAGATGCTGGTGTTAGACTACCTTTGGAACGTTTGCGCAGTCTGGGAGGGACTGAGTTTAGGGGTTTGTCTGCTGAAAGTTCTGAGTCTTGGCTGGAAAGTACCAAGAGAATCTTGGGACAAATGAATTGCACTGATGTGCAGAAGCTTGGCTGTGTGGTATCATTGTTGCAAGATGATGCATACACTTGGTGGACAACCACTATCTCTGGGATGGCGGATGCTGATGTGACATGGACGTTCTTTCAGAATGCGTTCAAGAGAAGGTATCTAGGTGTGAGGTACCTAGATGAAAAGAAAAGGGAATTCATGTCTCTTACCCAAGGGAGCATGTCTGTAGCTGAGTACGAAGTTCAGTTTGTCCGACTCAGTCAGTACGCACCTGAGCTTGTCCCGGATGAGCGGGAGAGGTGTGAAAGGTTTCGTTATGGTTTGGTGACGGAAGTAAAGACGTATATGCTGGCTGCTGAGTATAATGATTTTGATGTGCTGGTTGGTAGAGCAAAGGACATTGAGATGAGCTTGGGTTTATCTTCTAGAAGTGCTGGTTCTGGTACTGGTAAGCGAGCTGCTGAGTATAGTTCCGGTGGTGGACGGAACAAGAGGGGACGTGATCAGAAGTATCAGTCTTCAGCTAAGCGAGGTGGTGGTGCGCCTGCTCAGGGAGGCAAGGCAAGAGCTGATCCGAACGCATGTTGGACATATGGATCGCGTGGCCATATGAAGTGTGATTGTCCTCGAGCTGTGAGGGACGTGCAAGCTCCTGTTGTGGCAGCTGGTAATTCGTGTTGGAACTGTGGATCTACGGATCACATGAGAAGGGAGTGTCCTCTGTTGGCCGGTAGTGGCCAAGGACGTGCTCCTGTAGTTGTTGCACCACAGAGAGGTCGTGGGCGCGGCCGTGGTAACTTCCAGCGTAGGGAGGATGGTGGACGTAATGTGGCTCATGTTGTAGCTGTTCAGCCTGAGGGTGGCGGCCAGGCCAGAGTGTATGCTCAGAGGGAGGGGAGGAATGACACGGATGTGATCGCAGGTACTTTTACTTTGCAATCCTTGTTAATACTTTCCTTGATTGATTCTGGATCTACACACTCATACATATTGCGTGAGCATGCTGAATTGCTTGGTTTGCCTGTTGAATCTTTGGATGTTGGTATGTGTGTCACTAGTTCTTTTGGTGAGACTGTTGTGACTCGAAAGCTTTATAGAAGATGTCCTTTGGTTGTGCAAGATCATGTTTTTCATGTTGATCTTATGGAATTGCCTTTCTATGGTTTTGATGTAATCCTTGGTATGGATTGGCTTGTTGAGCATCGAGCTGTGGTAGATTGTGAGAATAAGCGAGTATCGTTGAAGCTTGCGGATGATTATGAGGTAGTTGTGGTTGGTGAGAATGTAAAGTTTCTTGCCAATGTGGTGTCTACATTGGAGGCGAGCCGGATGCTGAGGCAAGGTTATGAAGCTTATCTCGCTTTTGTGATGAATCCTAGTTCTAAGGAGTTGCGTGTGCAAGATATCAGGACCGTGCGAGAGTTCCCTGGTGTGTTTCCTGAGGAGTTGCCTGGATTGCCTCCTAATCGCGAAGTGGAGTTTGGGATTGAGTTGTATGAAAACACAACTCCAGTGTCCATTACCCCTTATCGAATGGCACCTAAGGAGTTGAAGGAGCTGAAGACGCAACTGCAAGAGTTGCTTGATCGTGGTTTCATTCGGCCGAGTGTGTCACCTTGGGGTGCACCGGTCTTGTTTGTGAAGAAGAAGGATGGCACTATGAGAATGTGCTTTGATTATCGTCAGCTTAACAAATTGACTATCAAGAATCGGTATCCATTGCCGAGAATTGATGACCTTTTCGATCAATTTCGGGGAGCAGCTGTGTTCTCTAAGATTGACTTAAGGTCAGGGTATTACCAGTTGAAGGTGAAGGATGTGGATGTGCCAAAGACAGCTTTCAGGATGAGGTATGGGCATTATGAGTTCCTTGTGATGTCGTTTGGTTTGACAAATGCTCCTGCAACTTTCATGGACATGATGAATCGAGTATTTCACGAATACTTGGATAAATTTGTCGTGGTGTTCATCGATGATATCCTCGTGTACTCGCGTACTGAGGAGGAGCATGAAGGGCATTTGAGAATTGTGTTGCAAGCTTTGTTGGAGAATCAGCTTTATGCCAAGCTGAGCAAGTGTGAGTTCTGGCTTAGAGAAGTGGTGTTTCTTGGTCATGTGGTTTCTGCTGAGGGGATTCGTGTTGATCCTCAGAAGATTGAGGCGGTGATGAATTGGAAGGTTCCTAAGTCTGTTCATGAAGTCCGTAGTTTCCTTGGTTTGGCGGGATACTACCGGAGGTTTGTGGATGGGTTTTCAAAGATTGCTGAACCTTTGACGAAGTTGTTGCAGAAGGATGTTAAGTATGAGTGGACGGAAGCGAGACAGCATGCTTTTGAGAAGCTTAAGGCAGCTTTGACGCAAGCTCCTATCTTGGTTCAACTTGAATCAGGGAAAGAGTTTGTGGTGTATAGTGATGCGTCCTATGTTGGTTTGGGATGTGTGTTGATGCAAGAGGGTAAGGTGGTTGCTTATGCTTCGCGGCAGTTGAAGGTGCATGAGCGCAATTATCCTACGCATGACATCGAGTTGGCTGCAGTGGTTTTTGCTTTGAAAATCTGGAGACATTATCTGTATGGTGAGAAGTGTACTGTGTACACTGATCACAAGAGTTTGAAGTATCTGATGTCTCAGAAGGAGTTGAATCTTAGACAGCGGCGTTGGGTGGAGTTGCTCAAGGATTATGATTTGACGATTGAGTATCACCCTGGAAAAGCTAATGTTGTAGCGGATGCCTTGAGTAGAAAGGTAGTTGTTGAGTTGAGGGCTATGTTTGCCAGTTTGAGTATTTCGCGTGATGGTGGTCTTGTGGCTGAGTTGCAAGTGAAACCATCTTTGGTTCAGTTGATTAAGGAGAAGCAGTTGTTGGATGATTCCTTGGTACCGCATGTTCAGGATATTGCGGAGGATAGGCCTTCGGATTTCTGTTTTAATGATGATGGAGTGTTGTGTTTTGGGAGTCGGATAGTAGTGCCGAATGATGCTGAGTTGATGCGTGCTATTCTGACTGAAGGTCATAGTAGTCCCTTTGCTATGCACCCTGGTAGTACTAAGATGTATCATGATCTTCGTGATGAGTACTATTGGGTGGGTTTAAAGAAGGATGTTGCTGAGTTTGTGAGCAAGTGCATGGTGTGTCAGCTAGTTAAGGCTGAGCATCAGTTTCCTTCAGGGTTGTTGCAACCGTTGAGAATTCCTGAATGGAAGTGGGAAAGGATTACCATGGATTTTGTGTCTGGTTTACCTTTGTCACCATCGAAGAAGAATTCGGTGTGGGTGATTGTGGATCGCCTGACGAAGTGTGCGCATTTCTTGCCTGTGCATACTACGTACTCTTTGGATAAGCTTGTGGAGCTGTACATTGCTGAGATTGTGCGGCTGCATGGTGTGCCTAAGTCGATTGTGTCGGATAGGGATCCAAGGTTTACATCGCGTTTCTGGCAGTGTTTGCATCAGGCTTTGGGTACACGGTTGAATTTCAGTACATCTTATCATCCTCAGTCGGATGGTCAGTCCGAGCGTGTTATCCAGGTTTTGGAGGATATGTTGAGGTGCTGCGTGATTGAGTTTCAGGGCTCTTAGGAGAAACATTTACCTTTGGTGGAGTTTGCCTATAATAATAGTTATCAGGAAAGTATTCAAATGGCACCTTATGAGGCTTTGTACGGGAGGAAGTGTAGGACTCCTCTTTGTTGGGCTGAAACGGGTCAGAAGTTGGTTTCGATGCCAGCTTTGTTGAGAGGAACCACCGAGAAGGTGAAGCTCATTTGTGAGCGTTTGAAGGTAGCTTCTGATCGGCAAAAGTCTTACGCGGATTTGAAGCGTAAGGAAATTGAGTATGCGGTGGGTGACCGTGTGTTTTTGAAGGTTTCGCCTTGGAAAAAGGTGATGAGGTTTGGCCGAAAGGGTAAGTTGAGCCCTAGGTACATTGGACCATACGAGGTGATTGAGCGTGTGGGTCCTGTTGCGTACAAGTTGAGGTTACCTCAAGAGTTGGAAAAGATTCATGATGTGTTTCATATTTCTATGCTTCGGAAGTATAGATCGGATCCTTCACATGTGATGCCTGTGGAAGAAGTGGAATTGAATCCGGATTTGACCTATGATGAGGAACCGGTGAAGATTCTGGATTCGGATAGTAAGGTTCTTCGAGGCAAGACCATTGAGTTGGTAAAGGTGTTGTGGAAGCATCGTGGTGTTGAAGAAGCCACGTGGGAACGGAAGGATGACATGCTAAAGCAGTTTCCGTATCTCTTTCCTTCAGGTAAATTTCGAGGACGAAATTTCTTAAGGGGGGGAGAGTTGTAACACCCCAATTTTGGGCTTAGAAGTTTTGGGTTTGGACCGGGCCGGTCGGGTTGCGGTTCGAATATAAAGGGTGAATTTAGGAAAGCCTAGTTCGGGTTGCATTAAAAATATGGAAAAATGTCTTAAAATCCTCTTTTATTATATATAAGAGAATGGTGAAATCAATTTTACAAAATGAGGTTTGGAAGAGTGACATTTTGGGTTAGTGACTAAAATGCAATTTTTGAAAACTTGGTGACTGATTTAAAAAGGATTGAAACTTTAAATCTTTAAGGAGCTATTTACCCACAAGAGTTTCTCCAGATTTTTCTGAATATTAATCAATTAATTAATGGTTTTTAATTAGATGAAAAAGGAGGGAAAAGATATTTTGGCATTTTAACTAACTTTTTCCCAATTTTCCATTTTCTTTTCCCTCAACTTTTCTCTCAACCCAAACACATTTCTCCAGAAAATTTCCCTCTGATTTTGACATCTAAAGATTAGATTTCAACCTTCATTTGATCTCTAATCATTTTTGTATCAAAACCTTAGCATTTGCTTATTGGATTTTCAAGAATCTTGGTTCCAAAAAGGGAGAAGCTCAAGTTTAGAGGTATGAACGTCCTTCTCCTCTAAATACTCAGTTCTTTACTGAAATTCCTAAGTTCTTAATCCTTGATTTGTGTTTTATTAAAGGTTTTACAATTGTGTTCTTGATCTTGGCTTTAAAATGCAAGATTTGGTTAATTTTTGATGAAATTCGTATGGATTGATTGGGCACTGTTTTGAGGTGTCTTTTTGATGTTAAATGAATGTAAAATTGATGAGAAATTGAAGTTTAATCAATGCAATCCCGGATAGGTTGATCTTCCTAAGTTTTGCTTGAGTTTTTGGTTGTTTTTGGAGTGATCTTGATGATCTGCTTTAGCTGGAGGTATAAGGATGTGATTAGATCCATTTTGGATGTTAACTGAGGTTTAAGAATGATTGGAATTGATGGATCATGGTTGGGTAGTGTTGTGGAGTTGTTTGGAGGTGATTTCGGTTGTGTTTGGTAGCCGAAATGGGAGTGTTGATGAGAGCAACGAGTTTAGGTGCTTTCATTGAAGATATTAATGCATGATGATGCATTAATCCTCTGATTTGATGTGTTTAAAACATGGGAGACATCTTCGGATCCTTGTGGTGTTGAACCGGAAGCTTGATTGGTGTTTCGGCAAGTTGCGAAACGGAATCGGTGAGTGGAATTTGGTTTTCAGCTTTGAAACCAATGTTTTGAAGGTTTGGGAGCTTAGTTTAAGTCTAAACAACTTTGCTAAGCTCAAGAGTAAGTTTTCGGAAAAACTCTCTTGTTGATGAACCATGAGTTGGTTGAATGCAATGTGATTTGTTTGCATGTTTTAAATTCTGTTTTGAAAGCATATTTTAGCATGTTTATTTGCTGATTTTATAAGCCATGTGTTGAAGGATGCTAAAGGTAAGAGATCCTTGTTTTGAACATTGTTAAATGTGGTTTGATGCATAACGATGCGTGATGATTATGGCTTTGTTAAATGCTTTAAAACAGTGGAATATTGTTGTTAAGTGATGTATATTGGCAAGTGATGTTTTGAGAATGGTTAAGAACACTATGGTGGTTAAAAGTCCATAGGTGGTTCTTGTATTAAGAACAACATGGTGGTTAAAAGTCCATGGTTGGTTCTTGTGCTAAGGTCACAAAGGTGGTTAAAAGTCCTTGTGTGAGCCTTGTGTATTGTAAGGTCACAAAGGTGGTTAAAAGTCCTTGTGTGGACCTTGTGTATTTTAAGAACACCATGGTGGTTAAAAGTCCATGGGTGATTCTTGGTTAAGGTCACAAAGGTGGTTAAAAGTCCTTGTGTGGACCTTGTGTATTTTAAGAACACCATGGTGGTTAAAAGTCCATGGGTGATTCTTGGTTAAGGTCACAAAGGTGGTTAAAAGTCCTTGTGTGGACCTTGTGGATTGTAAGAACACCATGGTGGTTAAAAGTCCATGGGTGATTCTTGTGCTAAGGACACAATGGTGGTTAAAAGTCCATGTGTGGTCCTTGTGAATTGTAAGATCACAATGGTGGTTAAAAGTCCATGTGTGGATCTTGTGTTGATTGTATTTTGAGATGGAAAAAGACTATGATTATCACTTGTGGCCAATATGACATGTTAATAAAATTGAAGCATGAAATGCTTGTTTTAAATGCTTATGTGCATGTGTAAATGTTATTTTGAACTAAGGTTTGTAAAGGTGTTTTATAAATGCATTATTGAGTTGTTTTAAATGAGCATTCCTCACTAAGCTATTTGCTTACGCTCTCTCTTTTCTTAAACTAATAATGCAGAGCATTGATGTGCTTATAAGGGCAGCAAGAGGTCAAGAATCCAAGTGAAGAACTAAGCTCATGTATGGTGAAAGTTTCTTAACACTATTAGCTTTTGGCATTTGGCAATGGGGAACCTATGTTGTTGTTTTGGGAGATGTTTTGGACTCCCTAGGTTGGTTTTATGCTTATGATGATGATGGAACATGTAATTGGCCTTTGTGAAGTTGGTTTGGTATTATGGTGCTTGAATGGTTTTCTACATAAGATGTATGCCTTTAGAATTGGGGATTTGCTTAATTGATGCCATGCTTGAGAATGGTTGATGCTATTATGTTCATTGTGCATGTAATGTCTTGCTGGTATAATTTGATTGCCTTTGGAGCATGTTTGATGGGTCAATCGTGTGTTAAACCAGCTAATTTTCTACAATCTGGGCAGCCTGTTTCAGAACAGGTGCTACCGTTTCGGAACAGAGGGCCTGAAATGGCCTTGGCGTTTCGAAACGGGTAGAACCGTTCCGGTACGAAAATGCTACTGCCAAGCCCTGTATCGAAACGTGTTTCGAAACGGTCCCGCGTTTTGGAACAGGTCCTCCCTGTTTCGGAACACTCGACCGTTGGGCACTGAAATTGACGGTTTTATGTTTTGAAATCCTTGCGTTTTGGTCCTGAACTCTGTATATGCAATTGAATGAGTTTGTGATGTCCGTTTGAGTTGAAATTTGGCAGAGAAGCATGAATCATGACTAATTTCATATTGGTAACTCAAATGTTGGCTAAGTCCTTATAATTTCCAGAATTTGCATTTTGGTCCCTAAATTCTTAATTTGTGCAATCGAGTCCCTAAATGTTTTCTGATTGCTGTGAGCTTTGAATATGTTGGTCTTGTGAACATATCTAGGGTTAATGTGCATTTAGATAAGATTAAAAATAAAAAAAAAGGGTCATTAATCAAGGTTGACTTTCGGGTTGACTTTGGTTTTCCCCGTGTAAACTTCTTAATTCGGTTCTACCGTCTGGACCGGGTTAAGGGGGTTACATACCCACACGAAAATCCCGTAGAAATATCCATTTCTCAAACCCAACACCAAATTAAAATGCATTTTAATGGGTTTTAAAAGAAGGTTTTCAAAGAGTACAAGTTAACTATGTAAGAACTTAAACAAGGAAGAGGTTACCTTTAAAAATCTTGCTTGGATGAGGGATTTGAGGTAATGGAATAGTGGATTAGGGTTTTGGAGAGGTTTTGGTGAAACGGGGATTTTTAAGAAGATGACTCTTTTCTTTTCTTTTCAAACTTTTCTCTTCTTTCTTTATTTTTTTACTCAAATTCACATCATCAAATTTCATTATTGGTATTTTGTAATTAATGGTAAATTTTATAAAACCATCCTTTTAAATCTAAATTTAACTCGAAACTTATCCTAGATCAAAACCAATAACTCCCGGGCCCTAAAACGGGGCATTACAGACTTCTTGTGTTCAAATTCTACAAGGGAGTTGGTTGCGTCTAATGCCTTGGAAAGATCTTGGATCCCCATTCGGTGTAACTCCATCTTTGCCTAATGTTGCAATCCATTTTTGAAGACAAAAAGGGCGTCAGGTTCACTCGTGCTGTGAATATGGAGCATGAGTTCGATGAATTTGTTGACGTACTCCCGAATTGAGCCGTCGTGCTTCAATCGATGAAGATTCTCTCGAGCTTCTTTTTTAGCGTTCTTTGGGTAAAAGTGCTCCTTGAATTCGAATTGGAATTCTTTCCACGTCTTGATGGGGATCGTCTCATCTTTTGATTGGTAACACATATGTCACCACCATAAGAGAGCCGCATCAACCAAGTAAACAAAAGCGGTGTTTACCTTGGTGTCCTCATCATCGATGCCGACGAGTCGAAAGTAATTCTCTAAGTTCCAAACGATGTTGTCCACTTCTTGAACGTCCCGTTCCCCTTTGAACTCTTTCGGTTTTGGCACATCAATCATGGGCTTGGCTTCTATTTCTTTGCCCATTATGCTGGTTAACACGACATTCTTGTAGAGGGATAGTTTGACACTGAGTTTCTTAATCTCCCCTAATAATTCCCCTCTCATTGCCTCCATCGCAACTTGAAGGGAAACGTCTTGTTGGTTCAATCTCTCATACGTCTCGTTGAGAAGGTCTTGAACCTCTTCCGTGACTTCATCTTTGAAGGGGACGACCTTGATTTTGAGCTTTCTGAGGCAAGTTAACAACATCGATGGACTCTACCATCCCTTTTGCTTCGGTTTCAAGTCGTTTTATCTTGTCCTCGAGTGTTGTCAACTGATCCTTTGAAGCAGCTCTCTTTTTGTCGGTATCCTTATCGATAGCCTTATTGATAGCCTTGTTGGTAGCTTGGGTCTCCACGACCTTTGATGTTGCACCAGTTTCGTCTTTCTTGGCCATCTTGAGCAAACTTCTTTGCTCTGATACCACTTGTCACTTCCCTAGAGTCTCGACTAGCCGGACGTGTGGCCTTAAGCACCTTCGAGAGGGTGCGGAGCCTAAGTGAGCCTGAAGATCCAGGTTAGATTGCCTAAATCCACGCAGAAACGAATGAACACTTAAAGGGTGACAGCCAAAGAAAAGAAATTTGGGGAAAAGTCGGGTGAATGCCCGACACCTTTATTTATATTAAGGCTTAAAAAAATAAATCTAAAGCCTAAAGAACAATTGATGAAGTACATAATGGGGTGGGGATAAGCCTCTTTATATAGCCCCCTTCATCCAAGTCCTATTCTAACTAGAATAACCACTACTCAATCATACTTTAACTAGGATAACTATTATTCTAATACTTCAGGGAGTAGTACTCCTTATCCTCCAAGGATTCGTACTCCTTAACCTCCAAGGATCCATCAAGTCGGTTGGTTTCTAAGCCCAATTCGGCTGTAGGCCTTTTGGTGTCGGCCCTAGGCCCTTCGGTGTGTGCTGGAATCGGTCGCCTGGTCCGCCCCTGGAGCGCTCGCTCGTCCAGCCCCTCGGTGCGCTTCCTTGGTGCCGGCCTCCTGGTGTGCGTCTGGCCCGACCCCTTGGTTCGCACGTCCCATCCTTTGGTCCGTACACCCAGCCCTGTGGGTTGTAGACGCGTCTCTTCGGTGTGTGGGCTCGGTTCCCTTAAGGCGCGTCGAACCGGAACCCTTAGTTGCTCTCCCTCGAGTTGTGCAGGTGTTGGCCCTAGGGTCCTTTCCTGTGTTCGTGTGCGCCCTGAGTGCGGCTGCACAACCCCCATGATTTGTGGACATGGCCCTTTCGGTCTGCCTCGAGCTAGGTCCCTCGGGTGTTGTCCCTTGGTGAGCACGCACTTGGCTCCTAGGTGTGTGGTTCCGTCCCTTCGGTGTGCCCATCGCCCTGGTGTAGTGGCCTGGTACTTCGGATTTGGGGTGATGAATGTTGCGATTTGGCCCCTTGATGCGCGACTCGATCGACCCTTGAAGCTTGGCTTGTGACAATAAGAAAGAGTCCAACTCATATCTCGCTTATACATCAATTTGGAGTCACCACACACCAGAGTCAATGAATAAAGCTCATTAGTATTCAGGTTAGCACACGATCATTGTGGTGTTTGGTTAACAAAATATGTATCGTTGTATCGAAAGTCACCACTAAACGCCACCATCACATGGCTAACTCATCACATCGTTTTCTCGCTCTGATACCACGTGTCAAGCTGGTTCACTTTGGATGCTAGCCGAAGATTGAGTGATAGGGACCCCATCTGTAGTGAACCATCTAGGATTGGATCCATTCCTTTCTTTAGTGCATTACAGTCTTAGTTGGGCAATTTGAAGAAGGAGCCAGAAAGGGGCTCGATGTATGTGAACCTGGCAATCAATGGTAAGGCAACTAAGGCTTTGGTTGACACGGGAGCAACCGATACCTTTGTCTCACCTAGAGAAGCCAAGAAGTACAGTTTAATAGTTACTAAGGATGTGGGACAGATGAAAGTAGTCAATTCTGTTGCTGATGCGATATGTGGAAGTGCTAAGGGAGTAAAGGCCAAGCTTGGTTCATAGGAGGGAAGCTTGGATTTCACTGTTTCCCCTATGGATGAATTTGATGTTGTTTTGGGGATGCATTTCATGACAAAAGCCCAGGTCATCCTTGTCCTTGCTACGAGTTGTCTAGTGTTTTTAGGGGATTATCTCGGGTGGTGGCCGCTACAATTCTACCAAGGAGTGGGAAGAAGAGGTTGTCGGCAATGCAATTTAAGAAAGGGGTGAAGAAGGGGAACCTTCTTTTGTTGTGCTACCCATTCTACATGGAGAATCAAACCTTGAAGGGGTACCAAGTGGGATTCTTAGAGTGTTGGAGGACTATAAAGATGTCATGTTGGATCAGTTGCCATAATGACTCCCTCGTCAAAGGGTGATGGTTCATGAAAGTAAATTGATCCCTAGTACCAAACCTCCTGCGAGGTGTATGTACCGCATGTCCCCGCCTGAGTTAGCTGAATTGAGGAAGCAACAAGATGAACTGCTTCAAGTTGGGTTCATTCGACCGTCCAAAGAAGGTTCCCCCTTAGCCTTGTGTCATGGGCATGTCCTTTCTTACTCGGTTCGCATGTCGTGCGGCACTTGAACGGGGTGTTAACCCGACAAGTCAGCCTTTCCCATGTCTCTAGTCTAACGTCTTGTCTCGATAGAGCCTATACAAGTTTGCCACGCAACAAGGACTTTCGAATATCAGATCCCGCAGGGCCTAGCAAAAGCTGGTCTTTAACCCCTCATCTCGGCCACAAGTGCGATATGGGGCCCTACGACCACAAACCGTCCCTGGGTATTTCTCCCAAGGAGATAATGCGTCAACCACTAGGCCCCATTGCCCGCACACCTAGGTCCCACGCGGGACTAGGAGTAGGTCGCTTACACCAAGGGAAGCTCGGTCGCTAGCCTAGGCGAGAGGGATGGTGGAGACCCAACACCAGACCACTTCCCCTAAAGAGCTAAATAAACTTACCAAGAATGACGCCAATAGACGTTGGATCGTCCCAAACGAGGACACCTTCTAGACAGGGTCTTCATTGCCTTTCCAAAGCATCTCGGCTTGCATCTTAGACTTGGTAGCTCTTTAGGGATTGCTCATAACATTGCTCAGCCCGCATCTGCATGGCCCAGGACAAGTTGTCAAGGTAGGATCGCAATACAATAAGAGACAGCCTTAAAATTCTCCTATACTCCTTCTGATCGATGTCCTTATCGATGTACTCCAATAAGGGATGGTCTTGACATTCTCTCGCACTTCCTCTATCAATGTCCTCATCGATGTCGACATCAGATCTTCATCATGTGATGAATCGAGACGGACATCTGCAATAGCTTATCCTTGTTCTAAGCCTGACGTTTTTACGCTTTTCGAGTTCAATCATCTGAACACCCAAACGAATAACTCAAGCCTGGATCATGGGTTCTTTCGATCACCTTATGCCTACGTTGTACATACATGACCATCTCGACAGATCATGAACTTGTTATGACTCAGTTCTGCTTCTTCAATCTCGAGTGTTGGATTCATACTCCCGCACTTCTACCCTAATTGTGGCTCGAGCAAAACATGAGTAACGAACCACTGGCCCACTCGAACATGTTCCCTGTAGTTTCTCTATACCACACAATCTGACCGACGACCTACAAAACACAGAAGGTAACATACCTGGCCATATGCAAGTGAACTATGACTCTTCACGCAATGGCTTGCTCCTCGGCATTGAGCACATTCACCAACTATTGAATGTGTTACAACATCTCCATCACCCAAGCCTGTAGGCTCATGTGCACTTCATTGCTTAATGATGTAAAGGGATCTCTAGTTGCCACGACATAACATAAATGTGCTTCGTCTCTTTGTCCTTCTCTTTATTTCTTGTACTACAGGATATGCAAGCCAATACATCAGTGATAATATATTCACACAAGTCTTGTATGATACCTGGCTGGCACACATTCCCTTACGCCACCACCAATTATGGTGTGTTTTTGTATGCATTCCCACGTAATCCTGGCTATGCAATGATGAGTACATTGCCTCGCCCGCAAGTTATTCTCATCCCTTTGTGAGACTCTCTTCTACCCAATTCCATTGTAACCATTTGCCAAGTGAATGTACACCGTTGCCCACTCGAACAACCTTGCTCCCATTCCAGTAGCAAGTATATGGTCATATGCCCTCATTAGATCTTCGATGTATTTAAGTATGCTTGAACCCATAGTTTCTTATATGTTATAATAAGAACGATGTCAACTAAACTAAGACTCTCAAGTAATTATTTTTTAAAAGTATATCTCACCACCAATTTTAATATGATAACTACATGATCCAATTTCACCATTAGAATAGGTAATATAAGTATCACTATTTTCAATCTCAGATTCAATCTCATCATTCGGCCCACCCAACTGCTGCTGAGTTCCAACTGCTGCAGAGAGACCTAATTTGATGTTCTAATGTTAGGGAACGAGTAATTCTTTCCCTTTCATGGTAAAAACAAAAAGAAAAGGAATGTGAAGCCCACGATGTTAATGAGTTTAAAGTAGGAAACTTACAAAAGAAATGACAACCCACGATCTTATTAAACCTAAGCCAGATCCAAAGAAATGCTTTCTCTGGCCTTTATAGTCATGTCATTGTAGCTTTTATTAAACCTTAAATTAATAGTCTTAAGAGACTCTACAAGAGTTAGATTGAAATTTATGTTTGATACTAATATATTTTATGTTCGTTTGAGTTTGATTTGACTTAACATATATACTTAAAATTTAATCAAATTTATTTATGCTTGTAAATGACAACCCCAAATACATTATAAACTTGACCATATTATTATTATTATTTGATACTAAAAAAAATAAATCCACAAATGATGTTCAAATAAGTTTAAGTGTATCATTTTTTTAATTTTTAAAATTTTTCACTAACAATGTATCAAATTATTATTATTATTATTATTATTATTATTATTATTATTATTATTATTATTATTATTATTATTACATGTCCATGGTGGGCGACACGTTCACAACGCCTCCACTGCAACTCTTGCAGCTGGTTGACGATGATCGAGCACGGGCCGCGACTCGTTGGTCGGGTTCTGCGCACCTGAGGGGTGTGGTGTTGGGAGACGGTTCGCGGTTGCATGCTGATCCTGGAGGCTAGGACAGTTTTAGAGTGAGTGTTGGTCCATGGCTTTTGTTTTCTTTATTAGTTGTTTGTTCATGAGTTGCATCGTCGAGCTTTGCTCGTGAAATTTGTTTCTGCAAGTATTATTGTGGGTACTCTTTTCTCCCATTTAAGTTTAGGTAGGATTTTAACGAGGCTTACGAAATACAACTTCATTATTTATCAAAAATTATTATTATTATTACACTTGTCATCATTTGAATATCACTTGTAAAGTTATTTTCACTGACAATGTATCAAATGATTATTATTATTACACTTGTCATCATTTGAATATCTCTTGTAAAGTTATTTTTCACTGACAATGTATCAAATTATTATTATTATTATTATTATTATTATTATTATTATTATTATTATTATTATTATTATTATTATTATTATTATATAAGTTGTGCTATTTTTAATTTAACATTTAAAGATTTAATGTTTTCTATTTTATTAAAATTTCAAATACAGAGTACTTAACATATTTTTCAATGTCTCAATTATAGTATTATATTATTGTAAATTTAATTTTTGTGTGATATAAAGTATATAATCTATAAAGATAATAATAAATTAAAGTATTAGAATATAGATCAAACTAGGCTGGCTTGAGCCTTAAATATTAAAACTCAAATACGACCTTTCTTAAACAGGCCTAGTTTATTTTCTAAGATTATTTTATGAGACCTAATGTAACACCCCATTTTAGCCCCAATTTGTAAACCCTAAATTCTGAAAAATCCCAATTGGAAGCTCTAGAATTTGGGAGAAATTTTGGAATTTAACCTAATTGGAATTTGGGACCTAATTGAATAAAGTTAAAGTTTGGTGGTTAATTGGTTAGGCGGGTTAAAGTTGGGACCCTTCTTTTGTAATTTTCCCTTTTGTCTAGGGTAAACACCCATTTAGTCTGATTTCTGTTATATGCGCCGCTCTCCCTCTGCCTTTTGTCTAAAAAATAATAAAATAATCAAATAAAACCCTTCCTCATTTTTCGTTCAAGCCCCGGCCAAGGTGATTGTGCCGGCCATTCGTCGTTCTGCGGATCAAAACCTGAGTTAGGGTTGCCTATTCCCCGCTTCCTTTCGTCGGAAAAGTGAGTTGAAAGCTTCGACTCTTAGCCTTTCGCTGCCGCTGTCACCAGAAACGCTAAGTTTCCTTCGGGAACTCTCGCGCCGGCATTATCTCTTACGCCTAGCCGCGTCTGGAACCGCAGGGTAAGTGCCGCGTTGGTCGTGGCTAGTATAGTCGTGGCCGTCGTTGGGTTCTTTGGTTGTGTCGTGGTGGTCGGGCGCCGCCGGGGTTTAGATCTAGGATTGGGTAATTTTGGGGAATAGGGTTTTGCCCTAATTTGGGTGGCTGTTGGATCTGAACCGGGTTGTGGGAACCGAACCGAACAAACCAGTGCTCTGAACCGAACTGGCCTGTTTGACTGAGTTGGATGACGTCAGTAGTGACGTCATCTGCTGAAGCAGGCTGACGTCAACGATGACGTCATCATGGTCAATGATGACGTAACGATGACGTCAGTGTTGACTTTTTCGGCTAAGTTCACCTTTAAGTTTTTCGATGTTCTGGTCCCGTTGCCGCTGTCCGTTTTTTAAAATTCGAACCCGAAATACCTTTTTGGATCAAATTTATATATTGAACTCAGAATTTTGTTAAGTGTTGCATCAGAGTTTGACTCGGTTGTTTATGTGTTCAGGTAACGTGGACTCTGACCCCGAGATTTTACCTCCTCCTCCGCCAGGCAGACCTCCGGTGGCACAGTCTTCGAGATCTGCTAGTAAGATTCATGTTAAGCGTAGTTTATTCGAATGTGGCATAGTAGGAAATCTTATATAGTGTTCTTTGTTTTTAGGAGCTGATTTTGTTCGACCTTCCGCTAGGGCTGAGCGTGGGAGACGTCACTACCGACGTTGACTGTTTAGCTGCCTAAGGTGTGTTCTCTGTCTGTGCTACATGTCCTTGATGTCTGATTACATGATCTGTATGATATATATATATATATATATACATGTGTGATATTCTGCTCTTTTATCAGATAAATATTATATGATTCGACTGTGTGTTATTCTGCTCTAATATTTGATAAATATTATATGACTAGAATGTTGTGACCATGTTATGTAACACATATCGGAATCGAATTATTATGTACATGCATCTTAGTTTTTTAACAAGATTGTATTCGGACTCTGAAATCAGATAACATGACATATTCGGTTGGGATATTGTATGGAGGAAGCTCAGCGACTTCATCCTTCGGGTTGAACTTCGCTTCGGATTAGTAGTTCCATCTTTCGGGATGAGTTCTACTTCGGACATGGTGTTGCGGTGTAGAGTGGTTCATAGGAACCCCACTCTTCGGACGGTGATGTAGATGGGTGCATGTCATGTTATGATATCTATATGCATTGCTTGTAATACTTCGGAATATCTGTTAAATCTTGATTTGTTGATTGACTGTCGGATTGACTTTTGTTATGCACATTAGAGACACACTGAACTTTATAGCTAACTCCCCTTAGTATCTGTTTTAGATTTCCAGACTTAAGTTTTGGTACTTGGAGGACCTCATTCGAACAGATTAAATTTATTATTCAGTATGGATTATTTTACGTTTTCTTTCTTTATTTATGTATTTCGGATTTGGTTGTAATTTGAACTATGGACTTTTACTTTGGGACTGATGAACTAATTTATGCATGCATGGTTTTACGACAAGACTTCAAAAGACTTTTACAATTGTATAATAAATTTTGACACGTTTTCTTTTAAGCGGTCTTTCTTGATGGGCAAGTTTTCTAAAATGACAAATATAATTTAAGCAAATCTCTTAGGTCAAAATAGGGGTTACACCTAAATTTTATCCAAACCCTCGTAAATTTTGAACGAGATTTTGAGCTTGGAAATGTAATAACCAAAATCTTAAACATGAATATAATGTGTATTAAACGCATTATGTTCATATATTGTTTTCGATTTGTGTCTAAAATTAGTACAACATCAAGTGAAAAGTAATTTATTGTGTCAGAGAAAGAAAAAACATTGAATAATCATTTCAACTGCAACGAAATAGTTACACACCATATGCTCTAGAAATTCAATTGTAATACTTAGTTGCAGTCAGAATCTAAAGCTAAAGCTTTGATTTACCTGGCTTTCTTCCAGGTATCTGCAGCGCATCATAATGACCAAAACCATGATACAGAACTCTGATCGGATTTTCAGTGCCATATTCTTGGCCATACTCCGCAATGGCGATCAAGCCACCGGCATCCTTGTCATACATGTAAACTGTGATTGGCATCCTGTCATCATCAAGTTATACAATGATTGATTTACTCAATGCCAGTATACACAGAGAAATAGCACAAAGACTTACTGAAGAACATGTGAAGCCATGAACAGTTCAGGTTCACCACCCCAGACATGTGGCTTCCTTATATGTGATACATAGGTATCAAAATCTCCCTCAACAAACCTATTTCCATTGTTAACCCGTCAGATACATGTTTAGAAGAGATTCAAGAGTAAATTTTAACACAAGTTGTGTAATATCTTAACTAGAAAGACGAATGTCGTGTTTTTGCCCAAGGTGAATGATAAGTATTTTAATTTGGTAGGCAGAGTTGCATCATGAACAAGACAAACATAAAATCACCAGGGTGTTATGACTTAAAATTAATCAGTTGCCTACACGATTCCCATCACTGACGCATTTCTCTTCTTTCATAGTATTTAACAATAAGTGTAACCTCTGAAGATTTTTCTGGCAACAAAATAAGTGACAGCAAAGTGACAACAGATGGAGTCGAAAAGCTGACAAAAAACAAACAGATGTACCATTCTGATTCTTTTCTTCGTTTGATGAATTCATTTGCAACCTGAAAATTTAATCAAACATCAAAAAAAATCAAGGGCTATAATACAAATTGCAGAAAACACAACCCTGTATTATGCATCAAACAAATTTGTCAGCTTGACAAGATCGTGAATGTAACAGAATACTTATTTATCAAACAAACCAGCATAAAATTTTGATTCAGTAATTTTTTTCTTAAAAGATTAGCAAAAGCTGCAAACTTAGCAGTTGCAAGTTATGAAAAGTATTTATATATAATCAGTAAACCTATCAGAAGTAAATATGCTTTTAAAAAAAATAAGTGTTTATGGAAACAAAGATTAAGAAAGTACTTTAGCTCTTAAGTCATCTGCTAGTTCTCTCTGAACTTGCTCACCGGGAGCTGACTTCCCAGATCTTAAACAAGCTCCATGTGCTACAGAACGGAACATACATCTTCCATCTCCAGGTATTCCTGCGTGATTTAGGACTTGGAGAAGTGATTTAACTGAACTGATACCTCTAATTTAAATTCAATAACAGTCTGCAAGTACTTTTTGACCAGGCTGTGTAAGGACTAGGGTGTAATCTGCCACTCACCAATAACAGAGTAGTCGGTATAGACTTTTTTCCCATGAGAGAATTGAGGAGATTCATGTTCATCTTCCTTGCCCTGCTTAGCCCCCCCAACTTCTGCATGTACTGGTTCAGAACTTGAATAACAAATTAACAAACCAAAAGCTAAGCCAGCAGAAACAGAACCTGGAGGCCGGGACGTAGGTCCTCCGAGACATTTAAATTTTTTAAGAGTTCCTTGTTTGGGCAGTAAAAGCCTCATTTTCATACTTTGGCTGGCCCAAGAAATTTCAAGCTCTCTTTTCTGCTTTCCTTGATTACTAACTGATTCACTAATTGTTAGTTTCTGGAATTTGCCACTTCGCCTGGATGAGTGAAAGAAACCTGCTTGAAATTCTTGACAGCCAATAGCAGGTGAAGCAGATATTGCACTTGAAACAGAAAGACCACTATATTTTGCCTTGGGTCCAGAGTACAAACAATAACAGCATGAACTAGATGGTCCACAGGAAATGATGCTGTATAGATTGCTGCTCATCCGTGCCCTCAAGTGGACAACATTCTTAACACATGTGCTGATGGGAGAACAAACCATCATTTTGGCAAACCCTGATACACAAGCACAATACAAAGAGCTAAATACACAATAACCCAAAGGCATAAATGTCAAATTTTATGTCATCAAACAATTAGATTACTCATGAAATAATCACCAATTTGCAAAATCAAGTTGCACTTTTCCCCCATTGCAGATCAGTCGATTTATAAAGATTATAAGCAGGTATCGTCGACACAAATTACTTCATGAAATTGTTTCTCAGAATTTCACCTATGGTGGCAAAGGCAATAGCCTAGTACATGTCACACCTACTCCAATATGAGGTCCCAGATGTTAATCCCATTCCCACCCCCAAACTTAACATATCAAAATAATAATTGCTCTTATGAATATAAATACAAGTTATATCTTATTACATACAAACAACACAGTACTCTTGAACAAAATCAATCAGCTTCAGATTTGGGTTAGATCAAACATTGAATTCCTAACCTCATTCTCGGCCATATTTTTCATGGCAACCTCATCTGACCAAGCAGAAGAACTGAGTTAGGAATGTTCAATTCTCAGTTTGAAACTCTGGACAAGGTTAGCTTTAAAATTTCATGTCAACCTGAGAACCCTGGTAAAAAATTTGGTTAGGTCCATTGTCTGTCAAGTCAAGCTTCCTTTTGCACCACTCATTTCCATGTCAGAAAAACAAAAGAAACTTTCCCCACAAAAAGAACAAATGTGGTTACTTAGACAAGTTAGGATCCCAAGCAATTAGGGAAACATCACGATGCAAAAAACAAAGAACAGAACGAACTTCTCTGTCAATCCCTAAAATAATTGATAGCTGGTTTCAATGCTGATGATGTATTGCAGATTTAAAAGCGACCATGTCAGTTCATTACCAAAACAACAAAGGCACCTGGTCTGGAAATCGGAAATCTCTCATTCACAGCGATAACTATAAAGCCCTATCGACACAAATTTTCCCCAATATAAAAATGTTAAAACTCATGAAGCCAAGTGTAGCTCCATTGTTTGATTTCTTGCCTTTTTCTTTTCTTTTCGATATTTTTATATCTAAGTACAAAATAAAAGGAATTGCAGTAATAATTGAAGAAAATAGATGAATGTGAAAAGAGCAAACCTGATGGGATGAGAAAATGGAAAATGGAAGTTAAAGAAAATGGAGGGATAAGGGAAGAGTTATAAGAGTGTGAGAAAAGAAAGGTTAAAGGATTGGATTACGAAAAGAGAAAAGAATCATCTGGAAAGAAAGCATTACCTGGAAATCCAAAGAAAGTAAACGAGGGAATTTCACTTTTCAGTTGAGACGTCAAGCAATGAATTTTTGGTTTTCCTTGTTTCTTAAACTTGTTCTAATAATGCATTTAACTTTTTGATCTCCCTTCTCTCTCTCCCTGTTCTTTCATGGATACTACTAGTAGGATGTAAAAACTAAGTAATCGAATGGGTTTAAGGTCGGGTACTGTTAGGTCGGGTAAAATCGGGTACAAGTCATTTCAGGTCATTTTTCTATTTTGACTCGACTTGGATCGGGTGCGGGTCCATTCCAGGTCGGGTCCATTTCAGGCCAGGTCCATTTCAGATCGGGTCAATTTCAAGTCGGGTCCATTTCAGGTCGAGTTCATTTCAGGTTGGGTCAAAATGGGTCGGGTCCGAAGCAGATAATTGACAGGTTAATTCGGGTTCGGATACACTTCGGGTCGGGTCCATTTCAGGTCGGGTCCGTTTCAGGTCGGGTCCATTTCAGGTCGGGTTCATTTCAGGTCGGGTTCATTTCAGGTCGGTTGCATTTCAGGTCGGGTGCATTTCAGGTCGGGTAATTTTACGTCGGGTAGTTTCAGGTCGGGTAATTCAGGTCGGAGTATTTTTAAGATTGAAATTCGTATTGAGTTTGAGTTCGGTATAATCGTATAAGAAGTCGATAGACTTTAGGTTAACCTTCGTCAATCGTCATTGATTTGGAGTTAATTATTTAAAGTCATATCAAATTAAAATTATAAAACATTGGAGTAATTAAAAAATAATGAAAAGGGGTCAATTTGGACTGAAAAGGGGTCAATTTGGATTAAAAATAAAGTTTCACGGATTATAATGAACAAAAATATCAAATTAAAATTATAAAACATTAGACAAATTTAAAAGAAAACAATGAAAAGGGGTCAATTTGGAATAAAAATAAAATTTTGGGGACTGTAATGAACAAAAATATCAAATTAAAAGTATAAAAATTAGAGTAATTAAAAATACAATAAGTAGATGTCAATTTAGAATAAAAATAAAGTTTTAGGATCTAGAATGAACAAAATTTGAAATTAAAATTATAAAACATGTTGAATTAAAATATACATATAGGGGTCAATATGGAATTAAAATAAAGTTAAGGGACTAGAATGAAAAAATATCAAATTAAAATAATAAAACATTGGACAAATTAAAAAAAATAAATGTGGGTCAATTTGGAATAATAAATGTGGACAAATTAAAATAAAGTTAAGGGACTAGAATGAAGAAAATACTAAAACACACATGTATACATACATACTAAAACACACACACACATATATATATATATATATATATATATATATGTATTTAAGTTTTAGTATATATATACATGTATGTATGTAAGTAAGTTTTAGTATATATATATATATTGTTATAATTATATATATATATATATATATATATATGGGGTAGGATCAACTTACATTGTGTAAAATTTAATTACTTTTACACAGTTTTTGGATCGTTGGATGATGATAATTAATGGCTTAGATTATTTTCTTATCTTTTTTTCCCAAGTGATAATTTTCACATTTTTTACTGTTAATCTCATCCATCAATTTCACTCATCTAATGGTCATAGATTAGTGTAAAACTAAATGAGTTTTACACCATGTAACTTGATCCCATCCCTATATATATATATATATACTAGAACATACATATTTGTATGTATATATGTATACCCCTAAACAATACCCATAAACCTCAACCCTTAAATCTTATAATCACTAATAATTAGAGTACAAACCTAATCTCATAATCCTTAAACTAATCGCATAACCCCAAATAATTAAGTTGACACATTTACCCCTAAACTCCAAACATGAATATCTAAATCTTATAGACACTATTCACTAATAATTAGAGTGCAAGCTTAATCACATAATCCCTAAATTAATCTCATAGCCCCAAACAATCAACTTGACACACTTACCCTTAAACCCTAAACATAAACTCATAAATCTAACAAGCAAAATAAATTGAAACATAAAAAGGACAAATCTAAAAATAAATTATTAATTAGAGCCCAAATCACAAAATGAATAAAATTATTAAACCTAATTACTTACCAAATCTTTATACGAGGACCAAATCAAATTTAAAGCAAACAAAAAAGCTTAATAATTAATTAATTAATGAAGCATGGCCTAATTAAATAAAATTTAAAGAAACTAAACCAAAAGTTAAGACTAAAAAAATAAACTAAAACCTAAAAAACCTAAACCCTAACCATCTAATTAAGGAAGGACCTAAAGGATAATTAACCCCTAAATAAAAAAAATCACACCTCCACTCTCAATTTGTTTCATATGGCCACAAAATCCCCCCCCCCCTTGTTTTTGTTTGATATGGTGCCAAAATCCCCCCATTTTGTTTGATATGGTGCCAAAACCCCCCATAATTTCCTATCAATCAAAAAAACTTTTCCCCATTAATTCAAAAAAAACTTCCCCTAAACTAATTTTTTTTATTTTAATAGTTATAATTAAATTTTTTAATAAAATATTTCTTAAATTTAATGATCACAATTAATAAATTGATTTAAATTTTAAATAATTTGTTTTAAATTCATCCATCACAACTTATTAATTTAATAAAACTTTTAAATTTTGAATAATTTTAATAAAATAAATTTAAGTATATTAATTCTTATTAAACTTCACAAATAATTTATATTGAACGAGTTAGTATTAAATTAATTTAATAAATTAATACTTTACATTTATCAACACTTTAAATTTATCAAATCGTAGACTTCTTCAACTATATATCAGGTAAATATCAATACAGATCAATATCAGTTCAGGTTAAAAATAGGTCAGGTTCAAAGCAGGTGTTGCGTGTAAAAGTGTCTATCGCAATGTAGTGCAAGTGTACACGACGCAAGTAGTAAAGTGATACGGAAGTATCGGATATCGTCTCCACAAGGAATGGGCTAATAGCTTCACCTTGAATTACTGCACGAAGGTAAAAAGAATAGTTTAAATTGTTGTCATGAAAATAATAAAGAGAACTGGAAAATAAGATTAAAATAATCAAGATAGAGAGAATGAGCTGGTATTGAATTGTTCAGTAGTGTAGGTGTTGCAAAGTCTATGAATATCTGTTATGTCGTCGTCCCTGTCGCGGCAGCACTCGTCGTGGCAGCGGTCTGTTGTTAGTCGTGGCAGCGATCACACAACTCTATACTTCAAGCTTGGAAAGAATCCCTGCTGTGCCTTGGCCTATCCCCAAGTCCAAGTTTGTCGATGAACACGTCTTTGATGATACCTCCTGGCGTGAATCGAAGGATGAACACCGATGTTGTTAAATTCTTCCTTAGCCACTTAACCTCGTCATATCCCTAGGTCCGAGATAGTCCAACTATAAACTAGAGAACCCGCACTTATTCCTTTCATATACTTAACTCTCCCGATATTAAATAAATAGATAACCTCACAATGCTCTCCCGATACTCTTGCAAGATGTTAACAACCAGAATAAGCGAACTTAAAGTTTATTTTATTGAACAGAAAATTCCTAAAACAAAAGCAATCCTTGCAACTACTTTACAAATCAACCCGTGGCCCTAGGGGGAATTTAGAACATGTTGAAAAGGGAAAAACGGCTAGGGTTTTGGGAAGAAGGCTAGAGATAGATGATGTCCTTCCTAGGTCAAATTACATGCCTTTATATAGGCCTTGGGTTCAAGTTTTCTAATATGACATGAATACAAGTTTAAATTAAAGTGCAACTCTATTAAAGACTAAATCTTCAAAGAATATATCTTTAATTCGTCCTTCCTTCTTGCTTGGGTTTTCTTCCTTGAACTTTGGGCTTGGCCTTCATTCTGATCTAGGGCTTGGAAAAATATAAGGGTAATCCACGACAGACCGGCATAATTTTCTCTTTCTGTCGAGGCCCACTTTGCTTCTTCTCCTTACTATCGTTGTCGTCCTTGGCTGCTACGGAAGTGGCCATGGCAGTATCGTCCTCCTCGTCTGCACATCCAGTTCCAGCTCTGCTGCATCACTGCCCAGCGTATGCTTCTCCATCTTCTACAGCAGCTACCTGCAAAAGCAACCAATTTCAGTAGAAACTGTGCCATTTAATATATTTGTGATGTATAACTGAAATCTAACCTAAATGCAATGAATTATGCTTGAATGCAGCAGATATATGGGTTAAATAGGGGGTAAATTATAGAACTTTTACACACTCAACACACCTCAAACTCAAGTTTTTGCTTGCCCTCAAGCAACTCAGACCTAAAATAAAATATTTTTGTTTGGCTTAAAACAGTGAACTTTCCCTTACCTTCCCTTCATTCCCTATTATGAGCAACACCTTGTCGGATAATTCAGGATTTGTCCGGAACCTTGCTATAATCCTCGTGCAGTATGTGCATGCTTGTGAACAGTTATATGCCAAGACTCCCTTAGTTTCACTAGAATATTTCAGCTTCTGACTTGAATTTTTATGCCAAAGTTCATCTTTTAGGAGGCAATTCTTAGGCTCCTTTAGTTTTTATTCATACTCGATTTTATTTTCTCAAGCTTAAGTTTGACTAGAGCCGGTTTCGGGCACCTCTAGCTAACTTCCTAGAGCCGGTTTCGGGCACCTCTAGGTGTATTGAGTCTATTTTTCTAAACTTCTTTTCCTAGAGCCAGTGTTAGGCACCTCTAGGGGCTATTCAAGTGCTAAGCTTCCTATTCTATTTTACTAACAGAGCTCTAGGCAATATAACAGTCACAAATAGTGTTTAAGTTTCAGAACTATAGAAAGGCTCTAAACTGCTCCTAAAACTATCCTAAAGGCACTACCACGACAGAGCTGTCACGGCAGGTAAGTTCAGTTCAAAGACTTAAGCCAAATTTTCATTTTTAAGCAAAAATAAACTAAGTAAAGGACACAATTTTTAAACTTAAATGACTCCATTAATGGAGGGATGCCACCCCCAAACTCAAGGGTTGCATTGCCCTCAATGCAAATGACAGTAAAAAAGAAAATAAAAAGTACATCACAAAATATCAAAAGGTAGACATCAATATAAGGTAAGAAACTTAAATTTTAGGCGCTGTCGTCGCTGCTGTTGCTCAGTCGGATCTGTCGACGAGCAGGGGCCTTCTTGGCTGGTTGGCGGATGGGGGAGGCAGATGTATTCTTCGTTTTAGCCTCCCTTGGAGGTTGAATACGGGTAGGAGAGATGTGAGGTGGTTTCTCCACTACCTGTACCTTGGAGCTGCTACTACTGCTACTGCCGCTATCTTTCTTGTTCTTGTCTGCCACTATTTTCTGTCGCTTTACCGGTGTGAACTCTTTGGACAAATTCCTCTTGATAGAGGGTTCGTTGTCGGATTCCTCCCAAATTGAAGAGGAGGAGAAACTGGCTATGAATGCATCGAGTTCTTCTAAAGGCAGCCTTCTCTTGGTTCCTCGGGCAGAGGTGTCGGCTGCGTGGTTGCTGCCTGCAGCTGTTGTGGCAGGGATCGATGTGGACGCTGCAGATGGTGTCTTGGGCGTGGCAGCAGGTGTAGGGGTATGGGCAGGTTTGGTGGCAGCAAAATACTGGTTTGGGAAGGCAGGAAATACAACATCAGGGAAATTAAGAGAGGTTTGAATGAATTGTACCGTGGCTGTGGTGAAATCCCTGATGAAACTCCTGAGGCCGAGCTGTCGTTCCTCCATTTTTGTATGGCAGCAAGGATCTGGGAGGAGGTGTCGGCCGGAGGTACTGCTGCTGTAGGCTGCCTGGGTTCTGTGGCAGCAGGCTCAGTGTCGGTTGGTTCTGTCGGCTCTGCTGCTGTGGCAGTAGGGTCGAAAGACGACAGCGGGGTGGCAACAGTGAGTTCCATCAAGTTGAGTATGTTTCGCTCAGTCCAGCCCTTCCCTTGGACTCGTAAATCAGTGGCCGCTTCTGGTACATGATGGCCGCTGTTGCGTGTAAAATAGTCTATCGCAATTGTAGTGCAAGTATACACGACGCAAGTAGTAAAGTGATACAAAGTATCAGATATCGTCTCCACAGGGATTGGGCTAATAGCTTCACCTAAATTCACTGCACGAAAGTAAAGGAAATAATTAAGAGTTGTCACGAGAATAATAAAGTAAAAACGTATTTAAAAGGAATTGAGATATCAAGATAGAGAGAATGGGCTGGTATTGAGTTGCTCAGTAGTGTAGGTATTGAATTGCTTAGGATCTCCAGTTCTGTCGTCCCACCCGTCGCCGACAGCACCTGTCGCGGCGTCTGTCCGTTAGCTGTCGCGGCAGCGAACACTAACTCCGTACTTCAAGCTTGGCAAGAATCCCAGATCTGCCTTGCCCTATCCCTAGGCACAAGTCTGTCGATGATCACGTCTTTGATGATACCTCCCGGCGTGAATCGAAGGATGAACACCGATGTGTATGAATTCTTCCTTAGCCACTTAACCTCGCCTTATCCCTAAGCACGAGATGGTTCAACTATAAACTAGAGAACGCGCTTTTACCTCTTTCGTATACTTAACTCTCCCGATGCTAAGTAAATAGATAATCTCACAATGCTCTCCCGATGCTCTTGCAAGATGTTAAAACCAAGGTAAAAGAACTTGAAGTTTATTTTATTGAACTTGAAAAATCCTAAAACAAAGCAACCCTTGCAACTACTTTACAAAACAACCCGTAGCCCTAGGGGGAATTTAGAACATATCGGTGACAGGTAAACGACAGGGTTTTGGTTTCGGTTATGGGGTAGTCGGCTATGCCCTAGGTTTAATCTATGCCCTTTATATAAGCTTTGGGCTCAAGTTATCTAAGGTAACAAGGATTACAACTTTAATTAAAAGTAAGATTCTAATAAAGACTAAATCTCTAAGGATTCCTACTTTTCAGCCGCCTCCTTGTTTCATGGGAATTCTTCTCCTTAAGCTTTGGCTTGACATATCTTTTGATCCGGGGCTTGGAAAAATATTCGGCTTCCACACGACAGACGAGCAGATTTTTCTCTATCTATCGAGGTCCACTTTACTTTTCCTCTTAATAAATCTGCTGTCATCATGCTGTCACGACATGTCCGTGACAGGTTCGTCTTCTTCAGCTGCTTGTCCAGTTCAGCTTTCCTGCTTATCTGCCCTGCACCTGCCTTCGACATCTACTGTGACAGTTACCTGCAAAAATAGCCATCTTTCAGTAGAATCCGTGCCTTTTATATAATTGTGATGTTTTATTGAAAACTAACCTAAATGCAATGCAATGATGCTTGAATGCAGCAGGAATATGGGTTTAAACAGGTGTAAATGATAGAACATTTACACACTCAACACACCCCCAAACTCAAGTTTTTGCTTGCCCTCAAGCAATGAAGACTTAAAAGAAAACTGAAAATTTTTGTGTTGGCCTTCAAACAGTGAACTGTCCCTTACCTGTCGCTCATTCTCTATGGCGGCAGCAACCTGTCGGAAGGGTTAGGATCTGTCCGAAATCTCCCTATAGCTCTCGTGCAGTGTGTGCATGCTTGTGAACAATTATATGCTAAGACTCTCTTAGTTTCACTAGAATATTCAACTCCTTAACTCGAATTTTATGCCAAAGTTTATTTTCTTTTAGAAAGCACCTTTTTATGCTTTTTCTTCTATTTTCAAGCTAAGTTTTTCTAGAGCCAGTTTTGGGCACCTCTAGTTAGCTTCCTAGAGCCAGTTTCGGGCACCTCTAGGTTTTTGATTTTCTTTTGCTAAACTTCTTTCCTAGAGCCAGTGTTAGGCACCTCTAGGGGCTATTCAAGTTCTAAGCTTCCTATTCTAGTTTGGCTAAAAGAAATCTAAGCAATATAACAGTCACAAAAGTGTTTAATTTTTCAGAACTATAGAAAGGCTCTAAACTTTTCCTTAACCTGTCCTAAAGATGCTGCCACGACAGAGCTGTCATGACAGGTAAGTTAACTTCACAGTTTTAAGCCAACAGTTTAAATTTTCTTATTTTTCTGATTTTTTTTTAAAGATAAAAGAAAATAAATAACTAATAAGACACAACAATTAAACAAAAGATCTGCTAAAGACTCCATTAAATATGGAGGGTTGCCACCCCCAAACTCGAGGGTTGCATTGCCCTCAATGCAAAATGACATCTAAACAAATAAGGAAAAACATGAAAAATAAAAGTACATCACAATATATAAGGGCAGGCAGCAATAAGAGGAGTAAAAGAAATAAAAACTTAAATTTTATTCGCTGTCCTCGCTGCTGCTGCTGACGCGGATCTGATGGTAGCGTCTGCGTTGGGGAGGTGGCTGGGCAGGTTGGTCAACAGGTTCATCAGCCTGTTGAGGTGCAGGTTCTTCCTCCGGTTGGGGGACAGGGTCGTCAGCAGGTTTAATGACAGGTGGCTCTACTAGTCTGATATCAGAACTGCTGCTGCTGTCCCAGCTGTTACTCGTGATGGCCTTGGACAACATCCTCTTGTTGGCCACATGCTTAATTCTTTTCACCCGCGTGAAGGCACTGTCCAAGTTCCTCCGGACAAGAGGGTTGTCGTCAGTGGCAGCTCGCTTGGTGCCTCGAGGGGAAGTGTCCGCCGGTGGGCTGCCGGCTGCTGTCGGTGAAGGTGTGGAAGAGGCAGATTCTCCGTGGGGAGAGACAGGTGGTGTAGGAGTGGGGGAGGGGATATTAAAGTAATGGGCGGGGAAGGTGGGGAAAGTGACATCCGAAAAATTCAAAGTGTTGGTAATGAAGTTTACCGTGGCATTGGAGAAGTCGCAGATGAATGTCATCAAACCCATCTGGCGCTCCTCTATCCTCAAGACAGCAGCTAAGATTTGGGCGTTCTGATCTGCCGGGGCGGTGTTGGTCGCAGCTTCTGGGGCAGGTTCGGTGGCAGGTTCATCATCAGACTCAACAGGTGGGGCGTTTGGATCGAAGGCGTTGAGGGGCGGTACGACGATGATCTCCATAAGGCTGGAGATGTTGCTGTCGGTCCAGCCGCTGCCCTTCTTGATTTTGTCTGAAGGGTCCTCCGGTACGGCAGCGCAGCGACAGAGGGCAGTGATGGTGAAGGGCAGGCATAGTCGTGAATCTGTTCTGAAGGCACAATCGAGAATGCTTTCTCGCATGTACCTGCCCAAGTTGATCGGCCTGTCATGCATGATAGAGTGGATGAGGGCCAGCCGCTGCCTGTTGACTGTCGTGTGGTGGGATGAGGGCAGGATACGCTTTTTGATAAAAGCGTTCCATAGTTTTGCCTCGGGGAGCAGCTCTGCCCGGTTGACAGAGTTGGGGTTCTTCTTGCTGGTGCTCCAGGTTGTGCCCTCCTCTGTCAACTCCCTCATGACAGCATCATGTCCGGTAGCGTCGAGGGAGTCCCAGAACTGTTGATGGGCATCGTCATTGGAGCCAAAGAAAAGGCCGAATACATGGTTGATGCTGCTGGTGGTGAAGGGAACTGTCACTCCTCGAACGACGACAGATGTCGCCGACTTACTCTCGATCGCCTCATAGAATTCCCTGACCAGAGTGTCGTTAAGCTCTGCCGGCTGCTCGGCAAAGTCTTCCCAAAGTTGTGCCGTAATGGCCTTCATAATGAACGGCCGGAGTCCAAAAAGAGGGGCATCTCTGTTATAGATGAAGCTCCGTTCCTCCCATAGTTCCTTGTTGGCGAACGGGGATGCTGCTGCTGAAGAAGAGGCGGCAGCAACATTCTGGCGAGTTTGTCGTGAAGACATTTTTGGTTGCAAGGGCTGAAAAAGAAAGAAAGTAGATAAACTAGAAGAGAATACAAGAGAGAAAAAATCAGAAGTGAGGAAAAATGAAAGGGAGAAGGGGTTTATATAGCGGTCGAGTAGCTGCCCATTTAATGCCGCAACGGCAGGCGAGAATAACGGGGCGACAGATTGGATATTGCGTGTCTGACGCGTCTGACACGCATTAATGCGTCTGCTGAGCGTCTGCCGCACGCTTCTTCATCTGCTGTGCGTCTGTTGACAGCCTGTCAAATCCGTCTGCGCCGACAGCCGAAACGACAGGTTACCATAAATGGGCTTTATTGGGCTGGTGGATGGGCGGTGGTCTTGGGCCACTTCTTCTTTCTCACTTGACTCCTTTATTTCCTAAAAACTGAAATTAAAAACAAAACATTATTAAAATAAAAATGAATCTAATTCCTAATAAATACTAATAAAGTAAAAAATAAAAATTAGGTTAAATTAGGGATGCCTTGTGGGGCATCACCTAAGGTAACCACTTCCTGTATTCCTGGGGCTTCAGTCCCCTAATAATGCTTGAGGCGTTGTCCATTGACTTTGAATTGGTGCCCGTCTTTTAATGATTGAATTGTAATGGCACCATGGGGAAAAACTTGAATTACTTGGAACGGGCCAGACCATCTAGATTTGAGCTTCCCTGGAAAGAGTTTCAATCTAGAATTGAACAACAACACAAGCTGCCCTGAGCAGAACTATCGTGGCAGCAACTTCTTGTCATGCCACTTCTTTGTTTTCTCCTTGTATATTCTTGCGTTGTCGTAGGCCATTGTTCGTATTTCCTCGATCTCATTCAAATCTAACAGCCTTTTCTGGCCTGCCTTGTCCAAGTCCATATTTACTGCCTTGATTGCCCAATATGCCTTGTGCTCTATCTCGACAGGCAGGTGACAGGTTTTCCCATAGATCAATCGGAATGGAGACATGCCCAATGGAGTTTTGAAAGCTGTCCTGTATGCCCATAATGCATCATTCAGAAGTAGAGACCAATCTTTCCTAGTTGGTTTAACCATCTTTTCAAGAATGTTCTTTACTTCCCTGTTGGAGATCTCAGCCTGTCCATTGGTCTGTGGGTGGTATGCTGTCGCTATCCTGTGCTTAACACCATATTTTCTCAAGGCGGCAGCAATTACCCTGTTATCGAAATGTCTCCCTTCATCACTGATAATCGCTTTAGGGATGCCAAATCTAGAAAAGATGTTTTTGTGCAAAAACTTTTGAACCGTTTTGGCATCACTCTTTTGAGTTGCGATTGCTTCTACCCACTTGGAGACATAATCTACTGCTAGGAGGATGTAAAGATTTCCACATGAAGATGGAAAAGGTCCCATAAAATCAATCCCCCATACGTCGAAGATCTCGACTTCTAGGATATTCTGCAGTGGCATCTCGTTTCTCCTCGAGATATTACCTGTCCGCTGGCACCTGTCACAGTTTTTGTAAAATTCCTGTGCGTCCTTATATAGTGTCGGACAGTAGAATCCTGACTGCAGCACCTTGGCAGCAGTTTTATTGCCTCCTAAGTGTCCTCCATATTGTGAAGCATGACAGTGATTGAGAATGTCTTCTTGTTCTTCTTGTGGTACACATCTCCTTATAACCTGATCTGCGCACATTTTGAAAAGAAGAGGTTCGTCCCAATAATAATGTTTAACATCATTTTGAAACCTCTTCCTGGCTTGATAAGTAAGATCAGAAGGTAATATTCCGCTAACTATAAAATTAACGAAATCAGCATACCAGGGAAGGTTAGAAGACTTACCTGCCGCCATGGCTGTCGCGACAGCTATTGCGGCAGCAAAGAGCTGCTCATCTGGGAAGGTCTCTAGTATGTGTGTCTCATCTACAGGTAGACTCTGTCCCATCTCCAACCTCGACAGGTGATCTGCCACCTGATTTTCTGTCCCCTTTTTGTCTTTAATTTCAAGGTCGAATTCTTGTAAAAGCAAGATCCATCGTATCAACCTAGGCTTTGCATCCTTCTTTGCGAACAAATACTTAAGGGCAGAATGATCGGTGTGCACAATTACTTTCGTCCCAAGTATATAAGAACGAAACTTGTCGATGGCGAACACCACAGCTAACAGCTCCTTTTCTGTGGTGGTATAGTTTACTTGGGCATCATTCAATGTTTTGCTGGCATAATATATGACATGAAACAGCCTGTCCTTACGCTGCCCAAGTGCTGCCCCGACAGCATAGTCACTAGCATCACACATAATTTCAAACGGTTGCGTCCAGTCTGGTGGCTGTACTATGGGGGCTGTCACTAGTTTTTCCTTCAGAACCTTGAATGCTTCAGTACATTCTTCATTAAAGTCAAAGGGTCAGTTCTGCTCTAAGAGATGACATAAGGGCTTCGTGATTTTTGAGAAATTTGCAATAAATCTCCTATAGAAACCAGCATGCCCTAGGAAACTCCTAATGCCCTTGACTGTGGTTGGCGGCGGCAGCTTCTCTATGACTTCAATCTTTGCCCTGTCGACTTCTATCCCACGGCAGCTAATCTTATGGCCTAAAACTATCCCTTCATCTACCATAAAATGGCATTTTTCCCAATTAAGAACAAGATTAGCTTTTTCACATCTTTCAAGTACCTTTTGAAGGTTGCCGAGGCAGCTCTCAAAATCGTCTCCAAAGACAGAAAAATCATCCATGAAGATCTCAAGGAAGTCCTCTACCATGTCGGAGAATATTGCCATCATGCACCTTTGGAAGGTGGCAGGTGCGTTACAGAGTCCAAACGGCATCCTCCTAAATGCGTATGTTCCGTAGGGGCAGGTGAAAGTCGTTTTCTCTTGATCCTCTGGTGCAACAGCGATTTGGTTATAACCTGAGTAACCATCAAGAAAACAATAGTAAGGTTTACCCGCTAATCTATCAAGCATTTGATCAATAAAGGGTAAAGGGAAGTGATCTTTTCGGGTAGCTTTGTTAAGCTTCCGATAGTCCATACAAACCCTCCAACCGGTCACAGTCCTGGTTGGGATTAGCTCATTGTTTTCGTTGGTTATCACAGTCATGCCTCCTTTCTTGGGAACACATTGCACCGGGCTTACCCATTTGCTATCGGAGATGGCGTAAATAATACCAGCATCTAACCATTTAATTATTTCTTTACGCACTACCTCCTTCATTGCAAGGTTTAACCGCCTTTGGGCATCAATAGTCGGCTTATGATCTTCCTCTAAGAGGATTTTGTGCATACAGATTGCCGGACTAATGCCCTGAATGTCTGCTATAGTCCATCCTATCGCCCTTTTATGCTGCTTCAACATGTCGATCAGCTGTCGTTCCTGTTCCTGCGGCAGCTTAGCAGAGATGATTACGGGCAGTGTTTTATCACAACCAAGATAAGCATATTTAAGCTGCCCTGGCAGGGGCTTAAGTTCTAAGACAGGTGGTTCAACAGTAGATGGCTTTTGGATTAAATGGTTATCCGAAGTGTAATTCAAGGGTTCGAATAACTTACCTGGGCGATGGTCTAACCAGTCTACCTCCTCATGACCTTCAGTATCAGTTGAATCAGATTCAGAGGAGTCGCTGTCGTCGGTGCTGTCGTCGGTGCTGTCGTCGTTGCTGTCGTGACAGGCTTGTAGATGGCTGTCGCACCAGTGACCAAATTTTATATCCCGGCAGCCCGACCTGATGCAGGGTTGATCAAAGGTCACCTCAATGATGGCTTTGCATTCTTCATCCACATCAGCATGTTTCATTGCTTGGAGAACATTTAACTTAATTTCTTGATCGTTTACGCGCATGGTGAGTTCTCCTTTCTCCACATCAATCAATGATCTTCCCGTGGCTAAGAAGGGTCACCCTAGGATGACTGGTGCGTTCTCATCTGCCTCACAATCTAAAATAAGAAAGTCAGCAGGGAAAATAAGTTTATCCACTCTTACCAAGATGTCTTCAATTTTTCCCTCGGGGTGAACGTAAGAGCGGTCGGCTAGCTGTAGGGTAACTGTCGTGGGCCGCGCCTTGCCAATACCTAATTTCTGAAAAACAGATTTGGGCATTAGATTAACACTAGCACCAAGATCACATAATGCCTTACCCACAAATTTATCGCCGATTACGCAAGGTATGAGGAAGCTCCCCGGATCCTTTTTTTTCTGGGTGGTTGTCGATGAAGAATACTCATGCAACCTTCTTGCATCCTTACCGTTTCAAATTCCCCAAGTTTAGATTTTTTAGACATGACATCCTTGAGAAATTTAGCATAACCGGGCATCTCCCTAACAGCATCTAACAACGGAATATTAATATGAACCTGTTTAAAAATATCATAAATTTTTTTAAGTTGAGATTCATGCTTAGCTTGCTGTATCCGTTGAGGAAAAGGTGGTGGAGGATGGTAATCAGCAATGCGTCCTTCCCACTGCATGCGAATCTGAGGACGATACTCATTTTTCTTCTCCTCTGTCGCTTCTGCTGTCGTGACAGGCTCATCGGCAGCAGTCTGTCTATTACCTGTCGGGGCAGCTTCCTCGGCAGGTTTCTCCAAGGTAGGTTCCTTTTCTGTTTCTGCTTCTTTTTCCGGTCCTGGTAACTTTTTCCCACTCCTAGTAGTAATCGCCTTACATTGCTCATGAGGGGGCGTTCTAGCATTTTCAGTATTGCTAGGAAATCCTCCATTCTGCCGTGGCTTAATATGCTGCGACACCTGACCCATTTGTGTCTCTAGAGATTTCAAGGTGGCCTCATGGTTTGTCATTCTCATCTTAGTTTCATCCATAAAGTCTTCCGTTTTCTTGACAAACTTATTGATGTTTTCCATATACGTACCAGTCTGAGACATAAAGGTGGCCAGAGTCTGCTCCAATACACTACTCGTGGCAGGTGGTGGCTGCTGTTGTTGCTGCGGCGGCAGGTTCTGCGACAGGTTTTGCGGCTGTGGCTGCTGTCGCGTCAACAATCTAGGACCCCCTTGATTCTGATTATAGGCTTGTGGATTCAGGGCGTTGTTTGGGTTACTCCAGGAGAATTTGGGATCTTTCCTCCAATTAGGGTTGTAGTTGTTGGAATTATAGTTCGGCTTGTAATTTCCAACATATTTTCCTTCTTCTATATTTATAGGGCACTCATCCCTACTATGATTTCCCTCACATGTAGCACAAACTTCCTCGACAGCAAACCCTCGTACTTCCTCTTCACTCAATAAGTGTTTCATGGCTTTAGTGAGGAATGCTACCTGTGATTTCATAGTGCTGTCGGCCTCATAATCCTTGACAGCAAGTACCCGTTTACCTCCTCTTCTAGCGGTTGGAAACTGCTCCTCATTCTTAGCCAGATGTTTTAAAACTTGCAAGGCCTCGTCCGGATCTTTATCCAATAAAAGTCCATTCGCTGCAGAATCAATTCGAATGCGAGTTTGTAAGTTAGCAGCATTATAAAACTTAGTTACCTGATTCCAGACGGGGAATCCATGCATTGGGCAGTTTCGAAGAAGAGTTGTGAATCTGTCCCAGGCCTCGTGCATTGGCTCGTCATCTTCCTATTGAAAAGTAGCAATTTCATTACGTAATCGCTCAGATAAATGTGAAGGATTAAAACGAGATAAAAATTCACGAGTTAGATCTGCCCAAGTCATAATAGAACCCGATGTAAGTTTATTCCACCAAGTTTTAGCTCTGTCCCTTAATGAATGGGGGAATAACCGAAGCCTCAGTATCTCCGGACTAACTCCTGGTAGTCTAAACGAACCACAGATCTCCTGGAACGTTTTGAGATGCTCCCTAGCATCTTCTGTCGCAGAACCACTAAACTGTCCGGCGTTGTTGATCATACTAAACATGACAGGTTTAAGCTCGAAGTTGTCAACATCAATATCCGGCAGCGTGGTCTCCAGCTCTACATGATCATTCAGCATGTAGTCACGACATGACCGTCGTCCACCTGCCGCAGGCGGATCACCGACAGGCGGGATTTCTTCACCGGCAGGCTGATTACGGGCCATCTGCTCTAGCTCTTTCTCAAGGTAGTCGTTTCTGTCTAAAAGGTGGCGGATCTGTTTCTTGAGATTAAAAGAACGTTCAATCTCCGGATCTAATTTATACTCAGGATCTTCGCCTCTTTTAGATCTGCGCATAAACAAGAAAACCTTGTGAAAAGCAAGAGTTTAATACGCAAAAGAAAATATAAAGAAAAATAAAAACAAAAACAAAAACGGAAATAAAAAACAAAAAGTGCAAGGAAAGAAAGGTGTAGTTATGTTGCCAATCCCCGGCAACGGCGCCAAAAACTTGTTGCGTGTAAAATAGTCTATCGCAATTGGAGTGCAAGTATACACGACGCAAGTAGTAAAGTGATACAAAGTATCGGATATCGTCTCCACAGGGATTGGGCTAATAGCTTCACCTAAATTCACTGCACGAAAGTAAAGGAAATAATTAAGAGTTGTCACGAGAATAATAAAGTAAAAACATATTTAAAAGGAATTGAGATATCAAGATAGAGAGAATGGGCTGGTATTGAGTTGCTCAGTAGTGTAGGTAGTGAATTGCTTAGGATCTCCAGTTCTGTCGTCGCACCCGTCGCCGACAGCACCTGTCGCGGCGTCTGTCCGTTAGCTGTCGCGGCAGCGAACACTAACTCCGTACTTCAAGCTTGGCAAGAATCCCAGATCTGCCTTGCCCTATCCCTAGGCACAAGTCTGTCGATGATCACGTCTTTGATGATACCTCCCGGCGTGAATCGAAGGATGAACACCGATGTGTATGAATTCTTCCTTAGCCACTTAACCTCGCCTTATCCCTAAGCACGAGATGGTTCAACTATAAACTAGAGAACGCGCTTTTACCTCTTTCGTATACTTAACTCTCCCGATGCTAAGTAAATAGATAATCTCACAATGCTCTCCCGATGCTCTTGCAAGATGTTAAAACCAAGGTAAAAGAACTTGAAGTTTATTTTATTGAACTTGAAAAATCCTAAAACAAAGCAACCCTTGCAACTACTTTACAAAACAACCCGTAGCCCTAGGGGGAATTTAGAACATATCGGTGACAGGTAAACGACAGGGTTTTGGTTTCGGTTATGGGGTAGTCGGCTATGCCCTAGGTTTAATCTATGCCCTTTATATAAGCTTTGGGCTCAAGTTATCTAAGGTAACAAGGATTACAACTTTAATTAAAAGTAAGATTCTAATAAAGACTAAATCTCTAAGGATTCCTACTTTTCAACCGCCTCCTTGTTTCATGGGAATTCTTCTCCTTGAGCTTTGGCTTGACATATCTTTTGATCCGGGGCTTGGAAAAATATTCGGCTTCCACACGACAGACGAGCAGATTTTTCTCTATCTATCGAGGTCCACTTTACTTTTCCTCTTCATAAATCTGCTGTCATCATGCTGTCACGACAGGTCCGTGACAGGTTCGTCTTCTTCAGCTGCTTGTCCAGTTCAGCTTTCCTGCTTATCTGCCCTGCACCTGCCTTCGACATCTACTGTGACAGTTACCTGCAAAAATAGCCATCTTTCAGTAGAATCCGTGCCTTTTATATAATTGTGATGTTTTATTGAAAACTAACCTAAATGCAATGCAATGATGCTTGAATGCAGCAGGAATATGGGTTTAAACAGGTGTAAATGATAGAACATTTACACACTCAACAGCCGCGACAGAGGGCAGTGATGTGATAAGGAAAGAAGAGTGGTCTTGTCGGCCGGTGTGCACATTCCAATATACTCTCCCGGATGTAGCTGCCAACGTTAATAGGCCACTCATGTAGAATAGAATGAATGAGGGCTAACCTGGGTTGGTCTACGGTTGTATTGTGCGAGGATGGCATGATTCGCTTTTTGATGAAGGCGTTCCACAATTTGGCCTCCGGGGTGAGTTGAACTCTCTTCACCGTCCTCGGGTTTTTCGGATTAGTGTTCCACTGGGTACCTTCGTCCGTGAGCTCTATCATGACAGCGTCGTAGGCAGCAGGGTCTAAGCTATCAAGAAATTGCTGGTGGCCATCTTCGTTGCTGCCCACATAAAATCCATACATAGTGTTGATGTATTCTGGCTCGAAGGGCACCTCTCTCCCTCTGACTTTGACTGCTGCCGCGTTCCTGCTGCTTATGGCAGCATAAAAATCTCGGACGAGAGACACATTCATATCCTCTGGTTGTTCTGCGAATATCTGACACTGTAGGGCCTTGATTTTCCTAGCTATAAATGGCAGCAGTCCCAGGTTCCCCTCCTTGGAAGTGTAAATAAAGCCCTTCTCCTCCCACATGTCACGTATCTGGAAAGATCATGGGGTTGATGCTGCCGGGGTAGAGCCTGAAGCAGCACTTCTGCGGGTGTTTCTGGAAGACATGGTTGCAAGGATTGTGTAAGAAAAAATGAAAGCAAGTAAAAATTCTAGACAATACAAGTAAGAAGAGTAGACGTGAGTGAAAAATGAATAGTGAAACGGGGTTTATATAGAGGAGAGTTTGCTGCCCGTTGGAGCTGGAACGGCATGCGCGAATAACGGGGCTAGCTGTTACACGGTTTCTGACGCGTTTGTCACGCGTTTCTGTGTCTGCTGCGCGTCTGTTACGCGTTTGCGTATCTGTCGCGACATCGTGTCGACAGGCTGTATTTTCTGCGTCTATCGCGGCAGCTATAACGACAGGCTCCAAAGTTGGGCTTTTTGGGCTGATGGTGGGTTGAATTCACTTCTCTTCTTCTTCCTGTCTCCTTTATTTCCTAAAAACAGTAAAAATAAAGACGTTATAAAATAATTCTAATTTCCTAATATATAAATAATAAATAATAAATATAAATATAAATAAAATTTAGGTTAAATTAGGGATGCCAGGTGGGGCATCTCCTAAGGTAACCACTTCCTGCATTCTTGGGGCTTTAGTCCCCTGATAATGCTTCAATCGCTGTCCATTGACTTTGAATTGGTGCCCGTCTTTTAAAGATCTGATCGTGATGGCACCATGGGGAAAAACTTGCACCACTTGGAATGGGCCAGACCATCTAGATTTCAGCTTCCCTGGGAAGAGTTTCAACCTAGAGTTAAATAGCAACACAAGCTGCCCTGGGCAGAACTATCGTGGCAGCAACTTCTTGTCATGCCACTTCTTGGTCTTGTCCTTGTAGATTCTTGCGTTGTCATAGGCCATTGTTCGAATTTCTTCAATTTCATTCAGATCAAGTAGCCTTTTCTGCCCTGCTTTTTCCAAGTCCATATTAACTGCCTTGATTGCCCAGTATGCTTTGTGCTCAATCTCAACAGGTAAATGGCATGTCTTCCCGTAAATCAGCCGATAAGGGGACATTCCCAATGGAGTTTTGAACGCTGTCCAATATACCCATAATGCATAATTGAGGTGTAGAGACCGGTCCTTCCGAGTTGGCTTAACCATCTTTTCAAGAATGTTCTTGACCTCTCTGTTGGATATTTCAGCATGTCCATTGGTCTGAGGGTGGTATGCTGTTGCAATCCGATGCTTGACACCATACTTTTTCAAGGCAGCAGCTATAACCCTATTGTCAAAATGTCTCCATTCATCACTAATTATCGCCTTAGGGATGTCGAATTTGGAAAAAAAAGTTTTTATGCAAAAACCTTTGAACCGTCTTGGCATCATTTTTCTGAGTGGCGATTGCTTCAACCCACTTGGACACATAGTCCACTACCAGGAGGATATATAAGTTCCCACATGAAGTTGGGAATGGTCCCATAAAATCTATCCCCCAAACGTCGAAGATCTCGACTTCAAGAATATTTTGCAGCGACATCTCGTGTCTCCTTGAGATGTTTCCAGTCCGTTGACACTTGTCATAGTTCTTGTAGAATATTTGAGCATCTTTGTACAGTGACAGGCAATAGAATCCCGACTGCAAAACCTTGGTAGCAGTTTTGTTACCTCCTAAGTGTCCTCCATACTGTGAAGCATGATAGTGATAAAGTATATCTTCCTGTTCATCCTGTGGTACACATCTCCTTATAACCTAATCTGCACAAATTTTGAAAAGAAGAGGTTCGTCCCAATAATAATGCTTAACATCATTTTGGAACCTCTTCCTAGCTTGATAATTAAGGTCAAGAGGAGTTATCCCGCTAACTAAAAAATTAACGAAATTAGCATACCAGGGGAGTTCAGAAGACTTACCTGCCGCCATGGCTGTCGCGGCAGTGATTGTGGCAGTAAACAACTGCTCATCAGGGAAGGTCTCCAATATGTTTGTCTCATCTTCCGGTAGACTCTTTCCCTTCTCCAACCTTGACAAGTGATCTGCAACTTGATTCTCTGTTCCCTTTTTGTCCTTGATTTCAAGGTCGAACTCTTGCAGTAGCAGAATCCAACGTATCAGTCGGGGCTTTGCATCCTTTTGGGTGAACAGATACTTCAATGCAGAATGGTCTGTATGGACTATGACCTTCGTCCCAAGTATATAAGAACGGAACTTGTCAATGGAGAATACCACAACTAATAGTTCCTTCTCTGTGGTGGTGTAGTTCACTTGGGCGTCGTTCAGTGTTTTGCTGGCATAGTATATTACATGAAAAAGTTTGTCTTTCCTCTGCCCAAGTGCTGCCCCGACAGCATAGTCACTAGCATCACACATGATCTCAAACGACAGTGTTCAATCTAGTGGCTGTACTATTGGGGCTGTTACCAGTTTTTTTTTTCAGAACCTTGAATGCCTCAGTATATTCAGTGTTAAAGTCGAAGGGACGGTTCTGCTCCAGAAGATGGCATAAGGGCTTGGTGATCTTTGAAAAGTTCGCAATGAACCTTTGGTAAAAACCAGCATGTCCTAAGAAACTTCTGATTCCCTTGACTGTGGTGGGTGGCGGCAGCTTTTCTATCACTTCTATTTTGGCTCTGTCGACTTCTATGCCACGACAGCTAATTTTATGGCCAATGACTATCCCTTCATCCACCATGGAGTGACACTTTTCCCAGTTCAATACCAAGTTTGCTTTTTCACATCTCTCGAGCACCTTCTGTAGGTTACCTAGGCAGCTTTCAAAGTTGTCTCCAAAGACTGAAAAGTCATCCATAAATATTTCTAGGAAATCCTCCACCATATCGGAGAATATTGCCATCATGCACCTTTGAAAGGTGGTTGGTGCATTACAAAGTCCAAAAGGCATTCTCCTAAAAGCATAAGTTCCGTAAGGGCATGTGAACGTCGTCCTTTCTTGATCTTCCGGTGTGATGGCTATTTGATTGTAACCTGAGTAACCATCAAGAAAACAATAGTAAGGTTTACCCGCTAATCTATCAAGCATTTGATCAATAAAGGGTAAAGGAAAGTGGTCCTTCCGGGTAGCTTTGTTAAGCTTCCAGTAGTCCATACAAACCCTCCAACCGGTCACAGTCCTGGTTGGGATTAGCTCGTTTTCTTCGCTGGTTACCACGGTCATTCCTTCTTTTTTAGGAACGCACTGCACCGGGTTCACCCACTTGCTATCCGAGATGGCGTAGATTATTCCAGCATCTAGCCATTTGATTATCTCTTTACGCACCACTTCTTGCATAACATGGTTCAGACGTCTTTGTGCATCAATGGTCGGCTTATGATCATCCTCGAAAAGAATTTTATGCATACATAATGCCGGACTGATGCCTTGGATATCAACTATCATCCATCCAATAGCCTTCTTGTGCTACTGCAGCATCTCTATCAGCTGCTGTTCCTGTTTCTGCATCAACTTGGAAGAGATGATTACGGGCAACATATCATTTAAACCAAGGAAAACGTATTTTAGCTGCCCTAGCAGGGGCTTAAGGTCTATAACAGGGGCTCAACAGTTGATGGCTTTTGAATTACATGGTTATCCGAGGTATAGTTTAAAGGTTCAAACAACTTACCTGGACGATTGCCTATCCAATTTACCTCCTCTTGATCTTCAGTATCAGATGTATCAGATTCTGAGGAGCTACTGTCATCGGTGCTGTCATGACAGTCTTCTAAGTGACTACCGAGGCAGTGACCAATTTTTATGTCGTGGCAGCCCGACCTGATGCAAGGTTGGTCAAGGGTAACTTCAGTGATAACCTTGCATTCTTCTTCTACATCAGCATGTCATTGCTTGGAGAACATTCAACTTGATTTCTTGATCATTCACTCTCATGGTGAGTTCTCCTTTTCCCACATCAATCAATGATCTTCCTGTGGCTAAGAAGGGTCGCCCCAGGATGATTGGTGCGTTTTCATCTACTCCACAATCTAAGACAAGAAAGTCAGCAGGAAAAATAAACTTATCCACTCTTACCAGAATATCTTCAATTTTTCCTTCTGGATGAACGTAAGAGCGGTCTGCCAACTGTAGTAATACTGTTGTGGGCCGAGCTTTTCCAATACCTAATTTCTGAAAAACAGATTTGGGCATTAAATTTTTACTAGCACCAAGATCACAAAGTGCCTTACCCACAAATTTGTCTCCGATTACGCATGGTATGATGAAGCTCCCAGGATCCTTCTTCTTCTAGGGTGGATGCTTGTGCAGAATACTCATGCATCCTTCTGTCATCTTAACCATTTCAAATTCTCCAAGTCTGGATTTCGTCGACATGGCATCTTTAAGGAATTTGGCATAATCAGACATCTCCCTAACGTCATCTAACATCGGAATGTTGATATGAACCTGCTTAAAAATATCATAAAACTTCTTAAGCTGTGATTTCTGTTTCAATTTCTGTAACCGTTGAGGAAAAGGAGGTGGGGGACGATAATCAGCAATGCGTCCTTCCCACTGCATACGGATCTGAGAAGGTTTAGGTTCATCATCTTTCTCCCCTGTCTCTTCTACTATCGTGACAGGCTCATCGGCAGCAAGTTGTTTGTTACCTGTCGGGGCAGCTTCCTTCTCTGGCCCTGGTAATTTCTTCCCACTCCTAGTAGTGATGGCTTTGCACTGCTCATGTGTGAGATGTCTAGCGTTTTCAGTATCGCTAGGAAATCCTCCATTCTGGCTTGGTTTAATATGCTGGGAAACCTGCCCCATCCGTGTCTCTAATGATTTCAGAGTGGCTTCATGATTAGTCATCCGCATCTCGGTTTTACCCATGAATGTTTCAGTTTTCTTGACAAAGTGATTCATGTTCTCTATGTAAGTTCCCGTTTGAGACATAAACGTAGCCAGAGTCTGTTGTAGTATACTATTTGTGGCAGCTGGTGGCTGTTGCTGCTGCTGCTGCCGAGTCAGCAATCTAGGTCCTCCCTGGTTCTGTGTATTCTGTGCTTGAGGATTTAGGGCATTATTAGGATTGCTCCAAGAGAACTTGGGATCCTTTCTCCAGTTGGGATTGTAGTTGTTGGAGTTATAATTCTGCTTATTGTAGTTCCCAACATACATCCCTTCTTCTAACTGTAATGGACATTCCTTTGGACTGTGATTTCCTTCACAAGTTTCGCATACCTCTTCCGCAGAGTAGACATGCTGTGAATATTCTTTCAAGAGCTTTTTCATTGCCTTAGTGAGATATGCCACATGTGATTTTAATGAACTGTCGGCCTCATAATCTTTTACAGCTAGAACCCGTTTACCCCCTCTTCTTGCTGTTAGAAACTGTTCCTCATTCTTCGCCAGATTTTTCAATACTACCATTGCCTCATTTGAGTCTTTGTCCAGTAGTAATCCATTTGCTGCTGAATCAATTCTGATACGAGTTTGTAAATTGGCAGCATTATAGAATTTAGTTACCTGGTTCCAAACAGGGAATCCATGCATCGGGCAGTTCCTTAGAAGAGTGGTAAATCTGTCTCAGGCCTCGTGCATTGGCTCATCATCTTCCTGTTGAAAAGTAGAAATTTCGTTACGTAATCTCTCAGATAAGTGTGAAGGATTAAAACGAGACAAAAATTCACGAGTTAAATCTGCCCAAGTTCGAATTGAACCCGACGTTAGTTTATTCCACCAAGTTTTTGCCCTGTCCCTCAATGAATGAGGAAATAACCGAAGCCTCAGTATCTCCGGATTAACTCCTAGTAGTCTAAACAAACCACAGATTTCCTGGAACGTTTTCAGATGCTCCCTAGCATCCTCTATAGCAGCACCACTAAATTGGCCAGCATTGTTGATCATGCTGAACATAACACGTTTCAGCTCAAAGTTGTCAACATCTATGTCTGGCAGGGTTGTCTCTAGTTCTACATGATCATTGAGCATGTAGTCTCGGCATGACCAGAGTGCGGCAGTGGCAGGAGGGTCGGCAAGTGGATCGTTCCCTCCATCTCCGACAGGATTGTTATTGTCCTGGGGATTCCTGTGGTTGTTCATAGCCTCTAACTGTTCTTCAAGGTATTCGTTTCTGGCTAGTACGTGGCGAAGTCGGTTCCTAAGATTGCACAAACGTTCTATTTCAGGATCTAATGGATACTCAGGTTCCTTTCCTCGTCTCGATCTACGCATAAACAAGAAACCTTATGAAAAGCACAGGTTGAACAATCCAAAATAAAACAGAAAAATAAAAAGAATGCAGTAAAAGGTAGGGTAAAGTTATGTTGCCAGTCCCCGGCAACGGCGCCAAAAACTTGTTGCGTGTAAAAGTGTCTATCGCAATGTAGTGCAAGTGTACACGACGCAAGTAGTAAAGTGATACGGAAGTATCGGATATCGTCTCCACAGGGACTGGGCTAATAGCTTCACCTTGAATTACTGCACGAAGGTAAAAAGAATAGTTTAAATTGTTGTCACGAAAATAATAAAGAGAACTGGAAAATAAGATTAAAATAATCAAGATAGAGAGAATGGGCTGGTATTGAATTGCTCAGTAGTGTAGGTGTTGCAAAGTCTAGGAATATATGTTATGTTGTCGTCCCTGTCGCGGCAGCACCCGTCGCGGCAACGGTCTGTTGTTAGTCGCGGCAGCGATCACACAACTCTGTACTTCAAGCTTGTCAAGAATCCCTACTGTGCCTTGGCCTATCCCTAGGTCCAAGTCTGTCGATGAACACGTCTTTGATGATACCTCCCGGCGTGAATCGAAGGATGAACATCGATGTTGTTGAATTCTTCCTTAGCCACTTAACCTCGTCCTACCCCTAGGTACGAGATAGTTCAACTATAAACTAGAGAACCCGCACTTATTCCTTTCTTTTACTTAACTCTCCCGATATTAAGTAAATAGATAACCTCACAATGCTCTCCCGATACTCTTGCAAGATGTTAACAACCAGAATAAGCGAACTTGAAGTTTATTTTATTAAACAGAAAATTCCTAAAACAAAAGCAATCCTTGCAACTACTTTACAAATCAATCCGTGGCCCTAGAGGGAATTTAGAACATGTTGAAAAGGGGAAAACGACTAGGGTTTTGGGAAGAAGGCTAGAGATAGATGATGTCCTCCCTAGGTCGAATTACATGCCTTTATATAGGCCTTGGGTTCAAGTTTTCTAATATGGCAAGAATACAAGTTTAAATTAAAGTACAACTCTATTAAAGACTAAATCTTCAGAGAATATATCTTTAATTCGTCCTTCCTTCTTGCTTGGGTTTTCTTCCTTGTACTTCGGGCTTGGCCTTCATTCTGATCTAGAGCTTTGAAATATATAAGGGTAATCCACGACAGACCGGCATAATTTTCTCTTTTTGTCAAGGCCCACTTTGCTTCTTCTCCTTACTATCGCTGTCGTCCGTGGCTGCCAGGGCAGCGGCCATGGCAGCATCGTCCTCCTCATCTGCACATTCAGTTCCAGCTCTGCTGCATCAATGCCCAATGTATGCTTCTCCATCTACTACAGCAACTACCTACAAAAGCAACCAATTTCAGTAGAAACTGTGCCATTTAATATATTTGTGATGTATAACTGAAATCTAACCTAAATGCAATGAATTATGCTTGAATGCAGCAGATATATGGGTTAAATAGGGGTAACTTATAGAACTTTTACACACTCAACAGCAGGTCGGGTCAATTAACAGGTCGGGTTCAAAACAGATCGGGTCCAAAACAGGTCGGGTTCAAAACAGGTCGGGTTCAAAACAGGTCGGGTCCAAAACAGGTCGGGTTCAAAACAGGTCGGGTAATATCGGATCTCGGGTCAATTCAGTCGGGTAAAATTGGTTATCTGCCGGGTCGGCTTCGGGTTCGGGTTCGTTTCAGTCGGGCACAAGTCGGGTTTTAGGTCCACAGTAACATGTCCAATTCGGGTTCGGGTCGTTTTCGGCCGGACGCAGGTCGGGTTCGGTCACTACAGTAACAGGTCGAATTCAGGTTCGGGTCAACAACAGTCGATTACAGATCGAGTTCGGGTCATAAAATTTTCAGGTCAAATTAGGTTCTGACTCGAGTCAGCTTTTTACATCCCTAACTACTACTACTTTTATTTCTGGAACAAACTGTGTTTTGTAAATTGGACTCACTTGAACCACCTTGTTCTCTAACTTTATTTGTCCTAAAATTTGAAAGATACAAAATCACAATTAAACTATATGTTTTGTTAGAAAATAGTAATTTGGACATTAAAGATAGTAGAGTATTAAACCGACTATTATAAAACTTTGTATAATAACATATTTAATTCTCTATATTTATATATTTAATCAATTCAGTCCAAATTCAAATTTATGTTTGATTTATGAGACATTATTTATTAGTATGCTAAATGGTACTATCTTTCATGTATGAGCATGTTCTTGTTCAAGCAATCCTCACTTTAATCATGCAAATTTTATTGATGAAATACAACTGACATTTTGAGAAGATAACTTGTTTATAAGTTAGCCATTGGAAATGCCACCCACAGTCAAGTAGTGAAATCTCTACCTCGCGACCGTTCTAAATCTAATCAGCTTCAAGAAATATTGCATAGGGTTGTTGTATACTCTAATCCACCAAACTTTAATAAAGTTTGAGTTTGATCTTATATATCCTTTCAATTTTATGGGTTGTTGATAGTACTTTAAAGCGCATGTGTTTTCACCTTACTTATTAATTAATTTGCCCTTATCTTGCTATCTTTTGCATGTATTTCTGCATTTTCATCCTAGTATTTGAATATTCTTAACTCAATATGCTTTTGTTTGAATTATCCTCGAATTTTTCATATATTTATTACTAATGTCGCTGCATAAGTGTTGTCTAGATTGCATCAAAGACTTTTGCCGCAACTACAGTTGTCAAGAAGATCAGATCAAAAGGAAGATAAGCTGGAAGTTAGTTACAACAGTTGTTGTACGGACTGGTGTTGCTGCATTCGAAACATGATTGACGGTGCATTGACAGCTAGCTGTTAAGAAGATAAGATCAAATGAAGAAATTCACATCTACTTCATTTTTGGAGCTTTTCCCTCTTAGCCATGGCAGCTTAAGCTCTTCCCTGGGTGAAACGAGGTGGAGACAATGCAGTACAACTCTTAAAGAAAAGGATTAAATGCAAGGAAGGAGGATTATACCAAGGATCAATCGAGTTAGGGAGGAATAGTTTTTCTCCATTCGGTTCTTAATGTTTTCTTTTGTTTTAAATGAAGATGATTGTAGATTTTATTCCTTAGTGTGGAAATACTTTGTGAATGATGATCTTTGTTAATTTTATTATGTTTTTCATCTATCTATTAATCTTTAGGTTTGAATGTTTTTATGCACGAAAGTTTTTATTGCAGTCATTGGAAGGTGCAGTGAAAGTTCAAGTTATCGAGCATGACAACGGAAGTTGCATGAGAGTAAAATCGAAATTTACTCACTCGTTCTTGTATTTTCTTTATTAACCATCACTGGAAGGTGTGGTAAGTTGGTTTATACAAGTCATTGATTAAAGGTAGATGTTAAGATTAGTAATATTTGCATGAGATATTTGTGTTGACAGTAATCTATTGCTTTTGTCCCTGCAAGCACTTAATTAATTGCTAAGATTTCACGAAGGGGATTCTTTTTCTATCGAAAATGGCCAAGAGGGGGTGAATTGACTTTTTAAAAATGATGGGAGAAAATTGAAAATATAGAAAATAAAGACAAACAATTTATAGTGGTTCAAGCTTAGAACAAACTCTACATACACTACCTTAGCTCCCACTTAGGATTTTCAACCAATTTCACTAGAAATTCGTCCCATTTTCTCAGATTAAAAGGAAATCTTACAATAGGTTAATCTTTCTACCCAAAGATTAGCTAAGACTCTCTCAAATACAAAGATTGTTGGCAAATGAAAGATAAACCTCACATGGTGGAATATTTACCCCAAATTACAATTTCACTCAACCCAAATTGATAAAAGATGAATAGAATTGAAAATCACTCAATTGGGTACAAGGTTTTGACTCTAATAGCTCAAAGGTTTGGATTTGTGCTTGGATTGTTTCAATTCAGTTCAATAATTGTTTATGTAGCTTTTGAGGCTTGTTTATATACCCTTGCATTGATTTCTAGTTGTTTTGGTGGTTGAGATCATCAATTGAGCCGTTGGGCTTTATTTTTCCCACAATAATTGCACTTTTGCAACCTACTGTATCAGTACTCAAACAACCACATCGATACCTATCTCAAAACAGAAAGAGTCGTTGTGCACATTTAAGAGGGCATATCGATACAATATAAGGGCATATCGATACAATATAAGGGTATATCGGTACGAGTATAGAGTAAAAATAGGGGCGTATCGATACTCTATGGCCGTATTGATACGAATTTTACTCACTAGAATCCTGAGGAAAAATTTTGTAAAAAGTGTATCGATACGCTATATGGGCGTATCGATACGGTCTAACGACCGTTTGAATTTTTTTGAAATCATAACTAACAAGCAACGATCAATAACTTTAAATGCAAAGATTTATCGAATCAGATCAAACCGTACCGATACAGGGACTTACCATATCATTACGCTATGCCTTAAAGTTAAGCCTAGGTAAAATATCGTATCCATACGGATAAAATCGTACTGGTACTCTTTTGTCGATTAAAACTTTAGAACCTAAAAACAGTATCGATACGACTATAGCGTATCAATACACCTTAGCGTATGAACAGGTTTTGGGCTATAACACTTAGAAAATTTTTCTTCAAACAATTTATTTTACTTGGAAATATTTTGGTTCAAGTTTGCCTGTCAATTTGTGAGACTTTGAAATACTTCAAAATTTATTTACTTTTACAAATAGGTCCTTAGACACTTTGTTATATCAAAATCAAATTAGGTTTTGCAATCTCTCCCTTGTTGATATAACAAAACCAAAGTAAATTTTTAAGTATTTTGAAAAGTTCGAAAAGTTTACTCCCCCTTTCTTTAAGATTGGTTTTCAAAGACTTAAAAATTTATGTTTTACACTTCTACCTATTTTTGTTAGATCAAAATCAATGCAAACATTCAAAGATAGAGGTAAGATATAGCAATGAAGTACAAAGCATAATTAAAGCAACACAATAGCATTAAAACTCAAAATGAAATCCAAAGCAATAATAGTTCAAAGTAATTTCAAACTTAAATCCAAACTTAATCCTAAAAACAAAATCAAAGCAAAGGGTTTCTAACATAAATGTGCATAAAAAGAAATCCTAATATGATATGTAATGAGATGATATGCTCAAAAACTACTCGTCCCCATCATCTTCATCCTTGTCCTCTTCGTCATCATCATCATGGATGGTTTGAGATCTTCGAGTATGATTGAGCCAAGAACCACAGATGGTGATGAGAGAAACATCCGTGATAGTTTGTTGTTGTTCAATGACCTTAACTCGATCATCCAAGGATGTAAAACGAGTATCAATGGCGGCAAATTCAGCATCCATGTTATTCCCTAAGGTGGTGAATTGCTCATTGAGATACGCCATGAGTCCATCCATGAAAGATTGAGCTTGTTGGACTTGTAGACCTTGAGGAGTGAACGGAGGCGGTTGATCTTCTTGATGAGGAGGGCGAGCAACACGAACCCACTCATGATTAATGTACTCAAAGTGAGCACGAGTAAGAGAGTGTTCATCAATGGGCTTGCCTAGAGGCTCGACGGCATCATGGGAACAATCGATCTCCAAGGAATGGAACAAGAAGCTCAAAGCCTTGCCATAGAAAAACAACTTGACTTGATCGATGTGACGGTGTTGTACAAGATAAACCAAGTCGACAAACATAATTTGGAAAATATTTGGGCGCTTACCCTCTCGAAAACTGTTGAGTGTGTAAAAGTTCTATTATTTATCCCCTATTTAACCCATATTTCTGCTGTATTCAAGCATAATTCATTGCATTTAGGTTAGATTTCAGTTATGCCATCTTCTGGAGCAGAACCGTCCCTTCGACTTTAACGTTGAATGTACTGAGGCATTCAAGGTTCTGAAAGAAAAGCTAGTAACAGCCCCAATAGTACAGCCACCAGATTGGACACTGCCGTTTGAGATCATGTGTGATGCTAGTGACTATGCTGTCGGGGCAGCACTTGGGCAGAGGAAAGACAAACTTTTTCATGTAATATACTATGCCAGCAAAACACTGAACGGCGCCCAAGTGAACTACACCACCACAGAGAAGGAATTATTAGATGTGGTATTCTCCTTTGGCAAGTTTCGTTCTTATATACTTGGAACGAAGGTCATAGTCCACACAGACCACTCTACATTGAAGTATCTGTTCACGAAAAAGGATGCAAAGCCTCGACTGATACGTTGGATTCTGCTACTGCAAGAGTTCGACCTTGAAATCAAGGACAAAAAGGGAACAGAGAATCAAGTGGCAGATCACTTGTCAAGGTTGGAGAAGGGAAAGAGTCTACCGGCAGATGAGACAAACATACTAGAGACCTTCCCTAATGAGCAGTTGTTCGCTGTCACAGTCACTGCCGTGACAGACATGGTGTAACCCCCTTAGCCCGGCCTAGACGTTTGACCCGAACTACGAAGATTACACGGGGAAAACCAAAGTCAACCCGGAATTCAACTTTGATTAACGACCCTTTTTTTCTTTTTAATATTGTCTAAATGCATATTATCCCTAAGTGTGTTCTTAAAATCAGCATACTCAACAATCACAGCAATCGGAGATCATATAAGGACCCAATTGCACAACATACAAATTTAGGGACCAAATTGTAAATTCTGAAAATTACGAAGACTTAACCAATTTTGAAGTTACCACTATGCAATTAACCATATTTCATGCTTCTCTGCCAAATTTCACTCCAAACGGACATTTCAAACTCCATCAATTGCATTAGCAAACATTGGGACAAAATGCAAAGATTTCAAAACATATAACCATCAGTTTCAGTGTCCAACGGTCGTGTGTTCCGAAACGGGGAAGATCCATTCCGAAACACGGGACCGTTCTGAAACCAGTTGCGGAACAAGGCTTGGCAGTGGCAAATCCGTTCCGGAACGGCTCTACATGTTTCGGAATGCCAAGACCATTTCAGGCCCTCTGTTCCGAAACGGTAGCACCTGTTCCGAAACGTGCTGCCCAGATTTGCAGATTTATGCTGGTTTAATAAGCAATTGACCCATCAAACATGATCCGATGACATACAAATCATACCAGCAAGTCATTAAACACCCAAGGAACATATTAGCATCAACTAATCTCAAACATAGCATCATTCAAGGAAAAACCCAATTCTAAAGGCATGCATCCTATTCCAAGAATCATGCAATCCCCAAATCACCAAATCAAATACCAAAAGGCCAATTACATGTTCCAACATCATCAAGAGCATAAACCAAACTTAGGGAGTCCAAAACATCTCCCAAAACAACAACATAGGTTCCCATTGCCAAATGCCAAAAGCTAAATAAGTTGTGAAAATAGTCACCATACATGAGCTTAAGCTTCCACTTAGATTCTTGACCACCTTGCTGCCCTTTAAGCACTTCAATGCTCTGCATTATTGGTTTAAGAAAGAGAGAGCGTAAGCACATAGCTTAGTGAGGAATGCTCATTTAAAACATCACAATAATGCATTAGTAAAAACACCTTTTCAAGGCCTTTAGTTCAAAACAACATTTAATCATGCACATATGCATAAAAACCAAGCATTTCATGCTTCGAATCATTAACATGTCATATTGGCTTACAAGTGATAATCATGACCATTTCACAACTCAAAAACACAATCGCCAATCGGATACGCGGATTACAAGCGTTGTCCCATACGCTTCATACACACTTCCAATATCAAGGTGGAGTAATGGTACAAACACAACCCCCAACACCCGTGATGGAGACTATGGTACAACCACAACCCCTCCACATCACTCATTGGTAGTTGTATAACATCACTAACGAGAACACGGGACACAACACAAGATACACACATGGACTTTTAATCACCATTGTGATCTTAACAATAGACAAGGTCCACACATGGACTTTTAACCACCATTGTGACCTTAACACAAGATTCCCCCCATGGACTTTTAACCACCATGGTGATCTTAACCATCTCGTTAGTGTACTTGGATGGAGTCTACGGTAAAATCACAACCCCTCGACATCCAAGGCGACTTGGTTCACGGTGCACCCAATCCTATAGCCGGCTAACTATATCCGATTCAAGTACTTTAAAACCAACACATCACTTGCCAATATACATCATTTAATATCATTAATCCATTGTTTTAAAGCATTTAACAAGCCATTAATCATCATGCATCACTATGCATCAAAACCACATTTATCAATGCACAAAACAAGGATCTCTTACCTTGAGCATCCTTCAACACATGGCTTATAAAACCAGCAATACACATGCTAAAATATGCTTTCAAAACAGAATATAAATATGCAAATAAAACACCTTGCATCCAACCATCTCATGGTTCATCAAAAAGAGAGTTTTTCCGAAAACTTACTCTTGAGCTTAGCTAAGTTGTTTAGACTTAAACTAAGCTCCCATAACCTTCAAACATTAGTTTCAAAGCTGAAAACCAAACTTCACTCACCGATTCCGTTTCGCAAGCTTGCCGAAACACCAATCAAGCTTCCGGATCAACACCACAAGGATCCAAAGATGTCTCCCCTGTTTTAAACACGTCAAAGCAGAGGATTAATGCATCATCATGCATTAATATCTTCAACCTCAACACCTAAACTCGCTGCTCTCATCAACACTCACATTTCGGCTACCAAACACAACCGAAATCACATCCAAACAACTCTACAACATTACCCAGCCAAGATCCATCAATTCCAATCATTCTTAAACATCAATTAACATCCAAAAAGGATCTAATCACGTCCTTATACCTCCAGCTATAGCAGAACATCAAAATCACCCCAAAACCACCATTAACTCAATCAAAAACTTAGGAAGATCAACCTATTCGGGATTGCATTGATTAAACCTCAATTTCACATCAATTATACATCCAATTTACATCAAAAATCCATCTCAAAACAGAGCCCAATCATTTCATACAAATTTCTTCAAAATTAAATCCAAATCTTGCATTTAAAGCCAAGATCATGAACACAACATAAAAACCTTTAATAAAACTCAAATCAAGGATTGAGAACTTGGGAATTTCAGTAAAGAACTGAGTATTTAGAGGAGAAAGACGTTCATACCTCTAAATGTGAGTTTCTCCTTGTTTTGAACCAAGATTCTTGAAAATTCAATAAGCAAATGCTAAGGATTTGATGTAGAAATGATTAGAGATCAATTGAAGATTGAAATCTCATCTTTGGATGTTAAAATCAGAGGAAAAATGGCTGGGGAAATGTGTTTGGCTGAGAGAAAAATTGAGAGAAAAGAAATGGGAAAATTTTGAGAAAAGTTAGTTATGACAACAAAATATCTATTTCCCTCCTTTTTCCTTTTATTAAAAATCATTAATTAAATCTTTAATATTAAGAAAAATCTGGAGAAAACTCTTCTTGGGTAAATTAGCTCCTTAAAGATTCAAAGTTTCAATTCTTTTAAAACAGTCACCAACTTTTCAAAAATTACATTTTAGTCACTAACTCAAAATGTCACACTTCCAAACCTCATTTTGTAAAATTGATTTCACCACTCTTTTATATATAATAAAAGAGTATTTTTAGATATTTTTCCATATTTTTAATGCATCCCGAATTAGGCTTTCCTAAAATCACCCTTTTATATTCGAACTGAAAATCCGACCGGTCTGACTCGAACCCAAAACTTCTAAGCCCAAAATTGGGGTGTTACACATGGCGGCAGGTAAGTCTTCTGAACTCCCCTGGTATGCTGATTTCGTTAATTTTTTAGTTAGCGGAATAACTCCTCATGACCTTAATTATCAAGCTAGGAAGAGGTTCCAAAATGATGTTAAGGATTATTATTGAGACGAACCTCTTCTTTTCAAAATTTGTGCAGATCAGGTTTGTAGAACTAATGTTTTGATATAATAATTGAAAAATGTTTTTGACTGATTTAAAAAGTATTTAAAACATTTCCAAAGTCCAAACAACTTGAAATAATATTTAAGGAATTTTTCGTAAAGGTTTTTCATGTTTTCAAAGGCCAATTTTCACAAAACTGACCATGTGTTTCGAAACACCTTAGGGCGTTTCGAAACAGGTGCCTCCAGTGGCCAAAACGTTTCGATACTCGTATCGAAACGGGGCCAGCGTTTCGAAACAGGCTACGCCGTTTCGATACGCCCACGTGGCACTGACCCCAACGGTCATAAACCCCAACGGCTCTTTCCCAACTAACTTTTAAATGCAGGTCGTTTCGATACGGGCTAAGGGCGTTCCGATACGCGTTCCGAAACGGCAAAGGGGTGTTCCAAAATGGGTACCCTGACAGACTGCAACGGCTCTTTCTATATTGAGGGTGTTCCGAAACGAGTTCAAGCGTTTCGAAACGGGGAGCTGCAGAACTGCATTTATGGAGGGAAATAAAGGCTCCAACGACTCTATTTCAATCCCAACGGTCCTAAACGGCTATAAACTCAATTGGGAGTATAAAAGGGACCTCCAAGCATCAAGAGAAGACTAATGCTTCAATTGTCAATCAACAAATGATCAAGAAATTGTCTTAGTGCTTAAAGTGTCATTTCTTGTATAGACAAACACTAGTGAGCCAAAATTGTCAAATTTGCTCAAGTGTTTTAGGTTTTGGGTGAGTGCTTAAGTGTGCAAACAAACACCTATTAGAGGGTTTAAGTTTGCTTTCATTTGTCTCTTTGTAAAAGAGGGTTTTGATCAAGGCTTGGGTAGAAGCTTGATCGGTTGTAAGGGTTTCCTCCTAATCCTAGAAAAGGGGACGAATCAATTAGTGGATTGATTGTGAAATCCTTAGTGGGAAGCTAAGGTAGTGGATGTAGGTGCTTGTTAGAAGGCCGAACCACTATAAATCATTGTGTCTTTAATCTTTCTAGCTTCCTAAACCCTTCCACCCAAATATCCACCTCTCCACCACTTGGTGAGCATAATTGGTTGATCGAATCGAGCCCCACACATCCCAACAATTGGTATCAGAGCTTGGCTCAATCGGTGAGGATTCACATCCTATTGAGAAGATCCGGCAAGCTCGATCACTATTTCATCAACCGGCTCAATGGCACAATCAATCGACAAACCGCCCTTCTTTGACGGAGCTCACTATGCCCATTGGAAGACAAAGATGAAGTTCTTCATCAAATCAAGAGATTACAAGCTATGGGATGTAGTTGAGGATGGTCCATTCGTGCCTAAAAGAAGTAAAGCGGAGTGGAGTGCCGACGATCGCAAGAAGATGGAGCTTAATTGCAAAGCCTTGCACATATTGTTTTGTGCATTTGGTCCATCCATCTATGAGAAGATGTCTTCTTGTGAGAGTGCCAAGGAGGTATGGGACAAGCTTGAAGTCACATACGAGGGGACAAACGAAGTCAAGGAGACCAAGATTGGGCTCCTAACCTTGGAGTATGAGAACTTCAAAATGGATCCGGAAGAGAACATCGAGAAGATGTTTGATCGGTTCTCCACCATCACAAATGGTCTTAAAGGTTATGGAGAAGCCATCCCGGAGGAGAAGCTTGTTCGAAAGCTCATCTACTCACTTCCCGAGTCTTGGGACTCAAAGAGGACCGCCATCATCGAAGCCAAAAATTTGAAGACCTTGAAGCTTGATGAACTCATGCGGTCACTTCTTACTCATCAAATCATGAAGAAGAACAAGGAGGATGAGAAGAAGAGGGAAGAAATAAGAGCTATGGGAGAGAAGAAAATCAAAGGGCTTGGCATCAATGCTAGTGCCATGGCTCTCAAATCCTCCACTTGCCATCATGTCTACTCAAGTGAAGAGGAGGAGGAAGATGAAGAGATAGTTCATCTCTTCAAGAAGTGTGCCCCTTTCATGAAGAAAGCTTTGAGAGAGCTTGAACGAGAACCTAAAAGAAAGGAGAGGGCAAGCACTTCTAGCCATAAGAAGAAGGCACATGTGGCTACTTGGAGTGATGAAGACTCCACCGACGATGAACAAGCCAACCTTTGCCTTATGGCCATCGAAGAAGATTCAAGGGTAACTTCTAATTCATCTACTTCATGTTCTTACACTTTTTATGAATTACAAGATGCCTATGATGATTTGGTTTTAGATTTTAAAAGCCACATTTTGAAAAACAATAAATTGATTTCAAAGTTAAAAATTCAAAATGATTTGCTTTCTAAAACCAAACTTGAACTTGAAGCAAAACTTGAAGAGTTTGAGTTAAAATGTCTTGATTTACAAAAATTGCTTCAAAATGTTCAAGTAGAAAAAGATTTGATTTCCAAAGAGCTTGAAAAGAAAAACAATTTTGGAAAATCAAATTTTTATGTTAGACAATCTAGTGCCCCTAGATTTATTAAAGGAAAATGTTTTAGAAGTGTTTGGGTCCCAAAAGGACTAACCACTTCAATTAAAAAGGATGACATTGAAAAATGGATTCCTAAGGGGTCAAAAATTTGTGCTACTAATGTTCATGGATCCAAAGCAATTTGGATACCAAAAATCACTTGATTGTCTTTTGCTAGGTGTGATGGAGATGTTCAACAAGTCAAACATTGAGGGGGAGCTCCATGCACACAAGGATGAACACTTGAAGAAGGAAGGCTTCACATTCTCCCTTGAGTTCAAGTGTGGTAAAAATCTAGTTGCTTTAGTGTTTATTTGTTTTATCTTCTATTTATGTCAACTAGATGATCATATATGTTGTGACTAACATTTCAATGATGCTTTGAGTAAGGGGGAGCCATCTTAAAACCAAATTCTTACTTTTATCAAAATCTTTACCTCTATTGTTATTTTTGAACTTCATGTTTTAAATTCTTTTTGATATAACAAAAAGGGGGAGAAATGGTTTGAAAAATTCAATTTTCAAATGAATAAGGGGGAGCCTTATGTGAATTAAAATTTTAATCTCTTATTCACTTTTTAAAGTTAAAGGGGGAGAATTCCAAATAATTTTTCAAGTGGTTTTATTATATCAAAAAGGGGGAGATTGTAGAACTAATGTTTTGATATAATAATTGAAAAATGTTTTGGACTGATTTAAAAAGTATTTAAAACATTTCCAAAGTCCAAACAACTTGAAATAATATTTAAGGAATTTTTCGTAAAGGTTTTTCATGTTTTCAAAGGCCAATTTTCACAAAACTGACCATGTGTTTCGAAACACCTTAGGGCGTTTCGAAACAGGTGCCTCCAGTGGCCAAAACGTTTTGATACTCGTATCGAAACGGGGCCAGCGTTTCGAAACAGGCTAGGCCGTTTCGATACGCCCACGTGGCACTGACCCCAACGGTCATAAACCCCAACGGCTCTTTCCCAACTAACTTTTAAATGTAGGTCGTTTCGATACGGGCTAAGGGCGTTCCGATACGCGTTCCGAAACAGCAAAGGGGTGTTCCGAAACGGGTACCCTGACAGACTGCAACAACTCTTTCTATATTGAGGGTGTTCCGAAACGGGTTCAAGCGTTTCGAAACGGGGAGCTGCAGAACTACATTTATGGAGGGAAATAAAGGCTCCAACGACTCTATTTCAATCCCAACGGTCCTAAACGGCTATAAACTCAATTGGGAGTATAAAAGGGACCTCCAAGCATCAAGAGAAGACTAATGCTTCAATTGTCAATCAACAAATGATCAAGAAATTGTCTTAGTGCTTAAAGTGTCATTTCTTGTATAGACAAACACTAGTGAGCCAAAATTGTCAAATTTGCTCAAGTGTTTTAGGTTTTGGGTGAGTGCTTAAGTGTGCAAACAAACACCTATTAGAGGGTTTAAGTTTGCTTTCATTTGTCTCTTTGTAAAAGAGGGTTTTGATCAAGGCTTGGGTAGAAGCTTGATCGGTTGTAAGGGTTTCCTCCTAATCCTAGAAAAGGGGACGAATCAATTAGTGGATTGATTGTGAAATCCTTAGTGGGAAGCTAAGGTAGTGGATGTAGGTGCTTGTTAGAAGGCCGAACCACTATAAATCATTGTGTCTTTAATCTTTCTAGCTTCCTAAACCCTTCCACCCAAATATCCACCTCTCCACCACTTGGTGAGCATAATTGGTTGATCGAATCGAGCCCCACACATCCCAACAAGGTTATAAGGAGATGTGTACCACAGGATGAACATGAAGATATACTTCATCACTGCCATGCTTCACAGTATGGAGGACACTTAAGAGGTAACAAAACTGCTGCCAAGGTTTTGCAGTCGGGATTCTATTGGCCGTCACTGTACAAGGATGCTCAAATATTCTACAAGAACTGTGACAAGTGTCAACGGACGGGAAAAATCTCAAGGAGACACAAGATGCCGCTACAAAATATTCTTGTAGTCGAGATCTTCGACGTTTTGGGGATGGATTTTATGGGACCATTCTCATCTTCATGTTCGAACTTATATATCCTCCTGGCAGTGGATTATGTGTCCAAGTGGGTTGAAGCAATCGCCACTCAAAAAAATGATGCCAAGACGGTTCAAAGGTTTTTGCATAAAAACATTTTTTCCAGATTCGGATTGCAAAAGTATGGTTATAGCTGCTACCTTGAAAAAGTATGGTGTCAAGCATCGGATTGCAACATCATACCACCCTTAGACCAATGGACAGGTTGAAATATCCAACAGAGAGGTCAAGAACATTCTTGAAAAGATGGTTAAGCCAACTCGGAAAGACTGGTCTCTACACCTCAATGATGCATTATGGGCCTACCGGACAACGTTCAAAACTCCATTGGGAATGTCTCCTTATCGTCTGATTTACGAGAAAATGTGCCATTTACCTGTCGAGATTGAGCACAGAGCATACTGGGCCATCAAAGTAGTTAATATGGACTTGGAAAAAGCAGGGCAGAAAAGGCTACTTGATCTGAACGAAATTGAAGAAATTCGGACAATGGCCTATGACAACGCAAGAATCTATAAGGACAAGACCAAAAAGTGGCATGACAAGAAGTTGCTGCCACGACAGTTCTGCCCAGGGCAGCTTGTGTTGCTTTTTAACTCTAGGTTGAAACTCTTCCCAGGGAAGCTGAAATCTAGATGGTCTGGCCCATTCCAAATGGTGCAGGTTTTTCCCCATGGTGCCATCACGGTCAGATCTCTAAAAGACGGGTACCAATTCAAAGTCAATGGACAACGATTGAAGCATTATCAAGGGACTGAAGCCCCAAGAATACAGGAAATGGTTAATTTAGGAGATGCCCCACCTTGCATCCCTAATTTAACCTAAATTTTATTTTTATTTATTGTTATTATTTATTATTTATTAGGAAATTAGAATTATTTTAGGAAATAATGTCTTTTTATTTTTGTTATTTTTAGGAAATAAAGGAGACAAGAAGAAAAGGAGAAGTGAATTCAGCCCACCACCCTTCATCTAGCCCAAAAAGCCCAACTTTGGAGCCTGTCGTTACAGCTACCGCGACAGACGCGAAAAATCCAGCCTGTCGACACGCTGTCGCGACAGACATGCAAACGCATAACAGATGCGCAACAGACACGGAAACGCGTGACAGACGCGTCAGAAATCGCGTAACAGCTGGCCCCGTTATTCGCGCCTACCGTTACAGCTCCAACGGGCAGCAAACTCTTCTCTATATAAACCTCGTTTTACTATTCATTTTTCACTCACTTCTACTCTTCTTACTTGCATTCTCTAAAATTTTTACTTGCTTTCATTTTTCTTCTTACACAATCCTTACAATCATGTCTTCTAGAAACACCCGTAGAAGTGCCGCTTCAGGCTCTGCCCCGGCAGCCTCAACCCCACGATCTTTCCAGATTCGTGACATGTGGTTGGAGAAGGGTTTTATCTACTCTTCCAAGGAGGGAAATTCGGGACTGCAGCCGTTCATTGCTAGGAAAATCAAAGCTCTACAGTGGCAGATATTTGCAGAACAACCAAAGGAGATGAATGTATCTCTAGTCCGAGATTTTTATGCTGCCATCAGCAGCAGGAACGCGGCAGTAGTCAAAGTCAGAGGGAGAGAGGTGCCCTTCGAGTCAGAATACATCAACACTCTCTATGGATTTTATGTAGGCAGCAACGAGGATGGTCACCAGCAATTTCTTGATAGCCTAGACCCTGCTGCCTACGATGCTATCATGGAAGAGCTCACGGACGAAGGTACTCAGTGGAACACTAATCCGAAGAACCCGAGGACGGTGAAGGGAGTTCAACTCACCCCGGAGGCCAAACTGTGGAACGCTTTCATCAAAAAGCGAATCATGCCATCCTCACACAATACAACTGTAGACCAACCCAGGTTAGCCCTCATTCATTCTATTCTACATGAGAGGCCTATTAACGTTGGCAGCTACATCCGAGAGAGTATTTTGGAATGTGCACACCGGCTGACAGGACCACTCTACCTCCCCTATCTCATCACAGCCATCTGCCGCGACCATCATGTACCAGAAGCGACCACTGATTTACGAGTCCAAGGGAAGGGCTGGACTGAGAAAAATATACTCAGCTTGATGGAACTTACTACTGCCACCCCGCTATCATCCTTCGACCCCGCTGCCACAGTAGTAGAGACGACAGAACCAACCGACATCGAGCCTGCTGCCACAGAACCCATGCAGCCTACAGCAGCAGCACCTCCGGCCGACACCTCCTCCCAGATCCTTGCTTCCATACAAAAGATGGAGGAACGACACCTCGGCCTCATGAGTTTCATCAGGGATTTCAGCACAGCCACGGTACAATTCATTCAAACCTCTCTTAATTTCCCTGATGCTGTATTTCCTGCCTTCCCAAACCATTATTTTGCTGCCACCAACCCTGCCCATACCCCACACCTGCTGCCACACCCAAGACGCCTTCTGCCGCGTCCACACCTACCCCTGCCACGACAGCTGCAGGCAGCAACCGTGCAGCTGACACCTCTGCCCGAGGAACCAAGAGAAGAATGCCCTCAGAATAACTCGATGCATTCATAGCCGGTTTCTCCTCTTCCTCAATTTGGGAGGAATCCGACAACGAACCCTCTGTCAAGAGGAATTTATCCAAAGAGTTCACACCGGTCAAGCAGCAGAAAATAGTGGCAGACAAGAACAAGAAAGATAGCAGCAGCGGCAGTGGTAGCGGCAGCGGCAATGACAGCAGTGACAACAGCAACAGCTCCTAGGTACAGGTAGTGGAGGAACCTCCTCACATCTCCCCTACCCGCATTCAACCTCCGAGGGAGGCCAAAACGAAAAATACATCTACCTCACCCATCCGCCAGCCAGTCAAGAAGGCCCCTGCCAGCCGATAGATCCGCCTGAGCAGCAGCAGCGACGACAACACTTAAATTTTAAGTTTCTTACCTTATTTTGATGTCTGCCTTTATATATTTTTTGATGTACTTTTTCTTTTCTTTTCATTGTCATTTGCATTGAGGGCAATGCAACCCTTGAGTTTGGGGGTGGCATCCCTCCATTAATGGAGTCTTATTAAGTTTTAAAATTGTGTCTTTATGTAACGCCCCGGTTTTGGGCTTGTAAGTCTTGGGCGTTGACCGGTTGGTCAAAGTGTTGTTCGAATCGTAAGAGGTTAAATTAGGAAAGCCTAGTTCGGGTTGCATAAAAATTATGGAAAAATGTTCTAAAATCATCTTTTATTATAATTAAGTGAACTGTGAAATCAATTTTGGAAAATGAGTTTCGGAAATGTGACATTTTGGCTAGTGACCAAAATGTAATTTTTGAAAGTTTGGTGGCTATTTTATAAAGGGTTGAAACTTTGAATCTTTAAGGAGCTATTTACCCAAAGGGAGTTTCTCCAGATTTTTCTAAGATATTTTATCACATAATTCTGATTTTAAAAGAATCAAAAGGAGGGAAAATCCATTTTTAGCTATTTTCTCATCTAACTTCCAATTTTCTTTCTATCTTTTTCTCTCAACCCAAACACTCAATTTCCAGAGATTTCATTCTGATTTTCTCATCTAAAAACCTTCTTTCAACTCTCATTTGATTGCAAATCATTGTGTCTTCAAATCCTCTTCAATTGCTTCAAGTTTCATCAAGCTTTTCTATTCCAAAAAGAGGAGAAACTCAAGTTTGGAGGTAAGAACGTCCTTCTCCTCTGAACTTCAAGTTCTTTAATGAAATTCCTAAAGTTTTCAATCCTAATTTGATAATTGATTAAAGGTTTTAAGTTTGATTTATGGATCTTGGCTAATTATGCAAGATTTTGATGATTTCGCTTGATTTTCATTTGATCTGTTAAATCTGTGTTTTGAGAAGTGATTTTGATGTTAAATGATCATTAAATTGATGTGGAAATGAGTTTTGATTGATGCAATCCCGGATAGGTTGGATTTCCTAAGTTTAGCTTGAGTTTTAAGGTAGCTTTTGTGGTGATCTTGGTGATCTGATGTTGCTGGAGGTATAAGGATGTTTATAGGTTGCTTTTAGATGTGTTTTGATGTTGATGGAAGTGAGGTTTTGCTGGTTTGTGGCTGGGCTTTGTTTAGAAGTGTTTCGGATGCATTTTCGGTTGTGTTTGGTGGCCGAAAATGGAGGTTTAGTGAGAGCAGCGAGTTTTGATGCATTAATCCTCTGCTTTAATGTGTTGAAACAGGGGAGGCATCCTTGGATCCAAGAGTTGTTGATCCGGAGGCTTGATTTGGTGCTTTGGCTTGAAGCGAAGTGGAAATCGGTGAGTGGATTTGTGAAAATGGTTTTCGGCTTTGAAACCAAGGTTTTGGGAGCTTAGTTTAAGTCTAAACAACTTTGCTAAGCTCAAGTGTAAGTTTTCGGATTACTCTCTTTAAGTGGTGGCCATGTTTTGATGAAATGTAAAATGATGATTTTGCATGATTTGTTACTGTTTTGGAAAGCATGTTTAGCATGTTAATTGCTGATGTTTTAGCATGATTTATGCTGATGATTAAAGCCATGTGATGAAGGTAACTCTAGGTAGGAGTACCTTGTTTTTATGCATTGTTAAATGATGGTTTAATGCTTTGAAATGCATGATGAAATGGCTTGGTTTAAATGCTTTAAAACAGTGGATTATATGATGTATAAAGTGTGTATTGGCAAGTGATGGTTTGTAAAAGTGAAGGTCACTAAGGTGGTTAAAAGTCCTTGAGTGAGCCTTGTTATCTAAGATCATCAAGGTGGTTAAAAGTCCTTGGATGAATCTTGTTGCGGACTCTAAGGTGGTTAAAAGTCCTTAGGTGCTCCTTTCCATGGTGGTTAAAAGTCCATGGGGCCAAGGTGTTTAAAAGTCCTTGGGGCCAAGGTGTTTAAAAGTCCTTGGGGTAATTCAAGCTACGGACACAAAGGTGGTTAAAAGTCCTTGTGTGGTCCTTTCATGGTGTTTAAAAGTCCATGGCCAAGGTGTTTAAAAGTCCTTGGGGAAAGTTGTTGAACTTGATTTCATAAATGAAATGTATCACTTGAGCCAATATGACATGTATAGTACATTGAGATGCATGAGATGCATGTCTTAATGTTTATGTTGAAGCATGAGATGCTTGTTTAAATGAAATGTGGAAGCATGATATTGCTTGATTTAAAGTATGCTTTGAGCATGTATAAAGGTTGTTTAAAAGCAAGTTTTATAAATGGTTTTAATTGCATTATTGAATGGTTTTTAAAGAGCACTCCTCACTAAGCTTTGGCTTACGCTCTCTCGTTTTCTTGATTCATTAATGCAGAGCATTAGAGTACATTGAGGGCAGCAAGAGGAGGCAAGCAAACAAGTACAAGTAAAGCTCAATGTATGGAAGGTTTTGTTAAACATTTAGCTTTTGTATGTTTTGGCAATGGGGGACCAATGTATATGTTTTGGGAGGTGTTTAAGACTCCCTAAGTATGTTGAATGTTGATGTTGTTGCTGGTTTTTGGTTTGAACCTTATATGCTTGTTTTGCAAGTTGATGCTAGAGTGGATAGCTTGTGTAGGAAGCATGACCATTGAATTGGGGCTTTTTGCATGTGATGTTATTTTGTTGAATTGATGATGCTCTTATGTCTTAAATATGTTTAATTGCATGCTGGTAAAGTTTGATGATGTTTGGAGCGTGTTTGAGTGTCCAAATGCATGATTAGATATGCTTGTTTGCTGATTTTTGTGCAGGCGTTTCGGAACAGGGGTGTACCGTTTCGGAACGGGTGCCTTGCATGAACCCAGGCGTCCGAAACGGTATACACCGTTTCAAAACGGTTTGGCCTCTGCCGAAGCCACGTTCCGGAACCCGTTTCGGAACGGCCCGTGTTTCGGAACAGGGCTAGCCTGTTTCGGAACGGTCGACCGTTAGGGGGCTGACATGGTAGTTATATGTTTTGAATTGTTTACGTTTTGGTCCTGAATCTTGTATGATCAATTGCATGAGCTGTGGATGTCCTTTTGAGCTGAAATTTCACAGAGAAGCATGAAACCTGACTAATTTCAAGATGGTAACTTTAATTTGGGTTAAGTCCCTTAATTTATCAGAATTTACAATTTGGTCCCTAAAGTTGTAATTTGTTTAATTGGGTCCCTGTTTGATCTCTGATGTTTGTGATCTTTTAATATGTTGTTTGTATGATCACAATTAAGGTTAATGTGCATCTAGACAAGATTAAAAAGAAAAAAAAGGGTCGTTAATCAAGGTTGACTTTCGGGTTGACTTTGGTTTTCCCCGTGTAATCTTCGTAGTTCGGGTCAACCGTCTAGACCGGGCTACGGGGGTTACATTTGGTGGTATCAGAGCTGAGTTCTCGAGTAATTGGGAATGTGTGTATGCATGATTGAAGCATGGTTTGGTATGTATGCTTGTTGTATGAAAGTATGTTCAGTGATGTGATGTGATGTTGTGTATGTGATGCATGTTGTGATGATGCATGATGAGGGTACCCATTGCCAAACAAAAGCTAAAGAGATAATGTTGTTTTTGAAGGAAATTGAGCTTGAATACTTGGAATTTGCTTACCTTGCTGGGCCTGACTTGTTTTATTTTGTATTGTTATGCATGGTAATAGTATGGCACCACGTAGAGAGTTAAGGAGTAGCGCGAGAGCTACGACCCCGGAGGGGAATGTGAATGATGAGCACACTGGTAGTGCTGTGATACCTCCTCCTCCACCTGGTGGTGGTGGTGCGGAGAGGGGAAGAGCTGGAGCTGAGGCAGCTGGTGCTGGAGCTGCAGGGCCTGAGGTTGGTCAGGGGCAAGCGATGCCTGACATGTCTGTGCTGGTACAAGCTATTGCGGGTGCGTTTCGAGCAGCAGTAGCTGGAGCTCAAGGAGCTGGGCATCAGGGAGATGCTGGTGCTAGACTACCCTTGGAACGTTTGCGCAGTCTTGGTGGGACTGAGTTTAGGGGTATGTCGGCTGAGAGGTCTGAAGCATGGCTGGAGAGTACCAAGCGTGTCTTGGGACAGATGAGTTGCACTGATGTGCAGAAGCTGGGATGTGTGGTGTCACTGCTGCAAGGTGATGCTTATACGTGGTGGACGACCACAATCTCTGGGATGGCTGATGTTGATGTTACTTGGACGTTCTTTCAGCATGCGTTCAAGAGGAGATATCTAGGAGTTAGATATCTGGATGAGAAGAAGCGTGAATTCATGTCTCTTACCCAAGGGAGCATGAGTGTGGCTGAGTATGAGGTACAGTTCGTACGTCTTAGCCAGTATGCACCGGAGCTGATACCTGATGAGCGCGAGAGGTGCGAAAGGTTCCGTTATGGCTTGGTGACGGAAGTTAAGACCTATATGTTGGCTGCGGAGTACAATGATTTCGATGTGTTGGTGAGTCGATCCAAGGACATTGAGATGAATCTGGGTTTGTCTGCTAAAGGTGCTGGAGCTAGTTCTGGAAAGAGAGCTGCTGAGTATAGTTCCGGTGGTCGGAACAAGAGACGGCGTGATCAGAGGTTTCAGTCCTCATCTAAGAGAGGTGGAGGTGCACCTGCTAGGGGTGGCAATGCTAGAGCTGACCCTAGTGCATGTTGGATTTGTGGTTCCCGTGGTCACTTGAAGCGTGACTGTCCTCGTGCTGGGAGGGAGGTGCAAGCTCCTGTGATGGCAGCTGGTTATGAGTGCTGGAACTGTGGTTCAGCTGATCATCTGAGACGTGATTGTCCGAGGATGGCTGGTGGTCAAGAGCGTGCTCCTGTCGTTGCAGCACCGCAGAGAGGTCGTGGGCGCGGCCGTGGTAATTTTCAGAGGCGAGAGGAAGGTGGTCGCGGAATAGCTCATGTTGTGGCTATTCAACCTGAGGGTGGAGGCCAAGCGAGGGTGTATGCTCAGCGCGAGGGAAGGAATGATGCTGATGTGATTGCAGGTACCTTTACTTTGCAATCCTTGTCATTGCTTTCTTTGATTGATTCTGGATCTACGCATTCATACATTCTTCGTGAGCATGCTGAGTTGCTTGGTTTGCCTGTTGAGTCTTTGGATGTTGGTGTTAGAGTCACTAGTTCTTTTGGTGAAACTGTTGTGACTCGTAAGCTTTATAGAAGGTGTCCTTTGGTTGTTCAAGAGCATGTCTTTCTTGTTGATCTTATGGAGTTGCCCTTTTATGGTTTTGATGTGATCCTTGGTATGGATTGGCTTGTTGAACATCGTGCTGTTGTGGATTGTGAGAATAAGCGGGTTTCGCTTAAGCTTGCGGATGATTATGAAGTGGTAGTGGTTGGTGAGAATGTGAAGTTTCTTGCCAATGTTGTTTCTACCTTGGAGGCGAGCAGGATGCTGAGGCAAGGTTGTGAAGCTTTTCTGGCTTTCGTGATGAATCCTAGTTCGAAGGAGCTGAGGGTGCAGGATATCAGGGTTGTGAAGGAGTTTTCTGATGTTTTTCCTGAGGAGTTGCCTGGTTTACCTCCTAATCGCGAGGTGGAGTTTGGTATTGAGCTGTATGAGAATACCACTCCTATGCCCATTACTCCCTATAGAATGGCACCTAAAGAGCTGAAGGAGCTGAAGACGCAGTTGCAAGAGTTGCTTGACCGTGGTTTCATCTGGCCGAGTGTTTCGCCTTGGGGTGCTCCTGTTTTGTTTGTGAAGAAGAAAGATGGCACGATGAGGATGTGCATTGATTACCGTCAGCTGAACAAGTTGACTATCAAGAATCGGTATCCTTTGCCGAGGATTGATGATCTCTTTGATCAATTTCGGGGAGCTGCTGTGTTCTCTAAGATTGACTTGAGGTCAGGGTATTATCAGTTGAAGGTGAAGGATGTGGATGTGCCTAAGACAGCTTTCAGGACAAGGTATGGGCATTATGAGTTCCTTGTGATGCCGTTTGGTCTGACAAATGCTCCTGCTGCTTTCATGGACATGATGAATCGTGTTTTTCATGAATACCTGGACAAGTTCGTTGTGGTATTCATTGATGATATCCTTGTGTACTCGCGTACTGAGGAAGAGCACGAAGAGCATTTGAGGATTGTGTTGCAAGCTTTGTTGGAGAATCAACTTTATGCTAAGTTGAGCAAGTGCGAGTTCTGGCTTAGAGAGGTAGTTTTTCTTGGGCATGTGGTCTCAGCTGAAGGGATTCGTGTTGATCCTCAGAAGATTGAAGCAGTGATGAACTGGAAAGTTCCTAAGTCTGTTCAGGAGGTTCGTAGTTTCCTTGGTTTGGCAGGATACTACCAAAGGTTTGTGGATGGTTTTTCCAAGATTGCTGCTCCTTTGACGAAGTTGCTGCAGAAAGATGTTAAGTATGAGTGGACAGAAGCGAGGCAGCAAGCTTTTGAGAAGCTGAAGATGGCTTTGACTCAAGCTCCTATCTTGATTCAGCCTAAATCAGGGAAAGAGTTTGTAGTCTACAGTGATGCATCCTATGTTGGTTTGGGGTGTGTGCTGATGCAAGAGGGTAAGGTTGTGGCTTATGCGTCGCGGCAGTTGAAGGTGCATGAGCGCAATTATCCTACGCATGATATTGAGCTGGCTGCAGTGGTTTTTGCTCTGAAGATCTGGAGGCATTATCTGTATGGTGAGAAGTGTACTGTGTACACGGATCACAAGAGTTTGAGGTATCTGATGTCTCAGAAGGAGTTGAATCTTAGGCAGTGACGTTGGTTGGAGTTGCTCAAGGATTATGATCTGACGATTGAGTATCATCCTGGAAAGGCCAATGTTGTTGCGGATGCCTTGAGTAGAAAGGTAGCTGTTGAGCTGAGAGCTATGTTTGCTAGCTTGAGCATATCGCAGGATGGTGGTCTTGTTGCTGAGTTGCAGGTGAAACCTTCGTTGGTTCAGTTGATCAAGGATAAGCAGTTGTTGGATGATTCCTTGGTGTCTCATGTTCAGGATATCGCGGAGGGTAGGCCTTCGGATTTCTGCTTTAATGAGGATGGAGTGTTGTGCTTTGGTAGTCGGATAGTAGTGCCTGCTGATGCTGAGTTGAGGCGTGCTATTCTAGCTGAAGGTCATAGTAGTCCTTTTGCTATGCATCCTGGTAGTACAAAGATGCATCGCGATCTTCGTGATGAGTACTATTGGGTAGGTTTGAAGAAGGATGTGGCGGAGTTCGTGAGCAAGTGTTTGGTGTGTCAGCGAGTTAAGGCTGAACATCAAGTTCCTTCTGGTTTGTTGCAACCGTTGAAAATCCCTGATTGGAAGTGGGAGAGGGTTACCATGGATTTTGTATCTGGTTTGCCTTTGTCTCCGTCAAAGAAGAATTCTGTTTGGGTGATTGTGGATCGCTTGACGAAGTGTGCGCATTTCTTGCCTGTGCATACTACGTTCTCTTTGGATAAGCTGGCAGAGCTGTACATTGCTGAGGTTGTGAGGTTGCATGGTGTGCCTAAGTCGATTGTGTCGGATAGGGATCCGAGGTTCACATCGCATTTTTGGCAGTGTTTGCATCAAGCTCTGGGTACAAGGTTGCATTTCAGTACATCCTATCATCCTCAGTCGGATGGCCAGTCTGAGCGAGTTATTCAGATTTTGGAGGATATGTTGAGATGCTGCGTGATAGAGTTTCAAGGTTCTTGGGAGAAGCATCTGCCTTTGGTTGAGTTCGCTTACAACAACAGTTTTCAGGCGAGTATACAGATGGCACCTTTTGAGGCTCTGTATGGGAGGAAGTGTAGGACTCCTCTGTGTTGGGCTGAAACTGGTCAAAAGTTGGTATCGATGCCTGCTTTGTTGAAAGGTACCACCGAGAAGGTGAAACTCATCTGTGAGCGGTTGAAGGCTACTTCTGATCGGCAGAAATCTTACGCGGATTTGAAGCGTAAGGAGATAGAGTTTGCGGTGGGTGATCACGTGTTCTTGAAGGTTTCACCTTGGAAGAAGGTGATGAGGTTTGGTCGGAAGGGTAAGCTGAGCCCTAGATACATTGGACCGTATGAGGTTGTTGAGCGAGTGGGTCCTGTTGCGTATCGGTTGAGGTTACCTCAGGAGCTGGAGAAGATTCATGATGTGTTCCATGTTTCTATGCTCCGGAGGTATCGATCTGATCCTTCGCATGTGTTGCCTGTGGAGGAGGTGGAATTGAATCCGGATTTGACCTATGATGAGGAACCGGTGAAGGTTCTGGATTCAGATAGCAAAGTGCTTCGTGGCAAGACCATTGAGTTGGTGAAGGTGCTGTGGAAGCATCGCGGCGTTGAGGAAGCCACGTGGGAGCGGAAGGAAGATATGCTGAAGCAGTTTCCTTATCTCTTTCCTTCAGGTAAATTTCGAGGACGAAATTTCTTAAGGGGGGGAGAGTTGTAACGCCCCGGTTTTGGGCTTGGAAGTCTTGGGCGTTGACCGGTTGGTCAAAGTGCTGTTCGAATCGTAAGAGGTTAAATTAGGAAAGCCTAGCTCGGGTTGCATAAAAATTATGGAAAAATGTTCTAAAATCATCTTTTATTATAATTAAGTGAACTGTGAAATCAATTTTGGAAAATGAGTTTCGGAAATGTGACATTTTGGCTAGTGACCAAAATGTAATTTTTGAAAGTTTGGTGGCTATTTTATAAAGGGTTGAAACTTTGAATCTTTAAGGAGCTATTTACCCAAAGGGAGTTTCTCCAGATTTTTCTAAGATATTTTATCACATAATTCTGATTTTAAAAGAATCAAAAGGAGGGAAAATCCATTTTTAGCTATTTTCTCATCTAACTTCCAATTTTCTTTCTATCTTTTTCTCTCAACCCAAACACTCAATTTCCAGAGATTTCATTCTGATTTTCTCATCTAAAAACCTTCTTTCAACTCTCATTTGATTGCAAATCATTGTGTCTTCAAATCCTCTTCAATTGCTTCAAGTTTCATCAAGCTTTTCTATTCCAAAAAGAGGAGAAACTCAAGTTTGGAGGTAAGAACGTCCTTCTCCTCTGAACTTCAAGTTCTTTAATGAAATTCCTAAAGTTTTCAATCCTAATTTGATAATTGATTAAAGGTTTTAAGGTTGATTTATGGATCTTGGCTAATTATGCAAGATTTTGATGATTTCGCTTGATTTTCGTTTGATCTGTTAAATCTGTGTTTTGAGAAGTGATTTTGATGTTAAATGATCATTAAATTGATGTGGAAATGAGTTTTGATTGATGCAATCCCGGATAGGTTGGATTTCCTAAGTTTAGCTTGAGTTTTAAGGTAGCTTTTGTGGTGATCTTGGTGATCTGATGTTGCTGGAGGTATAAGGATGTTTATAGGTTACTTTTAGATGTGTTTTGATGTTGATGGAAGTGAGGTTTTGCTGGTTTGTGGCTGGGCTTTGTTTAGAAGTGTTTCGGATGCATTTTCGGTTGTGTTTGGTGGCCGAAAATGGAGGTTTAGTGAGAGCAGCGAGTTTTGATGCATTAATCCTCTGCTTTAATGTGTTGAAACAGGGGAGGCATCCTTGGATCCAAGAGTTGTTGATCCGGAGGCTTGATTTGGTGCTTTGGCTTGAAGCGAAGTGGAAATCGGTGAGTGGATTTGTGAAAATGGTTTTCGGCTTTGAAACCAAGGTTTTGGGAGCTTAGTTTAAGTCTAAACAACTTTGCTAAGCTCAAGTGTAAGTTTTCGGATTACTCTCTTTAAGTGGTGGCCATGTTTTGATGAAATGTAAAATGATGATTTTGCATGATTTGTTACTGTTTTGGAAAGCATGTTTAACATGTTAATTGCTGATGTTTTAGCATGATTTATGCTGATGATTAAAGCCATGTGATGAAGGTAACTCTAGGTAGGAGTACCTTGTTTTTATGCATTGTTAAATGATGGTTTAATGCTTTGAAATGCATGATGAAATGGCTTGGTTTAAATGCTTTAAAACAGTGGATTATATGATGTATAAAGTGTGTATTGGCTAGTGATGGTTTGTAAAAGTGAAGGTCACTAAGGTGGTTAAAAGTCCTTGAGTGAGCCTTGTTATCTAAGATCATCAAGGTGGTTAAAAGTCCTTGGATGAATCTTGTTGCGGACTCTAAGGTGGTTAAAAGTCCTTAGGTGCTCCTTTCCATGGTGGTTAAAAGTCCATGGGGCCAAGGAGTTTAAAAGTCCTTGGGGCCAAGGTGTTTAAAAGTCCTTGGGGTAATTCAAGCTACGGACACAAAGGTGGTTAAAAGTCCTTGTGTGGTCCTTTCATGGTGTTTAAAAGTCCATGGCCAAGGTGTTTAAAAGTCCTTGGGGAAAGTTGTTGAACTTGATTTCATAAATGAAATGTATCACTTGAGCCAATATGACATGTATAGTACATTGAGATGCATGAGATGCATGTCTTAATGTTTATGTTGAAGCATGAGATGCTTGTTTAAATGAAATGTGGAAGCATGATATTGCTTGATTTAAAGTATGCTTTGAGCATGTATAAAGGTTGTTTAAAAGCAAGTTTTATAAATGGTTTTAATTGCATTATTGAATGGTTTTTAAAGAGCACTCCTCACTAAGCTTTGGCTTACGCTCTCTCGTTTTCTTGATTCAATAATGCAGAGCATTAGAGTACATTGAGGGCAGCAAGAGGAGGCAAGCAAACAAGTACAAGTAAAGCTCAATGTATGGAAGGTTTTGTTAAACATTTAGCTTTTGTATGTTTTGGCAATGGGGGACCAATGTATATGTTTTGGGAGGTGTTTAAGACTCCCTAAGTATGTTGAATGTTGATGTTGTTGCTGGTTTTTGGTTTGAACCTTATATGCTTGTTTTGCAAGTTGATGCTAGAGTGGATAGCTTGTGTAGGAAGCATGACCATTGAATTGGGGCTTTTTGCATGTGATGTTATTTTGTTGAATTGATGATGCTCTTATGTCTTAAATATGTTTAATTGCATGCTGGTAAAGTTTGATGATGTTTGGAGCGTGTTTGAGTGTCCAATTGCATGATTAGATATGCTTGTTTGCTGATTTTTGTGCAGGCGTTTCGGAACAGGGGTGTACCGTTTCGGAACGGGTGCCTTGCATGAACCCAGGCGTCCGAAACGGTATACACCGTTTCGAAACGGTTTGGCCTCTGCCGAAGCCACGTTCCGGAACCCGTTTGGGAACGGCCCGTGTTTCGGAACAGGGCTAGCCTGTTTTGGAACGGTCGACCGTTAGGGGGCTGACAGGGTAGTTATATGTTTTGAATTGTTTACGTTTTGGTCCTGAATCTTGTATGATCAATTGCATGAGTTGTGGATGTCCTTTTGAGCTGAAATTTCACAGAGAAGCATGAAACCTGACTAATTTCAAGATGGTAACTTTAATTTGGGTTAAGTCCCTTAATTTATCAGAATTTACAATTTGGTCCCTAAAGTTGTAATTTGTTCAATTGGGTCCCTGTTTGATCTCTGATGTTTGTGATCTTTTAATATGTTGTTTGTATGATCACAATTAAGGTTAATGTGCATCTAGACAAGATTAAAAAGAAAAAAAAAGGGTCGTTAATCAAGGTTGACTTTCGGGTTGACTTTGGTTTTCCCCGTGTAATCTTCGTAGTTCGGGTCAACCGTCTAGACCGGGCTACGGGGGTTACATTTGGTGGTATCAGAGTTGAGTTCTCGAGTAATTGGGAATGTGTGTATGCATGATTGAAGCATGGTTTTGTATGTATGCTTGTTGTATGAAAGTATGTTCAGTGATGTGATGTGATGTTGTGTATGTGATGCATGTTGTGATGATGCATGATGAGGGTGCCCATTGCCAAACAAAAGCTAAAGAGATAATGTTGTTTTTGAAGGAAATTGAGCTTGAATACTTGGAATTTGCTTACCTTGCTGGGCCTGACTTGTTTTATTTTGTATTGTTATGCATGGTAATAGTATGGCACCACGTAGAGAGTTAAGGAGTAGCGCGAGAGCTACGACCCCGGAGGGGAATGTGAATGATGAGCACACTGGTAGTGCTGTGATACCTCCTCCTCCACCTGGTGGTGGTGGTGCGGAGAGGGGAAGAGCTGGAGCTGAGGCAGCTGGTGCTGGAGCTGCAGGGCCTGAGGTTGGTCAGGGGCAAGCGATGCCTGACATGTCTGTGCTGGTACAAGCTATTGCGGGTGCGTTTCGAGCAGCAGTAGCTGGAGCTCAAGGAGTTGGGCATCAGGGAGATGCTGGTGCTAGACTACCCTTGGAACGTTTGCGCAGTCTTGGTGGGACTGAGTTTAGGGGTATGTCGGCTGAGAGGTCTGAAGCATGGCTGGAGAGTACCAAGCGTGTCTTGGGACAGATGAGTTGCACTGATGTGCAGAAGCTGGGATGTGTGGTGTCACTGCTGCAAGGTGATGCTTATACGTGGTGGACGACCACAATCTCTGGGATGGCTGATGCTGATGTTACTTGGACGTTCTTTCAGCATGCGTTCAAGAGGAGATATCTGGGAGTTAGATATCTGGATGAGAAGAAGCGTGAATTCATGTCTCTTACCCAAGGGAGCATGAGTGTGGCTGAGTATGAGGTACAGTTCGTACGTCTTAGCCAGTATGCACCAGAGCTGATACCTGATGAGCGCGAGAGGTGCGAAATGTTCCATTATGGCTTGGTGACGGAAGTTAAGACCTATATGTTGGCTGCGGAGTACAATGATTTCGATGTGTTGGTGAGTCGATCCAAGGTCATTGAGATGAATCTGGGTTTGTCTGCTAAAGGTGCTGAAGCTAGTTCTGGAAAGAGAGCTGCTGAGTATAGTTCCGGTGGTCGGAACAAGAGAGGGCGTGATCAGAGGTTTCAGTCCTCGTCTAAGAGAGGTGGAGGTGCACCTGCTAGGGGTGGCAATGCTAGAGCTGACCCTAGTGCATGTTGGATTTGTGGTTCCCGTGGTCACTTGAAGCGTGACTGTCCTCGTGCTGGGAGGGAGGTGCAAGCTCCTGTGATGGCAGCTGGTTATGAGTGCTGGAACTGTGGTTCAGCTGATCATCTGAGACGTGATTGTCCGAGGATGGCTGGTGGTCAAGAGCGTGCTCCTGTCGTTGCAGCACCGCAGAGAGGTCGTGGGCGAGGCCGTGGTAATTTTCAGAGGCGAGAGGAAGGTGGTCGCGGAATAGCTCATGTTGTGGCTATTCAACCTGAGGGTGGAGGCCAAGCGAGGGTGTATGCTCAGCGCGAGGGAAGGAATGATGCTGATGTGATTGCAGGTACCTTTACTTTGCAATCCTTGTCATTCCTTTCTTTGATTGATTCTGGATCTACGCATTCATACATTCTTCGTGAGCATGCTGAGTTGCTTGGTTTGCCTGTTGAGTCTTTGGATGTTGGTGTTAGAGTCACTAGTTCTTTTGGTGAAACTGTTGTGACTCGTAAGCTTTATAGAAGGTGTCATTTGGTTGTTCAAGAGCATGTCTTTCTTGTTGATCTTATGGAGTTGCCCTTTTATGGTTTTGATGTGATCCTTGGTATGGATTGGCTTGCTGAGCATCGTGCTGTTGTGGATTGTGAGAATAAGCGGGTTTCGCTTAAGCTTGCGGATGATTATGAAGTGGTAGTGGTTGGTGAGAATGTGAAGTTTCTTGCCAATGTTGTTTCTACCTTGGAGGCGAGCAGGATGCTGAGGCAAGGTTGTGAAGCTTTTCTGGCTTTCGGGATGAATCCTAGTTCGAAGGAGCTGAGGGTGCAGGATATCAGGGTTGTGAAGGAGTTTTCTGATGTTTTTCCTGAGGAGTTGCCTAGTTTACCTCCTAATCGCGAGGTGGAGTTTGGTATTGAGCTGTATGAGAATACCACTCCTGTGTCCATTACTCCCTATAGAATGGCACCTAAAGAGCTGAAGGAGCTGAAGACGCAGTTGCAAGAGTTGCTTGACCGTGGTTTCATCCGGCCGAGTGTTTCGCCTTGGGGTGCTCCTGTTTTGTTTGTGAAGAAGAAAGATGGCACGATGAGGATGTGCATTGATTACCGTCAGCTGAACAAGTTGACTATCAAGAATCGGTATCCTTTGCCGAGGATTGATGATCTCTTTGATCAATTTCGGGGAGCTGCTGTGTTCTCTAAGATTGACTTGAGGTCAGGGTATTATCAGTTGAAGGTGAAGGATGTGGATGTGCCTAAGACAGCTTTCAGGACAAGGTATGGGCATTATGAGTTCCTTGTGATGCCGTTTGGTCTGACAAATGCTCCTGCTGCTTTCATGGACATGATGAATCGTGTTTTTCATGAATACCTGGACAAGTTCGTTGTGGTATTCATTGATGATATCCTTGTGTACTCGCGTACTGAGGAAGAGCACGAAGAGCATTTGAGGATTGTGTTGCAAGCTTTGTTGGAGAATCAGCTTTATGCTAAGTTGAGCAAGTGTGAGTTCTGGCTTAGAGAGGTAGTTTTTCTTGGGCATGTGGTCTCAGCTGAAGGGATTCGTGTTGATCCTCAGAAGATTGAAGCAGTGATGAACTGGAAAGCCCCTAAGTCTGTTCAGGAGGTTCGTAGTTTCCTTGGTTTGGCAGGATACTACCGAAGGTTTGTGGATGGTTTTTCCAAGATTGCTGCTCCTTTGACGAAGTTGCTGCAGAAAGATGTTAAGTATGAGTGGACAGAAGCGAGGCAGCAAGCTTTTGAGAAGCTGAAGATGGCTTTGACTCAAGCTCCTATCTTGATTCAGCCTGAATCAGGGAAAGAGTTTGTAGTCTACAGTGATGCATCCTATGTTGGTTTGGGGTGTGTGCTGATGCAAGAGGGTAAGGTTGTGGCTTATGCGTCGCGGCAGTTGAAGGTGCATGAGCGCAATTATCCTACGCATGATATTGAGCTGGCTGCAGTGGTTTTTGCTCTGAAGATCTGGAGGCATTATCTGTATGGTGAGAAGTGTACTGTGTACACGGATCACAAGAGTTTGAGGTATCTGATGTCTCAGAAGGAGTTGAATCTTAGGCAGCGACGTTGGTTGGAGTTGCTCAAGGATTATGATCTAACGATTGAGTATCATCCTGGAAAGGCCAATGTTGTTGCGGATGCCTTGAGTAGAAAGGTAGCTGTTGAGCTGAGAGCTATGTTTGCTAGCTTGAGCATATCGCAGGATGGTGGTCTTGTTGCTGAGTTGCAGGTGAAACCTTCGTTGGTTCAGTTGATCAAGGATAAGCAGTTGTTGGATGATTCCTTGGTGTCTCATGTTCAGGATATCGCGGAGGGTAGGCCTTCGGATTTCTGCTTTAATGAGGATGGAGTGTTGTGTTTTGGTAGTCGGATAGTAGTGCCTGCTGATGCTGAGTTGAGGCGTGCTATTCTAGCTGAAGGTCATAGTAGTCCTTTTGCTATGCATCCTGGTAGTACAAAGATGTATCGCGATCTTCGTGATGAGTACTATTGGGTAGGTTTGAAGAAGGATGTGGCGGAGTTCGTGAGCAAGTGTTTGGTGTGTCAGCGAGTTAAGGCTGAACATCAAGTTCCTTCTGGTTTGTTGCAACCGTTGAAAATCCCTGAATGGAAGTGGGAGAGGGTTACCATGGATTTTGTATCTGGTTTGCCTTTGTCTCCGTCAAAGAAGAATTCTGTTTGGGTGATTGTGGATCGCTTGACGAAGTGTGCGCATTTCTTGCCTGTGCATACTACGTTCTCTTTGGATAAGCTGGCAGAGCTGTACATTGCTGAGGTTGTGAGGTTGCATGGTGTGCCTAAGTCGATTGTGTCGGATAGGGATCCGAGGTTCACATCGCGTTTTTGGCAGTGTTTGCATCAAGCTCTGGGTACAAGGTTGCATTTCAGTACATCCTATCATCCTCAGTCGGATGGCCAGTCTGAGCGAGTTATTCAGATTTTGGAGGATATGTTGAGATGCTGCGTGATAGAGTTTCAAGGTTCTTGGGAGAAGCATCTGCCTTTGGTTGAGTTCGCTTACAACAACAGTTTTCAGGCGAGTATACAGATGGCACCTTATGAGGCTCTGTATGGGAGGAAGTGTAGGACTCCTCTGTGTTGGGCTGAAACTGGTCAAAAGTTGGTATCGATGCCTGCTTTGTTGAAAGGTACCACCGAGAAGGTGAAACTCATCTGTTAGCGGTTGAAGGCTGCTTCTCATCGGCAGAAATCTTACGCGGATTTGAAGCGTAAGGAGATAGAGTTTGCGGTGGGTGATCGCGTGTTCTTGAAGGTTTCACCTTGGAAGAAGGTGATGAGGTTTGGTCGGAAGGGTAAGCTGAGCCCTAGATACATTGGACCGTATGAGGTTGTTGAGCGAGTGGGTCCTGTTGCGTATCGGTTGAGGTTACCTCAGGAGCTGGAGAAGATTCATGATGTGTTCCATGTTTCTATGCTCCGGAGGTATCGATCTGATCCTTCGCATGTGTTGCCTGTGGAGGAGGTGGAATTGAATCCGGATTTGACCTATGATGAGGAACCGGTGAAGGTTCTGGATTCAGATAGCAAAGTGCTTCGTGGCAAGACCATTGAGTTGGTGAAGGTGCTGTGGAAGCATCACGGCGTTGAGGAAGCCACGTGGGAGCGGAAGGAAGATATGCTGAAGCAGTTTCCTTATCTCTTTCCTTCAGGTAAATTTCGAGGACGAAATTTCTTAAGGGGGGGAGAGTTGTAACGCCCCGGTTTTGGGCTTGGAAGTCTTGGGCGTTGACCGGTTGGTCAAAGTGCTGTTCGAATCGTAAGAGGATAAATTAGGAAAGCCTAGCTCGGGTTGCATAAAAATTATGGAAAAATGTTCTAAAATCATCTTTTATTATAATTAAGTGAACTGTGAAATCAATTTTGGAAAATGAGTTTCGGAAATGTGACATTTTGGCTAGTGACCAAAATGTAATTTTTGAAAGTTTGGTGGCTATTTTATAAAAGGTTGAAACTTTGAATCTTTAAGGAGCTATTTACCCAAAGGGAGTTTCTCCAGATTTTTCTAAGATATTTTATCACATAATTCTGATTTTAAAAGAATCAAAAGGAGGGAAAATCCATTTTTAGCTATTTTCTCATCTAACTTCCAATTTTCTTTCTATCTTTTTCTCTCAACCCAAACACTCAATTTCCAGAGATTTCATTCTGATTTTCTCATCTAAAAACCTTCTTTCAACTCTCATTTGATTGCAAATCATTGTGTCTTCAAATCCTCTTCAATTGCTTCAAGTTTCATCAAGCTTTTCTATTCCAAAAAGAGGAGAAACTCAAGTTTGGAGGTAAGAACGTCCTTCTCCTCTGAACTTCAAGTTCTTTAATGAAATTCCTAAAGTTTTCAATCCTAATTTGATAATTGATTAAAGGTTTTAAGGTTGATTTATGGATCTTGGCTAATTATGCAAGATTTTGATGATTTCGCTTGATTTTCGTTTGATCTGTTAAATCTGTGTTTTGAGAAGTGATTTTGATGTTAAATGATCATTAAATTGATGTGGAAATGAGTTTTGATTGATGCAATCCCGGATAGGTTGGATTTCCTAAGTTTAGCTTGAGTTTTAAGGTAGCTTTTGTGGTGATCTTGGTGATCTGATGTTGCTGGAGGTATAAGGATGTTTATAGGTTGCTTTTAGATGTGTTTTGATGTTGATGGAAGTGAGGTTTTGCTGGTTTGTGGCTGGGCTTTGTTTAGAAGTGTTTCGGATGCATTTTCGGTTGTGTTTGGTGGCCGAAAATGGAGGTTTAGTGAGAGCAGCGAGTTTTGATGCATTAATCCTCTGCTTTAATGTGTTGAAACAGGGGAGGCATCCTTGGATCCAAGAGTTGTTGATCTGGAGGCTTGATTTGGTGCTTTGGCTTGAAGCGAAGTGGAAATCGGTGAGTGGATTTGTGAAAATGGTTTTCGGCTTTGAAACCAAGGTTTTGGGAGCTTAGTTTAAGTCTAAACAACTTTGCTAAGCTCAAGTGTAAGTTTTCGGATTACTCTCTTTAAGTGGTGGCCATGTTTTGATGAAATGTAAAATGATGATTTTGCATGATTTGTTACTGTTTTGGAAAGCATGTTTAGCATGTTAATTGCTGATGTTTTAGCATGATTTATGCTGATGATTAAAGCCATGTGATGAAGGTAACTCTAGGTAGGAGTACCTTGTTTTTTATGCATTGTTAAATGATGGTTTAATGCTTTGAAATGCATGATGAAATGGCTTGGTTTAAATGCTTTAAAACAGTGGATTATATGATGTATAAAGTGTGTATTGGCAAGTGATGGTTTATAAAAGTGAAGGTCACTAAGGTGGTTAAAAGTCCTTGAGTGAGCCTTGTTATCTAAGATCATCAAGGTGGTTAAAAGTCCTTGGATGAATCTTGTTGCGGACTCTAAGGTGGTTAAAAGTCCTTAGGTGCTCCTTTCCATGGTGGTTAAAAGTCCATGGGGCCAAGGTGTTTAAAAGTCCTTGGGGCCAAGGTGTTTAAAAGTCCTTGGGGTAATTCAAGCTACGGACACAAAGGTTGTTAAAAGTCCTTGTGTGGTCCTTTCATGGTGTTTAAAAGTCCATGGCCAAGGTGTTTAAAAGTCCTTGGGGAAAGTTGTTGAACTTGATTTCATAAATGAAATGTATCACTTGAGCCAATATGACATGTATAGTACATTGAGATGCATGAGATGCATGTCTTAATGTTTATGTTGAAGCATGAGATGCTTGTTTAAATGAAATGTGGAAGCATGATATTGCTTGATTTAAAGTATGCTTTGAGCATGTATAAAGGTTGTTTAAAAGCAAGTTTTATAAATGGTTTTAATTGCATTATTGAATGGTTTTTAAAGAGCACTCTTCACTAAGCTTTGGCTTACGCTCTCTCGTTTTCTTGATTCAATAATGCAGAGCATTAGAGTACATTGAGGGCAGCAAGAGGAGGCAAGCAAACAAGTACAAGTAAAGCTCAATGTATGGAAGGTTTTGTTAAACATTTAGCTTTTGTATGTTTTGGCAATGGGGGACCAATGTATATGTTTTGGGAGGTGTTTAAGACTCCCTAAGTATGTTGAATGTTGATGTTGTTGCTGGTTTTTGGTTTGAACCTTATATGCTTGTTTTGCAAGTTGATGCTAGAGTGGATAGCTTGTGTAGGAAGCATGACCATTGAATTGGGGCTTTTTGCATGTGATGTTATTTTGTTGAATTGATGATGCTCTTATGTCTTAAATATGTTTAATTGCATGCTGGTAAAGTTTGATGATGTTTGGAGCGTGTTTGAGTGTCCAATTGCATGATTAGATATGCTTGTTTGCTGATTTTTGTGCAGGCGTTTCGGAACAGGGGTGTACCGTTTCGGAACGGGTGCCTTGCATGAACCCAGGCGTCCGAAACGGTATACACCGTTTCGAAACGGTTTGGCCTCTGCCGAAGCCACGTTCCGGAACCCGTTTCGGAACGGCCCGTGTTTCGGAACAGGGCTAGCCTGTTTCGGAACGGTCGACCGTTAGGGGGCTGACATGGTAGTTATATGTTTTGAATTGTTTACGTTTTGGTCCTGAATCTTGTATGATCAATTGCATGAGCTGTGGATGTCCTTTTGAGCTGAAATTTCACAGAGAAGCATGAAACCTGACTAATTTCAAGATGGTAACTTTAATTTGGGTTAAGTCCCTTAATTTATCAGAATTTACAATTTGGTCCCTAAAGTTGTAATTTGTTCAATTGGGTCCCTGTTTGATCTCTGATGTTTGTGATCTTTTAATATGTTGTTTGTATGATCACAATTAAGGTTAATGTGCATCTAGACAAGATTAAAAAGAAAAAAAAAGGGTCGTTAATCAAGGTTGACTTTCGGGTTGACTTTGGTTTTCCCCGTGTAATCTTCGTAGTTCGGGTCAACCGTCTAGACCGGGCTACGGGGGTTACACTTTAATTAGTTTATTTTCGCTTAAAAAATGATGTTGACTTAAGTCTTTGAACTGAACTTACCTGCTGTGACAGCTCCTGTGGTGGCGGTGCCTTTAGGATAGTTTTAGGAACAGTTTAGAGCCTTTCTATAGTTCTGAAACTTAAACACTATTTGTGACTGTTATATTGCCTAGAACTCTACTAGTAAACTAGAATAGGAAGCTTAGCACTTGAATAGCCCCAAGAGGTGCCTAACACTGACTCTAGGAAAAGAAGTTTAGCAAAATAGACTCAATACACCTAGAGGTGCCCGAAACCGGCTCTAGGAAGTTAGCTAGCGGTGCCCGAAACCGGCTCTAGTTAAACGTAAGCTTAAAAAATATATAAAATCGAGTCTAAACAAAAAATTAAAGGAGCATAAGAAGTGCCTCCAGAAAAGATGAACTTTGGCATAAAAATTCAAGTTGGAAGCTGAAATATTCTAGTGAAACTAAGGGAGTCTTGGCATATAATTATTCACAAGCATGCACACACCGCACGAGGGCTATATCAAGGTTCCGGACGAATCCTAAATTATCCGACAAGGTATTGCTCACAATAGGGAATGAATGGTGGGTAAGGGAAAGTTCACTGTTTTAAGCCAAGCAAAAATTTTGTTTTTCATTTTTAGGTCTGAATTGCTTGAGGGCAAGCAAAAACTTTAGTTTGGGGGTGTGTTGAGTGTGTAAAAGTTCTATTATTTACCCCCTATTTAACCCATATTTCTGCTGCATTCAAGCATAATTCTTTGCATTTAGGTTATATTTCAGTTATACATCACAAATATATTAAATGGTACAGTTTCTACTGAAATTGGTTGCTTTTGCAAGTTGCTGCTGTAGCAGATGGAGAAGCAGGCGCTGGGTAGTGAAACAGAGAAGCTGGAACTGGATGAGCAGTCGAAGAGCACGATGCTGCCTTGGCAGCCAAGGACGACAACAGTTTTAAGGAGAAGAAGCAAAGTGGGCCTCGACAGAAAGAGAAAATTAAGCCCGTCTGTCGTGGAATACCCTAATATTTTTCCAAGCCCTAGATCAGAATGAAGGCCAAGCCCAAAGTTCAAGGAAGAAACTCCAAGCAAGAAGGAAGGACGAATTAAAGACTTATGCTCTAAAGATTTAGTCTTTAATAGAGTTGTACTTTAATTTAAACTTGTATTCTTGCCATATTAGAAAACTTGAATCCAAGGCCTATATAAAGGCATGTAATTCGACCTATAGGAGGACATCATCTATCTCTAGCCTTCTTCCCAGAACCCTAGCCGTTTTCCCCTTCTCAACATGTTCTAAATTCCCCCTAGGGCCAAAGGTTGATTTGTAAAGTAGTTGCAAGGATTGCTTTTGTTTTAGGAATTTTCTGTTCAATAAAATAAACTTCAAGTTCACTTATTCTGGTTGTTAATATCTTGCAAGAGTATCGGGAGAGCATTGTGAGGTTATCTATTTACTTAATATCGGGAGAGTTAAGTATACGAAAGGAATAAGTGCGGGTTCTCTAGTTTATAGTTGAACTATCTCGGACCTAGGGATAGGACGAGGTTAAGTGGCTAAGGAAGAATTCAACAACATCGGTGTTCATCCTTCGATTCACGCTGGGAGGTATCATCAAAGACGTATTCATCGACAGACTTGGACCTAGGGATAGGCCAAGGCATGGCAGGGATTCTTGCCAAGCTTGAAGTAAGAGTTGTGTGTTCGCTGCTGCGACTAACAACAGACCGCTGCCGCGACTGGGATGACGACAGAACAAATTTTCCAAGACATAGCAATACCTACACTACTGAGCAATTCAATACCAGCCCATTCTCTCTATCTTGATTACTTTAAATCTTATTTTCCAGTTCTCTTTATTATTTTGCTGACAACAATTTAAACTCTTCTTTTTACCTTCGTGCAGTAATCCAAGGTGAAGCTATTAGCCTAGTCCCTGTGGAGACGATATCTGATACTTCCGTATCACTTTACTACTTGCGTCGTGTACACTTGCACTACATTGCGTTAGACACTTTTACACGCAACAAAAACAACGGAGCCAAAACGCATCAACTTGGCGAATGGTAGAGAATTTCCCACCGGAAGGGCGAACCCACCAAGAGATGATGAGATGGAAGATACGGCCATAAGCATCAAGGACGGTTACAGAACCAAGTTAAGAGTGTCCCAAGGAGTGTTCATCATCAATTCCCAAGTTTTTCAAACCCAAAAACATTGCATAAAACAGTTTGATCAATTTGAAGCTTTTTGCCCATAAGGTATGAGCCAATGGCAATAACACTCTCTCTAGCTTGGTTGTGGACACATCAGGCATTAGCAAAGAAAATCAAAACAAGGTTTCAGCACATAATTAGGGGAACGCTTAAAAAAGGTAAAAGCTTTCATTGTTGTAACAACCCAAGATATTTGAATTTAAACCATTCGGAGTTTAGAAAATGGATTGAAACTAATCGTTCATCTCGGATTGGAAAGGCTTGGTATTGTTTATAATGGGCCATAGCTGAGGGGGTTAGAAAACTATTTTGAAGAATAAAACCAAGGTTCGATTTAGTAATACCCTCATTGTCCAAAGTTGTGAAACTAATAAATTGATTTCGATATAGCAAAAGATTTAAGGACTAAATTGAAAAGGAGAAAAATGAATTTTTAAGTCCTCAAAACCTCTCTATGTGTTTAAAGAAAAATGCACAAGTCAAAACCTCAACTTATCAAATATTTTCTTAGTGTTTACCAAGTCAAAACAGTGATTTTCGAGTAACTGTTTCGGAACAGCCTTTGGGCGTTTCAAAACGTTTTGAAACTGTTAACCTCTGTTTCAGAATGTGTTTCGAAACAAATAAAGAACAACATAACGGTTTGAACCGTTTCAATACGGTAGTATCAAAACGACCTCAAACGTTTCGAAACAGAATTCAAACTTGGTTTCAAAATATGAACGTTGACCTTTTAAACTAATTTTTTCAAAAATAATTAAAGCATATCGAAACGCCTCTAAGCCGTTTCGATACAAGTTTTGACAGTTGCAAAATGTTTCGAAATGAGTTTCGGAACAGACTCTTAGCGAATCGAAATGATCATACCCGTTTTGGTACGACCTATTTATTACACCCCAACGACTCAGAATGGGTAGTTGCAGACTGCATTTATGGAGGGAAGATAACATTCCAACATCTATAATAATGAAGGCAAAAACCCCAACGGCTAGAATTCAATGAGAAGGTATAAAAGGGACCTCTAAAAGCTCCAACAACAACTATTAATCCAAAAATAATTATCCAAACATCAAATCCAAGCAATTGTGATAAAATCCCATATTTTATTGTAAACCCCAAATTGTGTTGTGTGTAATTCTATTCTTATTTTCCAATTTGGGTTGAGTGCTTGTAAAAAGGGCTACATTTGTATTGAGAGATACTAGTCTTAGCCTTAATCTTCTTTGTATTACTTGAGTGAGGATTGGGTCAAATTTTGGGTAGAAAATATGACCGGTATTGTAAAGGTTACCTCTTAAGCCTTGAAAAGAGGAAGATCAATTAGTGGATTGTTGGAAAATTCTTCGTGAAGGTAAGGTAGTGGATGTAGAGTTCAATTGGAACATAAACCACTATAAAATCCATTGTCTAGCAATTTTTTAATTTTCCACCCCACCACCAAAAGTTCTAAAAATCCAATTCACCCCCTATTGGTTTAAATCGTTTTATTGATCCACTAAAAAATTGGTATCGGAGCCTACCTCTTTGAAGGATTAACAACCACACGAGGAGATTCTAGGAAAAGTGTGATCAACTACAAGACAAGCCTCTACGAGTCACAATCAACCACTAAATCACCCTTCTTTAATGGGGACAACTACCCATATTGGAAGAATCAGATTCGTCTCTTCATCAAGACAATGTATTACATGGTTTGGGATGTAGTGGAAGAAGGCCCCTACATTCCGGTTAAGAGAAACGATGAAGGAAGACTAGTTCCGAAGGTGAAGTCGGAGATGACCGAGGAAGATAGACGGAAGATGAAAGTCAATGACAAAGCTCTACATATCATATTTTGTGCACTTGGTCCGGATATCTACTCAAAGGTTTCATCTATCGAAAGTGCAAAGGAAGTGTGGTACACTTTGGAGACGACTTATGAGGGCACTAGCGATGTAAAAGAGACGAAGATCGGGTTGCTAAACTTGAGCTATGAAAATTTTAAGATGGACCCCGATGAGAGCGTCTCAAAGTTGTTTAATCGATTTTTTATCATCGTCAATGGTCTTAAAGGATTCGGTGAAATAATTCCCGAAGATAAACTGGTTAGGAAGCTTCTATACTCTCTCCCAGAGTCTTGGGATGGTAAGAGGATGACCATCATTGAATCAAAGAATTTGAAAACCTTGAAGCTTGATGAGCTTGTTGGGTCTCTTCTTACACACGAGATCATAAAGCAAGGAAGAGAAGAAGAAGGAAGAGATAAGAATAGAGAAGCATGAGGTAAAGAAGAAAAAGAAGCTAGGAGTTTCTCTCAAAGCCTCTTTACATGAGGAGAGCTCTTCTAGTGAGGAGGAAGACCTTGAGGAATTGGCCATGATTGCCAAACGGTTCTCACGGTTCATGAAGTCCAACCGAGGGAGAAAATTTCAAAGAAAGATGGACTTCAAGAACAAAAGCAAAGAAGAAGAGAGGGATCAAATCATTTGCTTTGAGTGCAAGAAGCCGGGTCACATACGTTCTGATTGCCCTCAACTCAAGAAGAAGGGCTTTGAGAAGAAGAAGAAGCTCAAAGCCAAGCTTGCTACTTGGAGTGATGAAGAGTCATCCGAGGATGAGGAACATGAAGTGGCCAACCTTTGCCTCATGGCTCTTGAGGAGGATTCCTCAATGGTAACCTCTAACTCATCTTCATTTGATTTTACATTGATGAATTGCATGATGCTTATGATGAGTTACAAGAGGTATATGATGAGTTAGTTGAAAAGTATAAAGAGTCTGTCATAAGAAATAAAAAGATCATTTCGGAATTAAATGCTAAAAATGACTCACTTTCTCAAGCTAACTTGAAATTGGAGAAAAAGATCTTAGGTTTACAAGATGAATTTAAAATCTTTCAAGATGAAAATGTAGACTTAAACAATCTTATTTCTCAATGCAATAGTGAACACCAAAAGGTGTTAAATGAGCTTAATGAGCTTACAGTGTCTTTCAAGAGTGTTGGTAATGTGAAATATGAAATAGGTGAATCATCTAGATCAAACCAACCTAAAAGAATGAACAATAACTACAAACAAAGTGGCTTCCATAGGCACAATAGAAGTAAAAGAATTAGAAGTGTATGGGTTTCTAAGGAACTTGTCAAGTCTAATAATATTGATGCCATGTCACCTTGGATTCCTAAGGGAACCAAGCATTTAAGAGCTAACACTCGTGGAACAAAAATGATTTGGGTACCAAAATTCAAAGTTTAACTCTTTGTTTGTAGGGGGAGCATTGCTACAAGGCCAAAGCACAAAGTCAAAACTCATGGTACCTTGATAGTGGATGCTTGAGGCACATGACCGGAGACAAGAATCGATTCATGGACTTAAAGCCAAAAAGTGGAGGAGTAGTGACATTTGGTGACAACTTCAAAGGCCACATTAAAGGTATTGGATCCATAGGTAATCACTCTACTATACTCATTGAAAATGTGTTGTATGTCGATGGTCTAAAACACAATTTATTGAGCATTAGTCAATTGTGTGATAAAGGATTTAATGTCTTATTTGATAAAAATGGATGCAAAATTGTTGACATTAAATCAAATAAAATAATGCTCATTGGTCATCGCATAGGTAACATTTACATGGTGCATCTAGATGACATGCATACATCCCATGCATGTTTTGTTGCACAAAATGAAAATGATGCATGGCTATGGCATAGGAAACTAGGACATGCTAGCATTAGTATTTTAGAAAAATTAGTTTCCCTAAATCTAGTTAGAAGTTTACCCAAGATCAAATTTTCAAATGATAAAATATGTGATACATGCTCTAAGGGTAAACAACATAGATCATCCTTTAAATCCATTAATGATGTTTCTACAAGTAGGTGTTTACAACTAATTCATATGGATTTATTTGGGCCTATTAGAACTATGAGCTTGGGTGGTAAATCATATGCTTTTGTACTTGTCGATGACTATTCTATATTTACTTGGGTTCTATTCTTATGTACGAAAGATGAGGCTTTAGAAAAATTCATCACGTTTTCAAAATTAACTCAAAATGATCTTGAACTTAAAATTTCTCATATTAGAAGTGATCATGGAACCGAGTTTCAAAATCTAGGTTTTGAAGAGTTTTTAAATGAAAATGGTATTAGCCACAATTTTTCGGCTCCTCGAACTCCTCAACAAAATGGGGTAGTTGAGAGGGAAAAATAGGACTTTAAAAGAAATGGCTAGAACCATGCTTTGTGAAAATAATTTACCTAAATATTTTTGGGTAGAAGCCTCAAACACCGCTTGCTACATTGTAAATTGAGTAATGATTAGGCCACTTTTAAAGAAAACACCATATGAGATTTTAAAATCTAGAAAGCCTAACATTAGCTTTTTTCATCCATTTGGTTACAAGTGTTTTGTTTTAAATAATGGTAAAGACAACTTAGGTAAATTTGATGCTAAAAGTGATGAAGTTATTTTCTTAGGGTATTCTTTAACCTCTAAAGCCTATCATGTATTTAATAAAAGAAATTTAGTAGTAGAAGAGTCTATTCATGTTGTTTTTGATGATAACCTCCTTCCGAGGAAGGAATCTTGTGATGATGATGATGTAGGAATCCTTGATGCCTTTGACGGAGGACAAACGTCAAAGGAGGATGAGATTTCAACTAAAGAGGAAGATGCACAAGATCCACCTCTTGAAGCCTTGAAGGACATGGCTCTTGAGGAAAAGGAAGTGAGCTACCCAATGGAGTACAACTATGTCGAAGGTGGTGAAATCTTGGGTGATCCATCCAAGGGGGTAACTACTCGCTCTTCTCTTAAAATACTTAATCATGTTGCATTTATCTCATGCATTGAGCCTAAAAATATTAAAGAAGCTTTAAAAGATGATTTTTGGATTATGGCCATGCAAGATGAGTTAAATCAATTTGAGAGAAGTAAAGTTTGAACATTAGTTGAAAGGCCTAGAAATCAATCTACTATAGGAACTAAATGGGTATTTAGGAATAAACTAGATGAGAGTGGTAACATAGTGAGAAACAAAGCTAGGCTAGTTGCTCAAGGTTACACTCAAGAGGAGGGAATTGATTTTGATGAAACCTATGCACCCGTAGCTAGAATGGAAGCTATTAGGTTGTTGCTTGCATATGCATGTTATCATGATTTCAAGCATTTTCAAATGGATGTCAAGAGTGAATTTTTAAATGGCTTTATAAATGAAGAAGTGTATATGGAACAACCATCGGGTTTTGAAGATCCATTTTTTTCCAAACCATGTTTTTAAATTGTCAAAAGCTTTATATGGTTTAAAACAAATTCCTAGAGCTTGGTATGAACGACTTTCGAGTTTTCTAGTTGGAAAAGGTTTTGAGAAAGGAAAGGGAACACAACACTATTTATTAAAAACAATGGCAAAGATACATTAGTAGTTCAAATTTATGTTGATGATATTATATTTGGTTATACTAATGAATTGCTTTGTCAAGATTTTTCAAAGTTGATGCAAGATGAATTTGAAATGAGCATGATGGGGGAGCTCTCATTCTTCTTTGGACTCCAAATCAAACAAATGAAGGGTAACATCTTCATCAATCAAGCTAAGTACATCAAGGATATGCTCAAGAAGTTTGGCTTGGAGAATGCAAAGCCTCAAGCCACACCAATGAGCTCATCTACAAAGCTTGAAAAAGATGAAGGAGGTAAGTGTGTTGACTCTAAGCTTTATCGCTCTATGATTGGATCTTTGCTTTACCTTACCGCAAGTAGACCGAATATATTGTTTAGTGTTTGCTTGTGTGCTAGGTTTCAAGATAGTCCTAGAGAGTCTCACCTTATAGCCGTTAAGAGAATCTTTAGGTACCTTAGAGATACTCCTTGTCTAGGTCTTTGGTACCCTAGAGACTCAACCTTTAACCTTCATGCTTATTCGGATGCGGATTATGGAGATGTAAAATCGATAGGAAAAGTACTTCTGGAACTTGCCAATTCTTAGGTAGTATGCTCATATCTTGGTTCTCTAAGAAACAAAATAATGTAGCTCTTTCTACCACTGAAGCCGAGTACATATCCTTAGGGAGTTGTTGTGCTCAAGTCCTTTGGATGAAGCAACAACTCTTAGATTATGGTGTTAAAGTTGAGACCATACCCCTTAAGTGTGACAACACTAGTGCTATATGCCTAACTAAAAATCCTATCCAATACTCTAGAACCAAACATATAGAAATAAGGCATCATTTCATTAGAGATCATGTCCTTAAGGAAGATGTTGTTTTAGAGTTCGTAGATACCTTAAATCAACTAGCGGACATCTTTACAAAACCTCTAGATAAGGAGGGTTTTTGGTCCATTAGGAGAGAGTTAGGCCTAACTAGCCTATCTTGACCTTTTAGGACCTTTTTGTGCTTAAATTGCTTGATTTCTTGTAAAATGCCATGCTTATGTGTTTTTACTCCTAATTTCATCCATGCTTATAGTTAGGGGGAGTATGTTTGTGTTTTAGCATGTTATTCCTGCTCATTCATATCATTTATGCATCTAAGACTTCATAAAATTCAATTTTTCTGCAATATTAGAGCCTCATCTGCACCTACAGGCCTAGGCGTATCGAAACGGGTCAATCTATTTCAATACGGGTGCCTTAAAAGAGTGATCTATGACCAGGGTGTTTCAAAACGAGTTTCGAAACGTTTTGCCTCTACCAAGCATTGTATCGAAACGACCCAAAAGCGTTTCGATACGGGTCAACACGTGGGATTCGATACGGTCAAAGCCGTATCAAAATGGTCAACAAGATTCGAAACGTCGGTCAACGTTTCAGTATGAACATTTCGGAACGGTCGTGCCTGTTCCGAAACGGCTCCGTGGACAGCTTTTTTAAGGGCTTTAAATGATAAAGTTTGCTTTTAATTAAAACTTCTAAAAACCCTAAAAATCCTAACTCAATTTTCCCCAATAAAACCCCTCTAAACCTCATTGTTTTTTATCAAATCTTGAAGGCTTTTACTCACAAACTCAAGTCTAAGCAAGCTTCAACAATTTTGTGCAAGTTCTTCCATTCATTCATCCAAAATCCCTATTTGAGGTATTTTTCTTCTTTCTTCTTTTTCCATTGATTTTATTCGAATATTAAGTTAGAAAAAATAATTTTGTATAGATTATATGTTTTGCAACTTAGGTTCTTCAAAACTTGTAAAAAAAAATTCAAAATCTTTAAATTTTTTATTCGATTATATTGGTTTTTACTCGTATTTTTTACTATTTTTTCAAAAATTGTTTCCTCTTAATTTTTTTATATATGTATATATGTTTTTCTTAAAAGTGTTTTTCTATACAACCTATATGGGATTTGTTATTGGATTGAATTAAGGATGTTCATGCATACACTTAGATTTTTAATTGCTTGCTTTATGTTTTTAGGAATTTCCCATGGAAAACATTAATAAGAAACGCAAGATGACTCTAACGAGTGAAGCTTCAAACCAAGCGAATATCCGTCCTAACCTCACCCAACTTTTTCACAAGAGTCTTCGGAATCAAGAGACTAAGGACCGTTTCAAATACGTCAAAGATATAGCCATTCGTCGAGAGTGTGTTGTTAGTATCCAATTCCTTGACTCCGAGCGTTTTGAATTCCGCTATCTAGCTCGTTTGCAAGAATGGAACTTCTTGGCCTTTTTTAGCATTCCGAATATTGTCTACAAGCATGTGGTGCTCCTCTTCTACTCTAATGTCGTGCTTATTGATAATGAAGATCATACCAAGGTGATTGGCATTGAGTCGTACCTTTTGGGTAAGAAGTTCATGTAGAACTAATGTTTTGATATAATAATTGAAAAATAATTTGGACTGATTTAAAAAGGATTTAAAACAATTCCAAAGTCCAAACATGTTTAGGGATGTCTTTAAAAAGGTTTTTCATGTTTTCAAAGGCCATTTTTCACAAAACTGACCAAGTGTTTCGAAACACCTTAGGGCGTTTCGAAACAGGTGCCTCCAGTGGCTAAAACGTTTCGATACACGTATCGAAATGGGCCTTAGCGTTTCGAAACGGGCTACGCCGTTCTGATACGCCCACGTGGCACTAACCATAACGGTCATAAACCCCAACGGCTCCTTCCCAACTAACTTTTGAATGCAGGTCGTTTCGATACGGGCTTATAGCGTTCCGATACGCGTTCCGAAACGGCAAGGGGGTGTTTCGAAACGGGTGCCCTGACAGACTGCAACGGCTCTTTCTATATTAAGGGCGTTTCGAAACGGCTTCGAGCGTTTCAAAACAGGGAGCTGCAGAACTGCATTTATGGAGGGAATTAAAGGCTCAAACGACTCTATTTCAACCCCAACGGTCCTAAACGGCTATAAACTCAATTGGGAGTATAAAAGGGACCTTCAAGCATCAAGAGAAAATTAATGCTTCAATTGTCAATCAACAAATGATCAAGAAATTGTCTTAGTGCTTAATTTGTCATTTCTTGTATAGACAAACACTAGTGAGCCAAAATTGTCAAATTTGCTCAAGTGTTTTAGGTTTTGGGTGAGTGCTTCATTGTGCAAACAAACACTTATTAGAGGGTTTAAGTTTGCTTTATTTATCTCTTTGTAAAAGAGGGTTTTGATCAAGGCTTGGGTAGAAGCTTGATCGATTGTAAGGGTTTCCTCCTAATCCTAGAAAAGGAGACGAATCAATTAGTGGATTGATTGTGAAATCCTTAGTGGGGAGCTAAGGTAGTGGATGTAGGTGCTTGTTAGAAGGCCGAACCACTATAAATCTTTGTGTCAATATTCTTTCTAGCTTCCACAACCCTTCCACCCAAATATCCACCTCTCCACCACTTGGTGAGCAAAATCGGTTGAACGAATCGAGCCCCAAACATCCCAACAATTGGTATCAGAGCTTGGCTCAATCGAAGGGGATTAACATCCTATTGAGAAGATTCGGCAAGCTCGATCACTATTTCATCAACCGGCTCAAATGGCGCAATCCATAGACAAACCGCCCTTTTTTGACGGAGCTCACTATGCCCATTGGAAGACAAAGATGAAGTTCTTCATCAAATCAAAAGATTACAAGCTATGGGATTTAGTTGAAGATGGCCCGTTCGTGCCTCAAAGAAGTAAAGCGGAGTGGAGTGCCGACGATCGCAAGAAGATGGAGCTAAATTGCAAAGCCTTGCACATTCTATTTTGTGCATTTGGTACATCCATCTATGAGAAGATGTCTTCTTGTGAGAGTGCCAAGGAGGTATGGGACAAGCTTGAAGTCACATACGAGGGGACAAATGAAGTCAAGGAGACCAAGATTGGGCTCCTAACCTTGGAGTATGAGAACTTCAAAATGGATCCGGAAGAGAACATCGAAAAGATGTTTGATCGGTTCTCCACCATCACCAATGGTCTCAAAGGTTATGGAGAAGCCATCCCGGAGGAGAAGCTTGTTCGAAAGCTCATCTACTCACTTCCCGAGTCTTGGGACTCAAAGAGGACCGCCATCATCGAAGCCAAAAATTTGAAGACTTTGAAGCTTGATGAACTAATGGGGTCACTTCTTACTCATCAAATCATGAATAAGAACAAAGAGGATGAGAAGAAGAGGGAAGAAATTAGAGCTATGGGAGAGAAGAAAATCAAAGGGCTTGGCATTAATGCTAGTGCCATGGCTCTCAAATCCTCCACTTGCCATCATGTCTACTCAAGTGAAGAGGAGGATGAAGATGAAGAGATAGTTCATCTCTTCAAGAAGTGTGCCCCTTTCATGAAGAAAGCCTTGAGAGAGCTTGAACGAGAACCTAAAAGAAAGGAGAGGGCAAGCACTTCAAGCCATAAGAAGAAGGCACAATTGGCTACTTGGAGTGATGAAGACTCCACCGACGATGAACAAGCCAACCTTTGCCTTATGGCCATCGAAGAAGATTCAAGGGTAACTTCTAATTCATCTACTTCATGTTCTTATTCCTTTGATGAATTACAAGATGCCTATGATGATTTGGTTTTAGATTTTAAAAGCCACATTTTGAAAAACGATAAATTGATTTCAAAGTTAAAAATTCAAAATGATTTGCTTTCTAAAACCAAACTTGAACTTGAAGCAAAACTTGAAGAGTTTGAGTTAAAATGTCTTGATTTACAAAAATTGCTTCAAAATGTTCAAGTAGAAAAAGATTTGATTTCCAAAGAGCTTGAAAAGAAAAACAATTTTGGAAAATTAAATTTTTATCTTAGACAATCTAGTGCCCCTAGATTTATAAATGGTAAATGTTTTAGAAGTATTTGGGTCCCAAAAGGACTTAATACTTCAATTAAAAAGGATGAAATTGAAAAATGGATTCCTAAGGGGACTAAATTTTGTGCAACTAACGTTTGTGGATCCAAAGCAATTTGGATACCAAAAGTTACTTGATTGTCTATTGTAGGTGTGATGGAGATGTTCAACAAGTCAAACATTGAGGGGGAGCTCCATACACACAAGGAAGAACACTTGAAGAAGGAAGGCTTCACATCCTCCCTTGGGTTCAAGTGTTGGTAAAATTTCTAGTTGTTTTTGAATTTATTTGTCTTATTTTCTATTTAATTCAACTAGATGATCATATATGTTGGAATAACATTTCAATGATGCTTTGAGTAAGGGGGAGCCATTTTAAAACCAAATTTTCATTTTTATCAAAAATTTTACCTCTATTGTTATTTTTGAACTTCATGTTTTAAATTCTTTTTGATATAACAAAAAAGGGGGAGAAATGGTTTGAAAAATTGATTTTTCAAATGAATAAGGGGGAGCTTTATTTGAATTAAAACTTTTAATCTCTTATTCACATTTTTAAAGTTAAAGGGGGAGAATCCCAAACAATTTTTCAAGTGGTTTTATTATATCAAAAAGGGGGAGATTGTAGAACTAATGTTTTGATATAATAATTGAAAAATAATTTGGACTGATTTAAAAAGGATTTAAAACATTTCCAAAGTCCAAACATGTTTAGGGATGTCTTTAAAAAAGGTTTTTCATGTTTTCAAAGGCCATTTTTCACAAAACTGACAAAGTGTTTCGAAACACCTTAGGGCGTTTCGAAACAGGTGCCTCCAGTGGCTAAAACGTTTCGATACACGTATCGAAACGGGCCTTAGCGTTTCGAAACGGGCTAGGCCGTTCCGATACGCCCACGTGGCACTGACCACAACGGTCATAAACCCCAACGGCTCTTTCCCAACTAACTTTTGAATGCAGGTCGTTTCGATACGGGCTTATAGCGTTCCGATACGCGTTCCGAAACGGCAAGGGGGTGTTCCGAAACGGGTGCCCTGACAGACTGCAACGGCTCTTTCTATATTAAGGGCGTTTCGAAACGGCTTCGAGCGTTTCGAAACGGGGAGCTGCAGAACTGCATTTATGGAGGGAATTAAAGGCTCAAACGACTCTATTTCAACCCCAACGGTCCTAAACGGATATAAACTCAATTGGGAGTATAAAAGGGACCTTCAAGCATCAAGAGAAAATTAATGCTTCAATTGTCAATCAACAAACGATCAAGAAATTGTCTTAGTGCTTAATTTGTCATTTCTTGTATAGACAAACACTAGTGAGCCAAAATTGTCAAATTTGCTCAAGTGTTTTAGGTTTTGGGTGAGTGCTTCATTGTGCAAACAAACACTTATTAGAGGGTTTAAGTTTGCTTTATTTATCTCTTTGTAAAAGAGGGTTTTGATCAAGGCTTGGGTAGAAGCTTGATCGATTGTAAGGGTTTCCTCCTAATCCTAGAAAAGGAGACGAATCAATTAGTGGATTGATTGTGAAATCCTTAGTGGGGAGCTAAGGTAGTGGATATAGGTGCTTGTTAGAAGGCCGAACCACTATAAATCTTTGTGTCAATATTCTTTCTAGCTTCCACAACCCTTCCACCCAAATATCCACCTCTCCACCACTTGGTGAGCAAAATCGGTTGAACGAATCGAGCCCCAAACATCCCAACAGTTCATTATTAGTATATCTGTTTTAGATAATGCTCTTGGGCTCAAGAATCAAGGTATTGAGGATGAGAACCACTTTGGTGCTCACACCGGATCTATTCTCTCTTTGGATGCTCATGACCGGTTCCTTCACTTGATGATTACTCGGTTCATCCGCCCTTTCGGAGGTAAATTCTCCCATGTTCGTCAAGTTGACTATTTTTGGTTAGAGTGCTTTCGACAAGGACAATGGCCAAATCTTGTTAAAATCATGTTCGCCGAGATGGTCCATAATGTGAAGATTCGTGAAACCGATGCTCTTACATCTTTCACTTATGGGACCGTTTTAAGTTATGTCTTTGGTACCCTCAACATTGATTGCACCTATGATTCTCCAGAACCCTGCAAGAACAAGATTGGTGAATCTTCTCTTCGTAAGTCTGGGTTCCGCTATATTCTTGGCCAATGGGTTCGTGTCGATAGGCAAGCTCCGCCACCTCAAGTTGAGCCACCACCTCAAGCTCCGGATCCTAACAATGAAGCTTTTATGACTTTCCTAACCGAGCAGTTCAACTCGATGGATATGACCATGGCTTCGGGTTTTGGTGCTATCAACACTCATTTGCAATCCTTGGAGGATCGCGTTCTTGGAAACGAAAATTGTCTCACCGCTCTTGAGAATCAACAAACATCGATGGACATGTCTTTCTCTACATTCTATGGTGAATGTAGGAACTTTCGTCGTGCTCAAGCTAAAAACGATGATGATTCTTTTGATGATGATGTGACGATGATGACGAGGCTTAGGATTTCCTTTGCATATCATATTAGGAATAAGTTTTCACCTTTCTTTCTTTTTATGCTTTAAGAACCTACGCTTTGATTATTTTATGTTTGGGATTGAGATTAAACTCTATTGCTTCAAGAATTTGTGTTTGGTTATTTGAACTTAATTCTATATATATTATGTTGTTTGGTTTTGCTTATAACCTTGTTTCTTCTCATGATGAGCCTTGATTATTATTCTTTTTGATCTAACAAAAAGGGGGGAGAAGTAATATAAGAGCCAAATTTGCAAAAAAATTTTGTGGTTTTGAGTTTCAAAGACTTGAATTTTAAATTTTAAAATCTTTTCAAAACTTTAAAACCCATCTTACATTGAGGGGGAGTTAGAACATTTTCAAGATTTCAAAATTCTTAAAAATTCAAACTTGGTTTTATTATATCAAAAAGGGAGAGATTGTGAAACTAATAAATTGATTTTGATATAACAAAGGATTTAAGGACTAAATTGAAAAAGAGAAAATGAATTTTTAAGTCCTCGAAACCTCTCTATGTGTTTAAAGAAAAATGTACAAGTCAAAACCTCAACTTATCAAATATTTTTAAGTGTTTACCAAGTTAAAACAGTGATTTACGAGTCACCGTTTCGGAAAGGCCTTTGGGCGTTTCGGAACGTTTTGAAACTGTTAACCTCTGTTTCGGAACGTGTTTCGAAACGGATGAAGAAAAACGGAACGGTTTGAACCATTTCGATACGGAAATATCAAAACGACCTCAAACGTTTCAAAACGGAATTCAAACCTGGTTTCAAAATATGACCGTTGAGCTTTTAAACTATTTTTTAAAGAAATAATTAAAGCGTATCGAAACGCCTCTAAGCTGTTTCGATATAGGTTTTGACAGTGGCAAAATGTTTCGAAACGAGTTTCGGAACATGCTCTTAGCGTATCAAAACGATCGTGCCAGTTTCGGTATGGCCTATTTATTACACTCCAACGACTCTTTCTATTTTGGTATGTTTCAAAACAGGGTCGGGCGTTTCAGAACGGGTAGTTGCAGACTGCATTTATAGAGGGAAGATAACATCCCAACGGCTATAATAATGAAGGCAACAACCCCAATGGCTAGAATTCAATGAGAAGGTATAAAAGGGACCTCTAAAAGCTCCAACAACAACTATTGATCCAAAAAGAATTATCCAAACATCAAATCCAAGCAATTGTGCAAAAATCCCATATTTTATTGTAAACCCCAAATTGTGTTATGTGTAATTCCATTCTTATTTTCCAATTTGGGTTGAGTGCTTGATAAAAGGGCTACATTTGTATTGAGAGATACTAGTCTTAGCCTTAAACTTCTTTGTATTACTTGAGTGTGGATTGTATCAAATTTTGGGTAGAAAATATGACCGGTATTGTAAAGGTTACCTCCTAAGCCTTGAAAAGGGGAAGAGCCGTTAGTGCGTTGTTGGAAAATCCTTAGTGAAGCTAAGGTAGCGGATGTAGAGTTCAATTGGAACTTGAACCACTCTAAAATCCCTTGTCTATCATTTTTTTAGTTTTCCACTCCACCACCAAAAGTTTTAAAAATCCAATTCACCCTCTCTTGGCTTAAACCGTTTCATTGATCCACTCAACAAAAGTGGGATTGGATGAACTTGAAGCCAAATCTTTCCTTTGTCTCTTTTTCGGTGCCATAATATTCTAAAAAACATTAAAACCATTAAAAAAGAATGTATGTAATTATCATCACATTCGATCCAAAAATCATTCTAATAATTTAAGGTATTGAGAGAAATACTATATTTTGTACATGAAAATCATATACAAGTATAAATATGAATTTTGGTAAAAATAGTTTTGAAAAACTGTATTGTAAAATATACTCTATATTTATATATTCGAAACAAAAAAATTAGATTTTAAAGAATTTTTGCAAAAACTTCAAAACTCATACTATAATAATAATAAGTATACAAAATTAATTGAAAACAATAACAAAAACTAAACGAAAATTAAAAAGAAAGAAAAGAGTTTTTATACCTTGAATAATGGATGTCGATGAATGAAGGATGATGAATGCACCAATTTGATAGCAAAGCTTAGCCTTGACGTGTTGATGAAAAACCCTCAAAGAATTTTAGGTTTGATGTGCAAAATCAAAGGGTTTGAAGGGATTTTTATAGCCCAAACGGTTAGGGTTTGAGAGAAAAAGAGATTTGTATTTTAATTAAAGTGAAACACCTTCTTTAATGCCAATTTAAAACCCAACATCATACCGTATCGATACGCTTACATGGCGTATTGATCCATCGTATCGGTACAGTTTTCATACCGTATCGATACGCGTGACCGTATCAACGCAGTTAAAATTGAATCGACGCCCATTAAGCAACCTGTATCGATACGCGGTGACCTGTATTGATACCCTTTTACTGGAAATGCATTTTTGAGCTGACTTGAGTTCAAAAATTGGATTTTAAATGTCCTTAAATGCACGTGTATGATGAATGAGCAGCATTTATAGACTAAAACATATACATATTCCCCTTAGCAACAAGCATAGATGCATCAAGAGGCGAAATTGCATAAACAAAATCATCATTGAAAATTAAGCAAATTTTTGACTCTTAAGGGCTCTAAAAGGTCAAGATAGGCTAGTTAGACCTAAATCTCTCCTAAGAGTCCACAAACTCTCTTTGTCTAATGGCTTTGTAAAGATATCTGCTAGTTGGTTTGAGGTATCAACATATTCTAGAACAACGTCATTTTTAGGACATGGTCCCTAATGAAATGGTGTCTATGTGCTTGGTTCTAGAATGTTGGATGGGATTCTTAGTGAGACATATGGCACTAGTGTTGTTACACTTAAGGGGTATGTTACCTACATCAATTGCATAATCTAGAAGTTGTTGCTTCATCTAAAGAACTTGAGCATAATAACTTCCGACCGATATATATTCAACTTCGGTGGTAGATAAGGCTACACTATTTTGTTTCTTAGAGAACCAAGATATGAGCATTCTACCTAGGAATTGGCAAGTGCCGCATCGGAATGAGCATGTAAGCTAAAGGAAGAGTCTCTAGGATACCAAAGGCCTAAACAAGGTGTGTCTCTAAGGTATCTAAAGATTCTCTTAATGGCTACAAGGTGTGATTCTCTAGGGCTAGCTTGAAACCTAGCACACAAGCAAACACTAAACATGATATCGGGTCTACTTGCGGTAAGGCAAAGCAAAGAGCCAATCATTGAACGATAAATCTTAAAATCAACACACTTACCTCCTTCATCTTTTTCAAGCTTAATTGATGAGCTCATTGGAGTGGCTTGAGGCTTCATATTCTCCAAGCCAATTTTCTTGAGCATATCCTTGATGTACTTAGCTTGTTTGATAAAGATGTCATCCTTCTTTCCTTGATTTGGAGATCCAAGAAGAATGAAAGCTCCCCCATCATGCTAATCTCAAACTCATATTGCATCAACTTAGAGAATTCTTGGCAATAAAGTTCATTAGTAGAACCAAATATAATATCATCAACATAAAATTGTAATACTAAGATGTCATTGCCATTTCTTTTAATGAAAAGTGTAGTATCAACCTTCATTTTTTCAAAACCATTTTCAACCAAAAAGTTTGAAAGTCTTTTATACCAAGCTCTAGGAGCTTGTTTCAAACCATATAAAGCTTTAGTTAATTTAAAAACATGGTTTGGATAAATTGGATCTTCAAAACTGGTTGATTATTCACCATACACTTCTTCATTAATAAAGCCATTCAAAAATGTACCTTTGACATCCATTTTAAAAAGCATTAATTCACGATAACATGCAAATGCAAGAAGCATCCTAATAGCTTCCGTTCTAGCTACGGGTGCATACGTTTCATCAAAATCGATTCCCTCTTCTTGAGTATAACCTTGAGCAACAAGTCTAGCCTTGTTCCTCACTATGTTACCACTCTCATATAGTTTGTTTCTAAAAACCTATTTAGTTCCTATAGTAAACTTATTACTAGGCCTATCAACTAATGTCCAAACTTTATTCCTCTCAAATTGATTAAGTTCTTCTTGCATGGCCAATATCCAAAAATCATCTTTTAATGCTTCTTTGATATTTTTAGGCTCAATGCATGAAATAAATGCAACATTATTAAGCAATCTAAGAGAGGATCTAGTGGTTACCCTCTTGGATGGATCACCCAAGATTTCACCATCTTTGACATAGTTGAGTTCCCTTGGGTAGCTTACTTTTCACCAAGATTCACGTTATTCAAGGATTCTATGGGAGGATCTTGTGCTTCTTCTTCTTTGGTTTGAACCTCATCCACCTTTGATGATTTTCCATCATCATTGGCTTCAATGATCCCTACATCATCATCATCACAAGAACCCTTCCTCGGAACGAGGTTATCATCAAAAACCACATGAATAAGCTCTTCTACAACTAAGGTTCTTTTGTTAAACACTCGATAGGCTTTAGAGTTTAAAGAGTATCCTAAGAAAATAGCTTTATCTCTTTTTGCATCAGATTTACCTAAACGATCTTTTCCATTGTTTAAAACAAAACACTTGCATCCAAAAGGATGAAAATAGCTAATGTTAGGCTTCTTTGACTTTAAAATCTCATAAAGAGTTTTCTTTAAAATTGGCCTAATCATTACACGATTTATAATATAACAAGCGGTGTTTGTGGCTTCCGCCCAAAAATACTTAGGTAAATTATTTTCATAAAGCATGGTTCTAGCCATTTCTTCTAAAGTTCAATTTTTCCTCTCAACTATCCCATTTTGTTGGGGAGTTCTAGGTGCGGAAAATTTGTGACTAATAAAATTTGAGTTACAAAATTTTTCAAAACCTAGATTTTGAAATTCTGTTCCATGGTCACTCTTAAATTGAGTTATGTTTTGACCAAGGTCATTTTGAGTAACTTTTGAAAATGTGATGAATTTTTCTAAAGCCTCATCCTTTGTAATTAAAAAGAGAACCCAAGTGTATCTAGAGAAATCATCAACTAAAACATAATCATATGATTTTCCACCCAAGCTATTTGTCCTAATAGGCCCAAAAAGATTTATATGGATCAATTGTAAAATTGTACTAGTTGAAACGTCATTAAGGGATTTAAATGAAGTTCATTTTTGTTTACCTTTAGCACAAGCATCACAAATTTTATCTAAAGAGAATTTTAGCTTAGGTAAACCTCTAACTAAATTTTGGGAAACCAATTTCTCTAAAACACTTATGCTAGCATGTCCTAGTTTCCTATGCCATAATCATGCATCATTTTCATTTTGAGCAACCAAACATGCATGTGATGTATGAATGTCATCTAGGTGCACCATGTATACATTACATATGCGATGACAAATGAGCATTATCTTGTTTGTTTTAATGTCCACAATTTTGCAATCATTTATATCAAAAAGAACATTAAAACCTATATCACATAATTGAATAATGCTCAACAAGTTATGCTTTAGATCATTGACATATAAAACATCTTCGATGAGAATAGAGGAGAGATTACCAATGGAGCCAATACCCTCAATATGGCCTTTGGAGTTATCACCAAATGTCACCACTCCACAACATTTTGGCTTTGGATCCATGAATCTACTCTTGTCACCAATCATGTGTTTTGAGCATCCACTATCAAGGTACCAAGTGTTTTGACTTGGAGCTTTGGCCTTGTAGCAATGCTCCCCCTACAAACAAAGATTAGTTCTTGATTTTTGGTACCCAAATCATTTTGGGTCGATGTGAGTTAGCTCCCAAATACTTGGTTCCCTTAGGAATCCAAGAAGCAATATCATTAATATTATTAGAAACTACTAGTTCCTTAGGAACCCAAACATTTCTAATCCTTTTTACCTTTGGGTGCATTTGAGAGCTTCTTTGTTTGTAGCCAGTAAAGTTCCTTTTTACATAGTTGGGTTTTGAAGAACTTGCCTTTTCAAAATCTTGTTTCCCAACTACATTAAAAGAAGCCTTAAGCTTATTCACCACTTTGTGGTGATCATCATGAACTTTTCAAAGAAGATTGTTTAAATCAACATTTTCATTTTGAAAATACTTTAAATCATCTTATAAAACAACAATATTCTCTTCGAGTTCTGAGTTGATTTTGGAAAGGGAATCGTTTTGGTTTTTCAAATTAGAAATCATTTTCTTGTTTTTCAAAATCGATTCATTGTTCTTTTCAACCAACTCATCGTAAACCTCTTGCAACTCATCATATGCATCTTGTAGTTCATCAAATGTAAAATCGAATGTAGATGAGTTAGAGTTTACCTTAGGATCATCACCAATAGCCATGAGGCAAAGATTAGCCACTTCATGCTCCTCTTCATCGGATGATGATTCTTCATCACTCCAAGTGGTAACATGGGATTTTTGCCTTTTCTTCTTATCAAACCCCTTTTTCTTGAGTTGAGGGAAATCCGATCTTATGTACCCCAGCTTCTTGCACTCATAACAAATGAGTTGATCCCTTTACTTTTCTTTGTTCCTGTTCTTGAAGTATTTTCTCCTAGTGAACTTTCTTCTCCGGTTAGACTTCATGAACTGAGAGAATCACTTAGCTATCATAGCCAATTCCTCAAACTCATCCTCACTAGAATTTCTTTCCTCTTGAGATGTCTTGAGAGCAATTCCTTGCTTCTTCTTCTTTACCTCTTGCTTCTCTCTTCTCTCTTCTTTTCTTCTTCCCTTCCTTGCTTCATGATCTCATGAGTAAGGAGAGATCCCACCGACTCATCGAGCTTTAAAGTCTTCAAGTTCTTGGCCTCGATGATTGTGGTTCTCTTCCCATCCCATGGTTCTGGAAGAGAGTAAAGAAGCTTCTAGACTAGCTTATCTTCGAGAGTGATCTCATCGAAACCCTTGAGACGCTCTCATCCGGCTCCATCTTGAAGTTCTCATAGCTTAAATTAAGGGTCCCAATCTTGGTCTCCTTTACATTGTTGGTGCCCTCGTAGGTGGTCTCTAGCTTGTCCCACACTTCCTTTGCACTTGTGCAAGATGACATCTTTGCATACATATCGGGTCCAAGTGCACAAAAGATGATGTGAAGAGCCTTGTCATTCACTTGAAGTCTTCTTCGATCTTCATCGGTCATTTCCGCTCTTGTTTTCGGAGCTAGCCTTCCTTCTTCATCTCTCTTCATCGAAATAGTTGGCTCATCTTCCACTACATCCCAAAGGACATAGTTATTAGACTTGATGAAGAGATTCATTCTATTTATCCAATAGGGATAGTTATCCCCATTGAAAAATGGCGGCTAGGTGATCGATTGTGACTCGAGGAAGTTTTGGCCGGAGGTAGATGCCATGGCTTGATTCGAATGTTGATTGATTTTTTTCTAGGATCTTCTCTTGTGGATGTGAGTCCCTCAAAGAGTTAGGCTCTAGTATCAATTCTTAAGTGGATCAATCGAAACGAAAATGGCCAAGAGGAGGTGAATTAGCTTTTTAAAAATGAAGGGAGCAAATTGAAAATGTAGAAACTAAAGACAATGCAATTTATAGTGGTTAAAGCTTAGAACCAGCTCTACATCCACTACCTTAGCTCTCACTAAGGATTTTGAACCAATTTCACTAGAAATTCGTCCCCTTTTCTCAGATTAGAAGGAAATCTTACAATCGATTAATCTTTCTACCCAAAGATTAACCAAGACTCTCTCAAACACAAATATTGTTGAAAAATGAAAGATAAACCTCACAATGTGGAATATTTTCCCCAAATTACAAGTTCACTCAACCCAAATTGATAAAAGATGAATACAATTGAAAATCACTCAATTGGGTACAAGGGTTTGACTCTAATAGCTCAAAGGTTTGGATTTGTGCTTGGATTATTGCAATTTAATTCAATAGTTGTTGATGTAGCTTTTGAGGCTTATTTATATACCCTTGCATTGATTTCTAGCTGTTTTGGTAGTTGAGATCATCAATTGAGTCGTTGGGCTTCATTTTTCCCGTAATAAATGCACTTTTGCAACCTACCGTATCGGTACTCAAACAACTGTGTCGATATCTGTCTCAAAACAAAAAGAGTCACTGTGTACATTTAAGAGGGCATATCGATACGCTATAAGGGCATATCGATACGGGTATAGTGTAAAAACAGGGGCGTATCGATACTCTATGACTGTATCGATACGAATTTCTCTCACTTAAATTGTAAGGAAAACTTTTGTAAAAAGTGTATCAATACGCTCTATGGGCGTATCGATACAGTCTAACGACCGTTTGAATTTTGCTAAAATCATAACTGACAAGCAACGGTCAAAAACTTTAAATACAAAGATTTATCGAATCAAATCAAATTGTATCAATACAGGGACTTAATGTATCGGTACGCTATGCCTTAAAGTTATGCTCAGGTAAAATAATGTATCGATACAGGTAAAATCGTTTCGGTACGCTTTTGTCAATTAAATTTTAGAACCTAAAAATAGTATCGATACGGCTATAGCGTATCGATACACCTTGGCTTACAAACAGCTTTTGGGCTATAACACTTAGAAATTTTTTCTTGAAACAATTTATTTGACTTAAAAATATTTTGGTTCAAGTTTGCTTATCAATTTGTGAGACTTTGAAATACTTAAAAATTTATTTACTTTTACAAATAGGTCCTTAGACACTTTGTTATATCAAAATCAAATTAGGATTTACACAAGTTCATACTAAATTAACTAAAATGACATTTTCTTGAAGCTTATCGAAATTCAGAAAACATACTACAAAGAAGGATAACTTGACATCTTCCCACTTTACATCATATATAACTCTTCAACGATATTGCAAAGAAGACAAGAAACAACATCGGTTAAGAAACCGTTTAAACAAACGAAGAAGAATATGATTACAATAACATTAACCATTACAAGAGTAACTTAATGAATCCAATTTCCTTGGTATTGCTACGGAAGCACTGTCTACAGCACATGAGACCGTACTTCCTAATGATGGCATGAGTGTTTCCAGTTCCACAAACACAGCTGTAAAAAACAACACAATCATTAAATGCAGAATTCACTGTAATATTTAAGGTAATTTGAAATATTAATCAAAAGATCCTTCTGTGTCCTTAAAAGAAGAATATCAAACCTTTGATCAAAAAAAGAAGAAGAAGAAGAATATCAAACCTGAAAAGGGGAAATCAGTTGCCACCATATTGACTTGTGAAAAATCATTAATACACCCTATATTTTTTAGATTCAATATCTAAAATAAATGTAGCTACCATGATAAATTGAAAACAGAGTTCATAAATAGCTTTGAATCATAATTGCTTATATGGTCGTCTTCATTAAACCCAAACCATGTTAAATATGAACCAGGAGTTAATGGAAGACAACCTTTGAAGACTTGGGTTCCTTTAGATAATTTCAAAGGATTTATTGTTAAGACTCACTGTCGTTGAAAAGTCGGCATCTCCAAGAGCTCTTTCTATCTCATTGGATGGACATATGTGCTGTAGTGATCTCCTTAGCATCTTACATTTTCCATTGAAGTTTTTAAGTAAAGAACTGCAAGACATCGCTTCATTTAAGCAATATTTTAGGTTTCATCATAAGAAAAATATAAGTATATCATCCCAAAACAGGTGAATGGCCAAGTTTAAAGGTCTAATTTATGTTCCTATTGTCCTACACGAACTATTCAAGTTTTACTAACAACTAAAAGTAAAGTAGCCTCAACATGAAAATCACCCGACCATAGTGAAAAAGTTTTTTTGTGGAAGCCCCTAAAGGATAGTCTGGAGCTTGCTTCATCTTAAACGTAGCGACAGCTGCATCAACCTACAGAAGCATAAAATGAAGCTTTAGTATCCATCCTTTCGTTAAACTCAAAGATGGTTCACGTGGACCTTGATAGAGAAAGAAGGAACTACTCCATGTGAATCTGGAAATAAGAAAATATGACGCCTTAACACCATATAAAGATGTCCCATAAAATTTTTAAAACAATCTTTACCAGGGATACATCAACAAAATTATTTCCCATTGCATATAGTTGAAAGCTAAAAAATGAACAAATTAACACCAAACAAAAAGCTTCAAGGAATTAAAACCACGTGATGTAGTTTAAAAGCATAGAATGAGTAAATAATGTATTCTAGATCCCCTAAATACAGTAGAAATACCTCACTGTATTCAACCGGTAACTCAGTAACACAATCATTCAATAACCAACTCGGTATAATCTATAATTTAGCAAAGGTTACGATTAATTTACAATATGCATAAAGGTAATTATTGTTTGTTTCTAAATTCCCATGCTCAGTTGTTGGTTTTATAATTTTTTTTTCCTCAATGATGGATCTTGTAATCACTAATTTTGTCTGGACACTCTTTTTATTTCATGTTATAATAATGGGCTTATATGGGTTGTCGTTTAACCATTAAATATATATATGTATACATGTTATATATGTATGTTATATAATATGTTATTATGTATGTTGTGTGTGTTACTATCATGTGTTTAGTGTATGTGTGTTTATTGAATATTTAGGCATTAATGCATGTTTACATGTATATGGTATATGAGCATATGTAAGGTATATGCATATGCTTATGTATCACATGTAACGCATGATTGAATATTGTTTGTGTTTACTATTATTTTAATGTGAATGTGAATAGGTATATTGCATGTATATGTATTAATGTTTACGTATGTGTAATATGTATATGTGCATCTATATTACGACCATTGGATCCAAGGCGCATCGTACGACCGAGATCAATGTGGAGAAAATTCTAGAAGATGCACACACCCCACGCAAGCCCCTTCGTCTCCTTCACGTTCGACCCTTCAGCGCTCCTACGTGCGTGTGCAGCTCACCCGATCGGCCATTCGACTTCTCTAGGGCCACGTCCACTACCACGTGTGCAAAGGGAACCAGTGGCTCGTTGCCACATCACCAACTTGCCGCATCGGCAGCCACGTCAGAGGCCAATTCGGCATCGATGCCCCCTCGTCTCCGCCGTACAAGCCACGTATGCAAATGAAAAAGAAAAAAAATAGAAAATACAACGATGCAAAGGACGAAAACGGCAGAGAGTGTAACGATATTCAGAGAAGAGCCTCGCATGAATCCAGCCAAAAATAATAGTACGATCCAATAGAGTTTTTTCGTTTCATTTTCATTTCTCTTTTTGTAAAAAATAGCAAAATCGGCTATAAAGGCCGAAAGAAAAACGAATGTAATCAGTTCGATTTTCAAAAGATAATGAATACAAGCAAAAGAAAAGTTCAGAGTTAGTCCTCTATTTCTTGTTTCATCACCGCATAGCATAAACAAAGATAGGGTTTTTCTTTTTACCTTCGTCCTTCTCGAGGCGCCGTCTAGTTTCCCTCGCCGATAACAATCCTTCCGGCCCCTTTGCGGCTGTGCATGGTGATTCGGCCGAGGGAGACAAATAAAAAGGGTTTTTTACTTTCTTTTCTTTCTTTTGATTTTAAAAAAAGAGGGTTTTTTTCGTGTTTCTATTTTCTTCAAAATGAAAGAGAGGGGATGTTGTTCGAAATTCTGGGTATCGATTGAGTTTCGAAATATGAAAATGATGGTTTTTTAGGTGTTTTCGAGTCTGTCGGTTGATGATTAGCGTTAGCTGACACTTTGGGCGTCAAAATCGAGAGAGGGAATGGTTGGGTCTGAGTTTTAGGGTTATCCAAAAGAGGGTTGAGGCTAATTAAAATGAACTTTTATAAAGATTTTGCCTTTTAAAACTGGTTTAATCGCATTTTTAACCCTTCTGCGTCGCGCTATTCACACGCATAGGGCTTTCGCGTTGTTAAATCTTGTTTTAGGTCTCTGGAGTTTTAGGGTCCTTCGCAATGTCGTCCCAGGTTAGATTGTAGCGGTCTAATCCCTCGCCCCCTCCTCCTTAGTTTCTGTTTCAGTAAGTTTAGTCATTATTGCAGTTTTCCTCATTTATCATGCATTTTTGAATTCTACTACAACATTTTGCTTTATTTTAATTTTAGACATTTTCTTGCCTTTTTTGCTATGTGATATGTGGAATATGTGATTTGTTGTTGTTGAGTGTGTAAAAGTTCTATTATTTACACCCTTTTTAACCCATATTTCTGCTGCATTCAAGCATCATTGCATTGCATTTAGGTTAGTTTACAGCAAAACATCACAAATATATTAAAGGCACGGATTCTACTAAAAGATGGCTGATTTTGTAGGTTGCTACCATAGTTGACAGAGAAGGCGGGCGCAGGGCAGAGAAGCAGCAGAGCTGAACTGGACAAGCAGACGACGAGGATGATGCTGCCACGGATCTGCCGTGACAGCAAGGTGACAGCAGCCTTATGAAGAGGAAAAGCAAAGTGGACCTCGATAGATAGAGAAAAATCTGCTCGTCTGTCGTGTGAAAACCAAATAATTTTCCAAGCCCCGGATCAAAAGATATGTCAAGCCAAAGCTCAAGGAAAGGAAATCCCAAGAAACAAGGGTGGCGGTTCTAAGTAGGATACTTGGAGATTAAGTCTTTATTAGAATCTTACTTTTAATTAAAGTTGTAATCCTTGTTAACTTAGAATACTTGAGCCCAAAGCTTATATAAGGGCATAGATTTTAACCTAGGGAACATCATACCCCATAACCGATAACCTAAACCCCTCCGCCGTTTACCCGTCGTCGACATGTTCTAAAAACCCCCTAGGGCCACGGGTTGTTTTGTAAAGTAGTTGCAAGGGTTGTTTTGTTTTAGGATTTTCCAAGTTCAATAAAATAAACTTCATGTTCTCTTATGTCGGTTTTAATATCTTGCAAGAGAATCGGGAGAGCATTGTGAGGTTATCTATTTACTTAGCATCGGGAGAGTTAAGTATACAAAAGAGATAAGAGCGCGTTCTCTAGTTTATAGTTGAACCATCTCGTGCCTAGGGATAGGGCGAGGTTAAGTGGCTAAGGAAGAATTCATACACATCGGTGTTCATCCTTCGATTCACGCCGGGAGGTATCATCAAAGACGTGATCATCGACAAACTTGGACCTAGGGATAGGCCAAGGCAGATCTAGGATTCTTGCCAAACTTGGAGTACGGAGTTGGTGTGTTCGCTTCTGTGACAGCTAACGGACAGCCGCCGCGACAGGTGCTGTCGGCGACGGGCGCGACGACAGAACTGGATTTCCTAAACTCTTCAATACCTGCACTACTGAGCAATTCAATACCAGCCCATTCTCTCTATCTTGATATTTCTACTCTTTTATTTACGTTTTACTTTATTATTCTCGTGACAATCTTCTCAATATTTCTTTTACTTCCGTGCAGTGAATTAATGTAACGCCCCGGTTTTGGGCTCAGAAGTTTTGGCGTTGACCGGTTTAGTCAAAGTGCTGATCGAATATATATAAGAGGGAATTTAGGAAAACCTAGTTCGGGTTGCATTAAAAATATGGAAAAATATTCTAAAATCATCTTTTAATATATAAAAGTGAACTTTGAAATCAATTTTGGAAAATGAGGTTCGGAAGGTTGACATTTTGGCTAGTGACCAAAATGTAATTTTTGAAAGTTGCGGGACAGTTTTATAAAGGATTGAAACTTTGAATCTTTAAGGAGCTATTATTCCAAAAAGGATTTCTCCAGATTTTTCTAAGATATTTTAAGTCTAAAATCTGATTTTAAAGATTAAGAAAAGAGAGGGAAATCATTTTAACCAAATCTTAACTAATTTTTCTATTTTCTCTCAAATTCTCTTTTCTCTCATTTTCTCTCTACCCAAACAAGATTTCCTCAGATTTCTTTCTCTGATTTTGACTTCTTAATCTCTCATTACAACTCTCATTTGATTTCTAATCATCTCATCATCAAAACCTCACAATTTACAAGTTGATTCATCAAGCATTTTGGCTCTAAAGTGGAGAAATTCGAGTTTGGAGGTAAGAACGTCCTTCTCCTCTAAACTATCAGTTCTTTACTGAAATTCCTAAGTTCTCAATCCTTGATTCATGTTTTATTAAAGGCTTTTCAATTGAGATCTTGATTTTTGGCTAAAATGCAAGATTTGGTGATTTTGGTGAAAATTTCGTGTGATCTGTTTAAGCAGGGTTTTGAAGTGTTAAAATGATGTTAAATGAATGCTAAAATGATTAGAAGTTGAGGTTTAATCAATGCAATCCCGGATAGGTTGAATTTCCTAAGTTTGGCTTGAGTTTTTGGTTGTTTTTGGAGTGTTTTTAGTGATCTGTTATACCTGGAGGTATAAGGACGTGGTTGTGATCTTTTTGCATGTTAGTTGATGTATATAAATGGTTAGAAGTGATGGATCTTGGCTGGGTTAAGTTTTGGAAGTGTTTGGAGATGATTTCGGTTGTGTTTGGTAGCCAAATTGTTAGATTTGTGATGAGCAACGAGTTGTGTTGATGTTGCTGGTGTTTTAATGCATAAGGATGCATTAATGTTCTGTTTTTATGTGCTTGAAACAGGGGAGGTTGATCCTTGAGTTTTGGAGGTGTTTTCGGAAGGTTTCGGAAGCTTGGAAAGCTTGTTGGCTAGGCTTGTTTGGTAATCGGTGAGTGAAATGGGATTTTCAGCTTTTAAACCAAAGGTTGAAGGTTTTGGGAGCTTAGTTTAAGTCTAAACAACTTTGCTAAGCTCAAGTGTAAGTTTTCGGATTACTCTCTTTAAGTGGTGGCCATGTTTTGATGAAATGTGAAATGGTGATTTTGCATGATTTGCTACTGTTTTGGAAGCATGTTTGAGCATGTTAATTGCTGATGTTTTAGCATGATTTATGCTGATGATTTAAGCCATGTGTTGAAGGTGTCTCTAAGTAAGAGTGCCTTGTTTTTATGCATTGTTGAATGATGATTTAATGCTTTGAAATGCATGATGAAATGGTTTGATTTAAATGCTTTAAAACAGTGGATTACATGATGTATAAAGTGTGTATTGGCAAGTGATGGTTTGTAAAAGTGAAGGTCACTAAGGTGGTTAAAAGTCCTTGAGTGAGCCTTGTTATCTAAGATCATCAAGGTGGTTAAAAGTCCTTGGATGAATCTTGTTGCGGACACTAAGGTGGTTAAAAGTCCTTAGGTGCTCCTTTCCATGGTGGTTAAAAGTCCATGGGGCCAAGGTGTTTAAAAGTCCTTGGGGCCAAGGTGTTTAAAAGTCCTTGGGGTATTTCAAGCTACGGACACAAAGGTGGTTAAAAGTCCTTGTGTGGTCCATTCATGGTGTTTAAAAGTCCATGGCCAAGGTGTTTAAAAGTCCTTGGGGTCCAAGGTGTTTAAAAGTCCTTGGGGAAAGTTGTTGAACTAGATTTCTAAATGAAATGTATCACTTGAGCCAATATGACATGTTTTGTACATGAGATGCATGAGATGCATGATTTGATATTATGTTGAAGCATGAGATGCTAGTTTAAATGAAATGTGGAAGCATGTTATTGCTTGATTTAAAGTACGCTTAGAGCATGTGTAAAGGTTGTTTACAAGCATGAATTACAAATGGTTTTAAATGCATTATTGAATGGTTTTTAAAGAGCGCTCCTCACTAAGCTTTGGCTTACGCTCTCTCGTTTTCTTGATTCAATAATGCAGAGCCTTAGAGTGCATTGAGGGCAGCAAGAGGAGGCAAGCACACAAGTTCAAGTAAAGCTCAATGTATGGAAGGTTTTGTTAAACATTTTAGCTTTTGGTCGATTTGGCAATGGGGGACCAATGTATATGTTCTGGGAGGTGTTTAAGACTCCCTAAGTATGTTAAATGTTGCTGTGGTTGTTGGTTTTTGGATTGATCTCTTATATGCTTGGCTATGAAGGTTTATGCATGAAAGGTAGCTTAAGTAGGAAGCATGTCATTTAAATTGGGGCTTTTCATGTGTGATGGTTATGAGCTGAATTGTTGATGCATTTATGATCCCTGCATGTTGTATATCTATGTGGTATGATTTGGTGATGTTAACCTGAGGTTTGAAGCATGAATGGTATGAATTTCAAGTCGATTTCAGACAGGGGTATCGGTACTCGGGCTCGCGTATCGATACGCCTGAGCCAAATATGCTCTTTTCTGCCCAGGCATATCGGTACGGTTGTGGGGGTATCGATACTCATCTGGGTAAAGTTTGAATGCCGTATCGGTACAGGGGATATCGTATCGATACCGTTGCTCGAGTTTGGTTACTGCCTTCCCCGCGTATCGATACGACATCAGGTGTATCGATACCTGACCGTTAAATTCAGTTAAAAGTATCTTTATATGTTTTGCTTTGTTTACGTTTTTGTCCTGAATCATGTTTGATCAATTGCATGAGCTGTGGATGTCCTTTTTGAGCTGAAATTTCACAGAGAAGCATGAAACCTGACTAATTTCAAGATGGTAACTTCAATTTGGGCTAAGTCCTTTATTTTGTCAGAATTTACAATTTGGTCCCTAAAGTTGTAATTTGTTCAATTGGGTCCCTGTTTGATCTCTGATGTTTGTGATCTTTCAATATGTTGTTTGTATGATCACAATTAAGGTTAATGTGCATCTAGACAAGATTAAAAAGAAAAAAAAAGGGTCGTTAATCAAGGTTGACTTTCGGGTTGACTTTGGTTTTCCCCGTGTAATCTTCGTAGTTCGGGTCAACCGTCTAGACCGGGCTAAGGGGGTTACATTTGGTGGTATCAGAGCTGAGTTCACGAGTAATTGGGAATGTGTGAATGCATGATTGAAGCATGGTTTGGTTGGTATGCTTGTTGAGTGAAAGCATGTTTAGTGATATGATATGATGATGTGTATGTGATGCATGTTGTGATGATGCATGATGAGGGTACCCATTGCCAAACAAAAGCTAAAGGGATGATGTTGTTTTTGAAAGAAATTGAGCTTGAATACTTGGAATTTGCTTACCTTGCTGGTCCTGACTTGTTTTATTTTGTATTGTTATGCATGGTAAAGTATGGCACCACGTAGAGAGTTAAGGAGTAGCGTGAGAGCTACGACCCCGGAAGGGAATGTGAATGATGAGCACACTGGTAGTGCTGTGATACCTCCTCCTCCACCTGGTGGTGGTGGTGCGGAGAGGGAAAGAGCTGGAGCTGAGGCAGCTGGTGCTGGAGCTGCAGGACCTGAAGCTGGTCAGGGGCAAGCGATACCTGACATGTCTGTGCTTGTACAAGCTATTGCGGGTGCGTTTCGAGCAGCAGTAGCTGGAGCTCAAGGAGCTGGGCATCAGGGAGATGCTGGTGCTAGACTACCCTTGGAACGTTTGCGCAGTCTTGGTGGGACTGAGTTTAGGGGTATGTCAGCTGAGAGGTCTGAAGCGTGGTTGGAGAGTACTAAGCGTGTCTTGGGACAGATGAGTTGCACTGACGTGCAGAAGCTGGGATGTGTGGTGTCACTGCTGCAAGGTGATGCTTATACGTGGTGGACGACCACAATCTCTGGGATGGCTGATGCTGATGTTACTTGGACGTTCTTTCAGCATGCGTTCAAGAGGAGATATCTGGGAGTTAGATATCTGGATGAAAAGAAGCGTGAGTTCATGTCTCTGACCCAAGGGAACATGAGTGTGGCTGAGTATGAGGTACAGTTTGTACGTCTTAGCCAGTATGCACCAGAGTTGGTACCTGATGAGCGCGAAAGGTGCGAAAGGTTCCGTTATGGTTTGGTGACGGAGGTTAAGACCTATATGTTAGCTGCTGAGTACAATGATTTCGATGTGCTGGTTAGTCGGTCCAAGGACATTGAGATGAACCTGAGTTTGTCTGCTAAGGGTGCTGGAGCTAGTTCTGGAAAGAGAGCTGCTGAGTATAGTTCCGGTGGACGGAACAAGAGAGGGCGTGATCAGAGGTTTCAGTCCTCGTCTAAGAGAGGTGGAGGTGCATCTGCTAGGGGTGGTAATGCTAGAGCTGACCCTAGTGCTTGTTGGATTTGTGGTTCCCGTGGTCACTTGAGGCGTGACTGTCCTCGTGCTGGGAGGGAGGTGCAAGCTCCTGTGATAGCAGCTGGTTATGAGTGCTGGAACTGTGGTTCTGCTGATCATCTGAGACGTGATTGCCCGAGGATAGCTGGTGGTCAAGAGCGTGCTCCTGTTGTTGCAGCATCGCAGAGAGGTCGTGGGCGCGGCCGTGGTAATTTTCAAAGGCGAGAGGAAGGTGGGCGCGGTGTAGCTCATGTTGTGGCTATTCAACCTGAGGGTGGAGGCCAAGCGAGGGTGTATGCTCAGCGCGAAGGAAGGAATGATGCAGATGTGATTGCAGGTACCTTTACTTTGCAATCCTTGTCATTGCTTTCTTTGATTGATTCTGGATCTACGCATTCATACATTCTTCGTGAGCATGCTGAGTTGCTTGGTTTGCCTGTTGAGTCTTTGGATGTTGGTGTTAGAGTCACTAGTTCTTTTGGTGAAACTGTTGTGACTCGTAAGCTTTATAAAAGGTGTCCTTTGGTTGTTCAAGAGCATGTCTTTCTTGTTGATCTTATGGAGTTGCCCTTTTATGGTTTTGATGTGATCCTTGGTATGGATTGGCTTGCTGAGCATTGTGCTGTTGTGGATTGTGAGAATAAGCGGGTTTCGCTTAGGCTTGCGGATGATTATGAAGTGGTGGTGGTTGGTGAGAATGTGAAGTTTCTTGCCAATGTTGTTTCTACCTTGGAGGCGAGCAGGATGCTGAGGCAAGGTTGTGAAGCTTTTCTGGCTTTTGTGATGAATCCTAGTTCGAAGGAGCTGAGGGTGCAGGATATCAGGGTTGTGAAGGAGTTTCCTGATGTTTTTCCTGAGGAGTTGCCTGGTTTACCTCCTAATCGCGAGGTGGAGTTTGGTATTGAGCTGTATGAGAATACCACTCCTGTGTCCATTACTCCCTATAGAATGGCACCTAAGGAGCTGAAGGAGCTGAAGACGCAGTTGCAAGAGTTGCTTGATCGTGGTTTCATCCGGCCGAGTGTTTCGCCTTGGGGTGCTCCTGTCTTGTTTGTGAAGAAGAAAGATGGCACGATGAGGATGTGCATTGATTACCGTCAGCTGAACAAGTTGACTATCAAGAATCGGTATCCTTTGCCGAGGATTGATGATCTCTTTGATCAGTTTAGGGGAGCTGCGGTGTTCTCTAAGATTGACTTGAGGTCAGGGTATTATCAGTTGAGGGTGAGGGATGTGGATGTGCCTAAGACAGCTTTCAGGACAAGGTATGGGCATTATGAGTTCCTTGTGATGCCGTTTGGTTTGACAAATGCTCCTGCTGCTTTCATGGACATGATGAATCGTGTTTTTCATGAATACCTGGACAAGTTTGTTGTGGTGTTCATTGATGATATCCTTGTGTACTCGCGTACTGAGGAAGAGCACGAAGAGCATTTGAGGGTTGTGTTGCAAGCTTTGTTGGAGAATCAGCTTTATGCTAAGTTGAGCAAGTGTGAGTTCTGGCTTAGGGAGGTTGTTTTTCTTGGGCATGTGGTCTCAGCTGAGGGGATTCGTGTTGATCCTCAGAAGATTGAAGCGGTGATGAACTGGAAAGTTCCTAAGTCTGTTCAGGAGGTTCGTAGTTTCCTTGGTTTGGCAGGATACTACCGAAGGTTTGTGGATGGTTTTTCCAAGATTGCTGCTCCTTTGACGAAGTTGCTGCAGAAAGATGTTAGGTATGAGTGGACAGAAGCGAGACAACAAGCTTTTGAGAAGTTGAAGTTGGCTTGGACGCAAGCTCCTATCTTGATTCAGCCTGAATCAGGGAAAGAGTTTGTAGTCTACAGTGATGCATCCTATGTTGGTTTGGGGTGTGTGCTGATGCAAGAGGGTAAGGTTGTGGCTTATGCGTCGCGGCAGTTGAAGGTGCATGAGCGCAATTATCCTACGCATGATATTGAGTTGGCTGCAGTGGTTTTTGCTCTGAAGATCTGGAGGCATTATCTGTATGGTGAGAAGTGTACGGTGTACACGGATCACAAGAGTTTGAGGTATCTGATGTCTCAGAAGGAGTTGAATCTCAGGCAGCGACGTTGGTTGGAGTTGCTCAAGGATTATGATCTGACGATAGAGTATCATCCTGGAAAGGCCAATGTTGTTGCGGATGCCTTGAGTAGGAAGGTAGCTGTTGAGCTGAGAGCTATGTTTGCTAGCTTGAGTATATCGCAGAATGGTGGTCTTGTTGCTGAGTTGCAGGTGAAACCTTCGTTGGTTCAGTTGATCAAGGATAAGCAGTTGTTGGATGATTCCTTGGTGTCTCATGTTCAGGATATCGCGGAGGGTAGACCTTCGGATTTCTGTTTTAATGAGGATGGGGTGTTGTGTTTTGGTAATCGGATAGTAGTGCCTGCAGACGCTGAGTTGAGGCATGCTATTCTAGCTGAAGGTCATAGTAGTCCTTTTGCTATGCATCCTGGTAGTACAAAGATGTATCGCGATCTTCGTGATGAGTACTATTGGGTGGGCTTGAAGAAGGATGTGGCAGAGTTCGTGAGCAAGTGTTTGGTGTGTCAGCGAGTTAAGGCTGAACATCAGGTTCCTTCTGGTTTGTTGCAACCGTTGAAAATCCCTGAATGGAAGTGGGAGAGGGTTACCATGGATTTTGTATCTGGTTTGCCTTTGTCTCCGTCGAAGAAGAATTCTGTTTGGGTGATTGTTGATCGCCTGACGAAGTGTGCACATTTCTTGCCTGTGCATACTACGTTTTCTTTGGATAAGCTGGCAGAGCTGTACGTTGCTGAGGTTGTGAGGTTGCATGGTGTGCCTAAGTCGATCGTGTCGGATAGGGATCCGAGGTTCACATCGCGTTTTTGGCAGTGTTTGCATCAAGCTCTGGGTACAAGGTTGCATTTCAGTACATCCTATCATCCCCAGTCGGATGGCCAGTCTGAGCGAGTTATTCAGATTTTGGAGGATATGTTGAGATGTTGCGTGATAGAGTTCCAAGGTTCTTGGGAGAAGCATCTGCCTTTGGTTGAGTTCGCTTACAACAACAGTTTTCAGGCAAGTATACAGATGGCACCTTATGAGGCTCTGTATGGGAGGAAGTGTAGGACTCCTCTGTGTTGGGCTGAAACTGGTCAAAAGTTGGTTTCGATGCCTGCTTTGTTGAAAGGTACCACCGAGAAGGTGAAGCTCATATGTGAGAGGTTGAAGGCTGCTTCTGATCGGCAGAAGTCTTACGCGGATTTGAAGCGTAGGGAGATAGAGTTTGTGGTGGGTGATCGCGTGTTCTTGAAGGTTTCGCCTTGGAAGAAGGTGATGAGGTTTGGGCGGAAGGGTAAGCTGAGCCCTAGATACATTGGACCGTATGAGGTTGTAGAGCGTGTTGGTCCTGTTGCGTATCGGTTGAGGTTACCTCAGGAGCTGGAGAGGATTCATGATGTGTTCCATGTTTCTATGCTCCGGAGGTATCGATCTGATCCTTCGCATGTGTTGCCTGTGGAGGAGGTGGAATTGAATCCGGATTTGACCTATGATGAGGAACCGGTGAAGATTCTGGATTCAGATAGCAAGGTTCTTCGTGGCAAGACCATTGAGTTGGTGAAGGTGCTGTGGAAGCATCGCGGTGTTGAGGAAGCCACGTGGGAGCGGAAGGAGGATATGCTGAAGCAGTTTCCTTATCTCTTTCCTTCAGGTAAATTTCGAGGACGAAATTTCTTAAGGGGGGGAGAGTTGTAACGCCCCGGTTTTGGGCTCAGAAGTTTTGGCGTTGACGGGTTTAGTCAAAGTGCTGATCGAATATATATAAGAGGGAATTTAGGAAAACCTAGTTCGGGTTGCATTAAAAATATGGAAAAATATTCTAAAATCATCTTTTAATATATAAAAGTGAACTGTGAAATCAATTTTGGAAAATGAGGTTCGGAAGGTTGACATTTTGGCTAGTGACCAAAATGTAATTTTTGAAAGTTGCGGGACAGTTTTATAAAGGATTGAAACTTTGAATCTTTAAGGAGCTATTATTCCAAAAAGGATTTCTCCAGATTTTTCTAAGATATTTTAAGTCTAAAATCTGATTTTAAAGATTAAGAAAAGAGAGGGAAATCATTTTAACCAAATCTTAACTAATTTATCTATTTTCTCTCAAATTCTCTTTTCTCTCATTTTCTCTCTACCCAAACAAGATTTCCTCAGATTTCTTTCTCTGATTTTGACTTCTTAATCTCTCATTACAACTCTCATTTGATTTCTAATCATCTCATCATCAAAACCTCACAATTTACAAGTTGATTCATCAAGCATTTTGGCTCTAAAGTGGAGAAATTCGAGTTTGGAGGTAAGAACGTCCTTCTCCTCTAAACTATCAGTTCTTTACTGAAATTCCTAAGTTCTCAATCCTTGATTCATGTTTTATTAAAGGCTTTTCAATTGAGATCTTGATTTTTGGCTAAAATGCAAGATTTGGTGATTTTGGTGAAAATTTCGTGTGATCTGTTTAAGCAGGGTTTTGAAGTGTTAAAATGATGTTAAATGAATGCTAAAATGATTAGAAGTTGAGGTTTAATCAATGCAATCCCGGATAGGTTGAATTTCCTAAGTTTGGCTTGAGTTTTTGGTTGTTTTTGGAGTGTTTTTAGTGATCTGTTATACCTGGAGGTATAAGGATGTGGTTGTGATCTTTTTGCATGTTAGTTGATGTATATAAATGGTTAGAAGTGATGGATCTTGGCTGGGTTAAGTTTTGGAAGTGTTTGGAGATGATTTCGGTTGTGTTTGGTAGCCAAATTGTTAGATTTGTGATGAGCAACGAGTTGTGTTGATGTTGCTGGTGTTTTAATGCATAAGGATGCATTAATGTTCTGTTTTTATGTGCTTGAAACAGGGGAGGTTGATCCTTGAGTTTTGGAGGTGTTTTCGGAAGGTTTCGGAAGCTTGGAAAGCTTGTTGGCTAGGCTTGTTTGGTAATCGGTGAGTGAAATGGGATTTTCAGCTTTTAAACCAAAGGTTGAAGGTTTTGGGAGCTTAGTTTAAGTCTAAACAACTTTGCTAAGCTCAAGTGTAAGTTTTCGGATTACTCTCTTTAAGTGGTGGCCATGTTTTGATGAAATGTGAAATGGTGATTTTGCATGATTTGCTACTGTTTTGGAAGCATGTTTGAGCATGTTAATTGCTGATGTTTTAGCATGATTTATGCTGATGATTTAAGCCATGTGTTGAAGGTGTCTCTAAGTAAGAGTGCCTTGTTTTTATGCATTGTTGAATGATGATTTAATGCTTTGAAATGCATGATGAAATGGTTTGATTTAAATGCTTTAAAACAGTGGATTACATGATGTATAAAGTGTGTATTGGCAAGTGATGGTTTGTAAAAGTGAAGGTCACTAAGGTGGTTAAAAGTCCTTGAGTGAGCCTTGTTATCTAAGATCATCAAGGTGGTTAAAAGTCCTTGGATGAATCTTGTTGCGGACACTAAGGTGGTTAAAAGTCCTTAGGTGCTCCTTTCCATGGTGGTTAAAAGTCCATGGGGCCAAGGTGTTTAAAAGTCCTTGGGGCCAAGGTGTTTAAAAGTCCTTGGGGTATTTCAAGCTACGGACACAAAGGTGGTTAAAAGTCCTTGTGTGGTCCATTCATGGTGTTTAAAAGTCCATGGCCAAGGTGTTTAAAAGTCCTTGGGGTCCAAGGTGTTTAAAAGTCCTTGGGGAAAGTTGTTGAACTAGATTTCTAAATGAAATGTATCACTTGAGCCAATATGACATGTTTTGTACATGAGATGCATGAGATGCATGATTTGATATTATGTTGAAGCATGAGATGCTAGTTTAAATGAAATGTGGAAGCATGTTATTGCTTGATTTAAAGTACGCTTAGAGCATGTGTAAAGGTTGTTTACAAGCATGAATTACAAATGGTTTTAAATGCATTATTGAATGGTTTTTAAAGAGCGCTCCTCACTAAGCTTTGGCTTACGCTCTCTCGTTTTCTTGATTCAATAATGCAGAGCCTTAGAGTGCATTGAGGGCAGCAAGAGGAGGCAAGCACACAAGTTCAAGTAAAGCTCAATGTATGGAAGGTTTTGTTAAACATTTTAGCTTTTGGTCGATTTGGCAATGGGGGACCAATGTATATGTTCTGGGAGGTGTTTAAGACTCCCTAAGTATGTTAAATGTTGCTGTGGTTGTTGGTTTTTGGATTGATCTCTTATATGCTTGGCTATGAAGGTTTATGCATGAAAGGTAGCTTAAGTAGGAAGCATGTCATTTAAATTGGGGCTTTTCATGTGTGATGGTTATGAGCTGAATTGTTGATGCATTTATGATCCCTGCATGTTGTATATCTATGTGGTATGATTTGGTGATGTTAACCTGAGGTTTGAAGCATGAATGGTATGAATTTCAAGTCGATTTCAGACAGGGGTATCGGTACTCGGGCTCGCGTATCGATACGCCTGAGCCAAATATGCTCTTTTCTGCCCAGGCGTATCGGTACGGTTGTGGGGGTATCGATACTCATCTGGGTAAAGTTTGAATGCCGTATCGGTACAGGGGATATCGTATCGATACCGTTGCTCGAGTTTGGTTACTGCCTTCCCCGCGTATCGATACGACATCAGGTGTATCGATACCTGACCGTTAAATTCAGTTAAAAGTATCTTTATATGTTTTGCTTTGTTTACGTTTTTGTCCTGAATCATGTTTGATCAATTGCATGAGCTGTGGATGTCCTTTTTGAGTTGAAATTTCACAGAGAAGCATGAAACCTGACTAATTTCAAGATGGTAACTTCAATTTGGGCTAAGTCCTTTATTTTGTCAGAATTTACAATTTGGTCCCTAAAGTTGTAATTTGTTCAATTGGGTCCCTGTTTGATCTCTGATGTTTGTGATCTTTCAATATGTTGTTTGTATGATCACAATTAAGGTTAATGTGCATCTAGACAAGATTAAAAAGAAAAAAAAAGGGTCGTTAATCAAGGTTGACTTTCGGGTTGACTTTGGTTTTCCCCGTGTAATCTTCGTAGTTCGGGTCAACCGTCTAGACCGGGCTAAGGGGGTTACAATTAAGGTGAAGTCATTAGCCCAATCCCTGTGGAGACGATATCCTATACTTCGTATCACTTTACTACTTTTCAATAGGAAGATGACGAGCCGATGCACGAGGCCTGGGACAGATTTACTACTCTTCTTCGAAACTGCCCAATGCATGGATTCCCCGTCTGGAATCAGGTTACAAAGTTCTATAATGCTGCCAACCTACAAACTCGCATCCGAATTGATTCCGCAGCAAATGGGTTACTATTGGATAAGGATCCAGACGTGGCTTTGCAAGTTTTGAAAAATCTGGCCAAGAATGAGGAGCAGTTTCCGACTGCAAGAAGAGGGGGTAAACGGGTACTTGCTGTCAAGGACTACGAAGCCGACAGCACGATGAAATCACAAGTAGCATTCCTTACTAAAGCAATTAAAAGGTTATTGAATGATGATGGTTTACAAGGATTTGCTGTTGAGGAAATATGCGATATCTGTGAGGGAAATCATAGTCGGGATGAGTGCCCAATACATATAGAAGAGGGAAAATATGTTGGAAATTACAAGCCAAATTATAATTCCAACAACTATAATCCCAATTGGAGGAAGGAATCCAAATTTTCCTGGAGCAACCCCAATAATGCCCTGAATCCACAAGCACATAATCAGAATCAGAGAGGTCCTAGATTGCTGACGCGACAGCAACAGCCGCAGAATCTGCCACCGCACCTGTCGCCGCAGCAGCAACAGCAGCCACCAGCTGCCACGAGCAGTATTTTGGAACAGACTCTGGCCACCTTTATGTCCCAGACCGGTACTTACATTGAGAATATGAATCAGTTTGTCAAGAAGACAGAGAATTTCATGGATAAAATGGAGATGAGGATGACAAATCATGAAGCCACATTGAAATCTCTAGAGACACAAATGGGTCAGGTGTCGCAACATATTAAGCCGAGGCAGAGTGGAGGATTCCCTAGCAATACTGAAAATGCTAGGCAGCCCACACATGAGCAGTGTAAGGCGATTACTACTAGGAGTGGGAAGAAACTACCAGGGCCGGAAAAAGAAGCTGAAATAGTAAAGAAACCTGCCTTAGATAAACCTGCCGAGGAAGCTGCCCCGACAGGTGATAAACAGACTGCTGCCGATGAACCTGTCACGACAGCAGAAGCGACAGAGGAGAAAAAAGATGATTATCGTCCTCAGATTCGCATGCAGTGGGAGGGACGCATTGCTGATTACCATCCCCCACCACCCTTCCCTCAACGGATACAACAAGCTAAGCATGAATTTCAACTTAAAAAGATTTATGATATTTTTAAGTAGGTTCATATTAATATTCCATTTTTAGATGCCGTTAGGGAGATGCCCGGTTATGCTAAATTTCTCAAGGATGTTATGTCAAAAAAATCTAAACTTGGGGAGTTGAAACGGTAAAGATGACAGAAGGTTGCATGAGCATTCTTCATCGGCAGCCACCCCAGAAAAAGAAGGATCCGGGGAGCTTCATCATACCTTGCGTAATCGGAAATAAATTCGTGGGAAAGGCACTTTGTGATCTTGGTGCTAGTGTTAATCTAATGCCAAAGTCTGTTTTTCAGAAATTAGGTATTGGGAAGGCGCGGCCCACGACAGTAACTCTGCAGCTGGCAGACTGCTCTTACGTTCATCCATAGGGAAAAATCGAAGATATTTTGGTAAGAGTGGATAAGTTTATTTTTCCTGCTGACTTTCTTGTTTTAGATTGTGAAGCAGATGAAAATGCACCAATCATCCTTGAGAGACCCTTCTTAGCCACGGGAAGATCACTGATTGATGTGGAGAAAGGAGAACTCACCATGCGAGTAAACGATCAAGAGATTAAGTTGAATGTTCTCCAAGCAATGAAACATGTTGATGTGGACGAAGAATGCAAGGCTATCTCTGATGTTACCCTTGATCAACCCTGCATCAGGTCGGGCTATCACGATATTAAATTTGGTCACTGCCGCGACAGCCACCTAGAGGACTGTCACGACAGCAACGACGACAGCACCGACGACAGCAACTCCTCTGAATCCGATTCATCTGATACTGAAGATCAGGAGGAGGTGAACTGGATAGGCAATCATCCAGGTAAGTTATTCGAACCTTTGAATTATACTTCGGATAACCATTTAATCCAAAAGCCATCGATTGTTGAACCACCTGCCTTAGAACTGAAGCCCCTGCCAGGGCAGCTTAAATATGCTTTTCTTGGTTCAAATGATACGTTGCCCGTAATCATCTCTTCTAAGCTGCCGCAGGAACAGGAATGACAGCTAATCGACATGCTAAGGCAGCACAAAAAGGCAATTGGATGGACGATCGCTGACATTCAAGGCATTAGTCCGGTTAGATGCTGGTATTATTTACGCCATCTCCGACAGCAAATGGGTGAGCCTGGTGCAATGCATTCCCAAGAAAGGAGGAATGACCGTGGTGACCGATGAGAACAATGAGTTAATCCCAACCAGGACTGTGACCGGTTGGAGGGTTTGTATGGACTATCGGAAGCTTAACAAAGCTACCCAAAAGGACAACTTTCCTTTACCCTTTATTGATCAAATGCTTGATAGATTAGCGGGTAAACCTTACTATTGTTTTCTTGATGGTTACTCAGGTTACAATCAAATTGCTATCGCACCGGAGGATCAAGAAAATACGACTTTCACATGCCCCTATGGAACGTACGCATTTAGGAGAATGCCATTCAGATTATGTAACGCACCCGCTACCTTCCAAAGGTGCATGATGGCCATATTCTCCGACATGGTGGAGGACTTCCTTGAGATTTTTATGGATGATTTTTCCGTCTTTGGAGATGATTTTGAGAGTTGTTTAGGAAATTTACAAAAGGTACTTGAAAGATGTGAAAAAGCAAACTTGGTCTTAAATTGGGAAAAATGCCACTTTATGGTGGATGAGGGGATAGTCCTTGGCCATAAGATTAGCTGCCGTGGGATAGAAGTCGACAGGGCAAAAATAGAAGTGATCGAGAAGCTGTCGCCGCCGACCACAGTCAAGGGCATTAGGAGTTTTTTAGGGCATGCTGGGTTTTATCGGAGATTTAATGCAAATTTCTCAAAAATCACCAAGCCACTATGCCATCTTTTGGAGCAGAACCGACCCTTTGACTTTAATGATGAATGTACTGAAGCATTCAAGGTTCTGAAGGAAAAACTAGTAACAGCCCCCATAGTACAGCCACCAGACTGGACGCAGCCATTTGAAATTATGTGTGATGCTAGTGACTATGCTGTCAGGGCAGCACTCGGGCAGCGCAGAGATAAGCTGTTTCATGTCATATATTATGCCATCAAGACATTAAATGACGCCCAAGTGAACTATACCACCACAGAAAAGGAGTTGTTAGCTGTGGTGTTCTCCATTGACAAGTTTCGTTCTTACATACTTGGGACGAAAGTAATAGTGCACACAGACCATTCTGCCCTGAAGTATTTGTTCGTAAAGAAGGATGCAAAGCCTAGATTGATACGGTGGATCCTGCTATTGCAAGAATTCGACCTTGAGATCAAGGACAAAAAAGGGACAGAAAATCAGGTGGCAGACCACTTGTCAAGATTGGAGAAGGGACAGAGTCTACCAATCGATGAGACAAACATACTGGAGACCTTCCCAGATGAGCAGCTCTTTGATGCCGCAATCGCTGCCGCGACAGCCATGGTGGCAGGTAAGTCTTCTGAACTCCCCTGGTATGCTGATTTCGTTAATTTTTATAGTTAGAGAAGTACTTCCTTCTGATCTTAATTATCAAGCCAGGAAGAGGTTCCAAAATGATGTTAAGCATTATTATTGGGACGAACCTCTTCTTTTCAAAATATGTGCAGATCAGGTTATGAGGAGGTGTGTACCACAAGAAGAGCAAGAAGACATTCTCCATCACTGCCACGCTTCATAATATGGAGGACACTTAGGAGGCAACAAAACTGCTGCCAAGGTGCTGCAGTCAGGGTTCTACTGGCCGACACTGTATAAAGATGCACAGGACTTTTACAAGAACTGTGACAGGTGCCAGCGGACAGGTAACATCTCGAGGAGAAACGAGATGCCACTGCAGAACATTCTAGAAGTCGAGATCTTCGACGTTTGGGGGATCGATTTTATGGGACCTTTTCCATCTTCATGTGGAAATCTATACATCCTCCTAGCAGTGGATTATGTCTCTAAGTGGGTTGAAGCTATCGCCACTCAAAAGAATGATGCCAAGACGGTCCAAAAGTTTTTACATAAAAACATTTTTTTCTAGATTTGGCATTCCTAAGGCGATCATCAGTGATGAAGGGAGACATTTTGATAATAGGGTAATTGCTGCCGCCTTGAAGAAATATGGTGTCAAGCACAGGATCGCGACAGCATACCACCCACAGACCAATGGACAAGCTGAGATATCTAATAGGGAAGTTAAGAACATTCTTGAGAAGATGATTAAGCAAACTAGGAAAGATTGGTCTTTACTTCTAAATGATGCATTATGGGCATATAGGACAGCTTTTAAGACTCCATTGGGCATGTCTCCATACCGATTGATTTATGGGAAAACCTGTCATCTGCCTGTCGAGATAGAGCACAAAGCATACTGGGCAATCAAGGCAGTGAATATGGACTTGGACAAGGCAGGCCAGTAAAGGCTGTTAGATCTGAACGAGATTGATGAAATACGGACAATGGCCTACGACAATGCAAGAATATACAAGGAGAAAACTAAGAAGTGGCATGACAAGAAGTTGCTGCCACGACAGTTCTGCCCAGGGCAGCTTGTATTGTTGTTCAATTCTAGGTTGAAACTCTTCCCAGGGAAGCTAAAATCTAGATGGTCTGGCCCGTTCCAAGTGGTACAAGTTTTTCCCCATGGTGCCATCACTATCCGATCATTAAAAGACGAGCACCAATTTAAAGTCAATGGACAACACCTCAAGCACTATCAGGGGACTGAAGCCCCAGGAATACAGGAAGTGGTTACTTTAGGAGATGCCCCACAAGGCATCCCTAATTTAACCTAAGTTTTATTTTTATTTATTTTTATTATTTATTATTTATTAGGTAATAAGGTTTATTTTTATTTGAATAATGTTTTTTTTCTATTTTCTGCTTTTAGGAAATAAAGGAGTCAAGAAGAAAAGGAGAAGTGACCCAAGCCCACCATCCATCCATCAGCCCAGCGGAGCCCATTTATTGAAGCCTGTCGTTCCAGCTGCCGCGCAGACACGGATAAGACATGCTGTCAACAGACTGACACGGCAGACACAGAAGCGTGTGGCAGACGCGTAACAGACGCATAAATGCGTGTCAGACGCGTCAGACACGCCAAATCTCAACAGTCGCCCCGTTATTCACGCCTGCCGTTACAGCATTAAACGGGTAGCAACTCGACCGCTATAAAACCCCGTTTTCATTTTCATTTTCCTCACTTCTGCTTATTCTTACTTGCTTTCTCCTCTAGTTTTTCATTTATTTTCTTTACTTTCACAACCCTTGCAACTAATATGTCTTCTAGACAGACCCGCCGCAGTGCTGCCTCAGCCTCTTCATCAGCAGCACAGTCGCCCTTCGCAACTAAGGAATTATGGGAAGAAAGGAGTTTCATCTACATCCGTAAGGCACCCAACATGGGACTCTGACCATTCATTGCGAGGGCTATAAGGGCTCAACTATGGGAGCAGTTCGCCAAACAACCGACAAAATTAAATGACACGTTGGTGAGGGAGTTCTATGCTGCCATCGACAGCAGGACGGCGACATCCGTCATTGTCCGAGGGGTAGAGGTACCATTCACAGCCGATAGTATCAACCATATGTATGGCCTCTACTTTGGTCCCAACGACGATGCCCATCAGCACTTCTTAGACACCCTCGACTCTGCCGCCTACGGTGCTGTCATGGCGGAGGTGACAGAAGAAGGGACGGAGTGGACTACGAGCAAGAAAAACCCCAACTCCGTAAAAAGGGGGCAGCTGCTCCCAGAAGCTAAGCTATGGAACGCTTTCATCAAGAAGCGTATCCTACCGTCTTCCCATCACACGACGGTGAACCAGCAGCGGCTCGCCCTCATTCATTCGATCATGCACGACCGGCCTATCAACGTGGGCCATTATATGAGGGAAAGCATCTTGGATTGCACTTATCGAACAACCTCCCGCCTCTGCTTACCGTTCATGATTACTTCACTCTGCCGCTGCGCTGCTGTCCCCGAGGCACCCACCGATAAACTGGTCCAAGGACGAGGCTGGACCGATAACAACATTATCAGCCTCATGGAGCTGATAGTCGCAACACCCATCAACTCCTTCAACCATGCTGCCTCCCCAGCAGAATCAGCTGAGGAACCTGCCCCTGAGCCAGCCGCAGCAGCCGCCCAAACCGACCAATCTGCACAAATCCTTGCCGCCATACAGCGGGTGGAAGACAGACAATTGGGGCTGATGACATTCATCCGGGATTTCGCCAACTCAACGGTAAATTTCATTACCAATACTTTAAATTATCCCGATATTATTTTCCCCACTTTTCCTGCCCACTATTTCCACATCCCCACCCCCGTCCACACACCTACACCACCTGCCTCCCCACATATCCATTCTACTGCTTCCACCCCATCACCTGCCCCGACGGCAGCTGGGAGTCCTCCGGCCGAAAGCCCCGCACGTGGAACGAAACGACCGACCTCAGTTGACAGCGAGGCGGAACCTCATATTAGGAGGAATTTAGAGAAGGAATTCACGCCTGTCAAGAGGCAGAAACATGTGGCAGACAGAAAGCTAATGCCCAAGGCCAGCACCACCACCACCAGCACTTGGGATAGCGGCAGCAGCTCAGACATCCAGCTCGTGGAGCAACCTGCCCAGTCTCCCCCACAGCCCAGACGCCGCCGTCAGATCTGTGTCAGCAGAAGCAGTGAAGACATCGATTGAAAATTTAAGTCTTTTATTTTCTTTTTATTGCTGCCTGCTTCTTTTTATATATATTTTGTGATGTACCTGCCTTCATTTTATCTGTCATTTGCATTGAGGGTAATGCAACCCTCGAGTTTGGGGGTAGCAACCCTCCATTTTAATGGAGTCGTAGTACATCTTTAAATTATTGTTGTGTCTTTCATTTAATTAAGTTCTCTTAAAAAAATTCAAAAAAGACTAAAATTGTTGGCTTAAAACTGTGAAGTAAACTTACCTGTCATGACAACTCTGTCGTGGCAGCATCTTTAGGACAGTTTAAGGAGAAGTTTAGAGCCTTTCTATAGTTCTGAAAACTTAAACACCATTGTGACTGTTATAATGCTTAGACTTCTCTTAGCCAAACTAGAATAGAAAACTTAGCACTTAGAGTAGAAAAGAGACTAGACTCTCAGGAAACCTAGAGGTGCCCAACACTGGCTCTAGGCAGATAACCAGAGAAAAAACTTCTAGAGGTGCCTATCACTGGCTCTAGACAGTTAACTAGAGGTGCCTGAAATACTGGCTCTAGTAGAAATGAGAAGAAATTAGAAAAAAAAAGAAATTAACTAGAGGTGCCTTATTCTGGCTCTAGTAAGGAAAAGAAATAAATCAGTCTCGTAAGAAAAACTCTAAACAAGCTAAAGTATAATATTATAGTGAAACTAAGAGAGCCTTACATATAATTGTTCACAAGCATGCACACACTGCACGAGGACTATAGGGAGATTCCGGACAGATCCTAATCATTCCGACAGGTTGCTGCCGCCACAGAGAATGAGCGACGGGTAAGGGACAGTTCACTGTTTGAAAGCCAACACAAAAATATTTTTCGTTTAGGTCTTAATTGCTTGAGGGCAAGCAAAAACTTGAGTTTGGGGGTGTGTTGAGTGTGTAAAAGTTCTATTATTTACACCCTTTTTAACCCATATTTCTACTGCATTCAAGCATCATTGCATTGCATTTAGGTTAGTTTTGTAACCCCCTTAACCCGGCCTAGACGGTTGACCCGAATTAAGAAAGTCACACGGGGAAAACTAAAGTCAACCCGAAAGTCAACCTTGATTAACGACCCTTTTTTTTCTTTTTAATCTTGTCTAGATGCACATTAACCCTAATTGTGATCACTCAAACATCATACTCAAAGATCACAAACATCAGAGATCAAACAGGGACCCAATTGAACAAATTACAACTTTAGGGACCAAATTGTAAATTCTGAAAACTTTAAGGACTTAACCAGATTTTAAGTTACCAACTTAAAATTAATCATGTTTCATGCTTCTCTGCCAAATTTCAGCTCAAACGGACATCCCAAACTCATACAATTGCGCAAACAAGATTCAGGACCAAAATGCAAACAATTCAAAACATTTAACTGCCAATGTCAGCCCCCAACGGTCACTCGTTCCGAAACAGGCAGAGCCCATTTCGAAACGCGGGGTCGTTCCGCAACGCGTACCGAAACACGGGCTGGCAGTAGCCAAACCGTTTCGGAACGGTCTCTCCCGTTTCGGACGCCTGAGCTTGTTTAAGGCACCCGTTCCGAAACGGCAGGCACTGTTCCGAAACACCCTGCACAGATTGCCCCAAAATGCATACTTAAACATGCAATTAAACATCCAAACATACTCCAATTGCCACCAAACTTTACCAACATGCAATTCAACATATATGAGACATACTTGCATCAACAATTCAACAAAATATCAACATAAACGAAAAGCCCCAAATCTATAGGCATGCTTCCTACACAAGCAACCATTCAAGCATAAACTTCCAAATCAATCTCATAGTAGCCAAAAACATGATCCAACAACATTAACAACATCGTAAAACCATCCTTGTCCGAACATATACGAACACATAAACATCAACCCAAGAGATTCTACCCCATTGCCTTTATTAACTATAGCTATTCACCGAGACATACATCTCAAATGGAGTCCTCCTTGAATCCCTTGCTTCCCGCTGTCCAAACTTCAAGAATCTGCATTGATGGACAAAAAGGAGCGTAAGCACATAATGCTTAGTGAGGAATGCTCAAAACCAAAACACCATCAATGCAGCGAGTCATAAAACCTCTTTGAAAAGCAACTCGATTTGTTTACCCAACAAAGTTTGAAAACCCCTTTTCAACAACATGCTTAAACCATGCATTGCTCAATCATGAAAACCAACCCTTAGCTTAGCAAGCTAAGAAAACCTTTTCAAAGCATAATTCGCAAAATCATCCATTTAACCATTCAATGCATAAACATCATATGCAAAGTTAAATTCAAAACCTTGGAAAACACTTCCATTCACATCATACCTTTCCCATGCTTGAATGTCATACCAAGCAAGAACCATTTAAAAACCATTTATCCAATCAATCCAACACATGCATTAAACAAAGGCAACATATGAACCACAACATCATCATCACATGCCTTTTAAAACAAGTCTTAACAAGACTCCAATGCATTAAAGAGATTTCATGCACACATGCATCATTTACCAAATGATAATCAACACTTGTTCAACTTAACAAGTAAACATGCATTCACAAGCACCTTACACTTTTCATGCAACCATGAATCTTTTCAAGCATCTCATGCTTCTTTATAATCAAGAACATTACATTGGCTTCCAAGTGATCAACACATCCACTTTTCAACTCAACACCCAATCGGATACGCGGATCACAAGCGTTGTCCCCCACGCTTCATACACACTACCAATCCAAGGTCTCCAAATGGACTTTTAAACACCATTTGACCTCACCATCCTAAGGTTCCCATGTATGGACTTTTAAACACCATACAACCTTAGCTTTCCCGAGGTTCCCATGTATGGACTTTCAAACACCATACAACCTCAACTTTTCACAAGGTTCCCATGTATGGACTTTCAAACACCATACAACCTCAACTTTTCCCAAGGTTCCCATGTATGGACTTTCAAACACCATACAACCTCAACTTTTCCCAAGGTTCTCATGTATGGACTTTTAAACACCATACAACCTTGACATGCACAAGGTTCCCATGTACGGACTTTTAACCACCATACAACCTTTGCATTCACCGATTGGTAGTTGTATAACATCACTAACGAGATCCGGGACACCCTATACAAGATCCACACATGGACTTTACACCACCATTGTGATCTTAACAAGCACAAGGTTCCCATATATGGACTTTTAACCACCATATAACCTTTGCTTAACCAAGGTCCTCGAATGGGCATTCCACCTCCATTATGACCTTAACCATCTCGTTAGGATACTTGAAGGGAGTTTACCGGTTCACACTTAACCACTCCACCTCCAAGGCGACTTTATTCACGATGCACCCAATCCTATAGTCAGCTAACTATATCCGATCAAAGAAACCAAGAACCACTTACATCACTTGCCAATATAACCATCTTACCACATTAGTCCAATGATTCACATGCATAACCATAATGCAAAAACCATCATCAATCCATCATCAATCCACTGTTTTAAAGCATTACACAAAGCCATTGAACAACATGCAACACCATGCATCAAAACCACATTTTCAATGTATAAAACCAAGGATCTCTTACCTTGAGCATCCTTCACATATGGCTTTCAAAACCAGCATTAGACCATGCCAAAATATGCTTTCAAAACAGAATTTAAATCATGCAAAACACATGCATTTCAATCATCAACCACAATTGCTTTAAAAGCCATTTCATAACACAAACCAAGAAAGAAATCCATTTACTTACTCTTGAGCTTAGCAAAGTTGTTTAGACTTATACTAAGCTCCCAAAACCTTCAAACCTTGGTTTAAAAGCTGAAAACCCAACTTCACTCACCGATACACAAAACAAGGCTAGCCAACAAGCCTTCCAAGCATCCGAAACCTTCCGCAACACCTCCAAAGCTCACGGATCAATCTCCCCTGTTTCAAGCACACAATAACAGAGGATTAATGCATCATTATGCATTAAAAACACCAGCAACACAATCAAACTCGATGCTCATCACAAATCCAACATTTAGGCTACCAAACACAACCGAAATCACCTTCAAACACTTCCAAAACTTAACCCAGCCAAGATCCATCACTTCTAACCATTTTTAAACATCACTTAACATCCAAAATGATCTCAAACACGTCCTTATACCTCCAGGTATAACAGATCACCAAAAACACTCCAAAAACAACCAAAAACTCAAGCCAAACTTAGGAAATTCAACCTATCCAGGATTGCATTGATTAAACCTCAACTTCTAATCAATTTAGCATTCATTTAACATCAATTTGACACTTCAAAACACTGCCCAAACAGATCATACGAAAATTCCACCAAAATCAAGCAAATCTTGCATTTTAAGCTAAAATCAAGATTTCAATTGAAAAGCCTTTAACAAATCACAAATCAAGGATTGAGAACTTAGGAATTTCAGTAAAGAACTGATAGTTTAGAGGAGAAGGACGTTCTTACCTCCAAACTTGAATTTCTCCTTTTTAGAACCAAAAAGCTAGATGAAACAACTTGCAATGGTGAGGTTTTGTTGTAGAGATGATTAGGAATCCAAAGAGAATTGAAAAGGAAGATTTGAGTGACAAAACCAGATGTAAATCTCTGGAGAGAAAGTGTTTGGGTTGAGAGAAAATGAAAATTGGGAGAAAATGAAAAGTTAGTTGCAAATAGCCAAAATGACTTTCCCTCCTCTTTCTTTATGTTTTAAAATCAGAATAAAGCCTTAAAATATCTTAAAAAAATCTGGAGAAACTCTTTTTGGAATAATAGCTCCTTAAAGATTCAAAGTTTCAATCCTTTATAAAACAGTCACGCAACTTTCAAAAATTACATTTTGGTCACTAGCCAAAATGTCAACCTTCCGAACCTCATTTTTCAAAATTGATTTCACAGTTCACTTTTACATATTAAAAGATGATTTTAGAACAGTTTTTCCATATTTTTAATGCAACCCGAACTAGGCTTTCCTAATTTCACCTTTATATATTCGATCAGCACTTTGACCGAACCGGTCAACGCCCAAGACTTCTGAGCCCAAAACCGGGGCGTTACAAGTTTACAGCAAAACATCACAAATATATTAAAGGCACGGATTCTACTAAACGATGGCTGATTTTGTAGGTTGCTGCCATAGTTGACGGAGAAGGCGGGCGCAGGGCAGAGAAGCAGCAGAGCTGAACTGGACAAGCAGACGACGAGGATGATGCTGCCATGGATCTGCCGTGACAGCAAGGTGACAACAGCCTTATGAAGAGGAAAAGCAAAGTGGACCTCGATAGATAGAGAAAAATCTGCTCGTCTGTCGTGTGAAAACCAAAAAATTTTCCAAGCCCCGGATCAAAAGATATGTCAAGCCAAAGCTCAAGGAAGAATTCATACACATCGGTGTTCATCCTTCGATTCACGCCGGGAGGTATCATCAAAGACGTGATCATCGACAGAGTTGGACCTAGGGATAGGCCAAGGCAGATCTGGGATTCTTGCCAAACTTGGAGTACGGAATTGGTGTGTTCGCTGCCGCGACAGCTAACGGACAGCCGCCGCGACAGGTGTTGTCGGTGACGGGCGCGACGACAGAACTGGATTTCCTAAACTCTTCAATACCTGCACTACTGAGCAATTCAATACCAGCCCATTCTCTCTATCTTGATATTTCTACTCTTTTATTTACGTTTTACTTTATTATTCTCGTGACAATCTTCTCAATATTTCTTTTACTTCCGTGCAGTGAATTAAGGTGAAGTCATTAGCCCAATCCCTGTGGAGACGATATCCGATACTTCGTGTCACTTTACTACTTGCGTCGTGTACACTTGCACTACAATTGCGATAGACTCTTTTACACGCAACAGTTGTGATTATGATTGTAGTTTTTGACGTGAATGTGTGAGATTATCATATATGTGATGTATGCAATACCCCTTTTGTGTAATGAAAATTTTAAATAATATAACACATATAATATAAGGTTTTCGTATGATGTATAAGTTGGCGTAATGTAACATATGACTTTTTAATAGGTGTAATCTATGGTTTTAGTAAAGAATACGATTCATGGCTTTTACTTGTAAAAAAATGTAACATATTGTTCCTTTTTGTAAAAAGAAGAATAGGTTTTATGAAGCATGTAATTTTACCTTTTTAATGTGTCATGCAAATTCTTTGTAAAACATATATACGAAAATGTCATTCAAAGTCTTTAAAGGTGTTAAGAACGGATGCATGGTGTAATATTACGTATATGATATATTGTAGCATAAAAAGGGTGATGGGTTTATATCTATAGGCTTGGCCGCTTGGGCCTTAGGTTTTAGGGCTTAGAACATTAGGTTAAGGTGATGGGTTAATTTTCCCTTTTAATAAATTCTTTAGGTAATATATATAGGTGACATGCAAAACTTAAAAAAAAACACACGTAACATTAAGTTTAAAAAAATGTATAGTGTAGTGTATATATTATGCATGTGACAAATATCTATGTTTTTAAGCTTGGGCTTTGTGGTTTAGATTGTTAGGATTAAGTTTGGGGCTTTGCTTAGTCTAGGTGGGCTTGGGCTAGGTAGATTAGGCCTTAAGTTTTTTTTAAATAGGACCGATTTAATTGTTTCGAATCATGTGCTTGTTTCATAGGGGCACGGTTTGTACAAATAAGTCGGTTTAGGTTTAGAGTTTTAGCCGGATTTATGACTTTAACTAGTTTAATTCGCTTAAATTTGTCATTGCCTTATTGGGACGAATATTAAGTTCATTAAACCGGTTAAATACTTCTTAATTATTCTGTTAAGATAAAATTAATATTAATTTAGACGGATATAACACAAGATGATTTATAATTTATTAGGGCCTTCTAGTTTTTAGGGCACAATCAATTTAGGGTTGATATTAGGATCATCTAATTAATAATTAGATCACTTATCGAACTTCCATAATTTATGCCTATTAAGCTAGGACCTTGGGTGGACTTTTGTATGTTTACTTTAAAGTTTTTCTATGACATGAATTTATAGTTTTCATTCATGTGACCTTCGATGATTTGGCATGTTAATTAATCAATTTAAACCATACAAAAGGGAGGTATCTATTAACTCTGATATTTGTGTCAAAACAGTCTGAACTCAATGGATGTGGTCCAAATATTTGGGTTAATCTTTACCGTCTCGAGGTAAGCAATAACTTAAAAAGGGAAACATCATAACATGATTCCTAAATATTTGCATCATGCATAAAGGTGTCATACGAAAATCGAACCATAAATTAACACGACAGTCAGACTTATATGATGTCGGTTTAATCTATGGTCCGGTGTATCGTCATCCTTATTAAATAATGCTTAATTAATTCTAAAGCAACGATTTGATAAAGCCCATATAATTAGAGTTCGGTTTCCAGTTAAGAGCATTGTTGAGTGTGTAAAAGTTCTATTATTTACCCCCTATTAAACTCATATTTCTGCTGCATTCAAGCATAATTCACTGCATTTAGGATAGATTTCAGTTATGCATCACAAATATATTAAATGGCACAGTTTCTACTGAAATTGGTTGCTTTTGCAGGTTGCTGCTTTAGCAGATGGAGAAGCAGGCGATGGACAGTGAAACAGAAAAGCTGGAACTGGATAAACAGTCGAGGAGGACGATGCTGCCATGGCCGCCGCCGTGGCAGCCAAGGACGACAGCAGCTTTGAGGAGAAGAAGCAAAGTGGGCCCCGATAGAAAGAGAAAATTAAGCCCATCTGTTGTGGAATACCCTCACATTTTTCCAAGCCCTAGATCAGAATGAAGGCCAAGCCCAAAGTTCAAGGAAGGAAACTCCAAGCAAGAAGGAAGGACGAAATAAAGATATATTCTTTGAAGATTTAGTCTTTAATAGAGTTGTACTTTAGTTTAAACTTATATTCTTGCCATATTAGAAAACTTGAAACCAAGGCCGATATAAAGGCATGTGATTCGACCTAGGAGAGGACATCACCTATCTCTAGCCTTCGTCCCAAAACCCTAGCCGTTTTCCCTTCTCAACATGTTCTAAATTCCCCCTAGGGCCACAGGTTGATTTGTAAAGTAGTTGAAAGGATTGCTTTGTTTTAGGAATTTTTATGTTCAATAAAATAAACTTCAAGTTCTCCTATTCTGGTTTTCAACATCTTGCAAGAGTATCGGGAGAGCATTGTGAGGTTATCAATTTACTTAATATCGGGAGAGTTAAGTATACGAAAGGAATAAGAGCGGGTTCTCTAGTTTATAGTTGAACTATCTCGGGCCTAGGGATAGGACGAGGTTAAGTGGCTAAGGAAGAATTCAACAACATCAGTGTTCATCCTTCGATTCACGCCGGGAGGTATCATCAAAGACGTGTTCATCGACAGACTTGGACCTAGGGATAGGCCAAGGCACATCAGGGATTCTTGCCAAGCTTGAAGTACAGAGTTGTGTGATCGCTGCCGCGACTAACAACAGACCGCTGCCGCGACGGGGATGACGACAGAGCAGATATTCCTAGACTTTGCAACACCTACACTACTGAGCAATTTAATACCATCCCATTCTCTCTATCTTGATTTTTTAATCTTATTTTCCAGTACTCTTTATTATTTTTGTGACAACAACTTAAACCATTCTTTTACCTTCGTGCAGTAAATCAAGGTGAAGCTATTGGCCCAGTCCCTGTGGAGACGATATCCGATACTTCTTTATCACTTTACTACTTGCGTCGTGTACACTTGAACTACATTGCGATAGACACTTTTAGACGCAACAAGTTTTTGGTGTCGTTGCCGGGGACTGGCAACATAACTTTACCCTACCTTTTACTACATTCTTTTTGTTTTTCTGTTTTATTTTGGATTGTTCAACCTGTGCTTTTCACAAGGTTTCTTGTTTATGCGCAGATCGAGATGAGGAAAGGAACATGAGTATCCATTAGATCCTGAAATAGAACGTTCGTGCAATCTTAGGAACCGACTTCGCCACATACTTGCCAGAAACGAATACCTTGAAGAACAGCTAGCAGCCATGAACAACCCAGGGGATCTCTAGGATAATAACAATCCTGCCGGAGATGGAAGGAATGATCCACCTGCCGACCCTCCTGTCACTGCCGCACGTCGGTCATGCCGAGACTACATGCTCAATGATCATGTAGAACTAGAAACCACCCTGCCAGATGTAGATGTTGACAACTTTGAGCTGAAACCTGTTATGTTCAGCATGATTAACACCGCTGGCCAATTTAGTGGTGCTGCTACAGAGGATGCTAGGGAGCATATGAAAACGGTCCAGGAAATCTGTGGTTCGTTTAGACTACCAAGAGTTAATCCAGAGATACTGAGGCTTCGGTTATTTCCTCATTCATTGAGGGACAGGGCAAAGACTTGGTGGAATAAACTTACGCCGGGTTCAATTCGAACTCGGGCAGATTTAACTTGTGAATTTTTGTCTCGTTTTAATCCTTCACACTTATCTGAGCGATTACGTAACGAATTTGCTACTTTTCAACAGGAAGACGACGAGCCAATGCACGAGGCCTTGGACAGATTTACCACTCTTCTAACGAACTGCCCGATGCATGGATTCCCCATTTGGAACCATGTAACAAAATTTTATAATGCTGCAAATTTACAAACTCGTATTAGAATTGATTCAGCAACAAATGGACTACTGCTGGACAAAGACCCAGATGAGGCGATGGCAGTATTGAAAAATCTGGCGAAGAATGAGGAACAGTTTCCGACAGCAAGAAGAGGGGGTAAACGGGTTCTACCTGTAAAAGATTATGAGGCCGACAGCTCATTAAAATCACATGTGGCATATCTCACTAAGGCAATGAAAAAGCTCTTGAAAGAAGATTCACAGCCTGTTTACTCTACTGAAGAGGTATGCGGAATTTGTGAAGGAAATCACAGTTCAGAGGAATGTCCAATACAGTTAGAAGAAGGGATGTATGTTGGGAACTACAATAAGCAGAATTATAACTCCAACAACTACAATCCCAACTGGAGAAAGGATCCCAAGTTCTCTTGGAGCAATCCTAATAATGCCCTAAATCCTCAAGCACAAAATACACAAAACCAGAGAGGACCTAGATTGCTGACTCGGCAGCAATCGCAGCAGCAACAACAGCAACAACCACCAGCAACAACAACCAGCTGCCACAAATAGTATACTGGAACAGACTCTGGCTACGTTTATGTCTCAAACAGGAACCTACATTGAGAACATGAATCACTTTGTCAAGAAGACAGAAACATTCATGGACAAAACAGAGATGCGGATGACCAATCATGAAGCAAGTCTGAAATCATTGGAGACAAAGATGGGTCAGGTTTCCCAGCATATTAAACCGAGGCAGAATGAAGGATTTCCTAGCGATACTAAAAATGCTAGACAGCCCACACATGAGCAGTGCAAAGCCATCACTTGTAACCCCCTTAACCCGGCCTAGACGGTTGACTCGAAAGTCACACAGGGAAAACCAAAGTCAACCCGAAAGTCATCCTTGATTAACGACCCTTTTTTTTTCTTTTTACTCTTGTCTAGATGCATATTAAACCTTAGATATGATCATACAACAGCATACTCAAAGATCATAAACATCAGAGATCAAACAGGGACCCAATTGAACAAATTACAACTTTAGGGACCAAATTGTAATTTCTGATAAATATGAAGACTTAACCCAAATTAAAGTTACCAGCTTGTAATTAGCCAGGTTTCATGCTTCACTGTGAAATTTCAGCTCAAAAGGACATCCCAAACTCATACAATTGCACAAACAAGATTCAGGACCAAAATGCAAACAATTCAAAACATTTAACTGCCAGTGTCAGCCCCCAACGGTCACCCGTTCCGAAACAGGCAAAGCCCGTTTCGGAACGCGGGCCGTTCCGCAACGCGTACTGCAACACGGGCTGGCAGTAGCCAAACCGTTTCGGAACGATCTCTCCCGTTTCGGACGCCTGGGCTTGTTTAAGGCACCTGTTCCGAAACGGGTGGCACTGTTCCGAAACACCCTGCACAGATTGCCCCAAAATGCATACTTAAACATGCAATTAAACATCCAAACATGCTCCAATTGCCACCAAACTTTACCAGCATGCAATTCAACATATTTGAGACATACTTGCACCAACAATTCATCAAAACAACATCATATACGAAAAGCCCCAAATCTATAGGCATGCTTCCTACACAAGCAAGCCATACAAGCATAAACGTCCAATTCAAGCATATAAAGGCCAAACACTAAAACCAGCATTCTCATCAACTTTCAACATACTTAGGGAGTTCAAAACCTCTCCCAAAACATACACATAGGTCCCCCATTGCCAAATTACCAAAAGCTAAAAATGTACTTAAGAAACCTTCCATACTTTGAGCTTTACTTTCACTTGAATGCTTGCCATTCTTGTTGCCCTCAAAGTACTCTAATGTTCTGCATTATTGAATTAAGAAAACGAAAGAGAGCGTAAGCAAAAGCTTAGTGAGGAAGGCTCAATAAAACCATTCAATAATGCATTTATAAAACACTTTATAAATCATGCTTCAAATCAACATTTGCACATGCTCAAAAGCATACTTTAAACAAGCATCTCATGCTTCATATCAAAACATGTCATATTGGCTACAAGTGATAAATTCCATTTCTTTAAAAACAAGTTCATCAACTTTCACCCCAAGGACTTTTAAACACCTTGGCCCCAAGGACTTTTAAACACCTTGGCCCATGGACTTTTAACCACCATGGAAAGGACCACACAAGGACTTTTAACCACCTTTGTGTCCGTATCAAGTTTCACCCCAAGGACTTTTAAACACCTTGGCCCCAAGGACTTTTAAACACCTTGGCCCCATGGACTTTTAAACACCATGGCCCCATGGACTTTTAAACACCATGGAAAGGATCACACAAGGACTTTTAACCACCTTTGTGTCCATAGCAAGAACCATCCAAGGACTTTTAACCACCTTGATGTTCTTAAGTAAACAAGGCTCACTCAAGGACTTTTAACCACCTTAGTGACCTTAACCTTTTCAAAACATCACTTGCCAATATACATCATTATCATCAATTTATCCACTGTTTTAAAGCATTAAACCAAGCCATATTCATCATGCATTTAAAAGCATCAAACCACATTTAATCAATGTACAAAAACAAGGAACTCTTACCTTGAGCTTCCTTCAACATATGGCTTACAAAAACAGCATTAACCATGCTAAATCATGTTTTCAAAATAGAGTTTAAAACATGCAATAAACCACATTGCACAACAATCAAATCATGGCCACCACTAGAGAGTATTTCCGAAAACTTACACTTGAGCTTAGCAAAGTTGTTTAGACTTAAACTAAGCTCCCAAGACATTGGTTTCAAAGCCGAAAACCCAATTTCACTCACCGATTCCACTTCGCCTCTTGCCGAAGCACCAAATCAAGCTTCCGGATCAACAACTCTTGGATCCAAAGATGCCTCCCCTGTTTTAACACATCAAAGCAGAGAATTAATGCATCATCATGCATTAATTGCTTCAATGAAAGCACCTAAACTCGCTGCTCTCATCCACACTCCATTTTCGGCCACCAAACACAACCGAAAATGCATCCAAACCACTTCTCAACAAAGCCCAGCCATAAACCATCAAAACCTAACATCCTTTAACATCATTTAACATCTAAAAAGAGCCTAATAACATCCTTATACCTCCAGCAACATCAGATCCACAAGATCACCTCAAAAACAAACAAGAATCACAAGCTAAACTTAGGAAACTCAACCTATCCGGGATTGCATTAATCAAAACTCAATTCCTTATCAATTTAGAGTTCAAATATCATCAAAAACACATCTCAAATCACAGATTTAACAGATCAAACGAAAATCACCAAAAATCACCAAATCTTGCATTATAAGCCAAGATCCATTTCTCAACTCAAAAGCCTTTAATAAAACATCAATTAAGGATTGAAAACTTAGGAATTTCAGTAAAGAACTGATAGTTTAGAGGAGAAGGACGTTCTTACCTCCAAACTTGAGTTTCTCCTCTTTTTGGAATCAAAAACCTTGATGAATCAAGTAGCAAATGATGAGGTTTTGTAGATATGTTGATTAGTAATCAAAAGAGAGTTGAAAGGAGAGATTTAGGTGAGAAAATCAGAAACAATTCTCTGGAAAGAAGGTGTTTGGGTTGAGAGAAAATGAGAGAAAAGAAAATAGGAAGTTAGTTATCAAAATAGCCAAAATGGCTTTCCCTCCTCTTTTGATATGTTTTAAAATCAGAATATAGCTTAAAATATCTTAGAAAAATCTGGAGAAACTACTTTTGGATTAATAGCTCCTTAAAGATTCAAAGTTTCAACCCTTTCGAAAACAGTCACCAAACTTTCAAAAATTACATTTTGGTCACTAGCCAAAATGTCACCCTTCCAAAACTCATTTTCCAAAATTGATTTCACAGTTCACTTAATTATATTAAAAGATGATTTTAGAACATTTTTCCATATTTTTAATGCAACCCGAACTAGGCTTTCCTAATTTCGCCTCTTTTGATTCGAACAGCACTTTGACCAAACCGGTCAACGCCCAAAACTACTAAGCCCAAAACCGGGGCGTTACAACTCTCCCCCCCTTAAGAAATTTCGTCCTCGAAATTTACCTGAAGGAAAGAGATAAGGAAACTGCTTCAGCATGTCTTCCTTCCGCTCCCACGTGGCTTCCTCAACACCTCGATGCTTCCACAGCACCTTCAACAACTCAATGGTCTTGCCACGAAGAACCTTGCTATCCGAATCCAGAACCTTCACTGGTTCCTCATCATAGGTCAAATCCGGATTCAAAACCACTTCCTCCACAGGCATCACATGCGAAGGATCAGATCTATACTTCCGGAGCATAGAAACATGGAACACATAATGAATCTTCTCCAACTCCTGAGGTAACCTCAACCGATACGCAACAGGACCCACACGCTCAACCACCTCATATGGTCCAATGTACCTAGGGCTCAACTTACCCTTCCGGCCAAACCTCATCACCTTCTTCCAAGGCGAAACCTTCAAGAACACACGGTCACCCACCGCATACTCTATCTCCTTACGATTCAAATCCGCGTAAGACTTTTGCCGATCAGAGGCAGCCTTCAACCGCTCACAAATGAGCTTCACCTTCTCAGTGGTCCCTTTCAACAAAGCCGGCATCGAAACCAACTTTTGACCAGTTTCAGCCCAACAAAGAGGAGTCCTACACTTCCTCCCATACAAAGCCTCATAAGGTGCCATCTGTATACTCGCCTGATAACTATTGTTATAAGCGAACTCAACCAAAGGCAGATGCTTCTCCCAAGAACCTTGGAACTCAATCACGCAGCACCTCAACATATCCTCCAAAATCTGGATAACTCGCTCAGACTGACCATCCGACTAAGGATGATAGGATGTACTGAAATGCAATCTTGTACCCAAAGCTTGATGCAAACACTGCCAGAAACGCGATGTGAACCTCGGATCCCTATCCGACACAATCGACTTAGGCACACCATGCAGCCTCACAATCTCAGCAATGTACAGCTCTGCCAGCTTATCCAAAGAAAACGTAGTATGCACAGGCAAGAAATGAGCACACTTCGTCAGGCGATCCACAATCACCCAAACCGAATTCTTCCTCGATGGAGACAAAGGTAAACCAGATACAAAATCCATGGTAACCCTCTCCCACTTCCATTCAGGGATTTTCAACGGTTGCAACAACCCAGAAGGAACCTGATGTTCAGCCTTAACTCGCTGACACACCAAACACTTGCTCACAAACTCCGCAACATCCTTCTTCAAACCCACCCAATAGTACTCATCACGAAGATCACGATACATCTTAGTACTACCAGGGTGCATAGCAAAAGGACTACTATGACCTTCAGTCAGAATAGCACGCCTCAACTCAGCATCATTGGGCACTACTATCCGACTCCCAAAACACAACACACCATCATCATTAAAGCAGAAATCTGAAGGTCTACCCTCCGCGATATCCTGAACATGAGACACCAAGGAATCATCGAGCAATTGCTTTTCCTTGATCAACTGAACCAACGATGGTTTCACTTGCAACTCAGCAACAAGACAACCATCTCGCGATATGCTCAAACTAGCAAACATAGCCCTCAGCTCAACAGCTACCTTCCTACTCAAGGCATCCGCAACAACATTAGCCTTTCCAGGATGATACTCAATCGTCAGATCATAATCCTTGAGCAACTCCAACCAACGCCGCTGCCTAAGATTCAACTCCTTCTGAGACATCAGATACCTCAAACTCTTGTGATCCGTGTACACCGTACACTTCTCACCATACAGGTAATGCCTCCAGATCTTCAGAGCAAAAACCACTGCAGCCAGCTCAATATCATGCGTAGGGTAATTGCGCTCATGCACTTTCAACTGCCGCGATGCATAAGCCACCACCTTACCCTCTTGCATCAGCACACACCCCAAACCAACATAGGATGCATCACTATAGACCACAAACTCTTTCCCTGATTCAGGCTGAACCAAGATAGGAGCTTGCGTCAAAGCCACCTTCAGCTTCTCAAAAGCTTGCTGTCTCGCTTCCGTCCACTCATACTTAACATCTTTCTGCAATAGCTTCGTCAAAGGAGCAGCAATCTTGGAAAAACCATCCACAAACCTTCGGTAGTATCCCGCCAAACCAAGGAAACTACGGACCTCATGAACAGACTTAGGAACCTTCCAATTCATCACCGCCTCGATCTTCTGAGGATCAACACGAATCCCCTCAGCTGAGACCACATGCCCAAGAAACACCACCTCCTTAAGCCAGAACTCACACTTGCTCAGCTTAGCATAAAGCTGATTCTCCAACAAAGCTTGCAGCACAATCCTCAAATGCTCTTCATGCTCCTCCTCAGTACGCGAGTACACAAGGATATCATCAATGAACACCACAACGAACTTGTCCAGGTATTCATGAAACAAACGATTCATCATGTCCATGAAAGCAGCAGGAGCATTTGTCAAACCAAGCGGCATCACAAGGAACTCATAATGCCCATACCTTGTCCTGAAAGCTGTCTTAGGCACATCCACATCTTTCACCTTCAACTGGTAATACCCTGACCTCAAGTCAATCTTAGAGAACACAGCAGCTCCCCAAAATTGATCAAAGAGATCATCAATCCTCGGCAAAGGATACCGATTCTTGATAGTCAACTTGTTCAGCTGACAGTAATCAATGCACATCCTCATTGTGCCATCTTTCTTCTTCACAAACAAGACCGGTGCTCCCCAAGGTGACACACTCGGCCGGATGAAACCACGATCAAGCAGCTCTTGCAACTGCGTCTTCAGCTCCTTCAGCTCCTTAGGTGCCATTCTATAGGGAGTAATGGACACAGGAGTTGTATTCTCATACAGCTCAATTCCAAACTCCACCTCGCGATTAGGAGGTAAACCAGGCAACTCCTCAGGAAAAACACCAGGAAACTCCTTCACAACTCTGATATCTTGCACCCTCAACCCCTTAGAGCTAGGATTCATCACAAAAGCTAGATAAGCTTCGCAACCTTGCCTCAGCATCCTACTCGCCTCCAAGGTAGACACCACATTGGCAAGAAACTTCACATTCTCACCAACCACAAAAACTTCATAATCTTCCGCAAGCTTAAGCGAAACTCGCTTATTTTCACAATCCACAACAGCACGATGCTCAGCAAGCCAATCTATACCAAGGATCACATCAAAACCATAAAAGGGCAACTCCATAAGATCAACATGAAAAACATGTTCTTGAACAACCAAGGGACACCTTCTATAAAGCTTTCGAGTCACAACAGTTTCACCAAAAGAACTAGTGACACGAACACCAACATCCAAAGACTCAACAGGCAAACCAAGCAATTCAGCATGCTCACGCAAAATGTATGAATGCGTAGATCCAGAATCAATCAAAGAAAGCAATGACAAGGATTGCAAAGTAAAGGTACCTGCAATCACATCCGCATCATTCCTTCCTTCACGCTGAGCATACACCCTAGCTTGGCCTCCACCTTCAGGCTGAATAGCCACAACATGGGCCACTCCACGACCACCTTCCTCTCTCCTCTGGAAATTTCCACGGCCGCGCCCACGACCTCTCTGTGGTGCAGCAACAGCAGGTGCACGCACCTGATCACCAGCCAACCTAGGACAATCTCGCCTCAAGTGATCTGCGGATCCACAATTCCAGCATCCATTACCAGCTGCCGCAACAGGAGCTTGTACATCTCTCACAGCACGAGGACAGTCACGCTTCATGTGACCACGTGAACCACAGATCCAACAAGCACTAGGGTCAGCTCTAGCATTGCCTCCTCTAGCAGGTGCACCACCACCTCTCTTAGCTGAGGACTGATACTTCTGATCTCGTCCCCTCTTGTTCCGTCCACCACCGGAACTAAACTCAGCAGCTCTCTTGCCAGAACTTGCTCCAGCACCTTTCGCAGATAAACCCAAGTTCATCTCTATGTCCTTGGCTCGGCCCACCAACACATCAAAATCATCATATTCGGTGGCCAGCACATACATCTTAACATCCGTCACAAGACCATAGCAGAACCTCTCGCACCTTGCCCGCTCATCAGGTATCAGCTCAGGTGCATATTGACTGAGTCGCACAAACTGCACTTCATACTCAGCCACACTCATGCTCCCTTGGGTAAGAGACATGAATTCACGCTTCTTCTCATCAAGATATCTCACACCAAGATATCTCCTGTTGAACACATTCTGAAAGAATGTCCAAGTCACATCAGCTTCAACCATTCCAGCTATGGTGGTCGTCCACACGTATACGCATCGTCCTGCAGCAAGGACACAACACAACCCAGCTTTTGCACATCCGTGCAGCTCATCTGACCCAAGATTCGCTTGGTACTCTCCAACCAAGCTTCAGAACTCTCAGCAGACATACCCCTGAACTCAGTCCCACCAAGACTGCGCAGACGCTCCAAAGGTAGTCTAACTCCAGCATCTCCCTGATGCCCAGCTCCTTGAGCTCCAGCTACTGCTGCTCGAAAAGCACCCGCAATAGCTTGTACCAACATAGACATATCAGGCATAGCTTGCCCCTAACCAACCTCTGGTCCAGCAGCTCCAGCACCAGCTGCAGCTTCAGCTCTTTCTCCCTCAGCACCACCACCACCAGGTGGAGGAGGAGGTAACACCGCACTACCCGTGTTTTCCTCATTCTCATTCTCATTAGGAGCCGTAGCTCGCACATTACCTCGTAACTCTCTACGTGGTGCCATACTTTTACCATGCAATCATAATGCAAATAAAACAAAGTCAGGCCCAGCAAGGTAAGCAATCCAAGTATTCAAGCTCAATTTCATTCAAAATCAACATCATTTCATTAGCTTTTATTTGGCAATGGGTACCCACAACATGCTACATCATAGCATACATCTCAATTGCATCCAAAACACAAGCCACTAAACATGCTTTCAATCAACAAGCACACAAGGCATACATACTTCAATCATGCACACATTCATTCCCAATTACTCGAGAACTCAGCTTTGTTACCACCAAATGTAACCCCCTTAACCCGGCCTAGACGGTTGACCCGAATTAAGAAAGTCACACGGGGAAAACCAAAGTCAACCCGAAAGTCAACCTTGATTAACGACCCTTTTTTTCTTTTTACTCTTGTCTAGATGCATATTAAACCTTAGATATGATCATACAACAGCATACTCAATGATCATAAACATCAGAGATCAAACAGGGACCCAATTGAACAAATTACAACTTTAGGGACCAAATTGTAATTTCTGATAAATATGAGGACTTAACCCAAAATAAAGTTACCAGATTGTAATTAGTCAGGTTTCATGCTTCACTGTGAAATTTTAGCTCAAAAGGACATCCCAAACTCATACAATTGCACAAACAAGATTCAGGACCAAAATGCAAACAATTCAAAACATTTAACTGCTAGTGTCAGCCCCCAACGGTCACCCGTTCCGAAACTGGCAGAGCCCGTTTCGAAATGCGGGCCGTTCCGCAATGCGTACCGCAACACGGGCTGGTAGTAGCCAAACCGTTTCGGAACGGTCTCTCCCGTTTCGGACGCCTGGGCTTGTTTAAGGCACCTGTTCCGAAACGGGTGGCACTGTTCCGAAACACCCTGCACAGATTGCCCCAAAATGCATACTTAAACATGCAATTAAACATCCATACATGCTCCAATTGCCACCAAACTTTACCAGCATGCAATTCAACATATTTGAGACATACTTGCACCAACAATTCATCAAAACAACATCATATACGAAAAACCCCAAATCTATAGGCATGCTTCCTACACAAGCAAGCCATACAAGCATAAACTTCCAATTCAAGCATATAAAGGCCAAACACTAAAACCAGCATTCTCATCAACTTTCAACATACTTAGGGAGTTCAAAACCTCTCCCAAAACATACACATAGGTCCCCCATTGCCAAATTACCAAAAGCTAAAAATGTACTTAAGAAACCTTCCATACTTTGAGCTTTACTTTCACTTGAATGCTTGCCCTTCTTGCTGCCCTCAAAGTACTCTAATGTTCTGCATTATTGAATTAAGAAAACGAAAGAGAGCGTAAGCAAAAGCTTAGTGAGGAAGGCTCAATAAAACCATTCAATAATGCATTTATAAAACACTTTATAAATCATGCTTCAAATCAACATTTGCACATGCTCAAAAGCATACTTTAAACAAGCATCTCATGCTTCATATCAAAACATGTCATATTGGCTACAAGTGATAAATTCCATTTCTTTAAAAACAAGTTCATCAACTTTCACCCTAAGGACTTTTAAACACCTTGGCCCCAAGGACTTTTAAACACCTTGGCCCATGGACTTTTAACCACCATGGAAAGGACCACACAAGGACTTTTAACCACCTTTGTGTCCGTATCAAGTTTCACCCCAAGGACTTTTAAACACCTTGGCCCCAAGGACTTTTAAACACCTTGGCTCCATGGACTTTTAAACACCATGGCCCCATGGACTTTTAAACACCATGGAAAGGATCACACAAGGACTTTTAACCACCTTTGTGTCCATAGCAAGAACCATCCAAGGACTTTTAACCACCTTGATGTTCTTAAGTAAACAAGGCTCACTCAAGGACTTTTAACAACCTTAGTGACTTTAACCTTTTCAAAACATCACTTGCCAATATACATCATTATCATCAATTTATCCACTGTTTTAAAGCATTAAACCAAGCCATATTCATCATGCATTTAAAAGCATCAAACCACATTTAATCAATGTACAAAAACAAGGAACTCTTACCTTGAGCTTCCTTCAACATATGGCTTACAAAAACAGCATTAACCATGCTAAATCATGCTTTCAAAACAGAGTTTAAAACATGCAATAAACCACATTGCACAACAATCAAATCATGGCCACCACTAGAGAGTATTTCCGAAAACTTACACTTGAGCTTAGCAAAGTTGTTTAGACTTAAACTAAGCTCCCAAGACATTGGTTTCAAAGCCGAAAACCCAATTTCACTCACCGATTCCACTTCGCCTCTTGCCGAAGCACCAAATCAAGCTTCCGGATCAACAACTCTTGGATCCAAAGATGCCTCCCCTGTTTTAACACATCAAAGCAGAGAATTAATGCATCATCATGCAT